>JARFIX010000050.1:2715002-4072504 GCA_036346125.1 Lycocerus yunnanus
GTGATATCGTAAAGAAAAAGTGAAAACTTATATGAGGTGGTCAGAATAGAAGTGTATCAAGTCAATAAATGCTTGTTATTAAAGCTTAAGGATTTTGGTCTTTATTAAATTGCATATAATCAATTCTATCAAATAATTGAACGGGATAACAAAATGAGCAAAATATGGCTTCATCTACCGTCCAACGGAGTGAAGTCGATAAAAAAAACGTTTTTTTGAGATAACTGAATAAAAAATAACTATATTTTAATGCAATTAAAAATATAACTTTCTTGATACTTAGGTCGTCGATTGGTGACTGGAGTAAGGTCATAGATGCAATATATATTTTTTTGAATGAAAAGTGTAAAGTCCTTACTTTATAACAATTTATTTACACAAATAAATATTTAAACTTTAATACTTTCACAATTCAATAAATAAACTTTAACCTAAAAGAGGTACAAACGAACTAACTATATCTAACTAAACTACTCCTTATGTACATGTACGGTTGGTAATCTAACCCCATGGTTACCAACCCTGACAATGGGGTACAAATTCAAATCTTAAGTATTTACATATATTACACTCTTCCCCCCTTAAGTCTTTATTCACCTCAATCCAAGTAACGTGCTGGCTTCTTAATGTTCTGCCTTTTTGGTCTTTCGCTCGATGCTACCATTACTCGCGTTTGTTCTGGTGCTGCAATGATTTCCGTCTGTTGTGGGGCTCCCATTTCTTCTGTTTCCACCACCCCCCCATTTAAAACTGGTTCTAAGCTTTCTTCATTTTCTAAAGCCGTCTTTTCTTCGACCTCTAACACCCTGGTAGCGCTTTCTATGTTTTGCATTTTGTCGTTCCTCGGAGCATAGCTTACCGTCACACCTCGATTCTCCAGTTTTGATTTCGAAATGTTTGTCTTCTGGCTTTCTTCTGGAATTGTTTTAAATATTTGATCTAAGTGTCGTTTCCACAATACTCTATAACCTGAAACCTTACATAAGTATGTCCTACTGCCTAACACTTTCTCAACCTTTGCTTTTGTCCACTTTTGTTTGTTGTGCTCTCGATAATCTCTTATGTAAACTTCATCCCCGATCTCAAATGTCTGTTTTCTTCACTCTTAATTTCAATCTGGTCTTCTCTGATCTTGTCTTCATATGCTGGTTTTAGCATATCCAATCTGGTTCGCAGTTCCCTATTGAACATCCTACTAGCTGGCGTCACCTTGGTCGTACAGTGCTCTGTGGTACGATAATTTAGCAGGTATCGGCTTATTATCCCCTCGGTTGAGATTAGATTGTTCTGCTGGTCGTCTAAAGCTTTCTGCAACGCTCTCTTGACTGATTTTACTGCGTTCTCCGCTGCACCATTCGAAGCCGGGTGATATGGTGGACTCAAACTATGCCTGATGCCATTCGCTTTACAAAACAATTTAAAATCCTGAGCTACAAATTGTGGGCCATTATCCGAATGGATTTGTTTCGGTATTCCAAATCTAGAAAACAGAGATCTTAAAACATCGATTGTTCTTCCCCGTTGTCGTCGAACTCATCTCTACCACTTCAGGCCACTTGCTGTAAGAATCCACCAAGACCAAGTACATTTTCCCTTTCACTGGACCAAAAAAATCTATGTGTACCCGTTCAAAGACTTCGGCAGTAGTGTTAAACTGCAAAACCGCTGCTTGTTTTGGACTCGGTCGATTTTGATTACATATGTCGCATGACTTTGCGACCCTTTCAATTTCCACGTCCAAATTTGGCCACCAAAAAAATGACCTAGCTTTGCTCTTCATTTTTACTATTCCGCTATGCGTTTCGTGCAGTTCTTGTAATAATTTCTTTTTAAACTTATTTGGTATTACCACTTTATGTCCCCACATTATTACCTCTTTTTTCTAAAGTCAGTTCGTCTTTACGATTCCAATATGGGGTAAATCTTGAGTCTTTCTTATTCGAGTAATCTCTCCAACCATTCTTAATCTCCAACAACACCTTCCATAGTATTTCGTCTTCTTTAATCGCTTCTCTAATCATTGCTGCCGTCACCGGATAATCACTATATTCTTCCACAAAGTTTAAATAATTGTAGTGATCCGTTTCTTCCACATTTTCTGCCAATGGTAACCTCGACAAACCATCAGCGTTTGCGTTTTCTTCTCCTTTGACGTATTTAATTTCAAAATCGAAACCACTTAAGAAAACGGCCCATCTTTGCAGTCTTCCCGCTGCCATCGTGGGTATCCCTTTCTTACTACCAAAAAGATATACTAAAGGCTGATGGTCTGTTGTTAATACAAATTTGTGACCCACCAAATATTGCGCGAATTTCTTTATCGTAAAGAAAATGGCTAGTGCCTCTTTGTCCAGCATCGAATAATTTTTTTCACTGGTACTTAATGTGCGCGAAGTGTAACAGATTGGTTTTTCCGTGTTGTCTTCGAAAACGTGCGATAACACCCCTGCAACTCCGTATGAGCTAGCATCGCAACTGACTTTTAAAGGTAGTTTTGGATTAAAATGTACCAGTAAATCATCCGATGCCATTACTTCTTTTGCCTTTTCAAACGCTTTTTGGCACTGATCGTTCCATCGAACTTCTTGATTTTTCGAACCATCTTTTAACGAGTCATACAGTGGACTTAATAAATTAGTAATATTAGGGATAAATTTAGAATAATAATTTATCATTCCCAAAAACGATTTTAGTTCGGTTACAGTTTTCGGGGTTCTACAATTTAAAATAGCCATTACTTTTGTCGGGTCTTTCCTTAGTCCTCGTTTATCGATCACATGACCCAAATATTTAATTTCCTTTTGGAAAAAAACACATTTTTCCTTTTTTAATTTGAAACCCGCATCGGAAAGTTTGCTAAAAAATTCGTTTAAATTTTCTATATGTTCTTGTTCATCTTTCCCCGTTACCACAATATCGTCCACAAACGCTACTTGTCCCTTACATTTTTGCAATGTCTTCTCCATTATCCTTTGAAACTTTGAAACTGCTGGCTTGGTTCCGAAAGGTAAACGTTCCATCTTATATATACCCTTGTGTGTACTCCATGCCAACAATAATTTTGACGATTCTTCCAATTCTAACTGGTTATATGCATGGCTAAGATCTAATTTTGTGAACGTTTCTCCTCCTTGAAGTCTTACGAATAACTCTTGGATATTTGGTAATGGATATGGGTCGTCCTCTATGAATGGATTAACTGTGACTTTGTAGTCTGCACACAAACGCAAAGATCCATCGCTTTTTAATACTGGAACTAAAGGTGTGCCCCATTCTGAGCTCGTTATTGGCGTAATTACTCCCTCTCTTTCTAAACGTTCCAATTCCTCACCCACTTTGTCCTTATAAGCGAAAGGTAAATTTCTTGGCTTCAAAAATTTTGGAGTCGCTGCTTCTGTTAATTCTAGTTTTATTTTCTCGTATTTGTATAACCCTAGTTTTTTTTCCAAAAGTGAACTGAACTTATTGCACAGCTGCTCCAATTTGCTTGATTCATGATTCGAAATATTATTTAAACTTGGATTCCTCAAAACATTATTTAATTTTTGATCCATTTCGAACATTCGGATAATGTCTCTTCCCAAAAGAGGGGGGGCATTATTACCTTTTATTACCAAAATTTCAACATCCTTCTGTAGGTTTCCCCATTTTAACGTTACTTTGATTTTTCCTACGGGTTTGAACACCGATCCATCATATGTTTTTAATCTCGTCACTGTATAAATCAATGGTATCTTTTCAAATTTTTCCACATACGTAGGCCAGCAAATAGCAGAAATTGCTGAACCTGTATCCACCTCCATTCTAATTGGTATTTCATTCAATAATACATTAATATAAAATTCCTGTTCTACCCAATTAAACGATTTCATGTTATACATTTCAAAATTGTTTATTTTACTATTATTACCATTTTCCCCTGATACCTCTTGTAAATAATTATTTCTTTCCTGACAACCTGCTTCGATATGCCCCATACGACCACACTTCCTACAACGAAATTTCTTATATCGACAAAAGCTAAAATTATGGTTGTCTTTGCCACATGCGTTGCACTTTGGGACTGTTTGTACTTCCGCTTTTGCTTTCACTTGGTTGGAATTTGGAGCCGTTTTTCGATACAGTTTGTGAAATTGCATCGTACCTTCATCCACCTTTCTTCAAAAAATTTAACGTAGCTTCCTTCTTCAACGCCATCTCGTAAACTTTCTCTAATTTTGTAGTTTCCGCTTCTTCTTCACCAAATTCTGTTTAAAATTTCGCCCTTCCTTAATCCTACCACAAATCTGTCTTTCAATGTTGGTTCTAAATGAACCCCAAACTTACAATTTACCGATAGTTTCTTTACTCGAGCATACCATTCTGTTACACTTTCTCCTTCTTCTTGTTTCGCTTCGTAAAATTTTATGCGTTCACTAAAACTTGAAACTTTTATACTGAAATGGTTTCCTAAAATCTCCCATAATTCTTCTAAAGTCTTCTTTTCTGGTTCAATTGGATCACACAAGTCATATAATGTTTCGTAAACGGACGTCTCCAAACACGTCAGAACAATCGCAATTCTCTTCTCTTCTTTAATTTCATTAGCTGCGAAGTACTGCGTTAATTTCGCTTTAAATATCTTTATGCTATCCGTTTGCGAAAATACCGGTAAAACTCAAAATTTGCCATTTCGACTACCACGTTTTAAAACTAAAACAAATTTCAACGTTTAAAATGCTTTACCCAATTTTTCTTTTCTTCTAAAATCCAATTTATTCTCGTCGCCAGTGTAAAGTCCTTACTTTATAACAATTTATTTACACAAATAATATTTAAACTTTAATACTTTCACAATTCAATAAATAAACTTTAACCTAAGAGGAACGAACTAACTATATCAGGATCAGGATCATCTCCTTGTTCGGGATACCAGGGCTTAGCCCCATACCTGTCCTCTACTATTTCGGTGTAGGCGTTTTTATAAAGGATACCTATTTTGATCCGCCAGGTTCTCGCACAGTCTTCCCATTTTCCGACTTGACGCGGAACTAACTATATCCTAACTAAACCATGCTTAACATGTACGATTGGTAATTAACCCTATGGTTTTTCCAAACCCTGACAATGGGGTACAAATTCATCTTGATTTACATATATTCGATCGACTTCAAGGGTGAAGTCAATTTACTTTGGTTGTTCGGAAGAAGTCGATTCCTTCAACAAGTGTTCCCAAAATCCCTCAACCATTGGTTTTCAAACCCTCCTTAGGAACCTATAGTTTTTGGTTAATCGCCCCTATTCCCTTTTTTATATTTCCAGGGTTTTTCCATGATGTTGAGAGGGCGAAAATTCCACGCCCGTGGCTGGAAAAAATGTTTTGGTGCTTTTGGGGTGTAAGTAAACTTACGTGTTTTTTCATTTTCGCTCTTGAAAAGGCCTGGCGTAATATGGACTTTGCCCAAATTATCGAACAACCTAGCAACTTTGGTTTTCTAATTTTAAAATATTGGAAAGTCTTACCTTGTTGAACCAATGTTCCATATCATTGGAATCAAAAACCATTTCCTTTGGAACCGTTGAGACTTTCCTGTTAATCCCTCGCCTTTCCCTTTTAAATAAAGGGACAAGCTTTGACACTGTATAAGGGAGACTTCCATAATTTATGGAAAATAATTTGGGGCTGTTTAATAAAACCTTCAAGTTCCTGTACTCATTGCTTTTCTTTCTACTCGGGAAATCCAGTTTGAGCATCATAAAGGCACATTTAATTCCAAATATCAGAACCCAACCTAAATGAAACATTTGTTTTAGATAATGTCCAATGATTTTACGCTCTTTACCTTGATTTATTTTAATTGTTCCTTATTCGTCCCCTCTTTAATTTAAAAATTCTTCAGAAATTCGGCCC
Organism: Lycocerus yunnanus; assembly: GCA_036346125.1. Lineage (NCBI taxonomy): Eukaryota > Metazoa > Arthropoda > Insecta > Coleoptera > Cantharidae > Lycocerus > Lycocerus yunnanus. The sequence continues at coordinate 2,720,893 of JARFIX010000050.1, forward strand.
ACTAGAGACTTTTTGGCCCTTAAAATGCCCCTTTCCCTTTTAAAAACAAAACAACTCTTGAAATTTACTAATTCTGCTTTAATAACTTGGCCCTAAATTTTGGCCCAAAAAATTATTGCTCGTTTAATAAAACCCTAAATTATGTACTCATTGCATAAATTACTATTATACTCGAACATCCAAATTTAAGCATCAATAAAAGAGTATAATTTTTTATACTTACACAGAATCATCAAAGCCAGCTCCGTACAGTGAAACACTGTTAATCAGGATGTCCAATGCTCTTGCCTACGTTGGATTCTACCCTCTTTACTTGTACGTGCAGCTTGTTTGTCCGCTCTGGTTATTCGTAGTTCGTCAGATGCGCGCGCCCACTGCTGAGCACTTGGGCCTGTAGAGATGCCCATTTCATTCTAAAAGACAAAACAAAAGATCCTTCATTGAAAGTGTATGCTGCTACATTTTCTGCAATTTCAACAACGATTGCAGTACCACTCACAAATTTTGGAGAAATTTTCCAAATAAGTTGATGGAAACTCTCGTTGTAATTCTGTGCGAAACCTCCAAGACACCGCTGCAAAAGTGCGTCCTTGCTCAAATCTTCGTAGATTGACTTTGTGGCATCTGTAACATCTGTAGGAAGAGTACTGTAGCTGCGTTTGAATGACACCAGAGTGTTTACAGCTGCCGCTTTTTGCCATTCACACCAAGAGTCCTTACCGCTCGGGCATTTGTCGTGCTGTGGTTTCTCGTCTGTCGAGCAGTAGTGATACTATGTTGCCCAAATCGCATTTTTTAATTTTTTTACAGAATCGTGGTTGCGTCGGATGGCCAGTTCATAATATACGGTCAATTTGTCGATCATTTTTGCAGTGGGTTGACCTTTTCCAGAGAGACTTTTCCTTTTATTTTTTTCCTGTTTTAGTTTCACTATCGACCACAGTTCTTTTTTCTAGTTCACGTAAACGAGTACCCATTCTTTTATGCACTCTTTCTTATTTATCGTGAAATCTTTACCCTACAGTTGAGAAATTACCACACCACTGTAGGTTTTCGAGTCGCCATCTCCTATATAATTTTTAAACATCATTCCAAAATATTCTATTCTATTCTAAACATGATTTTCTATACAGTTACCGCTGTTGCCGTGTTCTTCATTACATTCGTCGAATTTGGCGGTATTTAGCTTATTTTCCCAAGTTTTACATTGGTGGCAGTAAGAACTCTTGACAAACACATCAAAAACATTTCCCGTATAGTAACCGATCAAAGAATCGACACCGAATAGCGAAGCGAATCCACGTTCCGTTGCCGGATACTGTTAATTCGTAGTATCTTGTACGTTATTCGCTTTGCATGTTTTCTCTTTCTCTTCTTTCACAGCAGTAACAAAAAAATCTTTTCGCAATATTTTTTACAGCCGTATGTATCTTCAGTCTATGCGTGTTATAGCTTGGTTTTGATAAGAAAGACTCCGCTAAATCCATCAAATCGCAAAACTTATCACATTCAGCTAAGCCTAGGCCTAACACACGCATGACGAAAGCAAAACGATGATTCACTTCATAATGAGATTGCCTTGACACTTCCTTCAGTAGACGGAACATACCGAGGCTCTTTGCATTTTTCACATGACGCTTTGATTTTGAAGGCTGTTACAGTTTTATTTCGTCGGCGCACACACCTGTAACAAAGCCGAAAATGGTCGGAATCGCGATGGTCTACGATATTCGAAAAGTCTGGAAAAGTTAGTAGTAATATACTTACTAGTTCGAGGATCCCATCCAACTGAGTTTTACAAGTAAACCTGTAATTAACATAAACACAAAAAGAAAACACAGTTATACAAAAAAGGTATAATGGTTAAGAAAAACGGTACATGAGTGACCTGTTGACACTCTCATGATCTTAAATCTATAAAAAATGTTGACGGTAGCGCTACGAAAAAGGTGACTGAAGGTCCTTAATTTTAAATGAAAATACTATTAAATTTAGCTAACAAAAATATTGACATTTGTCAATGATAAGTTTTTACAAACAAAAATTAAAACGGTTACGATAAATATGCAGCAGAAGGCTTAACAAAACAAAACTTTAGCAAAATAAAACTTGTGAGTCATTCACACACATGTTGGCACTTTTAGATAACAATAGAATGTACTCACATGACCCTGACGATACAATACGATATGGTAACTCAGCTGGTAGAATTCGAATTAGTTTACGGTAGCTAATAAATATGTTGACGAGAAATGATGGAACCTTTTTGCATTGTGGTGACGGCAGTTGGTAATTTCGGCAAGAAGCTTCGAGGCTGACAAAAATTAGCTTGACGATACGTAAATTCCTCCACAAGGAGTGGCTTAACGATAGATTGAAACGATAACGGTACAACAAGGACTCTTTGCTCGAAAGAAACCATTCTTGGATGAACGAAACACTTCACATCACAAATGATTCCCCAAATCATGATTAAACATTACTTTATTAAACGATACTAATTCCCAAACTTTTTACCTTTTTTCCCATCTCTTGTAAGACTTTGGTGGTTATTTTTATTAATATAAAATTATAGAAAAATAAAACATGTACTAAAATTACAGTCAAACAATTATTAGAACGGTTACTTAAAAGAAGTGAAAATGATTATTTTTAAACCTATTAATATTTTGTAGAATATCCTTTAGTATCAATTACTGCCTGCAATCGTCTTGAAATTGATTCAATTTTTATTTTGGCTAATTTCTTTTGATATTATCTCCCATAATGCGGTTTTTAATGCGTGTTTACTCGAAATATGATGCAGTCTAATGTTTCTTTCCAATTCTTGCCACAAATTCTCAATTGGGTTGAGGTCTGATGATTGAAGTGGCGTGTGAAGTTGTTTCGGAACATGATACAACAGCCATTTTTCTACAAGGTACTATGTATGTTTCGGATCTTGATCCTGTTGAAACATATATCCGTCTTTCAACCCTAATTTTTCGACACTGGGCTCTAAGTTTGTTTGTAGAATATTTATATAACCATATTTATCCATGATGGTGTTGATAAATTGTAACTTTCCCACCCTATTTGCAGACATACAACCCCAAATCATACAATTTTCTCCGCCGTGCTTAACGGTTGCACATAAATTTTCTTTCTGTATTTCTCTATTACGTTTCCTCCATACTATTTGCTTCCCATCTGAACCAAATATATTAAATTTACTTTCGTCACTGAAAATTACTTTTTTCCAGAAGTTAAAGTCTTTATTAATGTTTTTTTTTGCAAATTGTGGTCTTTTATTTCTATTAATTTTATTTATGAATGGTTTCTTACGAGCAACCCTACCGTTATACCCTGCTTTACGTAAAATTTTTCGTACAGTTTCAGTTGATATACTATGCAGGTTTACCAATGCGTGTTGAAATCTTGGCCATTAGTTTTGGAACACTTGTTTTGGATTATCTTAATTTGCCTAATAATATATTGTTGATCTCTTGGTTTGAGAATATATTTTCTCCCTCGCCGGTTTTATTTTGAAGATCACCGTCGTTTTTAAATTTGTTTATTATATAGTTCACAGCACAAAGTGATTTTACCAACAATTTTGGCAGTTTCCGGTAAGATTTACCTTCACATACCAATTTTAAAATTAATTTACGCTCACTAATTGTCGTTTCACTCGATTTATTAACCATTTTTACGGAATATTAATCGCGATGACGATTTAAACTTAATAAATGCTTATTACGGCGTTCTACTTGTTTTGTGCATATTCATCTAAAGATAGGCGTTATAATAATTGTTTGAGCTGCATTTCTGTTATTTTTTGTTTTTCGAATTGTACGCTCACATGGGAAGTTTTTATATTCCGTTTTCTTATATAATCAACTCTAAATTATTGTTTTATACAGCAACAAAAAAATTTTGATTAAGGTAAAATTACTTCAATATTCAATCAAATTATTGTATTCTTATAAGCAATTTTTATCTAATTTTTGTGTTTTATGTAATTATAATTGTTGGTTCTTTAATACAGTTTAAAAATAGTATATTATACACCAAGGTAGTGAAGCATAGTGTTATAACCCTAGCGCCAGATTAAATCCCAAGGCGGGATTTAAGGCGCGCGGTTATAACACTATGCTTCACTACCGTGGTTTATAATTTTTCCACTACTAGGATTGTTTACTCTTATAATAATAATTGTTAATGAATAAAGTAAATCGTTTTAATTATTTATTTCAAATTATAAAACAAATGATAGTTTTTTGTTTTGATGTTGACACTTGCTTGAAAATGTTTAATTAATTTTGACATAAAGGTTACATTAAATATCGAATAAAAACTAGTGAACGTGGAATACAAGTATATAGATGTTGACGAAAACTATTTTGTCAAAAAATGTACTATTTGTAACGATAATTGATTGTAATAATAATTATTAATAATCGATTTATAAAGTTTCCAGTTTCAGCTGTCATAATTAATTCGTTTTCTCATTTCGCCTAATTGCTAAACGTCACAAAATTCCAATTTAATCAACATTTTAAATATCAAATTAATCTTATTTATAGACCGACTTTAATTATTTAAACACTATTGATAGCATTTCTTGGTTATGCTAATTCGTTTTACACATAAATTTTCTTTCAAAATGGCCCGAAGTTTCCGGAAAACGCATTTATGTTCATTATTAACCTCAGGTGAATAATAAAATATTATTCACCTCAGGTGACAGAAGGCGTGGTTCACAGTTCGATCACTTACGTTGAAATGATAGTGTTTATGGCTAGTGGAAACACTATTTTTCCAAAATAACTGAGTAAATCAACAATAAATGAATTCGTTGTAATTTTATTGGGCGAAACCTTTTGTGACTCACTGTACATAATTTTTGTGAATACGTTTGTAACCGAGATGTACTACATCGTAGTTATACGTAAAGGTGTAACGTCACTACAATTTTAATGATGTTACCTAAATAATTTAAAACTTTTGGTAATAACAATTTGTGGAACAATAATAAGGAACAAAAATAATATTAAAATGGAACAAAAGTAATATTAAAAATGGAACAATAACTCTAACAATAAAATAGGGAGCGTAAGAATTTTAAGCTTACCCCCTACACTTTTGGTCAAGGGCGGTTGATGGCTACCACACAGCCGGGAAAAATTAGCTCACTTATCTCGGTACGGTAATCCAAATCCTAACTCTTTAAACTAAGTGTGTTAGGGGAAAGAATAACCAAATTACTTACAACTCCCAATAATATACTGACAATTAACAAAGAACAATACCTGCAACATTTCAAAATCGGTTAGGTGGGGCTTCTCCTCTATTTGTGGAATATTTTATCCCCTACGCCAATAAACAATATTACTGCCTAAAGTACACTAACAAATTCTAAAAGAAATTATGTAATTAAAAATAAAATTCACTTACGACGCCAGAAGCAGCATTAATTAAGACCATAGTTTCTTTTTGACCAATCAAAATCTCTAACTAACAATTTATTTGCAACCTTCCTGATCAAGAAACAATTTCAGACTGACTCGATACCATTATAAAGAAATAATGTATTAATATTCATCGCCAAAAAAACTACTGACTAAGCCAAGTTATTTCCTTCATACAACAACTGACGTAATCCTTTCTTGCAATCAGAGCTGTCAAAAGCACTTTGTGAAAGTAATTCAAGTACCAATTACCAAGTATTTTTTAATGTGGAAAGTATTTGAAATACTAAATACTAAATTTTCTTAAAAGTATTTGACATATCAATTACTTAAGTATTTTACTAAGAAAAAGTATTTCAATTATCAAATATTTATAAAAGTAATTCAATTACCCTCAAATCACATAAAAGTACTTAAATTACCCCAATTATTTCAATTACACCAATTCTCATTTCGAATTGTCTAGTCTAGGACGACAAAACGATATTATCGTTTTGAATATCGTACTGTGCAAAATTCTAATTATGAAGGATTGCATGGATGGAGTAACAATTTATGGTTATCCATTCCCGGTGGTAAATATAAATTAAAAGTGGCAAGCACCATTTTACGATAACCTTTTTAATCTTCACTGTAGGATTTTATGTGAGCCATCATTACACTAATATGGCACTTGTTTGGCACTTTTGCCATGACAAACTTGTCCCGGAATATGCTCAAGGTATACATTTACACAAACTCTTGTGTAACACTGAGCCCAATATTGATAGACGGGATTAAAAATTTCTCCGAAACTCAGACCTCGTGGAATGGTTTTTTAGAATACGAAAAGAAGTAAACACTATTAATTTTGTAAAACTGCATTAAAACATTTTTGCCCACGTTGATAATCTGGTTCCTGTTTTTCTCCATCTATGTATTTTCTATTTTCTATAATTAATCGACCGCTCATTTCGCTAATGGTTTACTTTCACCACTAGAGGAAAGAATAGTAGCTCCTTATATAAATTTCATTCAAATTCGTCGCCTCAAAATATTGTCTATAAATTCTCAATTAGGTTTAAAGGTAGTGTTGTCAATATTCCGATAGAAATTAACGATGTACTGCAAAATTTGTTTTACAATTAAAGGCTTATTGTTATATAATGATAAGCCACATTTCATATTTTTGAGATTTTAAGCCCAATTGGTTGTGAAATATAATGACAAGCTACTACCGCAATATTACAAACATATTCATGATGATGATGCTACAAATACAATGTAATTATCTAGCAAACACCGAGATGTTGCATATGTTTTTCTACAACGTGATAAGCCACTTGATAAAAATGGCAGGTGTGAGTGGAAGTTCGTTAGGTTCTTGTGATAAAAATAGAATTTTGAATGATAATATAAGTGAATTTAGTGAAGATAATGACAGTGATGGTGAATATGTTGACTACCCAATTGATGACAGCGATAAGGATGCTGACTATCAGCCGGAATATAAGGTAAATTGATTTTTTATTAATTTGTGGCTTGTCATATTCTGTCCGTTGTAAAATGTCCAGCTTCAGTTTTGAATGTGCGTTTTTATATTATTATGATTTTTCTTAATAATGATAACTTTTAACTAAAAAAACGAATAGTCAGTATATTATTTGAGTGTTGTTGTGTAATGTAATGGTGTAATATTGTTAAAATATTATAGTTAAAGGCTTATTTTAAAAAATAATGTGGCTTATCATTGTATTGCAAAATTATAAAATTGCATGTTTATTTAGGTTGAATCAGCGGAAGAGCTGAGTGAAGTTGATGCTGCTGAAGAGGTTCAAAAAGGAGTCGAAGTAGAAAAAGTTGGAAAGGTATCATCACGTTGGCGCAAACGAAGGGCACATGAATATAACCGAAACAAAAGAAAGATTAAACGAAACAAAGGAGAGGAATATTATAGTGAAGCCACTAAGAAAATTGTAAAAGCCCGTGAAATTGGTCAACCCTGTGGTTGCTCAAAGAATTGTAGAACAAAACTTGACGGCCAGCATGAAATAATCTTTCAGCAGTTTTGGGGGGCTTGAGTCGTTTGATATACAAAATTCATACATCTTTGGATGCATCAAAATAATGAAAAAGAAAAGGCATTACCCGAAAAAAGTCAAGAAGAAAGAATCCAGCAGGAAATTCAGTGCAGCATACTACGTAACAGTAAACGCAGAATCTGTTAAAATATGCAAAACTGAGTTTATGAGTGTGCATGGTCTTCAAAACTGTAGAGGAAGAATTAACAATATTGTATCTCTAATGGCCTCGGGCGCATCTATGCCAAAAAAGGATTGTCGTGGTAAACATCACAACAAACCCAACAAGATAAGCGCTGAAGCCATCCAGTACGTTAAAGATCACATCAATCTCATTCCAAAATATGAAAGTCACTACAGCAGAGCCAATAATGAAGGAAAGTTGTATCTGAATAGTGACATGTCCATTGCCAGGTTATATGAAGAGTATTATATAACGTGATGTAACGAAAAAAAAATATTGTACCTGTCTCTGAAGCAACGTATAGAAGAATATTTTGTACAGACTTTAATATCGGATTTAAACTGCCAAAATCAGATACCTGCAAGACTTGTGATGAAAGCTTAACAAAAATAGAAGCTGCCAAATTAGAAAATAATGAAGAACTACTACAGAGTCTCACTGAAATTCTGAATTTACATGAAATAAGAGCAAAAGCTATGCAGGACTTACTAAAAAAGGAAAGTGAAGATGCGAAAAATAATAATGAAAAATTAGTTATATCCTTCGACTTGCAGCAGACAATGCCTGTACCCAAACTTACTGCAGGGCCAGCATTTTACTGTAGGAAGGTGAGGCTCTATAATTTGGGAATCCACGATTGTGGATCAGGAAAAGGGCACATGTACCTATGGACAGAAAACATAGCTAAAAGAGGTAGTGATGAAATTGGAAGTATTCTTATAAAATTTTTGCAAAATAAAATAGCAGTAAATGAGCTTGTAGTGTTTACTGATAATTGTCCAGGGCAAAATAAGAACTGGACCTTGATGGCCACTTGGTTGCAAATGGTAAAAGAACAGAAATTCAAGAAAATTGCGCATCATTTTCTCGTAAGTGGACACACTCATCTGCCATCGGACAGAGATTTTGCGTTAATTGAAAAACATCATCGAAAATACGCTCCTCTAATATTTTCTGCAGCAGAGATTATCAAGAAATCTAACAAAAAAAAAATCCTTTTCAAGTAACACAAGTGAAACAAGACGATCTTTTGGAAATAACTATGCTACAACTAAATATTAAAAAAGCAACTAAAACGGATGACGGACGAAAATTAGATTTTGCCGGAATTTTTTCATTTATGTTTGACAGCAACACACCCAATGCTTTTTTTGTGAAACATGCTGTTAACGATTCGTACCAAAAAGTCAATCTATCAAAGAAAGGACGGCCTGCACAGATGACTTTAAATTTGTTGCCCAAGAAATACAACGAACCTTTGAGAATTTCTAAGAAAAAACTGGAAAATATAAAAACTTTGTTACCATTTATACCGCCCATACACCACGGATTTTATGAATCTCTTCTTCCAGAAGACACTGCAAGAGAGGAAAATTCAGAACTCTTGGAATGATTTTTTTATTGTCAAGTTTACTATAATTTTATTTCTTTTCTTTTTTTAATTTTTTTGTATTCATATTTGTTGATAAGCATAAAGTATGATTTTTTGTTCATAAAATATCTAAAAAATTGGTGTTGTATTTATTTTACCAATTTAAAATATATGAGTCATTCCATTTGAAATCGTCTAATTGGAAAAGCCGACCCATTTTAGATTTTTGTGTAACTTTGAGAAACTCTTCCCTAGGGTCCTAAATAACAAAATTTACACGAGTTTGATTTTTACCAACGCTTGTTTCCGCCTATTTAAATAAAAACTTCCCAAAATCGATATTTTTAAGCATAATCAACTTTTGGTTTAAAATTTTCTGTTTGAAGATATCGATATGATCAAAGCGGAATTCTTAGGGGAAAGGTAGTAGTTTAAGCGTGAGTAATGATAATTGGCTCAGTTATTACCTTTGTCTAATCGCAACGTTCTAAAATGAGTGTTTTTACTCATTTTCGTGAATTGCAATCGTCTCTGGCGTCTGAACTGTTGAGAATTAAAACTTATTGTCCGTGGGAATTAAGTATACATATCATAGATAAAATACAGCCATGGGTCGACCTGAGCAGCCCACTCTTAATAGAAGAAAACTTGGCTTGAAATTTTGAAATTTAAAAATCCCATTATTCAGGTTATAATTAACGAACGTGTTGACTGCGAGATAAAAATCTGAAACTCACAGAATCTACTGTTCTTACCTCTAACTTTGAATGACTAAACCATTTGTTTTGTTATTTTTATGTTTAGTGCATGTACGAGCCGTTGTTTTATAGGAAAAATGTGGACGTTTTAGTAATAGATAAAATTACTTTCAATCAAAAATAATTATGAATGTGAAAAATTTTTCAAGTTTCAATAGAGTTATGGATTTGAGTGTAAAATTATCTAAAAGTATTCATTATCGAAAATGACAATAACTGTAAACAATTTCAACTAGAAAATTATTTTTTTATTTAACAATTTACGTTGATCGGTTTAACAACATTAACTATATCAAAATTATCGGAAGACGAATATTTCCGCGCTTTTAATTGATTTTGAGAAATTGGTATAAAACTATGATATGATCTCGTATTTTTAATTGTATTTATATTTACAAATCTTTCTGATAATAATGTTTCAGCAGCTTCCACGTCCTCGCTCGATACAAAAAAAAATTTTATACCAGAAATTTGATTTGAACAAAAGTCGTACATTGCTTCTGGAGTTAAAATGTGATGATCCGTAGTTCGCTGCAAGCTTGCTCTCCTTACGTTCCTTTTGATTGTACCACCTGCCCCATCACATGGACTTTTACCATGAGAAGTGGCAAAGAAATGCCATTCTGCCTTTAATCCAAAATCTGCTTCGTGATAACATATATTTAAAAAATTTTTTTTATTTTTGTATTGAGCGGCTGCTCCATCACTGAAGTAATAAATTTTTTTGAACTCCGGGTAGCTATTTTTTATGTAATCAAGGAAAATTTTTTGAAACACAAAAAAAGATACTGTATTGTGAGTAAGATAATCACTAATCACACATAAAGTTTTCACTTTAAGTAAACCGTCTTCTTTAAAATAAATTACAAAAGGATGTAAAGTAGCTTGATTATTTGTCCAATGAAAAGATTGTACTTCATCTTGTACCATGAATGAATAATTTTCTGAGAAATCAACTAATGCTATACACTCTGAGTTGTCTTTTAAATTTTCTTTTAGGTTTTTCAAGTACTCAGACTGTTTTTTTGAAATAAAATGATGAGATTTTAAAGCTGTCAATTGTATTTTCAAGTCATCTTTGAATTCATCGACGGTCTTGACTACAGTTATTAAATTGCAGCGATCAGTAGAAACCCATTGCTTAAAATTAATTTCAGATGACAATTCACATTCATTACATATATCAGAATCAATAACATCAGTGCCTGGACATTCTTTACAGCTAGATAACATACATTGTTCACTATTATCATCACAAACTATCTTTTTTTAATAAGTCTTTGTAAGTTAGTTTAGTTTTACACGCCATTAACATTAACTTCATATTTTGATGGATCAAACAAACACATACTGAATGTGTACCATTTGCCCCAGCTAAAACACAGTTCTTCGGACGAAGTGAAGCAAATGACGAGAATCCTATGGTTAAGTTTGGATGAATTTGTTTGAATCTTTCATAGGCTTCTTTCAAATTAAATAGGATTAAACGTTTTTGTTCTTTAGATTTTTCATTATTCTTATCACGTACAGTTATACAATCTCGTTGACCCGGCATCAATCTACTAATATCATCATCTTCATAAAAACTTTCAACAGCTTCAACAATTTCTGTTTTCAACTGACGTCCACTTTCTTTTTGGAGCCTTCGCTAATATTCCATATTGTTCTCTCAGTGTTTTAGCTTTTTACAAGATATTCACTACATTCAAATTCTGACTGTATTTTAGAAATTGTCCACTTTTTCGGTAATAAACTTAATATTTCATATTTCTCATCAAACGTTGTAGATGCTTTAAATTTCATTTTTAATTCGTCAATTAACTCTAAATATTCCGCATTATAACAAATATGATCAATGTCCTTTTCATTATCTTCATTTTCAATAACATCAAAAGTAGATTCTAATTTTTTCGTATTTTACTTGATATTTGATCTACTTTTCATTAATTTTACGTTTTCTTTTGACATACTTAATTTTTGAATAGGTGGGATTGGTGATTCTTCTACGATTGAACAAATTTTATTGAGTGCATCTAAAATTTCATATTTAGGCTCAAAAGATACCCCAAGATCATCAAAACTTTGTGATAATGTATCGGTAATATTATTAGAATCTTCGCCTATTTCGATTTTTCGAAGATTTTCAATGCAGCGTGAACAAAGTGCTCGGCCTGGTATAAGGTTAAGATTCTTATTTGCTTCACAAAATTCTACAGTAATTTCTCGCAAGGACTTAAGAATTGGTTTTTTATGAGCACTTAATGGATCACAACATTTTTTCCAAACAAAGAAAATAATAAGTCACATATTTTTGTGATGATAGGTACAAATATCTTTGAAAGATACTGCTTGAATTCTTTTAATTAATAAGTATTTGTCATCTTCACTAACATTATTTTGATCGATCAACTCTGATGATCGTGAAAACGTCAATTTATGACAATCTTCTTTCAACAATAATCCAATCGAACACTCCATTATTTTTTTTTAAGAACTGAAAACTCACTAAAACAACCAAACTAAACAAACGAACGCTCTCTGAAACAATGACAGCTGAGCTTTCGTAGACAAAGAGTTTTAAGATTCTTCAAAATCCGCTATGGCCAAATGTCGCTGCCCTCCCGCTTAATTACTACTACGCACCCTCACTAGCATGGGAAAACCACGCGACAAACGAAGAGTAAGTAGAACAATAGCGCTAAGCTGATGCGTGAAATTTGACACCGTCAATTTTCGATGTTTGCTTACTTTCCAAATTAACGATGTTGAATCATAAGTAAATATATAAATTGGGAAATGACAGAAATGAAAGCATTAGTTCTATCTTACTATATTTATGAACTCGAATCTACTTAATATATATATATATATATATATATATATATATATATATATATATTATATTGTTAATAATATAATTAATTAGTGATAATATTGTTAATTACGTTTTTTAATGAACGTGTATTCTTGATATAAGCTTACTTTAAAATGCAATACAGTTAAATCACACAAATGAGCTTATCTCTATACGCATACATAAAAATATATGAAAATTCTGTACATAAAATAGAATTTTTTTTTTAGAAAAAAATTGCTAGTTATTTGAAAAAAAAATTAAAAACTGAGTTGATTTTTGCTGTAAAAAAACGGCTCGTACATGCACTAACCATAAAAATAACAAAACAAATGATTTAGTCATTCAAAGTTAGAGGTAAGAACAGTAGATTCTGTGAGTTTCAGATTTTTATCTCGCAGTCAACACGTTCGTTTTATAACCTGAATAATGGAATTTTTTTAAATTTCAAAATTTCAAGCCAAGTTTTCTTCTATTAAGAGTGGGCTGCTCAGGTCGACCCATGGCTGTATTTTATCTATGATATGTATACTTAATTCCCACGGACAATAAGTTTTTAATTCTCAACAGTTCAGACGCCAGAGTCGACTGAAATTTACGAAAAATGAGTAAAAAACACTCATTTTTAGAACGCTGCGATTAGTCAAAGGTAATAACTGAGCCAATTATCATTACTTACGCTTAAACTACTACCTTTCCCCCTAAGAATTCCGCTTTGATCATATCGATATCTTCAAACAGAAAAATTTAAAACCAAAAGTTGATAATGCTTAAAAATATCGATTTTGGGAAGTTTTTATTTAAATAGGCGGAAACAAGCGTTGGTAAAATCAAACTCGTGTAAATATTGTTGTTTAGGACCCTAGGGAAGAGTTTTTCAAAGTTACACAAAAATCTAAAATGGGTCGGCAACAATTTTTTTTATTTTCAGACGATTTTATATGGAATGACTCATATAGCTTTTTGGTTTTGCTATAAAATGACATGCCACTTACTTTTGAGAATTTTACCATTTTTGGCCAAATATCAGCTAGTATTTAAGTTTTTACTGTTCATTATTCAAAATAATATATATTTCAACAAAATTGCATAGGCAAATGGAAATCAAAATGTTGTTTTTAATTTATAAATTTTTCTCAAGTTTAAATTCATTGTTCTGTAATTTATGTATTTGTGGCTTATCATTTTATGACAATAAGTCCTTCAATTATAATAAATCATTAACTTTATATTTTGTAATTTTCATATATTTAACATGGATTTGAAAAAATGCCAATGGAGCGCTGCATTGGTGAGAATTTGCCGGACCCCTTCTCCCCCAATTTTAGCTCATCACAATAGAACCTCGACGTACGTGGTAATTTTCATATATAATTTCCCAAGTGCATAGAATATTATCGATCATTTTGTTCGATTACATATTTTCGACAACAATCGGCCCGAGTCGCAGACGAGGGCCGATTAATCAAAAATATGTAAGAGAACAAATGATAGATAATATTCTATGCAAGAAAATTCCGAGGACTATCTCCCGATAATTAATTTAATTGGAGAAGAGCAATTAATAAAAATGAGTGGCCATAGCAGCACCCACTCAATTCGACCGTATTTGCAGATTGATGCAGAGCACCACGAAAAGATTGTTAAGGCTATGCGAGCAACTGAAGTTAGTGCTGATAATAAAATATTGCCTGTTGTTTCTACGCCATCCATAGCTCCAACCTCTTTGGTGACACCTATATCAACTTCGTTGGTTGAAAACCACGAAACCATTTCGAAAACGGTACAACATTTGTACACTAACTGCACCATCACTAATAATTATTATAATTCTTCATAAATGTCTTTTAATCTATAATTTGTTATTGATTATATAATTATAAAATGTTTATCGATTGTAAAATAAAATGTTTTAAAACTATTTATTTTATTAGAATTCATTGTATTTTTAAATTAAGGAATAGAACTTTATAATAGTGCGTCATGATTATAAAAAATTATCGAAAATGATCGGTAATTCATTCATCTTACTCGTGATTGGTAGATTTCACTAGGCACCTTAAATGCTCGCTAAATTGAAATCTGATTGGAGTACATTTTTGAAATTAGATCTCGTGATTGGTCGACAGGCTAGTTATGATATCAGAGGAGATAGTCGTCATAATTGCACGGTTTATTATTATACAATTTTTTATTATATAAATTTATAATAACTTTTCTGCAAATAAAACATAAATAACGTATGTCTTTATTTAATCAGAAAAGTACTACCCTTGAAATTACAGAACATTCCAGCATTTATCGTCTGGACCCGTATCACGCATCACCAAATCACGTTCTTGTTATTTTAGAATAGAAGTAAGTACTTTATTGTTTTTGCTTTTTTAGTTTACTTGCAAAAGAATTTATTTTGAAAGTGCTGGGCCTGTTACATTTTTATTGAGAAATTAAAAATTCCGCTCAGGGCGGGCTTTACTTTATTTTTTATTTAACCTCATTTAATTAATATTAAATATAACAACAATAAAAATTGCTTTGAAGAGGGGTACCCTTGAAAGGTAATTTTTTGAAGATATTTAAAAGAGCATCGTTTTTTTCAAAAGTTGTTTTTTTAAATTTCTAGTTATGATATCAATTTTAAGGAAAGGTGGGAGGGGATCATGAAGTCTGTCTAGCCCTTTAAATATCATTTATACGTTGATTAATTTATTAATTAATATAATAGTTTAACTTATCCCCCATACTTTCATAAACGATAGTGTACGTTGAAATTATTGCAACGGACCCCAGAACTTTTACAGTTACTGTATTACAAAATAACTAACTATAACAATTTTCTTCTAGAAATGTCGGCCGAAGGGGAAACCGAAATTAAATCCCCAATACGTTTTCCAACCCCGGCGCCAACCCCACCATCCACCCCCACAATCAACCCCAGAACCAACTCAAGAAAAAAAAAATAGAAAAGTAATGAAAGACTTACGGTTGCTATTAGAAGCCCGTATGTCCCCACACAGGCGGCGGTCACCATTTTGACGACGGGGGTCACCACCTAGTCGACGGCGGTCACCACCTAGTCGACGGCATCGATCGCCGAGAAGGTCGGCGCCAAAAAATATATTTTATATAAAATTGTAAAATGGTGTAATAGTATGTAACATTACTAGCAAGGTATATAGAACTGACGAGCCGCAGGCGAGTCAGTTACCTCATGAGCTGCTCCTTGAGCAAGAATGTTGGGTTTATCAATGGACCATTCCATCGATTTCGAGAAAATTCTGTGTTATCCTATTATTCCGATCCCATTGTCTTTGTGTCATTTTGATGGAACAATTTGTAAAACATAGAAATCAGCTATCGTTGCAGTTTTTGAGAAGCAGCACCAACCAGGAGACATACCCAATGTCTTCGACGTTGTATTAGTTAATGGCTTTTTCCTTTTACATACATTGCGTGATATTCCAGCAACGTTTGGCAATATATCAAAAAAAATTATGTCATGTTTAACTGCTACTAAAGCTCCTCGAGTTGACAGAGTTTTTGATCAATACATCTCCCCGTCAATCAAAGACTATGAAAGTAACTTACGGAACGAAGAAAATTCCATTGATTTTAATATCAATGGACCTATGCAAGTTCGACCAACGGATTTCAACACAGAATTGAAGAATGTAAAATTTAAACAGGCTTTAGTAACGTTTTTAATCGAACATTGGTGTGATCCTGAAATGGTGCCTTTTATTAGTCAAACAATAATCAATTTAAATTACGATTTTTGCTATTCATACAAACTTGAGAATAATAATATTGTGCAAACTATAAATAATGATTTATATTGCGAAAATCACGAAGAAGCTGATACCAAATTGGTCTATCACGCTTGTCAACTGGAAAATGAGTCTGCTACTAATGTTCTCATTAAATCATGTGACACTTATATACTGATCATTATGCTTGGCAATATGGATAACTTGAAAAGCGAAAGCTTGAATATTTACATGGAATATGGAGCTGCTAATAAAAGGCGAACTTTAAATGTGACACAGCTTCACATTGAATTAGGGCCGACATTATGTGCAACTTTGCCTGAATATCATGCTATCACGGGATGTGATTATAACCCTTCATTTTTCAAGAAGGGCATAAAAGGCCATTCCAAATAGTTCAAAATAATTCGAAATATCAAGAAGCACTAACTGACCTTGGAAAATCAGATGTTCCTGGATTGCAATATGAAACGTTTGCAACGCTTGAAAAATTTGTCTGTGAATTATATGGTTACAAGAACGTTGCAGATATCGATAATGCGCGATTCCAAAAGTTTTGTTCAACATACAAATCTAAAAATACAGATGAACCTTTTCAAAAGGCCTTGCTCAAATATGACGCCCCATGTAGGAACCGCCAGAGTTGAATGATGGGGCCTAGTCTGGTCCAGTACTGGGGAGCCCAGTTTTGGCGCCTCGATATTGGCCCATGCTTGAGCCAAGACGGAGTAATTAGCCTTGGCCGACCCAACGATTGCCCAAGCCTGGGACAAGGCTGGGTTGCGTTTTGAGAAAACAAATGTTGAGTTCATATAGAAAACTCAACCATAAATTAAATGTGTTTTAAACTACAAAATAAAATAAAGTAGAAAGAAAATGTTATAAACTAAGATTCATTTTTGTACGGCCTTACCAAATGGCACCCCCTATCCAAGCCATAAAACCCCAAGAAATCAAAACCTTAATTAAAAATATAAAATAAAAAAGGCTCCGGGATATGACCTTATAACCGCCACAGTCATCAAACAATTACCGGACAAAGCGATAAATGCATTAAACCATATCTTTAACTCGATACTGTAGGAATTATTTTGATTTTGAACTTCCCGCCGACAAGTCGGTAAGGTAGGTATTATTATTATGAGATGATGATGGTAGAAGAGGGTCGTAGAAGTTAGCGTGTGCTTATGTTTTGTGTTATGCTTTATGAACTTTGTGATTATGTGAATAAATTGACTGTTTATGGACTAGTTGTTTTATGTTGAATTATTGGCAACCTACAAATTTCAGGTGTGGGGTGTACCATTGCGTTACACAAATTTTATTAAGCGTGGTTTATTGCGTATTAAATTTGTGATAATGGAGAGGTCACAACAAGGTCAAGCGTCTGTGACGATGGAAGAACTTATTCAAGCAACTGTTCGCGCTGTGCAAGTAAGCAATGAAAGTGTCCCTAATTATAAAGTGGCGGAATTATCTGCATTTGTGGCCGAATTTAACGGAAACGAAGACGTAGATCAGTGGTTAAGCACGATTGATATGGTCAGAAATGCTTATCAAGTACAGGACGATAAGATGAGATTAGTGGTTGTTGGCAAATTAAAAGAACAAGCAAGAGAATGGTTTCATTCTAAACCCGATTTTATAACTATGACTTTTGATGATTTGAGGACAGCAATCAAAAGTATGTTTTCAACATGACCCGATAAGATCAAGTTGCGAAGAGAATTTCAAGAACGACAGTGGAAACGAAATGAAAATTTTCAGAAATATTTTAATGATAAAGTAATGCTAGGTAAGACCAGCAGTATAGCGCGAAGCATACACGGGTTGACTACGACGCGGTAAGTCGCGGTTCAAACCCTGCTCGCGTTAGATACATTTACCGCGGATACATGCGGTCGTTAGTTCGAACTAAGTCAGCTCGACCTGGCTAGTCCTTACATGTGTACACTTAGATAAAGCGACCTAATCCGCTGGATCGACCTTAGTTAGATCGAGCTATATCATTGCTTTCAGTTTGAACTAAAAAAAAACATGTATACACCTGTGCAATAAAATTAAAAGCAAAATAAGTTTAGATCGAACTAAGGTTAGTTCGAACTAACGACCGCATGTATCCGCGGTAACTGCTGTGATCAAAAGTCCAATATCGATCTGTGGACTATGGGAAGGCAACGGAAAACCACCCCATGAATTATACCCTGGCAAAATTCATCTTGGCTTCGGCCAAGTTGAATCGCCAACGTCCGGTGACCGGATATGGCACATGAAGAAGAAGAATGCTAGGTAATAAAGCAGGTTTACCCGAAGAAGTTATTTTAGATTACGTAATTGATGGTTTTGCAAATAGTACGTTACAAAGTCAGGCTCGTATGCACCAATTTGAGTCCTTGAAAAAATTATTGGCAGTCACGACAAATTTGACGATGGATGATCGAGGTCGAGATAAGAAAACTAATTTTGTTGGAGGAGGAAGCAGTACTCCGTTGGTGATGAAGACGAGGTGTTTTAATTGCAATCTTGAAGGACATAAGGCGACGGAATGTAGGCGACCAAGAAGAGTTCGAGGTACACTGTAAAAAAAGTGTAAAATTACACTGACTTGGTGTAATAATTACCTTTAAAAAAAGAGTATTTTTACTGGTTTTTCGAGGTAATCTAAAAATTACTCTTTTAATTAAGGTAAATTTACTTAGTGTTTGGAATTTATACATTATAGTGTAAATTTACCCTATTTTTATAGGTAGTTTTACATGCAGCAATGCAATCTATTACATTTCAACGTGTAATTTACTATATCTAAGGTAAAATTACCTTAGATACTGTATTTGGTTTACCTTTGTGGTGTAAAATTACCTAGAATTGTTCTATTCAATATTTTTTTCATAGTTATTATTTTAATAGTTTAAAATTCATCTAGATACGAGTATGTTTCAATTGCCAGTTGTACAGAAATAGTAATCACTTTCAGTGTTTTTTTGTACATTATTTATAATCATAATTCGTTATTTTTTACCATAAAGTTCGTATTTAAATAAATGCTTATGAAGGTATTCCGTACTTATCACTGCAAGTACAAAATAAACACATGGCGTCGTTATGTCGCTTGTACAGCATAGTATGCATTACCTTGACGCGAATTTTGTACATTTGCCACTATGGCCTTATAGAAGCTAAAAGTTTTTGTGCTAGTACGAGTGTTAGTTAAATAATTTGGTTTAAAACTACTACAAAAGGTATGTAAATTGTTATTATTTATTTATTTATCAATTAATTTCTTAGTATTGTAGTAATTATTAGATGTAATTGGTATAAATTTTTGTTATTATATTAGTGTAGTTTATATTGTAAATCTATAATTATAAAACAATGCATAAAATAAACAGTTAGGGCTTGTGGAAGTACTGTTTTACAACAAAATCAATCATTACACTGGCTCACAAAATTGATGACACAAAGTAAACTTAATGATAAAACGCTGAATTTTTTCTAAACTAATAAACTTTGATCATTTTTCTTTTCAAATAATTATTCCAATTTGATTTGAAATTCTAGAAAACGTAGTTAAATTTAAAAAATTATTTCAAAACGAAAACAACAAGAAACATGTAAAATGTAAGAATTGCATTACATAAAATTAATGACACAAGCATACAAGGAAAACTCAATACGACACCCTTGTACTTTATTGATGACACAAGGTATCAATTTCTGATTACAATAATAAGAACAACGACATTCTGTACTAGTACATCACTTGGATTAGTTATAAAGTGATAATTTCTTTAAAATGGAGCGAACGCGTAAGGAGACTAATATTGAAGAAAGAAAACTTATCTTAAAATTAGTGTGTGAAGGAAAAACATATCGTGAAGTTGGAAATTTAATAGGTAAATCATTTTCGACAGTTAAATATATCGTAAAAAAATTTAAATACGAGGGAACATTACAAAATAGTGCTGGACGGGGTCGAAAGAAAATACTAACACCTCATAATGAACAGCATATAGTGAGAGAAATTAAGAAAAATCCGAAGAAGTCAATTTCTAATTTAAGAACAGAAATATCTGATATAATTAACAAACCCATATCGACTGAAACAATCCGCAGAACATTGCGAAATAATGGTTACAATGGTCGTGTAGCACGTAAGAAACCATTTATTTCAGAGGTTAATAGAAAGAAGCGATTAAAATTCGCTAAAAAATATGTAAATGAGAGCTTAGAATTCTGGAATAATGTGCTGTTCTCAGATGAGAGCAAATTTAACATATTTGGATCAGATGGAAGACAAATGGTCTGGAGGAGACTCAACACCGAGTTGAAAAAAGAAAATGTTTGTGCTACCGTAAAGCATGGCGGTGGAAATGCTATGGTTTGGGGGTCGATGGCTGCAAGCGGCGTCGGCAATTTAGAATTTATCGACATAAAAATGAATAAAGAACATTATTTAAATATTTTAAAAAGAAATTTAAAAGACAGTGTCGTTAAATTAGGCTTTCCAAAGGTGTGGTGGTTTCAACAAGACAATGACCCGAAACATACTGCTCATGTAGTTAAGATGTGGTTACTTTACCACGTACCAAAACAACTACATACACCGCCCCAATCACCGGATTTAAATCCTATTGAACATCTTTGGGCGGAACTAGAACGTAGAATTAGAAAATCTACAATTACCAGCAAGACAACCCTAAAACAGAGGTTAATTGAAGAATGGGGTAAAATAGACGAAAATATTACTCGAAAGCTAGTTTACAGTATGCCGAAACGATTGCAGGCTGTAATCGACGCCAAAGGTAACTCAACAAGTTTTAAAAATTAAAAATTAAGTAAAAACTAATGAATTTATGTGTTTGTGTCATCATTTTTGTGTTTCGAAATTCTTACATTTTTCATGTTTGTTGTTGTTTTTTGTTTACAAAATAGTTTTTTTTTTAGTTTAATTGAGTTTTTCAGTGTGTCAAATCGTGTTTGAATAGTTATGTAAAAAAATTTAAGAAAGATTGCTATTATAGAAGAAATTCAGAATTTTATCGGTAAGTTTGCTTTGTGTCATCAATTTTGTGAGCCAGTGTATGTAAAGATGACTAAATGAATTTTTTATTTTTGTTTTACTATTTTACAGTGAAACTATGTTATATCAAAGATTACAGAGGTTCGAATCGATGTTCTTTTCGGAAGAATTAAATTGGCTTAATAGAAAAATAGCGGTAAGTGGGCATGAATACATATAAAGAAACAAAATTTTTTTACATTATTTTAGAATCTTCAAGGAAATCAAAGATTTTGAAAGTAATTCTCCATCAATTGTTGGAATAAGTGATGAAACTGGTAAGTCAGCTAAATTTGCTTAATGTATTTTATTTGCACTAATAGTCTTTTTTTAGGACACGATGATTAGTTAAAATTTTATTTTATTTTATTGTATATTGTTTCTATTATTAATATTATTGTATTCATATTTAATTGTAGTTTATAATATAGTATATTTTATAAGTAAAAGAAATATATTTCTAATTACGCTTTTAATGACAACATTGCTTTTATTATGCATTTTCCTGTACAAACTTTTGAGTATAACGTATTTAGTAGGTGTGCCTTGCAATGATTTCGCAATTTTTTTTTATACTCTTTTTACAAGTACATACTACTTGTTTCATCTACAACGATCATATACAATTGCACAAAAAAATAAAACTGAAAATCTTGGCATTATTTCAGTATTTTGTGTTTGACATTTACATAGAAGAAATATAATGATATAAAATGTTTTTCTGTTTGGATTTATCATAAACCACGCAAACCACGCAGCGACATCAACAACCCCATCTCCGCAAGCCCTCACCTTCAAAGGGCGAGATGGGACTTCAATTCAGGCTAGATTTTCTAAGCTATTTTTCCTTCCGAAGGGATTCTGCAGGAGGACCGCGACGCTTCGCGACCCTCCCCTGCAAAATCAGAAAACCCGCAACCCACACACAGAGGTATCCACCTCGGCGCGACCCGCAGCAACGCGAAATTTTTCTTTTTATTTCAGAGCCAAGACACCAGGCAAACATGCCAGCCAGACGAAGGAGGTGTGGGGCGATGCCCCGGTACTCCACAGTGCCAAGAAGACAAGACAAGATTTATCATAATATATTTGGTAAATCAAAATTTTTTAAGAAGGTGAAAGCATACTACATCAAAAGATAATTTTACACTACTGTGAAGAAATAGAAATTCAGGTAATTTTAACTACCAAAACGAAAAAATTACACGTGAGAGAGAATCTAAAAAAGTAATTTTACACCACAAAATAAATTTACCTTCTGGTAGGCAATCGAAAACATTCTAAAAGAGTAATTTTACATTAAAAAGGAGAATTATACTTCGTCGAGGATTTACATTTTCTCCATGAAGGTAATTTTACTAAATTTGGTAAAATTACTCCAAGTCGAGAAATGAATATTTTCCAAAAAGGTAATTCTACTATCTGTAAGTAAAATTCCATTAAAAGGTAAAATTACCGCAACTAATGGAGGTAACTCAGTTGCCACCAATAGTTAGGGTAAAATTACCCAATCTCTTTTTACAGTG
Organism: Lycocerus yunnanus; assembly: GCA_036346125.1. NCBI lineage: Eukaryota > Metazoa > Arthropoda > Insecta > Coleoptera > Cantharidae > Lycocerus > Lycocerus yunnanus. The sequence goes on from JARFIX010000050.1 coordinate 2,743,923, forward strand.
TAGCTGTTATGATTGTGGATCGACTAGACACCAATATTCCGAATGTCCACGTAGGCAGACATCGAGACCACCTTTTCAACGATATCAACGAGGAACGACTTCCACGGAGACAGCACCAGCTGATTCGACGACTCATTTAATTGAAACTGAAGTGGTACCATGCTACACTGTTACAACACATTTTGATAAGTATAATTTAAGTATAGATTCTGTAATTGATTCAGGTAGTCCCATTTCTTTGTTAACAATTAGTGCTTTACCAGATCAGACATTAGTTAAGAAAGCGGAAATAAATTCTTATTCAGGCGTTAATGGTAGTAAAATTAATGTGCTAGGTATTTTCGAAACGCCAGTTATTATTGATAATATACCACTTAACATTGTTTTTATGTAGTTCCCGATGAAACTATGACATCAAAATTATTGCTAGGTAGAAATTTTATTACTCAAGTCAAACTTACTTTAGAAGGTACAAAAGTACTTATTACTCCCTCAAAAATAACCTCAGATTTTTTAAATAACGAAGTTTTGTTAATTAACGATGTTAGACAGAAAGAAAACCCTACGTTAGATATCGAGTCAAGTTTAACCGCTAAAGAAAAATTAAAAGTAGAAGAAGAAGCGTTTGTAACTAACAGGACAATTTGTAAAGCCCCTTTGGATTTTGTAATAGCCCAAGTAATTTTATGAGATACATTAACGGTTTGCTGAAATCCATGCTAGATTCAGGTAAAATTTTGATTTATATGGACGATTTATTAATAGCCACAACAACGATCGAAGAGAATTTGGAAATTTTAAGAGAGTGTTTAAAGGTGATTACTGAAAACCGATTGGAATTGAAGTTAGAGAAATGTTCGTTTTTGAAGACGACGATTACGTATTTAGGATATAACATCAACAGCATTAGTCCGAGTTTAGACAATATTATAGCAATTGAACAATTTCCTATACCAAAAAATGCAAAGGACCTACACAGCTTTTTAGGCTTAATGTCCTATTTTCGAAAATTTATACAAAACTTTTCAACAATAGCTAAGTCACTTTATGATGTTATTAAAAATAAAACTTTATTCAATTTTGGACCCGAGGAATTACAATGTTTTGAGTTATTGAAAAGTAAAATTATTACTAGACCCGTGTTGAGTATTTATTCTCCATTTTTGGAAACCGAGTTACATTGTGATGCTAGTGCTCATGGTTATGGTGGAATCCTTTTCCAACGACAAAGCGATAATCAATTTCATCCTATATTTTTCTTTAGTAAGCGCACGACCGATGCAGAATCTAAGTACAGTAGCTACGAATTGGAATGTTTGGCTGTTATTTATGCAATAAGAGCAAGATATTGTCAAGTGGACCCCATTTTCCACTTGCTTATCAAATTCAGATATGAGTATTTTTCACGAAGTGTTCCTATAAACAATGAATCCCAAAACAGTTTGTATGTGATTGTATCTGATTTATAATTACTGAGTAGATCAAAGGTAAGTCAATGACGCGCGGCAGCGGCCACCAACAGCGCTCACCGCCCGTCATTAAAAATTTTTTTTTGTGTAATCTAATCGCGAGCAGTCAAATTTTTTTGCGGATTCTGTTACTTTGATGTTTAATTCATAATACCGAGAAAAAAAAATTTCGTTTTTTGAGGGAGAAGTCATTGAAATTTTCATTTGTTAACTTAAAAGTTAATTAACAATATGAAAATAAATAAATAATTTGAACTTCTATATATTTTATTGAAGTACAAGTATTGAACTATGAATCCTGAAAATTTCATTAGAATATCTCTAATAGCTTTTTAATTATCGATTTTTTAACTAAAAGTCATAAAAATTTTCATTAAAAAAAAAATTGTTGTTACAATGAAAATTTTCAAAAACTGTTTTGGGGATTCATTGTTTATAGGGAACACTTCATGAAAAAATACTCATATCTGAATTTGATAAGCAAGTGGAAAATGGGGGGTCCACTTGACATGATCTTGCTCATAAAGAGATTTCATATTTATGTACATATGAAAAATTTAAAATTGTGACCGACTGTGATAGTCTGAGACTTACCTTGCAAAAAGGAAATTATACCCCGAATCATGCGCTGGGCCTTATTTCTACAAGATTATGACTATGAAATTGAGCACAGAGGAAATTCAAGAATGCGTCATGTCGATGCCTTAAGCAGACAGCATAGCGTCTTGATTATTGAAGGAAACATCTTAGAGCAAACGTTAGCGATAAAGCAATCTCAAGATGGAGAGATTGGAAAAGTAAAACAGATTCTGGAAGAGTCGGATCATTCTTTTTTTGAGTTAAGAAACGGATTAGTCTATCGAAAGTTTAAGAATAAAATAGCTTTTTACGTTCCTAAAACCATGGAATCTTCATATATAATTTCCCAAGTGCATAGAATATTATCGATCATTTTGTTCGATTACATATTTTCGACAACAATTGGCCCGAGTCGCAGACGAGGGCCGATTGCAATCGCAAATATGTAAGAGAACAAATGAAGGATAATATTCTATGCAAGAGGGAAATTCCGAGGACTATCTCCCGATAATTAATTTGCAGATTGATGCAGAGCATCACGAAAAGATTGTTAAGGCTATGCGAGCAACTGAAGTTAGTGCTGATAATAAAATATTGCCTGTTGTTTCTACGCCATCCATAGCTCCAACCTCTTTGGTGACACCTATATCAACTTCGTTGGTTGAAAACCACGAAACCATTTCGAAAACGGTACAACATTTGTACACTAACTGCACCATCACTAATAATTATTATAATTCTTCATAAATGTCTTTTAATCTATAATTTGTTATTGATTATATAATTATAAAATGTTTTAAAACTATTTATTTTATTAGAATTCATTGTATTTTTAAATTAAGGAATAGAACTTTATAATAGTGCGTCATGATTATAAAAAATTATCGAAAATGATCGGTAATTCATTCATCTTACTCGTGATTGGTAGATTTCACTAAGCACCTTAAATGCTCGCTAAATTGAAATCTGATTGGAGTACATTTTTGAAATTAGATCTCGTGATTGGTCGACAGGCTAGTTATGACATCAGAGGGAGATAGTCAACGTTAAATTTTGTGGACATCCCTAGTTTTATTCTATTGATATTTTACACGTAGAAAGAGCCACAGAGGCAAGAAATGGGATTAACAGTTTCATTTTGTAAAAAAAAATGGATATAGTATGTTGTTTTATTCCTGTACCCTTCATTTGAATTAACCACGAAATTCTTTTAAACAAATTCTTTTTTCTCTAATTAGTAGGTAAAAATGTATTTTTTTCTATTTTTAGTAGATGACATTAAAAAGAAATGGAGAGGACTTCGAGACACATATAGATGAGAATTTCAAAAATTAAAGAAATTTAAATCTGGGCAGGAGGCCACTCAAGAAGGAGCACATTCTACATGGCCATATTTTGAATATCTATCGTTTTTATCAAATGTTATGGAGCGAAGAAAACTCCAAGGAAACGTTTCACCAGAAAAAGATGAAAGCGATAGAGTTTCAGGACCTGACTCGGATTTATTTTGTGAAACGGATCCATTTTTGGAGACACCGAATGATGCCTTCTCGGAAGAGCCATCGGAGCAGCCATCTACGTCGCATATAAACAAACATAAACGTAAAAAATTGAATAAAAAATCTATTGATGATCAATTTCTTGAGATAGAAAAAGAAAAATTAAAAATTTTTACTGAAAACAGTAAAATGATAAGACAATAGCGATTATCAATTTCTGATAAGTCTACTGCCCTTTTTAAGTAACGTTCCGAATAATAGAAAATTAATAGTTAGAAATAAAATTCAAAAAATTCTTATTGATGAAGAAATTCGTTCAATTACATCCGCACCACTACTGTCTCCAGCATTCAGCGTCCATTCAAATTTTGATGATGTGTAATTTGAAAAAAAATTATAAATATTATTTTTGAAACTTTTGTTTGATTTACTTTAAGGTAACACTGAGACGTTCTTCTGGTGTTATAGTTTCACAAAATTTGAGAATTTTGTTATCGATGGCCTAATTGCATTTAAAATATGTATATTCAAAAGTACATATTTTCATTCGATAGTATTTAAAAAATTTGTTATCCGCTTTTAAATCGTTAAATATAGTAAATGATGAAATTCTCCAAATTTATTTCTTTTTGACAATTACCGCGGATACATGCGGTCGTTAGTTCGAACTAACCTTAGTTCGATCTAAGCTAGTTTGCTTTTAATTTTATTGCTCAGGTGTATACATGTTTTTTAATTCAAACTGAAAGCAATGATATAGCTTGATCTAACTAAGGTCGATCCAGCGGATTAGGTCGCTTTATCTAAGTGTACACATGTAAGGACTAGCTAGGTCGAGCTGACTTAGTTCGAACTAACGACCGCATGTATCCGCGGTAAATATGTGATTAGTCCAACATTTTCTTTTATGTATATTTAGTCGACGTCTAACTAGATATGCGTTTTCCAAAAAATTCATTACTACACTGTGAAGTATATAATAAACAAATTTAAAAACGACGGTGATCTTCAAAATAAAACCGGGCGAGGAAGAAAATATATTCTCAAACCAAGAGATCAACAATATATTATTAGGAAATTAAGATTAATCCAAAACAAGTGTTCCAAAACTAACAACCGAGGTTTCAAGACGCATGGGTAAACCTGTATCAACTGAAACTGTACGAAAAATTTTACGTAAAGCAGGGTATAACGGTAGAGTTGCTCGTAAGAAACCATTCATAAATAAGATTAATAGAAATAAAAGATTACAATTTGCAAAAAATACATTAATAAGGACTTTAACTTCTGGAAAAAAATAATTTTCAGTGACGAAAATAAATTTAATATATTTGATTCAGATGAGAAGCAAATAGTGTGGAGGAAACGTAATAGAGAAATACAGAAAGAAAATTTATGTGCAACCGTTAAGCACGGCGGAGGAAATTGTATGATTTGGGGCTGTATGTCTGCAAATGGGGTGGAAAGTTACAATTTATCGACACCATCATGGATAAGTATTGTCACGGTTGAAAATAGAATTTTTATTTATTTGAATTTTGAAGTGCGGCCCTGTCCTGTTGATAGGTACTATCGCGAGACCAGAAAACATTTGATATTAACAACAGTTTTTGAAGGTATTTTCGAAAGTTAATGATTGTTAGTTGGGAAAATTATTAGATGTGCCGTTTGCACTGAAATTTTGGTATATATTTTTTTACCGCTCCGATTTGGGATTATTTTGTGCAACGAGCTGTATCGAATACTTTTTTATCCGTCGTTTGTTTGCGAGGTGAAATTAGTGTCTCTTTATGAGGATAAGATCATCTATATTTTTTTGCGACTCAGCATTGACCGAATACTTGCTTTTATTTGAATTATACCCTCGATTACACCATCTACGAGGTAAAGTTGTTTTTTTATAAAATGTATTTTCTTGTAAAGAAATTCCTTTTAGGGTCCTTCCTTGGTTAACATCAACCAAGTTTCATTAATTAATTGAGCTGTTCGATTTTCTGGAGGTGCAATTGCTATCTTTTGCCCTGGAGTACCATTGTGAAGTACGAACCAGTTTTTTTGTTCTTGAGAATTTTGAGGAATTGGTGCCGTTCATTGATACCAAGCTTGATAACGAACTCTCCCATCACCCTACCTTGTTGAAAACATCAGTTGGAAGAAAATTATCTTTCACATACGGACAACCAACATCGAAGTCTGTAATTATTAAGATAAGTGTTTTGTGCTGTCTTTTTATTAATTGTTATGAATTGCGTGGATATTGCACTAAAATTTAGATTGCGAGTTGATTTATTGTTATTCAATTGTTTATGCTTTGTGCATATAGATATATAATTTTTTTACCATTAAATTGTGACCTTAAGTATAGCTATACGTGGGGAAATCTTGCTTTTGCAAGAAACACTAACGCGATTATACATATCTTATATTTTTTGCTCGAATCAAACTTTGGTGCCGTTGTAATTTTACAATAAATTCATTTGTTTACAGTTCAAGCTTATCTCTTGCAGCTCTTGCAATTTTTTAATTTTATATCAGGTGACTTCTTTTCTAAAAGCTACTCTTCGTGATTTGGGTAGTAGAGTATTTTGGAGTAATATTTTATAATCACGTGGCGCCTAGGGCAATTTGAGTTACTTTCCTTAGTTTTTGCTTGAAAAGAAGTCGCCAATTAAGTTTTTCTTGCTCCAATTGAGCTAGCCATAGGAGCATATGCCAAAACCCTGAGATTTGGGAAAATTCCATCAAATCCCTTTGATACCACCTTTACCGTGGCAGTATGGTTATATGAATATTCTACAAACAAACTTGGAGCCCAGTGTCGAAATTTTAGGGTTGAAAGACGGATATACTATGTTTCAACAAGATCAAGATCCGAAACATACATCGTACCTTGTAAAGAACGGCTGTTGTATCACGTTCCAAAACAACTCCACACGCCACCCCAATCACCGGACCTCAATCCAATTGAGAATTTGTGGCAAGAATTGGAAAGAAAAATTAGACAGCATCATATTTCGAGTAAACACGCATTAAAACCGTATTCTTACGGAAATGGGAAAAATATCAAAAGATATTACCCAAAATTAATTGAATCATGCCAAGACGATTGCAGGCAGTAATTGATGCGAAAGGATATTCAACAAAATATTATTAGGTTTATAAATAATCATTTTCACTTCTTTTATGTAACCGTTCTAATAATTGTTTGACTGTAATTTCAGTACATGTTTTATTTTTCTATAATTTTATGTTATATAAATATAATTTTTACGGTTTTTTATCATATTAACTATTAGTTGTCATTTAGTACAATATATTTATATTCAAATTTATTGAACTATAATCAATAGGTTTTTTCGTATTATTACTTGCATTGTATAAGGTGTTCTAATAATTCCTGGAGCCACTGTATATACTGTAATATCTGCCTCGACAGAAATAATATTTAATAATTTGCAAATAATTGTACGATAAATAAACCTGTAATTGCATGTAAAATTGCTAAAAGGTAGATAAAATGTTACCTGTGATGTACTTACTTGTACTGCTCTCGTTGTAATCTTGAAATAAAACTTTGCTCCTGTTAAAGTGAATAAATTGTTTTGTAATCTTTAAATAAACTGCCGCAAAATCTTGACATTTTGTGTTAAACCCTGTATTAAATTTTTACAAATGACTACAGATGTCACCAACACAGCCAAAGTTACAATGAGTTTACTTTTTGTTGGTGCATTATACTGTAGGTGTGGATGCTTGAAGTGTGTATTCGGTGACTTAAAACTAATATGCAAGTGATCATTTAAAATTAAATTACTTAAAGCTACATTAAACTATAAGTGGTGCAAAAATTGTTTATGGTAGAAGTTTAAATATTAAAGAGACAACAACTAACCGGTACGCCCATCACAGCTGTTCTAAAGTAGGTCATCAATTCCTCTTCGATATACAGTGGCATCAAAACGTTGGATCGTCGTGGTTTCGTGTAACATTTACACAGGTAAATACGAAATTTTTATTTATTAACTTTTTCTTCGTTGTATTTTCTTGAAAATCACTTTTTGTTACATTAAATATCCATGACGTCACTAATAGTTATATGTTGCATGTCGACAAAATTATTTTATAGGTTATCGTTCATTTTATAAATTTTTCAGGAACGAAATTTTCACATGTTCACTCGGCAAGTGAAATGGGTCGACTGAACGTATTTTTCGCATCGCGGAGCATATAAAATTGAATTCCAACTTTTATTGTGGGTTTTCCAAAAACTCGATTCCGATTGGCTGGGTATTCTTATCAAACGGATCTTCTTGAAACTTTCACGAAAATTAAAGTCTTCAAAGCCGTCCCGCACAAAATTGTTAGAAAAATTCTAATTACACCGGTCGTTCTATAATCGTCCGTCAAAGTACGAATTCTTTCTTTACACTTTATGTTAATTTTCACACACTTTGTTTATCCTAACCACTTGCGTAACACTTAGTTTTAATTCCTCATCCTCAATACTAATCTCACTCAAATCCTTATCCTATTAACAATTCTATTACTAAAACTAAAAATCTGACATATTTGCAGGTTACAATTTCACATTTTCAATGTAGAAGATTCAATTTTGCATCTACCATCCTCACTTGGATAGCAAATCGTTCTACAAATTAATCCTCATCTTTTGGTATGCCTTATGATCTAATTACAATTTTTATGTTATCTAAATCTCTCTTTTAGATTTTCCGAAGGATGAAATTTTCTTTTGCTCATTTTAGCCTTATTTGAATCTTTTGGATTTTGGATTCACTTACAATAGTGCCAAGAAATGCGGACGCTGCTATTGGATATGCAAAACAATTCCAACTTTGATCTGTGATACCCGTAGGATGAAATTTTATTTTAGAATGCTAACTGCTCTCGACAGCTTTATGAAATGAAATTTTGTAATTAAAATGGCTTTAATGGTATGCCATGAACGAGGTTCCATCCGAGGTTACAACTTTATCTATCGAAGCTGCGGTTTTAACCGGAAGATGCAATTTACTTTATTAAGGTTATTTATCTTAGTTTTAAGTTGATAACATGACAATACATTTCAATGAAAAGTTCATTTCATGTCTGCGTGAAGTTAGCCCCCATTTTTGAATTTTAAATTTTGATGGTTGTGCTGAGTTGTGCTAGTGTTGTGCCAACTTGTGCCGATCGAAGAAAAACAATTTAGTTATTCGTTTACGCTTAAAATTAAAAATCGATTTTACGTTAGCCCCCATTTTTGATTGTTGTGCTAAATTGTGCTAGTTGTTCTGAACATTGTGCTAAAATTTTAGTCTAATAGGATTAACCGTTTTCGTAAAAACACAAAAACGATTTTGAGTTAGCCCCCCAATTTTGAAAAAATGAAATTTTTTGTTGTGCTAAATTGTGCTAGTTGTTCTGAACATTGTGCTAAAATTTTAGTCTAATAGGATTAACCGTTTTCGTAAAAAACACAAAAACGATTTTGAGTTAGCCCCATTTTGAAAAAATGAAATTTTTTGTTGTGCTAAATTGTGCTAGTTGTTCTAAACATTGTGCTAAAATTTTAGTCTAATAGGATTAACCGTTTTCGTAAAAAACACAAAAAACGATTTTGAGTTAGCCCCCCAATTTTGAAAAAATGAAATTTTTTTGTTGTGCTAAATTGTGCTAGTTGTTCTAAACTGTGTGCTAAAATTTTGGTCTAATAGGATTAACCGTTTAATATCGCCGTAATTTGATCAATATCAATCAAAGTCACGGTCAATGATGTAAATCGGCCATTGATGTCAATAACCGGCCAATGATTTCAACACCCAATTATGCTGGCCATTAATGTCATTATCCGGCCATTGACGTCAATGCCCGTTAACACTGGCCAATGATGTAAATATTTATATCTGATGTAATACTTACAATAGGTCAATAAAGTTAATGGACAAAAAGGATTGGACAATGATGATATCAGAGAATCATTGACCGTAACTTATATACAGGGGTACACAAAAACGCATAAAAATAAAACTTGGAATTTGTTTACATTTTTTCTCTTAATTTAATGCATAACTCGAAATCCGTTGATTCTAGATGATACTTATGTAAAGAAAATCAATAAATTTTGCTTTTACTAAAATGTTGCAATTTTCTAAATAAAATTAATTCGTTATTCCTCAAATTTGCTTATTGCCTTCTCCGTATATTTATGTTTCGCTACATTAAACAAGTTTAATTTAAATAGTACTGATAGTGTCTACAGCCAATTTTATTATTTGTTATGTACCGCGCCATCTGTCGCATAGATTTGTTATGTATTCCTCTCTTAAATCGTGTTTCGTACCCTGCGCGCCAAGTAAAATTTTTTGGGGTTCCCCTTTTTATTTACAATTTTTTTTAAAGATTTACAATATTTTCAAATTTGAAAAATTTTCGAAACAAAACTGTTTTCTTTTCAACATTTGGGAGGCACGTGCCTCCCCTTCTGAACCTGCTGCGCGCCAACCCTTGCAATAATTTTATATTTGATTTTCGAAAATCAAATATAATTGGTAAACATTTAACAAGTTGGCAATCCTTTTTAATAAACTTTTATATTATATGAAGGGTACAGGAATAAAACAGGGTATGTCACAAAAGTAGAATATAGAGAAATCTTAATTTTTAATGTTAATTCTTTGATAGTAAACAAAGGTTATACATTTTATTAAATTTATTTTAAAAGAACGTTTGAGAAAAGACTTTTTAACAAAAATACGTGATGATAAACTAAAAAATCAGGTGTATTATGTATCACAAAACGTTATTTTAAAGGTGACCTTATGAAATTGCATCAAGATTTACGTCAAGCCGGTGACACTTTAAAGGCTAAAAAACCTTTATTGTAAAGATTATGGCATGATGATTGTAATAAAGGTTTTCTTAACCTTGAAAGTGTGACCAGTTTAAGTAAATCTTGATGCAATTTCAAATCACTTAAAATAACGTTTTGTGATAATACACTGAATACTTTATATTTTATTAAAATAATTAAAACGATAGTTAAGTTATATATTACAGGAATAAAACAAGGTATGTCCATCCATAGTCTAGGTGGTGTTCGACAAAAAAATTTACTTAAATTGATGCGAATGTTTTTTTTTCATTTTAGCAAATTTAGGAAAACATATAAACGTTATAACCACCTCTGGGGTAGTAACACCCTTAATTTTAAAAGTTTATTTTCAAAATTTGGTGTTTTAGCAAAAATTTCTTTTGCTTTAATATAGTATCAAACAATTTTAGATAGTTAATTTCCAAAATTAAGGGTAGTTACTCTAACTTTGTATTTGAAAGTACTCTGACGATATAATACAAACAGTGGACTTGCCTTGTTTTATTCCAGTTACGCATGGACATACCTAGTTTTATTCCGGTATACTATATTTTCAACGTTAAATTTTGTGGACATCCTTAGTTTTATTTTTTTGATATTTTACATGTAGAAAGAGCCACATAGAGGCAAGAAATGGGATTAACAGTTTCATTTGCAAAAAATGGACTTACCTTGTTTATTCCTGTACCTTCATATACTATATTTTACTTCATCAAATATACTAGAAAATCAACGAATAAATCACAACAACGATAAACGAATAATTTAAAACAAAGAAAATGAAAACGAAAAACTTGTAGTGATTATCATTTCATCAGTTAATTTGCATTTATAGCGGATTATCCACATTAACCAGATAATCCGTTAATAAGCGGATTTTCCACATTGTAATTGATATATGAAACTAATATTTTAAAAGCAACCCTTTACAACACTTGCATGTAATCCCAACAAACTAAATGGCAAAGCATATACCAAATCTTTTAAATCTTTTATTAACACCAGAATTTCGAGACGTTCTGGATGCAGTGGGGGCTCCTGTAATACCTAGTTCAGAAGTTTACGGCAAAATCTCAGAGCATCTAAATCATAATTTGTCTCCGAAATATATATACACTCTAATAAAAGCAAATCGATTTAACATTTTAGACAAGCTGTTACAGTATCATAAAATAGTAGAAAAAAGCAAGCTATCTCATTTAAACGCAAGTAATAGTAGTGACGATACTACCTATGCCTCAGAAAGTAATATTGAATTTAATATTATAATATCTCATGACAATTGGCTAAAAATGAAACCAGAACTTGTAACATATGGAGATAAAAAGCTTAACCAAAGGGTATATAATACTTTACAACGCAACATTTGGACTGATTGCATCTATAAAGAACTGTACAAATCTGTAAAATTACCATGTGCAATAACCTTCAAACGAGTGAAAATTAAGAGTAGTGGGTATTATGCAACGATCGATGGTTTTTGTAGTGAATGTGAGTGTCTTTTTCACGGAAGAATCATTAACGAGCCTCTACCAGACTCAAGCCCTATCAATTTATTGACAGTTTTCTTCGTCTTGGTTCATGCACAGCAATATATAAACTTAGAGCAACTTTACTTCAGCGCATTAAAGAATTCCATGTAGATAACAAAAATTCTACAGTGAAAGTAATTAATGCTACTTGTAACGTTGTCAATATGTGTAGATGGATTTTTCAATCTGTTAATAGTTTAACAGAAACTAGAATTTGTTTAATCTGCAATAAAAGTACAAGCCGCACTTCTGTAACTATTCCGATCAATTGGGAAGATTTTTCAACTGCAGGTGTATATGATTTGCAAAATATGGAAAGTAGTTGTCAAATCAAAAATATACAATGTTGTGATGTAATTCAAAAAAAGCTTATAAATTACGGTCCTCAAATTTTTTTGGAAATTTTTTCAATAAATCCAAAAAGCGTCCGATAAAAGAGATTCCTTATAAATTAATTTGGCAATCTGATAATTATAAGCTTGTGGGTTTGATTAATTATTACGGAAGTAACAGGAAGAATTCGGTAGGCCACTATACCACATTGTTGAAATACGGAAATGATTGGAACGAAGTAAACGATTTACTTAAAAAACCAACAGTAATATCGCCCGAATGTTTAATTTATCCTGATATGTTATTGTACATAAAATGTAATAAATGATTTTATTTTTTATATTATCTTCTCATTTTCTTTCTAAATTTAAATTATTTGGTTCATCCAAAACAAATTCCAAGTTTTATTTTTTTGCGTTTTGGTGTAAACCCTGTATATAAGTTACGGTCAATGATTCTCTGATATCATCATTGTCCAATCCTTTTGGCCATTAACGTTATTGACCTATTGTAAGTATTACAATCAGATAAAAATATTTACATCATTGGCCAGTGTTAACGGGCATTGACGTCAATGGCCGGATAATGACATTAATGGCCAGCATAATTGGGTGTTGAAGTCATTGGCCGGTTATTGACATCAATGGCCGATTTACATCATTGACCGTGACTTTGATTGATATTGATCAAATTACGGCGATATTAAACGGTCAAAATTTCATTTTTTCAAAAATGGGGGGCTAACTCAAAATCGTTTTTTGTGTTTTTTACGAAAACGGTTAATCCTATTAGACTAAAATTTTAGCACAATGTTCAGAACAACTAGCACAATTTAGCACAACAATCAAAAATGGGGGCTAACGTAAAATCGATTTTTTTAAATTTTTAAACGTAAACGAATAACTAAATTGTTTTTCTTCGATCGGCACAAGTTGGCACAACACTAGCACAACTCAGCACAACCATCATCAAAATTTAAAATTCAAAAATGGGGGCTAACTTCACGCACTTTCATTTCATTGCGTCCTTAGTGTTTTCGATCTATATCATCGTAGTTATTGTGGATTATTACAAGGAGTTTTAAATTAATTAATTAAAATGTCAGACGTTGCCAAACCGTTTGCTGTGATAGAGTTTGATGAAGTGATAAGTGGCAAAAAGGTGGTAGAATTAGTACCAATTTCGTGGTTAAAAGATGATGAAATGTTTTGTTTTTGGCCGCCAAAAGACCTTGAGCATAAACTTCAGAAATTGGTTAAACAAAAATATGCACCAGGTTCAGACTGGGATTTATATCCTATTAAAGTCATCTCTAAAGCAAGTAAGTATATGAAAATATTAATTAAATTAATAAATTTGTCAGTAATCGTGAATTTTAGTATCGTTTATTGATAAAGATACGTAACATTTTTTTCTTGCAATTCAACTATTTTTTATATCTTTAATATAATTTATTCTGATTTTAGAGGATCATCAACAAGGACTCCGGAGACTTGAAAAATCATTTAGAAAACGCGTAGTTGATAGTTCTGAAAGTGAGGTGCCAACGCGAGATGAAAACCAACTTATTGCAATAATGGATTCCTCAAGTGTAGCTAACATATTAGCTAAGTCACAACAGCCGCTAATAAATGATGATTTTTTGATAATTGATGAAGTCCAAAATCAGGTGATTAATAGTAACAATAATGCTTCCAAGAAAATTAATGGCGAACAAAAGGTGATACCGGAATTGTCGCAAGTTAAAATAACTGGTATTTATTTTATTATTTTATTAAAAAATTCAATTTTATTGAGAAACTAGCTTGAAGAAAAATATTTTAGTAAACAAAATTATAAAAATCAAAAATTAATCTTGTAGTTATTAGAAGTTAATTTGAGGTTTTATCTTAAATTTTTATTCTTAATTCTTTTAAACTAAAAATATAATCCTGGTAAAATTTTATACTGTTTCTAGATGTAGCCGATTATCAATCATTAGGATTATTCTTAGAAGGCGTAATAAAACGTGAATTCTCAAGCATGAGGCAAAGTATTAATGCGAACATCACCGATAAAATCCAACAAGTGTTGAAAGTCGTCCAATACTCCGCCGATCCACCAGGAAAAGAACAAGCATGGAAAATATCGGCGAAGAATTGCCTTTTCACGACGATGACCAATTTATGAAGTTTGATGAATCGCTCAAAAATAACGATTTAAAAACAACTGCTCTGGTATGTACAAATTATTTATATTGTATTTATTGGGATTCTTAGCATGATCATTGCTTAAATATTAGACGTCTAGTGGTAAAAATAATTTACAAATTATTCTATATGCCTAAAGTATTATTAAAAAATTTTTATTTAACATACTAATTGAAAATATTAAATTGAATAAATGTCATAATCTACTTTGAGTACTCTCATTTTCATTCATTATCGCATAACTATATTCTAACGATTTCTATTAATTATTTAAAATTATTTAAATATAATTTAGAAATTATTTACATTTGTTGTTGCTTCATGTGCAATGGCAGAAACTCAGCCAGCAATTTTATTGTAATGTGTTGGGTTTGTACATAATATTGAATTTTCTGACGTGTGCATTTCAGGAATACCAATGAAGACTACAATAATCACTCGCCAGAAGATATCAACATTGCAATAGAAGAAATTGGTATGTAATTAAATCTTCTGCATTTTATCAACATTATATTTTGCTTCGTACAGATTACAACAGTGATGGCAAAATGACGATGATAAAATAATTAATAATGAGGAACCATCAGTTTCTAGCGGTAGGTTTACTAATTCTTGTTTTGTGTCCTCTGTGTAATTAATTGAATTTTAGATTGGTCAAAATATAATCCCAAAATGCTAAGGACAAAAACATCCAAAGCTCTAACTCGACAGAAAGATGGACGACCTGAGGGTAATTTTAATTATTTATGTTTTAAATAGGGTAAATGTAATATGTTTATATATACGCAGGAATATCAAAGCGCTATCTGAGCGATGTTGCTATTTCAAATAGAATACACCAGTGGGCAAAGGCTAAAGAAGCTATCGAGGTAGGTCGAAGGAATTCGTCAAGCTCCAGGAAGATTTTAAATTGCAGGCTATGCGTGAAAAACATCAATTTGAATTGGAGCAAATGAGAGAAAAGTGGACGCTGAATTAGCTCACATGCAAAGTAAACCGATCTTGAATTACTTCAAATGGAACGAAGCACGAGGTAGAATGGAAGTGATCCGGCGAACTAAATAAAATTTTTATTTTATTTATTTCCTTAATTATGTTTCTTTATTTATTATAATAATTAATTGTTAAGTCGTAGAGGAAATAAATAGATTATAAATACTGACTTTTATTTAAATTATTTACAATAAATTTATAAAGCATTATAATTAACAATTCCAAAAATCCTCATCATCTGTTAAAACGCCAACTAATTCTTTCATTTTTGTTACACTAAATTTTTATAACCCTACTTATATAATAAATACTGATATTTGGCGGAAAGCAGACGTCAAATAACTAAACTTCTGTTAGCTCAGTTTGAGCTACCAACGCATGAGGTTCTAAGCTTCAAGTTGAGCTTGGTTTAAGGGCAATATCAGTGTAAAGTTAAAAAACATCGATTTCTTTTGTTGCTTAAATAGATAGTTTTGGCCTTTAAGAATATGCCTACAAATTTTCAAAACAATATTCAGCTTAGAAGTATTCGAAATTGGCGACAAGCGTCGACGCTCTTAGAGCCTCTTATACGGCCAGACGCTTTTCTCGAAACCACGTTTTTTGACCTGGTTGACAGCATAACTCTGTCAAATTTTGTCCGATCGACTTTATTCAAAAGGATTCTCCAGAAAACTTATCACTATAGCAGCATCGTAGGAAATTTCAAAATTTTGATTAGAACCAAAATGGCGGCCATTTGAAAAAAATATAGTTATAAAAGTTTTAAAAGTTAGTTATATATAAAAAAATAATACAGTTCATGTTTTCCTGCAGAAAATTTTTCAGTACATTCAGTCAATAAATAATAATATAAAATCTATACGTATCTTCAGCGACAATTGTGCCGCTCAGTTCAAGAACCGATATGTAATTGAAAGTATGAATACTCTTAAAGCAGAACACGGATTTACTCACCTTGAATGGAATTTTTTTGCTGCTTCACATGGCAAAGGTGCCGTCGATGGACTCGGAGGAAGTGTGAAAAGATCAGTGTGGACTGCTGTTAAAGCTCGGAAAACAATTGTTAACAACGCTGAAGAATTTTATGATCTGGCTCGTCGCCTTTCTCCAAAAATTTCTTTTATATTTGTATCCCAAAAACAAATTGAAGAAGGAAAAACCATGTTAGATGATAGGTGGAAAGGACTAAAAAATATTCCAGTCATTCAATCAAAACATTTTTTTTTCTATTTGAGGAGGGTAAGAGCATTTGTGTTGCACGAACGTCGAAGTCTAATTTGAAAAGAAAATTAGTTTTGACAACTGCTACTAAAAAAAACGTGGAAAAGTTACAAAAAAAGTCACGCAAAAGTTACGCATTTTTGATGTTTACAGCGATTCTGAAAATGAATCTTAATCAAGGCTGATAAATTGCCGACTATTCCAAAAAAATAATGTATTTAAGTTATATAGGAAAGTGCTAATTAGTGATACAGCATCTATGATCTCATATCTTTAATTTAAAGTTACATGGAAATGTTTATATTCACTACAGTGAGACGTGTTGCACCCGCGATAATTTTACGTTGCACCCGCGACTGGATAAAAAGTGAATAATTTATAATATTTATTTCTTTTATGCCCGTATGCACCAACTACGAATAAATGTGCAAATAACTATTCGATAAATAAAGTTTATTCGATGAATAACCTATGTTGCTATTCACCAACCACAAGTCATGAATAAATAACTATTGGTAGAATAAATTTAAAATAGGTTGGTAAGTACTAAAATTACTAGGGCAATTTAAATTCTTAACCTATAAAAGTTGACGATGTTATTTGTTTATGTTTGAAACACTGGTTGAGTTTACACTATTGGTAAGTATTATTAAATTATTTGCATATATATTTACTTTTAATTTTATAATTTATTATATTGCTGTTTAAATTTATAGTACTGTTTACCGAACACTCTGTTTATTGAAAATGCCTAAAACGCAAAGAGAACGTTCTAGAAACTTTTTAGAAGAGGAAAAAGAAACGCTGCTAAATTTAGTAGAAGAAAATAAACATATTCTTGAAAATAAAAAAACCGATGCCGTTTGGGCTAACCAAAAACGGGAAGCATGGGACAGAATTGCTACCAAATTTAATGGTATGGCAAAAACGGGCCCAAGGAACGGTATGCAATTAAAACTGTTGTACGAAGGCATGAAGAAGAGAGCCAGGCAAAATATTGCTACAGATAAAGTAAATTTATATAATATATTTATTCTGTGAAATGTAATTAATTTTAATAACAAATTTGTAGGTAGAGCTTTACAGAACGGGTGGAGGTTCCTATACCTCTTGTTTATCACAATTGGATGAACGAATTGTGTCAGCCAATAGAGACCAATTCGTACACAGAACCAATGTGTACGATTCAAATAAAACTGATCCAGCAAATGATCCACCGAACATAGTTACGTGTGATCCACCAAACAGAGGAAGGTACATGTTTATTTTTTATATCTTAGCAGTTGTGTTTGCGTTGCATTATAAAGAAACAAATGTGCATATTTATTAATTTTTGTAATTATACCATTTTAGAAGAATTTAACGTAATTGTGGAGCTAAGCGAAGATGCTTTTAACGAAGAACATGAAAACGAAACGATCCATAACTGTAAGTTGAATTTACAATAATCATTATTTGTAACAGAAAACACAACATTTCTATATTTTCAGCAACAATTTATGAAAATCTTCATAATATAACTCAGCCAAAAAATTGTAATGTAAATGAAAAAGAAAGACGACAACAAAAACACGAAGCAGAACTTGCGGTGTTAAAAGCAAGTCAGCAAAAGTATGAAGCAGAAACTAAAAAAAATTTATCTGAAAATGCCCTTCAGTTAGAACTTCTCAAAGCTTTAAAGGAAAAGGCGGAAATTGAGAAGGAAGTGGCAGAAGTTAATTTAAAAATAAAAAAAATGGGCCAGTCGTGGTAACCAGTCTTGGGCCAGCGTTATCATTCCAGACTTTAATCAAGACTGGGCCAAGTCTGGCCCAGAGTTCTGCATAGTTGGACCAGGCCTGGGCCCACCGTACTTTCCTACATGGGTAGCTTCGTATGTAATTAATTATATTTCAAAAATTGACGCTGGCCTTTCAAAAGTGTTAAGAGATGCAACTTCAGATGCCGAAAATGGAAAGATAAATTTCGGAAAATTGCAAATGTTTTTATAAATAATAATTCAATGTCAGCTCAAGAAGCTGCTTACCACGCAATTTCACTACCCCTATCTAAAATGAGTAGGCAGTGCATATGTATAAACACCAGTCCGATTAAAGAAAGGGTAATGATGCTTAAATCAAATAAAGATATGCAAACTTTAAATTCTGAATCTACCGACATATTTAGGGACAATATTATGAATAAATATAGCAATCTGAGTAGCGTCACAAGAAATATTTGTTTAGCAGATTTTGTTGCATCGTATTATAAAAGGAACAAATCCTACGATTATGACGAGAACGAAAAAAATTACGATGAAGATAACGTTATGGATTATAAAACGAGAAAAAACCAAAAAATTATTCGGTACAGAGATATAAAATGGTACAAGATGCAAATAAGTATTATATAGTTAGTTAATATATAATATAATAATTATCTTCTCCTTTTATTCCTTGGACTAACGAAATTGAAAATGTCGATCATGAAAAAAATATATAAAGATAATTTTACCATCATAGTAGAAAACCGTAATCAATACTCGATTATTTGTAACGAACTTTTGGACGTTGCATTAGAAAGTGCTATAAATGAAGTAGCAGAAATAGACGAAGAAGATATAAATGAATTTATTGAAAAAAGATTTCCATTAGAAGAGGTTTCCATAAACATTTTTTGCCCACGTTGGTAATCTGGTTCCTGTTTTTCTCAATCTATGTAGTAACCTCGTGTTGAAGACCGCTGCTCTAATTTTGTTTATTTAAATTTTCTATGCAATATTTGTTTCATCCTGTACAATGCATGTTTTGTTCGTGGGCTTTGCGCGCACCGCTTGGCGCAATCCCTACTCTGTTAAATGCACGCGATCTTCAGTACCAATTCGTTACCAGCAAAGAACGGTTGTGCTCTGTAGCGATCGACGCGCTACATACATACATACAGTACCAGCTAAATCCTAACAGGGAAAGGTCGTGCTCACCAGCGACTCTACGCGCTGCATACAAACCACTGCATCAATTTATTCCTAACAAGGAAAAGGTTATGCCCTGTAGCGAATCTACGCGTTACAAACTTACATTACGGATGTGCAATAAATCCATTTTAAAAGTACAAAACATTGTTTTCTTACAAAGTGTCGAATTAATTCACCGGTGGCAGATAGAACCTCGAGCCGGAAATTACGTGCACCCTAAAATACAGTCCACTAGCGAACCACAAATTTACAAGAGCTCCATGGTCATACGAACCAACGAAGGAACCCTTTTTTCACCTCGGGTAGAATTTCTCCACTGTGGTCGTAATTTTCTATAATTAATCGACCGCTCATTTCGCTAGTGGTTTACTTGTTTAATTTAACTTAAGAATTGCAGCGAAAACTTCGAAATAACAGGAAAAATTATAATAGCGAAACTTTCGAATTACGACAAATTTATTTGATTTTAGACAATTAATAATATACATACTTTTATCGGAAGCCTAAAAAAATAAAGGAGGCTGTTTAGTTTACAGCAATGCATAGTGCATACAGGATACCCCACTCAGAATTACTTCAAGTGTAAGTAATTTACCATTCAAATATATTTAGAGCACATTTCGAATCGTCTAGTCTAGGACGACAAAACGATATTATCGTTTTGAATATCATCATGTGCAAAATTCTAATTATGAAGGATTGCATGGATGGATTAACAATTTATGGTAATCCATTCCCGGTGGTAAATATAAATTAAAAGTGGTAAGCACCATTTTACGATAACCTTTTAGTCTTCACTGTGGGATTTTATGTGGGCCATCATTACACTAATATGGCACTAATATGGCCTTTGCCACCTCAATTTGTTTTAATAAATCTCCCATTCATCAAAAATATGTAATTAATGAAATGAGACCTCACACTGGAAGAATATTTTTAACAAATTCATTAGTTAATCAACTTTCCTACACTATAATTTTTTCAAATATTTATGGGTTTTCTTTTTTAATAATTTATTTTATTCATTTCATTCTCAAAGTCATATCATTTTAGTTTATGGTGATAAATCAAGTCGTATAGATATATTTTTTATTATTTTAGCAGTAACAACCACGATGATGAGTTATAATTCTACATTAGCGTGAGAATGATCAACGATTCTCAAATTTTGAGTACCTGAGATAAACGATGATCGTTGATCTTTCAGTCTAACTGAAAGATATGAATGTAGAATAAACCGAGTGTTTTTTTTTTGTTCACAAAATATGTTTGCAGCCACTTTTTGGCTGTTGAAATTTCACAATTTTTTTAATTAGTTAGAAGACGTTAAAATAAGTGTAGTGATATGATGATGAACTCGATAATCATTAAAATCAACCAGTAGGCGGGACCAACTAGTGCATGACCGTTATTCAATTTTATTACCACAAAATCCTTATTTTTATATTTAAACCAGATTAAAAAACATTAACTTCAACAAATTTTGAAGAGAAAATCTCCTTAACTTAAAAATAATTGAAATAAACTGAACACAACAAAATATATTTTACATATATTTTCAATTAAGTTTTATTTTATAATTCTTAACAAATAACCATAATGGCACAAGCAAGACCAGAAGCGTTACCAGTTCAACAGGAAGCACAGCCTGCTAGACAACCTTCAGTGTATCTTGGTCGTCCTGAAAAAAAAATGAAAATTCTCCTTTTTATTCCGTGGACTAACGAATGTGATGAAATTGAAAATGTCGATCATGAAAAAAATATATAAAGATGTGCCGCATACGTCAGATCACATTTGGAATACTGTTCTATCGTTTGGCATCCCTATCATTCGACTTCTATAGCCCGAATTGAAAAAATCCAGCGTAAATTTGTGAAGTTCTTATGTTTCAAGTTTGGCATCAGTTTTGACACAGATTACAATCTTCTGCTGGTATACCTGGGATTATCAACCTTGGACAATAGAAGAAGGTATCTTGACCTTTGCTTCTTTTTTAAAATTTGCAATGGCTTGATAGATAGCCCAGCTTTGTTATCCAAAATTAACTTCTGGACTCATCGTCACTCTGTTCGGAATCCGCACTTGTTCCGGTCGGACTTTCATCGAACTGACTATGGATTTTATTCACCAGTTGCAAGACTACAGAACCTTGCTAATAAAAATCAACTTGACTTTTTTGTTAGCTCTTTGACGAAATTTAAATCGCAACTAAGGCTAGTGTTTACACCCTAGTTTGTTTTACATATTGTTGTTTTCTTTTGTTTGCATTTTGTTAATCTTTGTATTATGTACTATAGGTAATAGGATAATTCCGTTAAATAAATATTGTTATTATTATTATTAATACTCGATTATTTGTAACGAACTTTTGGACGTTGCATTAGAAAGTGCTATAAATGAAGTAGCAGAAATAGACGAAGGAGATATAAATGAATTTATTGAAAAGATTTCCATTAGAAGAGCATGTCGACATTTTAGAACAAGCAGGTAAAGAGAAACCATCGAACGCTGCAAATTTTAATAGATTTGCGATCCCAACTCGAATTTCTAAAAATAACAGGTAGGGTACGAGTACCGGTAATAGCCACTGCAACGGCTTTAGCCATTTTAAACTTCTTAAAGCCATAGCTAAGCTATATAAATATATAAATCAACGTAACATTTTGAATTTACCGCCTTGAATATAAACGCATCCAAAACTTACTGCGCGTGCTCTAACTTACGTTTTAGATTCAATGTAATGTGGATGAAAATGTTGGTATTATTAACCACGTGTTTTCTAAACGTTTTTGTTAACGAACAGTGAGCCAAATTAAACTGTTTATTTCAGAGTATGAGAGTGCTGTTGTGCTATAATCGGTGTCCTGGGCAAAGTAAGTAGTCAAAAAATCTTTATTTTTATGCCCTATAAGACTTTATAAAATATTTTAGGTTATTTTATGCGTGGCTATAAGTGGAACGTTGCTTTTATTATATGTAGTATTTATAGCCACATACCGGCTATAAGCAGGGCGCCCGATGTTCTAGTTTTAGCCACGTACATTGTACATATTATTTAGTAGGTAGGTACCTACCTAAATAATACCTAATATTTAATTTGGTACCTAGCTTTGGGTTAACACAAATTCCTTTTTCAGGTCCTATCGCCATGGTGCCTGTAAAGAATAAAAGTGCCAGTTCAAAATTCAAAAACTTAAAAACTAGAAAATCTTACGATTTTAAAACTAAAAAAAGAAATAAAGGACAAATTCACCAATACTCTAGTGACCAATTATCACGAGCTTTGATTGAAATAAAAGAAAGCAGTATGCCAGTTGCAACCGCTAGTAGACAATTTCAAATACCAAGAACTACTCTAAGAGACAAATTGTCAGGAAAAACAACAGAACAAATTGCTAAAGTTGGTCCAGAATGCATTTTAGGCACGGAAATAGAAAAAGAGCTGGTTACGTGGATAATTGGTAATGCTTCAAATGGATTTCCAGTAAGCAAGAATAGTCTCGTATGCTCTGTGCAGAAAATTATAGAAAAAACTAAAGTCAAATCACCTTTTGTAGACAATAAACCAGGAAGAAAATGGTTTGAAGCATTTTTAAAACGTCATCCCATTGTGCGACAGAAACATGCGGAATATATTAATAGAGCACGAGCTGCTGTAACCGAAGAAAAAATCCGGAATTGGTTTTCTGAAACAACAGCGTTTCTTAATGACGATTTAGAAGTTTTAAACCATCCAGGGAGAATATAGAATATGGATGAAACGGCAGTGTTTCTCTCCCCTTAAGGATCTCTTGTTTTGGCGGAAAAGGGCAAATCAACGTACGATATTACGTCTACATCAGAAAAAGACAACGTGACAACTTTAATATCTGTCAACGCACTTGGACAAATGGCTCCTCCATTGACATTATTTAAATACACTCGCTTGCCGAACTCCATAATTGAAGCTGCTCCTAAAAACACAAAATGGGGAATAGGGAAGAGTGATAGTGGCTGGATGCAATGTGAAACTTTTTACGAATATTTCACAAACGTATTTCACCCATTTCTATTGGAAAATGAAATTATTCGTCCAGTTATCGTATTCCTCGACAGACACTCATCTCATTTGTCCCTCCATCTGAGCAAGTTCTGTAAACAAAATCAGATAATAATTATTTGCCTACCACCAAATGCAACGCACATAATGCAGCCTCTAGATGTTTCTGTGTTTTATCCGCTCAAACAATCTTGGAAAATAAAAATTAAATTAATTGGATTTAATAAAATTACCAACCAGCCATTTGGGCATAATTCCATTGCAGGATTCCCAAAAAAATAGCAACATTTTCAAAATTAAACAATGCCAATACATACACTGGGCATTGTTTTCGTCGAACATCAGCGACACTACTGGCCAACACTGGAGGAGATGTTCTCCAATTAAAAAGATTGGGAGGATGGAAGTCGAGTAGTGTAGCAGAAGGCTATGTGGAAAATTCGGTAGATGGCCAAGCCAAGACAGCACAAATGATATCTACTACAACTGATATACAAGGAACATTTTCTGCTTCGTATCCATCTACTTCAACTTCTCATCCTTCAACTTACACTTCTTGTCCATCAACTTCAACTTCTCATCCTTCAACTTTAACTTCTTGTCCATCAACTTCGACTTCTTATCCTTCAACTTCTTGTACATCATGTCCATTAACTTCAAATTCAACGCAACAACTAAAATTTAACGAGCATGGAGTATCGCTTACGATTAATAGTTACAATCAATCCAACGTGACCATTAATATAAATAATTATGATACTAAGAAGAACACCGAGCTTTAATTTTATATTTTTCACTTGTTTCACTTATGATTTTTTGTTTTGATTTATTATAATTTCATTGTAATTAATAATATATTTATAAAATGTTAAGGGTTTTTACTAAAACACATCAACGAATTTGTAAATGGTGCACCAATTCTTCGAAACCTCCTTCGAACAATCCTTCGAAACATAAACCTTTCAATTTTGCTTCGTTGCTGCTATAATCTACAATAAATAATTTGGTTTTAAAATTTTAATCGATCAAATAAATAACTCAAACTGATTGATTACCTAAGGTTATGTGAAGAATCTATCATAAGTTTTCTATTAGGGTAGTTTACATTTACACAAGTCTTTAAAGGTTTGATTAGTATCCTCTTCAAAAATGTTTTTCACATCAAATATTGTGCATACTTTTTAAAGTTTTCTTTAGCTGTATATTTGTTTCGCTAGTAATAATATGCATTTGGTTTCTTTTCGAAACAGTCGAAAAGGTAACATAAAATTACATTATAATATTTTTATAGTAATTACATTTGACATAACCTTAATTAACTAATTTGACGCACATATATTTTGTTAGTTCCTTTTCTTGCCAACCGACCATGCGACATTGTGTTACAAAAATCTGACGCTTTCGACAAATTTCCAGTTTCCTAAATTTAAAATTATTTTAATAATTTTGCATTCAATAATTATTCTAAAATTATTGAGTTTTAAATTGAATATTTAGGATTTATCGTTTGAACCTTGAGAAATTTTTGATATTATTACCACATGCGGCGCGCTGGAGCCCCGAGCGCAGGCGTAGTAGAGATAAATCGTTGAAATGAACTAGTCCAAAGGGGTCTAGCGCGGTTCTTCAAGTAGTAAGGACGTGTTTTGAAAAATTGTGAAGACAATTTTTAACAGTCGCTAGATTAGTAGTTTAGATTCATAACCTACAGTAGTGGGTGATAATCGTTAGACGATTGTGTTTTCCGATCGCGTGGGCGGATCATATTTTCCTATGGAAAGTGGTGGAAATTTTCACATGGTTGATGGTTTGATTGTGTTTTGACGCGCCATTTTGAACCGTTGTCTTTTCATCGTGCGCAAACTGTAGCGAAACATTATCGTGTTTGCGCAGCTAGTGATAACGCAACTACGTCACAGAAATTGTTTACACCAAGTTTTTGTTTACGTTCGTGGAAATTATTGTTATTTTGGATTT
This sequence comes from Lycocerus yunnanus, assembly GCA_036346125.1. Taxonomy (NCBI): domain Eukaryota; kingdom Metazoa; phylum Arthropoda; class Insecta; order Coleoptera; family Cantharidae; genus Lycocerus; species Lycocerus yunnanus. Next base: position 2,769,584 of record JARFIX010000050.1, read on the forward strand.
ACCACGACTGTTTTTGGATGTGTGGTTACCAACTTATTATCCGATCTTTCTACATTCACAACGATTCCGAGGAGGAATATTTAAGTGCACCTTTGCTGGAGGGAAATTCGCAAACAGCTGGCATCACCCGTTTGGAAGTGTTCCTCAAGTGTTGTGCGTATTGCGGTAGTGCCGGATTCATATCTATTGAGAAAATCGTGCAGTTTTTAAGGGTACCGATTGTCGTATTACCAAATGTAAACTTATGGTTTGTACAAACGGGTAAGTCCTTTAATATAACCTTTATTAACTGCCTTGAATTCGTTTCACTAAATTTTGAAGATCCGAAGAATCGGATCATAGTTTCCTTGCGTACGCACTGCGTGATACAGTCACTTCCCAAACCAGCCAATTGCCAAGGGTTGGCTTGTAGATATTTTTAATCGTTTAGTATTTTCAATAAAGTTTATTGCAATTGTTTATTTGGGTTTTATTGTTGGAGAGTACCTAGCAACAGCATCTACGACTCTAGCATCCGCAATCAGCATAGAGTTAGTTTGTAACATCGAGGCAAATCACAAATATAAATTTTGTGAGAAAAGGTTGTTGGCCCTTTTGGCAAACAATATTTTTCTTCAATTGCCAGGTGGAAAGTGGACACTTTCCACCCGGGTGGAAAGTAAATCAAAATAGCTTTGTGATTGGTTGACAAATAACAACAAACAATAAGCTACTTTCAAACTTTTTAAAATGCATGAAATGTGTCGATTACTAACTGATTGTGAATAAACAACTATTATTTACCATTTTAAACCTTTTGAAAAAAATTATAGACTTTTAAATTAATTAACAAAAAATTATTCCATTTCAACTGGATAATAAATTACCGGGGCTACTTTGCACCACAGGTGGTTACTTTGTCCCAAAGACGAAAAATGTTGCCGCGCAACATGACAGCAAACCAATGAACTGCAAACGCCTTGTTTTGAGTTTATTCGATAGGTAGCACCACTAGGAGGGTGACACATCATTTTCAAGCCATTCCGCCATATTGGACAGTTGATTTGTATGGCTTGTAAAGTTGAGTCACATTTTGCTGATATTTTACTTTAAAAAAAGTGGTATTTTCAACCCGTTTGCAGACATCTAAAGGTAAGCAAAAGTGTTTATTTATGGAGTACAACTATTTGTTAACAAAATTACATTGCTAAGATCAACCTATTAAGTGTTTTTCACAACTTATAAATTTTTTAGTTTCATAGGTTAGGTTTCTGGTGAAAATGAGGTAACTTTGCCCCAGCAACAAAAGTGGGGCAAAGTTACCCCACATTAAAATCTTGCTTATTTTCAGCAATATTAGCTTGTTTGTTTTAGGATTTTACTAAATAAATGTATGTAGGTATGTCTCTTACAGGACTGTGCGTGTATGTGAAGGTTAGATTTTTAATAACATATAGGTACACTTGACGCGTAATATTTTGAACTTTTTTTAGATGGTTCGAGCTTACAAACGAAAACTTGGTGCTCGACGCTATGCCGATTATTCACCAGAACAATTAGAGGAATGTTTACAAGCAATAAGGGATGGTTCATACAGCCATCGTCGGGCTGCAGAACACTTTAGTATACCAAGACGAACTATTTTAAATAAACTTAAAGAGAAACATAAGGTAAGTGACCCAAATTCAGACAGCGTCCTAAATTCAGACATATTTCTGTTATTCAGTTAAAATAAGAAATTGACAATATCCAGATATATGTTAAGACATCTGTAGGTACAATTTAACATTGATTATTTAAATCAATATTTGTTTCCTATCTTACCGACATTTTAACGGTCAGTACATAACCTAATAGTTGCATGGTGGTTGAAAGTTGTGTGTTGTGTTCAACTGCAAAGAATTTCTAATAAGGTAAGCAGATTGTTACTATTATTTTCTGTACCATAAGACCCCCACTAATTGAGAAAATTAGAATAAACTTTGTTTCACTTGGATATAAAGGCTTTAAATTTTCATTTTAACAAGGTTTTCTGTCAGTATAATTATAGAATTAAAAAATTTGAATGGTGTCGGAATTAGGTACAAGCAAATTCGTGGGTGTCGTAAATCAGACACTGGGTGTCGGAATTGTGTACATGAGATATGGAGTAGATATGGTTTTATTTCTTTCTTTTCGCTTAGATTATCATCAAGTCTATACCGTTTCAAATAGTCGAGTTCCTTTGAGAGCTTGTATCCAAATTCCGACACTGGTGTCAGAATTAGGGACGTCAACTGTCGGAATTATGTTTAATTTGTGTAAACGGCTATACTATGCTATTTTTACAATTAAGTAGATATCATTAGCATTATTATTATTTATTATTGCAATATGTGCTTTAGTTACAGAATGTCGACGAAAAAAAATTGCAAATATAGCAGAGATGATTTAAGACGTGCTTTGGATGCCATAAAAAATGGCACACCTTGTTTAGCTGCGGCGAAACAATACAACGTTCCGAGAACTACTCTTATTGGGAAGATGAAGGGCATTTATCCAGAAGAATGTCGTAGCGGAGCACCTTCAGTACTAACTGTAAATGAAGAAAATCTATTAGTTCAATGGATCATCAATATGGGGCGCATGGGTTTTCCTGTAAGTAAAGATCAATTTCTCGACAGTGTTTGCCTTCTGGTAAAAAATTTAAAGCGTCCTCACAAGTTTACAGATGGAAGACCAGGTCGTCACTGGTATGAATTATTTACTAAAAGGCATCCTGAAATTAGTGAACGAATAGCACAAAACTTATGCGCATCTCGATCAGCCGTAACTGAAAGCAAAATCAGAAACTGGCATAAGGAAATTGAAGAATACTTTATTTCATCTAACATTAATATTACTGATCCAAAAAGAATATTCAACACGGATGAATCTGCATTTTTTCTATCGCCAAAAGGTCGTAAGATACTTGCTAAGAAAGGTAGTAAGTCACTTCATGACAGATCTGGTGACGATAAAGAATGCCTGACTGTTCTTGTTACTGGTAATGCTGCAGGTCAACTAGCTCCACCCATGGTGATGTACGCATATGAAAGAATACCAAAGCATGTAGTGTCACAGGTACCTAAAGGTTGGGGGATTGGAAAGTCAACCAGTGGATGGATGACCTCCGAATCTTTTTACGAATTTATTACAAACATTTTTTACCCATGGCTTTTATCTGAAAACATTCAGTTTCCAGTAATATTATACTTGGATGGGCATAAATCTCACGTGACTTTACCACTGACAGATTTCTGCAGAGAAAAGGAAATAATAGTAATAAGCCTGTTACCAAATTCGACGCATATTCTACAACCTCTCGACGTGGGATTGTTTAAATCATTAAAAACTAAATGGAAAAGCGCAGTTCAAAATTTTAAAACCGAAAATAATTATAAACATTTAGGAAAAGATACGTTTGCCCTGTTCTTGAAAATGCTATAAAATTAATTTCAAGTTTGGAAAATATTTTCCAAAATTCTTTTAAAGTGTGTGGTCTTTTTCCATTTAATGCTGATAATATTGATTATCAGAAACTTCTTACTGAAGGTAATGAGCTAAACAAAACCAAAGAAGCGATAGATCCTGCACTAGTGAATCATTTGCGGTATTTTGAATCTCTTGTTCAGGCAGATTTTTTGAATAAATGTTATGAACTGATGGGTGCAGACTGGACAGGTGAAATTAAAGATAAGAGTTTGTATAGAATTTGGTACAAAATGTACCAGAAATCGGGATTATCTCAGGACGAAGAAAATATTCCGAACATTATAATAGATATAGAAGAAGGCCTAATTCTAGAAGATGGATGGGAAAATTCAGTTGTACTTGAAGCTGATGATGCATTACCTGAAGACAATTTTGAAATCGAACCCGCAGTTCAAAATACTGAAACCGAAGTAGAACTTGTTGGTCCTAAGGAAAATCCTGATCAAGAAAATATAATAGAAAAAAAAGAAAGCATTGACGAAACTGAAGAAACAACAAAAACTAATGTGATAGAAAAGAATATAGAAAAAATATTAGAAAACATTCAATTAACCCCAGAAAAACAAATTGATGTAATTGAAGAGAAGCACCTAAGAGAGGAATCGGTGAATACAGCTGAAAATGTGGATACTTGCAATAATACTAAACATTCTCGGGTACTGCCAGGGGTGGTTATACCATCTCCGTTTAAGAACTCTTTGTTCTGGCCTGAACCAACCAAAAAAGTAACTTTAAGGAAGAGTAGAGTTAAAGTTCCTTCTGTAGGCACCTCCGATGCTTGGAAAGAATATTTTTTGGAAAAAGAGGAAGAACAGAAAACAGCAATTCAAGAAAAAGAGGATAGAAAGAGAAAAAGGGAAGAAAACAAGAAATTGCGCCAAGAAAAAGTAAAAAACCCTAGGAAAAAGATTATTCGGCAAAATAAACAAAAAAACACAGAGGTAGAAGATGGGTCAGAGAGTGAAGAAGTCTCAATTCAGGATAATGATGAAACAGAAACTGATCAAATTGAAAATGAAGGTAAGAAACAATATTTTACTTAAGTAAGTACTTATTTAATTTTACTATACAAACAAAAACTATTTAGCAGGTAATGGAGAAGTGAAACTCACATTTGTTGACGAAATAAAAATTGGTGATTTTGTAATTGTTAGCTATTTTGAAGACTATTATCCAGCACAAATTACAAATAAAAACGCTGAAAAGTGTTAGCTAATGCAATGGCTAAGGCTGATGGATGGTGGAAGTGGCCAAATATTAAAGATGAAATTTGGTATGATAATCATGAAGTTGTCAAGAAGATCAAGCCTCCTGTGGAAATACATAAAAAAGGATATTTTGCTGTTCAAGAGTTATAAAAGCATATCATGTGTAATATTAGAAATCGTTCATGTTATTTTGTATTAAACTTTATTTTTATTAAATTTTAATGATAAATAAGTGATTTTATGTTTTGTCGAAATAATGTTCCTCAAATGTCTGATTTAGGGTCACTGTCAGAATTAGGTTCACTGACGTGTCTGACTTCGGATCAAACTGCACTCTTACTGTCGGAATTAGGTGATTTTGGGTTGGTTATAATAAATACATAAATTAAATTAATTTATCGAAGCTTTATTATAAATAACCGGTCAGATCTCCTTAGAAATAATTATTAATTCAAGAAAATTAAAAAATATCAACGTCACTGAATAATTATCAATTACATTGAATAAAATGTAACGTGAATTCCTAAAGCTGTCTGAATTTGGGTCACTTACCTTACTAATAAAGTAGGGAAACCTACAATATTTTCCAGAGATGAGGAAGAATCTTTTGTTTCGTACATAGAAACATTGAGTGATTTTGGTTTTCCGATAACTACGGAAGATCTCAGAAATGTCATTAAAATTTACTTAGAGAGAACTAGCCGTGTACTAAAAGATTTTCAAGGGAACAAGCCTGGTCTTGAGTGGCTAAAACATTTCTTGAAACGTTATGCAAGATTGAAAGAGCGTATGGCATCCAACATTAAAAGAAGCCGAGCTGCAGTCACCGAAGATATCCTGCAGGATTATATTAAAAACTTGCAAGTTATCAAAGACGTCCCACCTGAAAATATTTGGAATCTAGACGAAACCAATTTAGCAGATGATCCTTCAAAGAAAGTTATTTGTCGTCGTGGGACAAAATATCCTGAAAAACTTTGTAATTTTTCCAAATCAAGCACTTCTGTAATGATTTGTGGCAGTGCGGCTGGTGAAATACTGCCGCCCTTTGTTGTATACAAGAGTACCCAGATGTGGGACGTTTGGACCGAAGGTGGCCCAAAAAACACTCGCTATTTTAGCACAAAGTCTGGGTGGTTTGATGGTCCAGCTTTTAATGAATGGTTTGAGAGCTTGTGCCTGCCCCGACTTAAGAAAACAGAAGTGATTGCGGATAACCTATCCAGTCATCTAAATATGAGTATTTTTGAAAAGTGTAGAGAAAACAATATCAGTTTTGTATGTCTCCCTCCAAACAGCACCCATCTAACGCAACCACTAGACGTTGCTTTTTTTAGACCCATGAGGTCGCTTGGAGAAAGATCTTAAGTGACTGGAAAGATACCCCAAGCGGTATTAGAGCAGGGGTCTTGCCCAAACATGTCTTCCCCTCATTGCTTAAAAAACTTCTGGAAGACTTGGAGCCCAATACGAAAAAAAATCTTGAAAGCGGATTTAGAAAAACTGGGATACTTCCATGTGACATACAGCCTCTACTAGACAGAATAGGCCAAAAAGCAGTTGAACCCTCAGCTGTGAGCTCAGCATTTTTAGAGCTTGTGCAAACAACCAAATCTCTAATAGGCGATAAGCCCACAAACCCTACAAGAAGGAAGAAAGTACAACTTCCAGCAGGTAAAAGCCTGTCCAATGAAGAAATGCTAGATAACACTCTGATTTCTCTCGCTAGCACAAGTAAAACCTCTAATGAAAGTGTCAAATCTAAGATTAAGAAGCCCCTCAGAAAGAAAAGCCGCAGATGTTATGATGACAGCGATGACATTTTAAGTGAAATGGAATTAAATCTCAATGAAAGTTCAGATGAAGACTGGGAATCGTTCAGTAGAAAACAAATTGAAATGATGGCAAAAGAAAACAAGGAACCAAATAAACCAACCATTCAATCAATAAAAAAGGAAGTGGACACCTTCGTTGTCGTGATTTATCAAGATGAATACTATCCTGGCGTCATTGAAAGTCTGAATGAAGAAGGTGCTGTAGTGAGTGCTATGTTTAAGACTGCGAAAGGAAATTGGGAAAAGGCCAGAAAAAAGGACTCAATCCATTACTCTTGGGAAGAGATTGTTGGTAGTATAAATCCGCCAAAAAAAATCAACAAAAGGGGCATGTTCAGCATCCCAGAACTTATAAATGACATTAACTAACCTTTGATGTTCTTAACAAATATAATTCATGATTTAATAACATGTTTTGTATTCTTTTCATGAGGTTTAATATAGACATTTCTACAGATACCACCTATGATTTTGTTTTTCTTCCCAAAATGCATTTATTGAAAGAATACACTTCTAAAGAGTTGTACTACTCAAATCAAGTGTGTTACTTTACTCCAGTTCATTTTTACTATGAGAAATCATCTATTTTTCCACGTGGGGCAAAGTTACCCGAACCCCGGGTAACTTTGCTCCACTTCATAAAATAAAAATAAATAGAAAGCATTGTAAACTAGTCATTAAGGGGTATTCTGGTCTAGAGCTCTACTTTTGGGTATTTTTATACTAGGATAAAAAAAAAATTAAAAACATTTTTACTATCAATTTTTTTATATAATATTTATTGATTTTTAAAGTATATAAAAAATTAAAAAAAAAAAGTCAAAAATTCATCCAGTGACAGGTCGGTGAAGTGGGGGTTGCTAGTCAAACAGTGCTCCCTGGTTGACATGATTCCAACCCTTGTAGTGGTCTAAATCGAACAAACAAAAAAAATTCGTACTTAGTAAAGATGTCGCTACATCTTGAACTTCGGCCGAAAATAAAAAAAAAAAATTCACAAAATGGCGTCTACTTGAAAAAAAAAAATTTTTTTACCACTGTTTTTCGACCTTTACGAATTTTTTTAAAATACTTCAAATTAAATTTTTTCAAAATCCTTAGCTCCAGTGATAAAGAGATGTATGAAGAAGATTCTCACAAAATTTCAAAGGAATCGGTCAGATAGAACTTGAGATATCGTGTCAACCACCTCAACAAAAGGAGTTTTGAGAAAAACGCGTTTGAAGTTTGAGAAAGATTTCCAGTTAAATAACTCAGATAATTATATTTAATACTCACTTTGGATTAATCGGCGATTCCATATCCATACATTGGACATACATATCTAGGTATATTTTGTGTGGACAGTTCCAGGTATATTGGGTACGTACTGTTAGTCAGGTATATATAAAAACTTAAAAGGGTCAAGTCGGATACAAAAGAATTCCTGGAAAACATCTGCCATTCATTGTGTGATCACTCCGCTCGGCCGGTTTAAGTACCGCGTCACAAAATCCACTGTATCTCTCAAAATAATTCGAATTTTGAAAAATCCTTTTAAGAGCATATTTTTGAAAGTCTAAGCTTTGAAAATATGCAAAAAATAATTGATTTTTCAATTTTCTAGACCAGAATACCGCCTTAAGGTACTTAAACGTATTCTTTAGATAGTTTTAGTTGATCGAAAACGATCCCGATCATTTCTCTCTGACAACTGTCGTAACAATTATGATTTTGTTCAAAAAGGGCCAAAATTTGGAGCAAAGTAGCCCCGGTTTACGGTATGCAGTTATTTATTATGCAATCACTCTTTAGTTCATAATAAATTATTTCAACTTTATAATATTTCAACTTTATAATATTTCTAAATTCACAAAACTAGATAAGAAAATAATTAGATAATATATAACATCCCTTAATACAGGAAGCGAAAACGAAACTTTAAAATTTTTACGAGACGCATTTGATACATTTTTTATACTAAATTTTATAAGGAGTACATTAATGATCATATACCCAAATTAAATTTAATCTACGAAATGGTTATAACGATAAATTGTTAATTTGTCGTTTATGCTAAGTAAATTAGCACCTTTCTTGACCCCCTCTCTGGGTTATCGGGCCCCACTCCAAGAAAGGTGGTCTAGCGCGACCGCGTTGGACTCGTGATCAAAGGATCGAAGATTCGAATCCCGGTCAGGTTAACTTTCTTGCATAGTGGTTCGGATTCCACCCTAAAACACTCCTAAATTTTGAAAACATTCAACAAAATTAGTGAACTGTATTATTGGCCCAGGATGAGGGCAATTATAGCCAGAATGTGCGTCGGTGCGCGGTTTGTTTGTCGTCCAAAGCTTGTCAAGGGGGGCGATACGGTTTGATGGGCAAGGAGAAAAAGGTACGCTTTCCGTTCCAATGCATCTCTGTTGACTTGATGGGTTCGTTTCCTCGATCAGCAAAGGGTAATACCACACTTTTGGTAGTTTGCGATTGGTTCTCGAAGTTCGTGCTAGTGCAACCATTGCGCAAAGCGACGTCCAGAAAGATCTGCAAGTTTTTAGAAAATCAAGTTTTCCTGATATTTGGGGTTCCTCAAATATTTATGGTAGATAATGGACCGCAGTTCATCAGTAAGGACTTTCGAGATATCATGACCAACTACAACGTGAACCATCTGTGGTACAATGCTGCGTTTCATCCGCAGGTTAATTACGTAGAGAGGGTGAATCGGGTAATAGGGACCGCCATGCGTTCATATGTTCTAAACGACCATCGCACATGGGATGTACAAATTCACAAGATAGCTCATGCTATACGTTCTGCCACTCACGAGGTAACCGGTTTTACCCTTCATTTTTGAATCTTGGGCGTACCGTTCCCGCTAGGGGAGATTATTACGGTCGTGTAAGGGATTTGGGTGAGGAGGAGTTAAACCTGGATAGTCGCGAGCGGGTTGCTGGGGAAATGAACCGATTGAACGAGCTTTACATTGATGTGACTGCACGATTAAAGGAGGCTTATAGGCGAAATTCGTCTCATTATAACCTTAGAAAGCGTTCAATACATTTCAAGGTAGGGGATACTGTTTGGCGTCGGAATTTTTGTTTGTCAAGCGCTGCCAAACATTTTACCAGCAAATTAGCTCGAAGTACATCAAATGTAAAGTTCGTGAAGTCACCGGTCCATTGACCTACCGACTCGTTAACGAGCGTGGAAAGACGTCGGCATCTTCCATGTTAAAGATCTTAAGTTAAAATATAGTTGTGGTCCGTAACACCTTGGACTACGATTTTTCCCGTAAGTTCCAACTTTTGAGCTTACCCTTTCCTTGGAGTCATAAAGTCCCCGACTCGTTTTTGCTTCCTGTCTTGGGGATTGTGGGGCGGGCGGACTTGCTGCCGCACCTGGGATTGGGAATTATTTCCTCGGTACGCTTTGGGGTTGCGTCTTTGCGAAAGCGACTACACCTGGAGTCCCTGCCTCGGTTAGGCTCCGTTAATACCGGTTTGCGGTAGGGTTGGTTGACTTGAGCGGGATGTAGGCCGCACGCGTGCTGCCCTTGTTGGGGTGGTGAGGGTCGTTCGCCGTACAGTCTTCAAGACAGATGATTAACGTCAATAGCCCCGGCCGTGAACGCAGTTTTGAGGACGGATTGCGGGAGTCTTTTAGGTTCTCCATGGCAGATTGTCATGCCCCGGGTTAACCTTTCCTCCCTTCCTCAAATCGAGCGCCGTGCTCGTTGGTTTCGGCGGAGTAGTGGTCGGTTGTATTGGTTAGCATTTGGCTCGCCACAGTTTGATAATACGGCGACAATACAGGGAAAATTAAAAAAAAACGTACTTCATTCAACAGATTACATGTACGAAACTATTCGACCAGCCGTTGTGAGCGAACCATTAAATTATTTAATTAAAACTCCCGTTATATAAAAATATAACATAAAAATTGACAAACAATATTATGAACAATATGAAAGACAATTTGGAAGAGAAATTGCATTTTTAGTTAATTATTAATAAAAGTATAATAATATTAATACTTGGGAAGATGAAGGAGACGACAACATTGGCATTAAAAAAATTTCTCAAAATATGATGGATCAATTCAATGACGAAGATAATATTGATATAATAGAAATCGTAGAATTCGTTGAAGAGAGTGCAAGTATTTGTTAAGAGAACTAGTTTAGAAGTAGGAACGAATGTTTATAATAAACAAATATTGTCGCTGTTTGAAGCTAATATGGACATTCCATTTATTACTGAGGAGTACGGATTAGCTTCGTATGTAATTAATTATATTTCAAAAATTGACGCTGGCCTTTCAAAAGTGTTAGAGATGCAACTTCAGATGCCGAAAATGGAAAGATAAATTTCGGAAAATTGCAAATGTTTTTATAAATAATAATTTAATGTCAGCTCAAGAAGCTGCTTACCACGCACTTTCACTACCCCTATCTAAACTGAGTAGGCAGTGCATATGTATAAACGCCAGTCCGATTAAAGAAAGGGCAATGATGCTTAAATCAAATAAAGATATGCAAAATTTAAATTCTGAATCTACCGACATATTTATTGACAATATTATGAATAAATATAGCAATCTGAGTAGCGTCACAAGAAATATTTGTTTAGCAGATTTTGTTGCATCGTATTATAAAAGGAACAAATCCTACGATTATGACGAGAACGAAAAAATTACGATGAAGATGACGTCATGGATTATAAAATGAGAAAAACAAAAATTATTCGGTACAGAAGATATAAAATGGTAGGGTAAGAAGGGGAATGACGCTCAGTGGGTAATGGCGCTCACCTCTAGCTCCGTTAAAATAGCACATAGCAACACGCCACCTCGTCTGAAGGGCGAGGGGAAGGGGCCTCTAACGGGCAGCGATGCGAGCGGACAGTCAGCCCGCGTCCTGCGACTGTGAAGTGCGTTTCCTTGTTTGCGGCCGCGCTGATCTAATATTTCGTGTAGTGGTTTTTGTAGGTAAGTCTAAAACTTTCAGGTGTATTTGAACTATTTTTTTTCCTTTTTTGAGTTAAACTATTTTTTTTATGTTAATGCATTTATTTTTCCCCAATCGTGTACGATATTTTTTAAATTACAAATTAATCATCTAACAACCTTTTGGGGTTATACCGCTCACCTGAGCGCCATTACCCCTTAGTGACTTATTTTTTTTTATTGTTGTAGATATGCCTAGAAAACGTCAAAGAACCACCGCTAAAGCGGCTTGGACCGAAGAACATCTTTTTGCTGCTAAAACTGCCATTGAAGGAGGTATTTCCATAAGAAAGGCCGCGAAACAATATAACATACCATTTTCTACTTTGAAAGATAGATTAAAAAATGACAACATGAACAGCCCAAGACTAGGTCGCAAGCCTGTTTTTACCTCGCAGCAAGAAACTGAAATTGCTGAACAAATCAAGTTGCTGGGTTCGCTGTACTATGGACTTAGCATCGCAGATTTACGTAAACTAGTTTATAAATATGCTGAACTCAACAATATCAAAAACAATTTTGATCAAAACAGCAAAACGGCTGGATTGGATTGGGTGCACGCCTTTATGAAACGCAATCCTTCAGTTTCTATACGCAAAGCTGAAGCGACAAGCTTAAATAGAATTTCTGCTTTCAATAAAGAAGAAATTACACATTTTTATGATAAACTTGGCGACTTAATGGAAAACATAAGTTTATTCCCAACAATATTTACAACGCCGATGAAACTGGTATCACCACGGTGACAGATCCAGGGAAAGTGCTCGCTGAAAAAGGACAAAGAAGAGTTGGTTCTGTAACAAGCGGCGAACGAGGAAGCAACGTTACAGTCATGTGTGCGATGAGTGTAGCTGGAAACTTCATACCGCCCATGTTTATTTTTGCCAGGCAGAGAATGACGCCTTTATTAGAAAAAGATGGCCCAGCTGGAGCATTATACACAAACTCTAAAATGGCTGGATAAACGAAGACTTATTTATCACTTGGCTCAAACATTTTGCAGCATTTGCTAAACCTACCAAAGAATCACCTGTGTTATTGATTCTCGATAATCACAGTAGTCACATTTCCCTTCAAGCTTTTAATTATTGCAAAGAAAACTGCATCACAATGCTTTCCATTCCTCCACACAGTTCTCACAGAACGCAGCCGCTAGATGTGTCTTTTTATGGGCCGCTGAAAGCTGCTTATAGGCATGAATGCAACAGGCACATGAAGTCGCATTTGATGGCAAAAATAACTCCATATGATGTTGCAGGACTTTTCAATAAAGCATACGTACAAGTTGCGAATATAAGTAAAGCAGAATCTGGATTTCGAGCCACGGGAATACACCCAATTAATCCAAACGTTTTCACCGATCAAGACTTTTTGGCAGCATCGCTGATGGCACTGGAATCGGAACAAACAACTGAAAATCAAAATCCAAATGTCCAGATTAATGAAGATGTGCAATCGGAAGGTATAAGCATAATTTCAGCACATACATCTCCTCTGCCGGGTCCATCAAACAGGGATCAATCCCTTGAATCCGTTTCAGCAGTTATTTGTAACGAAGATCTTGCTGGTGGCCATACAACTCCGGTATCCTTTGCTACAATAGCAAAACACCAACTGTGGCACCACTTTCTAAACCAAGGCAAAGACAGCGCAAACAACATGCTACCATACTGACGGCGACTCCTTTGAAAGTTATTTTAGAGGAGAAAGAAAGGAAAAAAATAGCGAAACTTAATAAGACTGGCAATAAATCTAATAAAGATAGTAAATCAAAACCAAAAAAAGTTGTTAAAGAGAAGACTGGCAATAAATCTAATGAAGATAGTAAATCGAAACCAAAAAAAGTTGTCAAAGAGAAGCAAAACAAACCAAGGCAACAAAAATCATATAAAAGAAAAATTTTGCAAGAAAGTTCTTCAGAGAGTGAAGATGAAGAGGTTCTTTGCGATGATGATAGCGACGATGAAATGAATGTGGATGATGATAATTATAATGAGTGTATTATATGTAAAGAATTCGGTAAAAATAACGAATTATGGTACCGCTGCATTCTCTGTGGACTGTGGTCTCATGCAATTTGTTCAGGGTGGGATTCACCAGAAGGTTACACTTGTGATTTATGTGAACAAAAATAACATATTAACATATATAATTTGTCTAATCACCAAAGTTACTACGTTTATCTCGTTAACATTTTTGTTCATTATGATGTGCCTTAGTTGATATATTCCAAGAAACATATTTGAGCGTCATAACCCCGGACCCCGAGCGGCATTATCCAATGCCAGGGCAATGCCGCTCAAACATGTTTTTGAAAATGTTTTTATTAGAAATAGGTCAAAGATATAAGCTTCTGTTGTTAAATTGTTGATTAATCGATAATTTAAGATTTTAATACGTTTCTTAATTTTGATTTATAATAAATAATTTAAAAAATACACGATGTTTTCCTTAAGTGAACGCCATTCCCCCTTCTTACCCTACAAGATGCAAATAAGTATTATATACAGTACTGTGCAAAAGTCTTAGCACACTTAGTTAATTTCTAATTAACGTTTAATTATAACTTTTATAAATGCAAAATACTGAAATGCGTATATAATTTCGGTAAAGAAACACAATTTGGTTGAACCACTATCAAAGTTGACAACACATTTTAACAAAATACAAATTTTACAATCGGTAAACCCGTAACTCATAAAACACTCAAGTCCTAAATTAGTCATCGGCTTTACAAAAGAAATTTTTCACATCTGGACTATTATTTTATGGATTTCGATGTATTTTTTTTAAATCTTCTTAGTTCTTCTTAAATCGTGATCGTGTTAAAGCTGTTGGTGCATATTTAGTTTATTTTCGAAAAGTTTTTAAAACTAATTAATTTGATTTAAAAAATTTTAATATCAAAATTGTTTCAAAATGGTGAAAATAAGTGAATACAAAAGACATAAAATAGTTTTTCTTCATGAAGAAGGCCATAGTTTGCGTGAAATTGCAAAAAACTAAAGTATCGGTGACTGGAATTCGACATCTTATTAAAAATTCCGTGAAACCGGCTCTGTAAAGGATCGTGAACGGTCAGGAAGGCCTAAAAAACTTAAAGAAAGGGACGAAAACTATTTGCGAGTCCAATCTCTCCGGAATAGAACTCGAACATCGAGAGAATTGACTGAAGATCTGCACCGTGCTACAGGAACTTCAGTTGATGCTTCTACAGTTCGTCGGAGTTTAGATAAAATGGGGTTAAGAGGATGTGTGGCAATAAAAACCATTATTACGTAGAAATAATAAAGTAAAAAGACAAAAATATGCTATGGAACATAAGCACTGGACTTCAAACGACTGGAATCAGGTTCTGTGGACCGATGAGTCCAGATTTGAAATATTCGGTTCCAAAAGAAGACAGTATGTTCGCAGAAGACCCGGCGAAGCTTACAAATCCGCTTGTTTAAAACCAACAATTAAACATGGGGGTCAATAAATGTTTGGGGCTGCATTTCTGCAAATGGTGTCGGAGATTTAGTAAAAATCGAAGGCAAACTAAATGCAGAGGAGTATTTAAAGCTCTTACGCAAGAACGGCATTCCATCTGGTAGAAGATTAATTGGGAAAAACTTTATCTACCAACAAGATAACGATCCCAAACACACTGCTAAAATAGTAACAGCCTATTTTAATAAAATGGAACAGAAGGGTGTGTTAAAAACCATGATCTGGCCCCTCAAAGTCCAGATCTCAATATTATTGAACATGTGTGGAGTATTTAGATAGAAAACGTCATGAACGTCAGCCGACAAATACCCAACAGTTATTTGACATTTTGAAAGACGAGTGGTCAAAATTCCACAAGATTTTATAAAAAACTGTTCGATAGTGTTCCAAATAGAATCGCGAGTGTGATTGCAGCTAATGGGGACATACAAAATACTAGATTTTATAAGTCCAAATGTTAATTATTAACTGAATTTTTCATAATTATGTATTATTTAATAAAATGAATTCATATTATTATATTTAAACCTTATTTACATCATGTTAAATAATAGATTTCTGCAAAATCTAAGGTGTGCTAAGACTTTTGCACAGTACTGTAGTTAGTTAATATATAATATAATAATTATCTTCTTCTTTTATTCCGTGGACTAACGAATGTGATGAAATTGAAAATGTCGATCATGAAAAAATATAAAGATAATTTTACCATCATAGAAGAAAACCGTAATCAAAAACTCGGTTATTTGTAACGAACTTTTCGACGTTGCATTAGAAAGTGCTATAAATGAAGTAGCAGAAATAGACGAAGAAGATATAAATGAATTTATTGAAAAAGATTTCCATTAGAAGAGCATGTCGACATTTTAGAACAAGCAGGTAAAGAGAAACCATCGAACGCTGCAAATTTTAATAGATTTGCGATCCCAACTCGAATTTCCGAAAATAACAGGTACGAGTTAATTCAGAATTTAAATAGAGACCAAAAACGATTTGTTTTGCATGCATTACAGTCGATATAATATCATTATATCAACTTATTACAAATTATTATGATAACATGCCTGGTGGAAATAAAGATAAACTTGTAGTATTGCTATGTGCTCCGTCGGGAAACGCAGCTTTTTTAATTCAGGGTATAACTTTACATACAGCATTTGCATTGCCGGTTACGCAATTTGGAGGCAAAATGCCGGATTTATCTAGCGACATTGCAAACTTAATGAGAAAAACTATTTCATTTAAAATTAATTATTATCGACGAAATATCTATGGTAGGAAGTACACTTTTTAGTAGTGTATCTACACGACTTAGGCAAATTATGGGAAATAATAAGACATTTGGAGGAATTCCAGTTATATGTGTAGGAGATTTACATCAATTCCCTCCTGTAATGGACAGCCCAATTTTAAAATATCACACTCAAGTGAAATGAATGCTTTATTTGATATAAATCCGTTATGGGACGAGTTTAATTATTACGAACTTACAAAAATTATTAGGCAAAAAGACGAGATTCAGTCCATCAATTGTTTAAATTAATAATTTAGCGGTAGGAATAATGACGGAAGAAGATATTCAATTGATCAAATGTAGGAAGTAGCAGAAAATGAGGTTCCTATTGAAGCTATTAGATTATTTTCAGAAAATGTCAATGTAGATTTATATAACGATGTTAAAATTAGTCAGTGCCCCAAAAGGAATACATTTCAGTAGCAGTTGATACAATTTTAGGAAAGTTAGTGAGAAACAAAAATTCTGTTTTAACGTCTTTAGCAAAAAGAAAACCGTAGAAGGAACGGGTTGCCATACAAAATTAGACTCAAAATAGGTATAAAATATATGATTACGTGTAATCTTGATGTTGAAGATGGCTTAGTTAATGGTTCATGCGGAATATTAAAATTAATAACGTTTAAATTAAATACAGATGAACCACTAAAATTATGGTTCAATTTTAATTCAGAAATTGTAGAACAAAGCTCGAGTATTGTATAAAATTTTATGGAAACCGAAAAAATTGATTTTAGTTTAACACCAATAACAAAATTTAGTAGCGTTTTAAATATCACAAATAAACTACAACATCAAGTTATTAGGCAACAATTTCCAGTAGTTCCCGCGGAAGCATTGACAATACACAAAAGTCAAGGTCAAACATATAATGCCATTTGTATTGATATTTCAAAATCTCGCAGAATTACTCGCCCTATGCTATATGTTGCTTTAAGCAGAGTAACTACATTATCAGGATTATACATTTTAGGAAGTTTTAAATGCCCAAAATTAAAAGAAAATGAACCGACATTACTGGAAATAAACAACAAAACAATTAAAATTATTAAATAACTTGCAACCGCATAACGGCATTCAAATTATATACCTCAACATTTGTTCCCTAATGACTAAATTAAAAAATATTACAACAGATAACTGGTATCTTGATGGCGATATATTAATTTTTAGCGAGACATTGAGCAATCCAAGTGACGTTATCGAAATTCCTAATTTTTACACATTATATCGATCAGATTTACAAAACAAATCACGTGGGTTAGTTTGTGTATCGTATTCGTGATTTTCGAAAATGTTGAAACGACGCAGTGTAGATCGTAAAAGCAGTAAAAGTGAACGATGTTCACATCCTAAAAGGAAGAAGCCTCCTCAGAGGCCAAATAAAATGGAGTGTGAAACAACATACACTAGTTCAGCTGCAAAAAAATTATCGGGACGATTACCTGAAGTTTCATTCGACCCAAACTTCTCATGCTGTATTTTACAGTTTACTGCGGTTTTTGCAGCTATTTCGGAGTGTGTGGTTTGTCGTACATGTGGGGCGATATCAAATTTTTAAAAGCTAGTGCCCGTGGACTTGGTTTTAAGTTAAATGTTTTTTGTACAAAGTGTGACGATAATATCCAGAGTGTTTTTTCATCGCCTTTGATAAACACTGCATACTAGATAAATCGACGCTTCACATTCGCTTTCCGACTGTTAGGAAAAGGATTGAAGGCAATGTAGCTTTTTTGTGGGGTCATGGATTTAGCATCATGCATCGCACAAACAAGCTTCGATTCAATTATGAAAAATATTGAAGAAGCTTCAACAGTCGTCCCTAAAGCGTATATGAAAGCTGCTGCTGAAGAAGAAGTTCAAGAATGTGCTAGTCAAGATAAACTACAGTTTTCTCAGAATGGAATCATTGTATCCGGCGATGGTACTTGGATGAAGAGGCTTTTCTTCGCTTTATGGAGTCACAACATTTGATTGGTTATTTTAAGGGTAAAGTTATCGACTTTGTGGTAAAAAGTAAATATTGTAAAGAGTGCGAAATTCACCTAAAGCAAAAAGGTACGGCTGAGTACGAATCGTGGTTAGAAAACCATCAAGACGATTGTTCAGCAAATCATACGGGAAGCTCTGGAATAATGGAGCCAAATAGTGTTGTGGATATGTTTCAACGATCTTTAGAAAACTATGGGATAAAATATGAGTATTACATAGGAGACGGTGATACAAAAACCTTTTCAAGAATCAGGAAAGCTCAGCCGTATGAAGACCTCGAGGTAAAAAAAAAAATGCGTGGGTCACGTTCAAAAACGTATGGGTAAGCGTCTTCGCCAAGTCATCAGCGATAGCAAAAAATCTACGTCAAGTATCAAAGAAACGGAATCAACAACGGAAAAGAATAATAAAAAAATTACATCGAATGAAAGTAAACGAGTTAGTTTGGGAGGACGTGGAAAACTTACTGCTAAACTAATAGACGAGTTAACTATTTATTACGGTTTAGCAATAAGAAATAATATTGATTCTCTGGAAAACATGAAAAATGCCATATGGGCGACATTTTACCATAAATCATCAACGGACGAAAAACCTCAACATACTTATTGTCCACCTGGAGAAGAAAGTTGGTGTGATTGGCAGAGAACAAAAGCCAGAGGTACATTAGACACATACAACCACAAAGCCGCTTTACCTGAAGTTGTACTGCAGGCAATAAAACCCATCTATGAGTCATTAAGTGACGATCAGTTACTGGAAAAATGCTTGGGTGGATTTACACAAAATGTCAATGAAAACCTCAACTCAAAAATTTGGAAGATTGCACCTAAATGTTGTCCAGGTAGTAAAAGAATAGTCGATATAGCTTCCAATATTGCTGTATGTACTTTTAATGACGGGGCAGAAACTTTATTAAGAATTGGAAGATTGCTTGGAATAACAAGTGATATGCTGAAGGAACTGCAGTGGTTGATATAAAGCACATGGCAGATTGCCAGGTGCTGTTATTCATTCACAAAGTGGTGTTGGGAAAGATGCCCCAGTATTTTGATGGATTTATTAAAACCTTCAATGAAGTGCATCAGCATAACACTAGAAATGGGAACAAGGTTGTATTGGGACGAGCAAATACTGCTTTTGCCCGAAATACAATTTTTATTAGGAGCGGTATTGTACAATAAGTTGCCGAGGCAATTGCGGAGCTGCACAAACATTGATCAATTTAAAATCCAATTAAAGGCCTACCTTAAGAAAATAATGGCAGATATTGTGTAATTTTTTAAATAAAACTTTGTTTTTGATTTTTAATTTGTATCAGCTGTAGGTTTTTGTGTTGTGTTTTCTTTTGTTTCATATTGTATTCTTTTTAATTGTATTGTTTGAAATTATGTATAGCCATAATGGCTAAATAAACGATTTATTAATATTTTATATATATTTTCAATTAAGTTTTATTTTACAATTCTTAACAAATAACCATAATGGCACAAGCAAGACCAGAAGCGTTACCAGTTCAACAGGAAGCACAGCCTGCTAGACAACCTTCAGTGTATCTTGGTCGTCCTGAAAATCGACAAAATCCACGTGCAATTATGCCTCAAAAAGGTAGATCACAACGAGGACGTGGTGGTCAACAAACCTCACGACGTGCACCAGTAGATCTTTCCAAAGAGCTACCACAACCGACACAGAGGCAGGACACTTCAAATGTCAAATTAGCTACAGCAGATGATGCGATATTTGGAAAACACCTTAATGTTAGAGAAACGGTGCCCCGTCAGACGTTTTCAGTTAGCGCACCAGCGTTGATTGAGCTTTCACGTCAAACATATAGCGAGTTGCTCACTGACGACAGCTCCCTATCCAAGGTAATTCTACCAGAATACCTTGACTATTACTCAACAGCCATGTTATGGCTTCGAATGATAGCGCTGAAGCAGAAAAACTCTCAAGAGTTAACTGTGACAGAACAGGACTATCCAGCCAATGACTTATGCAGTGCCAGAGCCCATCCGCTTACAGTTATGCCACATGGGCAATTTTGTAACAAAGACCGGAGCACATTTGTTCCCGATTTTCCCACCACTTCCGACTGAACAAACAACCATTATTTACCATTTTAAACCTTTTAGAAAAAATTATAGACTTTTAAATTAATTAACAAAAAATTATTCCATTTCAACTGGATAATAAAATATGCAGTTATTCATTATGCAATCACTTTTTAGTTCATAATAAATTATTTCAACTTTATAATATTTCTAAATTCACAAAACTAGATAAGAAAATAATTAAATAATATATAACATCCCTTAATACAGGAAGCGAAAACGAAACTTTAAAATTTTTACGAGACGCACTTGATACAGTTTTTTATACTAAATTTTATAAGGAGTACATTAATGATCGTATAACCAAATTAAATTTAATCTATGAAATGGTGAAAGAAAAAATTCAGGCAACAAAAGAAAATGTGGCGCTAACTCGGAACTACGGAAGTTTATCTCTTCAAGCTCAACCAAACAGTATATGTAAAAAGAACCAGTAATGTTAGAGGAAAAACTAGAGAGAAATTCGATGGACCGTATGTAATACAAAAACTCTTTGACGACAACACCGCTGAAATAAAAAATAATAATAATAACCAGGTACAACGGGTTCGCTTGAGGTTACTAAAAGACCTATTGTTACAAATGCTAGGCAGGAAAATGTTCCGCGGCTATCCACATCAACAACTGGATGACAACCCGGAATCCTTCCAAATTTACTAGGAATCATCACCAATAAAGATAGTTATTATCATTTCAAATCAATAACTTTAGTATATTCGAGAAACAAGAACGGCAAAAGCCACTTGAGGGAAAAGAAACATTACTCCGAATTTAGAAAACTGATCCATATTAAATTTTTCATCCAAAATACAATTATTATTTATATTCATGCCCAATCTTCGGTTGGGTTGGATTACTCCCTTATGGGAGTTTATGTGGGCCATCATTACACTAATATAGCACTTGTTTGGCACTTTTGCCGTGACCAAGTTGTCCCGGAATACGCTCAAGGTATACATTTACACAAACTCTTGTGTAACACTGAGCCCAATATTGATAGACGGGATTAAAAATTTCTCCGAAACTCAGACCTCGTGGAATGGTTTTTTAGAATACGAACAAGAAGTAAAACACTATTAATTTTGTAAAAACTGCATTAAAACAATTTTTGCCC
The DNA here is from genome assembly GCA_036346125.1 of Lycocerus yunnanus. NCBI lineage: Eukaryota > Metazoa > Arthropoda > Insecta > Coleoptera > Cantharidae > Lycocerus > Lycocerus yunnanus. The sequence continues at coordinate 2,791,114 of JARFIX010000050.1, forward strand.
ACGTTGATAATCTGGTTCCTGTTTTCTCCATCTATGTAGCAGCCTCTGGTAGAATTTCTCCACTGTGGTCGTAATTTTCTATAATTAATCGACCGCTCATTTCGCTAGTGGTTTACTTGTTTAATTTAACTTAAGAATTGCAGCGAAAACTTCGAAATAACAGAAAAAATTGAGGCCGTGAGAGCAAGAGTGGTGTAACCCTCAATGTGTCAAAATTGGATTTTTTGGTAAAACGCCTTTTTCATAGTAATATCTTTGAAGTAAAACTGATGTAACCAACATTATCATAAAATTCCAATAGATGGTAGTGAAACATTGTTTTTGCATTCGCAAATTTAATGAATAATTCAAAGCAATAGTGGTGTATGGGGGATACACCTCTATTGCATTCAGTTTGTTGCAGTTAACGTTGAACAGGTATTGTGTGATTAAAATCGCTTATTGTTTTTTATTTGTTTGGATTTGCTGTAATACGTTTTAATATAGTGTAAAAATGACTGATAAACAAAATACAGAAGAGTGGTTGAAAGGTAAGTCAAAACCATAATATTATATTCATTACTAAAAGCTAACCTCAAAGTGTATGCAGTCACACGTTTGGATTTTATGTTATTATTAATCAATGTTTATTGTACATATTTAGAAATTTTGGAGGGCGAAAGTGGTGAAGATTTTGAAGACTCCGGCTCAGAATATCTACCATCAGAACATGAAAGATCAGTTTCGCCAGATGGATTGGAAGCAACAAATACTTCCATAACTGATACAATAGATCATCCAAATAACAATATTTTGTCACTAACACAACAAGATATACCTACAACATATTCAAATGGCAATGAAACAATGAAATCCAGAAAACGTACTAAAAATGAAGACATGTGGAAACGAAATCAACGGAAAACGAAGCGTGCGAAAGGTGAGAAATACATTTCTAAAGCTGGTTTAGTTGTTTCTCAAAAAAGTCATTGCATTGAAGATTGCTCTTGTCCAAATAAATGTCACCTAAAAATTCAAGCCAGCCAGCGGATTACGCAGTTCACTAAGTTTTACGAAATGGCAAATTTCAATTTGCAAAATTCCTTTTTGTTATCACTGATAAAGATTGTAAATAGAGGCCGGATTTACAGTGGTAAAGAGCAATCTAGAAGGCAAAGAACATGCCTTTATTATTTGCCTGATACTGGCGGAAAAGATATGTAAAAAGTTTTTCTTGAAAACCTTTCAAGTTTCTGATGGAAGAGTTAGCAGATTGATTAAGACCAAATCAGAAACTAACACTCTACCTCTGGACAAAAGAGGTAAGAATAAACCGGTGAATAAAACTAGTGAGGAGAAATTGACAGAAATTCGAACATTTATCCGCCAATTTCCAACATATGAGTCACATTATACCCGTCATAAAACCGAAAATAGGAAATTTTTGGCTCCTGATATGAGCTTTCAGATAATGTATCACTTATATAAAAGCTGTCACCCCAACCCAGTATCACAATTTATATTTCGAAAAATATTCAACACCGAATTTAATTTATCATTTCATCAACCTATCTCGGACTCTTGTAAGAAATGCGACATGTATGAAAATAAATTAAAATACTCGACAAACGAACCAGAAAAGGTAGAACTAAGTGAAGCACGTGAACTGCATAAAAGAAAAGCGGATTCTGCAAGAAGTGGAATGAAAAACGATGCGGAATCGGCCAAGAATACTGAAAATAATACAACAGTAATAGCGTTTGATTTAATGAATACTTTGCCGACACCAGTACTTGGTACTGGTATATGTTATTATAAACGACAGCTTTGGACGTATTGTTTGGGAATTCATAACTTGGGAACCAACAAAGGCTACATGTATGTATGGGACGAGTCAGTTGCTTCACGAGGACCGCAAGAAATAGGATCATGTCTTTTGCATTTTATTGAAAACTCTGTTACAACAACTAAACTAATTATGTATTCTGACCAATGCGGAGAACAAAACCGTAACATCAAAATGGCTGTTCTTTGCCAGTATATTGTGTCTAATTCAGACTATGTCGTGGATCAAATTGATCACAAATTCTTGGTCAGTGGACACTCTTTCCTGCCTTGTGATCAAGACTTTGGGTTAATAGAAAGGCAGAAGAAGTATTTTAAAGAAATTTATGTTCCCGATGATTGGCATAAAGTCATTGCTGCGGCAAGGAAGAGAGATCCATTTAAAATAATCAAAGTAGATTCAACAATTTATTATTCCCTTATGGGAGTTTATGTGGGCCATCATTACACTAATATAGCACTTGTTTGGCACTTTTGCCATGACCAACTTGTCCCGGAATACGCTCAAGGTATACATTTACACAAACTCTTGTGTAACACTGAGCCCAATATTGATAGACGGGATTAAAAATTTCTCCGAAACTCGGACCTCGTGGAATGGTTTTTTTAGAATACGAACAAGTAAAACACTATTAATTTTGTAAAAACTGCATTAAAACAATTTTTGCCCACGTTGATAATCAGGTTTCTGTTTTTCTCCATCTATGTAGCAGCCTCTGGTAGAATTTCTCCACTGTGGTCGTAATTTTCTATAATTAATCGACCGCTCATTTCGCTAGTGGTTTACTTGTTTAATTTAACTTAAGAATTGCAGCGAAAACTTCGAAATAACAGGAAAAATTATAATAGCGAAACTTTCGAATTACGACAAATTTATTTGATTTTAGACAATTAATAATATACATACTTTTATCGGAAGCCTAAAAAAATAAAGGAGGCTGTTTAGTTTACAGCAATGCATAGTGCATACAGGATACCCCACTCAGAATTACTTCAAGTGTAAGTAATTTACCATTCAAATATATTTAGACCACATTTCGAATCGTCTAGTCTAGGACGACAAAACGATATTATCGTTTTGAATATCTTCCTGTGCAAAATTCTAATTATGAAGGATTGCATGGATGGAGTAACAATTTATGGTTATCCATTCCCGGTGGTAAATGTAAATTAAAAGTGGTAAGCACCATTTTACGATAACCTTTTTAGTCTTCACTGTGGGATTTCATGTGGACCATCATTACACTAATATGGCACTTGTTTGGCACTTTTGCCATGACAAACTTGTCCCGGAATATGCTCAAGGTATACATTTACACAAACTCTTGTGTAACACTGAGCCCAATATTGATAGACGGGATTAAAAATTTCTCCGAAATTCAGAACTCGTGGAATGCATTTTTAGAATACGAACGAGAAGTAAAACACTAATAATTTTTTAAAAACTGCATTAAAGCAATTTTGTTGTAAATTTTACCCACGTTGTAATCTGGTTCCTGTTTTTCTCTATCTATGTAGCAACCTCGGGTAGAATTTCTCCACTGTGGACATAATTTTCTACAATTAATCGACCGCCTATTTCACTTAGTTTACTTGTTTAATTTAAAGATTACAGTGAAAACTTCGAAATAACAGGAACACGAATAGTTGATATCAAGCACTTTTTCCATTCTATACAAAAAATCGGCGGCCATAGCAAATAATTTGGATGTAATATCAACAATTTAATATTAAAAATGGAAAAAGCTATTGGCCTAAATTCCATTTATATTTTAACTGCAGTATGTGTCGAGATCAGTTCAAGATTTAAACCAACCCATTTGAAGACAACGATTTAACAAATATTAATAGTTTAGCTGTGGAAGGAATTATCAGCGTCGGCGAGAGTTTTTATAATATAGAGGAACTACTTAGCAGCATGGAAATTTCAAATATGAGTGAAAAAACTTACCAAATACATATTGTATGTGACGTTTGGGAAAAAGTTGCTAATACAAAAATGGCTGAAGCTGCCGAAAAAGAAGCTAAATAAGCTAACTGTAGTAGCATATAGGCGTTGGACTAAAAGAAGTTATCAAACAAATTACAGTGCTCTATCTGGTGCAGCTGCAATTGTAGGTCATTAGTTTGGTGAGATTTTATAATTGGGAGTTAAGAACAAATATTGCTCCATATGTATAAACGAAAGCAGGAAAGAAAATGATGAACTCACGACTCATACCTGCTATAAAAATTTTGTAGGATCATCTACAAGTATGGAATCAGCCATATTATTGCAGGGTATTAAAGAAAATCTTGCTACATACGGAATAAAATATATAAAATTAATTGCCGATGGTGATGACAGCACTTGCGAAAAATTGTTGAAGTAAATCCCTTCAAAGATACCGTAATTGAAAAAATTGAATGCCGAAACCATCTACAACAAAATTTCAAAAACTATGCAGTCCGCTGTTCTTCTGATGATGTATACAAACCTAAAGATATTTTATTAAAAATACACTACAAATTATTTATTTTTATAATTTCTATTAGAATGTTAAATATTTTTCTAATAATGTATGTACCGCAATAATTACAGATAAATTACTACTTTGGGAACATCCAAAATTTCATACCGATGCGAAGTCTTTATAAATAATGTGTAAATAATAAATTAAATAATAAAAAAAAAAATTAAAATTAAGTAAGCCTTCAGCAAGAATCGGAAAAACCAGTAAAATTAAAATTCAATTTTATGAAATCAAAAGGTAAAATTACCAATACTTATAATTGATCCCTTAGCACCAACTTTTATTTTATGAAAATCTGTATTAACTTGCCGGGTCAGGTCAATTCCATTACGACATTTTCAGCAGATACAATTTAATTTATCAATGGACGGCCAAAATTGCATTGTTGGTTTGTTTACGCAAAGCAGTAAATGGACTCACATCACAAAATTTCCAATGTTAGGAAAATATGAAAATTCAAGGGTTTAATTGAAAGTTATTGTAAATGTTTAGTTTTAATTTAGATATGTAAGTTGAGTATGCCATGACGATTAGTGCTACAGGTAGACAAACAATATTTCGGATTAATCAAAGTGCCACGAGTCGTTTTAAACTATTTTGGCGATCATGATTTATAAAAAAGTGTAACGGTCAGCTAATCGAGTAACAACGCATTTATGCCCGAAAACATCAGAGTAGTCGCGCAGAGCTGGTAATAGGAGTAAATCGGCGTACATAAACGAAGAACTTTTCTTAAATTAGCTGGATAATCACTTTATTCCCAGAAAATCGGCGGGCCCGTATTTATTCTAGCTTGATGGACATGAATCGCATACCAATTCGCCTGAAATCCTAGAAAGAGCACTAGAAAACGACGTACATTTCCTGTGCCTTCCTAGCCACACAAACCATTCTTTTAGCCGTTAAAAACGTATTACCGAAACGAAGCTGTTGAGTAGGGAGTCGCAAATCCTGGAAAGAAATTAGAGCGTCGCAATATGCTACTTTAATTAGAATGGCGAGGACAACTGGCAACCGCTTTCTGAGTTGGTAAATCAAGACTTCTATGATTTAAACGATCTTACAAATCAGACTGCAATAAATTTTACTGTAAATACTGACAGTGAAACTATGCATTTCAATGACATTGCAGTTATAAAGTAGAAAGCTATATTTGAATCGGTGTTTATAGAAAACATCCTACACACAAATGGATTTTAAAACTGTTAATATTAGAGCGTCAAGATCAAGAAAAACTTTAAAAACCTTAATGGAAGTTCCAATAAAAAAAGCTTATACTAGGCCTCAGTCGATTTCAAAAAATAAGTTTGACGACCTGCAAAGTTTACTTGCCAGCAATGCAATATTAAGCTGCTACTCAACTTTTTACAACAATCTCAAATTTGTGGACAAAAAATAACAATCCAAGGAAAGAGTAAAATTTGACTTCCAAGAAAAGTTATGTTTTTAGTTTTAATATTTTTTTAACTTTTTCTATGATTAAAAACAACGACATTCACGTCGTATTGTTATGTGAATATGTCCCGATAAGGTAAAATATAAAATTGGCGTGATGTATCACCGAAAAAACATAAACGTTATGGCTTATGTTAAATTACTTATGTTAAAGTAGAAATAAGTATAGATTGCATGCGATAAGAACAACGCTATACAGAGATGTCATAAGTTAGAAAGAGAACAAGCTTATGAAGTATAATGCGCAAGCCCTCTTTGATAAATTTTCAAATTTGAAATTCTTCTTGTCAAATTAATTCGCGTGTTACAACTTAAAAAAAAACGTGTTTAAAAAAGTAAGTAATGGCAATTCGTTTGAAAAAAACTACCAAACTACAATACGAAAGTTTGCTCGATTTTGTAAGTAGTAACAAAATACTACTAACAGGAAAGAGGAAACCTTCGGACTATTTGAAAGTGAGTGATTTGTGGAAAGAATTTGCCACACAAGAAAACGCAAAGGGATGTGGACCATTAAAAAGTGGTGATCAATGGAAAAAGGTGTGTAAAAGTATAAATGCATGTTTGCCATCGTTTTCTATAAGTATTTTTTTCTTAGATATTTAACGAGTGGAAGATGAACACCAAACGAAAGAGCAGAGAAATATGTGTGAGTTTAACAAAACTGGCGGTGGTAGTGGTTCATCCAAGAAATTAACTGATCTGGAGGAAAGGTTGCTAAACCTAATCTCAAAAATTCACCTCGGGGATGATGTCATTCCCGATACATTTGGAGGATGCTGTGGTAGTGGTAAGCGTTATAATAGAAAAATTAATAAAGCTTCTAATTTATTGTTTGTAGCAACGGTAGCTGAATTTGAGATTCCTTTTTGAAATTCCTTTCAACGAAAATAGTACCAGTAGTATGTTATCTTATACTAATAATTAAATAAGACAATTTTATCATTTAACTTTTATATTTTAGAAGAATCGACACAGACTTTTGTTCCCAATGATTGCCAGAATGAAAGTGTCGCTCACATCGAATCGATATAATAGTTACTAATAGAATACCAACACGAGACGTTAAATATAAATTAATTTTTGAAGTAATTTTCAATATAGCGAACAAAAATTTAACAGTTCATTTACTCAAATAATATAATCGACTATATTTTTAATAAGAAGAATATGGTTAATATTGAAAAAAACATTTTTCAAAAGCCATTTTATTTTGAGATTCATGACGTAAAATTCACTCGATTCATTTGAATTTTAAACGATCGTAAATGCTAAATTAACGTGTTGCAAGACTAAAATTAATTTAAAAAATGTTTTCGTAAAATAACAAATTTGTATATCTAATATTGCGTATTGTTAGTGAAGATCCAAGTTTGACTAAGCGTGAAATTGATAATACCATAGGCATCTCAGACGAACGAGTACTCTATATTTTACATAAAAAATTACGTATGAAAAAGCTGTTTGGAAAGTTAGTGCAGCATTCGTTAACAATTCAACAAAAACTCACACGAAAGCAAATTTCTCAGCATCATTTGAATCTTTTTAATAAGAATAAAATCGATTTTGTGCATCGTTTTGTAACTATGGATGAGACTTGGATCTACCACCATGATCCTAAATTGAAACAAGAACGATTACAGTGGACTGAGGCTGGTTGTTCAGCTCCAAAACAGGTGAAGTCAGGACGATCAGCAAAAAAAGTTATGGCATCAGTTTTTGGGATTGAAAAATGTAAAACAATTAACTCTGAATATTATTGTAACCTTTTGGATCTCTTGAACGAACAAATTCGTGAAAAGAGACCCGGTTTGCAACATAAAAAAATCATCTTTCACCAAGACAACGCACCTGTCCACAAAAGTGTTTTAACAATGGCAAAATTCAATGAACTAAAGTACGAATTGCTTGAACATCCACCGTATTCGCCAGATTTGGCTCCTAGCGACTACTACCTCTTCAGAAACTTGAAACAATTCGTTCGTGGAAAGCGTTTTTCATCGAATGAAGAAGCTATTTCAGTCGTGGAACAGTATTTTGCAGAGCTTCCAGAAAATCATTACAGAGATGGAATAAAATTATTGCAGCATCATTGGAATAAGTGTATTGAAGTTGAGGGAGATTATATTGAATAAAAAAACTTATTTCATTTAAAAGTTTACATTCTTTCATTTTTGCATTCAGTACTTTACAACCAACCTGTATCATGGCTACCGTAGACACTCCTTAGTTATAAATGTGATGTGTAATAACGTATAAATTGAAGTTAAGGCTGATTCGGCAAATATTTTATTTTTATACCAATAACCAAAGATAATTAATGAAAATTATATAGTTAATTTGTTTAAATTTGCGGTAAGTTTACTAATTCTTGTTTTGTGTGGTACTCTGTGTAATTGGTTGAATTTTAGATTGGTCAAAATATAATCCGAAAATGTTAAGGACAAAACCATCGAAAGCTTTAACTCCAAGGGAAAGATGGACAACCTGAGAGTAATTTTAATTATTTATGTTTTCAATATGGTAAATGTAATATGTTTATATATACGCAGGAACATCAAAGCGCTAACTGAGTGATGCTGCTATTTCCAACAAAGTACACCAGTGGACAAAGGCTAAAGAAGCTATCGAGGTATGTCGAAGCGAATTCATCAAGCTCCAGAGAAGATATTAATTGCAGGCTATGCGTGAAAAGCATCAACTTGAGTTGGATCAGATGAAAAGAAAAGCGGATGCTGAATCCTTTCAAATGGAAAGGAAAGTTAGATAAATATAAATGTTGAAATGCTAATAATGTATGCACCGTAATATTGCAGATAAATTACTACTTTGGGAACACGCAAAACTTTATACCAATGAAAAGTCTTTAACGTGTAAAGAATGTGTAAATAATAAATCAAATAAAAAAAAATTAAAAATACGTAAGTTTGTAATATTATATTTTACTATTCAAATATTCGCGGGATTTAAGATTAAAATTCAGTTAAATTGTAAAGTTCACGCCATCTCGGTAAGACGGGAAATAAGTATTATCAGAGATCATTATAATTCACTGTATTAGTAGGAGTCTTTTGTCAATTTTGGTTATTACCCCAGAGGGCGTAGAAAGAGATGCGCGATGATGCTAGAGATAACGGTCATTCAGACCTGAACCTTTGAACGAGTCAGTCGACTAGATTAACCGTTGAAAATTATCAGTGTGAAATAAATTTAATCAGATTTATATGGCAAGCTCTAACCGAAACAATCGCCGACATGCGAGGGACGAGGACAGCGAGGTGATGGAGTTCATGAAGAAGGAGCTGGCCGATTCGAAGCGTAGAGAACAGGAGTTGGTTGAGATGATGCGAGAGATGGGGGAGACGATACGAAAGTTGACAGATGCAGTTTCAACATCCAGCGAGGGAACCGAGCCAGGTAGTAGTCGTTCCATTATAAAATTTATAATGGAAATAATTTATAAATAAAATTTATAATATTTATTTAATAACAGTAGAGTTGATGAGGAGGTTGCCATCGGAGTGCAGGAGACGTCAACGGGAGTTGCTTCACAACCAAGATCAGTTTCTGGCCCTTCTGGCGCTGATTGGCATGACGCTCTCAATAACACGCTGGCAATCAAATCAGCACATGATAACCCAGTCGAGAAGCCCACTTTTAAGGGAAGTCAACAACACAATCTCGTGACCTTCCTTCAGAGGTTCGAGGAATTTTGGAAGGTAAAGAACGCAATATATGGGGACAAATTGGCCACGGTAATCACTTGTTTGAGGGACAACGTTCAGGATTGGGCAAATTTGCATAACGGGTGATGGAAATCATTTGAGGATTTTCAGAAGAGGTTAGGTTGGTCATGTTCACGTCTTCCTATATTAGGGTTCAACTACTATGTGTTTTCCGTCTATTTAAAGAAGTTGGGTTACGATTTACACGATGTTTGGGGTGTCCTGTTGACGATCACGATGTTAGGCCAGGGTTATCTAGGTTTGGGATTCGAAATTTGTGGCGCGAATTTCGAAAAATAGGGGCAAATATTACAAGTTGAAGAAATTGTCTATAATTCTCAATTATATAAATAATTAAAAGAAATTATTTTTTCCTTTTTACATTGGAACAATATTCCATTACTATATTGATACTATAATGGAAATCGCACGAAGTATAGCAAATATCTAATATTAATTAATTTAAAGAAATCATTTCAAACATTCAACTAATTTTTGTATTTTGTATTATCAATTATCATATTATTATCATTAAATCAGCGGTCCAAATAAGGGTCAAGTGGAAACATTTAAAATCCGAGTATTTTAAAACGAAAAGGAGTAATAATGTTTGGAGCATCACGGATGGAGTGCAGCTACTGGAGCTTACTTGACGAATTGTCTTCAAGACCTGTTCTAGTAGCTTCAACTTCATTTGGTATTGATTCACAAGTTGATTCAGAAGATACATTACAACAAGATTCAGAAGAACCTACCATCAACACTGCCATTGAATTTCTAGATGTTCAACATAGAGGTAAATGTTGTTTTTTTAGTATTCTGTCTAGCGTTGAGTAAGCAATTTTTAAACCTGGCCTCAGCTCTTTTTTGGGCTGAGGAACCGCTGTCTACCCGGCTCAATAAGATTTTTGAAGTTTACCAAGGTAAGTAAACTATAGAGAAATTAATAATCATAACTGGACATAGTTTAAAAATTAAAAAAACAATATAAAAATCAGTTATATCGACAGTGCCAAGTCGGAAAGTAAAAGATCGTGTGTGTACCGATACGTATTTTGTATATGGCAAAAAAAAGCTAGAAAAGTCTTGCTTAGCTAATATGAACATGTGCCTTAGAAAGAGTAAATATAATAATAACAGCTTCAAATATACATCATACTAAATACGGAATTCATATTTAATTTCGATGCCGCATACAGGCAATGGGCACTGACGATTTCTTCCCTTTCTTTGATAAGTTGTTTGATTCTGTTAATGGAACAAGAGTGAAGCATTCCGAAGGAAAAAATCTGAGATGTGCTGTATCATCCATTTCGGCTCATCACGAATTTTGGGCCTATGGCCATAAAAATTTTAGAAAGTATCAGCTTTAAGAAGGGAAATACAAAACATGTGCCTCCCACAATAAGAAATTGGATTTTTACTATTAAGGTAATCTTTTTGTTTCACCATTTTTAACATTTCAATTAATTTAATTTTTAGACTTTTCGTTATTTATGGAGAGAGCAAAAGAAACTGAGTTTCAAATTCTTATCGTTGAGAAACCTAAATCAAGACCCATTGGAAAACTTCTTCGGCAATGAGTCACGGAGCGCGCAATATACATCCCACCAGTCATTATTTTGTAACTTCATTTACTTCGTTAATTGTGACAAATTATATGTCAAGCCATTCACCAGGGGCCAATTGCGAAGTAGATGACAGTGTGGGATCTTCGAGCGCTCTGAAGGGTTTTCTGTCATCAGAACCAACTAATAATGAGACTGATGAAATTAATTTTATTCCAATTCCACCACATGAGGATTTTACTTTCAGTTCTGCTGTATATGCTCATCCATATATTGCAGGCTATATGGCTAGAGAAATTTAAAAAAAAATTGGTGCCTGCCAGGACTGTCGCCAAGATCTAGTGAGAAGTTCGCAAGATGAACGTTATCCGATTTTTGAGGCCCGGGCATATAACCCCAAGGCTTTGACAAGACCTAATACTGAATTTGTACAATTTTTCCAAAAGTGTAATGATGTATTACATTATTTTCTTCCAAAGGTCTGTTGGAACAAAATATTAAGGCTAGTTAGGTATAATATCTACATTTACTGATACCAAACAATTTCACTTGCCGCAGGCATTCCACATATAAAATGTTTACTAATATGTTTGTATTCTTTTACATCCACATGTGGGTAAAAAATGTAAATAAAATATTAAAAGGGCTCGAAAGCAGAAACACAGTATTAAATGATCCGATAAAACAAGAAGCCAAAAAGAAATTTTAAGGTACAGAGCAGCACCAAAGAAAATTAAAGATGTGAAGAAACTGCAGTAAATACCACATCTTGTCTTTCACGTGGTGGAATTGTAATTGATTTCTTATTATTATGAATGCTAGTGTTGTTAAATTTTTATTCTTAGAAGTGCTTTTAGTTATTGTTTTTATTATAAATATTTTGTTGTAATCAATTTGTTATGTTGTTATCAATAACAGTGTTATTATAATTATTAAAAGTAAGTGTTCGAACGTAGTTATTTCATTTTGTATTTTATATTTTGTAACCCTATTTAATGTTGGGCCTCGACGCCGCTGAGGTTGCATCCCCTCTTCAAAACTGCTTTGTGTACCAGCTGCTTCGCTGTACCAGCAACAGCCGACCAGTTTTTGTTAATAGTGGACCAGCGTGGTCGTGTATTGCATAGACTCAACATTCTAAACCTTTATAATCAATAATCAAGCCTTCGTAATAAATTTCTACAATTTAAATAAAGCGGAGTTTGATTCTGTACCAGCAGCGTACAGTAAGCCACCGCCTATTGTCATTGCCTTAAGCGAATTTACCCAAGCCGACCTGAGGCAAATCCTTAAGACTTACGCTACAAAGGGTTTCCAATTATGTCACCGCACGAACCCAGTGGCGGTGCAAGTAAGCGACAAGGATGAATACGTATTATTCTTGTCGCAATTGGAAAACCGGAAATTCCAACACATCACCTACACCCCTAAGGATGAAAGAACGCACGCGTTTGTCCTAAAGGGGTTAACATCGGATGCTTCACTTGAAGAAATAAAAAGTGTAAAAACTAAAAAATAAAAAACCTTCAACCAAAAACGTAATCGCGACAAAAGTGTTCAAAGTGAATGGCACAAAAACGGCAGCCTTCCTAGTTGTGACGAATAACGCGGTCACCCTAAGAAGCCCATACTCAACTGTAACCCAACTTCTAGATGCCAGGGTACGGTGGGAAAGGCATTATAATAATAAGCATATTATACAGTGCCATAAATGCCAGGAGTGGGGGCATGCTACTACAAACTGCCGACGCACGGAGCGGTAAAATCACCTAAAACATGGCCATAAATGAAATTTGTCAACATTAACGAATAGGCGTAGAACTCTGGTGCCCTTGCTACCTGCGAAAAGCAACCCAACCCGCTGTGCCAGTAGTCGGAACCTAGCATTTGTTAACAACGCACGTCTTTGTTCGCGACTACTAAAATAAAACCTATTTTTCACCACATGTTAATAGGCTATCAAAGTGATTTTAGTGAAAAATTTGCTATGGATATTATCAGTCAAGGTATGTACAATGTATTAATACATGTTTTGTCTACTTGGAGACTTTATTTTATTGTTATTTTGCAGTACATTTACACAACTAAAAATAAAATTTTATTTTCATGTTTCTAAGCAATTATTAACTTTTTTAAACATGTACAACTCCCCGCAACTACATCCAACTCATATTGTAATAATCTACAGGACATCTTTAATTAATATAGTTCATTAAAACATTCACAAGTGTTCACACAAAATAGAGAGAACCTGTTAAAAATATACTCTTTAATGCTATTTTTTGTAACATTGTTTTCAATTGTTCCAGAATCAGTACATTCTGTCATATTTTTTACTAGAAAACAACTACATGAGTTAGTTAGAGCAAGCCCACAGCGACTGCTAGACGGAAAACTTCAAGATTTACACCGTAAGTTAGTTGAAAAAACTAAGTGCCCCCCAGAGAAAGATGATGAACTTCAAAAAGTCATTAGGACTTTTAAAGTAATTTACAAACGTAAATGGTTTGCGTGCAATAGTACCGAAACCCGTTTCTTGGAAAAAAATGAACAATGGCTCAATGAAGAACTTTCACTACCTGCTGGCCCCATTCCCGGAAGTTCAAAAGGACGCCCAGGTAAAGAATTCTTGGAATCAAGTGAGCGAACAAAGCGTCGTAAAACTATGCATCTAAGGAAGAATGTGCCAGTTGACGAACTAACTTACGCGGCACAAATGAGTCATAGAGCGGCAGGTAATAGTGATGTTGCAAAAGTGATACAAGACGTTACAAAAAGTCCAACGAGGGCGGCGAAGTTCCGTAAGGCAGCTGCTATTGGTAGCAAAACAACGACTACGAAGAAACACTCACCAGAAGAAGCTCTAGCCATTTACGTTGAAGCTGATTTAACAACAAGTCAATATGAGGTTATACACCAGGCTAACAAAGATGTGTATCCTTGTTATTCCTACGTACAAAAGGCTAAACAACATTGTTACCCACTAAAAAGTGTTAGTGAGACTATTGCAGAGGTGAAATTGCAAGATTTAGTGGATCACACAACATTGAGACTGTGTAAATACTTGGAACCGGTCCTACAACAAGTCGACCATAAAGAAAACACAGAGTTTATTTTAATGTTTAAGTGGGGATGTGATGGATCATCTCAAAGCCAATATAAACAAAAATTTGAGGATAGTAGCAACAGTGATGCTAACATATTTTTGAGTTCCCTTGTTCCTCTTCGGTTAACATATGGGAATAAAATTATATGGCAGAATACGCAGGCCTCTTCACCAAGATTTTGCAGGCCTATAAGATTTCGCTTCGTTAAAGAAAATAAAGATATAACAAATGAAGAAATTGAATACGTTGAAAGTCAAGCACGAAATCTTCAAATGACAATCGTGAATGAAAGTTTGAAAATAAAACATTTGTTGCTCTCGACAATGGTCGATGGAAAGGTGTGCAATGCTGCCACTAATACGTCGTCAACATTGCGCTGCTATATTTGCGGGAAAACTTCGAAAAATTTTAATGATTTAGAAACCGTATACCCAGAGAGCCCTGAAACATTTAAATTTGGCCTGTCAATTCTACACGCACGTATACGATTCTTTGAATTTATACTTCATCTGTCATATAAAATAAGAGCTAAAGTGTATAAAGGCCGAATCACCGATAAAAGTGATAAAGAAAAAATACAAATTGCTAAGGAAAGTATCCAAAAAGAATTTAAAGAGACAATGGGTCTACTTGTAGATATACCAAAAGTTGGGTATGGCAATACCAATGACGGGAACACATCCCGCAGATTTTTTAGTAACCCAAAAGAAGCAGCAGCTATCACGGCAGTGGATGAAACATTAATTAATAAATTTAAAATAATACTTGAAGTTATATCTTCCGGATTTGAAATAAATATAGAAAAATTTGCAATTTTTAATATAGATACTGCAAAACACTATGTTGAATTGTACTCGTGGCAACCTATGTCACCCACAGTGCATAAAATATTAGTACACTCAGCCAGTGTCATATCGCACGCACTGTTGCCGATAGGGCAATTGTCAGAAGAAGCTGCGGAAGCTCGGAATAAACATTTCCGCCAGTACAGAGAAAACTTCTCCAGGAAGTTCTCCAGAACAGTCTGCAATGAAGACGTACTAAACCGCCTTCTCCTCACATCAGACCCCTACTTAAGTAGCGTTAGGTCCAAAAAGAATAAAAATAGATTAACATTTACCAAGGAAGCATTACAATATGTCATACCCGATAGCGACTTCACGCTTAATGAATAAAATGTTTTCTAGCTTCCGCATCTTCTTCTGACAATTGGCAAATGATGCTCTGTCATCTCTGCCTACCCCGTACGGGATGATGTCGTTTATATAGACCGATAGTAGATTTTTTATAGACTAGATCAATGTAAAACTAAATATGTGTTTAAGACAATATATTTTTTTAAATTCTATTTTGTTTTTTCTTTATTATTTCAAATAAAAATACTCGTATACCATAAGAAATAACATTTTGGCCAAGCACCACCCAATCGCAACATAAAATATTCCAAAACATTTTTGGCCAGGTTTTAGGTGATTTTACCGCTCTGTGCGACGTGCGGTTAAATGCCTAAAATGGGCCAAAAACCACCCCACTAAAGAATGCAACCTACCTCCAACATGCGCAAACTGCGGTGGTAACCACACCGCAAACAACGTAGTTTATGAGGTTTACCAAACCAAATGGAGCAAAACAGAGAGGGAAGGACCCCCCCTAGAATGGTGAGAGCCACGCAGTACGTGCGTAAATGTAATTAAAATGTACGGACAATCAGCATTAATTTTGTAAGCCGATTGTTCGTAAAAAATTTGTACCGATTAATTAATAAAAAAATATTTAAATCTAAAAAAATATCTGTATAATTCCACCTACGTAGGATTTATAACCTTTTATAAATTGTGGGTACTTTTATTGTAAAAACACAAGAAATGGATTTTAATTTCTTAATAGGTAAATATCAATATTTTTAATTTCTGTTGCAATCAATTACCACCTAAGCTATCAAAGTGTATTCACAAAAATAAACTGTACCAAATATTTTAGTTAAATAACCGTATATTCAACCAACATTCAAAAATACCCAGGCGTTTAAGATTGCGCCTTTAAAATACCTAAGATTGCTCAATGCGTATTCTTGTGCACAAACTTTAATATTATTTGCTTTATTCCAAATTTTTATTAAAAATTCTCGTGTAATGTAATGAAGTAGTTGCTTATTTATATCTTAAACCAAAATAATTTTTTTCCTGTCTTCACAGTGCCTTTGCTATCTTATTAATTTATGTTTATAGTTGATCAACACTGTTTTAGTTCAATTCAGCACCGTTTTAATAACAGAAAAAAACTTGCTAGCAAAAAAACTGTTTGCTTGTCGGGATTTTGTAAACGTCATAATATTGTTTTAGGTCAACCCGAAAAGGTTTCAATGGGTCGAGCAATAGGATCCAATAAGATACAAGTTGATAAATTCTTTAAAAACCTCAGAACCATGTATGAAAAAAGAAATTATACTTCAGACTGCGTTTATAATATGGACGAAACAGAGCTCAGTACAGTACCTAATAAATTACCGAAAATTTTCCACATCCAAAGGCAAAAAAACTGTTGATAAAATTGCAAGTGAAGTGTCTGACATGACAGCAAGCAAATAATAATGTGGCTGTTGCAGACATTAACAGAAGAAGATATTTGCGGATATTAAGAAGGTGTCTTAAGCGAAAATTAAACACCAAATGAAAACATCGAAGACGCAGGAGAAGCAAAACTTCCACCTCGAAACAATAAGGAAATGAGAAAATTATTGGAGATTTTGCGATATGGTGCTTGATGTTACTTGATGTTGTAAGTCTGGCCCAGAGTTCTGCATAGTTGGACTAGGCCTGGGCCCGCCGTACTTTCCTACATGGGTAGTGCGTACAGTATACCCCACTCAGAATTACTTCAAGTGTAAGTAATTTACCATTCAAATATATTTAGAGCAGATTTAGAGCACATTTCGAATCGTCTACTCTAGGACGACAAAAAAAAATTATCGTTTTGAATATCATCATGTGCAAAATTCTAATTATGAAGGATTGCATGGATGGAGTAACAATTTATAGTTATCCATTCCCGGTGGTAAATATAAATTAAAAGTGGTAAGCACCATTTTACGATAACCTTTTTAGTCTTCACTGTGGGATTTTATGTGGGCCATCATTACACTAATATGGCACTTGTTTGGCACTTTTGCCATGACAAACTTGTCCCGGAATATGCTCAAGGTATACATTTACACAAACTCTTGTGTAACACTGAGCCATAATAGACGGGATTAAAAATTTCTCCGAAACTCAGACCTCGTGGAATGTTCTTTTTTAGAATACGAACAAGAAATAAAACACTATTAATTTTGTAAAAACTGCATTAAAACATTTTTTGCCCACGTTGATAATCTGGTTCCTGTTTTTCTCCATCTATGTAGCAACCTCGGGTAGAATTTTTCCACTGTAGCCGTAATTTTCTATAATTAATCGACCGCTCAATTCGCTAGTGTTTTACTTTCACCACTAGAAGAAAGAATAGTAGCTCCTTATATAAATTTCATTCAAATTCGTCGCCTCAAAATATTGTCTATAAAAAACTCTCAATTAGTTTTAAAACGTAGTGTTGTCAATACTCTGATAGAAATTAACGATGTACTGCAATAATTACCTTGAAAGTTTGTTGGGATTGTATAGTCCCATTTAAGGTAGCTATTGTTATTTTCCTTTTGTTTATTTGCTTATTAAATTGTATGTCCCTATTTCTCGGGCTTACGCGTTTATATAGTATTTACATTGTTTGCCTGTATCAAGATAAATAAGATTAACTACTCAGGGTTGGTTCGCCACAGTTTGATAATATGGCGACAATACAGAGAAAATTAAAAAAAAACGTACTTCATTCAACAGATTACATGTACGAAACTATTCGACCAGCCGTTGTGAGCGAACCATTAAATTATTTAATTAAAACTCCCGTTATATAAAAAATATAACATAAAAATTGACAAACAATATTTGAACAATATGAAAGACAATTTGTAACAGAAATTGCATTTTTAGTTAATTATTAATAAAAGTATAATAATACTAATAGTTGGGAAGATGAAGGAGACGACAACATTGGCATTAAAAAAATTTCTCAAAATATGATGGATCAATTCAATGACGAAGATAATATCGATATAATAGAAATCGAAGAATTCGTTGAAGAGAGTGCAAGTATTTATTAAGAGAACTAGTTTAGAAGTAGGAACGAATGTTTATAATAAACAAATATTGTCGCTATTTGAAGCTAATATGGACATTCCATTTATTACTGAGGAGTACGTATTAGCTTCGTATGTAATAAATTATATTTCAAAAATTGACGCTGGCCTTTCAAAAGTGTTAAGAGATGCAACTTCAGATGCCGAAAATGGAAAGATAAATTTCGAAAAATTTCAAATGTTTTTATAAATAATAATTTAATGTCAGCTCAAGAAGCTGCTTACCACGCACTTTCACTACCCCTATCTAAAATGAGTAGGCAGTGCATATGTATAAATACCAGTCCGATTAAAGAAAGGGTAATGATGCTTAAATCAAATAAAGATATGCAAACTTTAAATTCTGAATCTACCGACATATTTATTGACAATATTATGAATAAATATAGCAATATAGCAAAAGTAGCGTCACAAGAAATATTTGTTTAGCAGATTTTGTTGCATCGTATTATAAAAGGAACAAATCCTACGATTATGACGAGAACGAAAAAAATTACGATGAAGATGACGTCATGGATTATAAAACGAGAAAAAACCAAAAATTATTCGGTACAGAAGATATAAAATGGCACAAGATGCAAATAATTTGCATCTTGTGCAAACTTATTTGCATAAAACAAAATTTTGTGACTTAAACTTTATTGGAAAACTAGATTTTTAATTAATTATCAGTTTTGTGTTATTTGTTGACGTTTAGAATTTGAATTAAGTTTGAATAAAAGCTAGTTTTTTTAAGTTTTTGCAACTTTTTTTGAAAGGTAAGTGTTTAATTATATTAACTATAATCTTAATAAATATTATTTAGCAATTTTTTTAAAAATTTAAAAAAAAATTACAAAAAAATTTAAATTAAAATTTTTTTAGATGGGAAAAGTTGCTGACTTGACTAAAGAAAAAAAGGCTTTCATAATTGCACTTTTAGAGAATACTAAGCTTACACAAAGACAAATAGCAGATAAATGTGTTGTTTCACAGAGTTCTGTACGTCGTTTGAACCAAGCTGTGAAGTCAAAGAAGTCTTCCAATACTGTCAGACAGGGTCGGTGTGGTAGAAAAGTGATCATAACAGCTAGGGGAAAGCGAATTTTGCGTAATATAGCACTGGACAATAGAAGGGCAACCCACACTGAGCTACAGAGAAAATTTAAAGAAGCAGGCTGCAATATTTCTGTCCGTACTCTAAGGAGAAGATTGAATGAGCTGGGCTTCAAATGCTGCAGGCCAGTAAAAAAGCCAAGACTCACTCCAGCCATGATACAGAAGCGGCTACAATGGGCTTATGCACACAAACATCTGACTGTTGATGATTGGCGTATAGTAAGTAGTAAACAAGCATTAAATTTTTTATATTAATTAATTTTATTGTCCTATTACAGACTTGCTTTAGTGATGAGTCAACATTTCAGATTTTAAACGAAAAGACACAGTTTGTTAGGCGCCGAAAACATGAAAAATACCACAATGATTGTGTTGTAAGGACTGTCAAACATCCTGTGTCCGTTATGGTATGGTCTGTGATCAGTGGAATAGGTATGGGACGTCTGTATGTTGTCGAAAATACCATGCGACATGATCAGTACAAGAAGGTGCTGGAGACAAGACTTCTTCCCCAATTGCAGGATTGGTTTGGGATGGCCCAAAAGTGTTTATGCAAGATGGGGCACCTTGCCATACCGCAAAATCCGTTAAAGCATATTTAGCTGATCAAAATATCCCAGTATTACCATGGCCAGGGAACTCGCCCGATATGAATCACATTGAGAACGTTTGGGAGCTTCTGAAGAGGTTATTAGCAAAAGAAATTATAACAACTAAGGTGCAATTGATCGCAAGGATCATCCATCATTGGAATCACTACGAAAATTTAAAACAAATGGCAATAAACTGCATCGACAGCATGCCCCGTAGAGTAGCAGCAATCTATCAAGCAAAAGGGGGTTTGACAAAATATTAAAATTTTCAATATTTTTACAAATTTTTGTTAATTTTTTTTTCTATAAATATATTATAATACAATAACTTTAATATACAAGCATTGTCCTTATCAGAAATTGAATAATTTTACCGGAAATTACAAAAAAATCAAATTTTGTGCTTGAGTCTAATAATATGGCCAGGGACTGTAGTTAATTAATATATAATATAATAATTATCTTCTCCTTTTTATTCCGTGGACTAACGAATGTGATGAAATTGAAAATTTCGATCATGAAAAAAATATATAAAGATAATTTTACCATCATAGAAGAAAACCGTAATCAATACTCGATTATTTGTAACGAACTTTTGGACGTTGCATTAGAAAGTGCAATAAATGAAGTAGCAGAAATAAACGAAGAAGATATAAATGAATTTATTGAAAAAAAGATTTCCATTAGAAGAGCATGTCGACATTTTAGAACAAGCAGGTAAAGAGAAACCATCGAACCCTGCAAATTTTAATAGATTTACGATCCCAACTCGAATTTCCAAAAATAACAGGTACGAATTAATTCAGAATTTAAATAGAGACCAAAAACGTTTTGTTTTGGATGCATTACAGTCGATATAATATCATTATATCAACTTATTACAAATTATTATGATAACATAACATAACATAACATTATATGATTACGTGTAATCTTTATGTTGAGGATGGTTTAGTTAATGGTTCAAGCGGAGTATTAACATTAATAACGTTTAAATTAAATACAAAAGAACCACTAAAATTATGGTTCAATTTTAATTCAGAAATTGTAAGCAACAAAGCTCAAGTATCATATAAAAGTTTTATGGAAACCGAAAAAATTGATTTCAGTTTAACACCAATAACAAAATTTAGTAGCGTCTTAAATATCACAAATAAACTACAATATCAAATTATTAGGCAACAATTTCTAGTAGTTCCCGCGGAAGCATTGACAATACACAAAAGCCAAGGTCAAACCTATAATGCCGTTTGTATCGATATTTCAAAATCTCTCAGAATTACTAGCGCTATGCTAATATATGTTGCTTTAAGCAGAATAACTACATTATCAAGATTATACATTTTAGGAAGTTTTAAATGCCCAAAAATAAAAGAAAATGAACCGACATTACTGGAAATAAACTCAAAACAACAAAACAATTAAAATTATTAAATAACTTACAACCGCATAACGGCATTCAAATTATATACCTCAACATTGGTTCCCTAATAACTAAATTAAAAAATATTACAACAGATAACTGGTATCTTGCTGGCGATATATTAATTTTTAGTGAGCCATTGAGCAATCCAAGTGACGTTATCGAAATTCCTAACTTTTACACATTATATCGATCAGATTCACAAGACAAATCACGTGGGTTGGTTTGTGTATCGTATTCGTGATTTTCGAAAATGTTGAAACGACGCAGTGTAGATCGTAAAGGCAGTAAAAGTGGACGATGTTCAAGTCCTAAAAGGAAGAAGCCTTCTCAGAGGCCAGATAAAATGGAGTGTGAAACAACATACACTAGTTCAGCTGCAAAAAAATTATCGGGACGATTACATGAAGTTTCATTCGACCCAAACTTCTCATACTGTATTTTACAGTTTACTGCGGTTTTTGCAGCTATTTCAGAGTGTGTGTGTTTCAAATTTTTAAAAGCTAGGGGAGACCGGGGATGGTTTGGACACGTTTAAATTTCTCACCTAAATGAGAGCTGCGACGTTGTGATTTATTCTGGTTATCGTCAATACTAGAAACATTCAGTTCGCAAACGCACGTGGGAGCGGAGTGAGTTTTGTTGCTAGTAGCAGCATTTTTAATATTTAGGCAGTTGTATGTAACTTTTTAAGGTAAGACTGTAACCGTTATCTAAAATTTGTTATTGTAATAATTTTCTCTTTCGTTTCTATCGGTATCTATGATAATTAAGATCATATGTTTGTGGTATTTAAAGAGCAACAACATGCGGTTAAAATTTTATAACTTAAAATCTGTTACAGGTCACCTTGGGGATATAATGAACAAGCTGTCCATTCTATCCCCGACATTAATTATTAATTTTTTTTGTTTATTATAGATGCCACGCCAGTTTAAGAGAAAAAACTGATAGAGTTTTCCTTGAAGG
The DNA here is from genome assembly GCA_036346125.1 of Lycocerus yunnanus. Lineage (NCBI taxonomy): Eukaryota > Metazoa > Arthropoda > Insecta > Coleoptera > Cantharidae > Lycocerus > Lycocerus yunnanus. The sequence continues at coordinate 2,813,617 of JARFIX010000050.1, forward strand.
TGATTTAAAACGTGCTGTTAAAGAGGTTCTCAATAATAGGAGAAGCGTAAGAGAGGCGGCTGCTTTATATAATGTAACAAAATCCAGGCTAGCTCTTTACGTAAAAAAAGCAAAGCAAGTGGGATTAGAAAATATGGGGCCTTACCAATAACAAATTTTAGTATCGACTTTAAGTTAGTAGCAGGGGTACTACTAAGCAGCTAGTAGTAACTAAAATTAAAGCCGACACTAAATTTTGCTACCAATAACATATTTAGTGCCGACACTAATTTTAATACCTTCATTTAACCTAAAATTCAAGAAGTTTTTGAAATTTCGCGCCACTACGTAAAAATGACAGCAATCTACACAAGGTCAATGGCATAAACAAGTGCAACGCCTTATAATAATTAACCTCGAAAACGTGATCTCTAAAATTGTATCGTTCGAAGATGGAATTTTCACAAAAAAGACAGGTAAATTGATGAAACAATATTGAAAATTGAATATTTAATTGTACATTAAAACACAACACTTATTATTTAGAGAAGCAATAATTGGACGACAGATATGAAGGAGCAGCTCAAATCCCTTATTGAACCAAGAGCTGCAATTATTGATTCCAAAGATAATATTATATCGATGATAAAGAAAAAATCGGAAGCTTGGCTCGAAATTGAAAACGGCATGAAGGCACTTGGATACGATTTACCAATGAAACGTTTAAAGGAGCAATGGGTTCGCATGAGATGCAAAACTGCAATTTCGCAGTTTAAAAAATCGCAAGCAGCAACGGGCGGAGGCGATTGTCCTAAGGAGCCACCAGAATTAGATTTTGCGATAGCAAATATAATTCCAATCGATTTTGAAGAAGACGAAGCGCAGTTCGATTCTGATAATTTGGTAAAATCATTACGTTTTAAATAAACTTGTATTAATTATAGGTGCTTATTTATTTTAGCGACCTTTTGAAGTCAAAATGTCTGACGTGCTCTCGGAAGTTGATAATACTCCTTTACAGAAAACGTTCCAAATTCAAAAAGCTAAGAAACGAAAACACCCAACATCGGAAGCTGGAAATGAAATGTTAGAGGAAAGAAGTAAACAAATACGAATAGCCAGTGATCATGAAGAGCAATTATTCAAAATTAAATTAGAAATAGAAGAAATGCGAAAGAAACAATTCGAAAAAATAAATGACTTAGAATTGCAGATAAAGGAACAAGAACTAGAAAACAGAAGGAAGGAAAAAGAATTACTCTGCATCAGAATTCAAAGAGAAAAATTGTTTTAAAAGTTGTTTAAATTAAAATATCTGTTAATAAATTCTGCTCTAATAGCTGCTCCTGGAATTCTCTCTGGTAATGGATGCTCTTCTGGAATTACATTGTTACCCTCAGTTGCATCATTTTCTTCATTATTAGGAGTAGTCATAAAACCTAAGTTTCCATTTTGTTTTGAAATATTGTGAAGAATGGCCAAAGATACTACAATATTTTTTGCTGTATTTAAGTTCACATTTAATCCATTAAAACAGATGCGAAATTTATTTTTAATTGGCCAAAACTTTTTCCACAACGTTTCTGGTAGCTATGTGTGCTTTATTATATCTTTCTTCAGCAGCAGACAATGTATTAGCCGTAGGTCGGAAAGGCGTCAATAGCACTTTAGAATTGGCGTAACCAGCATCCCCCAATATAACACCTCCATTTAAATTAGTAGTTTCTAGCTTTCTTTTTATTGCCGATTCTCGCCATATTCTTGAATCATGCACGGAACCTCTCCATCTTGTTACGATGTCGCATATAATATAATCTGCATCACTAACAACTTGCACATTTAAAGAATAAAATCCTTTTCTGCACCTGTGTCGACCTCCTAGCTCTCCCCCAGGATTTTTAATTTTGACCTGAGTGCAGTCAATCACTCCAACACATTGTGGAAATCTTGCAATTTGATAAAACTTTTGCTTCAAACATTGTATAGCGACGGGATCAGTGGGATAACTTATAAAAGATTGCATACGACGAGCTAAAGCAGTTGTTACATTTCTTATGATTTCGCTCATCGATTGCTGCGATAAGCCATGCATTTCAGCAATATCCTTCTGATAAGCTCCTTTAGCCAAATATCTAATAGTAGCCAACACCTTTATAGCTGGAGGAATTGGTGCACCTTGCGTTGTAAGGGTTTTATGTCGTCGCTTATTAGATCCACAATTTTCTTTGCCGACTCTTTGTCAAACCTTTTTTAAAACATTAACAAATATTTTCATACTAAAGATTGCTGGTGATCATTTACTTACCTATAGAAATCTATAAAATCCTGATGTGAATAATTATTAAATGGATCTATTCTTTTCTTGTAAGTTTTCACTTTTCTACCTATTGCAGCATTATCTAAAATTTGCAAATCTTCTAGAATATCGTTTTCTACATCCATATTTTAATTTCTTTTTAAATTATACGCGTACAATTATTTACGTGTAAAATTTTGCGATATAATTTTATGAAGTTTGAGGTTACAAATCCGAAATTTAATATTTAGTATGAACTTCTGGTGTTACTAAAATTAACCTAATATTAAGCCGGCACTAACTAAAATTCTTACACTAAATTCGTTATTGGTGCAGTTTTTAAGTTAGTGTGAGCTTTTAGTTAATGTCCAGCTTAGTATCACGTTATTGGTAAGGCCCAATATTTTTAATTTCTGTTGCAATCAATTACCACCTAAGCTATCAAAGTGTATTCACAAAAATAAACTGTACCAAATATTTTAGTTAAATAACCGTATATTCAACCAACATTCAAAAATACCCAGGCGTTTAAGATTGCGCCTTTAAAATACCTAAGATTGCTCAATGCGTATTCTTGTGCACAAACTTTACCATTATTTGCTTTATTCCAAATTTTTATTAAAAATTCTCGTGTAATGTAATGAAGTAGTTGCATATTTATATCTTAAATCTAAAATAATTTTTTTCCTGTCTTCACGGTGCCTTTGCTATCTTATTAATTTATGTTTATAGTTGATCAACACTGTTTTAGTTCAATTCAGCACCGTTTTAATAACAGAAAAAAACTTGCTAGCAAAAAAACCGTTTGCTTGTCGGGATTTTGTAATCGTCATAATATTGTTTTAGGTCAACCCGAAAAGGTTTCAATGGGTCGAGCAATAGATCCAATAAGATACAAGTTGATAAATTCTTTAAAAACCTCAGAACCATGTATGAAAAAAGGAATTATACTCCCGACTGTGTTTATAATATGGACGAAACAGAGCTCAGTACAGTACCTAATAACAGTACTCAGTAAAAACCTAATAATAAATAAATTACCGAAAATTTTCCACATCCAAAGGCAAAAAAACTGTTGATAAAATTGCAAGTGAAGTGTCTGACATGACAGCAAGCAAGTTTAAAGAGTTGCTACGAATAAATATAATGTGGCTGTTGCAGACACTAACAGAAGATGACATTTGCGAAGGTGTCTTAACCGAAAATTAAACACCAAATAAAAACATCGAAGACGCAGGAGAAGAAAAACTTCCACCTCGAAATAATAAGGAAATGAGAAAATTATTGGAGATTTTGCGATATGGTGCTTGATGTTGTAAGTCTGGCCCAGAGTTCTGCATAGTTGGACCAGGCCTGGGCCCGCCGTACTTTCCTACATGGGTAGTGCATACAGGATACCCCACTCAGAATTACTTCAAGTGTAAGTAATTTACCATTCAAATATATTTAGAGCAGATTTAGAGCACATTTCGAATCGTCCAGTCTAGAACGACAAAACAATATTATCGTTTTGAATATCATCCTGTGCAAAATTCTAATTATGAAGGATTGCATGGATGGAGTAATAATTTATGGTTATCCATTCCCGGTGGTAAATATAAATTAAAAGTGGTAAGCACCATTTTACGATAACCTTTTTAGTCTTCTCTGTGGGATTTTATGTGGGCCATCATTACACTAATATGACACTTGTTTGGCACTTTTGCCATGACAAACTTGTCCCGGAATATGCTCAAGGTATACATTTGTTACGCTCCACTTTTTCGTAACACGAATTAGCGATTCAAAGCTATAAAGTAGAAATTTTGAAAAAAGAGTATCTAAAATTAATATACTTTGTATAAAAATTCTGCAGCAAAATAATAATTAATCTCTAACGACGCCAAGAAGGCGCGGGTCGCATCAGCATAAGATAAGATAATTCCAGCGTGAATGCAGTGAAAAATATAAAGAGTTGCAATTAAAAAGTAGACCAACTATTACCTGAGCATAAGTTAAAGCTAAAATACTAAATTAACAGGCAGTCTTTAGTTGGGTGAGTGACACGTGTCCTTCCCAGACCACCTACACAAATTAAACTGCAAATTATGATAAACCTTGGTAACCGCCAAGAGGCAGTTGAATAAGTAAAAGTTAAGAGAAAGGGTAAAAAACATAGTTAGTTCCTTCGAAACCTCGAAACCAAGAAGGCGGTTTTTTAAGGTAGTAAAAAGTCAAGGCAAAGGGTGTTTTTGATAGTTTCTATAATTGGGGAACTAATCGAAGCACCAAATTCAGTTAAAGTATCATCTCGGAAATTCAGTTAAAGTACCGTCTCGAACATTCAGTTAAAGTACCGTCTCGAAAATTCAAAGTGTTAAATCAAAATTTTATTATCTGAAAGGTGTTAAAGAAAACCTGCAAAGTAAATACCGAAAAAACATTAATATGTTAGTGTTAATCAATGCAAGAAACTTAACAATAAAAACGTGTCGTTAATAAACTTGAAAAACGTAAATTTCTCAGTAGTGAATGACCTAACGCGTCAATAAACAATTTAGTGATGAAAGCTAATGCTAAAGAAATTAAAATGAAAATATCGAATTACCATCAATAGTTTAGTATTGATAAATTAAACAAAATTAATGATAAATACGTGCCGAAATAATTTTAAAGGAATTAACTTTCTAATTCAGGATTACCTAACAATTAATAAAACGCTATGTGTGTGCGAATTAACGCAAGGGACCTTAAGTGGTTCCAAAATTAAAGAAGACCTAAAATCGCAGTCAATTTCGTAGCAGCAACCGCTTTGCTAATAACTTAAATGCACGTAACATGCCGATTAAATTAACTTTGTCAAAATGATTTAACGAGCGACGCAAGATAACTTTAATAAATTCGCGTCAGTAACATTGCATTAAATAAGCAACAATAATTAAAGTTGGAGATAAATTCCACAAATAAAGGATCAGCGCATTCGAACATTCCTGCAATTGGAACAACCATTATACAGCCAGGGTGTCTCCACTAGAAGTATCGTTGTAGCTACCTACAACCAATTTGATGTATCTTCTAAAGGTAACATTTTGTATGTAGATTTAAGAAAGTGCATAAGTGACAAGTGCCACGAACAACAATCAGACAAAGGGTCTTAAAGAGTGATAACTTGTTTATTAATTTTAAAGTAATAATATGGAATCTTTTTATATGAATTGAATCTTCATAATAACTTTTGTTGATAAAGACAAATCGCGGCTTAATTAAATGTAGTTAATGGTATAAGCCAATTGCTAATTAAGTAATATATTTTTTTGAGTGAGTTGAACGTCAACCAATAATTAATATAGATTTTGATATTAATAACTGCCGTCAAAGCATATTTGAATTTGATTTAGACATTAAGGTGACGAATTTAGTATTATGGTGTAAAATGTGCATATTCTAAAATAATTTGATTATACGACTATGTTATGTATTTCTGGTGTTTTATTGACTTTCTGCCCAGACAAAAGTAAGCAATTTTCAAACCTGGCCTCCTTCAAATATGATTATTTGGACGAGAGGACCGCTGACTACTCGAGGCATCGAAAGCTTTTAAGTTTACGAGGTAGGTTAACCCAAAGCTGGAGAATCAACCTAACACATTTACACAAACTGTTGTGTAACACTGAGCCCAATATTGATAGACGGGATTAAAAATTTTTCCGAAACTCAGACCTCGTGGAATGTTTTTTTTTTAGAATACGAACAAGAAATAAAACACTATTAATTTTGTAAAAACTGCATTAAAACATTTTTTGCCCACGTTGATAATCTGGTTCCTGTTTTTCTCCATCTATGTAGGAACCTCGGGTAGAATTTCTCCACTGTAGCCGTAATTTTCTATAATTAATCGACCGCTCAATTCGCTAGTGGTTTACTTTCACCACTAGAAGAAAGAATAGTAGCTCCTTATATAAATTTCATTCAAATTCGTCGCCTCAAAATATTATCTATAAATTCTCAATTAGTTTTAAAAGGTAGTGTTGTCAATATTCTGAACGAAATTAACGATGTACTGCAATAATTACCTTGAAAGTTTGTTGGGATTGTATAGTCCCATTTAAGGTAGCTATTGTTATTTTCCTTTTGTTTATTTGCTTATTAAATTGTATGTCCCTATTTCTCGGGCTTACGCGTTTATATAGTATTTACATTGTTTGCCTGTATCAAGATAAATAAGATTAACTACTCAGGGTTGGCTCGCCGGTTTGATAATACGGCGACAATACAGAGAAAATTAAAAAAATAACGTACTTCATTCAACAGATTACATGTACGAAACTATTCGACCAGCCGTTGTGAGCGAACCATTAAATTATTTAATTAAAACTCCCGTTATATAAAAAATATAACATAAAAATTGACAAACAATATTATGAACAATATGAAAGACAATTTGGAACAGTGAGATCGCGTGAATTTTGCAAATGCGTATTTTTCGAAATTAATTGTGAAATTGGTCTTTACACGAAAAAAAAAACAAACACTAATTAGATATATTCGACGTTGGATTATTTAATTAAATTAAGTAAATTCTTGAATAAATTGATATGTTTAAATAAAACAATTAATTCCATTTTAATTAATATTATAATTATCAATATCGCAAATTTTTAAAGCATTGGGAATGATTTTTTACGATTTAGGCAATCAAAAATTAGATTGGATCGTTGCATCTACCATATTGCATTGGTAATTGTCATTATGCTAAAAAATAATTTCGCGCCAAAAATTATCGGTAACGTAAATATCTACCTTGCCATTCTCGAACGATGCCCGACAGCACGGTATTTTATCTCATATGGGGATTCCAGAATCGTATTAAGTCCGTACTATCGTTCATGGGGTGGCGCTGTTTTCAGAATTTCATAATTTCAAGGTCAATCAAGTGACAAGTTGAAAATAAAATTTACTGTGGTAGCCATATTGCATTTTAAAGAAGCGTCTTTTTTGTGATCTACTTTCTGTGTGATCCACTGATTGTTTAATTTGTGTGATATTGGTTGTTGATAACAGGTGATTGCACTAAATTGGTTTATTTGTGTGTTATTGGTTGTCGATAAAAGTGATTACGCTAAATTGGATTTATGAAGGTTTCGTGTTGCACCAAAGCGTTGAGTCGCACAGTTGCTGCTACCATTAATCTTATGGCTAAATCGGGTACGAATTAAACATTTTTAATATTGTAGATAAGTTTTCACTAATGTGTTTTCTATAATTTAGGAACGACTGCCGAAACCGATAAAGGCATCCTCAAGTTACCATCAGAAGCAACACAAACTGCTCAAGTCATTATCTTCTTAGATAAACTATTTGACAGCGTTAATGGTCATGCTGGTTTTGATGTAGAAGGAAAACCATTACGAACCTGCGTCACTGACAAATCTCCACATATTGAATTTTGGAAACAGGCTATTCAAATTTTAAAAACGATGAAATTTGTTACTCAAGATGGAAAATTAAGCACGCCACCAAGCCTAAAAAATTGGATTACAACATTGCAGGTAATCATTTCTAAAATAATTAAAATAAAATTAATTGATTTATATTATTGTATAATTCTCAGGGTTTCATTGATCTCGACATGAAAATGAAAAGTTTTGGTTTTAAAAAAATGTGTCCCCGAACATTTAATCAAGACCCATTGGAAAATTTTTTTGGGCAAATTAGGCAAAGAGGAGTACGATTTACCAATCCAACAGTAGCTGCTTTTACTCCATTTTATGCTAGCTTGTTGGTAAATAACTTCACCAAGGGCCATTCGGTAGGCAGCAATTGCGAAAATGATGAAGGAGATATTTTAATATCACTGCAAGAATTTGTTACACAGGTAATTCATTTTATTTATCATAAGGGAAAAATACTTATTCTAATTTGATAATCATTTTAGTATGTAGAAGATGAGGCTCAACAACTTGACAGTTTTGGCGATTCCATCCAGGTTCCTACCAAGTTTAAAAAGGTGAAGAAATTGGAATCATCTGTAATGCATTATGTAAGTGGATTTGTTTCAAAGAAAGTTTTACCTAAAGTGCAGCAGTGTGAAATTAATGTTTAATTTTCAGCGTTTCCAGGGTGATTTGAAGATAGACCAGTTAATAATTTATATTGTTTAATTAAATGTAATTAATTATTCAGCAGAATATGTGAATAAAATATTAAGTTTATAATAGATTTTTTCTGTAAGTATTGCTAATTCAAAATGATTAATGTTTTATGAATTGTTTTAGTAATGTATTCAGTTTTATTTTGTGGATACATTACTGGAACATTTTATTAAACAATAATCATTTTGAATTAGCAATTAAAAATTATTAAATAAAAAATAAATAAAACGTATAATGCCATCTATTATTTTTTTTTACCCATTTCACTGCGTACTATGACGGTTAGATGGCGCCAGAAGAGGGTTTTTATTTTTAACCTTGAGTTTCCGTTCTATTGTTATATTATATTCTGTGCCCGACAGTTACCTTCGTTTCGAGGTTGTTTTTGCAAAAGTTTACCTTTTTCCTTCCAATTTCCCCCTGTTCTATACGAAAAAGTTAAAAATTTTTATAGTTTTTTTAAGTATGGCTCACTTTTGAATTACATTTTTGTGGGCAAACCAAAAGAAATTTGCACAAAAATTTACACGGAAAATATTTTAAAATGTTTCGCGAATAAATCAAGCCAAATTTTGAAATTTAATTTACGACAGATGAAATGTAAAAATTTATTTTTTCAGCTCCGGGCAAGTTTCAACACGCGCATCGAACAATAAATAATTTTCGTTATAATAATTGTTGGTAATTATTTATTGCTCGAAAGTAGATTTGTTTTTACCTGTCGGCTTAATAAATTCTAGGTACTACTTTTTAATCTCCGTCGATAAAGAAGTTGCACTATGTTACCGATGATCCTATTTCGTGGAATTTTGTAGTTCTACGCCACAAATTAAACCGTTAGAAGACGGCATTGAGAAGACGGCCATTGTTGTGTTAATATAAAGTTTTATTTCTTTTTTTAAAAAAATAATAGATAGGTAAGTGAATTTATATCAATTTATTTATAATAACAATAATCACGATAACAGTGACGGAAGTTAATGATTTTTATTTTGATTATTATTAACGAAAAGTACATTCGTATTCGACACGTCGCGTCGCGTCTATATTAAAACGGAAAAACTTAAAAAACCAATTTTAAATATTAAAATGTTATTTTGATTTGCAAAATTTATAGTATATAAATATAGTATTTTATGCATGTATAAAATACGTTGCAAATATACAATTTATAAAATTCCGTTTACTCTCCGTTGCCATTTTGCTTTAACATTTTTACTATTTAATTGTAATGTATCGATATTGCTATGTTTTTTTAACTTTCAGATAAAAAATGCCGGGACATTCGCCAGTGCGGTTTCCGGCGGCGGCAACGCCCGTGCAGGCCCCAACGGCAGCGGTGGCTGCTTCAACGCCCGTGTAGGCCTCAACGGCAGCGGTGATGGTGGCCACTACTGCCAACAGGAAAAAGAAACCGCGGCGTGCCACCGGCGCCGTGACCCAAGCCAAGGAGCCACGCCGTATTTTGCGGGACTTACGTCCCGCATTAAACGCAAGAAAACGAAAACAAACGACGGGAAAGGAGGAAGCGGCAGAAAGAAAGGCGGAAGCCAATCTACCGCCCCGCCCCGAAAACAAATATAAAATTCCGGAAGGAAAAACTTAATTTTAATATTAATTTATGAAATAAAATATTAATATTGTTCCATTTTAATAATTCGTATTCTTTATTCCTTTTGTGTGCCCAAGAGTTTTGCCTGTAGATAATAATTATCCCTTTTTTTCTTATTTTTCAGTGCGTTATTGTGCATTTCGAAATTTTAAACCTCCTTTACGCCGCATAAAAGTAGAATGATATAATAAATATTAGAAAATACCAGGTGACGGATACATAATATAAAAATAATTTTATCAACTAACTGCAAACTATTGCACTGCCGTATTTTAAATGGAAATTCTTTTTTTTTTATTAATTTTAGTAAAAAAAAACCGATTACCGGGGGATTCGATCGAACCATATCGAGTCTAAGGGGTCGAACGCTAAACAACTACGCCATAAAGCCTATTATTATAATTTTTACTACATAAGCTATTATTCGGGCATCCCGTAAATTTTGCAAATGCGTATTTTTCGTAATTAATTGTAAAATTGGTTTTTACACGAAAAAAAAAACAAACACTATTTAGATATATTTGACGTTGGATTATTTAATTAAATTAAGTAAATTCTTGAATAAATTGATATGTTTAAATAAAACAATTAATTCCTTTTTAATTAATATTATAATTATCAATATCGCAAATTTTTAAAGCATTGGGAATGATTTTTTATGGTTTAGGCAATCAAAAATTATATTGGATCGTTGCATCTAACATATTTCATTGGTCATTGAATCGGTCATAAGAAAAAGGGCCCAACTAGCCTATTTTAGCGATTTGCTTTTTTTGCGGAAATATGTTTAGGTTAATCGACTTCATCGATTCAGTAGAAAACCAACCCAACTTATACACTAAAAATGTGTCTAAATCGTGTTTTTAATTTAGGGTCAGTTGAACAGGGGCCCATGTGTGGTAGATGGGCCATTCTTCCACAACTCGCGGTTTAGATCTAAACAGCGGTTATGTGTTAACATAACCTCATTGTAGTGAATGAGTTTGTGAACGGTTGACAAGATGGATAATACCGAAGACGATAGTGTTATAAAGTTGAAAAGGGTCAGAAATCAGTGTGAGTGGAAAGATGAAAAGCAAAACGACTAAAGGCACAAGGTTTACAATATGTTAATAAAAAGGTGTAACTAAAGATGATCGAGTTTCTGGAAAGACGTGCCGGTGAGTTAATTATAAATTTTGATTGTTGTAAATATAACAACTATACCTACCATTAACCGTTTTAGTTGTCGACGACAATGTTTAACAAAATTGGAGAAGGTTCTGTAAATCGATTACTCGATAATTTCAACAAACTTGGCAGTAACGATCTTCAAAATGTTTATATACAGGGTCAAATTAAAGTAACCCAAATATCTACTAACAATAAGAGAAATAAAATGAAGCGAAAAATAACTTTTTACGAGGTAATACTTTTAAATTTTTGGTATTTAAATAGTTTGCTAATGGATTTTCTTTTCTCTACGACACGAATAGGTGCATATTGGTACCGAGTTAAGAACAGTGTGTAGAGAGGCATTCGCTAGTTTAATGGCATTGGTGTTAAGAGGGTTAGACGCGTTAGCCACCTAAAACATTAGCATTGACACCTTCTGATAATCGCGGAAAACATACAAATAGAGGAAATGCAAAAAGTGCTGATTTAATCGAAAAAGTTGATTCTCATATTCAGAGTTTCCCTTACAATATATCTCACTATGGACCTAATGGTCAACGTTTAAGATATTTGGCTTCAAACTTAAACATTTTAAAAATGTATGAACTTTTTTTGGTCAAGTATTACCCCGATTTATTGGCAGAAGCAAGAAATAGTAAATTAGATTTAAAAATTAAAGTGCGAAGTAAAATACAAGTTTTACTTGAATTATTTCAATAATACATATAAATATCATTTTGGTCGACCACGTACAGATGTTTGTGCCACATGTGAAAAATTGATAGCAAATATTGAGAAAGAAAGCAATATAGCACTAAAAGCTGAACACAAAACTCAATTAAAAATTCATAAAACAAGAGCCAAGCAGTTTTACACAAAGCAGGCTGAGGCAATAGCAAACGCAAAAGCTGATGATGAAATGGAAACAATCTGCTTTGACTTTAAGCAAAACGTCCCATGCCCTCACATTCCAACATCAGATGTGTTTTACAAGCGGCAACTTTGGTTGTACGTAATGTCCGTATATTCTGCAAAAAGTTCTAAAAGTATAATGTATACTTGGCCGGAAAATGTAGGAAAAAGAGGTTGCAATGAAGTGGTATCGGTTATACATCATTACATTGAAGCATTTGTTCCTAATAGTGTGAAAAAACTCCATATTTTCACAGATGGTTGTAGAGGTCAGAACCAAAACCAGACCGTCATCAAATACTGGCAAGCTCTGACCGTAAATGGTAGATTTTCTGAAATTCAACACTCTTTCCCCCATATCCGTGTCGACATTTTGGGGTTCTTGAGAGAATGCAAAGAAAAGAAGAAAGAGTGGAGTTGCCCAACGACTGGGTGAACATTATCTCTAAGAAATTCACAGTTGTACAAGTAAATCGAAACATGATAAAGGATTTTGCTGGCGAATTACAGGAACCATATTTTAGAAAAAGTGTCACTGAAAAGAAGGTTAAATTCAGATAACAAAATATAAGAAGTTTAAATTTATAACTGGCAGTAGATACATGGAAGTTTCTCCAACCTTAAGTGGTTTATGTTCTGACAAATTTTGCATTTTAAAGCCTGGAGTGACAAGTATACCAATGCCAGAGAAACCCTTATATAACAGTGAATTACCTATTACTGCAGAGAAACTAAGCAATCTGTTAGACTTAACTTCATTCTTAAGAAAAAATGAAGCAGTTATGTACTACAAGAACTTAGTTCCTACTCATGGAGCCTGTCGCCATGAAGAAGATGAGGATTTTTAAGACAATAAAGATTTTAATTATTTAGTTTAGTTCATGTTTTTATATAGTAACCACTTTTTTAAATAAATTTTTTGAATATATCGTATTTATTTAAATAAAAATGACGAAAAAATAAATTCATTAGAAAAAGGGCCCTTAAAATTCAAATTTGATAACGTTTTTTGAGAAAAGCGTAAACTTTCCAAAATGTATTATTAACTTCTCTGCTGTATATTTGCATAATGTTTCATATGACATCTTAAAAACCTGACTTTTTTTATTACCATTCCAATAAAACAGTTTTTTGTCTCCCCTGTAAAATTTGATTTTTCAATTTTGGGCCCTTCTTCTTATGACCGATTCAATTGTAATTATGCTAAAAAATAATTTCGCGCCAAAAATTATCGGTAACGTAAATATCTACCTCGCCATTCTCAAACGATGCCCGACAGTCACCTTCGTTTCGAGGTGTTACGCGCGCTTTTTTAATTAAATTGTGGTGTGCTTTATTAATTGCAGTTTTTTTTGCGATTTTATCAATTGTGGATATAATAAATCATCCTTGCGCGATTCTAATAACTTTGTGTTAAAAAATATTTTCGTACTTTTAGTGAAAACCATTTGTGTGTTGAAATTTTGTGTGTCAACGGTAACGCTCCGCCATCTTTTATAAAACGGTATGTTATTTTATTTAATAATGTACCATTCCTTTATATTCTAGATTCATTAGAATTTATTAGAAAAAAGGCTAAAAAAACCTTTATTGTAAAGATTATGGCATGATGATTGTAATAAAGGTTTTCTTAACCTTGAAAGTGTCACCGGTTTGACGTAAATCTTGATGCTATTTCATAACAGTCACCTTTAAAATAACGTTTTGTGATACATAATACACCTGAATATCTGTATTAAATGTGATCATGTACGAGTTACATCGTATACATCGACGTTTGATATTTTTCCATTTTAATCGTAAATTTAATATTACATTTGTGCAAAAACTATTTTTTCCCAAAACGAACACCTATCATGTTGGTGTCGAGCTTTGAATAAAATTAGATTGATGGTGCTTTATAATATTAGTTTTCTGCATCGATGTTTTTATGCAATTATGAATTTAGAAACATTCCGAGAGATGGAGCGTCGAAAAACCAGTGATCTCAGTAATTTTAACTTTTCAATATTTACGTTGCAGTATTTTGTAAAAGTATTTAAAATTAATTTCATATAAAAAAAATAATATTAATTAAATACAACTAAAAATTATTTACGACTTCTTGAACCTCTCTTCTTCAACAATAAATTAATTAAATAACTTTTATTATAAATAAAAAAAAAAAATTTAATTTCGACGTAACAAGTTTTTGTGTTAAAATAATTTAATCGTTTCTGTATCGACTTATCGTCGAACTAATAAATATGTACACGTTTACTACGGATACATTTTTTAATTTTATACAATCAAATGCAAATATAATAATTTTCACATTTCACGTTGTAATTTACGTTGCAGTAAATTTAAGTTTGCGCAATTCTAATATAATCGTTTTATTATTTATAATTATTGCTTTTTTTCAGATCTCATATCGTGTAGGTAAGTGATTTTTTTTTAAATCTATTATAACTTTCGTTAATCTTCTTCTGTTTTTTATTTATTTCATTTGCAAATTTATCTTACTTTATTGCGATGCCTAAACGATCCAAGTCTAAACTTTATCAGGGCAAGAAATTCAAAAAACCTAAAATCACTAAACCTCTGCCTCCTCCTTCAACTATAGAAGACGTGCCCATTTTTTCGCTTCCCGATGCCGCCGTCATTTCGACACTCCAACCCGAAGGCTTTTTAAAAATTATTCGCGGCGATTTTCACCAGGGCTCCGATATTTTCGGAATCAATTCTCGAGGAAACCAGTGCACCGCCAACGCTGCCGTCGCACTCGCCTATTCTCTTTTGGAATGTGCCACCAATTGGAATACCGACACCGTCAATTCGATTTTGCTATTTGGTGACGTGCATTATTCGAAAAGTATTTCAACTCGCCAACAACCCGGCATTACCAATCAAGGCAACCTCCACTATTTAACCGTCAACGAATTGTGCCAATACGTCGACGTAAACGAGAGTCATTTTCAAATTCGAGTCATGGAAGAAAGTTCAATCAACGGCCATTTAACCGTAGAACAAGATGGTTTTCCCAACTTGCTAAACGCCTTACAAAATTTTTTCGACACCCACGCTTCCGGAATTATTACCTGCAACGGGTTATCTATCGCCATATTCAAGCAAAACAATTTATGTTACTATTTCGATTCCCATTCTCGAAATGCGTCGGGTCTTTCAGATTCGAACGGCAAAGCCTGCTTGATTTCTTTTCCAAATGCTACTCTCATGCACGACTTGATTGTAAAAAATTTATTTATAAATTTTCAATGCGGCGAAAATTATACGAATAACGTATACGCATTAACCCCAATCGTCGTAAACAATATTAATGTTCCCGTGATTAATGCAACATCATCATCATTACCACTTATTGATGTGACAATACCATCAGTTATTGTTTCCGAAAAGAAAGATAACATTAAAATGGCAGCAAAACCAATACGTCGATTTGTCAGAATAGCAACAGCTAATACGAAGAAATTGCCAGTGCCTTCTCCGGTCACATCGTATCGTCGTAATACTAAAGCAACGAAAACGATACTTCAATCTACCAAGACATCGACAACTTCAAAGAAATCGTTAAACGATACGTTCAAAAGTTTAACTATCGCGGATTCCACGAATGTTGAAAATCAACGGGTCGCAGTAAAAAACTGTAAATATTATAAAATTGCTTCTACAATTAACATTCAAGAAAATTACTTGCAAAAGATTAATACAACATGCAAATTTTGCGGAGCCTTCTTCTTCAATCAAGAAATTTTCAAATGCTGCCGAAATAACTTGATAAAATTACCGATCGTCATTAACAAGTATCCTGTGCTTTTGTTGCAATTGTTAACCGACGAGCACGAATTTTCCGAACATTTTAAAGCCAACATTATGAGATACAATAATATATTCGCATTTGCGTCGATCGGGGCCAATGTCGGTATTCCTCAAGGTTACGGACCTTCCATGTACATCATAACAGGTCTAATTTATCACAGAATCAGCGACATTGATTTAAATAATCGACAGCCAAAATACGGTCAGTTGTACTTTTTAGACTCCGCCACAGCTAAAAATTATCGTCTCAACTATAAAGGTAACGAAACTTTAAAAGCCGAATTGATCGGTGCAATAGACAATTTGCTACGAGCCACCAGTCCGTTTGCAAAATTGTATCACTTTCTTAAAGAAGTGGAAAGAGAAGAGCGCGAAAAAATGACAATGGAGAGCAACGCTTTTCCAAATATTGCCATGAAAATTCATGAAGACAACGTTATAGATCGCAACAGGTACAATGCTCCAACTACAACCGACGAAGTCGGAGTAGTTTTTAGAGGTAGCGACGGTGATCCACCTGCACCAGGAGAATTACGTCTATGCTTAAAATCGGAACCAAGTCGTTTTCAAATTATAAAAAGAGCATCGCCAATAGCAGATCCACTTTGCTATCCAATTTTATTTCCGGCAGGCGAATTAGGTTGGGAAACTAATTTGCAATTGGATAATGCAGAATCGTCAAGAAATGTGACAAGACGCAGAATTAGTATGAACGAATTTATCATATATAAAGCTTTATCAGTTAGAAATCATTTCAATCCAATCCAAAGTGCCGCCAAATTGACGCAACAATACTTTGTCGATAGTTACGTGCGCATAGAAGGCGAACGATTAAATTTTATCAAACGTAATCAAACGGCTTTGAGATGCCATCAGTACAGCGGATTGTTGGATTATTTGAATAACATTGCCGATTGTCGAGATAGCAAAATCGGCCGGGTTGTTATTTTGCCATCGTCATTCACCGGAAGTCCTCGAGCGATGCAACAACATTATCAAGACGCCATGACGATCGTAACGAAATACGGACGACCAGATTTATTCATTACCTTCACGTGCAATCCAAAGTGGAAAGAGATTGTTGAAAACGTGAAACCGTACGAAAAGGTGGAAAATCGGTATGACATCATTTGCCGAGTGTTTCACTTGAAATTTAAAATTTTACTTGAAGATATTTGGACTCGAAGCATATTTGGACAAGCCGTGGCTTACGTTTATACCATCGAGTTTCAAAAGCGAGGACTGCCACACGCACATATCTTTCACGCTTACTGGTGAAGATAAATTTCGAGAACCAGAATACATCGATAAATTCATATCGGCCGAAATTCCGAACCGCGAAGAAGATCTCGATTTGTACAACAGCGTGACGAAACACATGATTCATGGTCCGTGCGGAACGTTAAATCCGTCCAGCGTGTGCATGAAAGATAACAAATGTCAAAAAAAATTTCCTAAAGCATTTATTGCCAATACAACAACAGACGGCTCGAGTTATCCCGTATATCGTCGACGCGATACTTTGCAATGCATTACTATAAAGCGCGCCAACAAAACATACGATGTCGATAACAGATTCGTCGTGCCGCATAATCCGTATCTATTGAAAAAATTTAACGCTCACATTAACGTTGAAATATGCACATCCGTCAAGAGCATTAAATACATCATGAAGTATATACACAAGGGTCACGATTGCGCTGTATTGAAAATGAACGTATGTGGCGAAAATGATTACGACGAAACGGAAAATTATATAGATTCCCGTTACGTTAGTGCTTCAGAAGCGTGTTGGCGACTGTTAAATTTTTCTTTACACGGTACGTCGCATACCGTAGTTCGTTTGCCAATTCATTTGCCTAATCAACAAAATATCTATTTTAACGACAACGAAGAAAATAACGCCATCGAGAGAAGCGATAACAAAAAATCCATGCTAGAAGATTGGTTTGAATTAAATGTAAGAGATGTTGCAGCAAATCAATTTTTATATTCCGAAATTCCACATCATTATGTATTCCACGCCAAAACGGGCAAATGGATGCAACGCATAAAAAATGTTAAAAGAGAAAGGGTTATTACACGCATGTACACCATCTCGCCAAGATACATAGAATTATTTCACATGCGAATACTTTTATTACATGTAAAAGGTGCGCGATGTTACGACGACTTGAAGACAGTTGACGGCGTAACAAAGGCCAGTTTTAAGGCTGCAGTAGAAGCAATGAATCTTATTGAATCCGACAACGAATGGGTCAACTGTTTGCAAGAAGCCGCAGAAAAACAAATGCCGTCTCAAATGCGTAAACTTTTCGCGTACATACTGAGCTTTTGTAACGTTTCAGATCCGTTAACTTTGTGGAATACGTACAAAAACTTTTTGATGGAAGACTACGTGCGCAGAGGCGCATCGAAAACCATCGCCGAACGCAAAACTTTAAGAATCGTCGAGAAAATTTTAGCGTCGGTCGGAAAAGTTTACGCAGAAATAGGCTTGCCGGATATTGGACAAGAAGAAATGGGCAAACAAGACGATTTGACGCCGAATCGAGAAGAGCGCGACGAAGCGCGCGAAAACGCCAACAAAAATTTCCTCATGTTGAATCAAGAACAAATGACAATTTTCGACAAGGTCATGAACGCAATTTTCGACGACGAAGAAAAATGCAGATTATTTTATGTCGACGGTCCAGGCGGAACGGGAAAAACTTTCGTTTACAACACAATTTTGGACGCCATGTATGGTTCGAATGTTGATTTTGCCTCGGTAGCTTGGACCGGCATTGCCGCGATACTTTTGAGAGGCGGCCGAACGGTGCATTCTAAATTTAGACTGCCGATAAATTTGAAAAGTAATTCCACGTCGTCCATTACGGCCGAATCTGTCAACGCCAAAATACTGCGCAACGTCAAATTGATTGTTTGGGACGAAATTACGATGGCCACAGCGAATGCCTTCGACGTTGTGAATCGTTTATTTCAAGATCTTTGCGATAACAAGATGCCTTTCGG
Organism: Lycocerus yunnanus; assembly: GCA_036346125.1. Lineage (NCBI taxonomy): Eukaryota > Metazoa > Arthropoda > Insecta > Coleoptera > Cantharidae > Lycocerus > Lycocerus yunnanus. The sequence continues at coordinate 2,832,536 of JARFIX010000050.1, forward strand.
AGGAAAGGTGGTGCTTGTGGGCGGAGATTTTCGACAATGTTTACCGGTGGTGCCGCGAGGACACAGAACCTCCATCATAGAAGCTTGCGTAACCAACAGTGAATTGTGGTGCAAATTTGAACATATTCGATTGAAAATAAATATGAGAGCATCCGGCGAAGAAGTCGAATTTGCAAAGTGGCTTTTAGATTTGGGTGACGGTAAATTGTTGGTCAAGCCGACCAACATTTTACCCGAGGAAACAATCTTGATACCACCATAGTGTATTGTCGACGACGTAGTTACGGCGGTATACGGTACGATCGAAACATACACTGAAAACGATATCGAAATTTTTTCGTCGCGTGCAATTTTATCTCCCACCAACGACAGCTGCAACAAGTTAAACAACGGCGTCATCGAACGTTTTCCGGGCGAAACGATGACATATTACAGCGTAGATAAAATTGCGACCGACGACGAACAAGAGCAGGCCAATTTTACGATGGAATATTTAAATTCGATTACGCCGTCGGGTTTGCCTAATCACGAATTGAAACTCAAAAAAAACGTTCCCGTTATGCTATTAAGAAATCTCGACATCAACGAAGGTCTGTGCAACGGAACGCGACTCATCGTCAAGAAATTAACGCCAAATCTTATCGATGCCAAAATTGCCGTTGGTCAATCGAAAGGCAAACGAGTCTTTATTCCGAGAATGGATTTATCGTCCAACGATACCAGCATTCCGTTCGACTTGATACGTCGACAATTTCCGCTGAAAGTTTGCTTCGCCATGACCATCAATAAGGCGCAAGGACAAACTTTCGACAAAGTGGGAATTTATCTGCCAAATCCGGTGTTTGGACACGGTCAATTGTACGTTGCATTTTCGAGAGCGAGATCTTTTTCCTCGATACACGTACAAATCGTCGATTCTTCGCGACAAGGTAAACTATTGAAAGGCGACCCGAGAACCTTTACAAAGAATATCGTTTACAAGAATGCCCTCACGCATTGATATTTCAAGAACAAATAATCTACATCGAAATTTTACGACAAATTCAAGCCATTCAAAAAGATGTAAAAGAAAAAAGAAAAATTCAAGCATTCAAAAAAGAAGAAAAGGAAAAATTCAAACAAGTTCATTTTAAATTATGTTTACTCAACATGTAAAATTCACAAATTCACAAATCAAATATTTTATCTCAAACTATCGTGCCTTAAAAATTTTCATCGGCGTACCCCTTTTCCGACAAAAATGCCACTTTAACATTCAAATTTCAAAAATGCACGAGTGCACAAACATCAATTATTGCACTCGAATATCTCAACAAGTTTACATTGGCAGCGACGGCAGCACAACTGGCAACAATTTTTAGTGTTAAAATTAAACAACCTAATTTAAGTGCGAAACATTTATTTGGAATTGGATAGTTTAAAAATTATTTTGGCCTGATGGAAAACTTGAAAATGACCTCGCGAGAAACTACATCGTCAGCACAAATTTCAATAAATTTTAGTGTTTCAAAATCAAACATCCTAATTTTTTTAGTGTAAAACATTTAATTGGAATTGGATAGTTTAAAACTTATTTGGATATTTGATCGTCAACTAGAAAACAACGTCAGAAAGACGTTCTATCAAATTAAGAAAGATTATCGTCAATTTGAAGACAATGTCAGAAAGACATCTAGCAAGTTACCTAAAATTATCGTCAACATTTCATCAATTTCCTAAATTAATCCATACGACATCCTATCCTCTTTTTCATTAATTATTTCTTAATGTTTAAATTTTTACAATCGTCATAATCGTTAATATTATTTTTTTCATTGCTACCTATCTAACATTTCTTATAATTCAATATATAGAGTCCGAGAGAATATGATAAAACCGCGACCCTATGCGGACACCTTGAACATCACTCGTGGTCCTTTCACTTTCGACATAATATTTACGTTAATGTTGTGTTGCAATAATTGACCCTGTATGAATGATAAAACAGCGACCCCATGCGGACACCTTGAACATCACTCGTGATCCAACCTCACTTTAGATATTATAAATGTGCTTTATGTTGACATAAAATGGAAGTTTTTATTACATTCGGATTTCAACCTATTCATTATGAATTTAAAAAACAATTCATCTTATGAGAAAGCTGTGGCACTCGTAAAATCGCGACACGTTATTAACGTTTGTGAAAGGAAAACCAACAATACAAGTAGCGATGTGCAATGCTCTGTTATAAGACAAACATCGATTAATCTACCAGCTTACACTGTTCGGCTTGAGGTAGGTTCATAATATTTATCGAGTTATTTGTAATGGTGCCTGTACACCGGTGATAAAACTTTCACAAGTTGTTGTCCGACAGCAACTCGCAGTGCTATTTACTAGTGTAAATCTACAGTCTGCGAGTCTACTAAACTGCTGTCGGACAACAACTTGCGCAAGTTTCTCACCAGTGTACATCAGGCACCATATTAGTTTGTATAATAAAAAAGCGTTTCCTTAACATTAATTATTATGATTGTAGGTGGATGCAAACAGAAATGTGATTTATAGTAGCTGTAACTGTTTAGCTGGAATTGGAGGTCACTGTAAGCACATTGGTGCGCTAGTGGTTTTTGTGAATACTGAAAATTCGGACACAAAAACGAGTGAAGAGTGTCAGTGGAGAAAACCCACCAGTGCTGGAAAAGATAAATATAGTAAGGGCAAAGCTATGGAAGAAATATATTCAGGAAGGAAGGCAAGATATGGTGAAAATTCTCTTAACATTACCGATGATCAGGCATTAATTACAAATGTTAGCTGCCCGTTAAAACTTATGCTAGAAGTAGAAGCAAAAGTTTTTTTGTAAAGAAATTATTAAAGACATTTTAAATGATGTTCTTCAAAATAATGATTCCGTTAGTGTTGACAGGTATGTACTATTACATTACTTTTTTAATTTTCGTGACCATTAAATTTTTAGTTTAATTCCCACATCTCCATTGCCAAAATTGCCGATAAATGATGATATTCAAGTGCTATTTTCCGTGCAAGAAGATTCCAACTTTTTGAATAATGTTCTTAGTGTGCCAATTGTTTTCAAGCATAATTGTTGCAAAGAAATTTATGACAATATTAGTGTGTATAATGGGGCTGATATTTGTTATGAAAGTTTAATTGATAAAGAGAAGTGGAAAAGTTTTCGTCAATTTCGAATAACGGCATCACGTTGTTACGAAATTTACACATATTCAAAAGTAAATATTCCTATATTAGTTTTTTTTATTAATATTTTTTGTTTTATAGATTGATTGGCAAACTAAAAGTCTTAAGTACTTCTGGCCGAAAAGTTTTAGCAGCAAATATACGAAATATGGACTTACATTTGAAAATGACGCCAGACAAAGTTACAGTACATTTTTTAAAATACCTGTTTTAGAAGTCGGTTTAGTTGTGTTTGCTAAAGAACCTTGGCTAGCTGCGTCACCCGATGGGATTATAATGACCAATGGACTTCCTGTTAAACTATTGGAAATAAAATGCCCATACAAAGGTATAAAAAATGTTTATTATCTAATTTTCTTATAAGTATAGGTTTACTATTAGATTAAATTTTTTTAAATATTAACAAATTTTAAATATAGGTTTACTAAAATACTAATCAATTACCACTGTAATTATTAATAATTGTCCGATGACAGCAGTATAACCATTGCTGAAAGCACAAATAATTTGGTTTTATTGTTCATTTAACCGGTTCATTTTTTTAAGTTTTAACAATAATACTAATTTTTAACGGTTAATAATATATAAATAATTTCAATAATCTTATTTTCAGGTAAAACATTGTCAGCCTCAGAAGTTATAAGCCACTGTACGTTTTTAAAGAATGATAATGGAAACATAGTATTAAAGAAAAAGCATGCTTATTTTGCTCAAGTGCAGTTGGGCATGGCATTGTTGAATGTCACTGAATGTGACTTTTTAATTTACTCCTCATTTGACAAAACTTTTAAAATTGTTAATGTTCAATTTGATTATGATTTTGCTATGAATCTCGTGATAACACTGAAACGCAATTATTTTCAAAATATGCTACATTTTATTTGTGAAGAAACACAAACGCCAATGGCTTAGCAAATCATAGTGCAAGTTGCATTAAAATTTTAAAACCTATAACAACCCAAGTCCAGTTAAGTTATCCTCCAAGCCTCTCAGTCTTATTTACTGATAGTAATCTATTTTCTTTCTTTCTTTTTTTAGCCTTTGTCCGAACCACTGCTGGATGTAGGCCTCCTTCAATTTCTTCTATGCATCTTCCCAGTTTCTTCCAGCTGATGTTTCAATAATATCATCGGTCCAGCGTTTTTGTTGGAGGACCGACGGACCACAACATGCCCCCCACCCAGTCCATTGAAATCATACAGATTGTAAAATACTAAGTTGACAATAAAAACAATGTATATAAACCAAATTTAGCTTTTTCTCTCTCTTTAGCTCTCTTTAAAATGTTTAGAAATTTTAGGGAGGTTGTCGAATAATTGGTGGCTGCAAGTTAGTTAATACACAACACATACAAACTATGTCATCAATGTAAGGCATTAAATCGTGACTTAAATTGTGCAAAATATGATGGGTTTTGATTCGCTGTATGGTTCTTTCTACATGAATTTTAACGCTGGCAACGTTGTAAGTTTCTTGTACTTCTTCTGAAGTTAATCTTCCATCATGGACAAATGGTGGCATTACAAGAACAGTATTATCTTTTAACTTTATGCCAGGAAATCCCTTATCAGCTAAAACGACATCTCCAGTTTCCAACAAATTTAAAAAACCCGAGTCATTAGTGATAAAGGCGTCGCTAGATCGACCGCCATAACATTTTGAAAGAAATGTTATCATACCACGTTTATTTAATTTAATTTATTGTTTCGCAACTTTCAGCAATCAAAACATCATGGATGATGAAATCGAAGTAGCTGCAATTATGGCAGTACAAGAAATTGCAAATATGCTATTTTTATCATCATCTGAAGATGAAAGTGAGGATGATACGTTTGAAGGCCCAAGGAAAAAAGTACAAAGAATAGAAAATTATATAGAAGACATTGTTTCTCAATATACTTCTAAACAATTTCAGCAACACTTTAGGTTATTTTATAAAATTTTGTATTTGTTTTAGTATTTCAATAATGTAAAGTAAAAGTTCTTTTGAATTTTTGCTATATAATTTTTATTTGGTTTTGCAGAATGTTACCTACGACAGTGGATTATATACTAGGGTTTATAGAACCACAATTAACTCGAAGCAAGTCTGGTAACTTGACTATTCCGCCAAAAAAACAATTATTAATTGCTTTATGGAAAATGGCGACACCAGATTCATACAGGTTACTATAAGTTTATTATTAATGATGATATATTTATTGACCTTTTTTTTTAATAGATCGATTTGTGAAAAATTTGATGTCTCAAAATCGACTGCTTTACAATGTGTACGGAAAGTGGTGCGTGCTTTAGTCAAGTTAGCTCCAGGAATCATAGTATGGCCTAATGAAGAAAGGGCAACTAGTATCTTTCAGGGTTTTCAATTAGCAAAAGGGTTCCCTAAAGTAATCGGAGCAATTGATGGAACTCACATTAGAATACCGGCCCCACAAATTGATTCAGAATCATATGTTAATCGGAAAGGCTATCACTCGATTCAATTGCAGGTACTACACCTTTCCCAACAGTAATTGAAAAAAGCTCAACTGCTATTGAGAAAACCTCAATTGTAATTAATATTTTTTCTAATTAATATATTAATAATATTTAATGGACTTCCCAATGTCCAAGGATCTAATCTTACCGAACAAATACTGGCCTATTTAGAGGAAATAATAGATCGGGTAAAGGACACCGTAACTGGAAGAGAGGAAACAATTTATGCTGTATTTGTTATATAATACCAGGCAACTCTATTCTAAGGCAACGCACTTAGAATTGGTCACCGATCTAACCACAGACGCGTTTATGGCTACTTTAAAGCGTTTTATAGCACGTCGCGGAAAATGTTTAAACATCTACTCAGATAATGGAACGAATTACGTGGGCGCAAATCGTACTCTTCAAGAAACATATCAATTTTTAAAAACAAACAAAACTGCAATTAATTCAAACCTTTTAAAGGACCAAATTCAATGGCATTGGTCGCCTCCCAAGAGTCCAAACTTCAATGGCATTGCAGAATCCGGGGTTAGAGCCGTCAAAGGCCATTTAAAAAAAATTGTGGGGGAATTAAAGTTAACCGAAAGCGAATTTTAACTGTATTGACACAAATAGAGGCTTGTTTGAATTCCCGTCCTATTTCACAACTATCCAGTGATCCCAATGATTTAACCCCTCTGACTCCCGGTCATTTCCTAGTTGGCGGCCCGTTAATGGCTATTCCAGAGCAAAATTATACCCACACAAAGGACAACGCATTATCCAAGTGGCAAAGGGTTCAAAAGATTGTGCAACATTTTTGGCAGAGATGGACTACAGAATATTTACACCAACTTCAACAGCGATACAAGTGGAACCATAGCAACCCCCACCCCAAACATTGGTGATCTGGTGCTTCTTAAAGATGACAATTTACCAACTTTATTATGGAATTTGGGACGAATAGTACAACAATTTCCAGGTGCCGACGGTATAGTGCGGGTAGTGGAAGTGCAAACCGTTCGGGGGTTGTTTAAACGTGCGGTGACAAAACTTTGCCCGTTACCAAACGACTAACAAACAGACAATATTAGCAATTAAGAACAATTTTGTACATATTATTATTAGCATGTAATTTTATTTATTCTTTTTTTTGTTATTTACCCCTTAGTTGTATTTTACTTCATTTAGAAACTTTGTTTCAAGCTGGCCGATATGTTTAGGCCATTGTATTATAATTCAAAGAAAAGCGTACTGAGGGAGGCGCTGATGTATTTGTATTTTGTTATGGAAGGGTTGGTACCCTCAACCAGGTAGCTATTAACAGTAAGAACCAGGACTTTCTTGTAAACCATCGTCGAGTCAAGATCAAAAATAGTAAAAATGTTACAGTCCACTAAATAAAGCAGTTTGCAAGAAGTACAAAAATAGTGTTTTATTCCATTCAATCAAAATATCATCGATGTGTTAAGAACCCGAAACATCACGATCAAACAATACTTATAGGAATATTGGAATATGTTTTGTTTTTATGTATTGTGTTATTAAGCGTTTCTTTTAATAATTTTCTTATTAATAAAAATCCCGTTCGCTAATGTAAACATTTCGATAATGTAAATTCGTTTGATTTGATATCGTTCACACTATCGAGCGTCTACTGTAATCATATTCCTAGTTTTTATGCAGACTTTTTTAATAATTTGTAGAGTTTACTTCTTATTTATTATTACTCTGCACTTTTTCTAATGCGCCTGTGCAATTTGTTACTCATTTTCTCCTTAATTTTATAAGTGTTCTAAAGATGTTCATTAGCAATAGTTTTTGAATTGTTGATTAATTGATGTTTACTTATTTTATTTTGTTAAAAGTTTATTTGTTTTCCGGTTAGATTATTGGAAAATTTGATTACATTAAATATCAGATATTTCTTCTTTGATAAATACAGTAAATTTTAGTTTTCATTATGTTTAATAATAAATAAATACTTTTGCGTTATCAAAATAAATAAAATGTTGAAAATTGTTGGTTTTATCCATATTATATAGTGTTTCAATCCCAAGTTTAAATTTTTTTTTATCTATATAGTGTCACAACTCCGAATTTTTAATATTTTTTTTTGTATTTTTAGGGTATTAAAAATGCTATTTTGTAGCCCCAAACAAGCTTCTAACTTACTGAAAATAGCTTTTTTAATTTTTTTAAACTAAGACCCGAAAAATGAAAAATAAAAGTAGAATAAATTTTAAACGCGTATATCTCGATAATTTGATTTTTAGAGTTGTGACGTTATTTGAGCGAAGGTGCGATATAATATAATAATTATCTTCTCCTTTTTATTCCGTGGACTAACGAATGTGATGAAATTGAAAATGTCGATCATGAAAAAATATATAAAGATAATTTTAACATCATAGTAGAAAACCGTAATCAATACTCGATTATTTGTAACGAACTTTTGGACGTTGCATTAGAAAGTGCTATAAATGAAGTAGCAGAAATAGACGAAGAAGATATAAATGAATTTGTTGAAAAAGACTTCCATTAGAAGAGTCAGTCGACATTTTAGAACAAGCAGGTAAAGAAAAACCATCGAACGCTGCAAATTTTAATAGATTTACGATCCCAACTCGAATTTTCGAAAATAACAGGTACGAGTTAATTCAGAATTTAAATAGAGACCAAAAACGTTTTGTTTTGCATGCATTACAGTCGATATAATATCATTATATCAACTTATTACAAATTATTATGATAACATGCCTGGTGGAAATAAAGATAAACTTGTAGTATTGCTATGTGCTCCGTCGGGAAAGGCAGCTTTTTTAATTCAGGGTGTAACTTTACATACAGCATTTGCATTGCCGGTTACGCAATTTGGAGGCAAAATGCCGGATTTATCTAGCGACATTGCAAACTTAATGAGAAAAACTATTTCATTTAAAATTAATTATTATCGACGAAATATCTGTGGTAGGAAGTACACTTTTTAGTAGTGTATCTACACGACTTAGGCAAATTATGGGAAATAATAAGACATTTGGAGGAATTCCAGTTATATGTGTAGGAGATTTACATCAATTCCCTCCTGTAATGGACAGCCCAATTTTTAAAATATCACACTCAAGTGAAATGAATGCTTTATTTGATATAAATCCGTTATGGGACGAGTTTAATTATTACGAACTTACAAAAATTATTAGGCAAAAAGACGAGATTCAGTCCATCAATTGTTTAAATTAATAATTTAGCGGTAGGAATAACGACGGAAGAAGATATTCAATTGATAAAACGTAGTAGGGAAAGCATAAAATTAGGTTCCTATTGAAACTATTAAATTATTTTCAGAAAATGTCAATTTAGACTTATATAACGATGTTAAAATTAGTCAGTGCCCCCAAATGGAATACATTTCAGTAGGAGTTGATACAATTTTAGGAAAGTTAGTGAGAAACAAAAATTCTGTTTTAACGTCTTTAACAAAAAAGAAAACCGTAGAAGTGAACGGGTTGCCATACACAATTAGACTCAAAATAGGTATAAAATATATGATTACGTGTAATCTTTATGTTGAGGATGGCTTAGTTAATGGTTCGTGCGGAGTATTAAAATTAATAACGTTTAAGGGTTATGCCTACTTAGAAGATCGATTAAAATCGAACATTTATTATTTTTTTGGGAAAATGTTTACATATTTCTGCACAACAATTAGTATAATCAAAAGAGCTTTATTTAGAAATCACCTCATAATTTTTTGTACAAAATATTAAACAATACTCAAGTTACGGTCGTTGTTCGACAACCCTATTTTTAATAAGTGTTTTGCGGTGATCAGTACTATACGGAGCCAAGTTATCTAAAATTAAAAATTCAAAAAGATTTAGTTAATATACAAGTTTATCTAGTACTTAACGAGGCCATATTTCAAAAAATTGAATTTTGACAAAATGGCAACTGTTCAAAGTTAAAATATCGATTTTCGTAAGAAAGAAGCGATATCTTTTGTACATAAAATGAAAAATACGCACTAAAAGAAAAATCCCCCCGTTAAGTACTAGATTTGGATGTCTAAAGAAAGTATAAAAAATTTAAAAAAAATTTATTCACTAGTTTTCGAAATATCTTGATCACCGACTTTCAACATGTAGTACTGAGAAAGGCGCGTTTAAAGTTGTATGTGCAGTTTACACTAAAGCAGAAAGGTTATTTTTTTACTTACACGAAGGCATATAACTTTGTAAAAAAACAACAGATTGACGCAAAACTTGTAGGGGACATTTCTAACATTATATACTTTAAGAAAATGTACTTTTTGGAAAAACGATTTCTAAGTAGGCATAACCCTTAAATTAAATACAAAAGAACCACTAAAATTATGGTTCAATTTTAATTCAGATATTGTAAGCAACAAAGCTCGAGTATTGTATAAAAGTTTTGTGGAAACCAAAAAAATTGATTTTAGTTTAACACCAATAACAAAATTTAGTAGCGTCTTAAATATCACAAATAAACTACAATATCAAATTATTAGGCAACAATTTCTAGTAGTTCCCGTGGAAGCATTGACAATACACAAAAGCCAAGGTCAAACCTATAATGCCGTTTGTATCGATATTTCAAAATCTCTTAGAATTATTCGCCCTATGCTATATGTTGCTTTAAGCAGAATAACTACATTATCAATAGTAATGTATTAAGTGCATAGCAAGTTGCCGATAATACTGGCTAAATATGCACGACAGCTTATTACGACGAAAATTTGCACGACGCGAAGCGGATGGCAAATTTTCTCAAGAAATAAGCTGGAGTAACAAAATAAAAGACAGCGATAGGATGAAGAACATCATACGAAATAGCTTAAGAGGTGAAACAGAGACGTGGTTTGCTTTAATTGAGGAAAAATTCACTAGGTTTGAAGAATTTAAGGGGCTCTTCGTAAGACAGTATTGGGGAGAGGCAGAGCAGGGTAAAATTAGAAAGGAAGTTACAACAGGAAAATACAAAGGTTATGAGAGGTCAAGAGAGCGGTACGCAATGAAGTTAATCAGTCAAGCCCAGCAAGTTGTGCCGGCTTATGAGGAGAAGGACTTAATAAAATACGTGGGAGACCATTTTGAACATGACCTAGGTAGGCGAATCGGGATTGAGAAAATAGAAACAGTAGAAGAATTCTCGATCTACTGAAAAGGTTTGATGGGGCGGTGAGGTTTACCACGCCAGAGTTCAATAGTAGGGAAAATTTTGGGGATAGAGAGCAAAATAGGGGTTACCAGCGTCCGCAATACTACCAAAATAGGGTAGGTATCAAGGAAACAACTTTGGTAGGGGAGACTACCAAGCAAATAATGTTAACAGAGGTAGAAGAGTACCAACGGTAGAGGATTTAGATATTATAGAGGACAGGAATCAGTAATAGATCGGAAATGAAGGTAGCGAGAGTAAATAATACTACCGCACAGGTGTTGAGCGCAGGTTCGCTTGGACCTGAGACGTCACATTTTTAAACAAGGTTAGATGCGTAGGCACAAACTCCTATGGGCACCCTCGGGAGTTTATCACCACCAAAGAGGAAGAGTTGGAACTAGTAGATGTAAACATTCTACCTAGAATAAAAATACGAATTGATAATCTAAATGTAGTATGTCTTGTAGATACAGGGGCGGAAATTTCACTTATAAATGAGGAGATAATTTTGAAAAATATGATACAATTCAAAGATAAACTTTTAAACATAAAAGGTATAAATTTAATTACGACTAATGACAAAAAGATGACAACAATTAATCGAATGCTAATGGCAAACATTAAAATAGGGAAGATAAGTATGTATGATGCTCGATTTGAACTACAGTTAGCAATGCAGCTGTTCTCAATATACAAATTCAAACAACCGAGATACCTACATGATTTACTCACAAAAAGGAGCGACTGCCACACCAGGGAATTAAGACACAATCAAAGTGCATCCGTCCCGTTGGGATGTAAATAAAAAAATAACAGAGGTAGAAAGCATAATAGGGAAAGTTGAAACAAAATTAGGGGAAAGGATTACGGGGGTCAAGGAAAAGAAAGATAAAGAATTAATGGAATTAAGGGAAAAGGTGGAACGAAAGGAAGAAAGAATAGCTTTTGATATGGGTGAGCTAGCCCAATTGTTTAACAAAGATGAGGGAGACAGTGGGTTAAAGTATTACGGGGACAATAGGTTAAATCCGATGGTATTTTTAAATAGTTTAAGCAGGAGATTAAATAAAATTAAAGACAGTGATAGGATAAAAAACATAATAAGAAATAGTTTGAGAGGAGAAACGGAGACGTGGTTTGCGTTGATTGAGAACAAATTTAATAGGTTTGAGGAATTTAGGGCGCTTTTCATAAGGCAGTATTGGGGAGAGTCAGAACAGGGTAAAGTTAGAAGGGAAGTAACAACGGGGAAATATAAAGGGTACGAGAGGTCGAGAGAGCGTTACGCAATGAAATTAATTAGTCAAGCCCAGCAAGTTGTGCCGGCTTATGAGGAAAAAGATTTAATTAAATACGTGGGTGACCACTTTGAGCACGACTTAGGTAGACGGATTGGAATTGAAAAGATTGAAACGATAGAAGAATTTCTAGATCTTCTAAAAAGATTTGATGGGGCAGTGAGATTTACCACATCGGAGTCAAATGGTAGGGAAAATTTTGGAAATAGAGAACATGGGGGTTACCAGCGTTCACAATACTACCAGAATAGGGGTAGACAACAAGGAAACAACTTTGGTAGGGGAGAATACCAAGCGAATAATGTCAGCAGAGGTAGAGGAGTACCAACGGGTAGAGGGTTTAGAAATTACGGAGGACAGGGAACCAGTAGTAGGGCTTTCGGAAATGCAGGTACACCACCACGGTACAGGAGTTGGGCGTAGGTTCGCCCGGACCAGAAGCGCCACATTTTTAAGAAAGGTTAGATGCGTAGGCACAAACTCCTATCGGCACCCTCGGGAGTTTATCACCACCAAGGAAGAAGAGTTAGACCTAATAGATATAAACATTCTACCAAAAATAAAAATAGGGATTGATAATTTAAATTTAATATGTCTTGTAGATACAGGGCGGAAATTTCACTTATAAATGAGGAGATAATTTGAAAAATATGATGCAATTCAAAGATAAACTTTTAAACATAAAAGGTATAAATTTAATTACGGCCAATGACAAAAGATGACAACAATAAATAGAATGCTAATGGCAAACATTAAAATAATTTAAAAATTTTTATAGTTTTTAAGTATGGCTCACTTTTGAATTACATTTTTGTGGGCAAACCAAAAGAAATTTGCACAAAAATTTACACGGAAAATATTTTAAAATGTTTCGCGAATAAATCAAGCCAAATTTTGAAATTTAATTTACGACAGATGAAATGTAAAAATTTATTTTTTCAGCTCCGGGCAAGTTTCAACACGCGCATCGAACAATAAATAATTTTCGTTATAATAATTGTTGGTAATTATTTATTGCTCAAAAGTAGATTTGTTTTATACCTGTCGGCTTAATAAATTCTAGGTACTACTTTTTAATCTCCGTCGATAAAGAAGTTGCACTATGTTACCGATGATCCTATTTCGTGGAATTTTGTAGTTCTACGCCACAAATTAAACCGTTAGAAGACGGCATTGAGAAGACGGCCATTGTTGTGTTAATATAAAGTTTTATTTCTTTTTTTATAAAAATAATAGATAGGTAAGTGAATTTATATCAATGTATTTATAATAACAATAATCACGATAACAGTGACGGAAGTTAATGATTTTTATTTTGATTATTATTAACGAAAAGTACATTCGTATTCGACACGTCGCGTCGCGTCTATATTAAAACGGAAAAACTTAAAAAACCACTTTTAAATATTAAAATGTTATTTTGATTTGCAAAATTTATAGTATATAAATATAGTATTTTATGCATGTACAAATTACGTTGCAAATATACAATTTATAAAATTCCGTTTACTCTCCGTTGCCATTTTGCTTTAACATTTTTACTATTTAATTGTAATGTATCGATATTGCTGTTTTTTTTTTAACTTTCAGATAAAAAATGCCGGGACATTCGCCAGTGCGGTTTCCGGCGGCGGCAACGCCCGTGCAGGCCCCAACGGCAGCGGTGGCTGCTTCAACGCCCGTGTAGGCCTCAACGGCAGCGGTGATGGTGGCCACTACTGCCAACAGGAAAAAGAAACCGCGGCGTGCCACCGGCGCCGTGACCCAAGCCAAGGAGCCACGCCGTATTTTGCGGGACTTACGTCCCGCATTAAACGCAAAGAAAACGAAAAACAAACGACGGGAAAGGAGGAAGCGGCAGAAAGAAAGGCGGAAGCCAATCGTACCGCCCGCGCCCCCCGAAAACAAATATAAAATTCCGGAAGGAAAAAGCTTAATTTTTAATATTAATTTATGAAATAAAATATTAATATATGTTCCATTTTAATAATTCGTATTCTTTATTCCTTTTGTGTGCCCAAGAGTTTTGCCTGTAGATAATAATTATCCCTTTTTTTCTTATTTTTCAGTGCGTTATTGTGCATTTCGAAATTTTAAACCTCCTTTACGCCGCATAAAAGTAGTTAATGATATAATAAATATTAGAAAATATCAAGTGACGGATACATAATATAAAAATAATTTTATCAACTAACTGCAAACTATTGCACTGCCGTATTTTAAATGGAAATTCTTTTTTATTACAACAAGGACAACAAGGAAACAACTTTGGTAGGGGAGAATACCAAGCGAATAATGTCAGTAGAGGTAGAGGAGTACCTACGGGTAGAGGGTTTAGAAACTACGGAGGACAGGGAACCAGTAGTAGGACTTTCGGAAATACAGGTACGCGTGAGATAAATAACACCACGGTACAGGAGGTGGGCGCAGGTTCGCCCGGACCAGAAGCGCCACATTTTTAAGAAAGGTTAGATGCGTAGGCACAAACTCCTATCGGCACCCTCGGGAGTTTATCACCACCAAGGAAGAAGAGTTAGACCTAATAGATATAAACATTTTACCAAAAATAAAGATAGGGATTGATAATTTAAATTTGATATGTCTTGTAGATACAGGGGCGGAAATTTCATTAATAAATGAGGAAATAATTTTAAAAAATATGATGCAATTCAAGGATAAACTTTTAAACATAAAAGGTATAAATTTAATTACGGCCAATGACAAAAAGATGACAACAATAAATAGAATGCTAATGGCAAACATTAAAATAGGGAAGATGAGTATGTATGAGGGAATAATGATGATGAAAGGTTTACGTATGGAGTGTTTGTTGGGTATGGATTTGTTAAGTAAGTTTAAAGTAAGAATAAATGTGGAAAGTAGAAATGTTGAAGTAAACGGGGAATTAATTAAGTGGGAAGATCAGGTAAAGATGGATGAAAGCGAAGGAGTGAATGTAGGAATAAAAGGGGTATGTTATTTTGAAATAAAAAGGGATGATGTGGTATGTCCGGAGGAATATAAAGAAGTAATTGTCAAAATGTTAGTTGAACACATTGATTTAATAAATGAAATTCCAAAATTGCAAAGGGTTATACCCATCGATTAGAGACAACGAATGAACAAACGTTTAAATGCAAAATTTATCCGATTCCACAGGCGTATAGGGAACAAGTATGGGAAGAGTTAGAGAAAATGATTGAAGGGGGAATAATTGAAAGAGCGAATACACCATATTTAAATCCCATGGTAGTTGTGAGAAAGAAAGAAGGTTCAATGAGGTTGTGTTTGGATGCTAGACGTTTAAACATTATAACAAAGCCACAATATGAGGCTCCGCAAAATATTGATGTTTTATTAGGTAAAATTGGTACGAACTCAATTTTTTACTAAGTTAGACCTTAAGAATTCGTTTTGGCAGATACCGTTGGAAGTTAACTCGCGAAAATATACGGGATTTAGTATCGAAGGGAATGTTTTCCAATTTAAAGTAGTACCGTATGGTCTGGCGTCGTCTTCAGCGGCACTGGTGAGAATGATGCAAGTTATTTTGGGACAGTTTGAACACTTTTGTGTAACAGAGTTGAAATTAAATATAAACAAATGTCAATTTGCACATAGAGAAGTCAAATACCTAGGATTTAACATCAGTCATGAAGGGATCACAGTAGATACGGAAAGATTAGCAGAGATCAGGAACTATCCGAGACCGACGAACTTAAGGACATTAAGGGGTTTTTTGGGAATAATCAACTTTTATAAGAAATTCATAGACAATTATTCAATACAAACTTTAAAACTTTTAACTTGACTAAAAAAGGGAATAAAATGGACATGGACGGACGAACTGACGGAATCATATGAAAATTTAAAGAAATCATTTCACGGCAAACTTATTTTAATGCATCCAAATTTTAACGACCCATTCATTTTAAAGACGGACTCATCAGATTTTGCTATATCAGCTGTTCTAGTTCAAATACAGAAAAACATAGAGGTACCGATTTACTTTACATCACGAACATTAAGGGGTAGCGAATTAAAGTACACAATTTCAGAAAAGGAAATGCTTGCAATTATTTATGCTTTAAACAAGTTAAAATTTTATCTACTGGGAAGGAAATTCGAAATCCAGGCAGATCATATGACATTGAAATTTTTAATGACGACCAATTTTACCAACAACAGGATTTATAGATGGTCACTTTTAATGCAGGAATATGACTGCGTTATAACGTTTAAAGCGGGAAAATTAAATACTGTCGCAGATGCTTTGAGTAGGAAGGAACAAGGGAGCGAATATAGGCCGAATGAATTTTTAGTAGCAATTAATCAATTAATCGAGGATCAAGGGGTTTTTTCAAGAGAAGCTATAATAGGTGTACAGTCAGGGGAGTTATTTAATCAGTTAAGGGAGGAGATTGCAGAATTGGGGATTTTTAAGGGATGTTCAATCAAAGAGGGTTTTATCATAAAGAAAATAGGAGTGTATGAATTGTATGTAGTGAATGAGGGGTTAACGAAAGAAATAGCGAGAAAATTGCATGAAAGATTTGGGCATTGTGGAATTAGAAGGTGTTGGCAAATTTTCAGAGAGAATTATTATTGTGTGAATGATCTACAATTGATAAAGAGTTTCATAAACAAGTGCGAATTGTGTTGTCTGGCAAAATACAGAAATCATATAAGTTGAAAAAAAAAAGAAAGCTTAGTGGTTCCAGACGTGAAAAAGAGGTTAAATTTTAATGTTACAAATTTTATAATTTAAGTTACCATTGTTCAATTAATTTTTGTCAAAATTTATGTCGCTCATGATTTTACCTTGCCATGCTTAAATTATAGATAAAACTTTCAGTTAAACTAATTTAAAGCTATTCTTTATAAAATTTTACTATTAGAGCTAGTCGGGAAAAACAAGTCACATTTTAAAAAGGTTATAAGAACCTGAGACGTATAACGTGGCAATACTTAAATTGCGCATCTAATAAGTAATTTTTAGGCTTTTTAAAAAGATGATAAGTAAAAGAACACCTCAGATAACTAGCGATCGATTATTTTTAACACCAAATCCGCATTGGAAAACCAGTAACTGTTGGTACAAAAATGTTCCTGTAGGTAGGAATGAACTCTCCAAGGGGACAGCAAATGCTGCAAGTAAAATTGGTCTTGATACAAAGAAATTAAATATATCAAATTACTCGTTACGTTCTTCAGCGGTTTCCCATCTCGCAAAAGCAGGTGTACAAGGGCAGGAACTAATTAAAATGACCGGCCACACAAGTACAGGGTCCATAAGCCCATATTTGCAGTTGGACGCACAACACCACCTCGGTATCGTTGAAAAACTCAGACGCCAACGCGAAAGTGATACCTATGGTGATACTGTGCTAAGTAGTGAAGCCTCAACATCTACCGGTATAACCGCTCAAAATAGTGGCACCACGGTGGTACACACATATAACAATTGTGTTTTTAATATTAATAATTAGTTGTTCTGTTTTTATATTACTTGTTAATTGTTAAATAATTGTTCTATTTATATATTAATTGTTAAATTAGTTGTTAATGAGACAAGGATCGATGTTGACAACACTACCAGCAAGTGATATTATTGAAAAGAATCTGTATTATATCATTATGTATTTAACCACGTGTAATAAACATTGTAAAAATTACACTTAAATATTTCATTGGCGACGAGGATAGGATTCAAAACGAGTTAAGTGTACGAGAAATAATGGCAGCATCATTCGGAAACATTGGAGAATTCGACACATCGAGGCCAGAGAAATGGAACACATTCATCGAGCGGGTAAGGTTTTTCCTTGAAGCCAACAACATAAAAGACGAGGAAAGCGGACGAAAACGTGCAATATTTTTAAGTATTTGTGGCAGTGAGACATTTGAACTAATAACCTAAAAAAAAGAAAAATATTAACACTTAAGCCTGTATGACACTATCACACTTTCGTTGAACTTTTCGTTCAACTAGTTGTCAAATGTTTGCTGAAAAATTTAAGCTGTATTACACTATCACATTTTCGTGTTGTTTTGCGTCAAACAAAATAGAGCCGGTCACATTTTCGTTACACTTTCCGGTCAACTTTTAAATAAATCATGCGCATTGCTGCAAAAGTAGGCAACGCCCATCAACGCCAACTTGATGAAAATATTATAAGTTACCATAAGTTACCAGTATTTTCTGCCAGTAACGAAATTGTTGTTTGTGAGTGTTTATTTAACAAATTTTAAGTTTATTATTTAAACAAACGTTTGTTGTTGTTTTTTGTAGTAAATTGAAGTTTTTAAAGGTAAATAGTACGTTATATTTTTATGATGACTTTGATTATTTTAATCGATTTATAGGTTATAGTAATGGAAGTAGAAAAAATGGCAAGTTGAAACAGTAAAGCATTTAATCGAACTTTACGAACTACAGCCGCTATTGTATAATGTGAATTCGCCGGCTTATCACAATAAAATGTCTAGACATGTGGCAGTTGAAACCATTGCAAACGAATTGCAATTAAAAACGAAAGTAAAGTTTACCACCGACGAGGTTTTGAAAAAGCTCAACAGTTTAAGGACGCAATTTTTGAATGTTGAACGAAACCTGAAGAAAGGAGATCCGAGTGGTTCTGGACGGTCGTCAACTTCCAAACCAAGTTGGTGGTTGTACGATACCTTACAATTTTTACGACCGTTTACTAAAAAGGATCGCGGGGACACTAATTTAGTGCACAAGAAATCTTGTGGAAATGCTTACTTGGAAGAGAATTTTGAACTTGATGTTACTATGGTTAGTTCTGAAATTACTTATAATATGAACACTAACTTATGTAATTAAATTAAAATTTTATAGACTGAAGTGGAAGAACCGATTAGTGAAATTTACACGATATCGCCAAGTGGAGTTTTGTCACCTGAATCTGGACATTCAAGAGCAAATTCTCCTAGTCCAAGTAGACCACTTAAAAGAAAGAGAAATACGAAAGAAACACCTGAAGGTATCCTGCGAGCTACTTTGGACAAAATAGTGGAGGACAAAGACGACCCCATCGATTTATTTACCGCTTGGATAGGAAGCGAGTTAAAAGGAATTAAATGTAATCGAATATTAAAATGGCAAAGCGGAAAATAGTAAGCCTTATACAAGATGCACAAGACGAAGATGAATTAGTTTAATAATTCATCCGCTTCGCCATTTTAATATTCGATTACATTTAATTATTAAACTAATTAGATAATTAGTTCAATTATTTTTATTTTTGTTTATAATTGTAGATAATTAGTTTAATTATTAATTAAACTAATATACTAGATATTAATTATAATATCTAGTAAGCACATTAAAGATACAAAGTTAAAAAATTAAAATGTAAATCTTCGGCAAAGATGACCATTTTGTAAAATGTGACTTGTCCGGTTGTTATATCATGTTTTCTTGCCACTCTACCCTACCATGAGTGTTAAAATATGTCATAAATGTTTCACGGATCTTGATAGCTTCAGTACTTGGACGTCCTCGATGATAAGTTACATCATGTAGCCCCGAACCATTTTGTCTCCACAATCCTTCGACTACCTTTCCATTTTCAAGTTCGGTATCAACTTCCTTCATAATTACCTGCGGACGTTGTGCTTTTAAAAAATTATGCAAGGCACAGCATGCTTTTGTAATAGCAACTACTTTGTCCCTTGATAAATTGATGGGATTAAGCAGTATTCGAAAACGATTCGCAAGGATACCAAAGGCATTCTCTACTACCCTCCTTCCTCGACTTAATCTATAATTATAGATTCTTTGTTCCCGTGTCATATTCCGAAAGGGGAATGGTTTTAAAATATGATGTTGCAAAGGAAATGCAGCATCTGCTAATAAAACATATGGTACGGGATCTTCCATGTGTGGTAATGCTGTGTTATTTGGCAGGTTTAGCAATTGATTTTCCAAAGCTAACGCAAAGTCACAATCTTTGTAAACGCCTCCATCACTAACTCTCCCGTTTGTTCCAACATCAATATATACAAAGTTGTAGTTAGCATCTACAATTGCAAGTAGTACAATACTGTGTGTTCCTTGTAATTGTAGTAATGAGAACCAGAACTTCGGGGAGGTCGGAATACTACGTGTTTACCATCCATGGCACCAATAGCATTTGGTACATTCCACTGCTCATGAAATTCCTGCGCAATACATTTCCATTCTTCGGGGCTTGATGGTACCTAAAAAACGATTCTAATAAAATAAATCAGTTGTAAGTGTAGTCTAATCAGTAAATGATTAGTAAGCGTTGTTTACTTTTAAATATTTTTCATGAAGACACTCATATATTGCTTCTAGAACTTCAGGTATGAATTTTGTTATTGCCGTTTGTGAAATTCTTGTGTTAAACGACAAGCTCTGAAAAGTTTCTCCTGTAGCAAGGAAACGTAAGGTTACGGTTAACCGAAATTTTGCTGAAATAGCTTGTCGAAGCTGAGTATCATGGCGTCCAATTTTATCTTCTACTGCATTTAATAAAATATTGAAACTGTTCGAGTACATTCTCAGATAATTGGCATACGAATGAGCATCTTCACACAACAATTCACTATGTACAAATGAACAAGCCCCAAGAAGCATTTGGTCCCTTCTCAACAGCCAGGCTCGACTCCAAATACGTTTGGGTTTCTTGGTAGCTTGCTTGTAAATTTCCATTACTTTAAGCGCCTTTGCAATTTTTTTTAATTTGCTTTTTGAACTGCTCATAATTAAGTTACTATTTTTAACAAAAAATATACAAACAAAACTTTTAGGTTAAACACATTAAACGGTTAATTTCGACACTAGTAACTTTGGTAGTTGGCAACGCTAATTATGTAAAGCAGTGTGAAGTATGTTCCGAATGTTTTGTTGCCAGCTTCACTACAAACACATCCCCACTTAAAAATTTTCGTTCAACTTTCGAACAAATGTTTGACAAAAAGTTTAACGAAAAGTTCAACGAAAGTGTGATAGTGTCATACAGGCTTTACAACAGTTAAAGCAAAGTATCTAGGTAGATTATCAGACATTCTTTGATAATTTGCCCCACGACTAGTTCGTTAAAATGTACAGTCAATCCCAAAATTGTGGAAACATCTATAAATCGAGTCAAGATTGGTTTATATTTCAAGAAAGGAATAGCTTTTTTAATTTTTTTTTTCATAATAATTATTAGTAGAGAACCTTATGGAAGCCTATTTTAAAAAAATCATGAGATAAAGTAATTTAGTTTTATAATTGCTACAATGTAAATTGTAAAGTAAAAACAGCAACCATCACATAAAAATGTGGAAACGTGAAAACAAAGTTGTTATCATGACGCTGTTAATTATTGTAATATGATACATATTTGAAAATGCATCCCCTACATCAGTCAGTTAACTATCGTAGTGTATGTGTAAAATAATATTTTCAATTGCTATTTTGGAAGAAAATAGAGCGACGTAGAACAGAAACCGATATATCTACTAGAAAAATAATTATAATTAGAATAAGTAGGACGGATGGTAGGCAGAGACCATTAGACCATTCACAAGTTTATTAATAGGAGTAAGTATGATGGGACTTTCCAAAAAAAAAGGGTAGTCGAAGAGAAAGAAAATTTTAACTACTGCAGACGAAAAATGAAGAAAAACCCTAAGCAAAGTTTAGCGCAATTGGCGGCAGAGAGGATACAGAAAAAAGTTTCCGTGGACACTATCCGCAGAGCATTATATCGAGAGAGCTTTCATGGTCGAATTGCGAGAAAGAAGTCATGTATATCTAAAGGATATCAATGAAAAGACTAGCATTCGCCAAAAAGTACCTCTATGAAGATGCAGCCTTCTAGAACAACGTTATCTTTAGTGGTGAAAGTATTTTCAATCTTTTTGATTCAGATGAACGTCAAATTGTGTGGCGACAAGCCAATCCAGAGCTACGACCAGACAATGTGTGTGTAACAGTTAAACACGGCGGTGGTTTGAGAATGTATGTCCACGAGCGATATTGGTAATTTAGAATTTATTGATACCATCATGGATAAGCTTGTATACTTATTCGTTTTACATAAAAATTTGGGCTTTCAGTCCAAAAATTACGAATGCCACCCGTTACTTCCAACAAGATAACGATCCCAAACATTCTTCACGATTGGTACAAGAATACCTCTTGCATAATGATCCAAAACTTTTAATAACACCCCCTCAATTCCCAGGCTTGAACCCTATGGAACATTTGTGGCAGGTACTTGGGAAAAAAGTGCGTATATTTCGTCCAGCGAATAAACAACAGTTGAAAGCAAAACTATTGGAAGAATGGGAAAACCATATCACCGGAAGTGACTAAAAAGTTAGTTCGTTCGATAACCCGGCGATTAGAAGCCGTTATCAAGGTAAAAGGATACCTCACAAAATATTAATGTGAGTAAAATCGGTTAATTGCAATAAAAATGCATACCTGTGTCCACAATTTTGCGTGGATAATTTCTCTCTTACTTTATGATTTACATTGTAATTAGGAAAGTAAATCACTTTAACTTGTGATTTTATTTAAATACACTGCCATAAGGTCCTCTACTAATTATGAAAAAAATTAACTAAAAAAAAACTAATTGTGAAGCACTGGAGGTCATAGTTTAAAAGATATGAGAGTTGTTCACAAGAGTCGCAAGTATTCATTTAAAAGTCTCAAAACGAAGTACAGTGTAATGAAAAGTAATAAATTGCATCTTCCTGAGGATTTGAACATCAAAAAGATGTGGAATATGTATCAAGAAAAGTAGTAAATCAAAAAAATCTTAATTTTTTTTTTATTTAAATAATTATTTTTACTTTTTAATCGATTTTAAACACCTTGAACTGCGAGATGATTATTGTGCATACACTTGAATGTTGACATAACATGACTGCTCTCGCAGTTGCGAAGCAACGGCAGTGATGAATTAAACAAAATTTGTACCAAACAGAAAAACAATAAAAGAAGTGAATATTGTATTGTCATCTAGTTCTGAGCTATGATCAAAGTTTCAAGTCTCTAGCTCATCGAGAAATAAGTTTAAAATTGATTTCAAAATTTGTACCGAACAGATCGGACAAGAAAGCGAGTTAATAAAAATGTGTTAAAAAATAAGAGAGGCCTGACAAATTACTAAATTATTGCTTATAACCAATCACACAATTTACAATACCACTGTTAAATAATAATTGAATTATTAAATAGATAACTTAAATAAAATTTATTTTTTATTTATTATTTGGTTACTTTTTAATAAAAATTTCTTACTTCCCTTTTCCTGACACATATACTTGTTAATATTACTTATTAATATATTATTTAATAAGAAATAATGTATTAAACAACAATATTCTAAATAAATACACTGAAAAGTTCTTTATATTTGAAAAATTTATAAGATCGGTACTGTATTTATTACCAACGGTATTAGTTGGAATTCGTTTATTAAAATTTCAGAGATTTCATAATACCTAATTGTATTTTATAAAAAACATTTTCATTTTTTCATGCGTGATCAAATAAACGTTAGTCAACCCAAGTTGTAAGAAATAAGACGTTAGCAGCGAACGAAGAGTCACATGTACAAAATAATGTTGTTCGAAATAAAAATAAATACCTATATATTATTACAGTACACTATTTGAATTTTATTAAAATATTAAAGGAAAACCAACCAATGATGTACCTTACTTTATGTGTCACCTTTATAATAATTATGGAAGTCGATCGGTTTTCCATATAATATAAACCAAATTTAAAATTGTATTTAATTGTAACGAATTATTAATTGCATAAATAATAGAATAATTATTTCTCTATACAAATTACACAAATTGCGAGACCAATGTTATGTAATTTTAATATTATATTTTAGATAATTTGTTATATTATTGTAACACTAACATAATTTTAAAATATTTTCTGTAAAAATAACAAATATATTAATTTAGTATTTCCTTTAGGTATTTGGCCCACACATATCTTTAAATAAATATATTTACACGGTTAGAAACTAAGTTTCAAAATGCAACTGCATATATTCGACTTCTATAATTTATTTGTGATAACAAATTTACATTATCTTTTCAAGCCAGTCTTAATTTTAATCTGAAGTACCGTAGATACGTTAACATTTTCCTTTTAAATTATGGAATTTATTGTAAATAAATATAGAATAAACTTATATGAATAATTATCGCTCAAGTCGTTTTACTTATTTTGTGACTATAAAAGAATCCCACAAACATCACCACTGGAAAATAATTCAATTCATATCAAATTCAAGCTCGACAAAAGTATGATGCGTTTCGGTCATTCTTTGTTATAAATTTTAGCAGCAATTTTTATCTTACAGTGTACTGCATTGTGAATAACAATAACTACTACATAAAAAATATACGTCAAGCCTGTAGCCAGGTGGGGCTGATTACTACCTGCGATGTTAAGCCCCACCTAATTATATTTTACTTGCTTTGTTACAGTAATAATTATTGTAAATAACAAAAAGGATAAAAAATACACTTACCCCATATTCTTCAACACTGCAGAATGTCCTAATGAAGTCTTCGGAGAATCTTCGTAACAATATTGTTGGAACTAAGTAACGAGGCACATCTTTGTAGGATTCGATAAAACTCAATCGAAGTCAAAAATCACATGTTCGTTTTACAACTAAAAGAAAATAATCAATTTAGAAAACATAAAATAACAATACAATTTTTATGTTGGAACTTACCACTACGTTAATAATTGTATTAATTCGGCATTCAAACTTATAGGTTATGTTTACTACGCGCCAAATGCCGGTTTCCATATTTTACCCTAATATTAATATTGTAATATTGCGAGGGCTTATTCACTCTAATAAAGAATTGACAATCGTCAGAATAAACACAAATAATTCACTATGATATTGATGAAAGAGATTTCGCTCAAGTATGCACGATGCAATTCGAAATTATTTACACTTTTCATAATTTAAGAACAATACGAACACAACCATAACTACCATTTTATATTTCTTTTCATTACAACCACAAGGGACGTACGACTGCGCACGACTACGTACAATAGCACCCAGCGCCCACTATGTGTTAAACTAAAAACCACAGATAAGAAAACCTTACTTTTTCGAAATGTTTACACCAAATAAATGATAGATGACGCGTAACAAAAGATTTGTGGGGAATTTGGACAAAATTTGGAATATATTTGATTTCAGATCAATAATCGGTTAGTAATTAAAATTATTATTAAATAAATGAACATATCTTCCTTTCATTTTTAGAAAACATTTGAACTTACATTAAAAAACAATATGGGAAACAGTGGCGGATCTAAGACTCAATAACGATGGGGCTTAAGTTACCTTAAAATTTACAAAAACGTCGGAACAAAAATAAGTTTTTTATTACCAATTAGTGTTTGAAGAAAAATGAATTATTATTCATGTCGTTCACGATATGACTTTAGTTCACTAAATATTACTCCTAACTCAAAAGCCCTCCGTCGTGGCGTCTCAACGAGTTAAACTTTGGTTATTATACGCCAAACAGTGTCAAATTAGTAAGATTTTTTAACTTGGTACCAAGGCGTATTAACTTAACCAATGATGGTAGCTGCTATTGAGCTAATTAAAGATAATAATTATTGGCTCATAACGCGCGCTATGATTAAGGGGTAGATAATTTTAGAAAAAACCTTTAAAATTTTTGCATAATTAAATCTGTAAATCTTAACGGCAAAGAGTACAGTACTGTAATTAAGCATATACACAGGCACAACCACACAGAGCCCGGTATTAAGGGGGGACCAGAAATGATCAACAAAAAATATTATTTTTTAAAACAAATTTCAGCATTTCACGATGTAATTATATTTTGAAGTAATTTCTAAAAAAATATGTACATGGACTAAGTTTAAGAAAATATTTTATTGTTTAGTTAAAAAAAAAATACAAGTACCTAAACAAATGCTCATTTATCTAATGTATTAACCTAAAAATGGCAGGAAACTTGTAAAATTTAAAAAAAGTTGTAAATCTGCCAGTTCTATTGCTTTAAGTTCTTTATTGAGTCATATTGGTCCAATAGATAAAAATTAAGCAAGGCCTTTTAGGGTCATCGGTCAATTTTACCTACTGTGTTTAATTAAATTATTTCTTTTGTTTTAATAATTTATATTGAATTTTAATCAAATCACAACCTGGTGCATAGCGATTATTGTTTGAGTTATATCTTTCGTATTTTTAAAATTTAATAGAAAGAAGAAAAAATTATTTCTAAACAATAAGCTGCGTTATTATATACCGGATGTTCTTTTCAGAAGTGGCCAGTCAAAATAATATTTGTTTTTGACTAAATTTGAAGTAAAAAAAGAACACGCCTATTTAGTTGAGGATATGGATTTGAAATTTGACCACTGACCAATATGTGTATACCAAATTTGTAAATTTCAATGTCTGAAATTGTTTTCAAATATATTGTAAATTTTTGCAAATGTTTGCAAATTTTGAAATTATTGCATAATTTGCAAATTTCAAAATTTGCGAACATTTGCAAAAATTTACACATATATTTGAAAACAATTTCAGACATTTGCAAAGATTTACAGTCATTTGCTGAAATTTACAGGTATTTGCAAAAATTTACACACATTTGCAAAAATTTACAAAAATATTTGCAAACAATTTCAGACATTTACAGTCATTGGTAAAGATTTACAGGTTTACAAAATTTGTAAACATTTAGTAAATTTGTAAAATTGGCAAACAATTGCAAAAATTTACACAGATATTTCCAAATAATTTCAAACATTTACAGTCATTTGCAAAGATTTACAGGCATTTACAAAAATTTACACACATTTGCAAAATTTGCAAAATTTGCAAACAATTGCAAAATTTTGCAAACAATTGCAGACATTTGCAAACAATTGCATAAATTTGCAAAAATTTACACACATTTGCAAACAATTGCAGAAATTTGCTAACAATTGCAAATCACTTACAAAATTATGTACACCAAACATACTATGTGGTCAACCCCCCGACCTGTCGTCTGCCCCTGGCATGCAATACATCATTTTAAAGGTTGAAAAAATCCTCGTTTGTCCACGATAAAAAAATCGGATGTGGCCATGCCCATGACTTTATCATACGTTTATTAAATATTAAAAAATAATTTTAATAATAAAAGAAAAAGAAATTTTCTATTAACCAATGTGATTCAAAATCTAATCAGCTCTAAATCTAAATATAAAGATACAAAATACCAACTTTAGTTTTGAAATTCTCATTAGTTTTTGAAATATTTAATAAAACTAATAATAAATAAAAGATTTAAAAAATTGCTTCCATGAACCAATTTTATCCAAAATTTATTCAGCTCTAATTCCTGCCATAAACATAACAAATTTCAACTTTAGTTTTGAAAACTTTTAGTTTTTAAAATATTAAATAAAGGCTAATATTAAATAATAAAATTTAAAATAATAAAAACAATAGTTTTTATAAACAAATTTTAACTAAAATTTAATCAGTTCTAAATATCGATTAAAATATGCGAAAACCTAAATTTAGTTTAGAAATTGTATTACTTTTCGAAATATTAATTAAAACTAATATTAAATAATAAGATTTAAAAAATTTAAAAAATAGTTTCCATGAACCAATTTTAACCAAACTTTAATTAACTTTAACTCCAGCTATAAAGATAAGAAATATCAAATTTGGTTTTGAAAATTCTGTTAGTTTTTAAAATATTAAATAAAGACTAATATTAAATAATAAAACTTAAAAAAATTAAAAAACAATAGTTTTCATAAAACAATTTTAACTAAAATTTAATCAGTTTTAAATCTCGACATAAGTATGCTAAATCCTAAATTTCGTTTTGAAATTCTTATTAGTTTTTGAAATATTAATTAAAAACTAATATTAAATAATAAAATTTAAAAAAATAAAAAAAAATAGTTCCCGTGAATCAATTTTAGCCAAAATCTAATCAGCTCTAAGTCTCAATATAAGGATTCAAAATCCAAAATTTTGTTTGAAAATTCCTATTAGTTTTTGCTGTAGGTCGCACACAAAATTTGACCACACACACACACACACACACACACACACACACACACACACACAGACATTTTTTGGAAATGGTCTTATTTTACTCAGGGGACCTCAAAAAGTGTAAATCCATCAAAATCTCAAATTTTTTTCTGCACGAAAACAATACTTTCTCATATTACATATGATAAAGTAAAATTAAATTTATGGATCCGTTTATGAGTTAAAAATTGAAAGATTAAAAAAAGAAATATTTATTCGAAAATTAATAAAATTCTATAAAATTCATGAAATAATGTTTTCAAATCGTTTCTATTATTGGCCAAATATTACAGCCTATTTTGGAACACTGCCCAAGTTGTCTCGTAGAGCTAGCCAGGAGAAAGGCCGATTTTCACTGGCTAATATTATAGTAAACTAGCTACGCGGCGCAACCTCTGGCGCTTCGCGGGCTATTTTGCGTTTGAGCCGCTCACGTTTTACCCGCTTGTAATCTATTATATAAAATCCTTCAAGTTATAAAACTTCTTTCCTTACGACATTTGTTGAATCATAAATCAACCATATTCAGCAAACATCACCTACTACTGACTTTCACCGCAGATGTCGCCATCCATGCCACCTTTTGAAATTTCTTTATTAATTAAACAAAAAATAAAGAAACAAAATACCAATATAGAAAAAGCGAAGTGTTGTTCGCCGGTGTCAAGTGCTGTGATTAAGTCTTGTACAGGATCGTCTTTGGTATAATTTCGGTTTTTGTGAGGTTGATCCAACGGCAACGCTTGAGTGTTGGATCTTGTTTTGGTTATCCTGATTGGTTCTAACGTGTCATGCTTGCATTGCGTCTTTCTGGCGTATGGGAAGATTTACTTTTCGTGATTTGTTTCTTCTTTTCGTTGATTGGCTGTCCTTTTGTAGTTTAATAGAAGTCTAGTGGATAACCTTTCCATATAAAGGAATAAACCTTCGAGTTACAAAACTTCTTTCCATACGACATTTGTTATATTGCTTGTACTTTGAATTTGTATGCCATTCTTTACTCGACATCTTGATAACGCCACATATAACTGTCCATGACTAAACAAAGGCCTATCGATATAAATACCAACTTTGTCAAAGCTCTGCCCTTGAGACTTATTTATAGTAATAGCGAATGCCAACACTATCGGAAATTGTCGTCTATGCAGTACAAATGGTAATCTGCTTGCAGATGTATCGCCTGTATCCAATTTAATTCGGGGGATAAATATAACATTGCCGATATGATCACCAGTCATAATCTTACCAGCTATTGAATGTTTATGTAATTTAACAATTTGTAGACGCGTACCATTGCAGAGGCCATCCTTAATACTTAGATTACGAATTAGCATAACAACAGTTCCTATTTTGAGTTGTAACTTGTGTACCGGAAATCCAGGGTAATTCAACGAATTTAAATATTCGACTGGATATTCCAACTGAATGTCTTCATCTGTTTGATCGAGCCCTCGATGTTTGGCTGTATCTACACTTAAATAGGTATGAACCTCGCCCTCGACTAAATTCAGAATTTTATTATTTAATGTGCGAACATCATCATTGTGGCAAGCTAATATAATTCGGTCGAAGAGATTGGCATTAGAAGAAATGGACTTGCCGTAGATATCATGAATTATATTTGTAGATTCCCAGTTATCCGGTACTTTTAATACGTCTATATTACCATTGCCAATATTCAATAACCAATTTGCATGTTCAATATCAGATGATCTCATGTTTTTCGTTAATTGAAATTTAATACAGCTTGACCTTTTTATATTATAGGGTAGATATATGCATTTAATGAATCGGCTCATCGGATAATACATCGATAATCGGATAAAATGCATCTGCGCGTTGTATCTGCGCGTTACATTTTAGCGTTGCATAAAACCCTTACCTTTTTATATTATAGGTAGATTTATTGTTTCATTATTATTTTCTACGGAAAAATTTGAAGGGGCCTAAAAATCTTCATCAGGATTTTTTTCGCAGATTGGCATTTTGTCCTGAGCTACTAGCATGAAAAAATAATTAACTTTGATCAAAAAATTTTTTTCGCATACTTTTCGAGTAAGATGCTTTGAAACAAAATAAAAACATTTTAATAAATTGCAGCTAGTTAATCAAAATTTGTTGAGGATTTTAACAAACTTATTAAAGTAGAACCGAGTGTATACCCGAATCGGCGTTCAACTTTGTTCGTAGAATGAAGAAGGCCACTTTCTTGCTCCAAAAATTGGAAATCGTCTCTAAAGATTGAAGAACCGAATAAATATTCGGAAAACCACTCCATTAAAAACCTACAGGGAATAATATTATTCCTATTGTCCTAATCAATATTGCACTCTCTTCGAAACCCCTCCTCGTCTTATTTCCTGTATGTTGACTCTGTATTTCTCCATTTTCTTGCATATCGTACCTTTTTCTCATTTTCAATAGCATCCTGACTCTTTCTTTTCCGTTGTTTCGCCTTTATTCTATGCTTCTCTTTTGGCATCACATTCGTTATTCCATTTTCTCACCGTTCCGTGCCATGTAACCATGTATCATCCGTATAGTGTGTCTTGTTAGTTTTTTGGTAGTTGGTCCGAAGAGTCAGTTCTCTTTTCCATCAATCTTTACTTTCGCTGATTTCTGGTTATGGAGATTCCTGGCATGGTATGCTTTAAATGGCTCATCTTTACTTTTATTCTATTCTCTCGTTCAACTTTTGCTCTTGCTTTGATTTCCCTTATAATGTGTTTTTCTGTATTTCTTGAGATATCTATCGCTTCCGCTAACTTGATTCTGTTTTTCAGGATCTTCATCTTGACTTCCCATTTATTCAATTTTTACTATCTTATATGTATTCTTAATTTCTGTCAAAACTCATATTTTTCTCTGATAAAGTTATTCACCGCCGATTTTCCAAAATCTTTACATATCTATATTGAAAAATGCTAATATTGAAAATCCCATATTGTTTTGCCACATTGCCGCAATATTGCAAAATGTTCACATCACTATATTGACGTTATATTGGAAATCAATATTGCATCAATACTTATACTAGTTTTTAATGTCAATATTGCAGCAATATTATGTGCTACATGGGATAATCATGGAACAAAGAAGGTAATGGAACATGAATTCAAATCATGAAAGAATAGTAAATTATGAACTACGAAGACATAGTAAAATGTGTTAATTGTAAGTTTGCAACAATTTAGGCTCAATACGTGACAAGAAATCAAAAGAAAATAAATGAAAATTAATCACCATTAAGTGAATAGAAAAAACGAGAGCAAGATTACACGATGAAGTATTGAAAGATCTCAGGAATATGATGGGAGACAGTTATGTAAAAATAATGTTAGAAGCGCATGTCATGAGTAAATCAGATAGAAGAAAATAGAGAATAAAGCGGATTGTAAAGACTTGGAAAAAGTGGGCCTATTTCTAAAGACTGGAAGCCGTTATTGATTGATTCCTGTTTCATTGCTTGCCAAAAGACATTGTGCAGAGTAAAACACCAAAAGATGATCGAGTTTTTAAAGAAAATTGGGCTGATAGGAAAATACTGGGAGACATTGCTGATTAATTCCAAATTTGGGCCAAATTAAATACATTCCCAAGCTTTAATAAATTATTTATATTTTATCTCCGAAAAGTATCCTAATTGCAGATTAGTGGTGCATTTAAAAAAATGCCCGTAGGAAGGAGGAGGGGGCAAACCAGAGTATTTTGAGAATCTCGTTAATCTAATCATGCGCGTCATAAGTGAAGAGTTAACTAAGAAATTCCAAAAATCGAAAAAGTAAATGAAATTAAAAAAATTATATTCAAATAAAATAGTGATGAATATATTACATATAAGGTGTAATACCGAGATTATCCGAGTCATCCTTGGGGGAGCAATTGCCTCCCAGTCCACCCCTAAATACGCTACTGGCAGAATAATATTTTCTAGATAACATAAAATAAAATAATAAATTTAAGTGGCCGAAATAATTGGGTAAATGAAAGAAATTTTGTGCAATAATTATTGTTTTATATAATTTATTAATAAATATCTATATTTTTTGCTGTTGTTGGCAACCACAAATAATGGGAAAATTCAAACCCAAAGTTTTCCATGTATTAGTTATGTGATTTTTACTATCGAATTTTAATATCTCAATATATAGGTAAAACGTTAAACTTTGAAAAGCTGTTAAATATAAATTGCGTACTAATTTGAAAAAGCGATAAAACATAAAATTAAACTAATAATTATAAATAAAAAATATAACAACTGTGGTTTTTTCTGAAGATTGTTAAAAATTCTACATAACTTTTAGTTTATTAATTATTATAATGGAATTAATTACATAGTCACTAATGCATTTTTATAATATTATACAAACACTTCGTACCTGCATTAATTATGATATTGCTAAATAGTAGATATTCATTGGTCGAATACTAAAAAAAGTTAAAGATATCATCTTTGAAAACTGTTATTGTTTAAAATAATAACTGCAAAATTTATTGGTATAATAAAATAAATTTATATTACTCTATTAAATTTATTTAAAGTTATAATTTCATTTCTTTATTGTTTTCTTTAAATACATAAAATAGAAGCACCTGCCGTTAAACCATATTATACATTTTTTAATTATTTGAACTACCCTCCTTTATCAGGTGTAAGGGTGTTTCGCATGGTAAACCAAGAATAACATCTGAAGTTCTAACCCGGTATATGTTCTTTACGCTATGCTGGCATGTTTAAATAATTTTCTTAAAAAAGTTCTTAATCGAGAGTTAGTAATTGTCTTTAAGTTCATTCGCCTCTGAAAGTTAATTTAATTCGTACATTAAATGTAACATTTCACTGAAAAAAAACCAACTTCATTCATACTTTATTATACTAGCGAATCGGCACCCGTCACACTTTGGAGCTTTCTTTAAACTGTTACATCATTTTCGGCCATGGTGTGGTGTAAAGTGGTACGAAAAAATCGTAAATTGATTTGAATTACTTATTTTATTAATATCACATAGTTGCACTATTTATTAATGATAGTGAAAACCAAAATATAAAAAAATTTACAGTTAATTGAAAATTTTATTGGTAGAATTAATAAAAAAAAGACAAATGGATTGATTGGGAAAGACTATTATGCCGCTAATGTTAAATTTATTTAAAAGTTAACTTTTTACTTGCATTAGTCGTGCGTAAAATTGTTGGCTCTCAAGGTTTCTACTATTAAAACATCCGATTTACCATCATCAAGTTTTAGTGACATAAGCAGAATATTATATTTTCCATAATTTTTACTAAATTTAATTGAGTTACATGCATGGGAAACTATCTTAATTATCTTTAGTTTAGTCCAGATTTGGCTCAGAAATGTTTGAAGAAATTAAAAAAAACCAAAAAGTAAAACAGTTAACTGATATTCCCTTTTTCCCCTTTTTAACATTAAACTTTCAGATTCTCACTTCTTCTTTTTTGTTTCAGCAGTTAATTTTCTAATTTCATGATGATGAGTTTTTATTTTCAATCCAATTTTATGCTTTTCTTACTTTTTATCCCATTTAACATGGATGAATGCTGAGAAGGGTTCTTACCAAGACCCCCAAGATGAAATTTTCACTATGTACATATTGGAAGACACTTTCCCATCGATAC
This sequence comes from Lycocerus yunnanus, assembly GCA_036346125.1. NCBI lineage: Eukaryota > Metazoa > Arthropoda > Insecta > Coleoptera > Cantharidae > Lycocerus > Lycocerus yunnanus. Next base: position 2,866,453 of record JARFIX010000050.1, read on the forward strand.
GGTAAATCAATTTATTAGTTACTAATAATAATAATTTAATTTAATTAGTGCAATTACATCGCATAAGTAGGTATTTACCTGTTTTGAGCATAGAGAACTACAATTATTTATTTTATTTAAGGTAATGCGACGCAATTAAATTAATCCATATAAAACAGTTAACCACAAATGCATAAAGAAATATTTAAATTTTTCTGGAAACCAAGTAATAATTATAAATTTTGCAATGTTATTAGAAAGATTTAAAACTAGTGCAATTGTCACGAGTAATGAGGTAGCTACAGGGGAGACACGCTCTGATGGCCCGTGAGGAGCAACGTCTTCTTATTTCTGATATCATCAGGTGCACGCAACTATATCTACCACAAGAAGAAAGAGTACTTCTCATAAATATAAATAAATAAATTCCTAACAATTTAATCTACATAAAACTTATTCAACACGAAATAGAACAACATTTGAAACACTCGAAAGAATTCAACTCGAATGCGCCAAATTAAGTACTTCCAGAGCGCTCGAAACAACAAATTACCATAACGAAATGCCAAACATAAATTTTTTTTAATTATAAAAAACGCTGGTTAATATAACTTTTTTTTGCAAAAATCGTTAAATTATTCACGTGATTTCACGTGTTGTTAAGCATCGAAGAACAATTAATTACATATTAAAAATCAAGAATAAATCTAAAGTGGCAATTTTTCTTGAATATTTATAATATTAAAAAATCCAAAATTATACAATTTGTTGCTTAAATTAGTAGATATTATAATAATTTTAAATACAATAGATCGAATTGATTACTTTTTTAAATAATTTATTCTTAACAGTAATTTGAATGCGTATCATTATGAATATCCGAAATATGACGGGGTTCGCCTGAGAAAGGATATAATAAAAAAGTAATTCGTTTCAAATTCTTTTGTATAACTCAATTTCCCGTACACATTTTTGTACCTACATTTTTGCAAGTTTCATTTTTGTAAATTCGAAAATTGCAAATTTCGCACACCTGCAAAATTTCACCAGTGAGAATTAAATTTAATAGAATTTTTGCCCATCTGAATTGAATATGGTACCCCCATAGTGTGTAGAGGTATTTCGTGGTTACTAAAATGCGATAATACCGGGTGTTCGTTTCAAAAGCAGCCAGTCAAAATAACTGTTGTTTTTCAGTAAATTTTAGTAAAAGAAAAACAGGACGAGGGGGATGTTAAAAATAATATTTAAATTGTATGTTTAATCTTTTCGCCCCCAGCTACCCCCACTTGGAAATTTTAAATATCATCATGATATCATAAAATGCACCATAAAAAAAATTAATTTAGTGCATCCGTTTATGAGTTGGAAGTAAAATTGAAAGATAAAACAAAATAATTTTGTTTAGAAATTATTAAAATTCATGAAATAACATTTTCAAAATATTCCAAATTATTGGTCAAACAATATCTATTTTAAAACACTTCGCGGACTTCCTGATATGTTTCTGAACTAATCTGCCTAGATTCTTGAGTTATCGTATTTTTCAGTTTATTTATTATTATTGTTTATTTAACCTTTTACTTTTAAAAAATTTTAATCCAATATTAATTTCCGAGGTTAATAATATACAGGGTGTCCCCTTGATCTCCAAACCTTTAAGGTTTGGTAATAAAGACACTTTGCTAAAAAATTTCAAATAAAATTTTTTCTGTTGTTATTATTCTTTTAAACGAACTTTTGAATATTTCTACGGTCATTTCCGTGAAATGTTGGATTTTAGTCCATAAAATTATAGACTAAATTATAAGTAAATTTTCTACGAATTGGGTATAATTAGTTTATAAGTTTCTATTGTTTAAGGATAAAGGATTTGGCTAAGAATAAAATAAAAAATTTGTCTTTCAAAGGGGACCCAACTCTTATAATTTTCTTGTTCATTGTTGCTAGTTTTTTAAGACTTAACTATTTGCAAAATGTACACGTTCTCAATTTAGAATTAATTTGAATGTTATAATTAGTCTCATAAATTATTTGTTAGAAAACCAATCCATTTCCCAGAAAATCTAAAAATAATGAATAAGGTCGGTACAAAAAATGTAATAGATTAACAGGGTGTCTCCGTGTACATGGTAAACCTTTAAGGTTGTGATAGAAGACACTTTTCTAAGATATATTTTTAAATAAAATTTTTGTCCTAGATCAAACCCTTGGGAGGTACCCTCATTAAAGCAATGTTTTTACCTTGTTCATTATTTAGGTTGTTTTTGTAAAATGGGTTGATTTTCCAAAAAAATTTACTATACTAAATTTATAGCCCGTTAAATTTTATATCCAAATTAGGTCTTTAGTTTTCTATAAATAGTTTCGTTTAAAAGATACAGGATTTGCAATAAAAACAAAAATAAAACTTACAATTTTTTAACATTTTATTTCCTAATTTAATTTATAACTCGAAATTCGTTGATTTTAGAGCAAAAAAATTAGAAACCAATTTGTAGATAAGTAAATTAAAATTTAATCCTTTCCAAAAAAAAGGTTTTTGCCTTTGGGAAAAAATTTATTTAAAAATTTCTTGGAAAAATTTTTTTTAATTTTTCTTAGAAAAGTGTCCTTTAACCACAAAGATTAACCGTGGACACGGAAACACTTGTATGATTATTAATTTTTTTTACCGACCTTGTTGATTATTTTGGGGTTTCTACAATTATTTGTTCATTTTATTTTGCGTGTTCTTTAACTTCAATAGGTCAAGTGTAAAGGCACGCTTTTTTGTAATTTTAAAAAAATTTTTGTAATTATTATTTGATAAACTGCATAAAAATTTCATAAATTTATTGATTCATTTTACATTGTGCGTGTAGGTCTTGTATTGGACTTCAACAGGTGCAAGTGTAAGGGCACGCTTCTTTGCTAATTTTGAGAAAATTGAATTTGAACAATTATATATTACTGATGAACTGCATAAAAATTAACATAAATGTTATGTTGTTAATGGAATTGCGTAAGATTGCAAAAAAAAACCCAAAACATATGCGAAGGGTACTGGGATCGCATCCAGCTCCTGCCAATTTTTTTTATTTATTTGATTATTAATTCCCCCCAGTATAATTTATGTCATCGTTCTCAAGAAAACCAAAACTCTATAATAAACCCTACTCATAATCTGTAAATATTGAATGTTTTACCTTTCAGCAGTGAGGCACTGGAGGGTGTTCCACACCCCCCAGACCCCCCGGTTTGTTCAGTTTATTTTTTATTAGTAATAAATTGAAGACATCAGCATAACCGATCTAGAAAAAATCTCTAGAAAAACTAATTAATCCTAACTTTAACTAGTCACACTTAAGTAACTAATATTCCAATTAGCCCAAATTATAAACCAAAGTTGTAGAGACCGGGGGTCTGGGGTGTGGAGCACCCCCCAGGTACACTCAAACTGTGACAGATAAATTTGCAAACTTATGGTTATCAGTATTAAGCGATAATGGTAAAAGTTTTCAGCACAAAACATATACAGCAGTGACCAAGAATTGGGGGGGGGGATTATGAATTCCCCCCAGTATAATATGTCATCGTTCTAAAGAAAACCAAAACAATAAACCCTACTCATAATCTGTAAATATTGAATGTTTTACCTTTCAGCAGCGAGGCACTGGAGGGTGTTCCACACCCCCCAGACCCCCCGGTTTGTTCCGTTTATTTTTTATTAGTAATAAATTGAAGACATCAGCATAACCGATCTAGAAAAAATCTCTAGAAAAACTAATTAATCCTAACCTTAACTAGTCACACTTAAGTAACTAATATTCCAATTAGCCCAAATTATAAACCAAAGTTGTAGAGACCGGGGGGTCTGGGGGGAATTTTGAAGATTTCCGGGAGGAAGACTACCGTTTTCAAATGACCCCAGAGGAAAAAATTAAGCGATCTTAAATCAACAGATCTCGTCGGCCATTCCATCGGATTTCTCCTACCAATCCATTTGACAGAAAATTTCTCATCCAGCCATTGTTGTACATTTAATGTGTAAAGAAAGGGGGGGTGATCCGTCTTGTTGAAAATGTACATTTTGTTCATCTAGCAGCATATTTCTTTCTTTATAACTTGATTTTCTAAAGGAAGCTGTTTTACCAATTCTAGAAAGTAAGAAATGGAGAAGTTCTTGTGCGTATGAGAAAAGAAAAGGAGGTATTAAACACAGTCAAGAAAAGAAAATTATAATATTTGGGACACTTCATGAGGGGAGAAAAGTATGGGGTTTTGAGACTGACATTGCAAGGAAAAATTTGTGGAAGAAGAATTTACTGGATGAAAAACCTAAGAGAATCGTACCAGTACAAAGTTCCTGTTTAGAGCCGCCACGAATAATCTCAAGATAATTATGATGATAGCCAACCTCTAACATAGAGAGGAACAATGAAGAAGAAGAAGGAAATTTTAGCTATTTTTCAAGTTTTAATTTAAACTTACGATCCCCAAATCAATTCTTAAGTAAACAAAATCTTTAAAGGATCGTAACTACCCTGACTTCAAAAAGTCCTTCCTATCGGGTGTCATAACCATGAACATCAGAATAAAATCGTCGACTTTTCCTCTAACGTCCTTTAATTTCATCCAGATGTAAACCGAAAAGATTGTCAGAATTTGGATTCCACACTCGAAACAAAGGTTTGAAAAAAGAAGAATACTTTCAAAAGAACAAACTGCTGCCTTCATTGGAATTCTTTTAATGTTCATTCCATATACCATAATGGAGTAACTATGCACCAAAAAAGGCGGTCATAGGCCTAACGGCAATGGTAAACGACCGAGGTATAAACTGCCTTGTTGAGCTTTCTCAAAATGAAGAATATAAACTTTCCTGGTTTGAAGCCCACCTGGACCTTAGAGTAAGTATCTTCTAATAGCATTATACGGTTGTCACAAGGTTGTAACAAGCTTGTCAAGCATGTGACAATCTTGTCAAAACCTTACGTGCTATCTGGATCATGTGCGCGCGCTCAGACATGGAAGAAAAGGTTGCCAATACATTATACATAATATAGTACATGGCTTCTGAAGAAGAAGAACGAGCAGCTTTTGAGCAGCCGCGTAGAACAACACAAATCTTCTAATCTATCAGATCATAAGTGTCAAGAAGGATCTAGGACTATTTATTTATTCTGTTAACAAAATTATCTTCAAACCACACCAAAAAAGGCGCTGTAATTCTGAACCCAAAGCATTAGCTTCTAATTAGGATTAAAGATCAACAGAATTCGTGGAAATTTATGACTGCATAAAAACGGGAACAGAACTGCTCAACTTTCATTCCAAGTATGCAAAATCGGAACAGCGAAAAACGGACGTGTACTTTTAGATACTGAAGAAGGAGCAGACATCCTCAGAGTAAAACTAACGCCTCTCTTTCGGATGGGAGGAGCAGGGTAGATATCCACGAGGATGAAAAAGAGCTAAATTGCGAGCTAAACGCCTAAAAATCCCAGTTTCTACAGATCAATGTGCTTTTTGGACCATAACAGCCAAACTGTTAGAAAAACCTTTTCTATCTTAACTGAAGAAAATATACAGTGCGCTGGGGAGCCTTTCCGACAACCAATACGATTTTACGAAGGGCATCTCGACAGTTCAAGTTATCGGCAAAATTGTCCAAAAGATCAAAAATCCAAAGAACGCAAAATATAATCGAAGATTTACCGAATTTTACAACTACAGTTACCTACTCGACGAAAAAAATTAATATGTACCTACGTACGTACTATCGGAGGAGAGTAATTCTGCCCGAAGAACAAATTAGGATGTTTTTAACTGAAGAATTGTTGTTATTGCCATGATTAAAGTAAAATTAAAAGTAACCAAAAAGATAAAGTAGGTGCCTAACTGTAGTTATAGGTAATTTTTTGTAATGAAAATTATTTCAAGTACAATAATAGCATATTACGACAATTTTTGTAATGCAATTAGATTTCTTCTAATTGGGAAAATTTTAAAAATGGGTATCAATCCTTTGCAATTGAATAATTACACTGTGATAAGATTTAAATACATAATGATGAAGTTTTATTTGGTAACAATAATGGTCTAGCATAGTCATAGTGGATTTAAAAAGTAGCTCTAATTAAAGTTCCATGAAGTCGTGCTTCATGGTCAAGTCGTGTAGTGACATAACAAATAATTATAACAACGTGTACACGCAACTTTACTTGTTTTTAGCAGTTGATAATCGCATTGTTTGTACAAAAAATTAAAAAACTTTGTATGCGCTTTTCCCAGGTAAATTGAACCAAATGCATTGGTTTGAAATCATCTACCATGAAATTTTTGCGGTATCCTTCACGGGAGAAATATTAAATAAAATGTAAATTTTACAAAACACACCCAGAAGACCAAAAATTCAAACAAGTAGTACCTACTACACTTTTATTAATTTAAATAAGTGAAAATTATATCACGGTCCGGTGTAACAGCATAACTATCAGATAGAAGATACCATAAATTGCTTCTTAATAATAATCTGTTTCACTTTTCAATTTAGTGAAACCTTTTTTTTTATAAAATAATGTAAGTATACAAGCTTTTTCCATTTCATCGTTAATAAAAAGCTTGTAGCTATGAGTTATTGTAAATTTTGACTTGTCATGCGGTCAACAACTTCTATTTCTTACATAACTAACAAGATCTAAATTCTATGTCGAAAGAGTTAAAAACATTGTTTATAATATTTTCCTGCGTTATCGCACAAAATTGTTATAATTTTCACTTTACTCCGAAATTTTATTACCTCTTTTCGTGACACCAGATCGTCTTAAGAAAACCGAGATTAGATTTACCCGTTTTCTAAATTCTAACAATAACTTAAAAGCAAGGAAGAATGAATCTTCGTTTTCTGTACTTAAAACCTAAAACAATAAAGCAATTATTAAGCTATTAAAAAAATTTAAAAAAATTGCTCTAACGTGTTCTGCTTTCATGATTCCTGGCAACTCAAGCTTTAATTATTATACTACTTATCTTTGAGTGTATGTGATGTTGGCTTTAAGATTTAATAGCATATTTGAATTTGCAAAAATTGCAAGCCCACTGCTGCTTTTAGCTCCGGCCCTTTATGTAATAGTATACTGCGTATTAAGAGTGTAAAGTGAGGCGACTGCAAAAATAATTTCCATTCAGTTTTCCCAGTCAAAAAATTTACTTCTGCCGTGCGGCAAATGCCAACTTTTCATTCTCAACTGACAGCTCGAAAAGCTTCCTTTTCTACTCCGTCCGGGCTCGAACCGGGCATCTCGGTTTGGCAATCGACAGACTCAAGTGCCAGACCACAACCGTCCTCTATTAATAGTTTTAATATTGGGCGTAGAAAAATATGACACATTATCAGATGTGCAAACTTAATATGGAATTTTCCTAAGTCGAATCAACTCAAAGGAAGTGCCAAAGGACGCTGTTTGCAAATAATAAAAAACATTCTGGCCGAATTTGTGGAAGTTGTGTATTGGAGCAAAAAGCTGAAACTGTGGTGTTACGAAAGAAAGTGACCATCAATAAAAAATGTCTTAAAAAATATTATATCAAAAAAAACCACGGTAGATGCATCAAAACTATCATCTACATAATATTTATGTTGAATACATATGATGTAAACAGAACACTAAGAATTGGTTCCAACATACTACTCTGAGGAACGCCCAATTAGATTAAATAAAGCTTAGCAAGTCCGTCTTGAAATTTTACTTTAAACGTTCCATCTATCTGATGGGTAGGATGTTAGAATTGGATAGTTCGAATGTGGGATTCCAATTTTTTAACCAGGCCAGGATAAAACTTTATGAAATGTCTGCATCATGTCCAAAAGGCAATAGTACAATATTTTTTCTCTTCAAAATCTTGGTTTAAGATGTTAAAAACACGATGTACCTGCTTGCATCTTTCAATAAATGTGGGCGAAATCGTTATATGTGGTGGCAATTTGAAAGAAGTGGCAGAAGACTGACAAGAAGATAAAATATTGCTTGTTCTGGTGACTTTCCTGCCTAATGAATCAGAATAATTAGTGCTACCATTGAGAAAGCACAATTTATATATATTTCGGGCTTCCTTATGTAAGGATACAACCAAGGTCGTTTACCCGTCCTCAAGAGGGTACTCTAGCAATTAATATCTCAAAGATGTTGCAAGCATCTTGTGAGAGGACCACCGTCTTTACGTCCTTCCGAAGCACGGAGACGGCATTACAAAGTGAACTTGGCCCGGATGCGAACCGGGGGGTTCTACCTTAGCAGTTCATCGCGCTAACAACTATGCCAATGACCGTCTCTGAAAAGCACAATTTCTTGAGTTAAATATGAATATTATGATTCACAAGAAGTTGCTGAAGAATTTTTCCAGTAAGGCTATAGCCTGGTGCTTTTTTAGAATTATTTTTCTAGAAAATAGAGGTTATCTCTTTAGTTTAAATTTATAAAATAATTTTTTTATTTTCCGTGATCCGTGATTTTTGTAATTGGATAACTTTCTCTTCTGCTTGCTGGACTTTTATAGAAAATGGTTGGAATACATTGGCCAGGTATTTTGTATAAGTAAATATTTTTTTCTTGCTCGCTTCTTACCTAACTTTCATTTGGTTTTTGGCATATTAGGAGAATAGGTTCGAATGTTTGTTTTATTTTTACTTTATCATAATAAATATGATAAAATTGAGATTTTGATGGATTTACACTTTTTGAGGTCCCATGATGGCACAGTTAATAAGAGACATTCTACCTTGCAAAACGTCAGGGAAAGTTCCAATTTGGCAAGCTTGTAGAGTCGCATGCTTTCATCATCATACTAAGATTGATACCTTGAGCGGACGCCGTTTGGGCCGCCATCTTGCCAAAAAGGTACCGGAAAGCAGTTTTGCTATGTTTTTCTGCAACCACATGCTCGATTACATCTTTTTTTACACTTACATGTAATAAATTTCAAAAATGTCATTGGAACAGGATCTTTCGTCGTTGTTACTGGAGTAAGTACAATTTTACTGACAAGAATGGATTAAACCCTGACTCTCGAAAATACAATTTTTCCTATAAAAATTGCTTAGCTAAACAAAAAAGCAGAAAAATATAAGACATTTAAGGAGAGGATGAATTTAGTAGGACATCTAATAAGGCCACAATTCAATTTTAAAAATCACGATTTTTGCATAAGAAACATAATTATGTAATTGTATTATTGCGCAATATTACGTCATATTTGAACACATTCTATCATCAGTACGTGCGTTGTAGGTGGGTCGGCACTTCCAATCGGTAAGGAGCTACCACAGTCGCCCCCTGATAACTGTCGGGTCAACATCCACATTTTTCCAAGTAGGACCGATCTAAGGAGATATTTTTAGTTAGTAAAGCGTTTGTCAAAACGGTCAGAGCGTAGGACATCGAAACGGGGGATGCGGAGGGTCGGTTTTGACTAACGCAACCACGGAAAATTTCGGATTCACCATAAAAGTGTATTTTTCCAAATTTTGTGGACCGGCCACAAATTTTTTTTTATCTTTTATAATTCGTTTTTAAAATCTAGATTCGGGTATCTTAACTGTCACCAAAACGTATTTTAATTTCGATGGGCGGGGTTACACATTAATTAATTTTTAAAGCCTTTTTTCAAAATTTGTGGAGCCTTTGCAAATTTTAATTTTTTTATGCAGTATTATCTTTCATTACTTACAAATAAAATTGTGAAAGTCGCAATCAGGATTGATCGACTCTCGCCATTTTGCTTTTATGCCATCCTCATTCTTCTGGAGCACTTGTTGTATCGTACCAAGTCTGAACTTGATGGTACTTATCCTCAAGTACCACTTTAAACCTATAGGTTTAAAGAAAGCGTTGACGTGCATCTTCTCTTGTCGGTGGTAAAGCAACAAGATTTTTTTTGGGCGTAGGAAGGGGAAAATCCTCATGGATTTCACAGACCCGTCTCTGTGGATATGTCAGACTCCTACTGACTAAAAACCCCTCCCTAGATGAAGTGACACACCGTTCACGGGTGCACGCGGATCTATCTTCGCAGTGCATCCGGAATCGAAGTATTTCTTCTTTTCATGGTTTACCCTTTCGGGATTTTTTCTTCTTTACGGTTGGGCAGTTTGACGCTGCCTTTCGTTTTCTTCTTTGGTGCAAAGTATTTCCACGATCATATTTTGGATTTTGTCCCATTGCTCTTGGGGAACTATAGCATGGTGTTTACCATGTTCCGTGCTGTAAGCGCAGTGTCCGTCTCTAGTGGTTCTCGGTTTTGGGACTATTTCGGACAGAAGAAGATTGTGTGTTCTGCCGTATCGGGTGCCTCATTGCAGTAGTGGCAGTTAGGGATGGCACTTTCTCTATTTTGGCCGTGTCCCGTTAGAGCTTGCGTAAGGTGGAAGCAAAGCTCTCGATGCTTCCTCAGAAACCACTCGGAGATGTTCGGAATCAGGCTCCGGGTCCATAGCCCTTTTTCGACATCTCCCACCTTCTTTGCCATTCTGTGATGAGTTCTTCTCTATTCCTTTTGGCTTCCGTCGGCTCTCCATAGTTCGCTGCTCTTTCCGCCACCAGGAGATTTATTGGTGGCATTCCCCCCAAGACTAATATGGCGCTCTCCGAAACCGTTCTGTAGGCACAGCAAACTCTGAGAGCCATCTTCCGTTGGACCTTCAGGAGGGTGTTTTTGTATTTGGCCACTTTCATGGCTTCTGACCATATGGGAGCCCCATAGAGGATGATGGAGTGTACGACCGATGCCAGGACCCTGCGTTTGAAAAAAGCAACAAGATTGAACTTACTTTTTGTAACGGATTTTGCAAAATTTTAATAACGAAGAAAGTCCAAAGTAACTTTTCTTTTGGGACATCTATTAATTACGCGATCTCAAAATGGGGCGGGGAGTTTGGCAAAATCTCACCAAATTTTATTTAAGGGGGGGAGTGGGTAATGAAAATCTCACGTCAACTTTATAATTCTGAGAATTTGCATAATTATAACAGATATACTGTATCTCTGGTGTGCTAAAATTTCAGGATAAATCTCACGTTAGCAGGAGGGGGGGTCTCACCACATCTTACCAAATCTCACCAAGAGGGGGGGGTCAAAATTAAAAAACACCTTGCGTGGTTAATGAACATTCTCTTTTCAACTCCGTAAAGTGCGATAAAAAATTTTCGCCTGCGGTAGCTATGACTTTCGGATCGGCATTTGCATTTTTGAATACTTATAGCGTTTGGCTCTCTACTATCCCTGTCTCGCAATATGTCAAAATTCGCATCCTACTCGATAGGCGTTGTAAAACCGCATCTCTTTAATTATACATCCATGATTGAGACTTTGAGCTGATTAAAATTTTGATTAAAATTGTTTCATGAGAACTATTTGTTCTTAAATTTTTATTTAATATTAGTTTTTATTCGAGGGTTAACCGCTGGTGAAGTTTTTTGTACACATCTCATGAAGTACATGGCATCTCATGTGAAGTACATGAAGTACTTCACGTGGAACATCCTCCAGTGCCTCTGCAACAGAAGATCTTTAATTTACTTTTTATAAAAATAAACTACTCGATTCGGGGTCGGGGGCGTGAACACCCTCCAGTGCCTCTGCAACGGGAGATCTTCAGTTTACTTTTGATAAAAATAAACTATTCAATCCGGGGGTCTGGGGTGTGGAACACCCTCCAGTGCACAAATTTTGGAATGAAGAACATGCAGAACCCCCAGACCAAGTAGTTTACTTTTTATCAGAAGTAAACTGTCAGAAGCAGAGGCACTGGAGGGTGTTCCATACCCCCCAGACTCCCCGGTTTAAATAATTTATTTTTATTAAAAGTGAATTAAATATTTAAGCATATCTCAAGTTTAATAAAATTAGCTATGGCCAAGTAAATGTGTTTAATTCGTAATTTGACAATTAATTATAAACTGCGTAATTATAAATTCCGTATCCCCGGGAGGCAGATCTCTGCTACAAAATAAAAAATAAACTACTCGATCCGGGGGGTGTGGAACACCCTCCATTGCTCAAATTTTGGAATCTTGGTGAGTCTCTGAATACCAATGATGTACGTGAAATACAATGAAGTATAGATGAATTAGGTGAAGTACCGTGAATTATTGATGAAGTACGGTGAAGTACGTGAAGTCCCGTGAATTACTGTTAAATTATATAAAGTACGAAGAAGTATGGAAAATTATTATGAATTACGTGAAGTGTGAAGTTAATTGTACACGATTTCCTCTAGCGGTTGACCCCTCGTTTTTATTTAATATTTCAAAACCAAATTTGGTATTTTCTATCTTTAGACTTTAATGAGACTTGAAGCTGATTGAATTTTTGTTCACATTGGATAATGGAAAATATTTTTTTTTTAATATTAAAAAAAATTTTTAATAAATAAATAAAATAAAATTTTTTTTTAATATTAAAAAGAAAAAAATATTAGTAAAAGGATGATAAAGTCATGGGCATGGTCACATCCGATTTTTCGTTTTCGTGAATACTTAAAGCATCAGTTTGCTTACATTTTTAAATTTTTACAGGTTTTCGGAACTTTTGCGATTGCCTTCTTTGCAATCTTGCTTTCTTGCAATTTTGTTCGGTATGTCTCTCAACAGTTTTTCGGACTTCGCCTTGGAGAAATCAAAGCATAGGAACTGTCTTCCTGAAATATCAAACATTAACATTGGTCAAAGGATGTTACACACCAAAGCAGACCCCTGACTCGGAAAGTAATCAGAAAGTTTATTTTTGAAACTAAAATTTTGGAGAAATGGGGAGCAGTGCTATGGGTCAATAATTATTGACGTTATTCTTGTTTTTCAAAGTTATACATCCTTTCCTCCGAGTTATGCATATCCAAAGATTAACACGAATTTATGGTAGGGAGCATCATCTTCTGTGTAAAATATAAATGCAGATAGCAGACACCAAACCATGGATCAAAATCATTAATTTTATTATATGATTGATTTGTTTTACTCAATAACATCCACTTCCTGACAAAGTTCCGGAGCTGTTTCGGCAGCAGCTTCAGGAGAACTACTTAGTTAGTGTAACAGCAGTATAAATCCTACACGTAGTGGTCAGGGAAGTAGCGAATTTGATCTGGTTCTTCTTCTTCTAGTGCCTTATCTACTGTGGACGTTGGCTATCATCATGGCCTATTTCACCTTGTCAGCCGTTGCTCTAAATAACGCTGAAGACGTCATTCCAGTCCATTGTCTTATGTTTCGTAGCCATGAAATTCTTCTTCGTCCGGGTCCTCTTCTGCCTTCAAACTTTCCTTGCAAAATCAGTTGGAGTATGCGATATTTCTCATTTCTCATCACATGACCAAAGTATCGAAGTTTTCTTTCTCTTACTGTTTTCCTGTATTTCTTTGTTTTTGTCCATACGTTGCAGTACCGTGTCGTTGGTGACCCTATGTGTCCATGATATTCGGAGCATGCGCCTGTAGCACCAGAACTCGAATGCTTCTAGACGCTTGGCTAAGTCTTCTGTCAGAGTCCATGCCTCCGCACCGTATAGGAGTACAGAGAATATGTAGCATCGTAGCACTCTCACCCTTAGATGTAGGTTTAGGGTCATGTTGCTCAGTATCTTCTTCATCTTCATAAATTGTTCTTGCTCTCTCTATTCTCGTCCTAATCTCTTGGGCATGATCCCATCCTGCGTTAAGGAGCAGCCCAGGTATGTAAAAGATGTAACATTCTGCAATGGTTCTCCGTACGCGTAGCATTGTGCATTGAGATTTGACGTCTTGCTGATTGTCATGACCTTTGTCTTCTTTATGTTTAGTCGCATGCCGTATTTCTCGCTAGCCTCGATTACTCTGGTTGATCTGGTTACTAGAGCTTTTCCCTCTTTATTAAGTTAACCCTGGTCATTTTTTTTTATACTCATATGCTATATTTTCGATAGTCAAGGTTAGCTGATTAGCTGTGAAAAAACTGATAAACTTGACTCCAGTACATCAGATTCCATCGACCTTTAGGCAGCCTTTCTGGAATGGAACTTACTAGGTAATGTAGGTTGCCAGCTTGTTTAGATTTCTTTTTTCGTTCCAGGCTGTCAAACAGTTCCAACAGATCTTCTATCCTATAGTTAACGGTGTGGGAGTACAGGAAATGTAATACGGGCAACTTTGAGATTTGATTGTTGTTTTCCAGTTTCCAGTCTTCTTTCAATAATGGGTCTTGGTGACTGACTGTAGAAAAACGGGCAAGATTCCAGAATATAAGGCTCACTGGATCTTGAGGTTATCTTTCTGGAATGTTCAGCTCTGCTTAGATGGTGTAGGTTGCTAGCCTATGTGGACTTCTCTCTCTTCTCCCACCATCAGAGCTGTGCTATCCTAAAGCGCACCTCGCAATGGTACGTGTGCAAGAGAATAATTATTACAATATAATTTTTTTGCGCAGTTGTAGATTAATATTCAACATCGGTGTTGTATTATGTTCTAATTATCTCAAAGCACTAACTGATTAATAATTGCAAAATTTGTAGCCTAAAGGCCAGATTATTTAAGTTAATTGCAGGTAATGGTGTAAACAGTTGTTGTTATTCAAAGCACTTCAAAGTCTATTACTTTACGCACTGTCGGTACAATAAATTAATGTACCACTTGTGCCAAAATGCATGCTGCTTGGTATAATTACAAGTTGAGTTGACTATTGAAAAAATATCAATCCAAGTTTTTATTTTCAGCTCGCCTTTCACACTTGAGTAAAACTTATTTTGATTATCTTGTCGAGAACGTACCCAGTGGTCTGAATTACCGATGAGAATTATTTATTTCGTGGATCGAGAAATAAAAGGATTGTAATTAAATAACAGCAGCTGGTCGGTCTCTCTAATAAACGAGGTTCCATCAACAACATATTACTGATGTTTTCATTTTCAAAACCAGTAATATAATTTCATTTCGTCTACATCAGCAAATTTACGAACTGTGGATGCTAAGATAACATTATAAATATTATTTATAATATTTTGGATTTCATTGTAGTAAAAACAAGTAGGAAGATGTTGTGGGTAAAGTTGCGTTCAAAAATGGAAAATTGAAGATTCAAAGAGAAGCACTGCGTAGGCGTGCGATGATGATGTACAACCAAACTAGTTGATTTAGGAATCTAACTACATTTTTAGCTTTATATGTTCGATTCAAGTTTTTAGCAATTCCATGATGTTGAAAAAAAATTTTTTGATAAAATTAATGGCGATTAAATTAAATTAACAGTTGTGAACCCTTATATTACCAGATACTTAATTAGTAAGAAAATTTCTATATTTAGCAAAGTAATAGATTCAGTACCTTAATTAAAATATTTTATGTTTAACAAAATTACCGTTTTAATAATTTAATTATAAATTGAGTCAAATCATGATACCTATAATATGATCTTCTTTACGATAAATAGTGGAACACAATTTAAAGTAGTCTTGGAACCTGCCTAATAGACATTCAATTATCTCTGAAAAATGTAAAAATAAATCGTATAATATACTTTTGCAAATTATCCTCATTAAAAGCTTCATTCATGAGCGTAGGTACCTACTCAGTGTTCCAAATATATTTTTAATCGTTTCAAAGGTAATTGAACTATTGAAAAAAATTGTCTAAATTTCTTGTGCGCGAATTATAAAAACAAAAAAATTAGAAGGTAACCAAAATTGCAGTTAGAAAGGAAGTAGTTTAATTCTCAGGAGAAAAACATTCTTTAATCTGTGCATTGTAAACAATAATGGCGCATAGCGTAGAGTCGAAATTCGCACATTATAAATGAACTCTTCGTAAGTTTATTATGCTTAAATTATTATATAATAATAATTACAAAATCCGCTGTGAAACGTTTAGAGTTTTTGTCAGAATTTTTTTCATTCTTAATCTGTTTCATTCCGTAGAGAAACCTTGTGGCAAATGTTAACGAACATGGTTTGACTATTTGATCAAGAGAAAAGTTTAGTTTTATTATTTAGTTTTTGTATCAATTGTACCGTTTAATACTAATAACCTAATACGTGATGGCGTTTTCAACAACTGTTATGATAATTGTGATTCTTCTTTGCAAGAATTATTTTAAGAAGTGAAAGAACTCGATTCCCTTAAAGCACTGCATCATTAAATCAGTAAATTTGACAGTCCGATATTTATAAATTAGTCCAGCGGCAACATGAATTTTTTTCAAAACAAAATTTTTTTACTTCGAATTATTTGTCTCTTTTGTATAACTATACAGGGTGTTCCAGTGACTGCGGAGAGTCGCGCTAAGGTGGTGATAGTAAACACGGGGCAGCCATCTTTAATGCAATTTTTTAATTTCTGCATTTAAACGGCCGTAGCACCAAAACAATTCAATTTTTAGGGTTAATGGATTTTTATAGAGCATTCATTTACCTACAAAATAGATTATAACCTCTTACCAGAATCATGGGATTTTAAGTTATGAATTAAATTAACGGTAGGCTCCATGAATTCCCAAATTCCCGAATTCAAATCTTCTTAGACTGCTCCCAATTCAAAGTTTTTACAGGTTGACTTTTCATCAATAATTATAGTTTTCCTAAATACAATTTGATGGTAAGCGAGAGTTATGAGTTCCCTCTAGATGCCATACAGGGATAAAAAAACCATAAACTAACAGCATTGTTTTTATCCTTCCATTGATAACAAAGAAGCAGCGTGTATTTATATTTCAGAAAATGAAACAGACAACAATTAAAAAATCCGCAAATAAAATGGAAATTCAAGTTGAATCCCCAAGTTAAAAAATTTCTCGTTGCTCCCCGTCAAGGAAGCACACAAAATAACTAATCCCTTAAGATAGAACTTCAAATATTTATAACAAATATGATAAATAACTATCAATGCACTCCTGAGGCGGTTAATACTTTGTATTGAAAATTATTAAATTATAATCATCCTGATTATTACATTTTAAATTGGTAAAAAAATTAATTCGATACAGTAACTTGGTCTGATATTAATATTAATAATAATAACTTATATTATTTTTTTAAGGCGAATATGAATAAAGAAGTAAATCAACTTCTTCTACTTGCTAAATGAATTGTTGATTAAATTACGGCTATGTGATCAATTGGAGCACCACTTCCGGTTTTTCTTACTATGGCAGGTAACCTTCCGGAACATAATTTTTAAGTGATATTCATTTTTGTTTCTCTATAATTATTATTGTTCTTGCTTCTTACGAGCTGATAACAACTTTAGCATTTAATTATTTTTTGTAATTCTTTTTATGCAGGTTGGTAAGTAAGTTTTTTTTGTAAATTTACAATAAATTAAAAATTGAACAAAATTTTATTTTTATTTTTTCCCACTCACTCAAAACGTTCTGGCTTCTCTTCCATTGGAAATTTATTCACTATTCAATAAATTTGTTCACTGGAAACCGTTAAGCAGTTTCTTGAAGGTTTACTTCTTTATTAGTCAGTCAAAATCAATGCATGTCCTTTCAACCGTATACAAATTCAAAGTAGTATAATTTAAACGCGATGAGATGATTAACCGCGTGAATAAAACAATCGAATTTATTTCCTTCTGAAATGTCCGAATCATTAAGTTCTCAGAGATTTTTATTTTGCATAGTCAGAGGCGTATAAACAATATGATATCAAATTTTCTTTTTTTACTAATTTTGGGGGAAAACTCGAAGAGTTGTTCTCAAAATTTAGACGAGGTATGATTTCGTTTATTCCATTGACGGAAAAACCTTTAGAAAAGTTATAGATTGTTTTTTTTTGCAGCAGAAGCACTGCAAAATTGAAAGAAAATAATGAAATTTTGAATTATTAATTTCTTCTTTTTTGCATGATTTTTATTTTTTCTGTGTTTTGTGGAATCTTTCAAAAATTTCAATAAAATAATTTTTGTGGAATGTTCAAGATGAACCCCAATAGCAGAAAAATTGTGACATTTTTATAATGCATAGATAAGAGGGGGAGTTATTTGAATAGGGGAAAGTGTCGTCAACAGATGGTGCGGTAATAGAAAACAACTGAAATGATGATGAAAATCTTTTTTTTTTAAAACAGGATCTCATAATACAAAAGTAATATTTATAAAAATTACCGGTGACATACGAATATAATCGCGGCCACCGATTGGCTGAACAGATTAATATGTAATTAGTTCAATATATCTTGAAAATATTACATTTTAATGTAATTATGCACGATACCATTATGTAAACTACTTTTTATAATCAAAAATAAGCCAGATATAATAAATATTATTATAAAAAAAAATAGTTTAATATGTATATGTAACTTCAAAGTATTACATAATATGATTATGTGGACTACATTTTTACCACCAGGTCAGACTTTAAAAATATTCTCGATAAGAAAAAACATATTATTTACAAAAAAAACTATCTATATGATAATATCATCTTGAAAGTATTATAAAACCGGGAAAAAGGCTATTATACACATTACCTACTAAAAATCGGGCGGCCTAATGGCCGCTCCGTTATCGGTCTGATTGAATGAATGATTTTAAATTCATTTTATATGTGCGTTAAACACACACAATCAAAATTATTTACATATATTTTCGCCTATAATGAGGTTTACTTGTTGGACATAAATTATTATTAATATATTACACTCGTGCATTTATTACTTTTTAGGTTATAATGCATCTCCGATTAATTAAATGATAAACAAACGTAAATTTTTATCTAAATTAATATGATTCGATTAATCTAAGTAACTGTTTCACCACTGCCTAGCAATCATATCAGATCTTATACTATAAGTTTACGTATATTGATCTTAAAATGCACCTCCCACTGAAATAGTGCAACTCGGCTAAAGCCTCGTTGGACAACTTTTGCTAATCATAAAAGAAACGGCCACATCTTGCAAATTACCACTGTATACATAATAATACCTTAAAGTTCTATTCTTTTAATTTTTTGTATTCATGATTTGACTAAAGTTAAGATTCGACTTTTTCCTAAGAAATAGCTTCATCAAACGAAAGAGGACTATTTTAAAAATCATTTAAGGTGAGGATGAATTTGGTGGGTTCTTTAATAAGCTCACAATTTAAATTTGACATGCACGAGTTTCCCATAAGAAATACATGTAAGTGTATTATTGCGAGGTATAGTCCACATTCTATCACCCGTCCGTGTGCTGTTGGTGGGTCGACAGTGACTAGCGGTAGGGAGCTCCCTGATATCTGTCAGGCCAACATCCACACTTTGCCGAGTTGGACCGTTCTAGGGGGATATTTTTAATGAGTAAAGCGTTTACGCGTTAAAGCGTTTTGACAAACGCAACTACCGCAAGACTCGGATTCACCCTAAAAGTGTATTTTTTTAATTTGTGGCCCGATCACAAATTTTATTTTTTTTTATCTGCTAATTAGACTTTCATCTTGCATAAACTGCTTTAAAAATGGCAAAAATCCAGATTCGGGCATCTTAACTGTCACCAATGATTTTATTAACCTTCAATCAGAAAAATAAATGTTGTTTTTAACTTTTTTTGTGAAATTTTGATCTCATTTTCGTGGTATAACCAAAATTAAAATAGATATTCCAACAGCTAAAACTCAGATAACAGAACTGAGTTGGTCTCATTTGCAATAAAACATTGTAATAAACTAATTTCATAAAAGTTTTTGAAATTGTCAATATTTACCTATAACAAATTTTAAAAAACGCGCTTTAATAAAAAAATAATAAATTTGTTAGGTTATGAACTTTTTAATAAAAATAACTTATTCCACTTCCTGTATCTTTTCAAAAGAAAAAATATTGATTATATGCATTTTAAATAAATACTAAATTGACAATTTTAAATTTAATAAAACCCACGTTCTTAACAACAAATACCCAAAACGTGGCCAATTCTTGCAGCATAAAAAGCCGAAATTATAGGGAACTTCCAGGTCGATCGCCATCACCTCCTAGTAAGTGAATCCAATGGAACTCGACTGCTGTGCAACTCGATTGAAGAGGAATTCGTTTGACTGCTTATAATTTAAAGTTAGTCAAAAAACTTAACCAATAGGAGAGTAATTCTTAAATTTCAATTGTCATGTTTGAAATAAATGTCATAGAGTCTTGTAAATAGCGGCGTTCGTTTTAGTAATATTATAAAACAACAAACTTTGTATTTTATAAATTATTAACATGTTTGACGACATCGCATCTTATCGCAATTTAAATTTTCATAAAAATTTTACAGATTATAGGGTAGGTAAAAAATTTGCAATAAAATTTATAGATTTTTAATAAATTTTTTTTGTAAATGTGATTAGAGCTGGGAATAGCGGCGTTGACCTACGAATTCGTACTAAAATCACCAATTAAAATTTCACTTTATTAGAGCTTTCCGTTGGGGAGAATTTTATGGGACGAACATACAAACTTTCTGTTTTATTATTTTATTATCTTGAAAATTAACTTTACAAGAGGGAAAAGATACCAAACCCTAAAATAGTAAATAAATTGCAGATAATTTCATTAGCTTTAACTTTTGTCCTAACATTTTTTTGATATTTGCTATAAATTTTGAGATATTTTCAAAAAACCGTTTTTACCTATCTTTCACACTCCTCTGGGGAGCCATACCCCTACGTGAGACTTTAAAATTTTTGTTTCACGATGATGGGCACTAATAAAAACGTAATTGTGCAAAGTTTAAAAATATAACAATTTTTACCATTTTTTCCCGACTGCGTGACAGCAAAAACAAGGTTGTATTTTTCTATTCTATTTCAATAACCTAGTAGGTAGTCCTTTCTGTAAAACAAAAGTAAGAAAGAGAAAAAGTAAAGACTTGGCCAGTGGCGTAGAGTATAGTCTGCAGGAAGGCATAATTTTTACAGACGTCACTTTTAATGTAAATTCCGTACCAATTGAACAGGAAGTGGTGAAAATTTTGGACGTAAGGGGTTGCCTTCTAGCTTTGACGTTTAATAAAAAAACTCTTCAGTATCAAAAGCCTAAACCAACAAATGCATCCACCATCATGCATAGACAAAACAATTATGTGAAACCACAAATTTCCAAAAGTTGAAAATCAAATTTCAGGATTACCATCTGTGGTAAGAAAAAACCATTTACTAATATGATAACCAGAGCTTAGTATAGTGGGGCGTTGGAAAACCTACTATATCGAGTTACTAGGTTATTTATTTGTTTGCACTTTTTGAATTTGGTGAAATGTAGTCACCACATTTTGGTTACTGACGACCAGGAGTTAGTGAACATCTAAAAGTCCAGCAAGCACTTTAAACGTACTATAGCCGTGCCAAACTTGTTAACCTTTAACCATTAGCTTGCGATCATCTACATACGTAAGTTACTTTTTACACAGCAATGTGGTCATGACGCAGATAGTTAAGCAAATTCTTAAAAACTCAACAGACCGGATTTTTTGATTTAACGTTGTTTCTTATTACATTTTTGGTTACGTTTTTAACTGTTTGGATTAAAAGGGGCTCCATGAGCCCCCTCCCCATGTTTCTTTAAAATTGATAGAAATTTAAAAATACTTATTTCTTAAATAACTATAAAAAATAAAGACACACCCTTTGTTTTTATTCTTATTAGTCATTTAAGAAACCCCTTAAGATATCACCATTAAATTTAGAGGTATTATTTTTAAAGTTATTTAGAAAAGTAACAGCTATTTTTCAAAAGTTGTTTTTTAAAATTTCAAGGTATAATATTAATTTTATAAAAACATGGGGGGGCCATGGAGCCTACACTTAATTTAGATTAGCTTGAAGAGTGCAGAAAGAGAAAGGAAATTTTCTTCAAAAGAAATCCTTTTCATCTTACATTTATTACCTTTGAACTGCTCTCACTTCTTCATCAAATCAAATCGTCATTTATTTTCAGTTTTGCCTGTATATTTGCTTTATTTTCCCCCAACTCTTTGATTTAACATTTAGGCTAATTGAAAAGTGTAAGTGAAGAAGGGGATCGTTATAATTATTTTATTCCAATAGATGACCGAATACTTGAGGATGGGGAGGAAAACTTACAAACACTTTCGGAGAAGCAGTGACGTATCTAGGGAGGGCAAGGGAATTACCCTCTCCCAGGATGACTCGCATTGTATTCCTGAAACCCTCCGTGATAAAAATGATGTTTACCAAGCGGTTTTAAAATTTAAATAAGTTTGAGTTTGAAATAAGTTTTGAATTTCTTTTATTTTTTGGAATTTGGAATTTTCTAAAAATAATCTGGTTTGCCTCCTTCATAGGTATTTTTTAAATACGCCACTGCAGAGAAGGGTTCAACACTCGCTGCTTTCTATGTGTACTAGATGTGAATGCCAAATTTAAGTAACCTTAGATTCTGAGTCGGGGGAATACTCTCCGGGATAAATTTATTAGAGGAGAAGGTGCAAATATGGAATATGCTTGTAATATGGAATACATCGGTTTTGACTAAACCAAGTAAGGTCCTCGGTCGAAAATCGGCTAAATTTGTGAACGCTTGCCATCTTTATTGGAGGCGATCCACCCGTACCGTTTTAGTATGATTTTAGTTTACCACATGTGTACATGTGAATTTCGTACATTGATAATTTTAACACGTAAGTGAATATGCAAGCCTAATTTTTTATTTGCACGTTTTTATTCAAATATTTGTTACGATGCCATTTATATAAACTAAAGTTTAAGATAACGTTGTATTTGTTTAGTTTTTGTTATGATAGGTAGATCTACCTAAAATATTGATGACATTGGTTGTCGGTAATATGGAATACCAGTATTCCATACACCATGCTCATAATACGCTCATAATGAGTGTGCAAGCGCCGAAAAATACGAGTATATTTGCGACTGGTGCAAGTAATATGTTAATCTAGACCTTATAGTTAGTTTAAGTTTTAGGAACAATAAGTTATTTAATTATTTCTTAGATATTTAATGTATTCCATATTTGCACCACCTTTTCTTAGGCGGCATTTTGTAATTTTTTTCAAACTTTTTTTGTAAAATGTTTTAGTTAATTACACATTTGTTTTAGATTATGGTGTCTATTGTCTGAAGTAACTTTTACCTAAATTTGGCTTAATTCTATTCGCTAAAAAATTTTTATATACCAAACAAAATGGTATTCCATATTTGCACCTTCTCCTCTATGGTTTTATTTATAAACTTTTATTGCCTTCAGTATGAAGTGATCAATAAAGAAAGTTTTTAAGACAACATAAAATGTAATGTTACGGTTCGATTTTTATTTAAAAATATTTTGAAATAATTACAGATTTCTTTAATTTTATTTCAATAATTTTCTAAATATGGCATACTAGCTCAAATTTTGAATTTTAATGTTTAAAATATTTATCAACATTGATAAAACGCACATTTTTCCAATTGAGTTTTGCCATTAAAAATGTTATTACAAAATTTGTGAGTAAAATTATAGTATTTGAACGGCGCAGTTAACCAAATTATTGTGAAACAGTGTTATTTTCATCCCAGTTTTTGGGATTACTATTGGTTATTACGTTTTGGATTTTTCCTGTTTACCGGCTTTTTTGGGAAGTAATCTGATCTTCATTGTTGAAGGATTAATGTCGTTCATTTCCACTACATCGGTTAAAATTATTATAAAACCTTCCAACATCTTGAGGTATGTTTGATAACTTGAAAATCACCTTTGTTAAGTTTAAATTTTCAGAGTGTTACTTTTGGCTTACCATTTTTACCATTATCTTGGTATTATCTTAAACGTACGCTACTCTTTTACCGATTTACTTGTTTGGTATTACATTCCTTGATTGGTTATTATCGATTGGTAGAAAATTTTAATTGGAGCTTTCTTATTTTAACATCTGTTATTTCCGCTTGGTGTAAAATTCCACCTATTGCCTGAAACTCACCGCAAGCTTCATTTTGGAAAATTCGTCCAATTGCTCCATTGGTTATCTTTTATTGGTGCCCAGTTCAACCATCAAGAAAGAAGACATCAAAGAGATAAGATCTTTGTTTTGTGCCGACAGATATTATTTGTTAATTATCAAATCGTTAACTATTTTTATTGCGCGACGTATATTTATTGGGTCGTTCTACTGAACAAATTTTTATTTAATAATTTAACCATTTTTGGAAAATACTGTAAATTGATTACAGAAAACGTGTAAAACATCTGTTCCATCCATCATCCATCTTTCCGGCTAAAAAAATTTTTTTTTTATTTACATGACAATAAGATAGTATCAATAGGGGAGGACGTATATAATACCCTTCTCCCCCTACATGTCTTTGTTTTCAAGAAAACTAAAGCAATATCGTAACACTTCTACATCATTTGTAAATATTTAATGTTCTGTCTTCAGATATCGCCCCCCCCCCACGCGGTTTATGCAGTTAATTCTAATCAAAAGTGATTTGAAAATTTTAACACAATATTCTCTTGGCCGCTGTTAAGGTAACGTGACATTTTTATTCACGCTTTTAATTTTTTGATTGAACATTTGAATTAATTTCGGTTAGTTGAAGAGTTCAGGAGATGAAGAGAAAATTTCTTCAAAAGAAATCTTTTCCGTCTTCCAGTTCAGTTTAGCCTAATGTGTACTTATTTTTTTATAATTCCATATTTGGGTTTTCTTCTTCTTAAATTAGGACTAGGTCCTGTAATATCCAACAGTAACATCGATAAAGATCCGAAGCTACTGCTGGTTCTGTGAGCATATTATTTGTTTTACATCTGAAGTAGTTTGCTAGACTGGCTTCAGATGGCCTGTTATCTATATATGTTAATGATATTTGGGTTAATTTAGGTTATTCAGTTGAAAAGTGCAAGTTAAGAAGGTGATCACTGTATTATCTTATAGAAGAGCATCGAGTGATTTAGAGTCCGAAGGGTCTGTGGGGTATGGAATACCCCAGCCATACTTAAATTTTAATATATAAATTTGAAATTTGTGAAGTATCAATAAAGAAATTTTTGAAGGCTACATAAAATGTAAGATAATTTGTCAATCGTTAATTTTTTGCCTTTAGATGGTCGGGTCTAGGCAGTTTATTTTCATCAGAAGTGAATTGAAGTTTTCAGAATATCCTCTTGGCCGTTGCTATGGTAACATGACAGTTTTAGTCAAATTTTTAATTTTTCAGTTGAAACTTGGATTATTAGCTTAAAGGTGAGGAGATGAACGGAAAATTTCTTCAGAAGAAATCTTTTAGTTTTGCATGGGTACTTGTCGCCAGATTTCATCCAAATGCCATCTTATAGAATAAAGGTTTTCAGGAAATTTTTGTCTAAGTCAATTTGGAATTTATTTTGGTTTCGTTCAAGGATTTCTCTTGGTGGATGAACGAATAATAAAACTTAGTTTGGTATCAATTCGTATTGCTCTTCTAGTTAATCTGTGGTTACTTCCAGTGTGAAATCTATTTAAGACAATCTGGAAAACCCCGAATTAAATAAAATACCTGAAAACATTACAAGAAATATACAAAGAGCAGTAAAGAAGCTGAGCCTAGGAGAAAACAGACAAACAAGAAAATCAATAAGGAAACAAAACATCTGATAGAGGAAGGAAGAAAATTAAGAAGAGATTCGATGGATTATAGGAACATAAATAGAACTATAAAGTCATGTATCAGAAGAGCCATAAGAAATTACAACAGCAAATTGGTTGAAGAAACAATAGAAAATAATAAAAATATGAAAGTACTAAGAAGGAAGACAACGTATGCATTGCATCAGAACCAGAGATGGCCAAATGGTCACGGAGAAAACACAACTACTAACAGCAATTGAAGATTTCTATGGAAACTTCTAGAAATTAAGCAACCAAACGGCGATAAACAACGAAAAATTGTCATGAACGTAAAATTCAGAAGAAATTCTCGAAGTAACAATAAATGAAATCCAAGCGGCACTTAAACAGATGAAGAACGGATGTTCATCTGGAGAAGAGCGAATAACCGCTAAAATGCTAAAACTTGGAAGGCCAATGAAAGCATCAAACTGTTTTTGGATCGATGCATAAAGCAAGGAAAAACACCAGGAAATTGGAGAAACGCAGAAGTAATTCTATTACATAAAAAACGGCGATATTGCCAACATCGAAAAAAACTAATAAGCTGACAAAAAGCTCTTAACTAAGGTAGTAAGCGCTCAAATAACAAATAAATTGGTTTTCTACTAGCCAATTAAGCAGGCCGGATTTAGAAAGGGATTCGGTACTAGTGACCACCTGCAAACTGTCAAAATTTTGATTGAAAAATGTGAGGAATACAATGTGCCACTTCACCTTGGATTTGCTGACTTTAGAAAAACTTTTGACACGGTGGAGCTGTGGGCAGTGTTCCAAGCATTGGACGGCGCTAGAGTAGATTCAAGATATACTACTCTGATAAGAAATATCTACGAAAAGGTTACAATACATGTCAAGATAAATGATGACAAGGAAAATTCCTGTAAGTCGAAGATGAAGGTACTATTTCACCAAAATTGACTCTTGAACCACCGCCGATTTGCAGATGACATAGTTATTATATTCACAAGTGACGAAGAGCTAGAGAAAATGCTAAATGAGCTCGATATGATAATCAAAAGAATGGGACTGGAAATGAACATCAATAAACCAAAGTTATCTCCAATCGGAACAAAAACTTTAAACTGGGCCAGTAAGAAACAAAAATCTAGGAAAACAAAATTAAACCGCCGAAATTGTAAGAAGAAGCAAACTGCGATGGGCGGTATTCGGAAAACTGAGATGGGTCCTAAAAGACAACGACATACCGATATACTTGAAAAGAAAGGTGTTTGACTCAAGTATCCTACCAGTCATGACTTATGGAGTGGAAACTATGGCATTAACGGTTAAGAGTACTAAGGCATTGCAAATAACGCATAGAGCAATGGAGAGATGTTGATGGGGAGTGAGCCGTCGAGATAAGGTGAGAAATGAAGAACTTCAGAATCAAACAAAAATAACAGAAGTGCGTAGAAGAGCGGTGGAGTTAAAGTGAACCTGGGCGGGACATGTAGGATGAGAGGGTTTCAAGCAGTGGACATATAAAATAGTTTCACCTGTTTTTTGGTCGCCTCTTCATTGTTCAGAGATGTTGTCACTCCACCTCTTTTGTGGCCTCCCCACACTTTTACGGCTCACCGGGGACTTATCTCTTGCCGTCCTCACCACCCCGTCCTCTGCCATTCTGCTTATGTGTTGGTTCCACTCTTCCTTTCTGCCTATTATCCATTTGTGATATTCTCAATGTTACAAGACTGCCTTAGGGATTCGCTGCGTTCTCTATCCCAAAGGGTTTTTCCCGCAATCCTGAGAATGGTTTCATTTCTCATGTTTCCAAGATAAGTTTCGTTTTGGTTGTATCAGGTCTCGTTTCCGTTACGTACGTCATTATATGTCTTACTGTTGCCTTGTATATTCTAGCTTTTGTTTCTTTTGCTAGGTACTTACTTCTCCAGATGGTATCATTTAGACATCCTGATATTCTATTAGCTTTGTCCACCTGTTGTCGAACTTCTGCTTCTGTATCTCCATAGCTGTACACTGGTATACCCAGATATCTAAAATTTGATACCTGTTGAATTACAGCTCCATTCGCCTTAAGTTTACATCTAATTGGCTCTGTTGATATCACCATGCACTTTGTTTTTTCAATCGCTATTGACATTTTGGCCGTTAGGTTGAACTGGTGGAATAACCTCTGCAGATCTTTCTCACTCCCTGCGACAAGAACAACATTATCTGCATAGCAGAGTATAGATATATCTTTGTCGGGTCCGTTACTTGCCCCCAATTAAAATTTTTGGCCAAAAGTTAACTCCCAATCTATAGAGCTAGCATCGGCTAGCACCCAAATATTAGAGCTAGCACCATTATAGTTTTGTTACAAATCCATATTGAAACAGAAAGGGGACTAAAGTAACGCTAGCCTCCCCCCAGTTAATATTTTGGCTCAAAAATTTTAATCTTTTATCACCAAATGCACAGTTTTTATACATTTTCAAACTATGCCGCTTCACCAGAAACGATATTCTTGTATGTTAATTATGGCTGTTTTAACTTTTGTTTTCTGTTCTTAAATAAATTACAATTAATTGTACATGCTAACAATAAGCCCTGACCTTTAAAAAATCATAAGTCAAGTTTAGAATGAGTGGAACATTTTTTTATACATTTATTAAATATTAATTTGTGAAAAAACTGTAATGGTGATAGCTCTAATATTTGGGTGCTATCTCCGTAGATTATAGAGCTAGCTTTTTGAGTCAAAATATTAACTGAGGAGGGGCTAGTGTTACTTTAGCCCCTCTTCCCCAGTTTCAAAATGGATTTGTAGAAAAACTATAATGGTGCTAGCTCTAATATTTGGGTGATAGCTGGTGCTAGCTCCGTAGATTAGGGAGCTAGCTTTTAGAGCCAAAATATTAACTGGAGGGAGGCTAGCGTTACTTTAGCCCCCGCCCCTCCGTTTCAATATGGATTTGTAACAAAACTATAATGGTGCTAGCTTTAATATTTGGGTGCTAGCTCTATAGATTCGGGAGCTAGATTTTTGGCCAAACATTTTAACTGGGGGGGGGGGGCAAAGTAACGAACCCATCTTTGTCGCCCATCCAGTACCCCCTGCCCTCACGCACTCTTTTTATAATTTCGTCCATCACTACATTAAAGAGCAGAGGACTCAACAAGTCCCCTTGTCGTATACCTCTTTCCACCGCAATTTTTTCCGAGATTTTTTCATTGACTTTTACTTGCATTGTATTTCTATGAATAGATCTTCAATCTTCTTCTTCTTACGTGAGGTCAGCGACTTGTGTTTTCCAACAGCAGCCTCGGATGAGATCCGAAGTCACTGCCAGTATTCTGAGCATATTATTTGTTTTACATCTGAAGTAGCTTGCTAGACTGGCTTCAGATGTGCCTGTTACTTTATATTATTATTAATGATGGCAATTCATTAACATAGGAGGACCACCGGCTTTACGTGCCTTCCGAAGCACGGGGACGGTCATAGATAGAAAGAGAGTCAGAAAGAAAATTTTCCTTTGTAGACTCCTCCCGGGTTCGAACCGGGTGCCTTAGCATTAGTAGTCGATCGCTCTAACTACTAGGTCAGTGACCGTCCTCCGTCTTCAATGGTTTTTATTAAATCCATGGGTAAATTTTTTTATTTTATATATATTACGTCATTAAGGTGAATACGATCAAACGCTTTTTCCAAATCAATGAAGCACAAGAACGCCGGTCTGTTGTATTCTAGGGACTTTTCCCTGGTGGAGGCCGAGAACAACAAAAAGAAGCGTTGGGGTCTTCCCCAAAAAAGATGGTCCGATGACATTAAACAAACGGCGGGTAAACTTTGGCAGCAGATGGCATGGGACGAGAAGGGTGGAAAAACATGGAAGGGGTCTATGTCCAGCAGTGGGCGGTAAAAGGTTGAAAAGAAGAAAAAGAAGAATAGAGGAGTGTCTATTAATGATTGACAACTTTTGGGGATGGGGAGGTCGGGAAAATCTTACGAATACTTCCCGAGGGGGTTAAACGCGGTGTGTTTTTTGTGTGCTAAAATATTACTTCTGTGTATTTTCTTATGAAGAGAGTCGTTGGGCGCCAAAATCTTAGGACGACCCTGCCTATAATTTATTTATACAGTGAGTTCATAAAAAAAAATTTTGGAAACTGGATTGGTGAATTAATAGATACCATTGTATGGTGTTGCCTATTTAACATTGATTGCATATGGATTGAAGGTTAGGGAACCACCAGAATATCACACGACAGTATAGCTTGAAACTCAGCATAGTTTTCGCTAAGTTGCTAACTGAATTTAGTTAGCAAGTTAGATTCTTTTATTTTCTAGTTTCATTGTTGCATTACAAGATTAAAAAGTAATAAATGACGTTTCGTAGTAGCAAACCATTTTTTAATAGAAAAATTTGGTTGGTTAAATTCGTATACTAGGTGGCATTGTAATTGAATTGTAATTATTTCATTAAATATCGTTTTTTTTTAATAAAATTGTTGGCTATAAAAATTCAAAAGCTTAGCGGTCGTGACGCACTTTTTTATTCACTAATTTACATTAATTGCAATTATTGGTTTGAAATCGACGTTGAGAAATAAAATCAATATAATTTATTTATTTGCTTGGTATATTAAATATTACGTATGTATTAGAATAATATTCCGTGTTTTTGTAAATAAATATAAATTTGTCTGTGTATATACAAGTACAGAAGTAATAATAATTATGAGAAAAGGTAATTTCAATAATTATAATTTAACACGTAGTAGTTGATATATTATGTACATTGTGTACTAGGTATACTTTTAATTGATTTAAACTTATACAAATATTATTATTGAAGAAAGCGATTAACCGTTAATTATTATTCTTAATTGGAGTGTTAAGAGTGCATTTCTATTTTAAAAAATTGTAAACAAATTTACAGCCACGAGAAATGAGTGTTTGTTGTTAGGAAATGTTAGACATCATAAAACGATTTCGAATGCGAGTATATTTCTTTAATTATTGTGTCCTCATCAATATTCTGATTAAAAGAAAGAACTTCAGGTTAAAGTAATTAAATGCTATTAGTTGGTTTTAACTTGCAAATACATTACGATTAGTAATTTATACAAATTTACATTTTTATACTTGGCCATTAGTCGACGATCGAGTTACGTGTGCTGATATCAGCCATTGGCGTATTTTTCAAAATTTTTCGGTTGCGCTTGGATTAGAATTGCGAAAAAAATTTCAACTATTGAAAACTAGTATTGTTCTTCCGTCTCTCTCTGACTTTACAATGGTGGGAAGAATTATTGCGATGGTGTGCAAAACAACTCAGGTGAACTTGTAATTGGTTCGCTGTGGTTGCAGATGATGAGCTTATGGTTTTGGTGATGATCAGTGTTTTGAGCTTATTATGTAGTGTTCCAAGTGGCTTGTCACATACGGTAAGCGAATGACTAATAACCCATCCGTCGGTGGTGGTGTCACGGTGGCGAGCGTAGATACAGGTGCAATGTCCTCGTGCAGGTGAGGGGCAGGGACGATCTACCTGTCGTTGTTGCCCATTGCTTATGTGAGTCAGTCCGCGGTTCGCTCCTCTTTGTGCTTGTTGTATACTGCAGTTACCTGGCCTGTGAATGGCACTGGAAGAATTCACGGGGTTCTTTAACTACTCGTGGACTTTGAGTGCCATCCCCAGAGTCTGATAATACTATTGCATATTGTTCGAACAATAATTCGTAATTCAACAAACAAGCAAATCATCATTTGACGTCAACAAATTACACGATACTAGGAAGTGAGTGTAATACGTGCTGTAAGTTTGGAATCGACTTCAAAGAGCTCTTGGATTTCTTCATCAAGTGCGTGTTTACACTTATCAAATTGCTTACGCGTCCTTGGTAGTAACGATTCGAATAACTGTACGTATCGAACACATTTCGCCAAACTTCGTGGTATTTTTTGGTTTCTTGCATCACAATGGGTAGGTAAGTTGTTATTATTATATTAATGGTAACAAAAAAAAATTTTATTCTTATTGCGAAAACCTATTGCTAAAATTCAACAAAACACTTGGGACTCCTACACGTTAGATTTTGTCTGTACCATCGTGCAACCCACACCGGCAACAAATATAATCGAACGATATTTGCTCAAATGTTTGCGATAAATTACGTAATTTTCGTCACGTAATTGTTTCTAAAATGAAGACAATTAGGTGTATAGTGGAAAAATTAACAATATGTAATAATTGTTCATTGTCTACATTGTTCGAATTATACATATTAAAATTAGGATATTTAATTTTTGTATTATACAATAAACCGCCTTTTAATTAACCACTTTTGATTCGAACCCAAAAAAAAAGCGTGGTAATGATGTCCAATTTAAAAATATTTTTGGTTTGGTATATATCGTTTGTGTTACATAATGATAAGCAAGCAGCTTGACCAGCGAGCAGATTGTATTAAAACTTGAATAGAATAATAGATGAACAGTAAAATTATTACAGGTAGATGGTAGATCTTGGCAATGGCCGTGTAAGATGTAGCCGTTCCGCTTGGGTCGGCCAACGTCCGGGAAACGCTGCCCGAAGTTGTCAGTCCATAACGCGGGCCCCTCTCGCCGTTTCGCTCCGGTGCTTTGCCCGCATGTTAGACCCATTATCATTAACCAACCAGGTACGGGAAGATACGCCACTGACTAGACCGGAAAACGTGCTCCAACAACCAGGGGTCATCGCGAAGCCCTCAAAATATCCATCAAGCATTTTCTCCCATCATCATTTTTTTACCACCTTAATTACTCTCTTTTCTATTTTATATTATTATTATTATGTACCCACGCCAGCTGAGTATCTATCTACTATGTACTATGTATTTGAAAGCGTTCGTTCGTGTTATATGTGAAGATTAAATTCCTCTTTGATGAGTATCATTGTTGGATTTAATTATGATCTCTCGATTTTAAGACACTTTTTTAGTTTCTCGTTCCATTGTTTTATAAAATAGACCTTTATTATTGTCAACCGGTTTTTGTTGCATTGTTTTAAAATTTAACAACAAAATTAACTTTAATTATATACAACCAAAATAATATATTATGATGCTAAAAGTTTCCAAAATAATTAAAAATTCAATGTTCGCGTTTTTACATAACAGGTTAGGTATTTTTTTAAATTAAGTGTTTTAGTACAATTTATATTCAAAATTGTTAATTAGTATTTTTTATAGATAAACCCTCGAAAATACACTTTCGAATTCGGTAGACTCGAAGTAAATTGCAAAATTAACGGAAAAAACCGTGAAATTCTACAAAAAACCTGTTATTATCATCAAATATTGTATTCTTTACGAAAGTTCCCAGTTTCACATGGATTAATTAGGTCCACCGCATGTTGAGCGTAGGGAAGGACAGCTAAGCAAAAAAAACGGAGGATTGATTGATTGACCGGCGTAGGTTGGCCTAACTGTAAGCGAAAGAATTTTTTATTTCGTTATTTCTATCCAACCATAGTTTACATGAAGTCATATAGCCCCAGCCGAATCCAAATTAAGCTTCACACTACATCTTTCAAGAAGTGCTGATGATGCTATGTTTATTTATTTGATAGTGATTGCCTAATTCGTATAAACAAATCGAAAGCAAAATTGCTCATATATTTTTTTAAATAATAAATTGGTTCTGGTATTGAACATGTTGCATGCAAATCGCTTGCATTTAAAAAAAATTGTTACAAAAAAATATTTTGCATGCATAAATAATCCGAAATTAGTTCCACACATTCGCATAAAAAATATTAGGAGTAATGTTTTCCGGTATTATACCGGGTGTTCGTATTTTGTAAGCTCGCTTATTCCACCCAAAGAATTTGTTTTGGTTTGAATCGAATCATAAAATTATTGCGCATCGAATGATATTACAAATTACTTTTTGTATTCTGATATAAACAATAACCAACCAAGTTTGATATAAACCAATTTCTACAATTAACCAACTACCTGCTTGATCCACACTCTGCCACGACTGTTTCCCTCAAGGAATTAATATTTGAGTGACGTTTTTTTACAAATTTTTCCAAAATGCGCCGATAATTTTGTTACTAAAAATCGCATGTTTAAATAGTAATTTTTTACCCATATCGAATGCTTTGCACATTGGGTTTATTAATAAGTAAAATACAATTATAAATAGTTTATTAACTTATGAAATTATATCTTGAATAAAAATTGTTTAAATTTTTACAACCTAAGTGAAATTTATTTTTATTAATTTTTATTTAATTTATTATTAATGGATTTTCATTCATTTAGGAATAGTTTAACTGATGAGTTCTTAAAAAGGCGAAACAACATTGTACAACGGTGTCTTAGACTAGAAATGTAAATTTTAAAATTTCACTTAGCTTGTAAAAATTTAAACAAATTTTATTCGACATAAAATACAATTCCGTCAAAATTTACGCTACAAGTAAATCGGTAACTACAAAGGATAAAGTTAAGTTTTGTTCTTGTAGTTCTACCTGATGATGGCCAATACCAATTTTATTTATAAATAAACTAGCTGGATACCGGCTTCGCCCGGGTCTCATTAAAAGGTGGAACTCTGCCTTTGTCTGAATGATTGAATAGCTGGATACCCGGCTTCGCCCGGGGTCTCCTATAATTAAAATACTTTGCCTTTGTGTGAAGTATTTAGATTTTTCAGTATCCTGCTTCGCTTAAGGTTTTCTTCTCGACGGAAATCTTGCTTCCCGTTGCTAGAGCGTTTCAGAATGATTTTAGTGTTCCCGTTGTCGAGTGTTTCAGAACGGTTTATATTGTACTCTACAATTTTCTCTACAGCTTTTCTTCTCCAGTATTTGAAATCACTTATAATAGTGTAGGTACTGAATGTGAATATACCAACGTAAAATTACCATATATCAATTACAGGTATTGGCGATGGGAATCTCGTTAATCCATTCATGCTCGTCCGCAATTTTTCACTTTTTTTAAATTAAGCTTTTCGGTCCCGGTTTTAGCGGAAAACCTCTTTAGGGTCCTAGAGAGTAACTGTGCAAAATTGCAGTGAGGATAAACTGCTGTCAATCCTCCAATACCAATTATATGGTAATTTTCGTATTCAAGATTACTATCGTATTTGAATGCTTCATTCTTCAACAAAGACCATTTCGCAACTTGTGCTGTTGCTTGCCGTAACCTATTAGCTTCACGTCGAATCAAGGCAGCATCTTCGTTTTCTTTACTTTTAGCATTAGCGGTTTTCAACCTATTAGTTTCACGTCGAATCAAAGCAGCATTTTCGTTTCCTTCAGTTATAACGATATATTCACGACGGGTCTTTTCTCGCTCCGCCTTCCGTCTTTTTACTGCTTCTCTCTGGACCGCTACTTCCTCATCAGATTTTTCTTGCTTAAGAGCCGTATTTGAAGACTTTCCAAGTTTAATTCTTTTAGGCGAAGGTGTTTCTGAAATATCTGTTATAGATAACTTTCTTTTATGACACTCGTTAATATTTTCCGTTCCATTAATATCGTCATCAACAACAATATATTCAATTTCGGACATCTTTTCTTTTTTAGTTTATAGATATGATGATATATATAATTATTTATATATATAATAAATTGTAGTTGGTACATAGGGGATTATCGGTTTAACGAAATCCATAACGTGATAATACAGCCTCTTGTTGAGAAAGCTTAAACAACCTCATTTTTTAAAGAAATTAATGCTTATAAAATTTTTCTTCTTTGATAAAATCCTCTTAATACCTTTGAATAGCAAGCTTGTGTTTGAAGTTGGAAGAATATCTCGATTCGACTATTTCATTGGTCGAAAAATTTTTTTTTTTGGGTTGGTATAATAAATGAACGAACCAATCAGAAGCGCAAAGGACACGACACACACACACTGAGAAATATATAATAGATTCGGCCCATTTATCCAAAACTAATATTGGGTTTATTGCTTTTACATTTTATACAAGAAATTGCACGTAAGTTGAAATTTTAAATTTCTTACGGTTTTTTATCCTTTCTATTTGGTTTTTGGACATGAGTTGATTGCGGATTTCTAAAATGGAACAGCAGATAGTTTGGTTTTGTTTATCGTGGATTTACATTTTCTACATTAGTGGTTGATTTTGAAGCAGCAGAAGAAATTGTGTTCATTACGGTGAGATAATAGCTTATCGTCCTTTTCTGGTTTCTGTTTGGCAACTTTTGTGTTTTGGGGATCTAAATTAATTGGGTTATTAAAACCACAAAATATTGTGAAAATTTTCTTTAAGATTTTTTCCCTCGCGCTTGTGGTCAAGTGTCATTGATATTAACTGGAAAGCCATAGCATCGTAGTCTAGTTTTATTTTGGATCAGCAACCACGTCGTTTTAATCATTCTAACTGGAGGAATCATCAGAAAATCCAAAAGATAAGTTTGTTTTAATTGCTTGTGTTGATAAAATTAATGATTATGCGAGTAATATAGCTCATAATGCAAAAAATGCTTAATTTTGGCCATTTAAGGAAAAAAGTAGAGAATTAACGAAACTCAACCCATTAAGTATTTTCATAATCAAATACTTACTCTTTCAGGAACTGATGAGTCCACCCTGAATTTAAAAGCACTTATACCCGATTTCTTCACTCGTGGTTATCTTCAAGTTAGCAAATTTCAGCTTAAATTGACGAAATAACCAATCAGACAACAACAAAACAAATAAATCAATCATCTGATTGGATATTACGTAAATTTAACCTGAAGTTTGCTAACTTGAAGATAACTATGAGTGAAGAAATCGGGCATTAATCGTTTGAAGGATTGTTGGGGGAATTAATTTTTTTTTATAATTTCAAAAGGATTAATTTTATCAAAAATTACAAGAGATTTCTTTTATCGATCTTTAAATTTGCCTGTTTTGTTGTTTTTACGATAAAAATTTACTGAATTATGAAAAATGTAATTAAAAGTCACATTTCCACGCGTGTTTTTACCAATTTGTTCGAAATGTAAAGACAAAGTTTAAAGGCATTTTAATTCCCTGTAATTTCGTGTTTTATTTTACCCTCTAGGGGAAAAATTGATCAAGTTATAGCTTTGTGTTGTTAAGAAAATGTGTTTTTTCAATTTTGTTAGTTAAGATGGGAATTGTTTTCAACGAGAAAAATGTCGCCAACAGATGACGTGACAACAAAAAAAAACAAAAAGCATAATACTGCCGCTATAATTTTGAAATTTTAGAATTAAGCTTTATATTATTAATTTGGTTTCTTTCGTCAGAAATTTTCAAAATATTCATTATTAAAAGTTTCAACAACCTCATTTTGTAAATAAATAATTGTTTATGTATATAGCTTCTATAAATTTATATGTATTCTATATTACAAAAAGATTTTCACCTGCAAAATTTGTTTGTTATTTTGCTGTTTTTGTATTGTCGCGCCACCTGTTGATCAGACAGGTTTGACAGAAATAATTTATAGACAATTTTTGTGGTTTTTGAAGAAATAAATGAAGTGGTGTTTATTATTTTATTTGTAAATAGTTTATTAACTTGTGAAATTCTAATTTAAAAATATACAAGCTTAGTGAAATTTGAAAATTTTTAGTCTAAGACTCCGTTGTACAAAGTTGTTTGTCTTATCAAGAACTCATCAGTTTTTAATATAAATTTTAATGTATTTTATTCCATTTTCATTCATTTAAGGATAGTTTAACTGATGAGTTCTTGATAAGATGAAACCACTTTGTACAAAAAAATGTAACTGAAAATTTTAAATTTCACTAACAAGAAATTCCATAACAACACTGTAAGCTTCTATATTTTTAAAAAATGTTAATATTTTATTAGAAAAAACGTTATAACCTAAAAAATCTATTTTTTATGATAAATTCTGTTTTTTTTTTCAAATAAGTTATGAAAAATTATCTTTACACAAATAAAATTTGTTCAATTTCTGTTGTGAAACTAAGTTTATTATAATATCTTGCAAATAAAACCAACTAACTGTGTTCGTTTATCATAATTTCAGCTTTTAAAAAATTCGTTCGAAACTTGATTAATTAATTAAATAATCAAAATTTTGCAGTTCAGAATGCAGAAAAAAAAATTTTGTTTTTAAATATTTTCTTAAGGTACACGTCACAGCTACGTGATCGCCAAGTGATTTTGTTTTCAGATGTTTAGTTTCTTGTTAGTTTGAAAATCACCTCTTTTTTGAAAAATTTCTGTAAATTTACCTTCATAATTTTTAAAAAATCATAAAAATATTTTTTAAAGTTTGTAAAACTATCTATAATTTGGTGTTTTTATTGACTATACAGGGTGTTTATTAAACAAAATGCAAAATTCAAGGGACTATTCCCTGGATTATTCTAACAATACGAATATTTTGAACTTTGATGATTTTTGAAAAGCAGCTTTGTTTCGAAGATACAGGGCGACAAAAATTTTATGACAAGAACAACGTTTTATTAACAAAAATTAGATGTAAAGCTTCTTAATCTACAATAATTGTCCAAAATGACTACTTTCGGCTAGGATGCAAGAATCCAATCTTCTTTCCATTGATTACCGAAATCTTTTTGAAAAAAAGCAAAAATTTTTATTACCCTTATTTTCGAAACAAAGCGGCTTTTCAAAAATCATCAAAGTGCGGAATATTCTTAGAATAACCCAAGAAGTAACCCCTTGAATTTTTGTCGTTTGTTTAATAAATACCAGGGGGTTCACCACTGACCAAAAATCTGTACACCAAATTTGCATTTACGATAATTTGCAAAAAATTGCAAAAAATTGCAAAAATTTGCAAAAATTTGCAAATAATTTCAAAATTTGGAAACAATTGCAAAATTTGCAAAAATTTACACACATTTGCAAAAATTTACACAGATATTTACATAAATTTACACAGATATTTGCAAACAATTTCAGACATTTGCAAAGATTTACAGTCATTTGCAAAAATTCACATATATTTGCAAAAATTTGCAAACAATTGCAGAAATTTGCAACAATTGCAGAAATTTTCAAATTGCAAAAATTTACACAGATATTTGCAAACAATTTCAAACATTTACAGTTATTTGCAAAGATTTACAGGCTTTACAAAAGTTTACAGGCATTTGGTAAAATTTCCACACATTTGTAAAATTGGCAAACAATTGCAGAAATTTGCTAACAATTGCAAATCATTTACAAAATTATGTACACCAAATATACTAGGTGGTCAACCCCCCGATAAATACCCTGTATACGATGTTTCTAGGCAAGGTTGGAGCTATTCAAAAGTTCCATTAAATATTATGTTATTTTTCTTTACTCTTTTACCGTGAATATTTATATGGTCCAACCCAACTAACATTCAACTGCAACGTTGGTCTTTAAGGGCCAGCTGTGTATCAGAAGTTAATCTTCGCATCATACTGATCCGTGGATAAAGTTCGGTAATTGGTTGGTTTTTAAATTTTCAACCAATCACCAACTTGATCCGACGATTAACTTCTGTTATGCAACTGGCCCGATGATGCTTCTTAATTTAAAGCAGTGGTTTTCAACATTTATTGCCACTGAATCAAAATGTCGAAACGGATTTAATTCAACATTTAAAATTCATTTTTCTGAACGTCAATGAAATAATGGATGGGTTTCACTATTTTTTAATTTTATTATTTGAAAGTAAGTCGCACTGAGACATTAGTTCTTTTTTAGATTTTTTGAAACTCAAAAAGAGCCAGGGTTATGACGAAGTAGCCTCAAATAAGCGGGGTTTTAAAAAGCAATCAGAATTATTAAAAGTACAATGCTGCCAAGTGATTTTTAAATAACTGTTAGTTGGTAATACAAATAATTTTCATGTCAATTTTTTTAATGGCCGTCAAATGTTAGTAAATAGAATTATTTGGTTATGTACGTTCTGTATTTTCCGGTATTTTCACTTTGTTAAAATAATACTCGTTAAATAGTACATGATCACTTATTTTATTATAAATTTGTAATGTAAAACTCATGTCATATCTGATAGCTACCTATTTAGACAACATTGCACAACAACGTTTAATTCTGATTGGTTAATCGCAGCGAGTAAATTAAATATATTCTTTTTAATTCCTGCATTTTCATCCGACTTTCATAGCCATTATGTTGTTTCAAAAATTTAAAACTAGTAGAACTTCTCCATTAATGATCTCAAATATTTTGTGCTACAATATTTGCACCTTAATTTTATTTTATTTAAATAATTGGTGATTTAAATAACAAAATTAACAATTTTGATTTTAATAAAAACACAATTTCATAACAAAAAATAGCCAAAACTTGGTAAATTTTTATCGTAGAGGGTAAA
Source organism: Lycocerus yunnanus (assembly GCA_036346125.1). Taxonomy (NCBI): domain Eukaryota; kingdom Metazoa; phylum Arthropoda; class Insecta; order Coleoptera; family Cantharidae; genus Lycocerus; species Lycocerus yunnanus. The sequence continues at coordinate 2,906,299 of JARFIX010000050.1, forward strand.
AGTACAGGGAATTAAAATGCTTTCCAACTTTGTATTTCATATTCTTTGTAGGACTTTTACCATTTTGCCTCTCCCCATTGACGACTCGGATTGTATCTCTGAAGCCTTCCGTGATAAAAATAGTGTTTACCACGCAGTTTTAAAATTTAAATAAGTTGCAGTTTGAAATAAGTTTTGAATTACTTTAATTTTTTTGATTCTTGGAATTTGGCAGTTATCTCTTTACCACGGACGCGCATGAATGGATTAACGAGGTTTTAAAAAATAATCTCGTTTGCCCCTCTGTAGGTATTTTTTAAATGCACCACTGTTCTCTAAATTATTTATTTTTACTGTAATTTTGTGTGGAATATTACATAATCTCCAGCAGTTATTGACAGTGAGGATTTTATTAAAATACGTGATGGTGATCTACCATCTTAGATCCAGCCCATTTCCTCTGTCAACTGGTTTGGACTCCTCATAGTCAAGCTGGTTCCTGAGCCTTGTAGTGTAATTTAGTTTGATTTTCTTCTTCTTCGAAGAAGAAAAAGTTTGATTTTGTTGTGAACTAATTTTTGATGTTGAAAATGAAAAAATATGAACAAATAAATTTGTCAAATTTCTGGTGTAAAATTAAGTTTATTAAAACATTTGCAAAAATCAGGCGTGGCCTGAAACAAATTGAATTTATTGGTCAAGTGAAAACTCGTGAGCGTGTTGACGTTGATAACTTGATTAGTTAATTTGTATAATCTATTATATAAATTATCTATTATATAAAATACCTTACATGGGAGTTTTCATTTTGAACAGTTAATTTATGTTTTTAATTTGATTTTTCGAATCGAGCATGGACGAGGATGATGGGTAAGTGCTTTAGATGATTTTAATAGCATGTTTTGATTGAAGGAAATTATTTTGGGATGGCTTGATTTTGCTAGTCGTTTCCATGTAACATTGAGTTGCCAGTTACACAGCCAATTCCTTCCGTCTTCCTCGGAGTTCGAATTGGGTTGCTCTTCCATGTCCAACTGGAAATAACTAAGATTGTTAACATTGAGATTCCAGTCTTAAATTTGAGTTTCTAATTTATTTAATTATAAATATGTACTACTATACTCAGTGTGGAATTTAAAATACAACCCAATGGTAATGGTAAACTTGAACGAGACGACTTCGTACTTTGGGAAGTAAAGTGGCCTCTTTGGTTTTCTTTGCTTAGGGGGAGTAAAATTGGTACTTTTGAAGAGCTGGGTCACTCAAAAAGCGTGAAAAATAACTTTTTATACATTATGACCCATAAGAAAAAAATTTGTTTCAACATTTTTATTTATCAAGTACGTCAAAATTTGCTTTCGTCGCATTGCCTACTAAATTATCAAATGGGAACATGATCTTCTTGTGAAAAAGATACTGTATCGCTGTATAATTATAGAAATATGACACTTGATGCGTTCAGTTATATCAACTACATATTTAAAAACGAATTAGTTCCTTTTTAGATAACCGAAGAAGATATAACTGGCATGCTACTTTAATTTATTATTGAAATTTCCTTTTTTACGTAGTTTCCACCAAATGAAGTGTGATGGTCTAAATTAGGACATTTTCGAATTTACTTGGTATGTTTTGATAAGCAATCTCAATTTGACAGTCATAATTATAGAGAAAAAAGCCCACACATGAATCTATCCAACATTCTTCCGCATCTTTGATAGGCATCCACGTGTGGACATTTTGAATCAAAAATGAGTATTAGATAATTACTGAAAATTGGAGACAGGCCCCCGGGCTTGCTTTTTATTATCCGATAGCTTCTCCTCCCAAAGTGTAATTATAAAATCTCAAAATAAAGCTCAGTTTAGAAGAAAAAAATAAAATCAGAATTCTACTCAAAATTTCAAAATCTTACTGCTAGGGTGGGTTGATTTTTTTTGCATTTAGGACATCTAATCATTGCCCAGAAATTTTATTTAAGTGGGTGATACAATTCTTGTTCTTTTTGTGATGAGCTTTCATCTTCTTCTCTATGGCTTTCGAGGAGGTAGTATTTATTATTCTTGTTTACTAAAGGGAAAAAATAAGGGTTTAAGCTTTAGATTTTTTCAAGTATCCATAACGCGTCGGATTCATTATTATTAATAAATTAAATTATTAAAAATTCGAATTTGTACTTCAATTTTAGTTATTATGTTTTTGAATTAAAATTTGCATACTCAGCCCGTAAAAAATCCGCGCAAACTCCTTCGATTCCAACGTGCAAAATCATGTAATATGCAATCGATTAAAGAAAATTATACCTTACATAATTAATCCTTTTGTTAATTATTGTTGAGTTGATAAAAAAATATTATATTATTTTGTTTGAATTTTTCGTACTGATCGTTATTTTTGTTTCCATGTAGTGCTTTGGTGGCCGTTATAGCGGACTGTCGAAAACATTTCCGCATCGAAATTTTTATGCCAGTCCGCCCATGGCTATATTATTCATTAACATCTCACGTCCTGCAAAGTTATATAGTTATTCGTAATTTAGACACCTCCAAGCCATGATGGATACTACCAGCAACATTCTTGAAGTTTTGAACATCATAGTAGTAAGTAGCAATATTGAAAGCATCGAATCTTGTTAGATTGGAAGATCTGTTATAACCGATAAATATGAATTTTACTGCTGCACTATGTAACATAACTACCAACACGCCCACGCAGATAGTTTTACATCTTCGCTGTTTATTATAATTTATCCATTTGCACATCATAAAAGCAGTTAATCTCGTCTGCACTCTTATATTATTATTATCTCGGCATCGCACAAGTACTTTTCTCAAATTTTTTCAAATCCAAGTGCCTACCATCATAAGTACAAAGTTTGGCATTATTAAATAGCCTTCTTTAATATTACATAGACTGAGTGATGACAACATTTATATTCGAACATAACACAATCTAGAAATACAGGGTGAATAATTTTTTTCAATCAAAAAAATATTTAAAATTTCTTCATTCTGAGAGCCTTTCTAGTTTCTATGAACGCCTTTTATTTTACATTTTCTTATAAAAATGAAAAAAAATTATTTTTTTAAATGTAAATGTTTTTTGTATTGCAAAAAGCGGTTCCTAAACATTTTACTTCCAATTACTTATATTGATATATTCAGAATTTGTTTTAAAACAAAATATTTTGCAGTTTAAAATTGTGAAATATTGATAGATATAGAAATATAGAAATATTTTAGAGATTGGGAACTAAACCTCTCAAATGCAGACATTTTGATACATCTGCAGATTTCATGATCCCATGTTTTTGTGAATAATGTGGATTTCGGGGGAGAGTAAATTAACATAAACTTACACTCACTTAGTCATCAGGGTTCGCATCCCATCTATCTCAGGTATGACCATTACCGTCAGGCAACCACCGGACCACGTCACTTAACCCAAAAACGCTACAAACAGGCATTTTGAAAAAAATTTCACTTTGTAAAACTACGATTTGTTAGGACAGCGCGCAACGCATAACTTACAGTCAGCTGGACGATGCGCACGTCTGCTGAAATTAAATCATGTTAATGTGGGAAAGTGTTTTGTTAAGTCTGCTCAGGTGCGCGTACGTCGGCAGAATGCATCGAAATCAATTCGATTTTTATTTCGACGCAGTCGTTCAGTTGAACTCACAGCGTTCATAGTGACGAACATACAGGTGTCGGCAGAATAATTAGAACCGATTTATTTATAACAAACCTGTTCTGCCAAAACGTCATGAGTCACGCACTGTCCTAACAAACCGTACTTTAACTCAACTAGTGATCACAATAAGCCAATGTGGCATTAATCCATTGCATTGTATGAATAATCACTGGAAGGCCAGACCACATCACCCATTAACCCAGTAGGTGTTTCTTCATCACTATAAATCTACAATCAAATCAAGTTCACGATTAAGGTGATCTTCCTGTAATTCAATAAATTTTCTTTTTACGTTTTTCTCTTCTCTGAAGATTTTTGTTATAAAAAAAATTATCTACGAATTTTTGGGCATCACCTCACAATGCGGGGTCTAGCGCTTGGAAGTTGCGCCACTGATATAGGCCCTAAATAATTGGGCACCAGGCACCACTCACTATGAAAAAATAACAAATTATGAACGCACGAATAACTTTAATTTAGAACAAATTAGCTGATCGAGTTGAACAAATCCTATGCACGCTATTTAATCGTTCCAAAAGAATCACCATATTTGAGTAGATTAGTAACTCGTTAGCGGCGAATATGGAAAAACTTGAAAATTTAATTAGTTTGGTGGCATTTCGCAGCAATCTTAATGATAAAAGTATGCACTATATTACTATATTATTATGATTGGATCCGGATTAAAACGTAAACTATAAATTGCGATGATATCAGGCTCTTGGTGGTGGTGATGTCAAAACATAGGATTGCATCAATATTTTAAAATACATATGTATAAAGACTTTAACGTTGTTATAGCAAAATATTTTTTTTAAATTTTTTTGTTCCACAGAAAGCTACAGATGATAATGGTAAAATTTATTTGAATACTAATGGGTTAAGTTTACTAATGGAGCCTGTTCAGGTTCAAGGTGGACTGTAAGGTTAGAGTTAGGTTAGGTTAGGAAATTTTTGAAAATTATATAGAAATACAAAGGATATTCAAAAATTTATCACATTGGGTGATATGAATAAAAACTAGTAAATGCTAAAATTTGAAAAAAAACTAAGCAAATGCTTGGTTTTAAGTTAATAAAAACTGTCGAGGATTTATTAAATGAACCTTAAGGTTTAAATATTTCCTTAACAGTTATTAACAACTAAATAATTGTTGCTCACCAGGCACAACTTTAATGCTTAAAAAACTATTAGCATTTCCTAATAAGTAAATACAAAAGTTTATTCACTCTAAAATCAGCATTTACTTTTTCTAATTGCTTTTGCTTAAACTTGATAGTTTAAGCTTTTCCTTGGGTTTTATTCACACTACCCGACTTGGCCATCGAATATAAATAATTGTTTAACTTCGAAGGTAGTACATACCAGATGAACGATGGTCTGCCCAAGGGTTCACCCACCTTTTCAACACATTTGATTTGGTACAGAGATCCACGAACTTTGCATGATACTTACTACAAATATTTATCATAAGTTGGAAGGTACTTCTTGATTTGTAAGACGTGTAACAAAAATAAAAACTACAAATAAGTGACATACCAGGTATACGACCCCCGCACAGGAAATATTTTTATAGGTGGAATAAGCACTAGCACAAAAGACCAAAGGAAAACTTTTATAATTACTTAAAGACCACACTGTAAAACTGATTAACAGGTGACCGGATAGAGCAAAATGGAACATGAAGGAACAGAACATTGGCAAAAAAACACTGAAATAACAGAACCTTGACAATAAATTTAAAAAAATCAAAAAACCCGACTCCATAAAAAGCGAAATAAAAAGATGGAAACAAGCAGACCTAGGAACATAGTAAAAATCCTTTATCCTTAAATTAAAATAGTGATTGTTATTATTTGTCTTCAGCCTGCCAATTAAAAGGTGATGTGAAAGGTGAATATGATAATTAATTTCAGGCGGAGGCATCAGATTCATATTTTACTTGCTGCAACTCCTGCCTGTACATACTATGCCTCTGTATTATGCACTCAAAAACTGAAATTAATTATCATATTCACTGAATATCATTAAATAATTTAGTAGTAAAGTAGTAATATCTTACAACTTAAATTATTCATATTTGACAATACAATGACAACTTATTTACAAAATTATTTGAGGTTAGGTTATTTTCATCACCCAAAAGTTGGCTTTGAACAGCTGTCAGTGTGTTGTAATCAGAAACTGTGCAGAACACATGCAACGAACAAACTATAGGGTAAGGTAAGGTAATTTGGTGATAATTTTTGAAAACTGCATTTTTATAAACTTCTAAGGTTTTTTAAATAATTTTAAGTTATCAGATATCTTTGATAGACATCTCAGACACCCCCCTTTGGAATTTATTTTGAATGTAATTTATCGGGCTTGCCACAACTGGAACTTGAAAAAATGTCTTACCTATATAGGTTATTTGGTGACAGGTTAGGTTATTTGGTGATAGTGGTTAGGTTATTTGGTGATATTAAAAAACATTGTTTTCAGTACAAAAATAACAAAATGTTTATTTAAGATGTACTTTAGTAAAGTATTTACATTTTCAAAAATCTTCACAACATAAATCTGAAAACATAAAGCTGCAGTTTATTAAAATGTTTTTATTTTGTTTCAACGCATCTTACTCGAAAATCCTAATGTGGGATAAAAAATTTTCCTACAAAAGTTGTTTATTTTTATGCAAAATATGAATCTGCTAAAAAAATTAAGGTGCCATTTAAAAACCAAAGTTGACCTTCAAATGACCTTGAAAAGGTCAATAAATTAAGAAAACAATTATGTCATATTCTGTCCCCTTCGCTATCATACAACTTTTGTTCGAAATATTTTTCATCTGACTTTTGGTTTTGAGATATTAATTGCTGGAAGTTTTAAAATTAACACCGGTATAATAAAATCCTCAGCAAACGTGAACTTTAAGTTCCCACTTGGCTAAGGTTATTACAACTACAAATCTAAATTATTTTTCAAAAACAAAGGTGAATTATAATGCCAAATCTATGGCGAATACACTCATATCAAATTATACGTAATTTTATTTGCACGAACTTGACAACAAAATTCGGAATTCAGATACTGCGATTAACCCAAAAAATGTCATTTAATAATGAAGGTTAGGGGGATTTCGTTTTGTTTTGAGTAAACAAGCGCATCATCTGGCTGCCTCACATTTAACTATGAATGTAGACCATTTACTCTATCTGCTAGAAAAAAATTGGACTATTTTGGCAATAGGATATTATGTGGTTAATTTTATAAAACTATCACCAAATAACCTATATCACCAATTTACCTTACCTTACCGTATCATTAAATAATTTAAGTAAGATATTGCAATTTAAGTAGTAATATCTTACAACTTAAATTATTCATATTTGACAATACAATGAAAACTTATTTACAAAATTATTTGAGGTTAGGTTATTTTCATCACCTAAAAGTTGTTTCAAAAGTTGGCTTTGAACAGCTGCCAGTGTGTTGTAATCAGAAACTGTGCAGAACACATGCAACGAACAAACTATACACACCCAGATACGCGTGAAAAACATAACCCTGTCTTTGCTGTCGCGCAGTCGGGTCGGGTAAAAAAGAACACTAAAAAATGAGAATAACGGATTAAAGTTTGTCAACTATTCGCATGAGTTTTTATTATTTAGTTATGATTTTGTTATGAGTTTTGATTATTTAATTATTGATCCTCAATATTGCAATATTTCTTCTCCACATAAGGCGTTCCATACTTAAAAAATTGTTAAAATACGTTATTTTCGGCGTAATACGTTCTTAAAACTCAAAACAAAAGTTAACAATCGGCAAAACTTCATCCCGATGTTCTCATTTTTTTAGTGTTCTCTTTTGTCAAGGTACTGTTATTTCAGTGTTATCTTTTTTCCTTCTTCTTTTTTATTGTTCTGTTTTTTGCATGTTCTGGTTTTTCATGTTCTGTTTTTTCATGTTCTGTTTTTTTATGGGGGACGGGTAAGAAACCTGAACTCCGATTTTGACTATTTTTAAAGTGAATTATGAAAGATGAGGGTCTAATTAGCGTATAAAATTAATAATATTTGCGAATTGTTCACAAATTTTGGAAAAAACGGATTTAAAAATTTATTTACAGTGCAATTGTAAATAAATTGCAATCTCATTGGCTCTTTTGAACTGTAACCCCGCCCATCCAAAATAAAATACGTTGTGGCAACAGTAAAATACCAGAATCTTGGTTTTTTCAACGAATTATAAAAGATAATGGTGTAATTAACAAATAAAAAAATAAAATTTGTGGTTGGTTAACAAATTTCGGAAAAAATTCACTTTTTGTGTGAATCCGAGTCTCGATGTAGTTGCGTTTGTCAGAACCCACTTTCCGCGCTCGGAGCGGGCGTCGCGGTAAACGCGGTAAGCGGAGCACAAGCACTTTATTTACTAAAAACATCCCCCAAGACGATACAACTCAGAAAAGTGTGGAAGTTGACTCGACGGATTTCAGGGAGCGACTGGTATCTCCCCACCGCTAGTCGTGGTCAACCCGGGCATAGCACACGCACCGTTAACACAATGCATAAATTATTACGCAATAATTCACTTACATGTAATTCTTATGGGAAAATTGTAATTTTCAAATTTGAATTGTGGCCTTATTACAAGTCCGACTAAATTCATTCTCACCTTAAATTATTGGCATTTTTATGCTCTTTCGTTTGGTATAGCCATTTTATACCGGGTGTTCATTAACATTTTTTCATCTGACTTTTGGTTTTGAGATATTAATTGCTGGAAGTTTTAAAATGAACACCCGGTAGAAAAAAATGCCCTTGAGTTCAAATTTATTACCTCGACCATTTTCATGTTCTGTTTTATCATAGAACCTGATTAACAATATTCTCAGTAACCTTTAACGTTTGAAAAACTACCATAATTTCCAAACCTAGAATACCAAAATTGGGTTATTATTGACCCACTGTTTAAATTACTAATTTATGTTTATTTTAGTATTTTTTAGAATTTATTTATTGTGTTTAAATTAAAGTAATGATTTTAAACCAAAAAAAAAACTAAAAGTACTGTATTGTTAAACAAATGTAAATTAAAACCAAAACAAAATAAAAATTAACTACAAAGTTTCAAAAAAAGATAAAATTATAAAATCTAATAATAATTAAGAAAATGAAATGTAAAATTTAGCTTCACAACAATCGTTTAAGAAGATGTGATTCGTACTAATAAAAAATCGGATGTGACCATGCCCATGACTTTCATACTTTTATTAAATATTAAAAATTATTTTAATAATAAGAAAAAATATTTTCCATTAACCAATGTGACCCAAAATCTAATCAGCTCTAAGTCTAAATATAAAGATACAAAATACCAACTTTAGTTTTGAAATTCTCATTAGTTTTTAAAATATTTAATAAAAACTAATATTAAATAATAAAATTTAAAATAATAAAAAGCAATAGTTTTTATAAACGAATTTTATCTAAAATTTAATCAGTTTTATATTGATGAAAATATGAAAACCTAAATTTGGTTTTGGAATTCTATTACTTTTTGAAATATTAATTAAAAACTAATCTATATATATAAAAATCAATGTCTGTTTGTTTGTTTGTTTGTCCTTCATTTTCTTCTGAACCATTTCACCGATTTCAACCAAATCTTGCACAATATCTTATTAGGACTCGAATAGGTTTTCCGCTAAAACCGGGACCGAAACGCTTAATTTAAAAAGAGTGAAAATTGCGGACGCGCATGAATGGAACGAGATTCCCATCGCCAATACCTGTAATCTATATACAGGGTGTCCCTGTGACCGTGGAGAACCTCTTAGGTGGGGAGGAGGAGGAATAGAGGACACTTTTCTAAGACATATTTTTAAATAAAATTTTGTCCAAGTCGGTCCAATTTAACGGACTACAACGTTGGTCTAATAATTTTTTGGGAAACCAACCGTTTTCACATAAATTACGAAAATAATGAACAAAGTGTAGGTTAAAAGACTAAATAAATTCACAATAAATTTCCTATCCGGTTGGGCCGTTAGTTTTTTTCTAAGACGTTTCGTTTAAAAGATACGGGGTTGGCAAGAAAAGTAAAAAAAATAAAACTCGGAATTTTTTGACATTTTTTCCTTAATTTAATTCATAACTCGAAATCTGTTGATTCTAGGCGATAAGAGGTTATAACATAATTTGTAGATATTCAAATGCTCTATAGAAAAGCTCTAATCCATTAAACCCAAAAAATCAAAAATATCGGTGCAATGGCCGCTTGAAATCATAAATTGAAAAATTGCTTTAAAGTGAGGTACCCCAAGGGTTTGGACTTGGACAAAAATTTTATTTAAAATATGTCTTAGAAAAGTGTCCTCTATCACCACCTAAGAGGTTCTCCACGGTCACGGGGACACCCTGTATATAAAATAGATATGTGGCTGAAGACAGCACCAGAATCAAATATATGAGTTTTACAGTGGACCAGACAAATAATTAAAGTTTTTTAAATTTATTTATTTTAAATAACAGGTCATTAAGTAATATTTTTAGTTCTCAAGGTGATAACATGAAAGTAAAATTAATAAAAACAAAATTCAACGGTTAAATGATAAAAAGTCGGTTCCGCTTACAAAATGACAAAATTCACAACTTCTCTCAAACATTTTGATACAGGCTGACATTAGTGTCAAATGATAGGTAATAGTGATAAGTACAATATATATTTCAGAATCAAAAATTCAGGGGCTGAAGGGTATAACGCCGCCCCAAAATTTCAAAATTCACAACTTCTCTCAAACATTTTGATACAGGCTGACATTAGTGTCAAATGATAGACAATAGTGACAAGTACAACATATATTTCAGAATCAAAAATTAGGGCTGAAGGGCATAACCGCCGCCCCAAAATTTCAAAATTCACAACTTCTTTCAAACATTTTGATACAGGTTGAAATTAGTGTCAAGTATTTTGCAAAATCAAAATACTTCAGACAAAGGCAAAGTATTTTATTTTAATGAGACCCGGGCAAAGCCGGGTATCCAGCTAGTATTAAATAATAAGATTTAAACAAATTTTAAAAAATAGATTCCATGAACCAATTTTAACCAAAATTTAAATAACTCTAACTTCTACCATAAAGATAGATAATATCAAATTTGGTTTTGAAAATTTTGTTAGTTTTAAAATATTAAATAAAGACTAATATTAAATAATAAAACTTAAAGAAATAAAAACAATAGTTCTCATAAATCAATTTTAACTAAAATTTTAATCAGTTTTAAATCTCGACATAAGTATTCTAAATCCTAAATTTGGTTTTGAAATTCTTATTATTTTTGAAATAATAATTAAATACTAATATTAAATAACAAATTTAAAAAATAAAAAATAGTTTCCATGAACCAATTTTAGCCAAAATCTAACCAACCTTAAGTCTCCATATAAGGATACAAAATCCAAAATTTTGTTTGAAAATTTCCATTAGTTTTTGCTGTAGGTCGCACACAAAATTTGACCACAGACACACACACAGACATTTTTTGGAAATCGTCTTATTTTACTCAGGGGACCTCAAAAGTGTAAATCTATCAAAATCTCAAATTTTTTCTGCACGAAAACAATACTTTCTCATATTGCATATTAGGCCAGTCAGTAGAGAATCGAAATAAGGTGGTATGTTGCAAACGGTGGTGTAGAAGATTTTATTTTTTTAACTTGTATAAATAGGTACAAGCATGTGAAAAACAAAATGCTAACACGGGCGACCTCGGAGAACTTTTGGCAGCCAAAGAACTTCAAAATTTTAGGACTTTTTTTAGTTTTTTGCATATAACTCCTAAACCGTGGATCCTATCAAAACATTTGTGGTTTAACAAATTAAAGAGCGTTAAATTCTGCGTCAAATGAGTACCACAACTTAATAATTTGGTCAAGTGGTATGGTCGAAAACTACGGTCAAAAAACGACGATTTTTTCTAATTTTGTCAAAAACTGAGATATACGTATATGTGAGTGCGCGTCCGGCATCGATCGCGCTGCACTAAATTCGTTGTAACTTTTAAACTAATTAATGAAATTGAGCATTCAAAAGCTCAAATGAAAGAAGAAACATGTAGCTATTGGACTATTATATTTTCTAATATAAAAATGAATGTATATAAGAGTAGTAAATGTATATAGTTGGAACATACGGAGATATCCGATAAAATCGCTAAGAGCTCTACCATTTCTACAATTCTTAAAATAAAGATCTGAAATTTTTACAGATTACTCTAGAAGTAATGTATAAAAATATCCAATAAGTAAAAAAAATCTCAAAAATTTAGTATTGAAGATGTATACTTCCAAAATTTCAAAATTTTGGGTAAGTAATAAAATCTGAAATGTATACCTAACTTTAACCACATATTACTCTTGCTTAAATCGCGTTATTGGATTTCTACAGGTGCGATTTTTTAAAACTTGAAATGTGTACTTTAAGATGCTATAAGAGGATTTAGGTTAAAAAGTAAATCAACCCTTTTTATTTTACAGAAATAAAAAATAAATTTTTTTTTGCTCCAAAATTCGTTAAATTAGAAGTACGTTAAACGTTAATAACTTTTATAAAAAATTTATTTAACCTACCTAACTAGCCTAAATTATTACTAGGACTTAAAACTGAGTGAATTTAGTAAAAAAAAAATTTTAGAATATATAATAATAGCTTTTAGCGATTTTATCGGATATCTCCGTATGTTCCAATTATATACATATACTACTCTTATATACATTCATTTTTTTATTTGAAAATATAATAATCCAATAGCTACATGTTTCTTCTTTCATTTGAGCTTTTGAATGCTCAATTTCATTAATTAGTTTAAAAGTTACAACGAATTTAGTGCAGCGCGATCGATGCCGGACGCGCACTCACATATACGTATATCTCAGTTTTTGACAAAATTAGAAAAAATCGTCGTTTTTTGACCGTAGTTTTCGACCATACCACTTGACCAAATTATTAAGTTGTGGTACTCATTCGACGCAGAATTTAACGCTCTTTAATTTGTTAAACCACAAATGTTTTGATAGGATCCACGGTTTAGGAGTTATATGCAAAAAACTAAAAAAAGTCCTAAAATTTTGAAGTTCTTTGGCTGCCAAAAGTTCTCCCGAGGTCGCCCGTGTTAGCATTTTTGTTTTTCACATGCTTGTACCTATTTATACAAGTTAAAAAAATAAAATCTTCTACACCACCGTTTGCAACATACAACCTTTACTGACTGGCCTATATGATAAAGTAAAAAATTATATTTTGAAATCTAGTACACGCATTTCATTTGTTATCAAAAATATTAAAATCCTAAAAAGAAAATCATTAAAAAAATATCCGTGAATGTTATGGTGGTACCCACAAAAATGTAAACCCCGGGGTCAGAATTGACCCAGTTGTGGTACTCTAAGGGTTAATTACTGAATGGATTAACGAGATTACTACAATAAATAATGAAAAACGTTTGAAAAACGGACTTAACCTCTCGTAAATTATAAAATAAACCAATCCTTTACATACATTGTATAGAATCTATGCATATGATTTTTATATTAGTTGTTTTGAACTTCTAAGCTTGAATACATACTATACTCCATATATGTACCTATGTATTATGTACTTGTAATATACTAACGTTCTTTTTATTTATGATTTATTATTGGATTACGACAATCTCTTGTTCGACAAATTCGTTATGTTTTGCTTTGTTCGCACAATCGTCTTTGTGATACTATGTATGCTATGTTGTGATGTTTCCAAGTAATATGGTTAAAAATCTTCAGCAAGGACCAAAAACCTTTTTGAAAAAATGTTATGATTTTCAATCGAAATCGGAAATTCGGAAAAAATTTACAATAATCACTTACAACTTTCTTATATTTTGCTGTTTCATTATTATTGAAATTGAATATTATAAATAATTTTTTTTCTATTACAATTCTTAAGCCGCATAATTAACAATTTTTTGCCAACATTTGCAGATTCATTACAATTTTTATTTAAAATATCTTTTGACGTCCTTTCCACATTTATGATGCATATTATTTATATAATAAGCCATAACTGTGATAAAACATTTCATAAATAATATTTCCCACACTGATATACTACGCTGTTTTAGTTTAAAATGTTTTACGTGTTGCTATTTTTTTAATTTATTATTGCAAGTTATTGTTTGGACAATCAAACTTATGCAAGTTTACTATTTCATAACCATCATCACCTCGATGCCCAGCAAATTTTAATATTTAAATATATGTGGTATGTTTTTATTGTATTCTATCATGTAATAATTTATCCTCAAGTACGTACATAACAAATACATTGCACCAATTTCAAAGTATCATCTTTCAATAATTAAATTACGTAATTTTATAAAAGAAATCAGAGTCAGTAATAATTATTTATTATTACTATGTTTGTTAAGTTTTTTTTCTGAGAAAATTCCTTCGGTAGTAGCTTTATTAAAAATATAATTAAGAAATATCTTGTTAATGACATATTTGAATGCAGCGGAAAAATGAAAGACGAGTTGATGAATGGATTGAACTGATTTAAACGTGTATGTGGACATGAATGGCACCTTAAATTAGACATAGTAGGTACCTTCAAATAAATTTTAATTGATGGACCCAAACGTTTTGTAGCTTAAATGTTGCAGAGCAGTGGAGGATGGGATTAATATTATGAACACGAAGAAAAGAATAATTTGATGATGAGAAGAGCTGTTTTAGAAAAAATGCAGGATAAAACCATCAGTGGTTTTTAGATCGGTCAAGTGAAAATGCAAAATAGAAAATTTTGGCGTAGATCACAATAGCAATTTTTTTGTCTGATTCGTTAACGAACAGATATATTTTGAAAGATTGCTTGAAAGAAATAAATAATTGTTAAAGTGTGTAGTAATATGAATAATATGGAATATCCCAGTTATTTTTTGCATATCATGTACTACATTTACTGCTGTTTTAATTAATTAGTCTTGGTTTTGATTGCTTCATTATTATGAGAAAAATTGCATTCGTAAGAATCACAATTTGTTTAATTAAGTTCGCTACAGGTAATCGTGAAAAAAAAGCTTTTGTGGTTGCTGCACTGCTGATGAATAATTTTAAAGATTAATTAACCTACCTTAGGTAGCAGCAATAAATTTATATTATTCGAGCCAATTATGTTAAAACGAGATATTAAATTAATTATAAAAAAAATAAACACCAGAATTCAAATGACTTGCATCATTTTGAAGCAAAGAATGATAATTATGAAGAACATTAGAATAATTTAGTTTTGAAATTTTGAAAATTCCATTTTTAATGTGGTGATCACCAAGACTAATAGAAAAATCAAGAGCGCTTCCTACATGAGAAATACTTTCACGGACATCAAGATTGATTTAATCTAGTAAAGCAGTAATCGAGTTTTCTCATCATAATGTGATCTGGGAATAATCCGAGTGCACCGATTGCAAATGTAGATTATGAAATTATTTTGTAAGTTAAAAAAATATCAACATGATTGCTTAATTTAGAAGAATCAGCTAAATTTTCCTGTAGAGGAGCGAAAATGCTTATTATTGCTAAAAGAAAACGTTTTTCTTATTTTCTGTGTTCCACTGAAGAATTTGTTTACAAACTCATTATTTTTTTAAATTTTGCAATCATAACATCGATTCGTATTATTTAAATGTACTTAAACACAACCTCTTAACGCACAATATTTTTATTAATTTAGGCTAAAAACAAACAATTTTTTTCTTGCAGAAAATGATAACTAACTTTATTTTTAATTATTTTATGATTTAAAATATTTTCATAATAATAAGCCGAATTATGTGGGTCCATGACATACACGTAACTGAACAATTCTGCAAGTAAACGTAAAACATGTATGTCATGACATAGCTGTGCGTTTAGGGTTAGTTGATATTTCATTGATAATTCTCCATACTTCTTCGTATTTCATATAATTCAGCAGTAACTCACGGGACTTTACATACTTCACCAGTAATTCGCCGTACTTCATCAATAATTTACGGTACTTCACCTAATTCATCGATACTTCATTGTATTTCACGCACTTCATCAGTATTTTAGAGACTTACCGAGATTCAAAATTTGTGCACTGGAGGGTGTTCCACACCCCAGACCCCCGGATTGAGTAGTTTATTTTTATCAGAAGTTAACTGAAGATCTCCGTTGCAGAGATTTACCTCCCAGGGGTACGGAATTTATAATTATGCAGTTTATGATTAATTGTCAGATTATAAATTAAACAGATTTACTTGGCCATAGCTAATTTTGATATACTTAAGATATGCTTAAATATTTAATTCACTTTTAATAAAATGAATTATTGAAACCGGGGGTCTGGGGTGTGGAACACCCTCCAGTGCCTCTGCAACGGAGATCTTCAGTTTACTTCTGATGAAAAGTAAACTACTCGGTCTGGGGTTCTGCAATGTTGTGTAATGTTTTCAAGATTTGTTCACTGGAGGTGTCCACACCCCAGGCCCCTCGGATTGAGTAGTTTATTTTTATCAGATATAAACTAAAGATCTCCGTTGCAGAGAAGAAGAAGAAGACAAGTACTTCACATACTTCACATGAGATGTCATGTACTTCATGAGATGTGTACAAAAATTTCACCAGCGGTTAACCTCGATTTTTACCTTCAAATACCCAGAGCACTGAAATCGTGTTAATAATAATTTAGTGCTATCTCCTTATTTATAAGGTTTTATTTAATACTGGTTTAATACTGAAAGTTCACAAAAAATAATATCGTTTTATTGTTCAGTTAACGTGTTAATTTTTTAAATTTTAATTTAATATTAATTTCACAGGTCAATAATGTAATAATTAATTGTAAATGTTTATTAACTTGTGAAATTATATGTTGAATAAAATATTTTAAAAATTACAAAATAATTTATCCATTTAATTCACCCATGGACGGTAAAAAGGGTAATCTTGTGTTTTTTTTAAATATAAAACATTTTTTTGAATAATTTTTGTTTATTTAGTGACATTTAGTTTTAGAATTTAGTATGTCGATATGGGTTTGTCAAAGCACATGTCAATTAATTTTATTTAAAAAATTTTCCAATTTAGTTTTTGATTTTAATTTTAATGGATTTTAATCCATTTTCATTCATTTAAAGTTAGTTTAGCTAGTTTAGTTAGTTTAGGAGTCATAGACTAAAATGTAAGTTGGAAAATTTTCAAATTTCATTCAACTTGTAATTTTTAAAATATTTTATTCAACAATAATGTAATATGTAATTTAGATAACATTTTAGGTTATTCAAAAAGATTCCCAAATTACGGTGAGCTATAAACAATATTAAATATTGTTTCTGTCTTACGACCTCATCAGTATAGCAAAAA
The DNA here is from genome assembly GCA_036346125.1 of Lycocerus yunnanus. Taxonomy (NCBI): domain Eukaryota; kingdom Metazoa; phylum Arthropoda; class Insecta; order Coleoptera; family Cantharidae; genus Lycocerus; species Lycocerus yunnanus. The sequence goes on from JARFIX010000050.1 coordinate 2,923,384, forward strand.
AACATGGAAAACACCGAAAATTGTAAGCAATTTGCGCCCACCTGGCGTTTGTCTGTATTGCGACGTAGAATAAAACTGTATTCTTTAGATAGCAGCTCCAAAATTTGAATTTGGAGAAATTAGAAAAATTAATTAAAATAAAATTTTAAAATAATTGTGGAAATTTTTAGAAATGCAAAAAAAACATAGTCGACCTGCATTATAAATTGAAAAGAAAATATAATTGAGGTGATAGGCCAATGAAAATCTAACAAGTAGACACCTTTTTCACAACATACCACCAACGTAAACATTCAAAGGTGTCTACTTGTCAAACTTTCTAAACTTTTCTTTTAAACTTTCTAGTATACACATTTACCACGTGACATTTTTAAGGTTAGGGTCATTCGAACTTCGGAATCGGTTGAAAAAGGTGGTAAGTAGATTTTGTACTTTTTATCAATCTGGGTCTGAGGTTCAATTCCACTTTGTGGATAAGAACGAAACCTAGGTCATTCAGTAAGTTGTAGAAATTATAATTTTTGTTTGCTATTTTTTTGTTTTCTGTATTCTTTAGTTTTAATATTTTAGGTTATGTTTATGTTACGAGCAAAGTCCGAAATTGTAGAATATCGACAATGTACAGTTTGAAATTGTTCAGATACTATATAATCTGCCACATTTTCTTTTTACTTAGAATTAGAGTATTTTATATTTATGATAAAATTACAAATAGGAGCGATGCCTGCGGCATCCGAAAACAGCGTTAAGTCATAACTAATTTCAAAAAGGTAGAAGTCGCCTTATAAAAATATCTTTAATACAACTTTGTTCGTAAGGGCTGTTGTAGATTCCACCAGGTTCAGTTATTAACCAAAAATTTAATCTTGTAACTGTTAAGTATATATAAATAGTTTTTAAGCTGAATATGATGTAACTTATTCGATTTTTAATTAGGTTAGAAATTTGATAAGGTTATTTATCAGCTTTGATTTTTTTCTCGTTTTAGTTGCATGATTAATACAAAGATAATTACATAAACATTTATTTTATCCAAGAATACAATAGGTAATATAAATTTTGTGTTGTATTCATAAAATTAGTGTATTAGATTAAAATTTTAAAATTAAAAGGTTAAATAAACAATAAAACGAAACGTTATTAAATGTGTGATGGCAGCAGTAACCATTGCTGAAAGCTTACGAATAATTTCGTTGTATTGTTTATTTAACTTTTTAATTTTAAAAATTTTAATCTAATAATAATTTCAAAGGTTAATAATATATATAATTTCTAAAATTAGTGTAATTTATAAATTTTATATTATTGTATTCTTACAAGGGGAGACCGGCAACTTCCCCGCACTGAATTGATTCATTTTCATTGTGCGTGTAGGTCTTGTATTGGACTTCAACAGATGCAAGTATAAGGGCACGCTTCTTTGACAATTTCGAGAAAATTGAATTTGAATAATTACAATATTACTCATGAACTGCATAAAAAATAACATAAATTTGGTAAGTTGTTAATGGAATTGCGTAAGATTGCAAAAAAATAAAAACATATGCGAAGAGTACTGGGATCGCATCCAGATCCTGCCAATTTGTTTTTTTATTTATTTGATTATTAATTTCCCCTAGTATAATTTATGTCATCGTTTACAAGAAAACCAAAGCGCTATAATAAATCCTACTCATAATCTGTAAACGTTGAATGTTTTACCTTTCAGCAGTGAGGCACTGGAGGGTGTTCCACACCCCCAGACCCCCGGTTTGTTCAGTTTATTTTTATTAGTAATAAATTGAAGACATCAGCATAAGCGATCTAGAAAAATCTCTAGAAAACTAATTAATCCTAACCTTAACAATTCACATTTAAGTAACTAATATTCCAATTAACCGAAATTATAAAACAAAGTTGTCAAGACCGGGGGTCTGCGGGTGTGGAGCACCCCCCAGGAACACTCAAACTGTGATAGATAAATTTGCAAACTTATGGTTATCAGTATTAAGCGATAATGGTAAAAGTTTTTAGCACAAAAAATATAAAGCAGTGACCAAGAATCGGCGGGGATGATTATGAATTCCCCCCAGTATAATATGTCATCGTTCTCAAGAAAACCAAAGCGCTGTAATAAACCCTACTCATAATCTGTAAACATTGAATGTTTTGCCTTTCAACAGTGAGGCACTGGAGGGTGTTCCACACCCCCGGTTTATGCAGTTTATTTTTTATTAGTAATAAATTGAAGACATCAGCATAAGCGATCTAGAAAAAATCTCTAGAAAAACTAATTAATCCTAACTTTAACAAGTCACACTCAAGTAACTAATATCCTAATAAGCCAAAGTTGTAGAGACCGGGGGGTCTAGGGGTGTGGAACACCCTTCAGTGCCTCACTGCTAAAAAGTAAAATATTCAATGTTTACAGATTATGAGATGAGTTTATTATAGCTCTTTGGTTTTCTTGAGAGCGATGAAATATTATATTATAAAATAAATAAATAAAAAACAAATTGGCAGGAGCTGGATGCGATTATTCTTTAATAACTTACACCAAATTTATGTTAATTTTTATGTAGTTCATCAGTAATATATAATTATTAAAATTCAATTTTCCCAAAATTGGCAAAGAAGCGTGCCTTTATACTTCCACCTGTTGAAGTCCAATACAAGACCTACACGTACAATGAAAATGAATTAATTCGGTGAGGGGAAGTTGCCGGTCTCCCCTTGTTAGATCAAATGGATCATTTTGCGATTTATCATTTTGACACTTTTATTGGTGCATAATTTTTTTTATATTTATATTTCGCCGGCACCTCGTTGAGAATTTTTTAATGAAATTAATGTCGTTCGTCTAAGCTCCAATCAGCTTTTATTAAAATCACTTCAATCTCAAGCACTGCGAAATTATTCACGAAAACTTTTGAGTAGTGCCGGCTGCACCCCCTCCATTGTGATTTTTTTAAATAAAATTGGAGCCGATTGTTTGGGAAATCAATTTAAAATTGTTAATATTTTGTGTCCCCACCGCCCAACAAAAAAAACCCCACATCTTAGAAATAAAGGAAATTAAATTTACTTGAATATAGAAATTTAAACGATTTTGTACTGAATTTGTAATATATTTAAACTAAAACGTTTTGGTTAAAAAATTCACCCATTTTCAAAATTAATTAGAATAAAATTTTATTTGAAATTATGTAATTAATAAATGAATACTAATGCGGGCAGAAGATGAACACTAAAATGATCTATTTTTACATATTTATAATCTTATCAACCCCCTTAACCTCTCCCACCCTAAAGTTGAATCATTACTACGTATAACTTACTAGAAGGAAGAAGAAAATTCAAAATCCGCTATCGTAAGATAGAAGGGGACCCACGTAACCTACAGAGGGCTGTCCATAAAGGATGTCCGCAATTTTTCCAAATTTTGACCCCTTTTCCCTTTGTCACAGTTGGTCACAATCTTTTATTCCCCCCTCATTTATAAAATTCAATTTCACGTTCATTTTAGAAAAACACTAAAATTTTTAGGTCTTACATTTTATTTATAATTTTTTATGTTAATAAATGTTCAAATAATTTAAAAGGGATCATAGTGAAAATATAGTACTACTCAAGCAAAAATTTTTTAAAAATCCCAAAACTGAAATTTTTATGCGGACGTCAACCCCCCTGTTACATTTGGTCACATTTTGTGACCCCCAGGCCTTACTTAAGAGTAAGACTACGTAAGACTTACGCCTTGCTTACCTAACACAAAAGTATTAACAATAATATTTTTGTTATTTTTAATAATTATATGATTATTTTTTAAAATGAAAAAATAACTAATAAAAACATTTTAATATCTACAAACTATTAAACAAGGTGACTTTCACGCATCGGTATCCACACACGAGGTTGATCTGTTTTAAAAATGAAAAAAAAATAACAATAAATAAAATATAATATAAAATTTAAAAAATATATTTTTCATGTGTGAAAAAATAATTTTTTAGTTTTTTTTCAGAGAGTGATTCCAAACCCGTCGGATATATTTTAATTATTAGAATCCAGTTGCGTATTTAAATTAGAGAACCGTCGTATGTCTTGAATATACTAAAATATTCAGGATCCAAAAGTCGAATTTTTAATATACTACATATTATAATCTGGGGGGGGGGCTTAAGTTATGTTCATTATGGCCTTGAACTATTTTACATAATATAACTAGAAAACATAAATATTATAGTGATTTCAAGATATTGCCAGTATTTCCCCTAAAATTTTGACATTGGCAGAAATAATTATAGAAGTGAAATTAATAATTATTGAATCTTGAAAAATTCACAAAATAAAAGTTAATATTTTTATTGAGATAATATGCTTAAAGTTCCAGGTAGCCAGGGGTCAATATTTTTATTTTTTGTTTTAATATAAATAATGTATTATAATAAATTATATTGTATAAATAAATTTTGATAGCATAAAACACAATTGTAATTTAAAGTATATTGTGTGTTAAACATCCATTATACACATTTTCAAAAATTATATTAATTTGTTAAAAATAAAATTTACATATAAAATTGTTGTTTTTATTTATATAAATGAATAATTTATATCGCATCCCAGACGTATACCCAAAAAAATTTTTTAAAATCACTAATTTTCATTGATTAGTTACTATTTACTGATTTTGAGGTAGTGAACCCTATCTAAACCCCCCTCTAGAATGTGAATAAAAATTAATCCGATTTTTTCTTTAGAAAAAAATTTAAATTTTGAAGTGCCATCAGTTTATTATAACTGGATGACTGAGAGTTCAGGAATTTAATTTTTTGATCTAATGTTGTTAAATTACTGGGACAATAATTTTATTTTCCCTAATATTATATATTAATATAATAATATATTTTTTTTGTCTCGAGCGATTATAACACATTCACTTCTGTAACCAAAGTGGGGCACCGAGGAATATTGGATATTTTAATCTTCCCAGATAGTTAAGAATAGGGATCTTGTAAACTGTGAATGCTTCCATAAAAAATTGGTTGTGGCACTGGGCTAGATATTTATATTCCGGGATCTGGGACGGAAGGAGAGACGGCAACTTTTGCATGGTTTTAAAAATTTATGTTACAACAGTGTTTGGTAAGAGTTCAATTTAGGGGTTCGTAAATACACTTTTTCCTATAGAAATGGCTATACCAAACGAAAGAACACAAAAATACAAGCTCTTTAAGGTGAGGATCAATCTTGTCGGAGTTGTAATAAGGCCACAATTTAATTTTGAAAATTGCAATTTTCCCATAAGAAATACATAATATTGCGCAATAATTTTATGCATTTTCATGACCGTCCGTGCAGATTTATACTAGCCGTTCTACCTTAAGGCGGGGCCAACTAGAGCAGTGGTAGAAACGAGTCAGTCGCTCCCTGAGATCTGCCGCGTCAACTTTCAAACTTTTCGAGTTGGAGCCGCTTAAGGGATGTTTTTAATGAGTTTAGCACGTGTCAAAACCGCTCGGAGAGCAGGTTTGACAGTGCAACCACCTCAAACGAATTCACACAAAAGTGATTTTTTTCGAAAGTTTGTTGTCCGATCACAAATTTAATTTTTTTTATTAGCTAATTACTCCATTATCTATCATAATTCGTCGTGAAAACCGAGATTCTGGTATATTTACTGTCGCCACAACCTCTTTCAACTTTGGGGGCGGGGTTACAGTTCAAAAGAGCCAATGATAAAATTGCATTCCAAATTAACTTTAAAGCCGTTTTTTTCAAAATTGTGTGAATATTCCGCAAATTTTATTTTTTTTATACGCTAATTAGACTCTCATCTTTCATAATCCGCTTCAAAAATGGTAAAAATCGCGATCAGGGAATTCGAACCGTCACCCATTGTTTTAGGGATCTTGGAGGACATTGGAGAATATTTCTTTAGTTCCTACTGCAGTACAATCAATAAATAATATAAAAATGTCTGATTCATTTGTCGTCCTCAGTACAGTATACACATAGAAACACTTAAAATATACAATTTGGACTTAACTGACCGATGTCTTCCATATGTATACGGAACTACAGACGACAACTGAGTTAGAAGCACATGTCTCCGTTCATCTTTGATTTATGCAAATTTTGATTTAGTTGATTAATGCGATAACTTTTTTCAATAAAAAACATTTGAAAAACTAAAAAATGGCTTTATACCTTGACAGAATTACAGTCAAACCTCTTTTTATGCGGTTTTTCTTTCTTTTTTTGTGCGGTATATTAAAAAACTCCATCAAATGCATAGTATTTGAAAATTTGAAAAATTTGAATGTTTTAACCAAAACGTTTGAGTTTAAATATATTAAATTTAAGCAAACTGAGTATTTTAGATCGTAGTCGGTAATTTGACCCCAGTAATATGGTCCCCTATAGTTTTACTTACGATAATTACACCTATTGTAAAAATTTAGGGTTTAAATCTTATAGTGAACTTTACAGTTCAATTATTAAAATTATTTTAGTGTTAAGTCAGAGTTAAGAAGTAAGTAAAGTCGGTTTTGACAAACGCAACCACGACAAATTTCGGATCCACCCTAAAATCAATAGTCAATAGGAAAATGTTTAAATCGTGGTATTAATATTGCGGAAAATCCCTTTTTTATAATTGAGACCGTTTGAAGAGAGATTCACTGGTCGAGCTCAGGTTAACTGTTAAATGAAATTACCGGGGACCAATTTAGCAGGAATTTAATTATTGAGGGTAAAATTACCGGGGGTGAAATTAACGGGAGCAAAATTACCAGGGGATTAAATTACCGGGGACCAAATTACTGGGGATCAAATCACTTAGTGCCATTTCAGATATAATAAAGTGAAATTATAATACCGAGAATTGAATATTAAAGGGGGGAATTAATAACAATATTAATGAAAGTTAGGAGCTTTAAGACAATTTGTTATTGTTTAAATGTTATTAATAGATTCTTATTAAATAAGCATGAGGAAGCTTAATAAACTAAAGGCACAGAAAAATAATAAAAATTTTATAGATTTTTGGGCGAGAGTCGATTAACCCTGATTACGAATTTTATGATTCCTTTTGTAAATTATGAAAGATAATAATGCCAGATACACATAAAAAAATTAAAATTTGCGGACGGCTCACACATTTTTGAAAAAAACGGCTTTAAAAATTTATTAACAATGCAATTTACTCATTGGCTCTATTGAACTGTAACCCCGCCCACCAAATTTAAAATGGGTTGTGGCAACATTTAAAATACCAGAATCTCGTTTTTTAAAACGAATTATAAAAGATAATGGTGTAATTAGCTAATAAAAAAATTAAATTTGTGATCGGACAACAAAATTTCGAAAAAAAATCACTTTTTGTGTGAATTCGTTTCTGATATGGTTGCGCTGTCAAAACCTATTCTCCACCCCCGAGACCCGGGTCGCGGAGGGGCTCGAACGGTTTTTAAACGCGTTTACTTACTAAAACATCTCCTAGCGGCTCCAACTCGAAAAGTTTGGAAGTTGACGCAACGGATCTCAGGAGCGACTGACTCTTTCCTAACGCTGCTCTAGTTAGCCCCGCCCTATTCACGTATATGAAATTACAAGTACCGCCAACAGAATGTATTCCATATTTGGCATTTTAATACACAAAAATACACTTACATGTATTTCTTATGGGAAAATTGCAATTTTCAAAATTAAATTGTGGCCTTATTACAACTCCGACAAGATTGATCCTCACCTTAAAGAGCTTGTATTTTTGCGTTCTTTCGTTTGGTGAAGCCATTTCAATAGGAAAAGTGTGTTTTCGAATCAGGGTTAGTCGACTCTTGCCGTTTTTTGATGTTTTTCTAAGTTTTATTTTGTAATAAGTTTACCTGATGAGAATCTAATAAGATTGAAACAATAATTGTCCTAAGCTATTACTTTTAAAATTTTATTAATTTTTACTCTCTCTCCCATCTAATATTTAAATATTCTGTATAAAAATTTAAATATGTGATTGTGTATGCCGTAAACATCTTTTTTTTTGTTACAGTTGAATATTGCTCTAACGTTCTTCCCAATATAATTATTAAGCAATCGCCTGCGGCGCTATTTAAATAACTTGCAAACTCAATTTAATTTAAATTCAATAAACATTGTAACTTATATTTGTCTAATATTATTTACAAATTAGTCGCGTCTGGTGTTTTGTCAAAGCTTTGAAAAATTAATTTCTTTTAAGGATACAAACAATATTACTAATCTCTGTATCATAATTTTAAAGAAACAAAAAAAAACTGGTAAAATACCTTAAAAGTGACGTTCACTCCAGTAATAATGATTTAAAACAATTTATTTTTATCAGTTTCCGTCCAAACTATTGTTAGCATTGAATATATAGATACAATCATCGAAGCATTTCCTGTAATCTTCTTTTTTCCATTTTAAATTATAGATTTTACTTTTTAATGTTGTTTATTTATAGTATATTTCACTAGTTTTAATCAGTAAATTTAGCACAAATAAATAAAAAGTAATTTAAATTGTCACGAAGACAATTTCAATACTTAATGGGAAACCTCACATTTCGAGAATTTCCACTGATAATAAGCGATTAATAATATTATAAGTGCCCAATGGAGGAGTTTCTGTAGTTTTAAATTTTTTAAATAAAATAAATATGAAAGTTGGATGAAAATGCAATTGGTTTGTCTGAAAACTATCCGTACAATTTAAAAATTGGAATTTTAAAAAATATTTAATTTTCCCGCTCTGATTAATCAATCAAAATTAATCGTGGTTGTGCGATGTTGTCTAAATTGGTGGCTGTCAAATATGACACGAGTATTACATTATAAATAAAATAGTGATCGTGTGTATGAAAATACACAACGGACATAACCAAACTATTTTGAAACATTTGACAAATTATCAGCATTACCAACAGTTTTAAAAATTGCTTGGCAGCATGGCATTTTTCTTAATTCTGATTGGTGTTTAAAACCTCGCTTGTTTAGTGCAACTACGTCATAACCCTGACGTTTTTTGGATTTAAATAATTTTCTCTAAAAAAAAGATCTCAAAAAACTAATGTCTCAGTTTGATCTCTACTTTTAAATAATAAAATTGCCATTCTCGGGGAACCAATGGCAGTACTCAATTGCCATATTTCAAAGCATCTGAAAGAAAATGCATTAAAAAAATATTTTTAATGAATTTGACCAATGGTTAAAGGTAGAAAACAGGTCTTTTTATAATATTATTGTGAAATAAATATTTGAAAGCCTTTATTAGCTTGAATTCATTATATCAATATGTAATGTGCATGTTTGGAATTTCGAGAAAAGCACCGAGTGCCACTTAACTTGCAGCAAATACCTTTTGTTGATAATTTCATTTTTATGTAATTACCACATTTAAAGGAAACCATTTGTTGTTCATTTTTGACGGCTTCGATAGAAGTTTTTGCAGGTGGTATACTATTTTTTATACACTGTTAAAATATTTTATAAAATCCAATATGTTGTGCTTGTCAATTAGAAATCCATTAAAAACATTTATGTAGTTATGCACCTGTTTGGTTTTAATTCAAATACGATAATATGCAATGTTCCACAAGGTTCTTTTAAAACCATGAGCTATTTAAGAACTAAGATAAAATAAATATTGTGCTGCTTTACTTGAAGCTATTATGAGGATGGAATACTTATACCAACTACATCTGGGAGATTTTCAAATTTTTAATAACTTTACGGCTGTGTTAACGGTTAATCAATAATAATAGTAATAAAAACGAACAATTAAATTTTACCTTGAATCATATCGATATAATTTAAGAATACTACGTTTATAATGTTTCAAACCCACGTACCTATTATTGGGCAAATCTCACCATAAGTAGGTACGTATTTAATAATTTTATTTTATACTAATGATAATGGTTAATAATAAACACATAAATGGTAACAGAAATATTGCACGATCTTGTAAACAATTGCTGCAACACTAATGGTTTATACTACATATTTACGATAAGCAATCCAATATAATAAAAGCAATAAAATATTATGAATTGTATTTTTACGACCAAATAATAATAGTACATACATAAAAAATATTCCACATTGAATTATTCATTGTGATCTCTTTTGTTGATCAAATAATTTTATTTGAATTCATCTGCACAAATGTTTTACAATTTTTTATTGTGCAATCGTAGGAGAGACCAGTGCAACAGGAACAAATTGGCTTACACGAATTATTTTGAACAAGTTTAATGCATCTCATTCATTAGCAGTGTCTTGATTTTTCACATTAATTATTGAAATTACTGGGTGGATGGAGTAGTGGAGGGTTGACGTTGCCTGTCCAAAGGTTGGGCAAAGAAAAGGAGTAAATGAACTTGGAAAGCGAATAAGACTTCAGCAGTTGGAACAACAAAGTAAAGGCAGTGAAACCTCCTCAAAGATGGAAGAATGAACGCCAAAATCATCATAATCAAATCAAAACGCAAGATGAATATTATTTTATCTGATTTGTTTTCTTTTCTCTCGTCCTACATTCTTTTTTTTGGCATTTTTGTTCTATTCTGAATATTAGCTACCTCTTCTTTCAAGGTTTCCTCAATCCATTTCTATTAGGTAGATCAATTCACGTTTTCTTGCTGTCTCTGTATTCTTCCCCCCAATTGTCTTGAGATTGCGTCTCGGATCACTCTGCTGTTTAGACCTTCGTCTCCCTCGGATTCCTCTTTTCATTACAAATGAGTCATTACGAGGAGTTATGTCCTAGTCGTTCTATTCGCTGAGACTTTATAATCATCAAAATGCCTCTGTTTTCATTCTCTTTCGTAAATTTTACGGTTCTTTCTTACTATAAATCCTTCTTCTTCTTCTAAATCTTTCTAATTCCTCTTCTCATTATAAATTCCGCAGACCGGGAAGAAGACAGATCTCATGGATGATAAATTTTAGAGATTGGACGGGATTGAGTGTTGGGGGACTGATAAGATCAGCAGAGGATAGAGAAGAATTTTCCATAATTATGGTCAACCTCCTTTGATGAGAAGGCGCCGAAAGAAGAAGAAGATTAATTTTTCTATTTTTCAGTAGCTTTCTGTTTGTTTAATATGTTCTATATCCCAGCTTGAATGTTCTTCTTCGTTTCTTCTTCTCTTTTATTCAACATCATCAGTTCGTATTTGCTCACTCCTGGACGTAGGCATCTCCCAATCTTCTCCATCCCTTTCTTTCTAGACATCGTCTTTCCATGTTTTTCGGTTACTGCTGTTCCTATTAATTCCCAAGTATTTAAAATTCTGCACCTCTTCAATATTATATGTTTCTATCAAAATCCTTGATGTGCTGCGGTGCTCACCATAATTTTTATTTAAAAACTCCTGCATTTTTTCGTTTATTTTCAAGTCTACTTCAACTGTTTTGTTAACGATTATCAGGAATATTTCTTTCAACCTCTTCCTGTTCTTCCTGTTCTTGCTACGATTATCAAGTCATTTGCGCAAGCAATTACAGTGAAACCTCGGTTAATCGAATTCCTTGATAAATCGACGTTTTTCGTTCAATAGTCTTCGAGCATTTCTTTTCTTTTTCAAATTTTATTAATCAGAACGTCACATTATATTATTTTTCCCATTCTGTTTCTTCTATTTTTTAGCATTTCTGCACATATTGCATCTCTTCCGAGTGCATTTCCGTTTTTTTCTTTTTATCGGGAATTTCTGGCTCGAGTCAGAAAACCCGAACTGGAAAATACACATTTTTCCTATAAAATAGCTTCACCAAACGAAAGGGCATTAAAAACAAGACTTTTAAGGTCAGGTAGATTTCGGTAGGTCCTTTAATAATTCCACAATTTAAATTTGAAATTAACATGTTCCCATAAAAATACTTGTATTATTGCGTCATAATTGCCAGCGTTCTATCGCCAGTGCGTGCGTTGTAGGTGGGTCGACACCCACAAACGGCAATCGCTCCCTGCCATCTGTCGGGTGTACATCCCCAATTTTTCGAGTAGGACCGGTCTAAGCAGAATAAAGCGTTTTTCAAAACGGCTTATAGCGGCCATAGCGGAGACTGCGGAAAGTTAGTTTTGATTAACGTAATCACGGTCAATTTTGAACTTTAAAAGCCGTTTGTTTTTCAAAATTTGTGGTCCGACCGCAAAACTTCTTTTAACGTGTATAGAACGATGTTCTCTTTCATAATTCACTTTAAAAACCATGAAAATCCGAATTTGGGTTTTGTGACCGTTCCCGAATTTCTTAATTAGTTGGTTCCACTATCAGTATTTCTCCCTTTCTTATTTCGGTAATTTTTTGGTGTTTTTTCTGTTCAACGAATTTCTTCGGCGGCAGTTCTTCGAAATAATTTTTCCAAATTACCTTAATTTGCTCTCTATTTTCATAGTTCTTAGCTTGTTTTTATCTCTCTTGGCAGTTTTTCAAAAGTTTCCTTCTTTTTTCAATTTTTTCATCATATTTATTAATTGAGCTGAATTAATGGCACACCACAAACGGCAATTGCTCCCTGCCATCTGTCGGGTGTACATCCCCAATTTTTCGAGTAGGACCGGTCTAAGCAATAATTTTAATGAATAAAGCGTTTTTCAAAACGGCTTGTAGCGCCATAGCGGAGACTGCGGAAAGTTAGTTTTGATTAACGTAATCACGGTCAATTTTGAACTTTAAAAGCCGTTTGTTTTTCAAAATTTGTAGTCCGACCGCAAAATTTCTTTTAACGTGTAGAGAACGATGTCCTCTTTCATAATTCACTTTAAAAACCATGAAAATCCGAATTTGGGTTTTGTGACCGTTCCCGAATTTCTTAATTAGTTGGTTCCACTATCAGTATTTCTCCCTTTCTTATTTCGGTAATTTTTTGGTGTTTTTTCTGTTCAACGAATTTCTTCGGCGGCAGTTCTTCGAAATAATTTTTCCAAATTACCTTAATTTGCTCTCCATTTTTTATAGCTCATGGCTTGTTTTTTATCTCTCAGTGGGAGTTTTTCAAAAAGTTTCTTTCCTTTTTTTCAATTTTTTTCATCATATTTATTAATTGAGCTGAACTAATGGCAGGGTGCAAGTGTTATTTGCCGGGCCCGGATGAATCCACTTCATTTTTGAGAAGGTTCACTACACAAATTGTACCTCGAAGGTTTGTCATTGCTTTCCGACGGAAAACGGCCAGAAGTCAAGTTTTTCCTTTGTCTCCAGACCGAGGAACGGTCTTCGACCGTTTCTTTTTTTAAACCATATGTTCTACATTAAGTATCTTTCCCAAATTGGTCATGGGTGCAAAAGCAAGAAAAACTTTCGAAAACATAAAAAAATTAAAAATTTTCACCAGCTCCGGCTTCCCTTACAGCAAAACTCAATTATGCATATCTATTAGAATATCTTATCTATGCCAATAGTTTAAGAAAAGTATTGTGATTATTTAAAAATCCGATTTCAAAATTGTACCGCAGTATAATTCAACATCATAATTTTTGACAAATTAAAATCAAAAAAATGTGCCACTTTTTTCAAAAGTTTCTCAAAATCGTACCACAACTTATTATTGGTACTTGATAACTTAATACTACCGCATAAATAATGTTTAAGAATGAATTTAATGATTTATAGTTAAGTGAATTTTTTGAATTGAATTTATAATTTAGTAAGATACATTTTTGTCTCTTACTTATTTTGGACAAAATTTTACGAATTGGTCTTTGATGTAGAAAATCATGCACATTTCGAATTTGTTGATTCTCATCAGATAGACTGGGACTGACGATTGATTTTAAAGATTAAAGTATGAAGAAATATGTATTTTTAACGAAATGTAAACCAATTTATTAACTTTTTACAAAATTTTGTTACGGACCTGCTTGATATTATTTTACAAACTGTCAAAAATTATTTTTGAATGTGAGCTTAAAGTTTTCTTAAAAAAAACTAAAATTTATTAACTCCATTATCCTTGCGGGATGGGGACAGAATAAAATCTATAAGTGGATTCTGTTTTCTCAAAAATCTTCAACGTCTCTCTGATGAGAATCAACAAAGTCGAAATATATATGATCAACTATAACATCATAGACTAATAGTAAAAATTTCGTTTAAAATAAGTAAGCGGGAAAAAGTTTACTAATTTATAAATTCACTTAATTTGAAATGATTAAATTCATTCTTAAACCATCTGAACATAAAAGTGGAAATTTTTTGAAAAGACATTTTCGTAAAAGCGCGGAGTAGTGTTATTTTATTCTATCAATTACTTACAATGAAGAAAATTATATAAAAAATCGGATGTGACTATGCCCATTACTTTATTATAATTTTACTAAATATTAATTATTAAAAAATAATTTTATTAATAAAAAGAAAACAAATATTTAAAAAAATAATATTTTGCATTAATCAATTTGAACAAAAATCTAATCAGGTCTAAGTCTCGCTATAAAAAAACGAAACACCAAATTTGGTTTTGAAATTTCTATTAGTTTTCGAAATGATAAATAAAAACTAATTTTACATATATTACAAACATTAAAAAAAAATTGTTTTGTAAACCAATTTTAACCAAAATTTAAATAGCTCTAACAAGGGGAGACCGGCAACTTCCCCTCACTGAATTGATTCATTTTCATTGTGCGTGTAGGTCTTGCATTGGCCTTCAACAGGTGCAAGTATAAGGGCACGCTTCTTTGCCAATTTTGAGAAAATTTAATTTGAATAATTATTTAATATTACTGATGAACTGCATAAAAATTAACATAAATTTCGTAAGTTGTTAATGGAATTGCGTAAGATTGCAAAAAAATAAAAACATATGCGAAGGGAACTGGGATCGCATCCAACTCCTGCAAAAAAAATTTTTTTATTTATTTGATTATTAATTCCCCCCAGTATAACATGTCATCGTTCTCAAGAAAACCAAAGCGCTATAATAAACCCTACTCATAATCTGTAAACATTGAATGTTTTACCTTTCAGCAGTGAGGCACTGGAGGGTGTTCCACACCCCCCAGACCCCCCGGTCACATACAACTTTGGCTTATTGGGATATTAGTTACTTGAGTGCGACTTATTAAAGTTAGGATTAATTAGTATCTCTAGAGATTTTTCCTAGATCGGTTATGCTGATATCTTCAATATATTACTAATAAAAAATAAACTGCACAAACCGGGGGTCTGGGGGGTGTGGAACACCCTCCAGTGCCTCACTGCTGAAAGGTAAAATATTCAATATTTACAGATTATGAGTATGGTTTATTATAACGCTTTGGTTTTTTTGAGAACGATGACATATGATACTGGGGAATTTATAATCCCTCCCGATTCTTGGTCACTGCTTTATATTTTTGTGCTAAAATTTTACCATTATCGCTTAATACTGATAATAAGTTTGGAAATTTATCTATCACAGTTTGAGTGTTCCTGGGGTGCTCCACACCCCCAGACCCCGGTCTCCATAAATTTGGTTTATAATTTGGACTAATTGAAATATTAGTTACTTGAGTGTGACTTGTTAAAGTTAGGATTAATTAGTATTTCTAGAGATTTTTCCTAGATCGGTTATGCTGATATCTTCAATTTATTACTAATGAAAAATAAAGTGCACAAACCGGGGGGTCTGGGGGGTGTGGAACACCCTCCAGTGCCTCACTGCTGAAAGGTAAAACATTCAATATTT
The DNA here is from genome assembly GCA_036346125.1 of Lycocerus yunnanus. NCBI lineage: Eukaryota > Metazoa > Arthropoda > Insecta > Coleoptera > Cantharidae > Lycocerus > Lycocerus yunnanus. Next base: position 2,939,061 of record JARFIX010000050.1, read on the forward strand.
ATAGATTATGAGTATGGTTTATTATAGCGCTTTGGTTTTCTTGAGAACGATGACATAAATTATACTGGGGGGAATTAATAATTAAATAAATAAAAAAACAAATTGGCAGAAGCTGGATGCGATCCCAGTACCCTTTGCATATGTTTTTATTTTTTGCAATCTTACGCAATTACATTAACAACTTACCAAATTTATGTTAATTTTTATGCAGTTCATGAGTAATATATAATTATTCAAAATCAATCTTCTCAAAATTGGCAAAGAGGCGTGTCCTTATACTTGCACATGTTGAAGTCCAATACAAGACCTACACGTACAATAAAAATGAAGCAATTCAGTGAGGGGAAGTTGCTGGTCTCCCCTTGTAAGTCTTAATGTAAACGATACGAAGTAGTAATTTTGGTTTTGAAATTCCCATTAGTTTTTAAATTATTAAATAAAAACTAATATTTAATAAAAATGTTAAAAAAAAAAATTTTAATGAACCAATTTTATCCAAAATTTAATCAACCCTAAGTCATACTATAAAGATTCGAAATCCCAAATTTGGTTTTAAAACTCTCATTTGTTTCTAAAATATTAAATAAAAACTAATATTAAATAAGAAGATTTAAAAAAATAAAAAAAATAGTTTCCAATAACCAATTTTAACCAAAATCTAATCAGCTTCAAGTCTCAATATAAAGATACGTAATCCTAAATTTTGTGTCAAAATTCTTATTAGAACCAACACACAGACATTTTTTGGAAATGGTCTTATTTAGCTCAGCGACCTCAAAAAGTGTAAATCCATCAAAATCTCAATTTTTTCTGCACGAAAACAATAAATTCAATTTACTTTAGCAATTTTAGAAAAATTATTCTGTTCAAATTCTGTGTACGAAAAAAACTCATATTTTGATTAGGAAAACGAAAAAAGCAATATGTAATATTTTCATCTCATGTTTAATTTCAATTAAATATGTTTAAAAAATTTTCTTTTTCAGCCATTTTATTTTTTTGAATTTAGACTTTGACAAAATTGAAAACCGCCATCGTAAGAAATTTTGTAAAAATATATGGTTCGAGAATCGAAGATGGAATCTCTATTCCTTTCAAAATTATACCATTAAAGTGAAAGGCTGCAGTTAATATTGATTGCAATCCAGCCCATTAATTAATCAAACGTAAGCAATCTGCTTTGGATAAACGTATTTAATAAATAATACCCCCCCTTTTTTTATTTAATTAAAAAATAAATCTTCTTTGTTTTTCTAACTAAAACCTTTCCAAAAATTTCAGCTAAGTACCTACTCCCTCCTTCAGCAATATTTAATCAGTTTTTTTCGACATTTTTCACCTGAAATTTAACTTTTTAAATTCAAAAAATTGTGGGTATTATCCTTTACCCATGAGGTACTTGCAAGCACTTGCAGGTTTTTGCACATCTGATTGCTTTTACTTTACAGAAAGTAATGACTTGCATAATGGATAAGTAAAAAATTGTGTAATGAATGTCAAAAGTTTAATTAAAAAACTAACTCAGCATTGAATCGAGACAATGCACCAAATCAACGTCGGAAGTCATGAAGTCATTACACCGGTAAATCTTTTTAGTGTAGCTAAAACTTCCTCCGATTTACTAACAAGTTAATGATCGATAAAAAATCATAAAAAAGAAATTATAATTGTCTATTCAATAAATTGAAATATGGCCAATGTTGTCAATTAAACAGGTAATTTTAATAATTTTTGATGTTATGTGGTCAATTTTTCATTAAGATGTTGCTGACGTATGCTGATATGAAAATCTTCTTTGTGATTGTTCCGGCTCTCATCGATCCCTCCATCTTTTTCAAGGCCATTCCACACTTCAACTCTATATTAGATAATCGTAGTATATATAATTTATAAAATCATTAACATTTGAGATGAGAGTCGTGGTTCAAATTCCACGTTAAACTGCAAGTCCTTTGTATCAGTTCTGATAGTCCAAGTGCCATTACAACAAGGTAAGACATTAACTGCACTAAACATAGCTTTTAATGCCGTCTGCAAAAAAATCGGATGTGATTATTCCCATGACTTGGTTATACCTTGACAAAATATTAAAGAAAAAAGAATTTCTTTAATAAATAAAATAAAATCTGTTGAGAAACTAATGTACTTGTAATTAATTAATTTTTTATAAAATCTACAAAAAGTAATTTCTCATTTTGTTTTTTGAAGGTTTCGCTGCAATTCCTTCAACGAACTGCGCAATCGATTGCTATCGCTCCTACGTTGAACGCAGCCATTCAAAACCGTGGGGGAAAATTTGTTACAGTCAGATGTTAACCATGAGTAAACATAACCTAAACAAAAATTGTAAAAAATTTATAACAAAATGTTTAAAAGGCCACTTATAAATTTCGTTGCAAATATTCGACACTTTTGTATTCCACAAGTGGAACCTTTGCAACGAAGTGCAAAACTTCAACAAGTTAAAGTTGTTAGTGAACAGCATGAGAATACTTTATCAAGCATTCCGCACCAAGAGAAAATAAATCAAATCGTATCCAATGACGATGAGTTTAACGACGATATTAGTTTTCCATCAGTTAAGAGGTCGATATTAGAAGATTGCAATGAGGAGGTTCCTGTTGCTAGTCCAGTTTCAAAAAAATCGTTTAACTTTGCTGCGTATGTTAATAAATCGAACACACTTAAAGAGTTAGTAAAACTTGGCGTAGACTTACACAAAATTGAAAAAAGAGGAAACGATCCTCCTATATTTTACGATTGGATTTTGAAAAAGATATAAAGAACCACATATTATTTTTAAGCGATGTAGGCGTTCCAAACGAAGAATTAGGCGAATTTATTACTAAAAATCCCTTCATTTTTCAAGAAGATTTGGAAAATTTACAAGTACGTGTTAATTATTTAAGGTCAAAATTATTTTCCGACAAAATGATTGCAAGAATTATCACACGCAGTCCCTATTGGTTAATGTTCAGGTTAGAAACTGATAATTAGATATTCTAAAATTAATTTACGGTGTTGTAGTACTCCGAGGATTGACCAAAAATTAGGATATTTTCAAAAAACCTTCCAATTAACTGGTTACGACGTTCGGAATTTGGCGACACAACAACCCAAGTTGATAACTTACAGCATTATTAAGCTGAAAGCAAATTATTTTGTTGTAAAAGAAGAAATGGGATTTTTAGCCGAGGAAGTTAAATCGATTTTGCTTAAACAACCAAATGTATTTATGAAAAGTACGTACCTAAAGCAATGTGTTAACTGAAGTTTTTATATTTGTAATTATTCTTTCAGATCCAAACAATATGCTGAAAACGTTTGATTTTGTCCACAAAGACATGAACATCCCATTGGAGCGAATTGCAGATTATCCAGGAATTTTAACGTGTAGAGACTTTAAAGTGAAACAACGCCACTTATATTTAAAACTATTAGAAAGGGATCAGTATAACAAACGAGAACCAAATTATGTTTCATTGCAAGCTTTGATTTCTGGTACGGACACAAAATTTTGTAGCGAAGTTGCAAAAACATCGGTAGATGCATATAATACTTTTCTTAAATCTCTTTAAATGAAAGCTTGAAACCTGTGATGTAATAAAGTTTTTTATAAGTATAAAATATGTTAAGAGGACTCTGGTTTTTTACACTTCTAAAAATTTAAAACGTTTATTTTCAACAGTAAATAGTTACAAACAATTAAAACTTAGTTGACATTTACAACACTCAAAAATTGATTTATTAAAAGTAAAATAAAAATCAGATCAATGTTCTTTCCCTAGTTCCATTTTTTTCAGTATCTTAAATATGTTAAATAGTAAAGAATCGATTAAACCACATACAGTATACACTCCCCCAATTATTGCACACACGTTAATCATAAGATGACCAAAAGAGTTTGCTTTTTCTGTACGTTTCACCATTAAAGGTGACAGTTCATATTGGAAAAAGGCACCTGGCATTCGATTCTCCACTCATTATCGATACAACTTTTTTATGTTTTGTTACCGAATATTGATTTGAGCTGACTATCGTTCCATCTAGTCGAACGTCCAAGGTTGGAACAATTTTAATATGATATTGGAACATTGTTGCACCTAAAATAGAAATAAATATGAAAAAGCTTATCTTTTTAAATATTATTTAATTTATTTTACTATATTTTGAAATTGCACGCTGGTAGTGTTTACTCGTCAATTACATATTATATGTAGATAGATACACACCAGGTGTTTATTTTAAAAATTTCCACCGAAATATTTCCCACACCAGAAAGAAATTCGCCAACTAAAAATTAATGAATTTCAGAAATTTAAACGAAGAATCAGGTATACCACGAAACATTTATAGCACATTTAATACCACTTATATGTCGACACCCCCAACGAAGAAGACCTAATTCAAAAGTTTCATCCAATTTTAGTTATGAGCATTTCTGTATCAGAAGAAAAAGGCAAATGGGTAAAAATAGAAAAAATAAAGCCAACAACAATTTAAAAGATGCTCCCATCCATTATCCATTGGTTTGGATCCATATCCAAATAATACTTTAGAATTTTCAAACTTTCAAATTGCTCTCCTGAATAATTGGTAAAAGTGAGTTACGTCCTTCTTCGTTGGGGTGTAAATGTAATCGTATATATGATTAGTCATTAATTCTTTTAAAATCATTAAACTTCAGTTTAGCTAACCCTCCGTTAAATACTTATTTAATTGATACAGTTGATGTTCAGGTTTCATACATCCGCAATATATCGATACTTGCAGTTAATATTAATTAAAAATAATTTTCTGTCTTCACATTTCAAAACTTGGCCTTATCTTATCTTAGCTCTAATGTATGTGATGTGCGTTGCAAATTTATATAGGGAACCTACAGTTTAACGTTAGGTTCAAAACAATAGAAAATGTAATATACAGCATTTTGAAAAGGTTAACTATTAGGTAGATTACACCCCAGTGGACTTCAGAAATGTAAAAATATAATATATCTATGATAACTAGCAAATTTAAAAGATGCTCCCATCCATTTATAATATTTTTTCGCGCTTAAAATAATACTTTTAGAAGAATTACATTGGATGGTTGAAAATTTAAAAACCAAACCATTACCGAACTCGATCTACTGATCAGCGTGATCCGAGGTTTAACTTCTGTTATACACTTAGCTCTTCGGGCACATCCATTAATTATGTGAGCTGTTTTTAAAACTTTAACCCCCTCTGGTCACTTTGGTAAGATGTGGTTAGGACCCCCCTTCTCACGTGAGATTTACCTTGTAATTTTACCACAGAAACCAGTAATTTTTACAGTGAATCTGTTACAATGTAATTCTCTGAATTACAAAGTTGAGGTGAGATTTTCATTGAGCCCCCCTTTTAAAAAGAGATTTGGTAAAATTCCCTTCCCCTCAATTTTTAGCTCACGTAATTAATAGATGTTCTCTAACACAGACTGCACAAAACTTACCATGTGACAGTATTGCCAAGCCTAAAATTTATATTTCCTTAAAAATATACTAGCACTTGGATGCTAATTATTCAAATTTACCGTAAATAATTTTAAATGATCAAATCTATCAATGGAATTTAGACAAATTTTCTAGGTTTCGAATGATCGGTTTCGGCATTACCCGAAGAATTTTACATTTTTTTGGGAGTCTTGATGCATCATGCCTCGGAGTGCTATACAAATATTTAAAAAAAAGGCGATTTCTTTTCTACCGATGGTCAAGGGTTCCTAAAATCCCATATGACGATTCCACCGCTCCGGTGGGTAGGTAGACTGGTCAAAAATGTAATCTTTTACTTGTTAATCTTATAGAGTTCTAAACATAGATTTACAGGGTGGCATATGAATCGTAAAGAGGTGAATCAAAAAACTTTATTAGGGAAACCATAAAAAAATAGCAATCTTTTCAACAATGCCACTTTCGACTTATTTAAAATTAAAATTCTGAAATTCTATAACAAACTCTTCGGAATGCAGACTTTTCCGGGAAATAATATGTCCTCATTTTATTTCTTATTCTATTTTTTTCGAGTTAATACCAAATAGGTGGAATCTGCTCGCAAAGATAGATCGGGTTGTAGGTTAAAGTTAGTTAGGGTAGTTAGCTACCCCCCCCCATAAGCACATCGTCCCAAAGACGTCCTTTTGGAAACCAAAAAACATTAAATGTTATTGCCCTTATGGTTTTTATAAATAAAGTATAGATCTTTTTCAGCATTTGCGTTTAATTTATTTCCAGTTTTTTTATGAATAAACCAAATGCATTTATAGCGATTAACAAACATATTGTCAAGTGGTATTCAAAACAGAAAATTTTAGGTTAAAATGTATTATTTAAAAAAAATTGAACAACAGTTTGGGAACTACTGAAAACTTTTAATCGTGAACGTTACGTTTGAAGTATCCTGTATGCCAAAAATATAATGGCCGTTTTCTAACAGGCACACGTCATTACTTATATCAAAGATCATTTTTGAGCGTTTAAAATTTAAAAGTACTTTTTAACTTGGACAAACTTGATCCAATTTTACTTAATTACTAAGAACCTGAGGTAAGTTGAAACCTAATTTCTTCTCGGATTTCCCAATTTGTGAGGTTATGTCAAAATTATTTTTTAGAATAATTAAAAATGCCGGTGCCAAGTGGTATGTACCAACAGGGCCCTTCCTGCTTTGATAAAATGAAAATGGGATTTATGTTGGGATGTTGCGTTGGAATGGCAAGTGGAGCACTGTTTGGTGGTTTTTCAGCATTACGGTAAATATTGAAATGCAGCGTCCAAAAACATCATTATTTTATTATGAAACTTTTTAGGGGCGGTTTGAGAGGTCGCGAACTAGTCAATACCGTAGGTAAAGTGATGATGCAAGGTGGCGGATCTTTCGGTACATTTTTAGCCATCGGTTCTGGTCTTCGCTGTTGATACCTATCGTTACATTACGAGCTCTTTTAGACTATAATTGTCAAGTTAGCCATATGGATGATACTAATATTTGGTATAACTTCTCAAATTTAAGTTATTTGTTAGGACAACCTTTGCATTATTTACCATTGTAAAAATTATTTCATAGTTTTGTATTAACTCTAAACTTCTTATGAATAAATGTATATGTGAACTTGTAAGTTGGTTTAAATATCAAGCAATTGAGCAAAACTTACCCTCTTGTGCTACAGCGATTGTATTTTGTAACGGATTGTGAGCAGCAGTCTTGATACCGACGGCACCAAAAGTGATTTTATCAATTTTATGCGTGGTGTTAAAGGAAGTCGAGGAAAACGGCTGCACATCGTGTACATGTACATGATTGACGCTAAAACTTCGACCAGGAGCAATGTGAAAACTACCACTAACACGATTCACCACAAGTGAACCATAAATTTGGCAACCTTGTGAAAAAGCTGTGTTCATTTTTTCTTTAAAGTTGTCGTCTTTGCACTGACTTATATTTTCTGGATTATCGGGAAACGCCCACCTCCGCTCTCTATAAGCTTCTCTGACTTCTTCACAGGTATTGCAGCACCTTAATTATTTCTATTTATGTAGATACTTGTAAATATTAGGAAATTAAATTAGTATCTACATACCTTTTGGGGTCATATGCGCCATAGCAACTTCCACACTCGGTTTTATTTGTAACCTGCAATTTCCATAATGCCTTTAATAAAAGAATTTATTGTAAAAACTAAGTACGCACCACCTCTACTGCAGTTTCCTCTTTGCTTTTAGTTGGTATTGTGATGTCCTGTTTCTTTGCTTCCTCGATTGGATTACCTTGCAAGTCCAGTCGACGTTTGTAAATATTATGATCAATTTCTAAATGCTGCTCCCCTGAAGAGTCCATAGCATCCAACGATAAATCTAAGTAAAATAAGAAGTACTCCAATAGAACAAATGAGCATAGATATACTTACAATCGCAAGATATGCTTAACACCGTCAAATCAATATTAATTTGAATGTTGGGATTACGTGAAGTATCCACAAATAATTCTTCCGTTATGTTTGGAACCATATAATCGAAAATCTCCAACGAAATTAATAAACCCATGAACAAGAAGCAGAAAATTGTGACTGTAAATTAAAAATATGTTAAATTAACCGTGAAAAACAGCTTATTTATTGTTACTTGTTGCTCCTTGTAATGTTTTTATGCTAAAATCTTCACCAGTTTTTGGATACGCGTCCAAAGTACGCAAATATCCTATTAATTTAGGCATCTCCGATACTTATTTTAAATTTTACCTCATTTGTGATGACGTTTCTAACGGTGAGGTTAAATTAAATATTTTGCCAAACCGGTTGTCACTTTTGGTTATATTTCGTTGTAAACGGTTGTTACTCCGACTGTCATTTCAAATATTTTTAAATAATGTAATGTATAGGATATTTCATTAAGAATGGGATGTTTTGTAAAAAATATTTTACAAATACTGCAGTAGCGAATTGGAATTCTAATTTATTGTTGGAGCGCTTTTCATCAATGAAAAGTCCATTTTTCACACGGTGGTCCTCGCTATGTATTTTCTTACCAGGTTTAACCAAGCTACTTTGTGCTTCTCAGTAAGCCGAGGTTTATCAACCCTGTTGTGGTAATCTGCATGAGAGTGCGCTTGTAAAATTTGACCAACTTGTCAGTTGTTAGCTTACTTAGTTTCGGTTTACCGCCTGTTTAATTATTTTTGCCTTAATTTCCTTTGAGTTTTATAAAATTGTTGATCACTTTCGATGATCTGCCAATTTTCCTTGGAATTTGTCAATTCTTTTTTTAACCATTTAAGCATCTTTGTAAGCATTGATTGTAGCAATTTCTTCGTTATTCAAACGTTTACTCTCGCCCATGCCGACTGCAGAGATTAAAATTTGCGAAATTATACAAAAACAGTTTTTTAATAACGGCAATGTCTTACCTGTAAGGGTTGATGTAAAAAAATTTTTTTTCTAAATTCAAATAATTTAAATTATTTACCAATGGGCCTATTTTAATCTCTACTTAATTATTGTTAAAATTTCAAAATATTTTAAAATAAAACTAGAAATACACTTTTAAAGAGCTATAATTGTAGGTACCAGGTGAGGGTAAGACTACCAATGAAGTTAGATCCACAAATATATATTTCTACCTGATTTGTGCTTACAGAGGGCATAACATTTATTAAGTGGGGCTATTCTAATTTCCGCCACTGTATTATTGGGTGTTCCACACCCCAGTCCCCCGGTTTGTACAGTTTATTTTTTATTAGAAATAAATTGAAGACAACAGCAAAACTGATGTAGAAAAAATCTCTAGAAATACTAATTAATCCTAACTTTAACAAGTTACACTCAAGTAATTAATATCAAAATTAGCCCAAATTATAAACCAAACTTTTAGTGACCGGGGGGCCTCGGGGATGTGGAGCACCCCCCAGGAACACTCAAACTGTGATAGATAAATTTGCAAACTTATGGTTATCAGTATTAAGCGATAATGGTAAAAGTTTTTAGCACAAGAAATATAAAGCAGTGACTAAGAATCGGGGTGGGGAATTATGAATTCCCCCCAGTATAATATGTCATCGTTCTCAAGAAAACCGAAGCGCTATAATAAACCCTACTCATAATCTGTACATTGAATGTTTTACCTTTAGCAGTGAGGCACTGGAGGGTGTTCCACACCCCAGACCCCCAGTTTGTACAGTTTATTTTTTATTGGTAATAAATTGAAGATATCAGTATAACCAATCTAGAAAAAATCTCTAGAAAAACTAATTAATCCTAAGTTTAACAAATCACATTCAAGTAACTAATATCAAAATTAGCGCAAATTATAAACCAAACTTTTAGTGACCGGGGGTCTGGGGTGTGGAGCACCCCAGGAACACTAAACTGTGATAGATAAATTTACAAACTTATGGTTATCAATATTAAGCGATAATGGTAAAAGTTTTAGCACAAAAATATAAAGCAGTGACCAAGAATCGGGGGGGATTATGAATTTCCCCAATATAAAATGTCATCGTTCTCAAAAAACCGAAGCGCTATAATAAACTCTACTCATAATCTGTAAACATTGAATATTTTACCTTACAGCAGTGAGGCACTGGAGGGTGTTCCACACCCCCCAGACCCCCCGGTTTGTACAGTTTATTTTTTATTAGAAATAAATTGAAGATAACAGCAAAACTGATCTAGAAAAAATCTCTAGTAAAACTAATTAATCCTAACTTTAACAAGTCACATTCAAGTAATTAATATCTCGACAAGCCAAAGTTGTGGCGACCGGGGGTCTGGGGGGTGTGGAGTAGATGTTATTCTTTACATTGTTGTACTGTCAAGTGGTCGTCTGGTTGTTTATAATTCAAATTTTTGACATTTATTATGATAGGTATTTCATTATTTTTGAGCCACGTCATGAGAAGCAGGGACGAAGAATTGACAAAAAGATGACGTTGTGGGAACCAGATGGTCCCCATGGGACTGCGTGATCGGAGATTTGAAGATAATCGGAATAATAGACTGGGGGTAAGCTTACGGCGACCACCAGAGATGAAAAAAAAAGTGAAGGAAGCGAAGACACACCCTGGGTTATAGATGACAGAGCAAACAGAAATATTTGATTTGTAAATTGAAAAAGACTAATCCCCCTTCCAAAATGCATTTTGTAAGTCCCGTATGGGACAGAAAATTTCGAGAATGACAGAATTTTTTAATTTTTACACACTGCTTAAACAATAATTGAGGTCGTTGATTGGTTTATATTATTAGATTTATAACAAAAATGTTATAAAATATTAAGGAGTTCTGCACACCTAGTAGCCTATGGTAGCTGACTCGAAGTAAAACATTACATTTTGTTTTATAAAAAACTTTATTTATAATACTTTTTTTGACACAACAACATTATTTTGGATTTTATGCTGCTTTTTAATCAATATCAATTAATTGCTCATAACCAAAAAATGGTGTTGCGATAAGTATATTCGCATATTCTAACAATCAAAACTTGTATCTGAGATTTATTTATAAAGGTCCAAGCTTTTCGTTACCGCTACTGTCGTTTTTGTATTCTTTTGATGTTTTTGTTAGAACTTTCGAAGTACTACACGTAACTGACCAACAGACCGCTACGTTAGCACCAAATTGTTATGGTGTCGGTTGCCCATAAACAAAACTTGATCGATTAAGCCTTCAATTTTGGTAAAGTGGGATATAGGTAGGCAATTTCAAACCACAATTAAATGTTTAAAAGTCAATATGACTAAGGGAAGAGTATAAGTCAGCCCTTATTTATTAATTAAAAATATAAAGTGATAGACAGTTTTACATTATTATATATCGTAATTCCATTCCATATAAATCTAAAAATGTTTTTACATAATTCTGCATAAAGTAGTGTAAAGAGTAACAGCAAATTTTTCTACAGGTTTAACAAGGCACGCAAAATAGTTTAGAAAAACTGTTATAAGTACAAATATTTCTCAGAGCTAAATTTTTAAAAATTTTTTTAATAATATAGTATCTAGGTATGTACCTACCTATATCGTATAATAATTAACATAAAATTTATTTTTTTCTGCCATATTACAATAATGCAATTTTTTGAAATTTATACGTATGTTCCAGTGCCCCGAACGCACTCCTTCCGGTAAATGTACCTTCACAAAATTTTCGACCTCACTCTATAAATTTTTTTAAGAGATTTATAACAATATAATATAATTTTCTAATTTTTAATTTATAAAATATTAAGATTATGTTTACAGGGTGTTCGGTTTAATTTGACTAGCACAAGGACCTCAAGTACCTAATATGGAAAACAACGTTTGGCTCGTTTTATTTATTTAATCGACCTCTAATTTGATGTTATTCAAATTAAACTGGACAATCTGTAGGTATAATAAATGACGTGTATATTTTTGATATACTTTTTTTTTCTCTACGAAGTAGGTGCTATTATTTCGTTCTCGAGTAGAATCCTTGAAGGAAATTTAAATTACAGAAAAACTTATACCATACCTAATATTGACGTAAATAGTTAAGTTTTATTATTTATCATTTTAAAAGCAGTAATAAAATATACAACATTTTTTAATTACTCGCCAATCACATTTCGAATGTTTTAAATATTCTATATTTGAAGATGGACTAACAATAGTTTTTGATAATAAAATATCTAACACTTAAATATTTTAAATGTATATATCTATGTATTTATTTACAAGCACCATTTAAAAAATTATATCTATCGGGATAAAATATTTTTAAAAATACAGAACACACAAATATAATATAACAGAATAATTGAAGTTCGTTCCACATATGATCCAATAATAGGAAGTTTTACTAAATTAAAAGACAAATCAACAATTAAGCACACTCCAAAATTTTTATTTTAAAAATTTATAAATTAAGTTATAAAAGACGTAGTACTCGGTGACGAACCCAAAATAAGGTCCTTCCTTTGGAGTCCTCTCTAAATATAGGGTCGCCTAAAGAAAAATACAAAAAGCAAACAGTTGCTAACCCAATACAATAATTTAAATCTATCGACATATCTAACTTATTTTGCATTGTTGCAAAAAGTTGTGCGTCATAGGAGATTTTTAACATTTAAAAAGTAAATAAAAGGATAATATTTATTACATAAAAGAAGTATATCTAACCACGATATTGATTTTGCAAACAATGAAAACTAGATGGAAGCACGTCGTATTATCCAATCAGAGAACGTCGCGGTTTGTTTAAAATATTTATAGAGATTGGTCAAAATATGCGATGCCTTCTTTATTTCATCGTTTGCAAAAGAAATCCTTTTCGACGGTGAATAATATGTTGGATATGCCTCCTGCAAAGAAAAGAATTCCTAATTGATATAAAATTATCTACACTTTATCTTAGCCTATAAAAGTTCTACCAATTTTTTCGATTCATTGGGGAACTTACATCATGTAAAGATTTTTGATAATCACAATATTTCCATAAACTTATAGCTAGATAATTTTAAATACTCAGTATTTAATAGACAAATTTTTAATTAATATTTAAAAATTTCTGTTAAGAAACTTAATCGTACAAGAGAAAAAATAATAGCACCGCATTTTCAGGTTTTCCAATTTGTTTTGCCCTAAAGATGCCCATTACTTTTCGTAGTACGAACTTGAATCGTGTGATCCTGCAAAGAGGATTTTCACCCCATTGTTATTTTACGGCGACTTTCGATTCCCACGATATGCCCAAACTCTTATACCAGTCGAAAATCTTTACCCAATACAAGATGCTTCATGAGAAAAGCAATGGTTTCCAAAAAAAAAAAGTTTAAATAATATTATGGAATGAGGAACTTTTGAAATGTTTTATAAAACAGAAAAGAGCATTGGCGAGAGGACGAGACAAAGTAAATATCTCATGGGACATCTTGCGTGGCAAAGAGAAATACTCTCGTTATGTTATACAAGGCAAAAGAAAATAATTTTGTAGCAACGAAAAATTTACATTTTTATTAACCGCTTCGTAAATAATGCTTCGTTATTGCAATTCGAGTTGTTAAATGCATTATAAATAAAAACTGGCACGAAATGTCGGCTGTAAAACACAAATAATGCACCCTAGGGATCCACATTGCCACAGTAGCAACTTTTTTTTTTATATTTGTCGCATTTAAAATTACTTACATCATATGAATGCATATGGGAGATAATTTTGAACGCGACGAGGTATGGCTGCTTATTTTTACCCATCAGAACTTAACCCTAATACAACTAACATAACATTTTAAACAATTAACTGTTTGTTTGTTTAAGTTTTTACCAAAAATTTGAAAATTTGATGAAGCTTTCATGTTTTGGGGGCTGACTTTATTTATTATCATTATAATGCTTTTTTGCTTTGTGTGATAAATTTTAAATTGCACAAAGGTCCTTTATTACAAAAAGCAATAAGTAGACAGGAAAAGTTTAAACAAACAAACATTTTTTATGATAAACTTGAAAAATTCCAACAGCGCGCTAAATGTTCCCAAACGTAGCATTTATCGTTAAATATTTCGACAAACGCTTTAATATTTAAAAATATCCAGGATTCATAATAAGTTAATAATAATAATATTATTATAACGAACAAGGTGTAAAAATATTTCTAATAATTAATAGTTATAAGTTGTCCTTGTCAGTTCGTCTCTTTTTAAATTAGAAATGCGTCCAACGACGCTCAGCCTGTACTATGTCAGAAGCTTGGCGAACATTATGGCTAGAGAAATGTTGACAAACAAGACGATGATCACCAACTGTTGGCGCGAGAACCAGTCCTGTAACATATAATATTATTAAATATTTTCCTAGTCTTTTAAACAAAAATGTGTAGTAATTTGACTCTAAAAGTTTTGTAAAATGTCGAGCAAAGCATGGACTAAAATTTAAACGCAAAGCCTTGTAAAGCTTCCTCCACATAAATAACTATTATTAAGTAAACCAAAAGAAAATTTTTATTTTGGACTAGAAATGTTATTATGCTCACGCGGCATGACAGAGTTTTCATATTAAGGCTGCAAAGAAAAAAACTTTGTTTCGAAATCGAACCTCAGATGTATGGGCAACGGCAATTCGTCAAAAAATTACCAAGATAATTTAATAATATAATATTGATATGAAAATCCTGCCATAAAAGTTTGTAATTCCCCTGTTCAATATTTAATCAAAAATTGTTATCGGAAAAGCTACAAAATTAAATTTGCATGCTTAAATAAGTTGATCAATTTAACTTTCTGATCACTTCTTCGGTCGAAATTTGTTTCAAAATAAAAGTCCTTATCGGCCAAATGAAAGTGGAAATTCATAACAATTTTAAAATCAACTTAAAACTGTTTCCATCAATCGTGCTGCCTTGTTGCTGGCGATGACGTTCTTTCGATGAAGAAAACTCATTGCAACGCCGTTTATTAACATAAAACTCCAGTATCACTATTAAACCATATAATATCCACCAGTAGTTGGTGTGTAGCATGTCAAAACACCGAAAACAAAAACGGCGAAAACAAAAACGCCGGAAACAAAAACGGCGAAAACAAAAACGTCGTAAACAAAAACGACGAAAACAAAAACGTCGAAAACAAAAACGTCGAAAACAAAAACATCGAAAAACCAAAACAACAAAAACAACGAAAAACGCCGAACTCAAAACGCTGAAAACAATAACACCGAAAACAAAAACGCCGAAAACAAAAATATCGAAGTGTTTTTGTTTTCCCACCACTCCATGAACAACATGACGCATAGTCATACGATTAAACCAAAACGTAAACAACGTGCCAAAATAAGTTTCGTTATTTTGGTAATCTCACTAACAATAATAAATTGCAAAACACCATCTCTGGGAATACACAACTCTACCGAATTGAAAAGCTTGATATATTTGAAATGAAATACAGCAAATTTATTATGTCTTAAAGTTGTTTTATTCAAAATAATTTTCCGTTCAAGAATCGGGGAGGATTATGAATTCCCCAGTATAATAGTCATCGTTCTCAAGAAAACCAAGCGCTATAATAAACTCTACTCATAATCTGTAAACATTGATGTTTTACCTTTCAGCAGTGAGGCACTGGAGGGTGTTCCACACCCCAGACCCCGGTTTGTACAGTTTATTTTTATTAGAAATAAATTGAAGACAACAGCAAAACTGATGTAGAAAAAATCTCTAGAAATACTAATTAATCCTAACTTTAACAAGTTACACTCAAGTAATTAATATCAAAATTAGCCCAAATTATAAACCAAACTTTTAGTGACCGGGGGTCTGGGAGCACCCCAGGAACACTCAAACTGTGATAGATAAATTTGCAAACTTATGGTTATCAGTATTAAGCGATAATGGTAAAAGTTTTTAGCACAAAAATATAAAGCAGTGACCAAGAATCGGGGTAGGGGATTATGAATTCCCCAGTATAATATGTCATCGTTCTCAAAAAACCGAAGCTCTATAATAAACTCTACTCATAATCTGTAAACATTGAATGTTTTATCTTTCAGCAGTGAGGCACTGGAGGGTGTTCCACACCCCAGACCCCCAGGGTTTTTACAGTTTATTTTTATTAAAATAAATTGAAGATAACAGCAAACTGATCTAGAAAAATCTCTAGAAAAACTAATTAATCCTAACTTTAACAAGTCACACTCAAGTAACTAATATCAAAATTAGCCCAAATTATAAACCAAATTTGTCGAAACCGGGGGTCTGGGGTGTGGAGCACCCCAGGTACACTCAAACTGTGATAGATAAATTTGCAAACTTATTTATCAGTATTAAGCGATAATGGTAAAGTTTTAGCACAAAAATATAAAGCAGTGACCAAGAATCGGGGAGGGGGATTATGAATTCCCCCCAGTATAATATGTCATCGTTCTCAAGAAAACCGAAGCGCTATAATAAACTCTACTCATAATCTGTAAACATTGAATATTTTACCTTACAGCAGTGAGGCACTGGAGGGTGTTCCACACCCCCCAGACCCCCCGGTTTGTACAGTTTATTTTTTATTAGAAATAAATTGAAGATAACAGCAAAACTGATCTAGAAAAAATCTCTAGAAAAAATAATTAATCCTAACTTTAACAAGTCACACTCAAGTAACTAATATCCCACATTAGCCCAAATTATAAACAAAGTTGTGACCGGGGGTCTGGGGGTGTGGAGCATCCCAGGTACTCAAACTGTGATAGATAAATTTGCAAATTATGATGGTATTCAGTATTAAGCGATAAGAGTGAAAGTTTTAACAAAAAATATAAAGCAGTGACCAAGAATCGGGAGGGATTATGAATTTCCCCGTATAATATGTCATCGTTCTCAAAAAAACCAGAAGCGCTATAATAAACTCTACTCATAATCTGTAAACATTGAATGTTTTACCCAGCAGTGAGGCACTGGAGGTGCCACACCCCAGACCCCCGGTTTGTACAGTTTATTTTTATTAGAAATAAATTGAATATAACAGCAAAACTGATCTAGAAAAATCTCTAGAAAAACGAATTAATCCTAACTTTAGCAAGTCACATTCAAGTAACTAATATCTCGACAAGCCAAAGTTGTGGTGATCAGGTCTGGGGGTGTGGAGTACATGTTATTCCTTACATTGTTGCACTGTCAAGTGGTCGTCTGGTTGTTTATAATTCAAATTCAAATTTTGACATTTATTATGATAGGTATTTCATTATTTTGAGCCAGGTCATGAGAAGCAGGGACGAAGAATTGACAAAAAGATAACGTTGTGGAAACCATATGGCCTCCATGGGACTGCGTGATCGGAGATTTGAAGATAATTGGAATAATAGTACACTGGAGGCAGGCTTACGCCAACCGCCAGAGATGGAAAAAAATTGTGAAGGAAGCGAAGACACACCCTGGGTTATAGATGACAGAGTAAACAGAAATATTTGATTTGTAAATTGAAAAGGACTAATCCCCCTTCCAAAATGGATTCTGTAAGTCCCGTATGGGACAAAAAATTTCGGGAATGACAAAATTTGTATTTTTTACCACTTTCTACTTAAACAACAATTATTGAGGTCGTTGATTGGTTTATATTTAGTTTATATTATTTTATAATAGTTTTATAACAAAAATGTTATAAAATATTAAGGAATTGTGCACACCTGTTTTACCATTACGTTTTGTTTTATAAAAAACTTTATGTATAATACTTTTTTTGACACTACAACATTATTTTGGATTTTATGCTGCTTTTTAATCAATATCAATTAATTGCTCATAACCAAAAAATGGTGTTGCGATAAGTATATTCGCATATTCTAACAATCAAAACTATGTTTCTGAGATTTATTTATCAAGGTTTCCCAAAAATTCTTGTTACCGCCACTGTCGTTTTTGTATTCTTCTGATGTTTTTGTTAGAACTTTCGAAGTACTACACGTAACTGACCAACAGACCGCTACGTTAGCACCAAATTGTTATGGTGTCGGTTAGCTCATGAAAGAAACTTGATCGATTAAGGCTTCAATTTTGGTAAAGTGGGATATAGGTAGGCAATTTCAAACCACAATTAAATGTTTAAAAGTCAATATGACTAAGGGAAGAGTATAAGTCAGCCCTTATTTATTAATTAAAAATATAAAGTGATAGACAGTTTTACATTATTATATATCGTAATTCCATTCCATATAAATCTAAAAATGTTTTTACATAATTCTGCATAAAGTAGTGTAAAGAGTAACAGCAAATTTTTCTACAGGTTTAACAAGGCACGCAAAATAGTTTAGAAAAACTGTTATAAGTACAAATATTTCTCAGAGCTAAATTTTTAAAAATTTTTTTAATAATATAGTATCTAGGTATGTACCTACCTATATCGTATAATAATTAACATAAAATTTATTTTTTTCTGCCATATTACAATAATGCAATTTTTTGAAATTTATACGTATGTTCCAGTGCCCCGAACGCACTCCTTCCGGTAAATGTACCTTCACAAAATTTTCGACCTCACTCTATAAATTTTTTTAAGAGATTTATAACAATATAATATAATTTTCTAATTTTTAATTTATAAAATATTAAGATTATGTTTACAGGGTGTTCGGTTTAATTTGACTAGCACAAGGACCTCAAGTACCTAATATGGAAAACAACGTTTGGCTCGTTTTATTTATTTAATCGACCTCTAATTTGATGTTATTCAAATTAAACTGGACAATCTGTAGGTATAATAA
Source organism: Lycocerus yunnanus (assembly GCA_036346125.1). Classification (NCBI taxonomy): domain Eukaryota; kingdom Metazoa; phylum Arthropoda; class Insecta; order Coleoptera; family Cantharidae; genus Lycocerus; species Lycocerus yunnanus. The sequence continues at coordinate 2,957,777 of JARFIX010000050.1, forward strand.
ATGACGTGTATATTTTTGATATACTTTTTTTTTCTCTACGAAGTAGGTGCTATTATTTCGTTCTCGAGTAGAATCCTTGAAGGAAATTTAAATTACAGAAAAACTTATACCATACCTAATATTGACGTAAATAGTTAAGTTTTATTATTTATCATTTTAAAAGCAGTAATAAAATATACAACATTTTTTAATTACTCGCCAATCACATTTCGAATGTTTTAAATATTCTATATTTGAAGATGGACTAACAATAGTTTTTGATAATAAAATATCTAACACTTAAATATTTTAAATGTATATATCTATGTATTTATTTACAAGCACCATTTAAAAAATTATATCTATTGGGATAAAATATTTTTAAAATACAGAACACACAAATATAATATAACAGAATAATTGAAGTTCGTTCCACATGTGATCCAATAATAGGAAGTTTTACTAAATTAAAAGACAAATCAACAATTAAGCACACTCCAAAATTTTTATTTTAAAATTTATAAATTAAGTTATAAAAGACGTAGTACTCGATGACGAACCCAAAATAAGGTCCTTCCTTTGGAGTCCTCTCTAAATATAGGGTCGCCTAAAGAAAATACAAAAAGCAAACAGTTGCTTACCCAATACAATAATTTAAATCTATCGACATATCTAACTTATTTTGCATTGTTGCAAAAAGTTGTGCGTCATAGGAGATTTTTAACATTTAAAAAGTAAATAAAAGATAATATTTATTACATAAAAGAAGTATTACTACCACGATATTGATTTTGCAAACAATGAAAATAGATGGAAGCACGTCGTATTATCCAATCAGAGAACGTCGCGGTTTGTTTAAAATATTAATAAAGATTGGTCAAAATATGCGATGCCTTCTTTATTTCATCGTTTGCAAAAGAAATCCTTTTCGACGGTGAATAATATGTTGGATATGCCTCCTGCAAAGAAAAGAATTCCTAATTGATATAAAATTATCTACACTTTATCTTAGCCTATAAAAGTTCTACCAATTTTTTCGATTCATTGGGGAACTTACATCATGTAAAGATTTTTGATAATCACAATATTTCCATAAACTTATAGCTAGATAATTTTAAATACTCAGTATTTAATAGACAAATTTTTAATTAATATTTAAAAATTTCTGTTAAGAAACTTAATCGTACAAGAGAAAAAATAATAGCACCGCATTTTCAGGTTTTCCAATTTGTTTTGCCCTAAAGATGCCCATTACTTTTCGTAGTACGAACTTGAATCGTGTGATCCTGCGAAGAGGATTTTCACCCCATTGTTATTTTACGGCGACTTTCGATTCCCATGATCCACGATATGCCCAAACTCTTTACCAGTCAAAAATCTTTACCCAATACAAGATGCTTCATGAGAAAAGCAATGGTTTCAAAAAAAAAGTTTAAATATTATCATGGAATGAGGAACTTTTGAAATGTTTTTATAAAACAGAAAAGAGCATTGGCGAGAGGATGAGACGAAGTAAATATCTCATGGGACATCTTGCGTGGCAAAGAGAAATACTCTCGTTATGTTATACAAGGCAAAAAGAAAATAATTTTTGTAGCAACGAAAAATTTACATTTTTTATTAACCGCTTCGTAAATAATGCTTCGTTATTGCAATTCGAGTTGTTAAATGCATTATAAATAAAAACTGGCACGAAATGTCGGCTGTAAAACACAAATAATGCACCCTAGGGATCCACATTGCCACAGTAGCAACTTTTTTTTTTATATTTGTCGCATTTAAAATTACTTACATCATATGAATGCATATGGGAGATAATTTTGAACGCGACGAGGTATGGCTGCTTATTTTTACCCATCAGAACTTAACCCTAATACAACTAACATAACATTTTAAACAATTAACTGTTTGTTTGTTTAAGTTTTTACCAAAAATTTGAAAATTTGATGAAGCTTTCATGTTTTGGGGGCTGACTTTATTTATTATCATTATAATGCTTTTTTGCTTTGTGTGATAAATTTTAAATTGCACAAAGGTCCTTTATTACAAAAAAGCAATAAGTAGATAGGAAAAGTTTAAACAAACAAACATTTTTTATGATAAACTTGAAAAATTCCAACAGCGCGCTAAATGTTCCCAAACGTAGCATTTATCGTTAAATATTTCGACAAACGCTTTAATATTTAAAAATATCCAGGATTCATAATAAGTTAATAATAATAATATTATTATAACGAACAAGGTGTAAAAATATTTCTAATAATTAATAGTTATAAGTTGTCCTTGTCAGTTCGTCTCTTTTTAAATTAGAAATGCGTCCAACGACGCTCAGCCTGTACTATGTCAGAAGCTTGGCGAACATTATGGCTAGAGAAATGTTGACAAACAAGACGATGATCACCAACTGTTGGCGCGAGAACCAGTCCTGTAACATATAACATTATTAAATATTTTCCCTAGTCTTTTTAAACAAAAAATGTGTAGTAATTTGACTCTAAAAAGTTTTGTAAAAATGTCGAGCAAAGCATGGACTAAAAATTTAAACGCAAAGCCTTGTAAAGCTTCCTCCACATAAATAACTATTATTAAGTCATCCAAAAAGAAAATTTCTTGTTTTGGACTAAGAAATGTTATTATGCTCACGCGACATGACAGAGTTTTCATATTACGGCTGCAAAGAAAAAAAAACTTTGTTTCGAAATCGAACCTCAGATGTATGGGCAACGGCAATTCGTCAAAAAATTACCAAGATAATTTAATAATATAATATTGATATGAAAATCCTGCCATAAAAGTTTGTAATTCCCCTGTTCAATATTTAATCAAAAATTGTTATCGGAAAAGCTACAAAATTAAATTTGCATGCTTAAATAAGTCGATCAATTTAACTTTCTGATCTCTTCTTCGGTCGGAATTTGTTTCAAAATAAAAGTCCTTATCGGCCAAATGCAAGTGGAAATTCATAACAATTTTAAAATCAACTTAAAACTGTTTCCATCAATCGTGCTGCTTTGTTGCTGGCGATGACGTTCTTTCGATGGAGAAAACTCATTGTAACGCCGTTTATTAACATAAAACTCTAGCATCACTACTAAACCATATAATATCCACCAGTAGTTGGTGGGTAGCATGTCAAAACACCGAAAACAAAAACGCCGAAAACAAAAACGCCGAAAACAAAAACGTCGAAAACAAAAACGGCGAAAACAAAAACGTCGAAAACAAAACGTCGAAAACAAAAACATCGAAAAACCAAAACAACGAAAAACAAAAACGCCGAACTCAAAACGCTGAAAACAATAACACCGAAAACAAAAACGCCGAAAACAAAAATATCGAAGTGTTTTTGTTTTCCCACCACTCCATGACAACATGACGCATAGTCATACGATTAAACCAAAACGTAAACAACGTGCCAAAATAAGTTTCGTTATTTTGGTAATCTCACTAACAATAATAAATTGCAAAACACCATCTCTGGAATACACAACTCTACCAAATTGAAAAGCTTTGGGTTGTGACAAAATATATTTTGAAATGAAATACAACGAATTTAGTATGTCTTAAAGTTGTTTTATTCAAAAGAATTTTCCGTTGTATGCAGGTTTGTTTTCCGGCTTAGACAAAGAAATTAAACATTCAATGTTGTAGTTTATCTACGTTTTATCACTGTTTTTCGGAATAAACTTAATTTTATGTAAAATCATTTAAAATTATGATTTAATGAAATTGAACCGGCAAAATTATTATTACTTTTGTACATTAAATTATTATTATATGTTTTGTGATGATTTATTTATATGCAAATTGCACTTTATGCTCATTAAGCAATCCACTTAATTACGTAATGACATATTCATATTTCGATATTTTAAATCGAATTATATAAATTTAACCACTGCTTTTGTGTTTAATAAATAATATTTCGTTTCGCCAATTGCATGTTGTCTTCATCACTACGAAAGACGAAGATTCTAACGAACCCCACAAGGAATATTGCAAAGTTAGGTTAGAATATTAGGTAAACAAATGCTAATCACTATGCGATACGACTTTACGAACAACGTCGTTTCCAAGATCACGTAATTTCTTAGATTCGTTAGGTTACATTCTGCCTAATAAATAATGAAATTATTTTGGGAAATCAAGGAGGAAATAATTTAAAACTCACTTGCAATATTACAACGCCATTTTAAAATAACCGCATTGTCAAACCAACAAATCGCTAACAAACTAGCTTTCCACAAAGTTTAGAGTGACGTACAAATAAATTAATTACAAATATTTAGTCGGCCACTTTAAATAAATTCATTCGAACCTTTCATCTGCTTCTTCAATTACTGTGCAGATTGACGACAAAGATTTTAAATTTTCCAAAAGCTTCAAACTTTGTAATTTATTTAAACAAGTGAAATAATTATTAAGTTATGCATTTAAAAATTAAACTCTAGTAAAATTCGGTAAGTCTATTCATCGTTTCACCACAGCATAGATTTTCCACCTTTATCCATAAAAATTAAGTTAATATGTCTACGTTTTTCTAAATATTGGAAGTTCACAATGTTGTGGCTGGCCAGTTTTCGTACAAAAATAATTGTCTCAGTTATCAGCAGATTTGTCGACGTACATTTATAATTCACCAGTTTGCATCGGAACAACTGCACATAAATTACAGTATCGTCTGCGTACGTGGCCACATGTTCATTGTTTTTTATTTTGGTTTGTAGTTGAATAATTCATTACACATTCCTTGCAACGAACTGAACTAAAAAGGTAATTCAATTTCCGTTGCAATATTAGAATGCACGATTGCCGTACAATGAACGCATGGAGAACTTTATAGCAGTGATTTTACCGCAACCTGTATATTTAACAATGGAATTGCCAACGGAACTTTCAAATGTAATTTGATTCGTTTGACTGTTTGTTTTACTGTCTACGTAAATGGTTATATTGATTTCCTAAGGTCAATATTTCTGTAATTTCTAATCTAATGAAACTTGTAACGTGCGAAACAATATCGATGCTTTATTCGAAATATTTATAATTTCCATTAATTTTTTTAATATTTTCCATTAATCTATATTGTCTATATCTTGAAAAAAAAGGGTTTGTAATGAAGGTATCTTATTCTGATAGATAATTGTATGTCCAACCCCCCTGGATAGTTCGAATTGGAAATGGTTGTATTCCAGAGTCTTCGATCTACGGATGTGGTGTGTGAGTTTTGACGTTAGAACTGCCTTGTAACGTTACAAATGCAGTTTGTGTCATTGCATATTGTCATTATTGTTCTTTTTGGTTGATTTTAAATTTATGTAAATTTTATTTATAAAATATAGTTCGAGATCTGGATCAGATTGCAAAAGGAGACGGCTAGGAGGAGACTGAAAGAAATATGGATCAATGGAGGCATTATAGAGGAGGCTAAAGCGCTAAAAAGGTCGACCAGCTCGCGTTAGATGCACTGCTGTGTTCAAAAAGTCTCATATCGATCTGTGGCCTATGGGGAACACAACATGAAACCACCCCATGAATTATATTGCCATGAAAATTCATCTTGATTTTGCCCAAGTTGGGTCACGACGCTTCTGACAAGAAGCAAACGATGAAGAAGAAAGAAAATAAATGTTTAAGTGAAATTTTACATTTGTCACCTGTCCGGTACGTCATGAACTTTGAATTGTGGGTAATTATTTTATTTATTAAAAATTTGTTTTAACAATAATGGTTTGGTTTCGGAATTGCACGATTGCACGTTGGCCCGGAAAATCTCTTTTGACGTGAATACGTCTTTAAAATCGGTAACGTGTAACGAAAAGTGTAACGGAGGGTGGTGTCCGGATGTCCGGACTAAATAAAGTCGGTAGCATGTTGATAAATTTAAAAGAAACATGTAACGAAAAGTGTAACGGAGGGTGGTGTCCGGATGTCCGGACTAAATAAAGTCGGTAGCATGTTGATAAATTTAAAAGAAACATGTAACGAAAAGTGTAACGGAGGGTGGTGTCCGGATGTCCGGACTAAATAAAGTCGGTAGCATGTTGATAAATTTAATATAAATATGTAACAAAAAGTGTGTGTAGGTGTGTAAAAAAATATGCACGACCAATGTTAAAGTCGTTCAATGGTCACCAGAAATTTTCTCCAATCGGTAAATCCGGGCAAAATGGATGTACCGGGTAAAGACGTATTCACGTAAAACCTCTCCGCCATGTCAGAATATGGCCTCAATAACCGCGATACCACGACCGACCTTTTTATGTTTAATCGAGTAATCAAAATTTTCGATTTTGCACTCTATAATAGGGCTTGAGTCTGGTAGAGGCTCGTTAATGATTCTTCCGTGAAAAGACACTCACATTCACTACAAAACCATCGATCGTTGCATAATACCCACTACTCTTAATTTTCACTCGTTTGAAGGTTATTGCACATGGTAATTTTACAGATTTGTACAGTTCTTTATAGATGCAATCAGTCCCAAAAGTTGCGTTGTTTTAAAGAGAAACATTTCACCTTCTGCATATATGGAATGTATTTCTTGTATTTCATGGATTTCCAAGAGACAATGGAATTGTTCTATAAAAGTACATACTATCGGAATTAATTTATTTTGAAGTACATAATGAAAACTCGTTTTGATGAGAGACGGAACTTACAGGTTGATTAATCTTTACAGTGCCGTAGTCTGGTTTTTTGGAGGGGAGAATCTCATAGTTTAAGAAGACCTTTTTTTTACTTCATGATAAGATAAAAATAAACATATTTTATGGGTCTACCCCCATGTAAAACTTGAATGAAACAGATGTAGTGCTTAGAATTGAACTTTGGTTGCTACACTGATACTTGTGCAACTTCCTTTGACATTGTCATCCAATTACAATGTAGCATCGATTATATCTACCGGGGACCTCCCTCGCCTGTAGAAACTTAATCTTCGTGCTTTCTCTAATTTTTATTACCACTTTACAATCATTCCAAGAAAAAATACGTAAAACGTAGTTCTCGCTTACTAATCCTGCTGAAAAGGTGACGAGTAAGGCTTTTTGCAAGTGTGAAAGATTTTGTAATATTCATTTTTCTACCACAATATGCCATGTCATCACAGATGTGCTAATTTACTGACATCTTCAATTTAGGGGTGGGGTGAGATAGTACTCTAGTACAATGCAGAATCCCTTTAGTTTTTTCGAAACGTTGACATGTACTAGGGAATATTCCAATTTTTCTTTTACAACTTTAGTTGTAATTAGAGATTATTTTATATATTCTATGTCCCCCCCTTCCTGCATCTAAAACTATTTGAAACTGTATTTTCTTCGGATGAATCAAAAATAAAAATAATACTTACAGATCAAACTCGTACAGACCAAAGGGTTTTAAGGATATGGGCTGTTACTCGGAGGGGGGGGGGAGACAAGACCTTTTTCTTGATTTTATTTTTTTGTCTCTTAAGTGTTTATTAAATTATGGCATTTGCTTAATTTTTGCTTTAATAACTCAAGCTCTACATGTAAATGACATTATTTTTGACAGTATTATTGTGAATTTAAGTTTATTTTGTATTGTAACTGAGCAAGAACGCCTTGGAAACATAAAAAGTGTTTGACTAAAATACGGAATTGAAGCATAGTAGATGGTTTTAGTGGAGAAGATGGTCAGGATCTGGCGCTCACGTGCGTAAACTGCTTACGGTCTAGAATAAAAGGACGCGTCCGAAAGGACCGAAAAATTTCCCCCTAGATCGGCCCTACTGGCCAAAGTATCCTACTAGGAAGGAGGTGGATTTAAATTAATGTGGGAGTTCCCTAACACTAACCTAAGCTCAACAGGTGGATCTCTAACAATATTTTACTACTATAGACAAATTATGATTATTATAATACTTCAACAATCAAAAATTATGAAGATTGTAAGGAATTCCTTTCAGAAAATAAATTTTAGGATCTGCGTCCTAACGTTCTAGTCGAGGGGTTAACCGCTGGTGAAGTTTTTTGTACACATCTAATGAAGTACATGAAGTACTGGGGAGGGGGGTGTAGAACACCTTCCAGTGCACAAATTTTGGAATGAAGAACATTGCAGAACCCCAGACCGAGTAGTTTACTTTTTATCAGAAGTAAACTGAAGATCTCCGTTGCAGAAGCACTGGAGGTGTTCCACACCCCAGACCCCCAGTTTAAATAATTTATTTTTTATTAAAAGTGAATTAAATATTTAAGCATATCTCAAGTTTATTAAAATTAGCTATGGCCAAGTAAATGTGTTTAATTCGTAATCTGACAATTAATTATAAACTACCTAATTATAAATTCCGTACTCCCTGGGAGGTAGATCTCTGCAACAGGAGAGTTCAGTTTACTTCTGATAAAAAAATAAACTACTTGATCCGGGAGGCTGGGGGGGGGGAGTGAAACACCCTCTAGTGCCTCTGGAACGGGAGATCTTTAGTTTACTTCTGATAAAAATAATCTACTCAATCCGGGGGGTCTGGGGGGTGTGGAACACCCTCCAGTGCTCAAATTTTGGTATTTCTGTAAGTCTCAGAAATTGAAAGTCTCTGATACTGAAAGTATCGATGAATTACTGTTGAATTATATGAAGGACAAAGAAGTATGGAGAATTATGATGAAGTACGTGAAGTGTAAAGTTAATTGTACACGATTTTCTCTAGCGGTTAACCCCTTGGTTCTAGTCCATTCGGCCGCGCCCATTTGTCCGGCATCGCAACTGATTAGTAGTGATCCTCGGTTGAAACCCAGACAGAATGAGGTTTTTTCGGCAGGCAATGGCAAATCTTTAGAGTCACCAAACACTTTCGAGTGTAAGCAAACTGAGGAGGAGAAGATAGTCAGTTGAATTTTACAATATTGTTTGCAAAAATCCGCTTTTTGTTTGCACAATACTGTTGGTTCGGCATTATCTTTTGTCGAATTACTGCAGTGCATCCAAAATTTTGCGAGATTTACTTCGTTAGAATACTAATACAAATCTTCTCAGTCTATAAAAGAATTTTGGAATATAGATAAAATTGGATATTGCACCTAAACAGAATGGAAGACAAAAGAATTCCAAAGAAAATACCCTTACAACCCAAAAAGGAAAAGAATCCGAGAAAGCGTTGACGAGGTTTATAAAGTTGGAATAGACAATGAAGCCTAAACCCTGAAAAGAAGAAGAAGAATACTTTATTTGACATTTTATTGTATTGGGTCATTTCTTCAAAATGGTCTGAAGTTTTACCTTGTCTTGTTTTTTTCAGAAATTTTTCTAGAAAAGACTTTCCATAGATGTGATGAAAGATCGACAACTAGAAGAAGTACAATCAATAACTAAATTCAACTTCCTTGAGAAGGTTAAAGAATACGTTCATATACAGAGTATTTTTGAAAGAAATGTATATTTGAAATGCAAATATTTTGCCTTGGGATAACATTACAGATTTAACTCGCCTATTGCTTGCAGTTATCCCCCTTTTTCTAAGAATTCTAATCTGGAACACCCCGTATCTTCCACATTGTTACCGAAACTTTTCCGAAAATGTTTTTATAGAACGAACATTGCATGCTTTGAAAAAGATTAATCGGTTTACTAAATTTCGTTCCGTAACTATTTTTCCCACGTATTTATCAAATTTGGACGCAGATGCATTCATTGCTATGCAATGACTAACGCGGCGACCTATAGCCAAAAAATGTCATCGATTTTCTCGCAATGTTTCTATTCGCAATCAAATGGTTCTTGTAAAAAATGCCCAAAAGCAATACTTCCAATAAAGTCAAGGTCGATTAAATAAACCACAAAAATGTTCCGTGCAAATACAAGTTGATTTGAATAATATAAAATTCAATTGTGCCAACACGGATGAAAATTGGAATGGTCAAATACGAGTGCAACTTGTGATGGTGTATTTAAATATTAACAAGCGCAATTTTGTAGTGAAAATGTGTGCAAATAATTTTGCGTGTTGTAGTCTTGATGAGACGGCAATTAAATTCGTAATTAAAACACATGCTAATAAAAAGCACGTGCAAAAGTGCTGTGCAAAAATGTTAAAAGCTTTGGCAACCATCGTGCAAAAAATCTCTTATCGAAAAAACGTTAGACTGAACCTAGGTAGTCAAAACATAACTATATGAGCATTTTTTTAACATGAACAGCCAATTACAGTTAAAAACAAACATCTAAGTTAAAATATCTATAATTCTAACATACCTATAAATTCTCTGTAAGGTGGTAAGCAAGGAAAATAAATATGAAAAAAATTGTTTAGAGTTTTGTGTTATAAACACACTACTTGACATTATTCGTTAGTGGGTGGATAAAGACAAAAAATATATTGGCTATAAATCAAAAAACGAAAAAAAAAAGAACCTAGGTAAAGTCAAACATAAGAAAAGTGCAAGGCATTAGTATAATTATGTTGTAAAAAAAGTAGCGTGAACCTTAAATACTGTAAAATTTCAACGACGCATCGAGTAGTGATAGATTATTTTTAGAAAAAATTTTGAGCTTGTGATTGAAAAAAAAAACAGTCTATGTATGTCCTATAGGTTTGTTACTCGATCACGCCGTTTCCTTGACACAAATCACTTTGTATTAAATTTATATAATAATAAATAAAACCCACCTTTACTTGCGGACTAACTAAATATAGCAAAGGGTTGGCACGAAGTCGTTCGTGTTCATCGGCCATTCGTCTGACTTCTTCCCTACGCGCGGAACCTAAAGCCGATACTTCTTCTCGAGACATCGCATCGGTCGTTTTTGGCAAAACTTGAACATCTGGAAGGGACTTCTTTCTTTGCAAAGGCGTCGGCTCCACGAAATTCTAACAACACATCGATAAAACTTAATGTTGCATGGTGTTTACTTAAATTTATTTTATTTTATTCGGCTACCTCCACGGGCGGAGTGTCTATCCAACTTTCTGACGCTCTACGAGCCATAAGAGCTGGAGAATACAAAAGATCTTCGTCTTCATCCTCGTTTTGTAACCAGAACATTTTAAACGGCACGCACCTCAGAGCGAGTTTGAGTACTGCCAAAATACAATACACACTTACCGCCGCGGTATATATTTATCTGCCGACTCTGCAAACGAGGATGTTTTTAGACGTCGATCAAGGCTTGGCATTGCACCAGCTACGCGACAGTCCGCTCGTGGATCATAACCGTTATATCTTAAAACGTCACAACGACTATTAGAGCATTCTTGGAACTTAGCCACTAACCTTGGCTACAGGAGTAGCTGCTCCCTTATTTATGTACAAACTCTCAGTCCGTTTAGGTTGATTCATCGACGGAATAATATCTTGACCTAAACCTCTTCTTCGCATAATAACGTCTTCAAATGGAGGCTGCTGAATATTATTACTTAGTTTACTAATAGAATTTCCATGCTTAATCGAGTTGCCAATTTGCATTGAATTACTATTTGGCACGCTGCCATTTTTAACTGGGGCGGGAACTGGAGTGGTTCCTCTAATTTGCGAAGAACCCTCGACATTCGATCGGACGCCGCTTCAGAATTTGCACCGCTAATATCCACGGAAGGTTGTCTGGATCCCATAGATCTTCCGGTCGTTCTCGAGTATCTATCCACACTGGGATCTCGACTGGGAGGCCTCTTGTAATGATCGTAATAATCTATAGACGTTTGTTGTTGTTGAGATATTGCACCAATGTGAGGCGGTCGGTCACCAGAAACTCTTCTCGACATGCGTCTCAAAGCCGTTGGTGCAGGTGGTTCGTCGCGAGACACCGAGATTCTCATCATCGAGTTTTGTATTTCATCGCTGTGTTTAGAATTATAATTTGAAGGATTACTGTTAACTTGTGCGTTTTGCGTTTCCGTCACGTTATGTTTATCTTGTTGGAAGTAAACGCTCGTGGAAGGCTTATTATATTGGGAGTAATCGGTATCGTTGTGATAACTACTACCGGCGTTCACCTCATTTTGTATTTTATTATTCGTTAAATGTGAATTACTAATTTGATTCGGTATTTGATTCGGTATTTGATTGGGAACATGATTTTGCCCTTCTGGAATTTGATTATGAAGTTTCTCGGGTAACTGATTGTGTAATTCATTATTTGTTGGCTTTGGTACCTGATTTGCCGCAACAGAATCTCTATGATTTAAGCGCGAATCGGCGTATCTGTTACGATATCGCGCCATTAATTTTTCCAATCCTGGTTGTTTAAAATCCGGAGCGTAATGCTTAGCAACATTTTGTGCAACATCCGAATCTTCCTGGCGTGAGCTGCCGCAATATCCGCCTGCTCGGCTTTGCCTCTCGAAGTTGCGGTACGCGATATTGCTATGTCTGCCTTTTGTAATGCAATTTTCTGAGCTCGTTGTCCCGACATTACGGAAGCGTCTATTCGCTCTCGAAATTTTGCTGAACGCATTAAGAAGAGCTGTCTTCTCTTATTACTAGAAATGAGAACATTATTTTTGTATTTTCCTTCTTCCTTTTCGCCATTAGTGAACGTGGTGACGCCGTATCCATATTTTTTGTTTTGGAACCATTCGCCTTCGTACTTTAGCCCATCGGACCGTTCGCTAATACCGAATCCACTACGTTTGTCGAATTTCCACTCTCCCATGTACGTTTCGGTTATACTCGGATCCATGTGTTCATCCTAAAACGTATAATAACCTAGAATTGTTTTGGTTTAAGTTACTATCAAATTCAAGTTACCTCTACAACAAAACTAGCGTTGGAATCGGTGTTTACAGAACGATTTGTTGCGACCGAATGACCTGAATCGACGCTCATCCAGGAGCTGTTTGAATCTGTCGATCGAATACTGCCTTTTTCTAAATCGCCCGTGCTTATTTGTTTTTTCAACTTAAATCCCTGTCACAACATTAAAATTATAAAAACACGGTTTTAGGCCACAGTAAAAACATTTAAAAATTTAAATAATAATAATAATGTCGTATGTGTACAAGCGATAAATCTACAAAAACAAGAACATTCCACTTCACGATAATGCTTGTTACACAACTCGGTATAAAATTATTTCAACCCAAGAGACCCTTAAAAGAGAATTTCATGTTGTTTTCTAATTTTGTTGAAAATGTAAATTTCATGTTTTGTTTAAAATAATATTAGTAATAAAAAATGTAGTCGGTAAAGCATAAACATAGTAAGTGGGTAGTAGAAGCAAAGTATAAATATTATATCATATTTTGCATTATATCCTAACGGGAATAGAATAATTTCAAGTTGATGAATATGCTGGTGGGAAAATTATTCCTTCTAAAGATAACATGTCACAAGTAAAACCAACTAAGCACCATGGAGGAAATGCTTATGTAATTCACGTAGTACTGATAATATCTAACTGAATATGTTCCCGATGTGAATTATCAATTAAAAAGTTAGTTTTAATACATATATACAGTGTGGCTCGTTTAAACTGCAATTTTTTTTAAATTAACGTTCCGCCATCGTCCTGTCACCTTTGTGAGTATTTACTTTTGCATCTAATTGAGTAACTGATTTTAAAAAGCTTGTCGCTGATCTCCTCCAAATTGAAGGCCAAAATGTTAGGCTAATTCCCAGTCACTCATAAAAAACAAACTTACTGAAAACCTTTTTTGACCATGGGAAGACGCCTTCGGAAATGGTGGTTTTTACTCGAGGGCCGCATAACCCAACCATTAATGTACATTATTTATAATCCAACTTCAATGCTAATCCAATAAAATATATTTGGCAAACATTCGCCAAATGCAGGAAAAAAGGATTTTGTAATTTTTATTGCATACACGGTTTGTTTGCCTTTCGGTATGCAGTTGAGTGCACTTCAAGGATTTCTAAATAGTAAAATGTAGAAATTTGGTTAAATGAGAAAAACTATTTCAAACACTGCAAAGGTCAGATTTAAAATTCCTAGATTGTTTTTCAGTTTTCAGCACAAACAGCAAATATACTTTTTAGTTTTTTAATTATAACTTGTTTCTTATCGGTGGTAGCGTAAAGCGGTTTTAACGTTTAACCCAACATGACAATGAAGAAATACAATAGAATTTCGATATATTGAATCAATTAATGCGCAGCACTACTGCTTCAGCGAGATTATTCACTATGTAGAGTTTTGAGTTTGAAATAAAAGTAATTATAATAGTAAACCATAAATCAGTGATTGTTACAATTTAAATTTTGAATATTTTGTACAAAAATTAGCTAATTTAAAAATAATAAACACAATTTAGCTAAATTAGCTAAATTTTTAGCTGAAATTAGCTAAACAAAAGTCAGAAAACAAATATTTGCAATAAAATAACTTTGTAAGTCGTATAATATTTACGTGCCACCCGAGGGGTTGACCACCTGGTATAGTTGGTGTACATATTTTTGTAAATGATTTGCAATTGTTTGCTAATTTCTGCAATTGTTTTGTAAATTGTTTGTGTGTAAATTTTTGTAAATACCTGTAAATTTTTGTAAATGTTGGTAAATGCCTGTAAATATTTGCAAATGGCTGTAAATGTCTGAAATTGTTTGCAAATATCTGTGTAAATTTTTGCAAATGTTTGCAAATTTTGCAAATGTGTGTAAATTTTTACAAATGTGTGTAAATTTTTGCAAATACCTGTAAATGTTTGCAAATGACTTTAAGTTTTTGCAAATGTCAGAAATTGTTTGTAATTTGTAATGTATTTTGTAATTTATAATTGTAATGTAATAAAATAATCTGTGTAAATTTTTGGAAATGCTTGCAAATTTTCCAATTGTTTGCAAATTTTGAAATCATTTGCAAATTTTGAAATTATTTGCAAATTTTTGCAATTTTTTGCAAATTATTGTAAATGAAAATTTGGTGTACACATTTTTGGTCAGTGGCCAACCCCCCGGTGTCACCCTTCAGAAATATAATGTAAACAATAAAATACGCTCAATTATTCTACTTGTAGATAGATAAGTATATATTGCTATGAAACAGTTTTTCTTTCATATATATAAAATTTATTCTCATGTGCGATGTCCAGTTGGGTTGCTCCGATAAGCTCAGATTCTTCTGTTTAAATAATTAAAAATGATAAAAACGACCTTATGTAGAACATATTGAATTATTAAACAAATATTTCGTCATGCGAATGCAGAAAGAACCTAAGTTCAAAATTCATGATTTTTATTTTATTACAGAAAATTATAGTACGTTATGTTCTTTACAATGCAGAAAATCCCAAGTCCAAGTGCTCTTTTGTAAAATTTTGTAAATACCAGTTAGGCTAGTTCTGCATTTACATGACGATTTGTTTGCATTGAACATTTGCAGTGACACAACCTTTATATAAATCAAATGGGTTATTATGCATAAAAATTATGTTAACATCTGAGATATAATCTCACAAGCCTTATCTAATAATTTTTAAAACTAATAAATGTTTTTATTAATTTTAAATAACTAAAATAACTTTTAAATAATAAAATAACTAATAAATGCTTTTATTAGTTTTAACCAATAAAAAACTTTAGTTTTTACTAATAAAAAAACTTACGCACCTTGGTGTATAAATAACTATTTTAGTTTTTGGTAATTCGCTTCGTTAATTTCTTTTCTTTTGTTCTTTCGCCTACTTTTATTTTATTTCCTTCGTAGAATTCGTAAGTCACCATTATTGTTGAAATTCGCAATAAATCATTTTAAATTTGTTGTCATTTTTAATCGATGATTCGATTTCATCTTCTTTTTATAAATTCTTACTCTTCTCTCTCATAAACTAAACCTTTAGAAAATTACAATTTTCTATATATGAAAGAATGTTCAAAACAAAAGTATGTATCAATAAACAATTATATTTATGATAACAACATTAATATTATTTAAACAATTCTACATAGCAAATGCTATTTGAATAGTTCACGCTTGGCTTTATTCGCCAATTAAGAAGTCAGCGGTCCCCAAACATTTATAAGTTGAAAATTTGTCAAGTTGATATTATTTTATCGTTAATTGTAATTTATACATTTTTATCACAGCAATATATACCATACAATACACATACATACATACATATTATATATGTCATATATTTTCATTATTAACTATAGGTATAGCCTGCAAAACGTACTACTAAACTGTAGAACTTATCATACACAAAACCCGAAGATGGTGAAATATCTGCCTGATGCCCATAGCCGTTAGAAAACTTTCTATTTTTGTTGAATAAATTCCGAGGGGTTAACCGCTGGTGAAGATTTTTGTACACATCTCATGAAGTACATGACATCCCATGTGTAGTACATGAAGTACTTGTGAAGTACATGAAGTACTTGTGAAGTACATGAAGTACTGATAAAATACATGAAGTACGTGTAAAGTAGGTAAAATACGTGTTAAGAATATTGAAGTACAAGTGAAGTGATGCACTGGAGGGTGTTCCACACCCCCCAGACCCCCCGGTTTAAATAATTTCTTTTTATTAAAAGTGAATTAAATATTTAAGCATATCCCAAGTCTTTTAAAATTAGCTATGGCCAAGTAAATGTGTTTAATTCATAATCTGACAATTAATCATAAACTGCGTAATTATAAATTCCATACCCCCTGGGAGATAGATCTCTGCAACGGGAGATCTTTAGTTTACTTCTGATAAAATAAATTACTCAATCCGGGGTTTGGAACACCCTCCAGTGTCTTTTCAACGGAAGAATTTCAGTTTACTTCTGATAAAAAAACTACTCAATCCGAGGGGTGTGGGGTGGGAGATCTTCAGTTTATTTCTAATAAAAATAAAGTGCTCAATCCGGGGGTCTGGTGGTGTGCACAAATTTTGGAATGAAGAACATTGCAGAACCCCAGAACTCCCAGACCGAGTAGTTTACTTTTATCAGAAGTAAACTGAAGATCTCCGTTGCAGGGGCACTGGAGGGTGTTCCATACACCCCAGACCCCCGGTTTAAATAATTAATTTTTATTAAAAGTGAATTAAATATTTAAGCATATCTCAAGTTTATTAAAATTAGCTATGGCCAAGTAAATGTGTTTAATTCGTAATCTAACAATTACTTATAAACTGCGTAATTATAAATTCCGTACTCCCTGGAAGGCAGATCTCTGCAACAAAATAAAAAATAAACTACTTAATCCGGGGGGTCTGGGGGGTGTGGAACACCATCCAGTGCTCAAATTTTGGAATCTCGGTAAGCTCTGAAATACCGATGCAGTACGTGAAATACAATGAAGTATCGATGAATTAGATGAAGTACCGTGAATTATTGATGAAGTACGGTGAATTACTGGCGAAGTACGTGAAGTACCGTACATTACTGCTGAATTATAAAGTACGAAAATGTATGGAGAATTATTATAAAGTACGTGAAGTTAATTGTACACAATTTCCTCTAGCGGTTGACTCCTCGATAAATTCATTTATTTAAATTAAATTTCATTAGATTTATTTGAAGTTAGTTTGGTTTACAAATCATTAAAATATAACCAATGCTGTTCAATAAGTAGGTAATCAATAGCAACGTGCCGAGTAAAATAACTTTTATATATTAGGAAATATTATA
The DNA here is from genome assembly GCA_036346125.1 of Lycocerus yunnanus. Taxonomy (NCBI): domain Eukaryota; kingdom Metazoa; phylum Arthropoda; class Insecta; order Coleoptera; family Cantharidae; genus Lycocerus; species Lycocerus yunnanus. The sequence goes on from JARFIX010000050.1 coordinate 2,975,296, forward strand.
AACCTAGTAAGTCGAATTACTAGAAATCGAATTAATGTTTTATTATTATCATTTTTGACAAATTTTCACTTGACTTTTACAACGAATGCAAAAATATTGAATTTTCAGATCTTGAGAATTTTGAAAGTGTAACCAGAAACCAACAACTAACTCGACTTACTATGTTCTTTCAATGTATGGTTGAATATAGCGTTAGTATTCTAAATAGTGAGGATAACGTAGTTGAGACTAGCTGTTCTACCCCAAATAAGTTTTTTTAAAACAAAATGGTTCGTATCGTTTACCTAACGCCCTGTATATATAGATTATTTTGTATACCAGTTCACATAACGCCATCTGAAATGCTAGATGAAGTTCAGTGGACATTCTTTGTGATCGAATTGTACTGACTGAATGCCAACGATTTTGTTCTAAAAATACCTGCAAGTTTTTGTAATGAAATGACTTTTTTATACGCAGAGATTTTCACCTGTGGATTTTCAGATAAAGGTTTCTCGTTTTGTTTTGCTCTTTGGACTTGTGATTCTTAACTTTGAAGTAAACTTGGAAGTTTTTAGCTGTAAAAGTTGATAGAATTTATTTTTTAAGAATGACTCCGTGATTGAATGAAGGGATTTGTGTATTCGACGGTAGCAATTTTATTGGAAGATATCTCGAATGGGAAAGACGATGTCTAAATGGTCTACAGCAGTAAGGGTTGTTTAATTTCACACCGGGGAGCTTTATCGAGCTAGACATTTATTTCAATTCTCCCGTTATGGTGTAATCAGATGACGATTGATGTTGTATGTATGAGCTCGACTAAACTGTCTAAAATCGAAAAAATTTCCTTCTACATGGATGTCAATAATTACTAATTAATTACATCTTCGGAGATGATTAGATTAGATTAATTTGAATGATTTTTACATACGTCATCGGGTAGTGGGTAAATTTAAAGTCATTCAGATGTATTGAGCTTTTTACTCTGCCTTTTCTCTTTCAGAGTTTGTTAGTTTTGCGATCGGCCTGGATTTTTCTTTTTATTTTGATTGTATTGTAGACTGGTTTTTTATTTATTTCTGCATGACATCCTCAGTGGGTTCACGATCCTCACTTACCGTCCGGGTTTTAACTTCTGTAAAGCAAGAATTAAACGCATTTTGAAAAAAATCGAACAAACATTAAGTTAGACATTTAAAATTGGTTTGTTGCTTTTCTAACAAAAGAGTTATCTAATGGTAAAACGATCGGCTCTTGGTTTAATAATATTCAAATTTTTATAAAACTTCATTCTTTACATTAAATATTCTTAATATTTATACCTAGTATATAGAGAATTATCATATAATTTATTATATTTTTATATATTAAACGTTTACTTACTAATTGAAAAATTATATATTTTATTAAACAAATAATTAAATTAAAATTAGCAAACCACATAAACGTAGTAGTCAAGTTTACTTAGTTTATAGATTATGATTTAATTTGAAATTCATTACGCTTACTTTGCTCAGAAAGTTCTGATTTAACAAATTTGATAAGCTGATAATTTATAATTACAGTAAATTGTGCAAAATAAAGTTTACCAGAATATAGAAATTTATTTGTTTATTAAAGAGTAAATAATGGTTGCTTCTTCAGTTAAAACTAATTTACACTAGAAAACACAGATTCGAATTTCAAAATTATTTTGTTATATTTAAAACGATTCAATCATAATTTTATATTAATCTTGTAATTTTAAACAAACAAACAAATACTAATGCGCAATAACAGGTTGAGGTTATTCAATTATTAAGTCATCATTAATTCGTTCAATTAATTAACCAATTATTATAAGTAAGATTAATTTTTTGAACAGCTTTATCTGAAAGTAACAGTAATTTTAAACAAATTTTAGACAATTCAATTAGCCAATTTTGTTAGATTAGACAATTGCATTTTTACCCATAATGCGGTTCTGTCAAATTATATACAGGGTACCCTTTGGTGGTGGAGAATCTCTGACGTGGTTATAGAAGACACTTATCTAACAAGAGGAGACCGGAACTTTCCCTCACTGAATTGATTCATTTTCATTGTGCGTGTAGGTCTTGTATTGGACTTCAACAGGTGCAAGTGTCAGGGCACGCTTCTTTGCTAATTTTGAGAAAATTGAATTTGAATAATTATATATTACTGACGAACTGCATAAAAATTAACATAAATTTGGTAAGTTGTTAATGAAATTGCGTAAGATTGCAAAAAATAAAAACATATGCGAAGGGTACTGGGATCGCATCCAGATCCTGCCAATTTGTTTTTTTATTTATTTGATTATTAATTCCCCCCAGTATAATTTATGCCATCGTTCTCAAGAAAACCAAAGCGCTATAATAAACCCTACTTATAATCTGTAAACATTGAATGTTTTACCTTTTAGCAGTGAGACACTGGAGGGTGTTCCACACCCCAGACCCCCCGGTTTGTGCAGTTTATTTTTATTAGAAATAAATTGAAGATAACAGCAAAACTAATCTAAAAAATCTCTAGAAAAACTAATTAATCCTAACTTTACAAGTCACAGTCAAGTAACTAATATCCCAATTACTCAAATTATAATCCAAAGTTTTAGAGACCGGAGGTCTGGGGGTGTGAGCACCCCAGAACTCTAAACTGTGATAGATAAATTTGCAAATTTATGATTATTAGTATTAAGCGATAATGGTGAAAGTTTTATCACAAAAATATAAAGCAGTGACCAAGAATCGGGGATTATGAATTCCCCAGTATAATATGTCATCGTTCACCCCGGAACACCCAAACTGTGATAGATAAATTTGCAAACTTATGGTTATCAGTATTAAGCGATAATAGTAAAAGTTTTAGCACAAAAACATAAAGCATTGACCAAGAATCGGGGATTATGAATTCCCCAGTATAATATGTCATCGTTCTCAAGAAAAACAAAGCGCTATAATAAACTCTACTTATAATCTGTAAACATTGAATGTTTTACCTTTTAGCAGTGAGACACTGGAGGGTGTTCCACACCCCCCAGACCCCCCGGTTTGTGCAGTTTATTTTTATTAGAAATAAATTGAAGATATCAGCTTAACCGATCTAAAAAAAAATTCTAGAAATACTAATTAATCGTAACTTTAACAAGTCACAGTCAAGTAACTAATATCCCAATTAGTCCAAATTATAAACCATAGTTTTAGAGACCGGGGGTCTGGGGGGTGTGGAGCAACCCCCAGGAACACTCAAACTGTGATAGATAAATTTTCAAACTTATGGTTATCAGTATTAAGCGATAATGGTGAAAGTTTTAACACAAAAATATAAAGCAGGAACTAAAATCGGGGGATTATAAATTTCCCCCAGTATAATATGTCATCGTTCTCAAGAAAACCGAAGCGCTATAATAAACTCTACTCATAATCTGTAGACAGTGAATGTTTTACCTTTCAGCAGTGAGGCACTGGAGGGTGTTCCACACCACCAGACCCCCAGTTTGCACAGTTTGTTTTTATTAAAATAAATTGACAATAACAGCAAAACTGATCTAGAAAAATCTCTAGAAATACTAATTAATCGTAACTTTAACAAGTCACACTCAAGTAACTAATATCCCAATAGTCCAAATTATAAACCAAAGTTCTAGAGACTGGGGGTCTGGGGTGTGGAGCACCTCCAGGAACACTCAAACTGTGATAGATAAATTTGCAAACTTATGGTTATCAGTATTAAGCGATAATGGTGAAAGTTTTAGCACAAAAATATATAGCAGTGACCAAGAATCGGGGATTATTAATTCCCCAGTATAATATGTCATGGTTCTCAAGAAAATCAAAGCGCTATAATAAACCCTACTCATAATCTGTAAACATTGAATGTTTTACCTTTTAGCAGTGAAGCACTGGAGGGTGTTCCACACCCCCCAGACCCCCCGGTTTGTGCAGTTTATTTTTTATTAGAAATAAATTGAAGATATCAGCTTAACCGATCTAAAAAATCTCTAGAAATACTAATTAATCGTAACTTTAACAAGTCACAGTCAAGTAACTAATATCCCAATGAGTCCAAATTATAAACCAAAGCTTTAGAGACCGGGGGGTCTGGGGTGTGGAGCACCCCAAGAACACAAACTTCTTCCTCTTTTCCTCTTAAATTGTGTGAGATAAATTTGATAATATCACAAACTGTGATAGATAAATTTGCAAACTTATGGTCATCAGTATTAAGCGATAATGGTGAAAGTTTTTAGCACAAAAAATATAAAGCAGTGACCAAGATTCGGGGGAAGGGGGATTATAAATTCCCCCCAGTATAATATGTCATTGCTCTCAAGAAAAACAAAGCGCTATAATAAACTCTACTCATAATCTGTCAACATTAAATGTTTTAACTTTCAGCAGTGAGACACTGGAGGGTGTTCCACACCCCAGACCCCCAGTTTGTGCAGTTTATTTTTATTAGTAATAAATTGAAGATATCAGCATAACGGATCTAAAAAATCTCTAAAAATACTAATTAATCCTAACTTTAACAAGTCACATTCAAGTACTAATACCCCATTAAGCCGAAGTTGTAGAGACCGGGGGTCTGGGGTGTGGAACACCCTCCAGTGCTTCACTGCTAAAAGGTAAAACATTCAATGTTTACAGATTATGAGTAGGGTTTATTATAGCGCTTTGGTTTTCTTGAGAACAATGTCATAAATTATACTGGGGGGAATTAATATTCAAATAAATTTTAAAAAAATTAGCATGTGCTGGATGCGATCCCAGTACCCTTCGTATATGTTTTTTTTTTTGCAATCTTACGCAATTCCATTAACAACTTACCAAATTTATGTTAATTTTTATGCAGTTTATCAGCAATATATAATTATTCAAATTCAATTTTCTCGAAATTGGCAAAGAAGCGTGCCCTTACACTTGCACCTATTGAAGTCCAATACAAGACCTATACGCACAATGAAAACGAATCAATTCAGTGAGGGGAAGTTGCCGGTCGCCCCTAAGAAGAATTTTTAAATAAAATTATTGTTTAAGTCCAAACCCTCAGGGGTAGCTCTCTTTAAAGCAATTTTTTAAATTTAGCCTTCAAACGATCATAGCACCGAAACTACTGATTTTTGAACGTTAATAAATTAATGATTTTTTAAAGAGAACTAGATTATAGACTTTTATCGTCTAGAATCAGCGGATTTCGAGTTATGAGCTAAATTAAGAGAAGAAACGTTAAAATATTCCAGATTTTTTTTGGTTTTCTTGCAAGCTTCGTATCTTTTAAACGACACCTTGTATATCACTAAAATAAAAAACACGATGTTTACTTACATTAACTAACTGTTGTGTACTCCCAACTACGAAACGATAAAACCGCTTTACAGCAGCTACTACCAGTAATAAAAAATATAATAGTGTGTGCCTAAACCAAAAATTAACCAAATCTCTACTTGTTAGTTCAATCTTACCTTGCACGCTCACACTGTATAGTATGATATTATTAGGTAAGATAATTTAATTTAAAATAAGCTTTAAGATAAAAAATCACACCAAGAACACCGGAACACTCTGTATAAGAGGCGGAAAATTAGGACTATGGCCAGGGGTCAACACTCTTGACGCATTTCTGAATATACAGCATACGTCTACTATGCTGAACTAAATTGTTGTTCCTTGTTATACAAAGTCCCCTTCCCCTTCCAATTTGAGTTTCCAGTTTTAAAATTAAAAATTCTCTTCTATTTTCAACATTTTACGCCGGAAGATTCATTATAAATTGGGGAAAAAAATCTCAGCTGTATGGAAAATCTTGTGCTAATTTATTCTAAAAAATATAAATTATAAAGCTACGTTTAAACGATCTAAAAATTAAACGAACATCAGTGTACCAATAAACGCAGGTTTACAATTTTAAGTTGAATGTACATATTATTAAACGTTGTACCTCGAAGTTGCGCATCTTTTCGTGATATCTAATCAATGAGCCAGAAAATGATGTTTCCATAAGAACTTCTCATGTTTTTTTTTCGATGCGGTTAATATATTTACAGAATAATAATTTTCCACCAGCAAGATGTTTCAAGAACTAAAGCATTTCCCAATGGTTTTAAAATAGGTAAACTTTGTAAGTTGTTTAAAAATATTTTTTAGTTCAAGGTTCGATATGGTTTAGTAATTCCATCTAATAGTTAAAATAGATGGACGAGACGACGAGTCGTAATTTAACTCAAAGCGATGTTGGAATTTTTATCGAAGAACGCAATTAAAAATTCCGGGGAGCAATTAAAAAATGTTATATTTATTTTTATTATCTATAAACTTTGATCAGGATGTTTATCTAGCGTTCAAACAAATTTACACCTACCTTGAACAAACCCTTCTTGATGGTTTTTTCGCCCAGCGATCTACGACGAGGGGGTTCGTTTGAATTCATTTTAAGAACAAATCCACCCCGAGAATCGTCAATTTTACGATCTCGCTTTTCAGTAAGATCCGGATTTCCTTCATTACTTCTTAACGACGTTAAAGATGTTCTAACCGACTTATTTCTATATTTCGACGCTTTTCCAAAAGTGGCACTACTTCGAACGCCATATCCGTGTCTTAATCCTTTTTGCCATTGCCCTTGGTACGTGCCTGAAAATATTAATAACATCAAGAGAGTGAAATAAAAGTGTTAACTGCGAATTGTGACCAAATAAACTTTTGAACTAGGATGACCCCAAAATATTATTAAAGTTGCTATGAACATGTGGTGCTTATTACGGTTGAATGTTATTATTAAAAAAATAATTCCTAGTTTTACAAACTCATTACGAACTAAGAAGTTTAATTAAAGTTGTAAACTGTAGTAAGTTTTAGCACCGCAAATTCAGTTGTAACACCAAGAGCTTTGCAAACTGCAAAATTAGACGTTAGATTGCAACATATTTTTTCAATCGCTCTTAATGTACGTCTAATTATAGATATTCAATTAGGAGTTAAGATAATTAAGTAACCAGAATATTTTTTATTAGCATTTGAATTGCAATTCAAAACCTGGCTATGGAAAATGGAATTTAAACAGCATAACAGAAATGTTCCATTTTTAGCGCCTTTTCTATATAATCCATTTTCTTCATTTCACCCTTATACCTTCAAAATATTATTTATATAAAGAAAATATAGTTGAGGTGATAGGCCAATGAAAATCTAACAAGTAGACACCTTTTTCGTTGGCCTATCACCTCAACTATAATTTTTTTTCAATTTATAATTCAGGTCGACTATGTTTGTCTCTTTTTGCATTTCTAAAAATTTTCTAAATTATTTTAAAAAATTTGTTTTAATTAATTTTTCTAATTTCTCCAAATTCAAAATTTGGCGCTGCTATCTATTATATATTTTTTAAATTTCGGTATGTCCTAAGATACCACATGAAAAAAAGTCCAAAAATGGTACATTGACTGAACTCAAAACCAAAAATCTAACTTGCTTTGAGCACCCTGTATAAATCTAGAACATTACTTTATTTCTAAATCAATTTTGAACCAAAGAGTGGCAAAGCACTGTGTATTTAATTGAGAAGTAGTACGCTTTGATTATTCCAGGCTTTTAATTTGATGTGATACTATTTTATTGTTGATTGTAAAGTTTTATGAGGATTTTACTAGATGCTAAAAGCCTTTGACTTTTAATGCATATAAATTTTAATCAAATTTTTTACTATTATAGTTTTCTTAAAAACCGATAACACTAATTTATACTTAATCTTAGCAATTTCCCAAATTTTATTTTTTATACCTATTGCAATTTTCCTATTAACCTGAAGTAAATTTTCCGGCGTGCAACTTTTAGTTTTCCAATAATGGAATTCTTTTAGTTTTTAGCTAAATTGATTATTTGATGCGAAAAGTAATTTAAAATTCAGCGGAGTCTCCAATTTCATTATGCAAATTCAGAATTAAATTTAAAATTTAATAGAAGAACAAAGAAACGCAACACAGGAATCTCGAATAATTAAATTTCAAAATGTAAACGTACTGTTTATTTCTGTACTTCTGTATAGATACAAAAATTCATCAAATTACGGATTTCGCACAAAATCTTTAAGCTTATAATATGCAAAATGACGGTTTCAATTACTAAATACTAACAAATTAAAATTTTTTCCAAAAACCCTAAAATTATTTCTTCTGTTTTATATCAAAAAAATAAGAAACTCTATAATGAATTTAAAACTATTGTTCGAATTTATTTAAGAAGGCACAACAGGTGGAACTAAGTATAACTTGGAAGAAAAATGTTTTTGGCAAAGAATGAAATTTATAGTACTTTAGTTTTGGTTTTGACATTTTTCTAATTTTCCAGAAAATATATAACGTTAAATTTTGTGCAATAGAAAAGGATAGAAGTAATCGATAAAATTGTTACAGTATTGAAATTTTACAATAGAAAAATACCCATTCATTTGTAGCATTTGTTCTTGTTTGTTTAAACAGTTGTTGATATAACGTATGGTGAATGAAATACGAACGCGTACAACACTGTTATTAAAAACGACACAATACTCTTACAAAAACAAAAACACGGCAAAGTTAACTGTACTGTCTATTTATAAAAACAAAACTAAGATTGCTCTGGTCAGTTAAAAAATTTGTTATGAAAATGACACTAAACGTGCTAAACCGCCACAAATTAATTTGTAAATTTTGTGAAGAAAATTCAAACAAAATTAAAAAGAAATTTTAGGCATTTTAAGGACATGGGTTTCAAAAAAATTTATCTACACGACAATAAACTTATTTAAGAATAATAAATCAATTGAAAGAAAATGTGGATTAGGTTGGAAATGTAGTTTGCAAGACTCCAAAGTTCGGTTAAAACTAAAAAGTGAAACAGCAGGTTGCAGTGTAAATTTTATCGCCAATTGGGTAAGAAATATAATTTTGACAAAAACACAATTAAGAAATATTTAGAATCGATGGGAGTCCAGAAAAAGAAGAAAAAAATAGCACCATTTACTGCTGAAACACAACAGAAGGGTATAAATGCAGGTTACGCGAGCTGTCCAGAAATTACTTTTCTTGCTCATCAGAGTACAAATGCGTGAAGGATGACGACTCATATTTTACCGTGGAAGGAAATGAATGGCAGCCAAAACATTATTTTGAGTCTTCCAGTCACAAAGAAACCAAAAAAGCTAAATTTATTTGTAAGACAAAGTTTCCAGGAAAAGTTTTGTTGTGGTTAGCCATAAGCGAACGTGGTGTCAGCAAAGCAGTTTTTTAAAGGTGGTGTAGCTATGAATGCCCAAGTTTACAACGAAAATGTGTTCCAGCACTTAGCAATTTTATCGAAAAATATTATCAAAAGAAAAATAATTTTTGGCCGGATTTGGCGTCCTCACATAACGCGAAATCCACAATAGAGAATTTGAAGAATAAAAAATAGAACTTGAGCCAAAGAAAATGAACCTCCCAAATGTTCCACAATTGCGATCTATTGAAACTTTTTGGGCTAATCTGAAAAGAAAAGTTTACGAAAACGGATACAGAGCTAAAAATGTTGATTCCTTAATTCTATAAATAAAAAGGAGCTGAAAACCACAAATACAAAGGGTATTCAGAGGTCAATGAGTGAACTACCAAAGAAAATTAGGAAAACAAATCGCGACGGAGCCAATTTTTTGTAAGTGTTCTTTAACATGGAAGCATAAAAATAAATAAAACTTAATTTAAAATAATTTTTTTGCACATGTTTTGTTTATTCTATACTAGTTCGTATTTTATTCCATACAGTTAGACATTTAACAATACGATTGAGTAATTTTAAAACATTGTACAAAAGATTCTTGGAGCGGGAAGTGACAGGTATCAAAGTAGGCCAATTTTTGGACAATAGAATTCTATATCAATACTTTAGATATGAAAAAAGTTGTCAAATTTGGTAGCGGGACCAGTTCAAAAGCTCAATGAAAAATTGCATTCATACAATAAACCTTTGTGATAAAAATTTCCCAATCTGGATCTCTTCACAAATGATTTCCGATCTGGGAATCTTACTGTCACCCAATTATTAATCAAATATAGAATCATAAAATATTTCAATAATAATTAAATCAGGAAAACTAAATCGCCTGAAAATAGGCAACTTATACTGCATCGAATCATTTTATTATAAAATTTAGAGATCAATTGCTCAAAAAGTTATTGCGGTGCTGGATTTAGATTAAGCAGCTTTAACGAAGAAGGAAAAACAAAAATCAGTATGATAAAGAAAGGGAAAGGTATACAATGCAAACAGAAAATGATAAAAATATTATTAATACAAGATAGATATAAGAAGAATAAGATATAAGTATGAAGAACAACAAAGAAAATATAAACCAATCTATAGAAATAAAAAGTAAAAATTCGAAATTGGACTTCGAAAATATGAATCACTTTGTAAACACAAAGAGGACAATTTGGTGGGTGGGAGAAGAATATTATGGAAAGGTGGGGCAAGTATTCTGAAAAGCTACTGAATATCTAGCAAAATACTTAAGATGAGGATAGAAATAACTATCCCAAAAGAAATTAAAACATCAAAGTCTCAAGCGTTTTTCAAAACTGAAAATAATGGAAGCTTTGCAAAAATTAGAATTGCAACAGAGATGATTAAAAATAAAGGAGAGGGAATTAGATAAAACCATATTATTATAACGATCTAATTTTGAAAGTTTAGATAAGATAATGAATACCCAAGATCTGTAGAGAATCTATCATTTACCAAATACACAAAAGATATTTTTGACCAAAAAAAGATCAACTGATGCTCGAAGTTTGGAAAAAATGCTAAGGCGGATTTATGGTGTGTATGTAAATGACCAAAAATGAAGAACCAACGATATTAAAGTTGTGAGGACATAAAGACTGAGATGGTTGATTGGCTATAACTACCTCATAGTGCGGTTGCCAAATATCAATTTTGATCGTCTTCCAAATTCAATTGTTAGAATAAATCAATCTATCAACAAACCACATGTAGGTACAGCTTTGCAGGTACAATAATATGTTAGTCATACCATTAGTCACTAAGTACCTGAGCTTTTGTTTTTCAATTTTTATACACGATTCTCAAATGTTTTGGTAGAATTTTTGTATGACAGTTCGATTAAAAATTCGTATTATTTTGAAGAAAAAAACATTTTTTTGGCAAAATTCAATTTTAATATTTTACATAGTTGCCTTCGAGGGCGGTACACCGATTATAGCGATTTTCCAACTTTTTGATACCATTTTTGCAGTACGATTTGTCTTTAGCCTCAAAAAAAGCCTCTGTTTCGACGATTATTTCTTCATTGAGCAGTGAGCATTCTCTTGAGGTCTGCAAACAGGTAATACTCGCTGGAAGCTAAATCTGGAGAATACGGTGGGTGGGGAAGCAATTCGTAGCCCAATTCATTGAGTTTGACCATCGTTTTTATCGACTTATGACACGGTGCATTGTCTTGGTGAAAAAACACTTTTTTTTCTTCAAATTTTCTTAAAATTCTTAAAATTTTTCTTCAGATGTCATCCTTCAAGCACTCCAAAAATGCTATTAATAGTCGCTGTTGATTGTTTTTCCCTCTCCAAGATAATTGATGAACAATATACCATGCGCATCCCAAAACACAGACTTCTTAACCTTGCCAGCCAACTGTTGTGTTTTTTCGCTTTGGAATAGGTTCGTTGCGTACAGTCCACTCAGCTGACTGCCGATTGGACTCTAAAGTGCGGTGATAGATTCATGTTTTATCCATTGTCGCATATCGATGCAAAAATTCGGTTTTATTGCGGTTGAACAACTCCAAACACTGCTTCAAATCATCAACACGTTGTTTTTGATCGACTGTGAGCTCACGCGGCACCCACCTTGCACAGAGCTTTCGCATGCCCAAATATTCATGTCCAACACGTTCCTTTGAAATCTTTAGAGTCTTAATTTCACTTTACGGTCATTCAAAATTATTTTGTGAATTTTTTTGTTTTTCTGTACAGTCTTGGACGTCCCTCATCATATTTGATGCTCAATGGCCTGTATGGAATTTAGCAAACCACTTACGAATGGTTGCTTCTGCTGGAACAGAGTCCGGATAACACTTATCAAGCTAAGTTTTTGTTCCAGCACTATTTTTCCCATTAAAAAACAATGTTTCATTAACTCACGAAATTCATTTTTACCCATTTCTTTTCCAATAACACATGTTGCTTCACTCAAAATGCTATGACTCACAAACCAATAATTTTCCGATCGCTGTGAAATTTTGACACTTATCGTTTATAGGTTGGTTCTCACTAAAAATCATATGAAACAAATTCTAGTGTCGCCCTCTCTTAGAAACGATACGAAGTTTACACCCGATCTCTATCTCCCAAGTCAAAATGAAACATTTTCATGTTTTCCAAATAGAAAAAAAATCGTATTTTGTGTTTTGGGCTTTATATCCTCTTGTGTAATCTCTACTACATTCCACTTTGTCTAAAATAAATTCGAAAAATATAAAGTATTGTCGGGATTCCCGAATATGAATTGTTTCCTGAAGCCGCCCTAATTAGTTTTTCAAAATGTTGCCATTTGAATATTTGAATATTTTCTTTACCCTTTCATCCCTTCTCATTCCTACTGTTAATGATTCTTATAACAATTTTGCTTTTAAAAATTATTTTTTTAAATACCATATTAGCATATTGCAGTTAGAAAAGAACACTACTTACATTTTATTGAAATAAGCAAACACGAACATCTACTTTAAATAGAGCATTATACATTTATAAGCAAATTACGTTTGTTTGAAAAGTATCCGGAAAATATGGTGTTAAAGTTAATTTGCAAAATAAATTTCCTTGTTCATATTAAATCATTGTGAAGCATTGACGGTGGTGTGATTACTCGACAATAAAGAAATTTGTTTTCCCACAGTGCGAGGCAAAGTTAAACTGGTTTATCTACCCGAAAGTTTTTTAATTTCTAGTTACCCTTAAAGCGCTATATTAAAGGTATATACTGTTTTCAAACATAAACTTCTTTTAAGTTGATGTAAAAATCGATGAAAAGTAATAACCACCTTTAGATGCTATCAAGCGAAAAAATTCTTTCGCGGTTTATTCGACGAGTAAACATTGAAACATTGAAGAAAACATTAAAAAGTTGTGAGTTTTATTATTTTAATTAAAATTTAATGCTAAGAAAATTCCTTCTATGGATACGACAGCTTGTCACAATTTAAACACCGGATATTATATAATAAAGCACGAGGCATTGTAACAATGTCTTCATTTAGCTTATTCATGCGTATTAGTTATATTTTTAAAAAGAATTCAAGAAAAGCTGCCCACCTATGTATGAGTGAATGAATTGACGTAATTTTCGCAGTTAAATCGTTATTGCAGTCGTACATCATCCTCTACTCGAAGCTATATTTATAGCCAGCTTACATCCGCTATCAATTTTCGAAACGAAGTACCAAATAAATTTTCGTTAATAATCACAAAGAAAAGAATTTGTTTGTTGACATTTTTAACGACATTTTTGCGAAAAAATTCCTGGTAGAACTGCCATGTTTCTATAGAACAAGCGATTCAAGAATTTTTCTTACACGTCGATATTCTTCGGCATAGTTTTCAATTTTTTGGGATTTGATTTATGTTAATTGACCCTGAAACCATCGTATTCCGCCTTCTCGATCCTTTTATCCTAATGAGGTTTTTGATTCAGTTATGCCCCAATGCCCTTCAAGGTGTTTCTCCATGCTTTCCGGTCCTCAGCTAGACGAGTTGTCTCCCGCAGTTTATCAGTTTTCTTGTCTGGTCGACCCATCTCTTTGGCGATCTTCCTCTAGGTTTTTGCCTTAAGTTTTCCCTGCAACGATGAGTTTTCCCATTGTTCCGTCTCTCTTGGATCTCCGCCATCTGACGGCGAGCTGTTCCAAAACCTGTCGGTAGACCCACATTTCGAAAGCCTGGATTCTATTTTCTTCAATGTTTAGGTCTCAGCAGCGTATGTAGCCATCGGGAAAATAAAATCATTTACTCTGACTTGAAAATGAAAAGGAATGTTTTTAGATCTAAGATACATCAGACGGACGGGACCAAACCAAAAAACGTCAAAATTTTTATTCGCAAAACAAATTCTCCTACTTTTTAAATGATATCCAACCAAATTATCTAAAAAGCTTAACAAAATTAATAATGAATTTTTTTCTTCACAGTTTTTTTCAAGTCCTGAATTTCTCCACCTCTAGCACTTGAGCTAACGCCACCATCTTGAAAAAATGGCGGTTGGATCGGCTCCCGCGTTGTTTTTACGTTTTTCTCCAAAACGGTTAGTTGTGTGTCAATGCTCAAGAGAACCTTTTTTAAAGAAAATAAAATTTGCGATAAAAACGTGTAGCTGTTTTTCCAATTATAAAGTAAAAATGTTTTTTCTTCCTTGTTGAGAATGCGAGAAATAGACAAAGATGTTTAATTTAAACCTGATGATGGATCTTACGTCTTATTTTTAATTCTTATGATTTTTTTTGAAATTTACTATTGTTTTTGTGACTTTAAAATAATCTTAATTTTAAATAATTGATCTGAATGAATTGCTTGAAATAAAAAAGGGTTTTAATTTGTAATTTTTTGAGAAAAAATTTGGACCTGAATAACAGCTACTATATATTCTTGTTGGAAATTTTATGCTCTTTAAAAAATGTCCTCTTTAAAATTGACATAAAATTAACGGTTTTGGAAAAACACGGAAAACAATCCGGGGAGCCGATCCGACCGCCATTTTTTTCAAGATGATGACGCAAAGGCTAGAGGCGACGTTAATCCCAATAACTGCTAAGAAAAAAATTCATTTCGTGTTTTTCGAGGAGTCAACCGCTAGAGGAAATTGTGTACAATTAACTTCACGTACTTCATTATAATTCTCCATACATTTTCGTACTTTATATAATTCAGCAGTAATGTACGGTACTTCACGTACTTCGCCAGTAATTCACCGTACTTCATCAATAATTCGCGGTACTTCATCTAATTCATTCGATACTTCATTGTATTTCACGTACTGCATCGGTATTTCAAAATTTGAGCACTGGATGATGTTCCACACCCCCGGATCAGTAGTTTTTATCAAAAGTAAACTGAAGATTTCCCGTTGCAGAGGCACTGGAAGGTGTTCCACACCCCAGACCCCCCGGATTAAGTAGTTTATTTTTTATTTTGTTGCAGAGATCTGCCTTCCAGGGGGTACGGAATTTATAATTACGCAGTTTATAAGTAATTGTTAGATTACGAATTAAACACATTTACTTGGCCATAGCTAATTTTAATAAACTTGAGATATGCTTAAATATTTAATTCACTTTTAATAAAAATTAATTATTTAAACCGGGGGTCTGGGGTGTGGAACACCCTCCAGTGCCCTGAAGGAGATCTTCAGTTTACTTCTGATAAAAAGTAAACTACTCGGTCTGGGAGTTCTGGGGGTTCTGCAATGTTCTTCATTCCAAAATTTGTGCACTGGAGGGTGTTCCACACCCCAGACCCCCGGATTGAGCAGTTTATTTTTATTAGAAATAAACTGAAGATCTCCCACCCCACACCCCTCGGATTGAGTAGTTTATTTTTTATCAGAAGTAAACTGAAATTCTTCCGTTGAAAAGACACTGGAGGGTGTTCCAGACCCCCCGGATTGAGTAGTTTATTTTTATCAGAAGTAAACTGAAGATCTCCCGTTGCAGAGATCTATCTCCCAGGGGGTATGGAATTTATAATTACGCAGTTTATGATTAATTGTCAGATTATGAATTAAACACATTTACTTGGCCATAGCTAATTTTAAAAGACTTGGGATATGCTTAAATATTTAATTCACTTTTAATAAAAAGAAATTATTTAAACCGGGGGTCTGGGGGGTGTGGAACACCCTCCAGTGCCCCTGCAACGGAGATCTTGATTTACTTCGATAAAAAGTAAACTACTCGGTCTGGGAGTTCTGCAATGTTCTTCATTCCAAAATTTGTGCACTGGAGGGTGTTCCACACCCCAGACCCCCGGATTGAGCAGTTTATTTTATTAGAAATAAACTGAAGATCTCCCCCCCACACCCCTCGGATTGAGTAGTTTATTTTTTATCAGAAGTAAACTGAAATTCTTCCGTTGAAAAGACACTGGAGGGTGTTCCAAACCCCGGATTGAGTAGTTTATTTTATCAGAAGTAAACTGAAGATCTCCCGTTGCAGAGATCTATCTCCCAGGGGGTATGGAATTTATAATTACGCAGTTTATGATTAATTGTCAGATTATGAATTAAACACATTTACTTGGCCATAGCTAATTTTAAAGATTTGGAATATGCTTAAATATTTAATTCACTTTTAATAAAAGAAATTATTTAAACCGGGGGTCTGGGGTGTGGAACACCCTCCAGTGCATGTATTATAATATTAGTACTTCATGTACTTCACAAGTACTTTATGTATTTCACAAGTACACATGAGATGTCATGTACTTCATGAGATGTGTACAAAAACTTCGCCAGCGGTTAACCCCTCGGTGTTTTTCATACTAATGCGGCTGGACTGGTATACCTATTTGGAAAGATTTTGGGAGAGTCGATGGGAGGATTGAATAGCTCATCGGCTTTCACTCACTCAAAAAGGCTGCAAGCTACTAATTGTTTAATAAAACCACAGACAAAATGCCTTAACACGATATGAGAATGCCATGCGGTAAATTAAAGCGAAAATAGGTAAAAAACTAAATTTAGACTAACGATTGACAAATACAGTCTGCATCAGCTATCGATTAATAATGAAATGAAAACAAAAATCTAGTCCACAATGTGTAACCATAAAAACATTTGGATGGTTTGCAATAAGGATCCAACCCAAACCTTCTTCAAACTGAGAAAATGGCGTCTAAAAATTCTTATAGAACTTTTGGATCTTATAGACCCGAGCCTTTTGGTGAGCTAATAGTGATACAGCCTATTTGCTGAGAAAAATTTTAAGTCTAACAGATGAAACTACTACTCATAGACCCTAAATCAGGGCTAAGTCAATTTTTCTTAGTTTTGAGTTGTTGGATTCTTATTGTGTAACACCATTTATTTATAGATAAACCTGCAGATCCAACGGTGATAGGAGAAATCAGATTGACCATGCAAGACATAGAAGTAACACAACAGACATAAACCTCAGGTGTGCATCAGAGGGACATACTGACTATTTTCTGGTAAGAGGTAAAGTAAGACTGAATATTTACATACAAAAGAAATAAGGAAGACTTAGGATGTAGAGAAATACAAGAAAGGCAATCAGAAATAAGAATTAAAAAAAGCAAATATAAACAGAGAGAACAATCACCATAAAGTGTTTTACTCAAAGTTTTCAAAATAGAATCAAATTTCAAAGCTAGATGATACAAACAATTTCTCAAAAGGCAAGTGGAAGCGTTACATCTGACGTGAAAGATGTGTTACAACCATGAAAACTGCATTTTGATGATCTACTGAATGTAAAAAGCCCAGAACTGTCCTGTCCAAAGATTTACCAAACCGTCAATTGTCCAACAGATGAATTAATTTTTCAAAAAGTCACAACAGCAATAAAGAAACTTGAAAACTCCAAAGCGCCTGGAACGGATGACATAACCACGGAAATAATAAAATGTGAAGTTGGCAAGTTGACAGAAAATACATTCTTGATAGCAGAAAAAGAGACGGAAAACTTATGGCGGACAAAACGACAGCGATGGAGAGAGTTTCTCAAGTCAGCCAAAGCCTACCTAGGGTTGTAGAGCTACATGTTTGACTGATTGATTAAATGCCCATATACAGAGTGTCCCGTGACTGTGGAGAACCTTTGAGGTGGTAATAAAGGACACTTTTTTAAGACAAATTGAAATAAAATTTTTGTCCAAGTCGAAACTCTTGGGGGGTACCCCTCTTGTCTCTTATGTCCTTTATCAACACCTCAAAGATTCTCCACGGTCACAGGGACACCCTGTATATAAATTAATAATTGCTACTGCTTAGTGGTACCCATTCTAGAATTATTGCTATAGTACGAAGAAGTAATTGAATATTTTCCAGATTCTGTACTTTGAAAATTATATTTTCTTAAAAAAACTTGTTACATTAATATCTATTTGAAATAAGAATGCAGTAAAATTGGTACTAGAAAAATGACCTTACAAGGTGATTGGTTAAATGTATGCAAGTTTACATTGCTAAAATTTTATTTGCGATTGTCATTCAATTTTATTGTAAATCATGCATTTTGCAGGTTTCTGAAAGGTTAAATACAGAAATTTAAGTTCTCTTTTAGTTTTTGAGAAATTATTTCTCGTGATATGTTTAATAAAATTTTCAAGTTGCTATTCGCCTTAATTTTTTGCCATTTTCCTGTGTGAATCTTACTTCGCGCCACAAATTTTTACTGTACTCTTGTTTCCAAAAGACTATAATAATCTGTAATCATTTTCGATCCAAATCTTTTTTTACACATAATAAATTTTCCTAAAATAACAAAGTAATTTATGATTTCATCAAAACCCACTTATGCAAATTTGCTTTTGTAACTCAACTGTATGAATAATGATGTATGTACCAATGTTTGCTCTTGCAGTTATTCGCTTCATGACACAAACATTTACCTACTTTAGTGCAAAACTGTTTAACTAAAAATCAATAATGACATTAATTTATCATTTTCGTGAAAGCGTAATTAACCCAGTTATAATTAAAACGTAGCACGATTGCTTAAGATTTTCTCTTCATAACTTTAGACGTAATAATTCTTATTCTTAACAGCAACGATGAAAAATTATTGAAAACGTTTCACTCTGTAACAAGGAAGAAAACAAGACAATATTTAAAAATTCATGCTGTGATCTGTGATTCTGTAGAAAAAAATATTAAAATTAGTCTTATAATTACGCCATAATTTAAAAAATATTTCCCCATTCTTAAATGTCTCTTCAGAATCACGAAGGTACTCTTAAAGTTTCGCTGCATTCTAAATTACAATTTTTTTCTATATTTTTGCTTCTGTAAGGTTGTAGAACTCGCTCGGTATAAGTAAAAGAAAAAAAATGTAATAATCAAAATGGCAAAACAAATCTCATAAGAGCAAATTAAGGTTTTCTTTTGCTAGACAGTTCAATTAAATTTCCAAGTTTTAATTAAATATGAAAAGTAATATATTACATGAAACTAATTTAATTTGTTCTTAGCTTATTATATTTATTAGAAACTTTTATTAATTTTTAAATCCCTTCATCCCGTATATTCTTCTGCGCATTCGGTTTTGTTTAAGACAACATGGAAAACTGAACTAATTAATAGAATACGTTTTAATGAATATTTATACCTATACTGTATGTAAATTAAATTAAGCTACAATGGGAATTGCAACAAATGAGGTTTGGGCTTTGAACCAAAATAGAAACTTAAAAGTCTATTTAATCTAGGATTATTTTAGGTTGCGGCCTCGGATTTGCAATTTACACGACAGCTGTTTTGTCGTTTCGAATTAAATTATTTCTTTAAAATCGGTTAATTTTAAATCGCGGATGCGGAAGTCCATACGTAAGTATGTTCGCATGTTGAAGTGAATTTTCAGATTTACTGTAGATCAATGCCAAGGCTTAATTTACTACTACAATTTTTTATTTATAGCAAATAAAACGAATAATATGATTTAACGTCCATTTAAGCATGGAAGAACATATTTTTGTTTTCGACCATTAGCCACATCAAAAATGATTTTACTTTTGAAGAAAACTTCAAAAAATTACTTTTATACAAACAATAAAATAGAAACAAAATTGTGTTTTTACAATCAGAAAGAACGAAACCCGAATTGATTCATTGCCAAAAAATGGATAATGTAAATTCCTTTTGTAATCCTTGGGCAATCCGACTCGATTAGTCAGCAAACATATCCTTAAACTAGATATTCGTAGCAAAGCATTAATAAACGTTATGTCATACTTGTACCTCGCTGGATTTGAGAAAACAATTTATTTTCCAAGATGAAAATTAATAATTTATATAATTGAAATATCAAGTTTTTTTAAAAAGAATTGACCTCAATGTTGTTTCTGCCGCTAATTTTGACCAAATCAAAAATTTAAATCACGATATTATAAAAGTCGGAAATTTGATAAAATCAAAATCGATAACAATTTAGAACAAACCTTAGTTCACCCATTGGAAAATTTACTAACGGGCTTGTCGTGCATTGCGGCGGAATCGAAGTTTAATTAAGAGAAGGTCCAATAATTGATAATATTAGCGCTGTTGTAATAATGTACTGTCGCTTCCATTTTACAAAAATACAAATGCCGATTTAGTCGTGAGGTACACGAATAATTATATAATTAGCACCTCATTTCAGTTAAATAACCGATTTTGATCCGATTAATTTGAATTATAGCTGTTTGTAATGGCATCTTCATGTGAACCTGATGCACAAATTAGCTATAATTTATGGCATAATTTTGATATCGATTGCACTACAGTACTAGCAAGAGACCACTAAATAATTTGTGATGCGACTGGCACTGACAACTGGACAAGCTTATTCCATGTAACAAACAGCATTGATACCCCAAAATTCCAGTCTCCCCAAAATTAATTTCATTTTTGCGTCGATAAATTAGAAAATTTAATTTTGTCCGTCTTGCAATTAAACACAAACAAAACAAAAAGTTATAACTTATAACGCTGGAGCACTTGTCAATTAAAATAGACAACATTTACGTTATCTTTCACTACACGAATGAAACACAAGGGATAAAATTGGATGAGTTCTAAGAGTATGTCGATTTTATTCTACACATTCTTGATAAATTTGTTTTATCTGCGATTATCCTGAAACCATAAAAGGCAATGAGTATTGTTACAGTTTGATGTTCCTGAATAGAAATGACACTATCAATTTGACACAAAGGCCATATACGTTTGCACTGTATACAGATTATCCTTATAGTATTCACCACCATGCAATAAAGATAAAACCAAATTTATCTTCACCTACAGTTACCTAAAAGTTTTGATGATTTTGAAAAACACAGGTAAGGTTCCGTTACAATAGGTGAATAATCACTTTTATTCCTAAAATATAACATTATAGTACTAAAAATGTAATCTGAGACAGTTGACTTTCTACCTAAATTTTCCAATGCCGCACAGCTGCAGTATAATAAATTTAGCTAAAATTTAAATAATCCAACGAAGCAGTTGTTCGCCCTTTAATTTATTAAAATTGTTTATTGAATAATAAAGGATCAGCTTGACCTCTTGTTTGCGCAATTAACACGGGAATTGATTAACATTACGCAATATGCAAGAATGATCGATAAAAGCCCCTAAACATTAGAAAAGGTTAGATAAATCAGTGCATTAATTATAATACATAAATTTTTTGAAATCTTAATCATGCAAATTTTCGCATATTTTTTTAATTAAATGCGACATTGGATGGTTTACTCCCCTAGCATATGGAGGTGACCCACATTGATCGTAGAGCTTTTCGACTGAAAAATTATTTACGCCAATGTCATTGCTAACACCTTAATCATTTTTAAAGTTACGAATAAAAATAATATTTACATCGCGATAAAATTTAATGTTACACTTACGTGCTAAGAATTAAGTCCTAATTCTGTTAAAATTATCGCTAAGGGTGTAAACGATAATAAGCCATACCTAATTGATACAAAAGATTTTCAGATAATTAATAATATTTATGGCAATTTTCATGAATGCCCATTATTTTACTTTTGCCTGTGATAATATTTTCGTTTTGCTGGCTATGTGGCGAGCTTTACTAAGAACACTGAAAATGGTTCTTCCTTTTTTCCCTCGACAGAGAATGGCAAATCACCCAGGTAAAGTTACAAGAGAACCTTTTTAAAAAAACTTGTGGTCGCTACGCCGTAAAGTAGGACAAAGGACCAGAAAGAACATACGAAAGGATGTTGGACCAAAATTCGTTAGTTACAAGCTAAATTTTATTAGGTCAAGTAGCTTTAAATTCTATTATTTTCGCCTTATTCACAAATTTCGACTAGTTTTATTTAGAGCTTACTTATTGGCCATTTATATTTTTTCATAAATTTTCATTTGAAAATAATATAAAATTACACGTGAAATTTCTAAATTATTGTCTCGAAAAGTTGATTACATTATGATTTTATTATATTTCGTCGTTCGCAACCTGTCTTTCACACGTAGTACTGATATTGCTGAGGTCCTTCCATGGTTTTGGGCTTATGTCATAAAGTAACGTGATCTGACGAGATCGAATAGAACAGAATGTAATATTATTTGTTCTTCAAATACTTTTTAGCAATTCTAAAACATAACATGGCTACAGAAATCGTTACAAAATTATAAAACATTTACTTTACAAAGCATTTGAAAGGCCCTCTCTGACGCATAACTCTCTTTGCCAAAGTAATTATTGCCAAAACAAAATGATGTTTTACTATTTGTGATTTTCAAAATTTTTGAGAAAGTGTGTTAAATTAAAATTTTATTGATATTTTTGTAATTTACATTGGTATAATGCTGCAAAAGATACCAAAAGATGTATGTAAATAATTTTAGAGGCAATTAAATTCCACACAAAATTGATCATACATAATTTTGTTGCATTTTTTGCCCGTTTCGCAGCATATCCACATACTTTTTATAGTTTTGAAATAATTGCAAACGCAGGAGAATATGAAACACGAACCGAAGTGTTCAAATACGGAATTGGAAAACTGCAAGAAATGGTTACTGAAATGAAAGAAAAAAAGATGCCCAAAAGAATAAACTTTCAAAATACGCTCAAGAAAATACTAGGATACTGTAAATGCGGGTTTGGACAAGGTAGATCAATAACCGACAAGCTTTTTATTCTAAGAGAAAGATAACAATCCACCATGAATTTGACTGGGAAACTCGCTTGACATTCTTAGATTTTAAACGAGCACACTACAACATCCACAAGCAGCAGTATTTGTAAAACGCAAAATTGGTAAACTTGGTTGATATCGGGATAAGGTAAATTGGGTCAAAACTACCTGAAAGTGGTCTTCTTCGTCGTTTTGCTTCTTGTCAGAAGGACGTGACGCAAATTAGCCGAAGCCAAGATGAATTTTCGTGGGAGTATAATATATGGGGTAGATTCCTGTTGCCTTCCCATGGTCTACAGATTGATATTGGACCTTTGATCACAGCAGTGTATCCGACTCGACTAGGATTCGAGCCGCGGTCTACCGCTTTCCAGTCGGCCGGTGTATGCATTACGCTACACTGCAGGTCACTTTTCCCTAGTTAGAATTGATAATTTTCCCAAACTTTTCGAGTCTTGGTAAACAAAAATCACATCTTCCAAATAGAAAAAAAATCACATATTTTGGCGGAAGGAATAATCAAAATGTTTATATTGCGGCAAAATCTTTGCTCCTGACCCAATGGGACTGTTAAATCAAAAAATAATTGAATTTTTAAAGAAACTAATTACATTATTGAACAAAACAGCAGAATTATTCAACAAAAAGGTTGATTTATTTAACAAAATAGTTGCATTTTTGGAAAAAGTAGCAGCCCTTCTGTATAAAAAAATAAAATAAAAAAAATGGTTGAAAAATCTGAATTGTTAAAGCAAAAATAATTAAAAATTTACCATTTTAAACCAACAGTTGAATTTATTAAACAAAACAGTTGACTAAATTTATTGAACCAAATAGTTGCGTTGCTGAATAACTGAAAATTAAATTGTTAAATCAGCGACAATTGAACTTCAACCAAAAACAATTGAATTACTTAACAAAGAAAACAATTGAATTATTAAATTAAAATGTTGAACAAAGCAGTTAAATTATTGAATCAATCACCTAAATTTATTTAACAAAACAGTTGCCTTTACTAAACAAAACAGCGATATTTATTGAACAAACAGTTGTATTTTTTGACAAAGTAGAAAAGTGCAATTTTGGAAAAAACAATAAAAGTGTTGAAAAATCTATTGAATTGTCAAATCAAAAATAATTAAAAAATTTACCATTTCAAACCATTTTAAACCAAACAGTTGAATTTATTAAACAAAACAGCTAAATTTATTGAAGCAAACAGTTGCGTTTCTTGACAAAGTCGTAGTGTTTTGCACAAAACAGTTGAATTGTTAAAAACACACTAAAATTATTCAAAAATCTGTTGAATTATTAAAGAAACAGTCGAATCGCTGAATCACGAAAAATTAAATTGTTGAATCGGATAATTGAGGTGTTGAACCAAAAACAATTGAATTATTCAACAAAAACAATTGGATTATTAAACTAAAAATAATTAAAATGTTGAACAAAGCAGTTAAATTATTGAACCAATCAGCCAAATTTATTTAACAAAACAGTTGCATTTACTAAACAAAACAGCGAAATTTATTGAACAAAACAGTTGCATTTTTTGACAAAGTAGTAGCTTTTTGCACAAAACACTTGAATTGTTAAAAAATACAGTAAAATTCTTGAAAAATCTGTTGAATTGTTAAAGAAACAGTTGAATTGCGAATCACTGTAAATTAAATTGCCGAATCAGGTGTAATTGAGCTGTTAAACCAAAAACAATTGAATTATTCAACAAAAAACATTTGAATTATTAAACAAAAAAATCGGAAGTGGCCATGCCCATGACTTGATCATACTTTTATTAAATATTAAAAAAATAATTTTTAATAATAAAAAGAGAAAATATGAAAAAATAATTTTTAATATTAACGGGAGAAAAATATTTTCCGTTAACCAATTTGACCCAAAATCTAATCAGGACTAAGTCTCAATACAAAGATGTACAATACCAAATTTAGTTTTGATATTCTAATTCGTTTTGAAATTTTTAATAAAAATCGGATGTGGCCATGCCCATGACTTATCATACTTTTATTAAATATTAAAAAAATAACCGCTTTCCAGTCGGCCGGTGGATTCTTACGAAAGTGGTAAACTGGGCAAAATGCAAATTCTATTGAAATTTTAAAATGGTAGACTGGGGCGTTAACCACGAGCCTTAAAAACAATCATATTTTGTACCAGCAATTTAAGTTACATGCGAAGCAAGCTTTAAAAATAATCTTAAATCTAAAATTTTTAGTGTTCGTATGTTGCTCGTTTTACGAACGACTACCGAGTATATTTTCACGTAAGAATAATTAATTTATTTTTAAGAATAATTAATTTTTTGCTTTTATATCGTATAATTCAAACGTTTTTATTAGCAGTGCGGCTTTTGAAACTTCAGGTTGTCTTAAATAGTGTGATGCAAACGAGCAAATTAATTAAAAGTTTTTAAATTTTTGTAAATTTTAATTTGACGCTGTCATAGGAAACTTAACTTGTATGTTTAAGTTGGCTTAAGTCAAATGCGGTGCAACCGGGTATAAGTGTCTTTTTTTGTATTTGGAAATTTTACAAAAATTGCTTTAGAGTTAGAGGGTGAAATTGAATCTATTAAGGTGAGAATGAACTCGATTTTTCCAATAATAACGCTGAATATCGATATCAAAAGTCAAGAAAACGCACGAAAAATTTCATTCTGTTGGCGGGACGTGGTTCCCACGGCCAATCTCGGATTCACCTTAAAAATGTATGCTACAGTACTACAATTTTTTTTTTTAATTATTAAAACGGACCCTCCGCTCCGGGCTGTTTTGACAAACGCAACCACAGCTAATCTCGATTTCACCCTAAAAATTAATTTTGTAAAAATACTTCTTAAATCGTCGCGGTTCAATGTTTTATTCAAATAACAGTAGGTACACATAGTATGTGCTGGTCGCGTCAAAAAAGTGATAAAATACAAGATTTAAAGTAAAATTACAAAAAAACGAAATGGGTGGAACTTGAGGTTCGAATTTAGCTTATCATAAAAACGTATTACAATTTATCTTTACTTCCCTTCCTTTACTTAAAATTTGCCTTGGGCTCAGTTTATTCAATTTCATAATTTTCGTTGAAAGTACTTTTGGCCCAGTTTACCATTTTCTAAAATTGGCCCAGTTTACCGGCACCCAATATCTACTAGAGAGACCGACCTTAGAAAAAGGACCCTTGGGCGTCGCTACTGTTTAATATTGTTTTGGAAAGTACGAGTACGAAAAGGAAGGCGAAAATAAACAGACAAAATTGGGGTATCTGCAGAGGATGAAAGAAGATAGAACACCGTTGGACAAAGAGAAGAGGTAGAGAAACAATAAGGTAAGAAGATTGTAAAGAAGTCGCCTAAGACAGAAAAAATTGAATTTGGTAACCTAAAGAGCCATTGGCTTGCTAAGCACGTAATACTAATTTATATTATACTATAAGAATAATAAAATTAAAAGGAGCTTTCAAAGTTTTCATAATAAAAGAACAAATGATAGCAAAATGATAAAAATAAACAAAACGTAAAAAGATTCTTGTAAACACAAAAAGGTTAAAAATAAGAGCTGCGTATTTAAATTCTTATGTAATACAAAAATAGGATCACATATTATTATTTATCCTGTTATCAACAAAAATGTTTAATGAACTGTCATTTTTAATTAAATAATTTAAAAGTTATTGCAATTTTCATTGATAGTAAAAAAACAGTTATTTATATAAGTAGTTGCGAAAATGTAATCTTTCAGGCATGACAATCTGGTAAGACAATAAGTGCAATCTTACCAGCAGAAGTGATCTAACACCTTACAAAGAAAAATTTCTTTGCTGTTTTGGCCATTTTCAACGTAATTTTTTAATTATGTTCATAATTGTAGAAATCTTGGTTAATACATAATTATTGCCGTCCTTGGCTCTTCATGCGTAAAACACTTCGCAACTAGCTTTATTAATAGCTATTTTATTGTCAAACAATTAATTTTAAGCACTAGTGCTTAAAAGTAATCACTTTTACACGCTAGTACATAAAAGGTTTTTTTTAATTTATATAAATAATAACGGTCGAATTGTACCTACTTTTAAAAGAGTCAAAAATAATAAAAGCTGCAATTACGACCTCAGTATAAAAGTTTACCAAATCACTTTCTGGGAGGCTTACGATTTTATCCTTCCGTTTAAATGAAATAAGGAAATATTAGATTAATTTAATTCTAAATTAGGATTCTGGTTATTACCGCAATGAAATGTTTCGTATCACAAACCGAACAGAATTTATATACGCTTTCGTAAATGTTATCATTATCATTAATTGATATAAATATTTAAGCGCTAACTTTAAACACTCATTGTTTTTAAAATTTCAAAAATAAACCTTTTGAGTATTTTCTGCCAACACTTAAAAACTAGACGCAATTTTAAGCTTTATAGTTGTAGTAGTAGTAACAATCAATCTTCATCGTGTGAAGAATGTAGAAAAAATCAAAAGTTCCGCCTCAGCTGGTGAAAAATGTGGAATAAACAAACGATTTTTCTATCCCAGTTTTTATTTACATATTTTGTCTCGTTTAAGTTATTATTGAAAATTGACAGCATATCAAGTATTTTTAGTCACTCATTGGTTTATGGCTGATAACTAAAATGAATTATTCCTAAAAGATCATGTAAGAGCAGTGCTATCAACAAAGATAACGCGCACAAAGTTTCATTTTGACGCCTCCACTGAACGACATAACTATACACCAAAGACAAAATCTCCTGCTTCACAGCAACAATTCGCAGAGGACACTGCCATACTTATACAGGTTGGTTGTAAAGTATTTAAAGCAAAAATGAAAGAATGTGAACTTTTAAATGAAATTAGTTTTTTTATTTAATATAATCTCCCTCAACTTCAATACACTTATTCCAATGATCCTGCAATAATTTTATTCCATCTCTGTAATGATTTTCTGGAAGCTTTGCAAAATACTGTTCCACGACTGAAATAGCTTCTTCATTCGATGAAAAACGCTTTTCACGAACGAATTGTTTCAAGTTTCTGAAGAGGTAGTAGTCGCTAGGAGCCAAATCTGGCGAATACGGTGGATGTTCAAGCAATTCGTACTTTAGTTCATTGAATTTTGCCATTGTTAAAACACTTTTGTGGACAGGTGCGTTGTCTTGGTGAAAGATGATTTTTATGTTGCAAACCGGGTCTCTTTTCACGAATTTGTTCGTTCAATTGATCCAAAAGGTTACAATAATATTCAGAGTTAATTGTTTTACCTTTTCAAGATAATCAATCAATAAAATCCTTTTGCATCCCAAAAACTGATGCCATAACCTTTTTGCTGATCGTCCTGACTTCACCTGTTTTGGAGCTGAACAACCAGCCTCAGTCCACTGTAATCGTTCTTGTTTCAATTTAGGATCATGGTGGTAGATCCAAGTCTCATCCATAGTTACAAAACGACGCACAAAATCGATTTTATTCTTATTAAAAGATTCAAATGATGCTGAGAAATTTGCTTTCGTGTGAGTTTTGTTGAATTGTTAACGAATGCGGCACTAACTTTCCAAACAGCTTTTTCATACGTAATTCTTTATGTAAAATATAGAGTACTCGTTCGTCTGAGATGCCTATGGTATTAGCAATTTCACGCTTAGTCAAACTTGGATCTTCACTAACAATATTATGTACTTGTTCAATGATTTCTGGTGTTGTTGCAGTTTTGGTCGTCCACTACGTGGTTCATCTTCAACGCTTGTACGACCACGTTTAAACTCTAAAACCCATCGATGTACAGTTGGAAATGAAGGAGCAGATTCTTTTAACACGCTCACCATTTTTGTATGAATTTCTGTTGCTGATAAACCTTCCAAAACAAAGAATTTTATCACTGCACGATACTCAGTTTTTTTTCCATTGTTAAAAAATACGCCGACACGTCGACTTCAAATGGCTTGTAAACAATGAATGAATTGACAGATCGAAATAAAATCTTTAGTAGGTTCATATGAAAGATCAAATATCAAAATGACGTATGAATTTTGATTCCTCTACTGCTTAATAGGTGTCGCTTTCAGTACTTTTCACCCAACCTGTACGACAAAAAATAAAAAAGTGGTTTGCCGTTGCCAGTCAAAAATAAAGTTCTTATTTTATCCGAAGTTGAACCAAATATTCAACATTAACAACCGTCGTCGGTACTCCTGTGCTGATGAACAGGCATCATTAACAACAGCTAAGAATAGCGATATGATATTGTAGCGAATTTTGATTTAATTTTTAGATGCATTGACGTCAATTTAAAATTTATTAGTATATTAGTCCCGACTGCTTCCACGATATAGAATGCAGGGGGTAGATACTTTAAAATATAATATTACGTCAAGTACGGAATGCTGGTATAGTAACAATTTAATTATTATAAAATTGCGCTGCAAACATTAACAAATGCTTTTACACGGATCGCTTTTAATTACTTTAAAAAAAATACTGAAAGTTTAGTTTTATCAAAATAGCAAACATATTTTACCACAAATAAACAAAAAAAGTGTTATAAACAGAAGCGATCGCATAAATACAGCGTGACCCACAAGACCCCAGACGAACATGTTTATCTCTTTTCGCAAAAATAACCGAATTAAACCGGTAATGTAAAAATAACTACAAATGTGATTCATAGAATTATTGTATTATTTAAAAAAAACTTGTAAACTTTTAATTGAACATCTTTCATAAATAACTAAAAGATTTAACGGTGCAAATGCAGGTTCGCATCGTTACATAATTTCCTTTTATTATCTGTCCGGATTAATTAATAGAAACCTTATCAATGAAGAAAAAATAAGGTAATATTATGTAACTTGCGTATCCGAAGGATAGAAAATGCTATCAAAAAAGATAGGGTGAGAAAGAAGGGTAAGGTGGTAAAACAAATCTTCCTTCTATAAATCGTCCTTTTTCTGATATTAATATCTCTTTTGGTTCGATGATGATAACGACGTCAAATAAAAATTTCCGTTTACTTTATTTCATAATAACACATTTCGTGTATGTAATAAATAATATGTTTATAATTTTATACGAAAGTAAATATTCAGAATATTTTAGACGAGAAATTGTCAGGAAGAGACTAAGTCACTGTCAAGCTCTAATTTTCGTGCACCCTTAGTGAGTTTCCTTAAAAATGTTGAATTACCCTTCTTAGCTCTAAATTATTAAATGCATATTGAAATATTTAATTACCAAAATATTTTTAATTAAAAATTTTTCAAGCGAAAATGTTCTTCGTTAGAATTTGTGATTATTAATGAAAGGTTGTTTTTCCCTATTAATTCAAAAAGAAATGTGTTTTTTTAGAACCCATAAAAATTATAAAACGGAAATGGCATGTTTAAAATATAGCTTGCAGTGGTTTGGGCAAAAAATTTCATTTACTTAACTAAAAACATCTAACCTGTTTTTAATAAAGCAACCTAACGATGCACTAAATTAAAATGAACTTAATACTCCTGGTTTAATGTGGGTTCTGGATGAAAATGAATGTGGCGCTATTCAGTGCTTTGCTTACAAGTATTATAAACTTGTAAAAGGATTTTTATAGAACATATTATTATGCGTTTACAAGGACAAAATTACTTTATATTCGCCGTCTTTACTCGTTGGAGTTACACAAGCCACTTGAAAAATATCAATAAGAATTCTCAAATAAATTGTTTTCGCACATGAAAAAAATAAACAAAATTTTTATTAATTACCTACCTTCATCAGCATATGTTTCAGATCCATAACCATCTTGCAAACCAATTGCCCACGTTCCTTCGTATTTAGCTGCCGAGGCATTCGATTGTCTAACCCCATATCTTCCTTTAAATCCTTGTGTCCATTCTCCTCGATAAAGCCATCGTCCTCTAGTTTCCACCCCCAAAGCGTGTCGTTTTCCATTTTGCCATTGTCCTTCGTATATACTCCCACTACAAAAAAAAGTTTATCTAAAAATTTGGCCAATTCTTCATTACAGAAATAAAAAATATAACCTCATAAAATGTTCGCTTTTTGTGAAAGTCAAAAGGAAGTCATCAGCAAATGTAAATAACTTCCCAATATAAAATACAAAACATGTATTGCCCTATACAAGATACTAAATTTTATCCTCGAAGTTTCAACATCGCTTCCAACAAAATTTTTTATTTATTATGTTACTCGTTGACAAAATGTCAGTAATATATTTTTCGAAATTAAATTCTTTTCCGTTATTGATTTTATATAATTTATTTTCTTCACGAACAAAAGCCTCTCAATAGTATTCATCAGTATTTGGAATAAAATTGTATGCTAATTTCCTGGCTCACTCGTTCATCAACATTCACACACCAACCCGCCGCGCCGGTGCTGGCTACTTGCAGATTTGTCAAAGATTGCCAAAATATTACGAATGAAAATCATGAAAAATGTCAGCAATTAACATAACAAAATTCAAATTGTACTGTCAGAAAAAATTAAAAATGGATAATCGCCTGGTGATATTGGAAGCCAAAAAGTATTTTTCAAACTGTTTTATAATTTGGTATTTAGTAATTTTTTAGCTTTACATTACACTATGTGTGCAATAGTCACACCTAGCACATATGGAAAGTCGCTGGTGAGCAGAGAGACAAACAAGACATAAACCTTATGGTCTGTTGGCTATTTGCTAAATTTTTTAACACAGATTGAAAACTCCAAAACAAATTAAAGCAAACCCAAACAAGAGAAGTATTCAAAAGATCTGTTTAGTATAGGCAGTTTTTGCCAAAGGTGAGTATTCCAAAAAAGTGGAAGATGAGTTTTTGACCAGGATATACTGCTACTTGTGGCAATAATAAACCATGAAACTTAAGATAAAAAGCCTGATGTTGATAGGACAGGCAAAAAATAAGATCATTAGGAACAAAACTATAATTCAAGGATGCGATGGAATAGATGACTGACTTGAAATGGAGATGGACACATGTCGTCAGGAAAGATATGACACAAAATTGGCAACATGGAGCACAGAACTGGGATTTGCGGAAAAAATTGAAGGAGGTCTGCATTTAACAGTGGATGTGGTGAACAGTGGCACTATCGGTTTTCTGTGTACGCTAGGTAGGACTAGGTGACTAAAAAATTAAAAATAATGAATATTCACAAAAATGGGCATTAAGGTGCTGGGCTAAAGTGAGGGGCTGATACCCGCTAGTAAACAGTATAGATAAATATTTAATCAGGGTGGAACTCAGATACCGCAGTTCTTAGGCTACAGCTACCTTCTGGTTTATAATTCAATGTTTTAGTAGTAATTTTTTATTTAAATTTATAATTTTTTGTTAGTTTTAACAAAGACCAAAATAATCTGTTTAGCAAATATAATCATAGATCCATAATTTACTCTATAAGTTTTAAATTAATATTCTCAAAACTTGCAACGCGATATTCTTGATATTACATTTTTAAAATCGATGACCACGATATTTCAATAATGACAACTGAATCAGTTTATTTCAAACTGCATGTGTTCTCCTGATTTTTCATAATGTTCGGGATTAACAATTAATTATTCATTTTTTCCATTGGTAACAAAAATTGCACTTTTTTGTAAGTAAAGCTTTCACGTGAATACTTCGCTCTTTGACGCTTCTTTATTACCAACCCAAAAAAATATAAAACCAAAAAATAATCTGATAAACATTTGAAAAGCGCCCGTAACTCCATCTGTGTGATCTCTGATAGCCATAACGTTCGCCCTCTCGCAGCTCTGAATCTGGTTCATTCATTTATTATATTATTAACCCAAGCAAATTGTTTACGACCAATAAAATAGTCACATTTCTGATTGGTCAGTATTTCCTCAAGCGTGAACACAAACATTTTGAAAATATAATCATATGAACATCAGGTAAATGGTAAACATTATGGAAGAAGAAGAATCGGTAACAAAAACACGTCGCGATGCGAAAAGTAGAAATTAACTCCGCAAAAAATTATGCTGAAGCCAATGAACTTTTAGAAAAAAAACGCTAAGCAGAAATAGAATTGTACGTAGGAAATGTCAGCAAAAACAGGCAGAAGAAGTTCGGGATCTGTCGTAATTTCTGGATATATTTTATGGTATTTGACGTTGAAGATTTTATCATATTTTTGTTTTGTTTCATTTTTGCTTTGTTTTTGTGTTTTTTTGATTCTTGTTAATCCACTCATACGTCCGTTCACATTATTCAAACAAGGGCCAGTTGTATAACAGAAGTTTCTGTGATTTAAGTTCGATAATTTATTGGTTATTACATTTTCAACAATCGTCGAATTTGAATCTTGGACTAAGATGGTTTAAGAGTGAATTTTTGTTATATAATTTGCTCTTAATTAAATTGTACGGACAGACGGACGGACGGACATGGAATCAGATCATAAGGTTTCTTCATATACTGCGTATAAAAGCCTAAAAAGAGAAGAATGAAGATTTATTGTCATTTGTCTATTTTCAATTGATCATGGATGTCAAACAATGCTAAGTGATGATTAAGGCTAATTCAGTGTCACACGCTTAGATCCGATTGCTCAGTTATACTGTAAACCATGAATTTTTGGTTTAAACTAAATTTTAAGTTTAACTAAATATTTTCTATATTTAAGTTGTACAGACACCTGATCAAAAAGAATTTGCAATAATAACGGCTTTCCGAACTGCTTAAACGCTAGAGTGACGGTAAACTGAGCCAAATTTAGAAAATGGTAAACCGGCCTAATGATATTTTCAACAAAATTTATGAAAGTGGTAAACTGGGCCAATGGTAAACTGAGCCAAATGTACCGATCGATCTACCTTATCTCGCAGATTCCACCTATTTATTGCAGGTGTATGTGTGTCTTTGCTTCGTTAACGATTTTCTTCAATTCAACTTTTTTCTTCCATCTAACTTCTTGGATTGTATTTATCAAAATCTTATATCTTTTTAACTCCACTTGTACCTCTTTCATTTTCCCTGGTCTCAACATAGTTCTCACATTTTAGATCCCAAATCTCATTGTCTTCCCATCGTCTCTCATTTTACTCTTTGTCCACTTTTCTTTCTTTCTACTTTTTTTCGCATTTCATCTTTTCTCTATTCAGTTTGCGTTAATATCTGATGTCTTATTTAGCTCATCCTCCGATTGTAGTGCTACTGGTTGCTAGCTTTTGTTAGCTTTTTGATTGCGGTATTGTGTTCGCTATCAGTTTTAAGTCGCTGGAACTGTTATCCCATAAATACGTCTTCTCTTCGATGTAGAGTTTTTGGAACCCAACCCTCGTGCCTCTTTCTTTCTTTATTTCGGTTTTGGCAAATTTCCATATCTTTTCTGGATGGTTCTTTCACTATTGGTCAGATCCCTCTGTATGTATACCTTCTTACTCTTCAATTTGTTCTTATTTTGTATTACCGCTACTTTCTGATTGCGGGCCTTCAGCTTTGCTACGATTATTTGCTTTCTCGCTATTTTTCCTATTTTATCCTATATGATCTGAATTTATAACTCCTGTCTCAAGAAATCTTCCACCGTTCTCTCTGTTATGGGCTCCACAAAAATGTCGCATTCTTCATAATAACATTATATCCTTGATAAGACGAAACAACATTGTACAACGGTGTCTTAGACTAGAAATATAAGTTGGAAAATTTCAAAATTTCACTTAGCTTGTAAAAATTTAAAAAAATTTTATTCAACTGATAATAATATTAACCCCTCTCTCGTCTTTTTTATATTTTTCTACTTAATCTTTCAGTATTACCATCCTTCCATCTTGCTTCTTTACTTTTTCCTCCAGTTCTGTCCTTTATCATAATATTATCACAAATTTTTTAATTACCCACAAATATTAATTTCTTAAAATTTTGCTTTTGGCCCAGTTTACCATTTCCAAAATTTTATTCAAATTTGTCTTTGGCCCAGTTTACCACTTTCAGGTAGTTTTTTTCAGCTTAGTTTACCTTACCTCAAAGGCTAGTGGCCTTTTAATTAAAGAAACTCCGAAGCTCGTGTATTCCAGCGCAGATGCCTCGTATGCACCAATTTGAAAAAGTTTGCCAATTGAAGTTTTTAGAAAAATTGTTACTAGAGAAGTTAATTAGAAAAGAACTAGGAAGGCTGGAATAAATATTATCTTTATTTGTATCTCTAAAAAGACATACTAATTTTGCACAATCTAGTATCCCCCCTCATTTGGCTGCCATAACGAAGAAATCCATTTTTTCATTGTGGCAGAAAAGACCTTCTTTTTGATCACCATTAGAGTAATGACATATTTTTTGCATTTCAGAATTTTATTGCGAATTTATAAAAAGCGCATAAATAACTGAAACTTTTTTGAGATTAAAAAGGATTAAATTGCTTTTTATTTTATTTCAGTGGTTTCCTCTACTTTTCCTTCAATAGAAAAGTGGTATTTTGTTCTTCGAAAATGGATCACTTTTCTCTCGAAAATTCAAAAAGTATTTTTTCCGTACTCCATTTTTTCCGAAAAATTTGAAGACTTTACTTCAGGAATCCGAATATTTCAATATATTAACCATTTTCATTAAATTAAATTTTCACTTCACTTTTCTGGCTCTTCACTAAAAGCCATTTTCATTTAATTAAATTAAATACATCACAAAATAAACTTTAGAGTAAAATTTCAAGAAATTGAAAATAAAGTGATGAACCAAATTGTATTTACAAAAACGATTTTAATTTTTTTATATTGTAAAATTATCAGATATCATAGATATTTCAAAAATGCAAAGCAAAAATTCAGGGGATATTGCTAACATACAAAAATACTACAAAATATTTCATAGCAACGCCACTGGATCGATTAAATAAAAACAAAATTAAAATAAAAATTCAATTCCAAGTTTTGGTATCTGATACAATCGCAATATCTGCAGGATATACTCGTAACCAACTAAAATTAATTCAAAAATGAACTTTAAAGGTGAACTTCGTTCACGTGATTTTTCACAGCCACTCGACCATAGAATCAGGGTTATCAAATTTGCGAATTAAAAAGGCTTGCAAAATTTAAACCTGAGAACTTAAGCACATAAAAGAATCTTTAAAGTTTGTTCTCGAAGAGCCAAAAGTTTTGAACTTCTAAAAGCTTTAGAACCAGTAAATCTGAGATTGCAAATATTTGATTCTGATTTTTAAATTCTAAGTTTCTAATATGAAAAGCAAACGGTAATTTTAGTGGCAGAATTCGGTTTTCAATTAATTGAGTGAAATATTAACGTGAGATTTAAATTAAATTTGGAATAAATTTAAACTCAGTACGTGAGCTACAATTTTGAGAAACTAAATTAAATTTGTGACCATCATTAAGGTTTATCTAAATACGACTTTTTTCCGTTTCTTAAGATTTATTTGTATTTGGTCTATTTTTAGTATTTTTAATACCATGCTTCGTTGGGAAATTGTAATTTGTATAAGTAACGATAACAATTCGCTCGTAATCTAACCCGAAAATGACAATGGGACATTTTTATAAATGAAATCGCGATAAAGCATGAAAAATTGGATGAAATAATGTAATGCAAAAAACAAACACATTTTCTAAATGTACCTATCGTGTTGGGACAAATTAGTAAAAAGCTTCATCATATAAATAGTAAAATATTGATATTTCTAAAGAATCCATGCAAACTCGTGCATAAAATTGTTTGTGTTTATAAAATGCAAGTATGCGTTATACTTTTAAATAAATGGCATAAGATTTATTTTTGGAAGAATTTGTGAAATCAGTGCATATTTTTTCGACCGATGAATAATCGAAATAAGCACCGCACAACCTATTAGTTATTTCTCAAGAATTTTACTACAAATGTCAACTTGACTTGAAAAAATTTTCATTTGAATCACGGTTGTATATTTAAGCCTTCACAGCACAATGTTTATTGTAACATTCCCCCAATTTGGCTTCATATGTACGCAATTTGTCCCTAGACTATTTACTATGAATAGGGGCTTATATCCCAAAAAATTTTATGACAAAACGTTCTGACTGACGCCATAAAATCTTTTTTTTATTATTGACACTTCGAAGTGTCAATATCAAAAAATAACCTACAATTATTTGTTGACCTAACCTATACGAAGTGTCAATGACAATTATTGCAAGTTAGTGTCAATTGACAGTTAGGAAAAAAATTATTTAATTTACTATTACCCCGTGAAACTTTTTGTCTTATACAACAGATAAGATGGAAGTCAGCATGCAGTTACGTGTAGCTCTTTTTAGATCAAAACTTCTATTGCTTTTCTTTTGAACTTCGTCAAAGGAAGGCTTTCTGATGGGTTTCGGCAGGTTATTGTATAACTTAACTCCTGGATCTGCGCTTGAACGATATTTACATAAGTTTGTAGCAGACTGTTTGAATTTTGCGCTCTGTCTGGTTGCATAGAAATGAGTAGCGGTATTTTGTATTATGTTTGTCTTTATATTGTAAACACACGATTTTGGGTTTACTTACAGATCACAGCACTTTGAGTTCATGTGATATTTTTAAATGATATATTAAAAAATGAACAAAGAAAATGAGTAGAGAATAATCGCAGAAAATTGCGGGTGCGCATGAATGGATTAACGAAATTTACACTAATTCTACTTTATAGCAAAATCACAGTCAAAAAAAAAATTCTTCATCTTTAAAATCTATATCTTCTATCCACATCGCATTGTTAGTCAAATTTACCCGTTACCACCGTAGTCAGAGGGGGGGGCACTAAGGATACGTACTCTTATTGTTTTGGAAAACATAAATTCTCCTTTCTAGTTTTTGCGTGGTTCTGACAAATTAGCTTTAACGGCTGGGGAGTATACTAAAAATAGTTTAAATAAACAGAAGATAACCCTTCCCCCTCCCGGTTTGTACTTATTACTTTTATCAGCAATAATGTGAAAATTTAGTATATACTTGGCCTTATTTCTTCTTTCTTTTTCAGTACGTTTACCCTCGAGAGAGTTTGCCGACTATTTTAGAGATCTCTGCAATTTGCTTCGGTGGTTTACCATTGCCATTCCACATTGTCATTGCCATTGCCACAAATAAAATGCACAAACACGCTTGTCACTTGACAACAGACGATCAGCTGCTAGCACCGTCGTTTCGTGGTAACCAGGTAGCACTCGTGTTTACGAAGATAATACGAATTCGTCATTGGTTAGCACTATAAAACATCAGGAAAACCTGCAAGAAAAATGGCACACGTTCTATCACAAAATCTATCGTGAAAACAAGCAAGTGAGCCTGCAGTGACGTTACATTCCATCAGGGCAGCTAGCACCACTCCCATCACAGCGGCCATCGAGCAATCCATCAGCAAAATAAAAGTCTTCTTTAGTTCTGGTTACTACTGCGGTAGAATAAATGAATGTTGAAAATCTTTCATACTTTTGAAAACAAATTAGCCAAAAGCCCACCAGCTTTCCAGCAAGTGCAAAAGTGATAATTTACCTTACGACCCCACGTAGTATTTACTTCAAATGAATCCAAAGTGCAAATAATATATTATATATTGCGGCTTTATTTACATCTGACAACGTTTTCCGCATTCCAATCGCCATTTGCCTGTGTCTTGGGTATCTTCATCCTCTCTCTCTCTTTTATTGCCGCCGTCACGCCTTTTCTCCATGTGAGCTTTGGCCTGCGTCTTCTCCTCTTTGGTGTTGGTATTCAATCCAGCATTCTTCTTGGCCATCTCTCAGTCCCCATTCTCTTCAGATGCCCATATCATATGAACTGCTTAACCTATTATTTTTATATCCATCTCGGCCTGTCTCCTGATTTCCTCAGTCCAGATTCATCAACCAGGTGGTTGGGAAAATTGTAGAGCTGGTTAGAGAAGCCAATATAGGAACATGGATATAGAACAAGAATACTATGCATTCTGGTGACGTTGGATGTCAAAAACGCATTCTATTCGGCGAACCAGAAAGAAATACTTAGGGAGCTGAGAATGAAAAAAATCCCATCATATCTTCTGAAGATCCTCGAAAGCTATTTTAGCTTTAGAATACAGGTGGTGCAAGCACTACAAGATACCATAAATGTGACAAGCCGGTTTCCCCAGGAATCTGTCTTTGATCCACTACTCTGGAACATCATGTCCAAACGTGTCCTTAAGCTACCCATACCCCTGGCAAATCATTGAATTTACGGACGGCCTATCCATAGTGGTGAGCGCCAAAGAGCAAGAAAACCCAAAGACATCGGCGAATACAGCAGTAAAAATAATCTTCGGCTGAATGCAGGAAAGAGGCCTTACCCTGGTCCAGGAAGAGACGAAGACGGTTCTAGTAAAGTGCGATCCAATCGATATCAGGTTACAGGATACCTTGATCAAATCGTCACAGACGTCACAGCAGCTCTCAGAATAGACCTACTAGATAAAGGCTGAATTTTGGAAGCCATGGCTGCCAAAGCTGCGTCACCTACATAGTTTCTTCTTCTTAGCCGTTTTTCGCCCACTGCTGAACATAGACCTCTCCTAATTTCTTTCAAGCCTTTCTATCTTTAGCCATTTGGTACCATTGTCTTCCAGTCTTTTGTTTTATATCATCAAGCCATCTTTTGTGGTCTACCTACACATCGTTTTGTTAGTCTTGGGCACCACTGGGAAATGCGAATTGGCCACTCTTCATATGGTTCTCTTGCTACATGTCTCACCCAACTCCACTTCAGATTTACTATTCTTCTGACTACGTCTGTCACTTTGTTGTTTTTCTTTGTTGTTCCAAGACCAACAGAAGGAAAGAGATGGATGCTGGGATTAGTGGGTTTATTGTGCTGAAACTGAAGAGAAAAACTGCAATAAGAACATCTTGCACCTATAGGACGACCTCCACAAGTTATCGGCAAGAGTCTCTGTTCATCTTCTGGCAGAAGAAAGGGCGATAAAGCACATCAACCCCACGGAACGATGACACGGAGAGGTGAATTACCACCTCACAGAGATGCTGTCCCAGAATTGATGCTTCTCGGCATACCTTCATTGGTTTAAAAGATTAGATACCGACGATTGTTGCCAAGTCTAATACGCCGATCACTATTTTTGAAGTGGGCCGAGTTCAGAAGCATTTCAACGAGTTCGTGTTATACTCCACAATAATCAGTATTATGCTACAGAGCCCACAGAAGTGGAATATCATCGACGAGATGGTGGTTGATATCCTGAAATTAAAAAAAAATAAAGAACGCCAAAAACGGGCAGAAGAAGAAACATGAGAAAAACGCCAAAAGAAAGAAGAAAATCCTGAAAGAGCGGAAGACAGAAAGTAGGTGACACATCAGTAGAATGCAAAAGTGGTTCCAAGTATCCCCAAGATAGGGATTTTAGTAAGTAAAAATCTCACACTACTACCCAATGTGGGCTGCTGGTCTATTTGGAATATTTTCCCTTTCTTACGCCAAGAAAAGATTCTACTTCATACAGATTTTTCCTTTCAATTAGAAATAGGTGAATTTCACTTTAATTTTAATGATGTGACAAAAAATTGTACCAATTTCTAGACATATAAAGGAAATAAACAAGTTTTAGTTATCGTTGGTGCAAACATATTTATTTTGGAGTTATGATGTCGACACTTCATAGGTCAATTGGCGTAACCCTCATTTTACATTTTTTCAGGAGGCAGTAAAACTGTATAAATTATTCAAAGATGCATTATTATGGATGAAAATTTCAATGTTAGTCAATAAGTTTGGTTTGCGTCAATTTCAAATGATTCTGAAATGATACTACACTGGGTTTCACAGATATTAAGCAATATTTAAACAAAATTGATGGTTACGCCTATTGACCTGTACTCATTTTTAATGTTGCTGCTTTAAACTTGTAGGTTAAGCCCATTGACTTGCAGTTAAATGTTAGTTTGTTTTATAATTTTAACATAAAGTAAAGGTTTTCTAACCGCATTTATTAAAAATGAAGCAAGAAAGACAATTCTACAAATTATCTTTAATAAAAATCTCCATAGCTGTGTGAATCAAAATTGAGTCTTATTTGGAGGTTGCTTCTTACCACGTTTCCGCTTTAGGAGAATTCACGACGGTTTTATTATAATCTAAATAACTTATTAATTTTTGACTAATGTCAAGGGTAGCCAAAAGAAAAATTTCCATTCTTTTAACACATGCAGCTAAAAAATTCTTTTGTTCTTCGAAATTCTTCATACTGCAGTAATTATTAAAAATTTATAAACGCTTCAGTAAATTTTGATGAACAGTTTTGGCATTTTATACGACTTTACGATGGTTACGCCATTTGACCTGACTCTAAAATTAGGCGAACACTTACGACCAAAGAGTGTTTTCCAATGATTTTAACGCATTAAATTCATAATTCCGGTTAAAAATGATAGAAAAGGTGCGTTACGACATTTGGAACCCAAATATATGCATAACTCGATTTTCGAAATTTTGAGGTTACGTCAATTGACCTATGAAGTGTCGATGTGGAAAAACCGCGAGCTAATTGGCTACAAGGATAGGTTGACACAGTCAAATTATTTTGGACACCCACTAACATAAAACATTCTATGTCACACCATGTGTTGTTTGATGAGATGATAGATGTACATCTATCACTTTAATTTCACATTTACTCTATTTATATTTTGAAATTATTTTAATTGAACGATTTCAGTTGCTTACTGTATTGGTTCATCCATTTGCTCTGTTTTGAATGTCTTATTAGCCAAATTGTCGTTATCACATATGTATAATGTAAAAGTTCGTATTGTTTTGAAGAAAAAACATGTTTTTGGCAAAATTCAATTTTATTACTCAACATAGTTGCATTTAAGGGTGATTCCCCGATTATGGCGATCTTCCAACTTTTCGATACCATTTTTGTAGTACGATTTGTCTTTAGCCTCAAAATAGGCTCTGTTTCAGCGATTACTTCTTCATTGGTGCTAAATTTTTTACAGCGAGCATTCTCTGGAAATCTGCAAACAAGAAATAGTCGCTGGGAGCTAAATCTGGAGAATACGGTGGGTGGGGAAGCAATTCGTAGCCCAATTCATTGAATTTGGCCATCGTTTTCATCGACTTGTAACACAGTGCAACAACACTTTTTTTTCTTCAAATGAGGCCATTTTTTTGCGATTTTATTCTTCAAACGCTCCAAAAATGCTATATAATAGTCGATGTTGATTGTTTTTCCTTTCCAAGATAATCGCTGAACAATATACCATGCGCATCCCAAAATACAGACGCCATAACTTTGCCAGCCGACTGTTGCGGTTTTTTTTCGCTTTGGATTGGGTTCGTCGCTGCAGTGCACTCAGCTGACTGCCGATTGACTCTGGAGTATGGTGATAGATCCATGTTTCATCCATTGTCACATATCGGCG
Source organism: Lycocerus yunnanus (assembly GCA_036346125.1). NCBI lineage: Eukaryota > Metazoa > Arthropoda > Insecta > Coleoptera > Cantharidae > Lycocerus > Lycocerus yunnanus. The sequence goes on from JARFIX010000050.1 coordinate 3,017,560, forward strand.
CAAAAATTCGGTTTTATTGCGGTTGAACAGCTACAAACACTGCTCCGAATCATCAACACGTTGTTGTTTTTGATCGACTGTGAGCTCACGTGGCACTCACTTTGCACAGAACTTTGTATGTCCAACACGTTCCTTTGATATCTTTAGAGACTCAGCTATTTCGATCAACTTCACTTTACGGTCATCCAAATTTATTTTGTGGATTTTTTTATGTTTTCGGCTGTAATTCGATGGAGCAGAGTCCGAATAACACTGATCAAGCCAAGTTTTTGTTCCATCACTATTTTTTCCCAATAAAAAACAGTGTTTCAGTAACACACGAAATTCCTTTTTGCCCATTTCTTTTCCGATAACAAAAGTTGCTTTACTCAAAATGCTATAACTCACGAACCAATTGTCTGATCGCTGTCAAATTTTGACACGTATCGTTTAAAAGTTAGTTCTCAGTGAAAATTATATGAAATAAATTCTAGTGTCGCCCTCTCTTAGAAATGACACGAACTTTTTAACCGACCTCGTATTAATGCGTAACTTATTTAAAGGAAGGAGAGAGCTTGGAGCTGAAGGTTGCTTTAGTGCTGACGTTCATAATCATTGAACTTCTTCAAGCGGTGTCGTTGTTTGATTGATTATTTATTGCCAAGGAATTGTTACCTTATTTATTATATAATGAGGTTGTATACCTTGGAACAAATTAGGGAAGATTTTAGGACAAAATACTGGATCACAGATTACAAAATTCTAATCATAATCAATAATCGTAAGATAAATTGCTCATACTGGCACCCAACGTGGGGCGTTTAATTTTGTATACGACCAATTTCGTGCAATTGGTATACATCATGGCTCATAACCTGATCTACTTAGTGTAAAATCTGACAGAAAAACTAGATTTAATACATAATACCAACATGTTGTATGAATAGTATGCATAAATAAAATAGTTAGTTTATAATTGAGTAATATTGAGGCGGAAATATTAGATTTTGTTATTGTTGGGGTATTTATTGTAAAATTATTATAATAAATTCCGACCTTGACTGTTAAAGTTGTTTTTGGTATAACAATGTAATTAGTACCGACTAACTAAATTCAAAATTACTTGTAGGTACATGCACGCACAGAAAAAAATATGGTAATGATCACTTCGATTTTGCATCATTAAAAAAGTATAACTTCTAAAAAATCTAAATCCTCAGTTGATTGGATAGTATCTTAGATACTAAAAAAATCATAAATATTACCAAAATTTTAGGGTGGTGAGGTCATTTGTACAAGGATAAAAAATGTATGCATAAACACAGGAAAGGTTGTGCTTTTTAAAATTATCTATTTTTAAACATGCCGACTATGTTAATTTATTGTAGTTGATATTCATTGTATAACAAGTTGAACATTTATTTTAAATAAAGCTGTGTTAGAGCCCGGACAGACAAACTGACACCATCACCTATATTCAGATTTTTTAGTTCGACTGAACTTATTCTAATAGTTTGCATCTGGGTCCAATTTCCAATTTAGATAATATAATTAATTCTTTATTAGCCCAAAGATTTTAACTGCAATTAGCCCTAATATTGAAACGTTTTCTTAAAAGAGTACAAAATAAATGAAGATAATTCATTTCGAAAATCAGCTGTTATAGCTAAAGTTTGGAGTTTTGCCAAAATTTTTTAGTTGATGTTATGTTAAAAATAATATTTCTACTGCAGCGTTACAACGCTAATATTTCAAAAAAATTTGCATTGGAAGGTTAGTTCAATATTGCATAGTACACCTACTAGGTTTTTGTAAAATTTTCTTTTCATCCAAGTTTTTCCGGACGGCCATTATGTTCTACTCCGAAGTCACAATAATCTACTTGTACTTTTTCATTTTTTATTGTAAACCTGATCAAGCCAATATTATTTAATTGAAAAGCGAAATCGAACGTTTCAAAAAAATGTAATAAATAATAAAAAAAACAACACAATAGTTATCCCCCCTGTTCAATTTCTATTGGAAACCTCTGCTTTAAATGCTTGATATTTTGTTTACCTGCTGTTAATTTAACTATTGAATGCACATGCCAAGGTTGCATTGAAAGATTTCGTTCTGGTCGAAAATCAAAGGTTGCTCGCATTTTATTTTAGAGCAAATAGTTTTAAAAAGAAAGGAAGTCACTACCTACAAAATACTCTGAAAAGGTAAATTTAAATGTTCAAATAATTTAGGTCAACTGAAAGTTCAGACCAATCAAAATTTTTTAAAAAATTCTAAACCAATTGAATCCTTACAGTTTGAAATTTATCATCTGAACGATTATTATTGAAAATACAAAGGATTAGGATAATTAATACTTTGTAATCATAAAATGCTGGTTTCACTTTACAAGTTAACCTTCGTCAACGCTATTTGATGCCCAATGGCTTTTGTTGACAAAATCCAACGTTTTTACGAACCGATTTTGGCCTTCGCATTCTTCAGCATTTAATGGAATAATTCAACTCCATATTTATTACTTGTAAATTATATTCGATTAGCATTTAATTTGAATAAATGCAGACATTTTAAGTTTAATCCATACCCAGGATAAGATACGATTTAGGTATCTGCCGAAGAGCGCTTCAGATTCTGTGTTTTACGACGCAAATAATATAATTAATTTCCTTCAACTGCTGGTTAAAAGAAACGAAAAGAGCTCGACGAGAAAATCTGCAAAGCCATTAACGATTTTTGAATGATGATGTAGCTTCATGCTAGAAACCGATTCTCATTAGGGTCATAAAGCAGGACCGAAGGAAGGTAAGGTGCATTGCAGCAGCCGCACCTGGCTTGAATTTGAAATTATCTGTATTTAGTAATAAAAATATGGGTTATACCTACTTTTAAGTTTTTCTTTAACCAGGAATATTTTTTACAATGCAAATTTGGTGGGCGTGGTTACTTACAATAAATAATACCCAAAATAATAGTTAATTTTGTGCATGGTTAAGTCTTAACCCAGATTAATTAGTCAAGATTTTAACCGACCCTGGACCTAAAATCGCCCGTTCGTTTCAGAATATAGTATTTGGTTTATATTTATCGATTATCACTTAAATTCTTATCAAAAGATGTAAACTCACAACAGAAATGCAATCACATAAAATTCTTGTTTCTGATGCTTTTTATATTTATTACTTTTTTTTATATTATTTCATTTTATTTTTCGTAATTTTCTTCCTCTTATTTTAGGACTAGGTCCTGTTATTTCCAACTGGTTGCCAAGACTTGCACTCTTGGCACATATTAGTTCAGGCAGCACTAATGATTCATTATAGTTTTAATTATTGTGCTATTACAATGCAGCAGATTAACTAGCGAAGAGCCTACGGCTTTCGGTTTTGTAATTTTAAATTATTTAATCTCGATTCGATTCCTTCAAAGGCCATTTCCAAATATAGGTTTTCATAATTTGCATTTCCTGTTAATTAATTCGTTAGTGCCTTTCAATTAAAAACTACTCAATATTAACCTAGGATTTCATGTTTTTATACAAAAATGAACAATTCGTTGGATGTTTCCTTATTTATAACCTTAGGTTAAGAATAATTCAACAAAATAATTATAAAACTAGCTTGTCCAGGTTGTGCGGCCTAAAGGCCGCACTGGTTCTCTCAAAAAAATTAAATTAATAACTAAAAAATGAAGCGATGACAGTTCACTTTGAGAGACAAAATCGGGAAGTTCTATTTTCGTGTCTTTTCTCAGTCCGTTTACCCTTAAGAGAGTTTGGTGACTCTATTTTTTTGAGTTCTCTTGGCATTCTACCTTGGTGGTTTGCCATTGCCTGCCGAGGAAGACGATCAGAAAATTCTCACTCCGTCCGGATTTGAACCGGCGATCTCGGTTTAGCATTTGACGCACTTAAGCGCTATGCCGCGACCGTCTTCGAAAAATAAATAAATAAGTGATAGTGTTTTGATTCAGAAATCAAACAGCAGGACCCACAGTTTTAAATTTGCTTCTGCCCGATTTTTTCACTCGCAGTTATCTTCAGGTTAACAAACTTCCGGTTAAATTGACGAAATAACCAATCAGATGTTTGATTTATTTATTTTGTTGTCGTCTGATTGGTTGTTTCGCCAATTTTACCTAAAGTTCCTTAACTTGAAGATAACTATGAGTGAAGAAATCGGGCATTAGAAAGCTAAAATATTGCTTTCAGGGAGTAGTAGCGGGGAAGGGAACGAAGACTTTTTTTAATTTTCCAGGTGGCGTTCCAAACGTTATCCAATATTACATTAATTTAAAGTTACTAAATTTGTGACCTTGAACGGGTGCCGCTCGCGCCGCCATCTTGGCAAAAGCAGTTTCGGTATCTTGCCAAAAGGTACCGAAAAGCAGTTTTCGTATATATCTCCTTTCCGCTGCGATGTAAGCTAAAAATAGTTATTATTAGAATTGTAGTTTGGTATCTTCTTGGCAAGATGGCGCCCTTTCAAGGCCGCAAACTTAGTATGATGATCAGGACATGCCACTCTACAAGCTTGCCATATTAGAACTTTCCTGACCTTTTGCAAGGTAGATTGTCTCTATTGCAATTGTACAATACACAATTGCAATACACAAATTTTATACTTCAAGTTTTAAAAATTAATTTTTTAACAATGAGGCGATCACTGACCTAGTAGTTAGAGATACTGATCAACTACTAATGCTAAGGCACCCGGTTCTAGACCAGGAGAAGTCTACAAAGAAAAAAGAATAATTTCTTGCATTGTATTAACGGTGCGTGTGCTCCGATATGCACGAATCAACCATAGGGCGAGGCTACCTGGAGCAAAGTTAGGAGGGAGTCAGTCGCTCTCTGACATCCGTCGGGTCAATTTCCACACTTTTTCGAGTTGGAGAGTCTTGGGGATGTTTTTAGTAAGTAAAGCGCTTATCAAAATCGCTTGTAGCGCCCGTAACGACACAGAGCGGAGCGCAGGGTGCGGAAAGTGGGTTTCGATAAACGCAACTACGTCAAGAGTCGAATTCACACAAAAAGTAAATTTTTTCCGAAATTTGTTGTCCGATTACAAATTTAATTTTTTTATTAGTTAATTAGACCCTCATCCATCATAATTCGTTGTAAAAACAAGACTCTGGTATCTTTACTCTCGCCACAACCTATTTCAATTTTGAGGGCGGGGTTACAGTTCAAAAGAGCCAATGAGAAAATTGCATTCCAAATTAATTTTAAAGCCGTTTTTTCTAAAATTTGTGAACCAATCGCAAAATTTTTTTTATACGCTAATTACGCTCATCTTTCATAATCCACTTTAAAAATGATAAAAATCCGATCCGGGAATTTGAACTGTCACCGGCCACTTAATCTGCTAGTTGATATTTTTTATGCGTTAGGTTAAATAAAATTTGATCTATTACTAACCGCAAAAATACCGACCCTACCTAATTATTTAATTTTCCTCACCCCCGCGTTGAAACGGTGGCAACAAAATGGCGGCGACAACATGGCGGCGTCGAAATATCCTAGATCGTATCTTTCTACCTGTGAGAAGTGCGAGGAAGTAAAAACTGCAAAATTTTTGACGTTGAATTCTTAAAATCACACTAGAATTGATCAGCTTTATCGACATTGTCTATTTGCTATTGCTTATTAATGGTCGATTTATACTCATCATTTAACATTGAGCATTTATAACTTAACATTTATGAATTAACATGTGCATTTAACTTTTAAGAGCCGGGCTGAGTTTGTTAAGTGCTACTCGAAAGTACAAATTTTCTGTAGAAATGAAAGCAAATTATGAATAAGCACAAAATTGAAATGATTATAGGAAAACAATTAAAAATTGTAATAAGTTACTATGATAGGCTATATTCTAACTACAAGCTCCGCCCATTTAGACTTTTTTTAATTTTACCGAAAGTCATGTATTTTATCACTTTTTTGATCCAGATGTAAGGGTATTATCGAAAAAATATTATGTAGCGTAATTTTGATATTTTTAAGGCTAAAAATTTTAAATTTATTATAATATATTTTAGGCTGATGAAGGTGGTCGCCCACTATAAAAAACTTTCCAGGGCGCGACAGAAATCAAAATTTTGGAAATCAAGCTTCCGGGATTTTATTGTTATGAGAGAATTTCACGTGACCTGTTGTTTTCCCCGCTTTCTGGTTGATTTGAGTAAATCGGGATGCACGGACTGTCAGCACAATGCAGTTTTTCACCCGTTTTCGTGAACTTTAAAATCGAGTTTTAGCGATATTATTAGAAATATCGAGTTCATCTTTACCTAAATAGATTCGTTTTAATGTTTTCTGACTAATTCAAAAAAACCTTTTGTAAAATCTCCACAGACAAAAAGTGGCAGTTAACAAACTCTAACCTAAGGGCCCGATGCATGCTCAGCTGAGTTAACACTAAAGAGTTGACAACTTTTTGACATTCGACATAAATATTTTGTTCATCTTTTTATTCGTATGAAATTTAGAACTTGCTTGGTGGCATGGCAAAATTAAAACATGTTACTGTGGTAACAAATTAATTAGTACTGCTATTTGTTGCTGTCAATAACAATATAATCAGCTGTTATGTCGTCGCCATTGTTGGTTCTGACCTTTCGTTCAAAACACTGCGACAAGCGTAAGAAATATAAAATTACATGATAAGGATAAATAATTAATTTTCCTATAAAGAAATATATTTATCCTCATTAGTTCAGTCGTGGAAGGTAATCGAAATTCCGGATATTGAATTAATTAATGCAAAATTATACGCTCTAATAAGAATTAAAAAGAAAACTTATTTTATTATTTGTAATGTTAAAAAATAATTATTACGAGTACTTTTTCAGCGTCGTTCGTCACAGGCAGTAAAGTAAAACAAATAAGAAACTGTAAGTTTGATGATTGAATGACAAAAGTAAAGATTTTGTTTATGGTTCGTTTCATAAATTACGTACTGCACGAAAGGGTGGTTTTAGACTTGAACAATGGGAAAACTTCAAAAGTCCACAAAATAATTTTTATAATTTATTTGATTTAATTAAAGCGCCATTTACGTACGATTATCTACTTTAGGCTCGATGCTGAATTACATAGCTACGGTCCTGCCACAAATCTATAAGCATAATAGGTAGTTGTGAAAAATGTGGTGCAAAACGTTATGCTGCAAACTAATCGATACTAGCAAACAAGTAAAAGACTATAAAAATGTAAATATTACTAAATTTAAAATTTATATGAACAAAACTACATAGTAAGTACTAGGTAGGTGCACCATGACCCGCGAAATATTTCCACGTGCAATTTAATTTTGAAACTGTTGATCTAAATGCGACGTTTAACTGCAAAGCTATTAGCTTTTCATAAATTTATCTCAGCCCACAACATCATTTTCAGAACAAACAATGTAAATAAGACGCGCGATATAGCATATTTGCACTGCTGCTATTGGCTGATTTATCTTTGGAAATTACCTAAGTTGTATTAATATTTACAAAATGACTCACGGTGAAACGTTCACCAACACTGTTACGTTTATTTTATATTTATAAAACGTAAAATAGTAATAAATAAATTAGTACAACAATCGGAAAATGGCATAGCAAAAACTGATGTAACGTAATAAATTTGATTTCGTATGTGCCTACCTAAGCCAAGTTACAGGAAAACGAAAAGAAAATTAAAATTATCTTACTAAAAATAATTAAATAAGTAGGTATAACTACAACGAGATAATATTAGAGATAAACTACCTATTGTATTTTACCATTTGATCGCCAAGCTATTTTTAACGAAAAGTCAGTCGATCTCAACAAGCAACATTCCTTCTTAGCGGGTCTAAGTATTAAAAATAGTAAAAAATAGAATCGAATTTCGTGAAGTAATCTTCACAAAACTTTATGAATTGCATAGTTCACTTGACATTCTAAATTTGGAAGATCGGTAGGGCCAAAATGTGATTTTGTCCCGCAAAGAAAATTTTAGACTTCTTGGCGCCGTTTCTATGAATAATTTAAATTGGAACATACTACATTTTTAATACATAATATGTACTTTGCGAAATACTTGATGCTGACACATCTACAAAATTATATTTATTTGTTGATTGAATTGTGTAAGCATTACACAAACACCAATTAGCCAAAAACATTTTTCGGACAGGTACTCCTTGCGTTATTGGAGAATCCAAAAAATGGAAATGATTCCATTGTAACATAACCTCTAAATTAAAACTATCTTTTAATGAAGAACGTATTTTTATTTTTAAACATAAAAATAGTTTGGAAATGTGTTTATATATTTAAGCAATGTTTAAGAGAATCCTCGTTGTTTAATCGGACAAACTGCTCTGGATGAATCATAACATCCGCAAGTCGGTTTCCAAATTAAATTTTAACTTAATTTGACCAATCCGCCATTTTTCAAATTTATCGCATCCAATATTGCAAAATGGGTTAATCCGTTAATCCACTGCGGGTTATCCTCGTTTTCTGTTAATAAGCAACTTAAAATTTATTAAATGTTAATTAGACGCCAATTATAAATATCTGAATTGTATATGACTTGTTTATAAAAATATTTTAATAGAGCTGCTCGTCAATTTATTATTTCATGATCATCAGATACACCAGTAAAGTCGATAAGCTCTTGTGAAGCCCAGAAAATAAAGAAAAATTTAATTTGGTGCGCATTAGCTCCAATTCTCTACCACAATTTTAATGCAACGAGCGAAAGACGATTTATTAGAAAGACATTTGCAGTTTCTTTTTTCATTTTCACTCTGAATTTAAATACGAAAATAAATTTTCCACGTTCACGGCAGTACACACAATAATTTGTTGTGTAAAGACTTTTCCTTAAGATGTGATAATGTTCCGTTTGCTAGTCTATCACCATCCAATTTCAGTTGCTTTTATATATGTCAGGCAGAAAATACATTTCAACTTGTGCTATTTATTTTTAAGAAAAATAAGATTATTTCTTATTTCACTCGAAAAACTTTATATTGTATAGCACCAGAGCAAAGTGTATTTTATTTAAGGGCTGTATCAATAAAATGTTTTCAAATTCAACGTGATGTTCAATCATATTGTCGTTCCAGTGTTTATCCATTACTATGGATAACAAAATGTTGAAATTGGGAACGAGGTCACATTTTATCCAAGCGTCCACTTTCAGAAATTCCTTTTACATTTTCGAGCCTCAAAATCAGCATAAACTGTCAAGACATTATTTATGGTAATTTTAGTATGAACACAGACTCATAAGCTCATAACAGATAGACAATCCTAGGAAAACTATTTGCCTCGTTTCGTAAAATGAAAATTTACTTTAGCATAGCAGCAAAAAAGAAATGTTTTAACAGTCCAACTCCCATTTTGGAGCCAATAACTCTTTCTAGGTTGTTCTATTTGGCTCGTCTCCAATTTTCCCTACTCAAAAAGTATCTTCCTCAGTATTTGTCTTTCAAAACCGCAATGTTTTTCTTCTTTCCTTATTACCGCTATGACTCTGTATTCTTCAAAACTGCTGGATGAAACGCATTAGTTTAGTAGGTACTTCCATATTTTTTATTTCCCTATTAGTTTATTTTTAATTACCTTATCGAATCCTTGCTTCAAGTTAATGAACAGCATAATCAATAGTATGCTATATTTGTGGCATCTTTCCAATATTTGTGCCACCGTGAAAAGTGCATCTGCAATCGATTTTTCCGACTTAAACCTTGTTAAAGTTTCCCATTGCTTAGATTCTTATGTAGATCATTTTTACTTTGTCCCTACAGTCCATCATACCTCCTTATTTATTGATATCATCTATGCTTTGTTCATTATTTCGTTCGTTATTTCATACATTCCCTTCTAGGTTGTTTTTTCGTATATTTTTAGTAGCTCATGGTTTATACTACCACTTCCTGGTACTTTAGTGCTTTTTTTGGTCTTCAATATTTTTTCTTCGTCATTTTGTAATTCTACCTTCTTTGCTTGTTGAATAACTGTTTTCATTTGTATTTGGTTCAATTTCTTATTCTGCAGTTCTTTCCTTCCCTTCTTATCATTCATTCTTTTTGTTTCTACTATGTTGTGTTTTTACTTTACATTTTTTTTATTTTCTTATAGAAATTTCTAAGATTGCTGTGTTTTATTCTATTTCTACAAGCCACTCTTGTTTCTTTGATTTACTCAATTTCACCGTATTCGTCTTCAATTGCTTTGTATTTTTTTTATTGAATTTTATTTCAATGTAGCATTCCTCATCATGCCATTCTTGTCTTCATATTATCTTTTGCTACCTTATAACTATGCTTCATTTCGACACCCCCAACGAAGAAGGGCGTAACTAAAAGTTAAGTCCAATTTTAGTTATGAGCATTTCGGTATCAGGAAAAAAGGCATAGTGTCGATTTTATGTTCATCCATACTTCGTTTACGAATGCGTTCAGATCTCTCAGTTTTTAACTTTTCACCGCTGAATAATGTCTGTGCAGCAACGGCGCCATATAAGAATTTGTGCCTCCCCGAGTCACGAGAAAATAACACAGAGTTTCCACTCTTCTTTAAAACCTGGATACATAAAAAAACAGGGAATTTTTAATTTTTAAGCAATTCAAAGTTGTTTATTTTTTCAAGCACAACCCGAATCTTCTAAAAAAGTATGAGGTGCCATTTAAAAAAAAGCAAAGTTGACCTTTAAATGACCTTGAAAAGGTCAACTAATTATACCATATTCTTTCCCCCACACCATTATACAACTTTTGTTCAAAACATTTTTTCATCAAACGTTTGGTTTTTGAGATATTTATTGCGGGAAGCTTTAAAATGAACACCCGGTATATTGTAATTTTAGAATGAAAATATCTAAAAGCAAGGAAAAATTATGAATTTTAATCATAAAAGTTTTGAAGAAGTCAGAGAATTTGAAAAGTTTAGTGAAAACTCTGATGTTGAATCATTTTTGGTTTAAAATTCAATTGTTTTTAGTTTAACAATAAATAACTGCTTTGTTAAGAAATGTAACTTTTTTGTTAAATAATTCAACTGATTGTATAATTCAATAATTCAAATATTTTTGGTTTGATAATAATTTAATTGATTTTAGTTTAATAATTTAGTCATTTTTGTTTTGGTGTTGTTCAATAAATTTACTGTTTTGATCAATAATTCAACTGCTTTGTTCCACATTTTAATTATTTTCTTTTAAATAATTCAATTGTTTTTAGTTCAACTATTCAATTATCCTTGATTCAACAATTTAATTTTCCATGATTCAACATTTCAACTGTTTCTTTAGCAATTCAATGATTCTTTAAAACTCACAGATTTTCCGGAAATGTTTTTTGCTTTTTTCAACAATTCAACTGTTTTAAGTCAAATAGTTATTAATTTGTCAAAAAATTCAACTGTTTTGCTCAATAAATTAATCTGTTTTTTTAGTAAACTCAGCTGTCTTGTTAAATAAATGTGGCTGATTTGATTCAATAATTAACTGCTCTGTTCAATATTTTTAGTTTAATAATTCAATTGTTTTTTGTTAAATATTTCAATTGTTTTTGATTCAACAGCTCAATTTAACAATTTGATTTTTGGTGGTTGGCAATTCAGCTGTTTCTATAAAAATTCAACGGATTTTTCAAAAATGTTTCTGGTTTTTTAATTTTTAACAATTCAACTGTTTTATGCAAAAACTGCAACTGTTTGGTTCAATCAATTTAGCCGCTTTGTTTAGTAAATTCAATTGTTTTGTTTTATAAATTTGGCTGATTGGTTTAATAATAATTTAACTGTTTTCTTTAACATTTTAATTATATTTTGTTTAATAATTCAATTGTTCTTTGTTGAATAATTTAATTGTTTTGATTCAACAGCTCATTTTAACAATTTGATCTATGGTGGTCGGAAATTCAGCTGTTTCTATAACATTTCAACCAATTTTTCAAAAATGTTGCTGTTTTTTAATTTTTTAACAATTCAAATGTTTTATGCAAAAACTGCAACTGTTCAATCAATTTAGCTGCTTTGTTTTAGTAAATGCAATTTTTTGTTTTTAAATTTGGCTGATTAGTTTAATAATAATTTAACTAATTTTGTTAACATTTTAATTATTTTTGTTTAATAATTCAAATGTTTTAGTTGAATAATTCAATTGTTTTTGGTTTACCAGCTCAGTTATCCCTGATTTGGCAATTTAATTTACAGTGATTCGCAATTCAACTGGTTCTTTAACAATTCACTATTTGTCAACGATTTTACTGTATTTTTAACAATTCAACTGTTTTGTGCAAAATAGCTATTACTTTGTCAAAAAATACAACTGTTTTGTTCAATAATTTTGCTGTTTTGTTTAGTAAATTCGTCTGTTTTGTTAAATAAATTTGGCTGATTGGTTCAATAATTTAACTTATTTGTTCATTATTTTAATTACTTTTAATTTAATAATTCATTTGTTTTCTTTGTTAAGTAATTCAATTGTTTTTGGTTCAACAGCTTAATTGTCGCTGATTTAACAATTTAATTTTCAGTTATACAGCAATGCAACTATTATGTTCAATAAATTTAGCTGTTTTATTTGGCAAATTCATCTGTTTTGTGGTAGACTACAAGTCTACCACGTGCGGATGATGATGATGATGATGATATCTGTTTTGTTTAATAAATTTGTAAAAAATGTTTAATAAACATTTTAATTATTTTAGTTTAATAATCCAATTGGTTTTTGTTGAATAATTCAATTGTTTTTGGTTCAACACCTCAATTATCCCCATTCAACAATTTAATTATTAGTGATTCAGCAATTTGACTGTTTCTTTAATAATTCAACAGATTTTTAAATAGTTTTACTGTGTCTTTTAACAAATTAACTGTTTTATGCAAAAAACTACGACTTTATCAAGATATGCAACTGTTTGCTTCAATAAATTTAGCTGTTTTGTTTAATAAATTCAACTGTTTGGTTTAAAATGGTTTGAAATGGTAAATTTTTAATTATTTTTGATTTGACTATTCAATAAATTTTCAACACTTTTATTGTTTTTTTAAAAATTGCACTTTTTTATACAGAACGGCTACTACTTTGTCAAAAATGCAACTATTTTGTTAAATAAATCAACTTTTTGTTGAATAATTCTGCTGTTTTGTTTAATAATTTAATTAGTTTGATTAAAAATTTAATTGTTATGTTGAAAAATTTAATTATTTTTGGATATAAAAGCCCCATTGGGTCAAGAGCAAAGATTTTGCCGCGAGATAAACATTTTGATTATTTCTTTCGTCAAAATGTACGGTTTTTGTTCACCAAGATTTGAGAAGTTAAAATTATTAATTTTAATCACGAAAACTTCACAAGTCGGAAAATTTGGCGATAACCTTGTAGCAAGCTTTAGTTTTTAATTACAAATAATATGTATCTGACCAAGCAGTTTCTGAATTTTTCTAAAGTTTTTCATATTGTGCATCAATGGTGCGACTTCCGCCTGGCGCCGACACTGTGTTTGCATAATATGCTTCTGTTTTTATTTCTTAGCTTTTCTACTAGCTATCTCTGGTTTGTTTAATCGAACTGATTACTTATGCTTCTTTCCTGCATTGCTGATATTTTCTTAGAAATATTCCATACCCCCCCCCCCCACCACCATCTTTACAAGTTTTAGATGTCGTCTAATTATTATACACACATTTTGAACTTATTTGAAGAAAATATCTTAAGTTGTAGGCACAATTTCCATTTATTGCCGTTTGCTAAAAAATGAGTGGATAACATTTTTTTAAATTATTAAAGATTTTCTAACAATTCAATGGTTCTACGCCAATGGTGACTAAAAATGTCATTATACGATCAATCAGATATGCTAAATTTTTCAGTTTAGTTCTGATAAAAATAAACTGCATATAATGGTAGGTCTGAGGGGGTACGAAAACTTCTCAGTGCCCCAATGTCGAGAGACAAAACATTAAATATTTAAAACAGCGCTCCGGTCGATATCTTGCCTTTTATGTTGTTGGCAAACCTCCCAAGTCATTTCAACTATTTTTGCAATAATCCCCAGCCACTAAATTTAATTTTCAAAATCATTAAAAATGTACCGTCATTGGTTGCTGAAAAAGTACCTCTTTTGATCACTTGATAATTGGTTGAGTCCAAACCCAGTGTCGTAACCTGACGTTTTACGACTCTCGTATGCAGAAAAGAGTTAGTCAAAGAGACTAAGGTCTTTTTGTTGATGAATTTTGAAAAGGCATGAGCAAACCTATTATTTCATTGGGTCCAAAACCCATAGACGGTGAAAAAGGTAATCTTGTGTTTTTTAAATGTAAAACATTTTATTTTAAAACAATTAATTTTATTAAATAAAAAATTTTGAAAATTTTCAAACCTCCCAAGTCATTTCAACTATTTTTGCAATAATCCCCAGCCACTAAATTTAATTTTCAAAATCATTAAAATGTACCGTCCTTGGTTGCTGAAAAGTGCCTCTTTTGAACACTTGATAATTGGTTGAGTCCAAACCCAGTGTCGTAGTCTGACGTTTTACGACTCTCGTATGCAGAAAAGAGTTAGTCAAAGAGACTAAGGTCTTTTTGTTGATGAATTTTGAAAAGGCATGAGCAAACCTATTATTTCATTGGGTCCAAAACCCATAGACGGTGAAAAAGGTAATCTTGTGTTTTTTAAATGTAAAACATTTTATTTTAAAACAATTAATTTTATTAAATAAAAAAACTTTGGAAAATTTTCAAATTTTATTAAACTTGTAATTTTTTAAATATTTTATTCAAGACTAAGGTCTTTGGCGTTTTTTTTGGTTTTCTAAAATAAGTTTTTTACGCTGGGTTGAATAATAAAGCTTTCAGCACAACGTTGTATAGAGTAAAGAGGTCCAAATAGTTGAAGTTGGCGCTCAACGTGGGGCTAAAACTCGCGACCTTGAGATTAAGCATTTCATGCTCTGATCGATCGATATAATTTGAAGTTTATATGAAGTACTCTTTTAGATTTGCTCGAAGACGAAAAGTAGTTCAGGTATTTTCCGATGATAACGGCTAAAGATAACGATTCGTATTGTTATCGTTTAAAATAAATAGCATTTAGTTGAAAAAATACAATTCCACACAGCTATTTTTAATTTTGAGGTTACCCTCTCTTCTAGAAACAGCCCTATAGATGCTGATAATTGAAATGGGTTGAAATGTGACCGTGTTAGAAGTGCTGATAAAAAACTATATTCAGGGTCCAATAAGAAAGCCCACGTATATTCAGAATTCAAAGTCAAAGTTAATTAATGTGGTAGTTTGGTTCAAGCTAATTAACCAAAACAGAAATTATAATTTAGATTGGTGCTTTTTCATCATCTCGTGTGTTAATTTATTGGTAGCAGATTAATAAATTTCAGTTAATAATTTAATTTCTGCACGCACACCTAAAATTGTAGAAATTTCCTATTGCAGAATTTATTTCGTACCTGTGCTTTTGGCTTTCTTCGAATGTTACAATATTTTTGGGTGGTGAGTAAATTAAGGGGACAAAAATGCAAAATGATTTCATTCTGAACGAAAATAAGAGTTCGGTCAACTGGTACAATTATAGGTATTTTTCATCTGAATCAGGATAATTAATAATAATTGTATGATGAAGCTTCTAAAATTTTTTGGGTTTTCCTGGAATTACTGTACCAAGCAAGTTGTAATAATTTGTTTGTTCGGATTTAAAAAATATACCCACTCAGCTTGAGTATTCAATTTGGGTTCAAAAATCTGGCGAAGATTTCGTTTCTAAGTTAACTATAATCTGTAGGGGAAAATAAACAAACTTACACAACTGAATCCAATTTACAAAAGAGAAGGCTTTTGAACATTAAAGTCTTTGGCATAAAAAACCAAAAATACCGATTTATTTTTATTGTATTATTTACAAGGTGACTGATTTATGCCAAGTAGGAAGACAGGAAAATATTTTTGGATTACATGATGTACGACTACGAGAGATAGATTGTTTGGTAAACTTGTAGAAAGTTAATTTTCCAAACATAAAATTTATTTATACTTGAAAGATTGAACTGTAAGACATGGCAGCTGCTTAACTGCTACATTGTTCGCTTTCAACCGCCGGCCGTCTACTGTCTCTTATTCCGGAATAAAATATTCTTTTGAATATAAAGCAGACACGCAAGTAATATTTAAAAGATTCATCATCTTTCATACGCTACCACCGCTTTCTTCTGCGATTTCAATGGTTTAATGCACGTACACTGTTCCATCTGAAAAGTTTGCAACTCGGACAGCTGCACTGTCCAGAATATGTATGCCAGCCATTCTATTTCGTTATATCGTTAAAGATTTCAAAGGACGATGGAACTAAACTAAATTCATGAAGGTTCACGTTCATGTGTTCAAAATAGCACAGGCAGTTTCAACATTGTGCATAGTTGGTTCGCACTTGTATGAGACCTGCAAGTCAATTCCCAAGCGAATCAACTCGACTTGATATTCCATTCACAGTGTAAACTTATACAAAGTTTTAATTACGTTAGAGCTTATCGCATTGCTACTAAATTTGGTAAATAAAAAATTTTAAAGGCGAAAGGCAAGAAAGCAATTTAATTCAAAAATGTTGTCTTTCTTTTCAATTAAGTTTTTGTTAAAATTTTTGCAATTGACTTATTTTCTTGCTTCTGGTAAAATATTCTTAGTGCTGGAGTTAGTATGTCACTCAACGATGTAATGGAAAAGTTATAAAAAGCTCGATTCCCTTCCTCGTGTCCTAATTGTAAAGAAAACATTCTTGAAATCTAAATTTAATTTTACACCTGAAAATGTTGATGTGAGTAAAATTTATTATTTTCAAGTTTAAATAATTATTTTAAACCATTCGGTAAAACGGCATAAACATTGGAGGAGCAAAGTAACTATGTAATTCAATATTGAGCCAATTTGGTAAAATGTAATTCCCAGTTAGCTGAATAAGAAAATAAAAAATAAATAAATAAAAACATTTTAACCGCACAAGGGTAATTATGCTTAAAATTGAGTAGCATGAAGCTTGCATAATAAAATAGTATTTGTTTCAGGAATGCCAAGGGAAATTCAAACCTTCGTTTTGTGTTTACTCGTACTTTGTAGAAAGTGATTAATAATGTAAAATCCAATTGTTGTAGATTTAACACCCAAATGAATAATTTACAAACTATGTTGCTTCGATACTCATTATCTATTTATAATCCCAAATTGAGTTTCTTTTAATAAATATAATGGTGCAACACTTAAATTTTTCATGCAAGAGAAAAAGTATTAATAAATTTTAATTAATTTGTAAGTAAATGCCTGAATAATTTAGTTAAAATTCTTTGTTAATTTATTAATTAGAGACTCGAAACAGAAAAATTTTATGGAAAAAAATACATTATTATTAAAATAATTAGGTTAAGAACCCTTTTAAAATTTACTATCGAAGTCAATAATAGAAACAACAAAAATACACTATTGGTTTAAGAACATAAAATAGGAATATACTATCTGCTATTATGTAAATATTGAATAATACTGAAACGTTGGAATTTTAAAGTCGAATCTATTAGCGTTTGCTAAATGACTAAAGTATACAGAATTTATACAGAATCGAACAGTAATCTTTGAGCAATTACGTTTTAATTTACATAACATTGTGTGCACAGTTCTTGATTATAATTCGATTATTTTGTTACTTTCGCTTGATTATATTTCGATAAAACATTTTTTCGTAGCAGGAACTCCTTCATGGGGAAGAGTCGAGGATAATATATTTAATTGTATAATATACAGTAAAAGTAAACAATTAGGGGATCAACGAAACTCAGGAAAGATTTAATAGAATACTTCTTCCTTCAGAAACCGATGAAATACCTCGGATTTAAAGGCATTTATCATTTTAGGAGTTGTTAAAGAGGTGAAAAATTACTTTTGTATACGGGGGTTGGCACTCGAAGTCCTACCAACTTTACGTTGCTGTAGAAACCAAACGGCTAATGACAGCGCTCATGTTTCACATGCGTCAGTCTGTTATGTTGTTTGCAAGCCTACGGAAACATATCGTTTTACGTCGCAGTTAAAAAAATTATCGAAATGAAATTCAAATGCAACAGTTTTATTGCTTTGTATTTGGCTGGGAAATCGCAATCAGCCATTGTTGTTAATGAGCTACGACATTTACATGTGAACAAAATGTTTGTGTATAGATCATTACACGTTCCAATGGTACTGATAGCATCAAAAAACGCTATGGAGCTGAACATCCAAAAACAGCAACATCGACAGAAATGGTTCGAAAGGCGAAGGCCAGAATTCAACGTAATCCACGACAAAGCGCAGTTCAATTGGCAAAAAATCTCAATGTGTCCGCTCGTAGCATGGGGCGCATATTAAAAATGAATTACGATTGAAGTCCTACAAAATACAAAAAGTGCATTAAAGGCAATTCTAGCAAGAAGAAAAGTGTTAAAACACTTGCACGTTGGTGGCGAGCTTGAAAATTTGTTCTTGAAAATTTTTTACGGTTTAGACAATTTAGACCAACGAATTGCTGAGTTTTACAAGAAAAGTTCCCAGATTCATTTCTTCGCAACAGTGGTCTCCATATTCCTCGGATTTATGGTATACCCAATGGATTTTTCCATATTGTCCATTCTGGAGTCCAAAATATCAACTAAAGAATATGAGACGACCTTAAAGATTGCTCTTCGCCGGAAATGGGACAAAATACCATCAGACCACATTCGTGCAGCCTTTTCGGACAAATTCGATGCTATTATCCGCGCTACAATGAACAATAACATATTTTTTTTAAGTTTGAAATGTTTTTACCATATACTGAAGTTTCTAAATAAAAAAAAATCAAAATTGACAAAATTTCAGCATTTTAACTGCCGACCTGAACGACTAATTTTACCGAAAAATTACAAGAGATTTTTTTGTAGATAAAAAAATTTTCTTTAAAAGCTATTCTTTTGTTTCTTTTGTGCGATAAAAATTTAGCGACTTATGATTTTTTAAGAGTTGGTGTTTTTCAACCCTTATATAGAAGTTAAATTTCAACAAACGTTTTTCTCAATTTGCTCGAAAGGTAAACCTCCAAAAAAAAATTATGAAATATAATTTGAAATGAATTTTAATTCCCAGTAATTTCAGTTTTAATTTACTATCTACGAGAAAAATTAACCAAGTTATGGCTATTTGTTGTGAAGAAAGTGTGAATGTATTGAAATCAAACTTTTAATTTTGTTATTTAAATTACTAATTATTTAAATAAAATAATATCAAACTGCAAATATTGTAGCGCAAAAGTATTTGAGATCGTTCATTATTTTATTGACTTTAAAAATAAAAATATCAATAAAAATAAAAATATAAATAAAAAATAATAAATCCATTAAATTTGTTGTTGGGTCATTTGGTTCAAATTACGCTGGATACCATGCTGGAGACCAACATTTTATGAAACTTGGTTTGTATCTTCAACTTCGTCAAAAAGCATTGCATATAGCCAACAAAAAAAATCAAATTATAGATAATTTTAGAAGTTTTAAAAAATTTAGGGATATTTTTTAACGTAAAATCCACTATATCAAATTATAAAATAGAGCAAGGAGCACATCTGAGACCAACCTAGCAAGCTACTTCAGATGTAAAACAAATAATATGCTCGTAACACTAACAGTGGCTTCGGAACTTTGCCGATGTTACTGTTAGATATTGCAGGTCCTAAACTAAGAAGAACAACAAGACAATATTGTATTGAACTATTTCAAAAACAAAAATAAATTTTAGAGGTTTAAGGGGGTACTTTGGTACTTTGTTTTCAACTACCTGCGTAGTAAATTTACGACTCTCGTATGCAGAAAAAGAGTTAGTCAAAGAGACTAAGGTCTCTTTTGTTGATGAATTTTGAAAAGTCATGAGCAAACCTATTATTTCATTGGGTCCAAAACGCATGGACGGTGAAAAAGGTAATCTTGTGTTTTTTGAAATGTAAAACATTTTTTGTTTACATTTAGTTTTAGAATCTAGTATGTATATATGGGTTTGTCAAAACACATGTCGATTAATTTTATTAAATAAAAAAACTTTGGAAAATTTTCAAATTTTATTAAACTTGTAATTTTTTAAATATTTTATTCAAGACTAAGGTCTTTGGCGTTTTTTTTGGTTTTCTAAAATAAGTTTTTTTACGCTGGGTTGAATAATGGAGTTTTCAGCACAACGTTGTGTTGAGTAAAAGAGGTCCAAATAGTTCACGTTGGCGTCCAACGTGGGACTAAAACTCACGACCCTGAGATTAAGAGTTTTATGCTCTGATCGATCGATATAATTTGAAGTTTATATGAAGTACACTTTTAGATTTGCTCGAAGACGAAAAGTAGTTCAGGTATTTTCCGATGATAACGGCTAAAGATAACGATTCGTATTGTTATCGTTTAAAATAAATAGCATTTAGTTGAAAAAATACAATTCCACACAGCTATTTTTAATTTTGAGGTTACCCTCTCTTCTAGAAACAGCCCTATAGATGCTGATAATTGAAATGGGTTGAAATGTGACCGTGTTAGAAGTGCTGATAAAAAACTATATTGAGGGTCCAATAAGAAAGCCCACGTATATTCAGAATTCAAAGTCAAAGTTAATTAATGTGGTAGTTTGGTTCAAGCTAATTAACCAAAACAGAAATTATAATTTAGATTGGTGCTTTTTCATCATCTCGTGTGTTAATTTATTGGTAGCAGATTAATAAATTTCAGTTAATAATTTAATTTCTGCACGCACACCTAAAATTGTAGAAATTTCCTATTGCAGAATTTATTTCGTACCTGTGCTTTTGGCTTTCTTCGAATGTTACAATATTTTTGGGTGGTGAGTAAATTAAGGAGACAAAATCCAAAATGATTTCATTCTGAACGAAAATAAGAGTTCGGTCAACTGGTACAATTATAGGTATTTTTCATCTGAATCAGGATAATTAATAATAATTGTATGATGAAGCTTCTAAAATTTTTTGGGTTTTCCTGGAATTACTGTACCAAGCAAGTTGTAATAATTTGTTTGTTCGGATTTAAAAAATATACCCACTCAGCTTGAGTATTCAATTTGGGTTCAAAAATCTGGCGAAGATTTCGTTTCTAAGTTAGGGGAAAATAAACAAACTTACACAACTGAATCCAATTTACAAAAGAGAAGGCTTTTGAACATTAAAGTCTTTGGCATAAAAAACCAAAAATACCGATTTATTTTTATTGTATTATTTACAAGGTGACTGATTTATGCCAAGTAGGAAGACAGGAAAATATTTTTGGATTACATGATGTACGACTACGAGAGATAGATTGTTTGGTAAACTTGTAGAAAGTTAATTTTCCAAACATAAAATTTATTTATACTTGAAAGATTGAACTGTAAGACATGGCAGCTGCTTAACTGCTACATTGTTCGCTTTCAACCGCCGGCCGTCTACTGTCTCTTATTCCGGAATAAAATATTCTTTTGAATATAAAGCAGACACGCAAATAATATTTAAAAGATTCATCATCTTTCATACGCTACCACCGCACCGTTTTCTTGTGCGAT
Organism: Lycocerus yunnanus; assembly: GCA_036346125.1. Lineage (NCBI taxonomy): Eukaryota > Metazoa > Arthropoda > Insecta > Coleoptera > Cantharidae > Lycocerus > Lycocerus yunnanus. The sequence continues at coordinate 3,039,124 of JARFIX010000050.1, forward strand.
TTCAATGGTTTAATGCACGAACACTGTTCCATCTGAAAAGTTTGCAACTCGGACAGCTGCACTGTCCAGAATATGTATGCCAGCCATTCTATTTCGTTATATCGTTAAAGATTTCAAAGGACGATGGAACTAAACTAAATTCATAAAGGTTCACGTTCATGTGTTCAAAATAGCACAGGCAGTTTCAACATTGTGCATAGTTGGTTCGCACTTGTATAAGACCTGCAAGTCAATTCCCAAGCGAATCAACTCGACTTGATATTCCATTCACAGTGTAAACTTATACAAAGTTTTAATTACGTTAGAGCTTATCGCATTGCTACTAAATTTGGTAAATAAAAAAATTTTTAAAGGCGAAAGGCAAGAAGGCAAGAAACAATAATGTTGTCTTTCTTTTCAATTAAGTTTTTGTTAAAATTTTTGCAATTGACTTATTTTCTTGCTTCTGGTAAAATATTCTTAGTGCTGGAGTTAGTATGTCACTCAACGATGTAATGGAAAAGTTATAAAAAGCTCGATTCCCTTCCTCGTGTCCTAATTGTAAAGAAAACATTCTTGAAATCTAAATTTAATTTTTACACCTGAAAATGTTGATGTGAGTAAAATTTATTATTTTCAAGTTTAAATAATTATTTTAAACCATTCGGCATAAACATTGGAGAAGCAAAGTAACTATGTACTATGTAATTCAATATTGAGCCAATTTGGTAAAATGTAATTCCCAGTTAGCTGAATAAGAAAATAAAAAATAAATAAATAAAAACATTTTAACCGCACAAGGGTAATTATGCTTAAAATTGAGTAGCATGAAGCTTGCATAATAAAATAGTATTTGTTTCAGGAATGCCAAGGGAAATTCAAACCTTCGTTTTGTGTTTACTCGTACTTTGTAGAAAGTGATTAATAATGTAAAATCCAATTGTTGTAGATTTAACACCCAAATGAATAATTTACAAACTATGTTGCTTCGATACTCATTATCTATTTATAATCCCAAATTGAGTTTCTTTTAATAAATATAATGGTGCAACACTTAAATTTTTCATGCAAGAGGAAAAGTATTAATAAATTTTAATTAATTTGTAAGTAAATGCCTGAATAATTTAGTTAAAATTCTTTCTTAATTTATTAATTAGAGACTCGAAACAGAAAATAATAATACATTATTATTAAAATAATTAGGTTAAGAACCCTTTTAAAATTTACTATGGCAGTCAATAATAGAAACAACAAAAATACACTATTGCTTTAAGAACATAAAATAGGAATATACTATCTGCTATTATGTAAATATTGAATAATACTGAAACGTTGGAATTTTAAAGTCGAATCTATTAGCGTTTGCTAAATGACTAAAGTATACAGAATTTATACAGAATCGAACAGTAATCTTTGAGCAATTACGTTTTAATTTACATAACATTGTGTGCACAGTTCTTGATTATAATTCGATTATTTTGTTACTTTCGCTTGATTATATTTCGATAAAACATTTTTTCATAGCAGGAACTCCTTCATGACGAAGAGTCGAGGATAATATATTTAATTGTATAATATACAACAAAATAAACAATTAGGGATCAACGAAACTCAGGAAACATTTAATAGAATACTTCTTTCTTCAGAAACCGATGAAGTACCTCAGTTTAAAGGGTCGTTAAAGAGGTGAAAAATTACTTTTGTATACAGGGGTTGGCACTCAAAGTCCTACCAACTTCACGCTGCTGTAGAAGCCAAACGGCTAATGACAGCGCGATCATGTTTCGACACTTGCACGTTGGTGACGAGCTTGAAAATTTTTACGGTTTAGACAATTTAGACCAACGAATTGCTGAGTTTTTACAAGAAAAGTTCCCAGCTTCATTTCTTCGCAACAGTGGTCCCCATATTCCTCGGATTTATACCCAATGGATTTTTCCATATTGTCCATTCTGGAGTCCAAAATATTAACTAAAGAATATGAGACGACCTTAAAGATTGCTCTTCGCCGGAAATGGGACAAAATACCATCAGACCACATTCGTGCAGCCTTCTCGCACAGATTCGATGCTATTATCCGCGCTACATTGAACAATAACAAATTTTATTAATTTGAAATGTTTTACGATATACTGAAGTTTCTAAATACAAAAATCAAAATTGACAAAATTTCAGCATTTGCCGACCTGAACAACTAATTTTACCAAAAAATTGTAAGAAATCTTTTTTGTAGATAAAAAAATTTTCTTTAAAACCTATTTTTTTGTTTTCTTTGTGCAATAAAAATTTAGCGACTTATGATTTTTTAAGAGTTGGTTTTTTTCAACCCTTATATAGAAGTTAAGTTTCAACAAACGTTTTTCTCAATTTGCTCGAAAGGTAAACCTACAAAAAAAAATTATGAAATATAATTTGAAAAGAATCTTAATTCTCTGTAATGTCCTGGTTTATTTTACTCTCTACGAGAAGAATTAACCAAGTTATGGCTATTTGTTGTTAAGAAAGTGTGAATGTTTTGAAATCAAACTTTTTAATTTTGTTATTTAAATTACTAATTATTTAAATAAAATAATATCAAACTGCAAATATTGTAGCGCAAAAGTATTTGAGATCGTTCATTATTTTATTGACTTTCAAAATATAAATAAAAATAAAAATATAAATAAAAATAATAATAAATTCATTAAATCTGTTGTTGGGTCATTGGGGTTTAAATTATGCTGGATACCATGCTGGAGACCAACATTTTATGAAACTTGGTTTGTATATCTTCAACTTCGTCAAAAAGCATTGCATATAGCCAACAATAACAATCAAATTATAGATAATTTTAGAAGTTTTAAAAAATTTCTAGATATTTTTATCGTAAAATCCACCATATCTAAAATATTTGATAAAAAATTATACTTTTTTAAGTTTCAAATAAATTTTTAAAACTGAATTCAGGTAAACAAACGCAGTTGATTTTTTTGCAGAATATTATACTAAACTTAGTTTCACAACAGAAATTTTATTTATTTAAAAATCATTCTTCATAACACATTCGAAATGAAAGGAGATTTTTTGTATAAAAAATAGATTTCTTTTCACTTGTTTTTAATAAAAATATTGAACTCCTAGCTATTTATTTCGTCAAAAGCCACAAAATGGTATATGACATTATTTCTGTCAAAATGCAAATTAACTAACAAAATTAAAAAACACATTTTCTCAACAACAATTAGCCATAACTTGGTCAATTTTTCTTGTAGAGGGTAAAATAAAACACCAAATTACAAGTAATTAAAATGCCTTTCAACTTTGTATTTTATATTTTTGTAGGACCTTTACCTTTTGAGTAAATCGCAAAAACACGTGTTAAAATGTGCACACTAGAGTTGAAAAAATAGAAACTCTTAAAAATCAGAAATCAGTAAATTTTTATCGTACAAAAAAACCAAAAAATTAAATTTAAAAATAATTTATTTATTGACAAAAAAGATCTCTAGTAATTTTTCGATAAAATTTAGCGTTTTGTAGTTATACACAAAAAGGAGTCGATTAACCCTGATTCTAAAATTCAGTTTTCTTATAAAAATAGCTTTATCAAACGAAGAAGCACAAAAAGACTTTTAAGGTCTTTTTTTCCAAAATTTGTGAACTAACCGCAAATTTTATTGCATTATTATTTTTCATAATTTAAAAAAATGATAAAAATCGCAATCAGGGTTGATCGACTATCGCCATTAAACTTGGCTTTGCTTATATTCACTATACGGTGATATTAAAATGTTTCAAAATTATGGAACCTCGAGATTTGCCAGATCAAAGATGATTTTTAAATTCAGACATAAAACCACGAATTACACTTATTACAGATCACGGATGTATAATTAAAAAGGTGAACTAACGAGCTATGTTTATAACGCATATAAATTTTCCGAAAGTTTTGGCATGTGCGTAAGAGAAGTCCCGACAGAGATAGAAAACAACTTATTACACGTGATGCAAATATCAATCGTCGTTGCGCCTTTAAAATGCGACATGTGAACAGGTGTAATATAATATGAATTTAATTGTTTAATAATTATTACTTTTAGATTAATAAAAATAATATTAAAATACCACGACGTATTTTCTTTACAGTGCAAAAATGTGCACTGCGCGCCACTGCGATATTTGCATCACGTGCAATAAGTTGTTATACTATCTCTGTCTTACAATATGTCAAAATTCGCGTCCTACTCGATAATCGTTGTAAGCACACACATCTGTGTTCCAGACCATTGCCAAAAATGGTACAACTGCTTGAATTGAAGACCTATTCATTAATTTATGTAACCACTCCGTATTAGTTTTCAAGAAGAATCTATGGAACCTCGACCAATCTAATGTATACGACACTTTTTAACTAAAGCAAAGTGCAGCAAGTTTTCCATAAAAAAAAATTCTGACAGTATATATTCCACAAAATTTTTCAGCATTAGATAATTATAATAATTCTACTGATATGGCTATAATATAGAGTTTTGTTACATTAATCATGAATCTCTATTGATTCTACCGTATGTTTGTAAAATAATTTTTCGTTGTATACATAATAAATATTCTTATCTATTACACTGCAGTATAATATTTGTATTGTTTTTTTTTTCAGTAGTTTATCAATTTATTGATATCTCTTCTTTTTCTAGTATTTAGTTCATATTATGATCCCTTTGGGTTTCTATAGTTCTATGTTGCTCGATGATGACATTTAGTAGGATTTTCTTTTTTTACGTGCTTCCATAGTCTTCTTTTCTCTCTCGTAATCCTTTAATCTCTTCTACGTTGGTCACTCTGATGTTCAAAATTCTCATATAACATTTTCAGAGCTTTCCAACTCTTCTTTTCCAGTATTCTTTAGATGTTCATGGAGATTTTTCCGGATTTAAATTAAAATCAATAATTTCGTATAAATTAATTTTACACGCAATAATAGCAATAAAGTACACACTGAATATCTTCAAGATCAAACAAAAAAAACTCCAAAATATCAAGCCATCTACAATTACTTATATTTAACAATCAGAATTAATCAGAACAAGAAACTGGGGAGAGAGTTAGAAAAATCGGTATGTGAATTTAAAAATGTTCTACAGCAATAATAATCTAATATAATACACATTTAAAAAAAAATTGCTTAAAAAAATAATTATTCCCTAGTTTTTGGGTTAAAAATAATTTTGAATAATTATGAATGGTTGCGTATAATTGCGAATGAAAACATCCCTAAGCCGAAACAAAACTTGAAGGGGTGGATGTTCTCCGGCTAGAATTTCAGAGAGCATTAAATCACCAATTTCATTTATAAACAGAACTTACACGGACCGACACTGTATACTTTTTACAGTATTATTTGGAGTAAATGAAAATAGATTTGAAGCAAAGAAAACGAGATTTGGAGTAAATGAAAACAAATTTTCTACAAATAAAAATTATGAACTTAAATTTTTATTTTATGAAATTTCAACAATGTCTTCCTGCCTTAATGATGCACCATAATACCGTTCCACATGGATTTGCATATCAAAGAAGATGTTCCTGTGGCATCCCTTAAAATGGAATATAGGAAATGTCTTCCAAAATACGCATTTAAATTCTGAAATGGTTGGTTCTTGGTTGTTAACGTACATACGTAATTCAATACTTCAGGCGTTTTGTCTTGCAATTGACGTTTTACTGAAGATTGAAAAGAAATCCATAACAATTTGATGGGATTTAATAGGTAGCAGTAAGGAGCCAGACGCACTATTTCGATGTCTTCTTCCGGTTTAAGAACACTCTCAAAAAAATTAAACCGCTTAAGTCCATAATCCAAATGTGTTTTCATATGTTTTCAAATCTGTTTTTATTTGTATCAAATCTGTTTTCCTTCGCACCAAATCTGTTTCCATTTAATCCAAATCTGTTTTCATATGTTTTCAAATCTGTTTTTATTTGTATCAAATCTGTTTTCCTTCGCACCAAATCTGTTTCCATTTAATCCAAATCTGTTTTCATATGTTTTCAAATCTGTTTTATTTGTATCAAATCTGTTTTCCTTCGCACCAAATCTGTTTCCATTTAATCCAAATCTGTTTTCATATGTTTTCAAATCTGTTTTTATTTGTATCAAATCTGTTTTCCTTCGCACCAAATTTGTTTCCATTTAATCCAAATCTGTTTTCATGTTTTCAAATCTGTTTTTATTTGTATCAAATCTGTTTTTCTTCGCACCAAATCTGTTTCCATTTAATCCAAATCTGTCTTCATATTTTCAAGTCTGTTTTTATTTGTATCAAAACTTTTTTCTTCGCACCAAATCTGTTTCCATTTAATCCAAATCTGTTTTCATGTTTTCAAATCTGTTTTTATTTGTATCAAATCTGTTTTCTTCGCACCAAATCTGTTTTCATTTAATCCAAATCTGTTTTCATGTTTTCAAATCTGTTTTTATTTGTATCAAATCTGTTTTCCTTCGCACCAAATCTGTTTCCATTTAATCCAAATCTGTTTTCATGTTTTCAAATCTGTTTTTATTTGTATCAAATCTGTTTTCTTTCGCACCAAATCTGTTTTCATATGTTTTCAAATCTGTTTCTTTGTATCAAATCTGTTTCCATTTAATCTAAATCTAATTTCATGTATTCAAATCTGTTTTTATTTGTACCAAATCTATTTTGTACCTAACAGATATTTTCTTTTCTATAGAATCCACTTAGGACCAAAAATTTATAACATTCTCAAAGTCACCGTTATCAAGGTCAATGTTGCCGATAAATCCTCCCGCATGCAAATTTAGCAGAAAATAATACTAATTAAATATTACTAAATAAATAATACTAAAATAATAATAAAAAAATAATAAGTAGCTCGGATTTGTGCAAACTTATAATTTAAATAAAGTTAGTTTTTTCCTAAAAATTGACTGGTTTAAGTCGGAAGTGTGCCAAAGTCCAAACTGAAAATCGTTCGAGCCAAATTTTCCTGCAGAAAGTGTTCAACTTAATAGTCCTGAAATGCTTAGGTATTAATAAAAGTCAGTGGTTTTTCGCTATTTCTAATCCAATTTCATTCGAGATCTTTTATCGGAAATGCAATAAAGCCTTTTGTTACAATATTAAAATTCCAGATGCTGTAACGACTCAAAAATGAATGGGAAGGGTTACCTTCTTTAGCAGCATTTCCAAAATTAGATTGATCTTGTCGATAAAGTTACGATGATAACTTAGCATGGAAGGAAATAAACTTTGAAATTTCGAGTTTAATTGCCGGAAGGATTACTAGTATTTAAGTGTCACTAAGGCAATGGATTATTTCTCTTTGACGTAATATACATAAAACTATTAGGTACATCTGTATGGCGTAATGTTCGAATACATAGATCTAAAGTACCATAAATGTCCATTTTATCGATTAGGAAGGAGTAGGTGCACTGCACGAATACTTAGTAAGTGAAACATAATATATATCTTTTACCTTTGAATTTATGTTCTTAATATTTGAAAACTACTCAAGTTGAATAAAGTTAAGAATAATAATTATTGCCATTGAGGTAGCCATCAATTTTACAGTGGAAGAGTTTCTACATTTATTTCAGTTTGCTCCATGCATCCCAGTTTCCAAGTAAACCTCTAATAATTATTATTTTAACCCTGTATATCACTTTAAAAGCAAAATTAAATTAATCAGAAAGTATCTATAATCAAATGCTTTTCGTTGATTAAATGAACGTGGCAAATATTTGTATTATTAATTTTTTTAATCTCAAGTAGAATTGAATTAATTAATCAGACTACCAATTTAATTAAAAAGTACCTAGAATATCGTGATTAAAATTCTACGTCAACTCGTTAATTAGGTAAATGAAAAAAAGTCATTTGCAATACATAAAAAAGTCGTTAATCACAATGTCGCTAATTAATTATAATAGAAAAATACTTCTTGTTGTTTTTTCAGATTTTGCAGTTGCTGGATACAGCTCTTCCAAGCTTACAAAATTAAAAATTAACACCCAACACCAATCAGAAACCAAAAGAAATTTTATTAAATATAAAAATAATAGATAAAGTAAATAAGTTTGATGAAATCCACACTATAATGAAATCGCTGATATAAAATATGATATATCAACTTTCAAAGAGTAAACAGACCTACATTAAAAAAAATTTTGTTAGTTTAGTTATGACACTTACCGCGTTATCTAAAATAGGTTTGCTAAATTTACATATCACAATCGAAATACCTACCCTCAAGTAAAGCTTTACGTTGTTAATTAAAATGTACTTGATCGTTAATTACAGCTATAATTAACTTTAATTGCAGATGAACATGTGTACACATGAGTTGATCTAAATTTATTTCTCAAAATAAATTGATGTTAAAATTTATTACCTAATAATTTCATAATCATGTACCTACACAGCACACGCAAGATTTATCTAGAATAATTTTTTTAGGTATTGGTTTACTCAATAACATTTCATCAGGTATCAGGTAAATTAGGCCACACAGGAGGCAGTTCAGTAGGTCCCCTAGGATTTCAAAAGGATATAAAACAAGCAAAAACTATCGAGGAATATTCTGTATCAAACCACAAATAATTTTACTGCTTGTTTTTGGATCTTATGTAAGTTCAAAATTGTTTTCATTTTAATTTAACTTGTTTTATTATATTAATAATGCAATACGGTAAAAGTAATTTGTAGTAAACTTTGAAGGAAGTATCCAATTTAGATATGCAAATACGTATGTTAGTCAAAAGCATAAAATAATAGAATTTTCTGACGTAAAAGAGCCATCTAGCTATCGTTCAATATCACATAATATTTTTAGATGCCACCAGAGTTCAATAAGATCTTAGAATTTACTATTCAGCTTTCTAGGTAAGAAATGTTTCTAAATAATAGAAGGTGGGTTTGAGAATAATTCAAATTAAAAACAAAATTGTGCTTTACGTATTTATATATCTATTCGCTTTTTAAAATAAAAAAAGTCGCCCACGGCGCTGTTTTTGATTAAATTGTTCTGTCTAAGAATTCAGATATAAGTGTAACGTCTGTTAACTTTAGCCAATCTATGAAGGAAAGCATCGATCCAGTTTCTATTTTCATAACCTCTCCACAGTTATATATTAGCAAACAGTGCCGTATCTAAGTTTTTCTTGGGGTATAAGAAAACATTTTTTTACTCACTCCTTCTTCATGTGCCATATCCGGTTCCCCGGACATTGGTCATTTAACTTAGCCGAAGCCGAAAGGAATTTACCAGGGAGTATAATTCATGGGGTGGTTTCCCGTAATCCACAGATCAATATTGAACTTTTTGATTACAGCAGTGTATCTAACGCGAGCAGGGTTCGAACCGCGAGCTTACGCTTCTTAGTCGACTCGTGTATGCTTCGCGCTATACTGCTGGTCTTACTCTCTGGGAAAATGAAAATATAGAAAGACTCGATAATGTATGAGTCTACTTTCCAGATTTATGGTACCCACCATAGCAAAGGCCAAACAGATATGCAAAATTTTCAATTCACTTTTGATAAAAATAAACGGAATTTTGTAAACTCTCCTAATTCCTACCCGGATTAAAAAAGCGGCTTAGTTTTTTCTAAACATAGTTATAGACTCCTCCGACTCTCTGCACTCAAAACATCCGTTCTTACCTGTTACCATGATCCAATCATCCAATGTTCTTAAACTGAAACAAAATTTAAGAATGTCGCAGAAAACAATCAGCAATTTGATATCCTAAGTTAAGAATGCTTTGTTTGAATTTAAGAACGTTGCCATGATTGGGTCGTTCAAGAACGGCAAGAATAAATTTCTTTGAATGTTGTCATTGTCTTTTATTTTATATTGTTTTGCAATCATTATTGGAACTGTTTTTGAAATATTATCTAGTCGCTAATTGCATTTTGGAACGTTCATTAATTACGTGAGGTGTTTCTCTTTGAAATTGCCCCCCTTTGGTGAAATTTGAGTAAAATATGATGGACACCCCCCCCCCTCCTCCTTTTCACGTAAGGTTTACCTTACAATTTTTACCACGCCGGAGACCAGTAATCTTTTACAGGGAATCTGTTATAATAATAAAATTTCCTAAATTACAAAGTTGACGTGAGATTTTCACTGACCCCCCTCTCTTTAAATGAAACTTGGTAAGATTTTGCCGGACCCCCCCCCTCAATTTGAAGCTCACGTAATTAGTAGACGTCCCCTTTCTAAAAAACATGCAATATTTGTAATTAAAAATCTGAACAATTGCTGGTGTAACAATTTATGTTTTGCATTATCCCAAAAAGTTTCGGTAAGAGTCGACTAACCCTAATTCGAAAGTACACTTTTTCCTATAGAAATGGCTTTACCAAACAAAAGAACAGAAAAATACAAGCTCTTTAAGGTGAGGATCAATGTTGTCGGACTTGTAATAAGGCCACAATTTAATTTTGAAAATTGCAATTGTCCCATAAGAAATATGGGTATTATTGCGTAATAAAACACCAAATATGGAAACACTGTGTAGACGGTACATGTGCTGTGCCTGGGTTGACAGTGACTAGTGGTGGGGAGTTGCCAGTCGCTACCTGAGATTCGTCGCGTCAACATCCATACTTTTTTGAGTTGGAGCTACTTGGGGGATGTTTTAGTAAGTAAAGCACTTACGCAGAGCGTCGCTCAGGGTGCGGAAAGTGGGTTTTGATAAACGCAACTACATCAAAAGTCGGATTCACACAAAAAGTGATTTTTTTCGAAAATTGTTGTCCGATCACATATTTAATTGTTTTATTAGTTAATTAGACCCTCATCCATCATAATTCGTTGTAAAAAACGAGATTATGGCATCTTTACTCTCGCCACAACCTATTTCAATTTTGGCGGGCGGGGTTACAGTTCAAAAGAGCCAATGATAAAATTGCATTCCAAATTAATTTTTAAAGCCGTTTTTTAACCAAATTTGTGGACTGTTCGCAAATTTTATTTTTTTATGTGTATCTGGCATTGTTATCTTTCATAATTTACAAAAGAATAGTGAAAATCGCAATCAGTGTTAATCGACTCTCGCCAAATTTTCTCTATTGATCACTTCATATTAAAGCTATTTATAAGTTTACACATTTTTACACCCCCCCCTCCTCCCGTCTCTGTAAAAGTGTAGTTTTTTAAAAGGGTGGCAGTTTGAAAAATATGAAATTTCCACAATTTAGTGCCGTAACCAAGGTTTTTTTAGGTTTACTTTCTTTACTCCTTGGGAAATGAAGTTTTTAATATTATGAGTGTCTGTAGACAATTGCAAGGATATTGACTGAATGGACACTGTGGATTAAACAACCACCTCCATACGATGGGGTTCGCAGATAACCCTAAATGCCGTAGATGCAACAAAGGAGAAGAAACAGCTGAGCATGTTCTTTGCTACCGCCTGGCGTTGCCTTTCATGACTTTCATGTGATGGGGAACTTCTGGGCTGACATAGCCAAAATCAGCAGCACCCCAAGATTCTGAAAATTCTTTCAGGATTCTGATGTTTATCTTCCATTTGGGATAATTTGAAGCCTTTCATGACTTCCATGTGTTGGGGAACTTTTGGCCTGACATAGCCGAAATCAGCAGCACGTCAGGATTCTGAGGATTGATTCAGGATTCTGATGTTTATCTTCTAGTTGGGATAACTTAAAGAGTGACAGAGTTGGGGGACCGCTGAAACCGGAGGTAGCACAATGTGCCCAATTTAAAAACTCAAATGCGTATAAAATTTCTATAAATTCTGACTCCATTATAGAGGGGAAGCATGTAACCCCAAAAGATAATGTGGTTGGTAGGGCCGATATTGTTTTGTATGTATGTAAGTAATGAAAATTATTTCTCATAGAACTTTCCATTTTCACGGAATCCACGGATTTCCACGTCTAAATTATCACAATTGCTTACATTTTTAAGCAAGTTTTTAAAAGTATAATTTTTCTTATAAAAATAGCTTTACCGAACGAAAAGCACAAAAACAAGACTTTTAAGGTGAGGGGGAATTTGGTGGGTACTTTTGTAAGCCCACAATTTAAATTTGAAGATCACGATATTCCCATAAGAAACACAATCATATAAATGCGTTATTGCGTAATATTACGTCATAATTTAACACATTCTGTCACCAGCCCTTGTGCTGTGCGTGGGTCGTCACTTACAACCGTCGCTCCAAGAAACCAAAATTTCGAACATTTCGCCCCCTGGGATAATTTTTATAAATTTAACCTCTTCTACGATCCGGTGGTCAACAGATTTATTATTTTTTAGGTTACTTTTGACTTAGATATAATTATTGTTACTTTTAATAGTTTAAATTTAGATTTTGAAAATTTCGAGTTCTGTCCCGCTATGGGATATTTTTTAAAAATGTAGCGAAGAAAGATGTAAAGATGTAAAAGATGTAAAGAAGAACTTTACCCTTTCAGCAGTTATATTATAAATTTAGTTAGGAAAATTTTGCAAGTTAATAAACATTTACAATTATTATAAATACAAAATCCTTGTTTACAATTACTTTTAGAGCTAAATACTTGTTATAATTTACGATAGGGGGTTACAGTTTCAAAAGAGCCACTGAGAAAATTGCATTCAAAATTAATTTTTAAAGCTGTTTTTTCGAAAATTTGAGAACAGACCCCAAATTAAAATTAAAATTATTATCTTTCTAAATTTAAAAAAAGGTGAAAATCGCAATCTGAGTAGATTAGATTATAAACAATTATTGTTTATATTATAAACAATTTGTGGAGAATTAAACTTATTACAAAAGGGAAAGAACTAATCAACTCAGATTGCGCTTTTTCGATTACCATTTTGGCACAGTTAAACAAATGTCTTGAATAAAACTTTAAGCCTCCATATTGAAGTCGCCATTTTGAGTTTTAAAATTTTGATAATTTATTTTCTGGAGGGTTTACGCTGGTTTATTGGAAAAATTTCAACTCCTTAATAGCATGCTGGGAAGTTTTCATACAATTAATTTGTATTTCCTACTGAGGATTTCTAGTAGGGTGCTAACCTGACTGTAGATATTGTTATAGTCAAAACTTTGCACTGCTGACTAAAATCACGTAAATGCAAATATTTTTTTATAATATTTAAATTTTTATTTTACGTTATATCCATCTGCTTTTAAAAATCACTCAATTAAACTTTCGTTTCTCAAAATTCAAACCCAGAATTTCCACTTATTTCCGAAAGCCATTGCCGTGTGTGGTACTTAAGAATACGATGCCCAAATATACAATTTTAATAAATTTGTTGATTTACGAATAGAAATGAAAAACAAAGATTATTTTTAAGATTAATATATCAGGCTAAAATTATAATTGTTTTTCTGATTTAGATTGAGCACGAGTCAACTCAAGTCGAGACTAAAGTTTTATATTACAAACAATTACTAATTATATTCAAATTTGCTTGAATAAATTAGTTTGCTTTTTAATTTCCCATGTTTAAATATTTGATAAGAATTTATTATTCAATTTTTACTTTAACTTCATTTAAATGAAGATTAAAAGTTCTAAATATCGTTTTCTTCTGTTAAGAAGAACTTTTAGTAGTAATTTTTACTAACTCGATTTACTAGATTTTTCGATTGTGTGCTAGAAATACAGTCAACGATTTGTTTATACCATGTTATCTATGCTGTCATATGTTTCTATATTTGTTATTGTTTTTGCAGCGTTTCGAATGAAAAATTTAGTACTTAGTCAATAATGGGGTTAAATAATGCCAAAACTAAAAAATTTACAAAAATACGATCTTAATATTATGTTCTTTGCCATTTTACCTTTTTTACGCAACTCATTATTAAATAATTAGTTAGGAAACTTTTGCCAAAAGTTTTTAAAAAACCAAACTTGAACATATTTTTGTTTTTGAACAAAATCATGTTTCTTAATTAATTACTTAATAATGAGTTGCGTTATATACTAAAAAAAGATGTGCAAAGGATTAATTACAACAATTAATTAAACAACTAAAATAGTCATCAATCAAATTATTTCACGTTTATATAGTTTTTCATCAACTTTCATTAGGTTTGTTACGTAATTCTTATCGGATAACGCAAAATGAACGAAAAATTCGAACAAGAAAATATGACCAGGATGTTGGGTTGTTATTTATGGTGGAAAATTATTATTTCTTTGTAAAGTAATAAACTGTTAGATGTGGGGGAATAAAAACTTCTCACCAAAAATAATTTTTTGGCATGTTTTACTAAGTTTGTTGTATGTAATGTGGCAATTTTAGTCATCTTTGCTTCAAATTTAAGTGTTTTTCTAGCACACTTCATTCGTTTTTACTGGAAATCATAACATTTCCTTTTTTCGTTGTTGTGTTGTATTATTTTGTACTATATATCTATAATTATACTGGGTGATCCGACTTGCACCCGAAATTTTTTGAAGTTTCCTGCTTGCATGCCATTGTAATGAATAAGAATGAAAATAATATCAATTGAAAGAGATTTTGTTTCGCGTTCCAAAGATACCCAGCCGAGAGAGTTGCTTTTTAATTATATATTTTTAAACATTCAAAAATAAAGTAAATGCTAAAAAATATTATTTACCTTAGAAACCAACGCCTACAAAATAATACAAACTTTATTTGAATATTTTAATCCGTTAGAATAATTTGCAGGCGATTGTTTTCCAAAAAAAAAAATTAATTTATTGCACGAACTTCCTAGCTTTAAATGTATCAAAGATACAAAAATTAAAAATAATTAAATTTCGATAATTAATGGTTTCTAAATTGAAGGACTTCTGTATCATTCCTATATGTATTTTTTATCGCATTACTAATTTTTTAAATTATGTCACCAATAGGACAGCATACACATCCGAATTAAAATTTTAATATTTTTCGCTGCTTTGTGGTGCTATGGTGTTCTGGTTTCAGTCGTAAATATTTTTGCATGCAAAATAGGGAACCTACTGTTCGTATAAACTTGTGGTGTTGCTGTCCGAGAAGATACGGTGATAATAATATCGTTTGGGTTCGAACCAGACACCTCGGCACACTTATACGCTAATCTATGACCGTTTCTCAAACTTTTGTAGGAAACGTAATTGTATGAGCGAATCTAAGTCTCTAAAAATATATGTACGATGTTCTAAAAACATCCAAGTTAAAATAAGACAGTTATATGTTACCACGCTTTAAATTTTAACAGAGCTCTGCATAGATGACATAATTTTTGTTTATTGTCAAGGTTCTGTAATTCCATAAAAAGATCTGTTAGTGGGCCACCCTGTACATTATGGCATTACACTAATTCAAATTAGACGTCAACTGCAATAATAAATTTTTGTTTTATTTTTAAAAGTTTTCAATTGTTTCTCAATTGAGGAAGTTTAAACAATTGAAAAACAAATTTAACTCGTGGGACAGTATCCTTAAGATCTTCCAGAGTTACTTGAACATAAACATGAGTATGACATGGTTGGCATGGTTTACCCCAATGAAAAACTGAAACATGAAATAATGAAAAAACCACGAATGTTTGCATTAGTGTAAGATTTAGACATCCTCTCTTATCAACACGCAATTTCGTGTCCATACCTTCGTTTCGTTTATCTTTCGTGCACCCCAATGAAAAATAAGTTAACGTTGGTTCTAACTTTTTTCAAGTTTAGGAAAAACAAAAAAATTAGCATTTTTTTTTATAACAAAGATAAAATAAAAGTAAAATCTACCTTGGCCAAGTGTAGATTCCAGAAACTTCAAATCCGTAGTGCCAAGAACCAGAATAAGCACCCTGTGACTTAGGGCCGGTGCATACACCGTGGCCATGCGCTTTTCCATCTTCCCACCCGCCGCAATAGGTACCACCGTCGTCGAAATCAAATCTTCCTCCGTTCACATGGCTTCTGGTGGTCGCCGTGCCCGTGGCTCCCGTTGCGGCTGGTGAAGACACCCCTCCCTCACCGCCCATGGCAGCGTTCACTTGGTTCGCTTGTTGCATACTTCTCTCAATTTATTTTTACACTAAATAAATTCACATTTAAAAAAATAATTATTCTAAATTGCGGCGATTCCGAGGCACGTTTTTTTCTAGCACTCGAATCGACGAGTTCCTGTGCCATTTCAATGGCACTTCCACTGCACTAGGTACTACACTGTGAAGCTCCAGGTATAAATAAATATCAGCTAGCCATTTCGATCGGTCGTACGGTAGTCGGCGCGGCACTGACTCCGGCCCGGGCGCACCGTCGCGACGCCAACCACGGCGCGCGCGTACTTACTTTTGTAACTCCTGTCAGTTGCGCTTTAAACTATTTTGTTAACCACGTTTTTTCCAGCTGATATCAAACTTTTGAATTCGCAAATTTAATTAATTCGTGCAAATTAAAAGTTATTAGCTCATTTCTTGAACTTTTCGATTGTTTAAATATGTATTAACAAATTTAGCGCCAGTTTCCTTATATTCACAACTTTTAAACTTTCAAAAGTATTCGCTGCCTTCGAGTCCTTCGGGCATCATTTCCAAGTCAATGTGATAAATTTATAATGTTTACAGGCGGATATTGAGATAATTATTTTATAACTCAATTACCTCAAAATTTCTTCTAATCGTTTTTTAACAATTAATACAAACTTGCCGGCATAGAAGTGAATTCAATTTTAAATTTTACGAAGTTTTATGTTACACGCGCGTGCTTTAACTCTTGCAAATGAAGTTATTACAATTTCGTAATTAAATTGAAAAATGCGTCATTTAAAATGTGTGCAATCGACGTATACCTTTCTTTTACAAATTTGAAAAAGAGTGCAATTGACATGGCCTTCTAACGGTGAAATGTTTCGAGAAAATGCGAAAAAGTATGTAATTACTTTATGTAATATATTATTGAATAAACAAAACTATTTAAATTAAGTAAGTTTTAATTTTTTTTAAATATTTAATAAGAAAGATATCAACGAAAAACATTAACTTTAATTAGTACGTATTTTTCACGCAATGTTAAAAAGAAAACTTCGTATCACTGCTAAAAAGACGCAATAATACTGAGGTTTTAAAATAATTATAGCTCCCCCATTAAACAACATCAAAAACTTTGTTATCGGTTTTACTATTTATAGTGCTTAATGATTAAGTATATTATGTCGCATTCGTAAAAATAACTTATCGTATAATTTAAAATTGCATTTATTAATAAGAGATATTATTAAAATAGTTATTTGTACAACCAGTGCAGAAAAGTGTAATTTTCTGGACATAGCGTCAGATTTTTAATCAATGCACAGCTCAGATCACCAAGATTTTTACGATTAAATGAATCATTTAAAACTGCATTTCATAGCACAGACATGGTCTTAAATAAAAAAAAATAGCAACATTATTTATTACAACATATCCGACTTCATTCCACAATACAACTTTCTTTTTATGCATTTATTTTCTTCAATCATTTCCTTGAAAAACCTAAAAATTACTTTACCGCCGCCTCCTCCCCTGGGATCTTATAATTATTTGCATTACTGTATTATATTAAAATATTAAAGTACAGTTAAACCTGTTTTTATGCGGTGTTTTTGTGCGGTTTTATATTTGGAATTGTTTGTGTAACATTTTTTTTTTTTTGTGCGGTATATAATAAAATTCCATCAAATGTATAGTATGAATAAAAAATTACATATTTTTTTAATGGATTCTATTTATGCGGTCCCTATCCCCGCACAAAAACAGATTTTAGTGTATAGTCGAGTCGCGAAATAGTAAATATTGTGGTATTATAGTCAACTACCGAAAATAGTGAACCGAAAAATTTTAACCTTGAGTGTATATGGTACCCTATATAACGAACCACGGTAACCCTGATATAGCGAACTGCGTACTAAATCTTAACTTTAAAACAAGTTGAAATGGCATCAGATTTTATAGGGACTTTTCCTAGTACAGCAGTAGCAGTTTCATATTTACACTTCATTATACTAGCAGCGTTAGCATAGAAAGAGACGGTCTTGGCCTAGTAGTTAGAGCGATCAACTACTGATGCAAAGGCACCCGGTTCGATCCCGGGAGGAGTCTAGTAAGGAAAATTTTCTTTCTGACTCTTTCTATCCGTGACCGTCTCCGTGCTTCGGAGGGCACGTATAACCGGCGGTCCCCTGAGTTGATGACTGCCAACATCAACAATAATAAAGGGTTACAGGCAAATTCCCCAACCCGGACTAAGCAGCCGTGGGGTCTTAATGCTGTACACCTTTCTCTTAGAGAAAAAGGCTGATGCTCAGGAGTGGGCGGAAAGGGCTGACAAAGAAGAAAAGAAGAAAAGTTAGCATAGAAAGCAATTTTTATATGTTGGTGTCATAATTTAAAACAAAAACATTAATATAAGTGAACCAAAAGGTATTTCTTTGTCAATAAAATTACGCTTTCTACCTAGCGGTTTCGATTTATTATTAGATCATCTGCAGGACATACGTAGTGTTAATTAATAAAAGATATAAGAAATGTTTATGAACTTGTGAAATTATATTTCAAATATTACAATTTTATAAAATTTTAATTACTTTTTTAAATATTCGTAAATTAAATCCAAGTCCATCTGACGATTGCCAGTTAAGCATGAAATATAAATATAGCTCAGAGTTCCCATTCGTCTTTAAAATCTGGGATACCTGATAACAAGTCAGAGAATTTTGCATTTTCAGACAGTTACGGAAATTAATACTTTGGACATTCAAAATCTTTGAAATATTAAAAAAATTAAAATTATATTTATTAAAAGAATTAAGTTTTTGATTTATTTTTTAACATTATTTTGCTGTTTTTTATATTGTAATCTTAAGATGTACTTCATACGGTAAATCCATATTTAATTTTTAAAATTGGCTAAATACCAAACCTGGGAAAGAGAAAAACTTAGAGAATTTGTTTTGAGAAGTTTAATGGAAACACTGTTTAATTGTTTTTAGTTTAATAATTCAGTTGTTTTTTTTCATAATGCAACTGTTTTGTCCAAAATTACAAATGCTTTGTGCAATAATTATTTAATTGTTTTACTCAATAATTCAACTGTTTGGTGTATGTATAATAAATTCAAGTGTTTGGTTTAACAATTCAACTGTTTAGTGTCATAAATTCAACTGTTTTATTTAATAATTTAATTGTTTTTATTCAATAACTCGATTTTGGTTCAATAATTTAATTATTCTGGATTTAACAATTTAATTTTCTATGATTCAACAATTCAACTGTTTCTTTAACAATTCAACAGATTTTTCACAATTTTCCTGTTTTTCTTTTCAACAATTCAACTGTTTTATGAAAAAGAGCTATTAATTTGTCAAAAAGATGCCACTGTTTTATTCAATAAATTAAGCTATTTTGATTAATAAATTCAGCTGCTTTGTTCAATATTTTAATTATTTTTGGTTTAATAATTCAATTATTTTTTCTTGAATAATTCAATTGTTTTTGGTTCGACAGTTCAATTATTTTTAATTCAACAATTTAATTCTTCCTGATTCAACAATTCCACTGTTTTTTTAAGAATTTAACCGATTTTTCAAAATTTTCCTATTTTATTTTTCAACAATTCAACTGTTTTATGAAAAAAAGGTACATAGGTATTACTTTGTCAAAAAATATATAATTATTTTATTCATTAAATTTAGCTACTTTGTTTAATAAATTCACTTGTATTTTTAATAAATTCAGCTGATTGCTTCAATAATTTAACTGCTTTGTTCAACATTTTAATTATTTTCGGTTTAATAATTAATTTTTTTCTTGAATAATTCAATTGTATTTGATTCAACAATTCAACTATTTTTGATTCAACAATTTAATTTTTTCTAATTTAGCAATTCAGCAGTTTATTAAAAAATTCAACAGATTATTCAACAATTTTCCCATTTCTTTTCAACAATTTAACTGTTTAATGAAAAAAAGCTATTTCTTTGTAAAGAAATTCAACTGTTTTATTCAATAAATTTAGCTGTTTTGTTTAATAAATTGAAATGTTTTGTTTAATAAATTCAATTGATTGGTTCAATAATTTAACTGCTTTGTTCAACATTTTATTTATTTTCGGTTTAATAATTTAATTTTTTTATAACAATTTATTTGTTTTTAGTTCAACAATTCAGTTATCTGTGATTCAAGATTTTCATTTTTCCCGATTCAACAATTCAACTATTTTTTGACAAGAATTCAACAGATTTTTCAACAATTTTCATGTTTTTTTTAACAATTCAACTGTTTTATGAAAAAAACTTATTTTACTTTGTCAAAAAAATATAACTGTTTTATTCATTAAATTTAGCTGTTTTGTTTAATAAATTCAGCTGATTAGTTCAATAATTTAACTGCTTTGTTCAACACTGTAATTATTTTTGGTCTAATAATTCAATTGTTTTTGGTTCGACAATTTAATTTTTTGAATTTTCTTTAATTCAACAATTTAATTTTCCTGATTTAACAATTCAACTGTTTTTTTAAGAATTCAGTAGATTTTTCAACAATTTTCCTGTTCTTTTCAACAATTCAACTGTTTCGTGAAAAAATTTAGCTGTTTTATTTAATAAATTCAGCTGATTGGTTCAATAATTTACCTGCTTTGTTTGATATTTTAATTGACTTCGATTCAATAATTCAATTGATTTTTCTTGAATAATTTATTTGTTTTTGGTTCAACAATTTAATAATTATCTTTCTATTCAACTGCTTTATGGCAAAAAGCTATAACATTATCAAAAAATTCAACTGTTTTATTCAAAAAAATTATCTGTGTTGTTTAATCAATTCAGCGGTTTTGTTTAATAAATTCAGCTGATTGATTCAATAATTTAATTGCTTAGTCCACATTTTAATTATTTTTGGATTAATAGTTTAATCATTTTTTCTTGAATAATTCAATTGTTTTTGGTTCAATAATTCAATTATTTTTGATTAAACAATTTAATTTTTCTGATTCAACAATTTTCCTGTTTTTTTTTTTCATCACTTCGACTGTTTTATGAATAAAAACTATTACTTTGTCAAAAAATACAACTGTTTTATTCAATAATAAATTTAGCTATTTTGTTTATTAAATTCAGCCATTTTGTTTAATAAATTAAGCTAATTGGTTCAATAATTTTACTGCTTTGGTGAACATTTGAATTATTTTTTGTTTAATTGTTTTTCTTGGGTAATGCAATTGTTTTTGATTCAACATTTTAATTATTCTTGATTCAACAATTGTTTCTTTAACAATTCAAGAAATTTTTCAACTGTTTTTGTGTTTTTTTTTCGGCACTAATGGTTTTGTGCAAAAAAGCTATTGCTTTGTCAACAAAAATACCAATTTTTCGTTCAATTAGCTGTTGTGTTTAAAAAAGTCAGTTGTTTGATTCAATTATTTAACTGCTTTGTTCAAGATTTTAATTATTTTTAATTTAATAATTTATTCGATTTTTGTTGAATAATTAAATTTATTTTTGGTTTGACAATTCAATAATTATCATCGATTCAACAATTTAATTTTCCATAAGTCGGTAATTCAATAACTGCTTTTTTGACAATTCAATAATTTTCCTAATTTTTTTAACAATTCAATTGTTTTGCACAAAAAAGCTACTATATAGGGTGTCCCGTGACCGTGGAAAACCTTTGAGGTGGTGATAAAGAACACTTTTCTAAGACAAATTTTTAAATAAAATTTTTGCCCAAGTCCAAACCCTTGGGGGGTACCTCCCTTTAAAGCAATTTTTTGAACTTCTGATTTCAATCGGCCATAGCTCCGATATTATTAATTTTTAGACTTAATGGATTAAAACTTTTTTAAAGATCGTTTGCTTATCTACAACTTAGGTTACAACTTTTATTGTTTAGAATCAACGGATTTCAAATTATAGATTAAATTAAGAGAAAAAATGTTACAAAAATGCAGGTTTTATTTTTTTTACTTATTTTGCGATCCGCGTATCTCTTAAACAAAATGTTTTAAAACAACTAACTGCCCAAACCTGATAGAAAATTTAACGGGCTACAACTTTGGTCAAATAAATTTTTTTGAAAATTCAACCGTTTCACAGAATTTTGAAAATAATGAAGAAGGTGTAGATAAAAAACAATAAATTCACAAAATTTATTTTAATAAATTTTCAAAATGGTTTCCCTTATTTTCAGTACACAGACGTGCTTTTTTCAAAAGGCGTTGCACGGTATTATTTACAACGGTGCTGCTTTCGTCACACCTATCTGTATTCTTTTCATTAATTCCTTCATTAATAATTTTTTAGAGATGTATTTTTTAAGATTTTGTCTGATAAAAATTTATTTGAATTTTAATGCATTTAATCTTACGATTAAACAATAAGTTTGGGGTAAATTGGAAAAAACTGAAATGTTATTTGTACTAAGGATGAAAAAATACAGAACTTTTAAAAATTCATATCTCGGTCAATGTTGAACCAAATTAGAAGATGTTTTGTTCAAATAAAAGGTAGTTTAATTTAAAACAACTTTTGTTTCTTATAATTTTTAGTAAAATTGATATAAAATCAGTTATTTACGAAAAACTGATTTTGCGTCACTAAAGAACACTAAAAAAAAACATTCGAAGAACGAGTTTAATCGAATATTTTTCAGCTTATAATTAATTTTGACACCCATCTTTTTAAAGTAAGTATTAAATAAGTAAATTTTTGAACATTTTTATTATTTAATAATTTATTTATTTCGCGATAGCTTCATAACAGGTTATCGGTACAAAGTTCAGTTAATTGTGACGTAATATTCATTTCTCCTGATCAAGACTGTAGATTCTTAGCTGTAACTTTTTATATGCTTCGAAAAGGTTAGTTAGAGTGCATTAGTACTAGAAATCAAGGTCATAGTTATCAAGGAAACGATAAGACGCACAGAAATTCAGACGTTTTAATTTTTTCAAAAAAACAATTTAAAAAAGTTACATTAAAAGTTAATTAAAAAATTTAATTAAAAAAATTAAGAAGAAGTTACAAGTGTGTGATTAAATCAAATCAACTGACTGTCAAATAGTATGCGCTGAGTGCTGTCAAAATTGAAACACCAACCGCACTTCTTCGGTTATGACCTGATGAGATATTCCTATTTTAGCATGGCACTTTAGCTTGTTAAAGTATATTGATGTACTACACGATAAGTGCATGCACAACAGAAGACGGCAACTGTAATTTAATTAAATTTAAAAGTCGTAAAAAAAAGGAAAACACTAAAATACACACAAAAAGCTTAATTAATTTTAATTAACTTCTATAGATGTAACGTAGGGTGCTGTTTTCACCCGATACGCTAATTAAATCAACGGAAAGTGTTAATAATGATTAATGATATTGTTATCCGTTGTATTATGCAAGATTTTTTTTAAATAATAATAATGTTTTGTTCTTCCTATTGCAAAATAACGTTCGTCAAAGAACAGTACCTAATTAATGAATTCGTTGCTGCAAAAATCTAGTATTTGCTTTAATTGACTTTCAATCAATAACTATGGCATGCATTTTTTAGCTACATTATACCAACGAACTTTGCCTTCTATTTTCAATTTTTCTTACATTTTCTGAAATCACTATTACGTCCAGAAACGTGAATTTTTCATTTTGTGCCTCTTTTAACCTCGCCTGCGTCTGAATTGACAATTTTACATCTTCAACAAAAAATTGCATTGTTCTTTACTTTTTGTACAAGTAGCTATTACCTACAATTTAGTTTTATAAATTCTAATCTACATATTTTCCAGCAGTAATTCGGAAAAGGTCAACTGCTATTCAGAAAACGTCAATTGAAATTCAGAAAGCGTCAAATGGAAATCAGAAAGCGTCAAATGTAATTTAACTGACAAATCTGAATTACAATTGACAACTTTTAAGTATCAATTGACAAATCTGAATTACAATTGACAATTTCTGAATATCAACTGAACAATCTGAATTACAATTGACAAATTAGAATTGAATTAGAAGTAACTATAATTACTTCAAAACTTAAAAAAAACTAAGAAGTTTAAAAAATGATTAAAAACAATAATTCCACTAAGGAATAAAACAAAGCAAACATTTATTTTTTTATAAAATCGAGTTTACTTCTTATTTTAGTCGAAGAAACAGTCACATGACAAAAATTACTATATTATTATAATCCCAATTGTCGTTTTTAAGCTGAGAGGAAGTCTACAGCGTAACGGCACGACTAAAGTAAATAACTTAAAATAAAAATTTGTATTTTATTCATCTACGTGCCCATTGCCACAGTGCTTTTATCAGAAATTCCATATATTATATTTACCATACTTCTAAAGCAACAGGTGGAAAATGTTCTAATTAAATAGGTAAATTGAATGTTTACGTAACGAAAACACTTTATTAATACTAAATATTTGCTATACGCTGTATAAATCAAAATTAATTGAATTTTCTTTGTAAACGCACTTCAAGAACACCTGGAATATTATTTACCTACATTTCTATTTCGTTATTCATAGTAATTTCTATAATAATTATTATTTATTTTTATATTTCAATTTCCAAGCGTTCGTAAAATTGAAACCTGATAATAAACCTTCAGTGTTTCTGAAAGTTTTTATTGAAGCTTTGCATGTCTGTCGCAAAATTTTATAATCGATTTTTCAATTATTTCCACTTGAACGTTAACAGCACTCGAACGTTGTCGAAAACAGCACAAAAATAATCAAAAATTATAATTGCGCAGCGACTTTAGACTGCAAACGCTGAAAAAATGATAAGGAATATAAAAAAATTTCATAGGAAAAGGTCCCTGACCTTTAACTTCAAGAACATATTCAGTACTATTCACGACGATATTGCCTATAAGTAATATTGCTAATTTGACGTATAAATGACATTTGACAGATTTAGCAAGTTTTCTTTATTCTGCGTTATTCTCTAAAAGTCGATAGCAATTGCTAAGCTATCAAGCTTTCTAAGTTTAATAAAACCGTGAATAGCACTGATAAACTTAGCAAACTTGCTAGCTTAACAATTCTTATCGATCTTGACAATATAAAAAAACTTGCTAAATCTGTCAAATGTCATTTAAACGTCAATTTAGTAATATTACTTATAGGCAATGCCGTCGTGAATAGCACTGATTATGTAGCTGCAGTGGACATTCAATGCACTCCATTTTAACTTTTTATTTCACTCTTACATTATATCGGAAATAGAATTAGACACCGAAATACATAAATTAAAATAACTCTCTAATAATTGCAGAGTAACACAGTGTGGTACCGTTTTGTTAAAAATAAACATCTTTCAAGCTTATTTCACCCAATCTCGTCATAAAACGTCAGTGAAAAGCGAAAAATTTAAAAGGTTTTTGATTTTTATAAAACTGCAGTCGATTTTTATTTTGTTTTGTTTTACAAATTCTAACATTATAATTATTGTAATGTCTTCATTACATGGATCCTATGTATCAAGTCACTCCATGACATTATTTGTATAAAGTAAGCCTTGAGCAGGTACCGGAAAAGCCTGAAACATTTAAAATTCAATCATTTGAAATTAGAAGCTAAATTAACTTACCAGGAATCATTGTTGATTCAAATCAATCAGAAAACCTGGTACAAATACAGAATACATCATCACGGACAGTCAAATTTGCATTGTTGAGCTGTTTTCGAATAGCAATATGAATCGCCTTCCACATCGATGTACAAAGATTTCCATTGTTGGAAACAAAATTGAGTTTAGTTATAAGTCTAAATATTTATTTTTAGTTTAAGTTTGCCAAGACAATTGATACAACAGTAGTACTTCAGATAGAAAAACAATGTACTTCGGGTAAAAAAACGTCCCGCGACTCTTTTAAAACAATTTAAGTGACAGTGCTTAACGGAACTTTACGTGTATAAAAAAAAATTAACAACAAAAAGGTCAACAGCCATCAGAATCAAGACAGCAGCACATCTGTACCTTCGAAGGGTCTCAAAAGCAACACTACACAAAAAATCCAACGATATTCAATTCACTTCAATTACATTTCAATTAAGCTTCATTTCACAATTAAGCATTCGTTTTATTATAAATTGGCGCCCAACGTGGGGCGTTCAGTAAAAAACCGTCATAATTCAAAATTTTTTTTTTAAATGAAGGATTGTGAAAAAGGATACAACTAGGAAGAGTTTAAACTACGAATTACGGTTCTAACGGCCAAAAATTGTAATCCTATAGTTGGATATGCTGTATTTGTATCCGTAGTTCTATCGAAAGATTAATTTGCTAAAAAAACCTTAGTAAATTTTATAATTATAATATAATTGCGAATGATAGCAATGCTTCTGGCACCGCGTCCACTCATTGAAAATATCTTTGACCCAAAATAGAAACCAAAAATGGAAATTCTTGAGCCCCAGGATTTGAGAGTCAACTGGAAGTTCATCGACTAAAAAATGTTAAAAAAGTCGTCAACTTTAAATCAATTTCCTCAACAATTTTAAGTTCATCTATCTTCGTAGACTCATTTTAACGTTATCTAGCTAATTCTGCAAAAAAAAAAGTATTAAGATTTCCAAAGACAAAAAGCCCCTGTCAGTGAACTACAGCCTTTATATATTATTTATCAATATTATACCGGTTATACTTGTACGATAATAAGTATTTTCAGGCGTTTGAAAATTTTCTCACGCTCAATCCACCGTTTAAACCGCTCCTTCTTGGCATGTCCCTCTCTCCATCACTTCATCTATGCCCTTGCAGTTACCTGTAATTAACACTCTGATTGAGGCGCGACGGTGTACTTTAAAGTTGGTCTCGTTAGTAATAAATGATTCCATAGGCTCTTGAAAATTTTCGGAAACTTAACCGTTCTATTACCTGCTACCAACAATATTTTCACCAATCTCATCACAATTTTTCCTCTCAAACTACCAGTACTGTGTACACAACTTTTTTAAAACAAAAATAGTACAATTTAAAATATCAGAAAGTTGGCAAAGTAAGATTGCATTTTGACCCCTAAAGTATACTCAAATTAAAAGAAGATACAAAAAAAAGATACCGTCTTGGCCTAGTAGTTACGAGCGATCAACAACTGATGCAAAGCCACCCGGTTCAATCCCGGGAAGTGTCTAGAAAGAAAAAATTTTCCTTTTGACTCTCTATCTATGACCGTCTCCCATGCTTCGGAGGGCACGTAAAGCCGGCGGTCCCCCTGAATTGATAACTGCCAGCATCAACAGTGAAAAAGGTTACAGACACATTTTCCAAACCGGACTTAGCAACCGTGTTGCTATCTGTTGGAGAAAAAGGCTAATGCCCAAAAGTGGGCGGAAAAGGCTGTAACGGACAAGAAAAACACAAATTAAACTAAGTTGAAGAGTTATTTGTTGCCAAAATGTTGGATTTTCAGAGCAACTGCCAGCTAAAGATTTTCCTAAAGATTCATTACGACTAAATCAATCAATGGAATGGTAGAAATTTCACGTTAACTATTGTTTATACCATAAGCCTTCCGATTTTTTATTATGCATTTATTAGCAAATTTTGGGCATTAGTCTAAATGTCGACGTGCCAATGATTTCATCTTAGGAAATGCCTAAGGAATAGTTACTTATAAACAACATTGAAGAACCTTGTTCGACTAATACTTGACACACCTGAATTTAATTAATACTTAAATGTCAAGGCTGACATCCATGGACTAGAACCCATTTAGGCCTCTAATTAAGGTGACCTTGCTAATGTCAAATAAAAACCAAAATCAGGTTACTAAAAATATTTCTTTATTTTAAACTTAAGTAAAACATAGACGCTGCAAATGTTGTATTTACAATAACAATGAATGTTTCCTTAACCTAAGTATATAAAAGAAACATGAAAAACATCTTCATACGGCACTTTATAAATAAACTGAGAAAAAGGCACTCTTTGTATTATAATTTTATTACTTGGGATAGAACTTCTTGCTAGGATCTTTAGCCATATCAATAAGAGTTTGAGCTGGCTTAAATGACGCTCCGTATATATTATAATAAGATTCCATTTTGTTGACGAGTTTTTTCGCACCATATGAGTCTACCCACCTGAAGGGTCCACCTGTGAATGGAGGAAAGCCTAAGCCAAACACAGCACCAACATCTCCTTCCAAGGGACTTGCTAAGATCTTTTCTTCCAAACATAAAACACCTTCATTTACAAATCTAGAAACCATCCTCAGAGCTTTGTCTTCGTCTTCAAATGCACCTTTAGGTTCTATAGAATATTTTTTTACAATATCCATAGCCTCGGGGTTAACTTCACGATTTTTAGTGTGCTTTTCATATATGAAAACACCTTTTCCTGATTTTCTACCCAAGAAACCAGCTTGCACGATATCTTGCATGACCCTCAAGTCGCCTCCAGAAAATCTTTCACCAAAGACCTGATAAAATAATAATATTATTTAAGACCTACTTAAAAATGTACATTTTACCTTTGCTAAATCTCCAGCAATGTGAGATCCTACATCTAATCCAACTTCATCTGCAAGTGTACTTGCACCAACAGGAAAACCAAACTTCTTGGTAAGTTTATCAAGATCTTTTGGATCTACTCCTTCTTGAAGAAGCCTTATTCCTTCGGAAAGCATAGGAGCTAAGATTCGTGTTGTATAAAAACCAGGACCATCTGCCACTGTGATGACCACTTTACCTTGCTTAAGGCCGACAGCTACAGCAGCAGCAGTGGTATCTTTACTAGTTTTATCCGTCGTAATAATTTCCAACAGTTGCATTTTATCCACAGGCGAGAAATAATGCATTCCTAAAAACAAATTAAAATTTTAATTCTGTCCATGATGAAATTTATTATTTACCTATGACTTTTTCTGGTCTTGACGCTGCTTGAGCAATTTTAGTAATTGGAATTGCACTCGTGTTGGTTGCAATAATACAATTCGGTGAAACAACAGCTTCCAACTCTTTGATAACTTTATGCTTAATATTTAAATCTTCAAAAACAGCTTGATCACCATGTCGGCACCACGGAATAAATCGTAATTTAAAGTGGTATCTAAATTCGATAAAATACGATCTTTTCGAAACTAAAAATATTACAAAATAAAAATGTTTGTCTTTGAAATCACTGCAAAATTTACTTTGTAAAACGCTTTCGTTTGACACCACCCTCATATCCAGTTTGAATTTGTCCGATACCTCTACCGAGTCCAGTTTGAGTGGTATCTTTCAAAATTACATGATATCCTTTGTCTATAGAAACGTGCGCTATTCCAGCTCCCATAAGACCAGCACCAAGAACACCCAAATGTTTAATGGGCTTCTCGGGTGCACCAAAACGATTCTTTTTGCATTCGGTTTGACCCCTGAACAAGCTCATTAGTCCTTTGGAGTGAGAAGTCATGGCCAACTCTCCAAATGCTTTAGCTTCTGCCGCATAACCAGCCGTGGGACCTTTGTCTAGACCAGTTCTTACCACATCGACTATCTAAATTTCAATCAAAATAATAAGTTACAAGTACATTTCAAGCTGTTCCACAATATAAGTTCTGGTTTTAGGGTTGTATAAGTTGTGAAAAAAACAAAAATTTCTGGCAAGTTGAAAAATACATTTTGCTTAATTAACTGGAGTAATCAATGCCATTTCTCAGAGTAAACAGTATAACGTGAAGTATACACGGGTCGACTAAGGAGCGTAAATTGTGGTTCGAATCCAGCTTGCGTTAGATACACTGCTGTGATCAAAAATCAAAAGAGGCAATGAACACCCCATGAATTATATTCCCTAGTAAATTCATCTTGGCTTTGCCAACATCCGGGCGACCGGAAGAAAGCCGGACCGATAGGGAAGCCTATTCCTATTCGATAAGTCTTGAAAATTTTATTACTGCATGAGAAGTGGTGTGACTCATTGTCTTCTATGTATGTTCTATTTTGAATTACTTTTGTCAATAAAAGATATACCTTTGTACAGATACAAAAATACAGACATATACAATAACAATAATAGATAAGATAAAAAATACAATGAGGATACAATCACACAATGAGTAAGTCAATATAAAAATTTGCCAGGAATTTATTGATAACAGTGAATGCAATATTGATTATTTATAATTTGGCACAGGGCCAGAGGAAAGGTCTATGGGGTCCTGATGCAAAACACTGATAAATAATCTTTATCTTTAAATAATTTTTTTTGGCGCCCCTTTTGTATTAGCGCCCTGATGCTTAGCATACCTTGGTTACCGCCTTCTACCGACCCTGATTTGACACATTTTAATAATGAAATATAATAAAACCTAGAAAAAATTGTTTTTAATTTTTAACAAACAGAGCCAACTTCATGTAAAACAGAAAATTCGCAAAATTGTAATTCAGGCATTCAGAAATCTCAAAACAAAGAATAGGCAAAAGTCTAATTAGAAAAAATAAGAAAAAATATCGATTTTTATTGGTTACTTCAATTAAAGTGAAAATTTCAAGGCATTGATGTTTTAAAGGCTGTGAAGGAGAATCGACACTTTAACCTGGGTTACTTTTCACAATTAAAAAAAATCGCGTTAGCATAGAAAGAGCAACGACTTATAAAAAATGTCGCTGTGAAATTTTACTTCAAAAAGTTACAAGCTTTGCTGTGCAAAAAAATTTTAAAGAAATTAAGTAAATTGTGATGGAGAAATTCTATAAATTGGAATATAAAGGAATTTTTACAAGACATTAATATTCTTCATCTTATGCAACTAAATAAATTGGTTTGGAATTACATGCTTCAAAATAATTTACTTTATAAATTCATTTTGAAAATACTCAATGTTTTAAAAACAATAAATTATGATTTGTCATATTTCAGTTGCATAACATAAATGACCTTTGATAAACACATTCCACACAATCTACATATAGAAAAAATTTTGGAAGATGTCATCTGTCCAGCTGATTCTAACAGAATCCAGAGAACAAAAAATACTGGTAAGGCTCTTAAAGTGGAATGGTCACTTAAAATTATATTGGTACCTACTGAGGGTCTAAAGGTAAAAGTTCACAAAAATCCAAATACCTTTAAAGGTGCAGGATATAATCCTCCAGATTGTTTCATGACTTGCTCACGTGCCTTTCCGAAAATTTTGTCCTTAACCCAGTTGTACTGCAAAGCAAAGCCTAAAATTTTATCAGGTAAATTTTTCTTCTTCCTGTCGATTTTTAGTTTTCCACTAGCAATTTGTTTGGCAACCATAACAGCAGTATCTTCCAAATACTTTCGTGTCTGGTTCTCAGGAGTATCCAATCCTGGACCCAAAGGATCAAGTAACAAATCAACTATTCCTAATTTCTTTGCTTTATCTGCTTTTAAAGTTCTTCCAGTTAAAGCAATATCCAACGTGTTTGGAATTGACGTAAGCTTCTGTAACCTTTGAGTACCACCAGCCCCTGGTAACAGTCCTAACATAACTTCGGGTAAACCTAAACCAGTCTTTTTATCTTTTACGGCAATTCTATAGTGACATGCCATTGCGGTTTCTAATCCACCTCCTAGACATGATCCTTGAATAGCTGCTACGATTGGTTTGCTGCTCTTTTCGATGGCCGATAATATTTCTTGACCGGAACGTGATACCTCATGTGCTTCTTGTGCCGTTTTACATTTCTCTAACATGGTGATATCTGCTCCGGCAATAAAACAACCAGGCTTTCCAGATATTAAAACTCCAGCTTCAACTTGAGGATTTAATTGAATATCTTTCAATATTGATTCAAATTCCCCCATCACTTCTGCATTTAAGGAATTCACCTAAGGACGATTCACAGATAAATCAAATAAATAAAATATTGAGAAATGAACTACCTTAACATTTGGTGAATCTAATGTGACTACGGCAACATTATTGACAATCTGTACCTTGGTGTGTTTCCTCTCTTGGGTAGACATCAACCGAGATATTCCTGCAAAAAAATTAACTTTTAAGTTCTTTTTGCATAAACTAGGATTACAAAATTAATATTACCTGCATAGTTATGTGCTATATTTGATGTAGGCACCTTCTTAAGAGCCCCCAACACTCTCAAAGAAGACATTTTTACTTTATTTGGAAAATTTACACCACAATTTCACCTAAACCCGGTTGCAGGCCACAAATTACTAAAATCGGCTGAACTTTGTACCAATCAAATGGTATTTCATTTAACTGTAGACTTTAAAACTTGATGATGACGAAAACCCAAAAACGAAAGTGAAACGACACCCGCAGATCGACAACCCGAAGTAAGCTCGTGACATGTATTTTTATATACAGAGCGTAATATAAATTTATCTCTCTGGTCCATTTTCATTTTATAACAGAAATTTGACAGATTTCGTTAATTTAAAGATTATTGTTTGTAGCCAAATTTAAAAAAGCTTTCGGTTTAACCTTCTCAAAACTTGAAGTAAACTTCCAAATAACTAAATGTCAAAATATATGTCCTAAAATTGGGTAAAAAAAATTAATTACTAAAGAACTATTGCTGCCCTGTTACGGTAAAACGGCGTATCTTAAGATACGCTGTTTTACCTTAACAATGCCGAAAGTGTTCTCATAATGTCAATTAATGATATGGCATCATCAAAATTCATGAATTTTTATTAATTATGCCAATAATATTAATTAAATTAGCACATAAAAAAAACGTATCTTTTTTGCCATGAAAATGAAAAAAAACCATTTTTTAATCGGATTAAATTTATTCGTCTTACAGCGATAAAATATTCTTCAGCTTTATAAAGAATTTCAGAATTGTTACGGTAAAACGGTGTAACTCAAAAAAATGTATGTTATTTTTATTACATATATTAATATCTTTTGAATCAATTTTGTCACGGTAAAACACCGTATCTTAAGTTACACCGTTTTACCATGACAGAAATGAATTTTTTTGTCGAGGCTACTCGAATCCAGTTAAAAACTTTGAACGCTATTTTCTCAAAACTATAATTTTCGAGATACGCCGTTTTACCGTAACAGGGCAGATTGGGCTAATTTAATTCCTTTTTAAACTTTTAAAGCTACATTTTTGCTTTATTTTACTGCCAAATTTATAAAACCGTTTTGTCAATTTTAGGTCCCACTAGAAACCGGTTATACTTGCGATCGGCATTGTATATAATGGGAATAATGGCTATCTTCGCTAGCAACCGGCGACAACCGGCAATACACGTGAAAGAATGCATGCCAAACTGTCAATTTTGATATGTCAAAAGTTGAATCGAACAGGAACGAACATAACCCTCTCTAGTTTCGAATTGTACTAATTGGTGATCCGACAGCGATTTTTAATTATTTTATTTATCAATTAGGCCAACATGGATATCAGGGAAGGTGAAGTTTTTGTGACAAAGGAAGATTTGACGGAGAAGCACCGTAAAGAAAAGAAAGACTTGCAAGCTAAAATTCAGGCGCTGAAAAAAACCGCCACAAAAGGAGATAAAAAAAAGGAAAAAGAAGTCGCCGATATGATTGCTTTGATGGAAAAAGAATTAAACGATAGACACGCGTCAGAAGCGGGTACTCTTGATACTTCCGTTAAAAGTAACGAATCTGGAAGTACAGAAGAAGTGGAAAATGAAACCGAACCTAAAGATGTTATGGCAGCTGCAGCACCGGAATGTAATAAAGTGTCTCGTGCACAAAAAAGACGAATGAAGAAACAAGTCTTGGAGAAAGAGCGCGAAAAGCGGATTGCCGAAGAAGAAGCTTTTAATCAATCAGGACCAAGAACGTTGGAATCGAATGCTCTCAAGGAAGCTCTTCGAAAAGAAGGGCTTCAAATTCACGAAGTACCTGCCGATGGAAACTGTCTTTATTGTGCCATTAATCATCAGTTGAATATAACCGGACAAACATCGTACAGTGTGTCAAAGTTAAGAAAAATGACTTCGAGTTTTATTCAAGAAAATAAAGATGATTTTTTGCCATTCATGCATAATGACGACGACAATGACGATGAAGTGATAGATGATGAACAATTCGAAAGGTATTGTAAAGATGTAGCATCGACAAAGTTGTGGGGAGGACAGTTGGAACTTGCAGCGTTATCGAAAATTTTACGGTGCCCTATTAGAGTGATCCAAGCAACAGGTACACCTCACCTGCAAGGGGAAAATTTTGAAAATCCTTCTCTAGTTTTAACTTATCATAAGCATTTGTATAAATTGGGCGAACATTATAATTCTACTGTAAAACTGACCCAAGACGAAAATGAAGAAAAAGATACGTAATAATATCTTGCATTTTTTCTTTCGAATTGTAAAATAATTTATATTACAATCATTGTTGCATGTTTTTTGTAGTGGTCAATTTTTCAAGTTTGTGATAAAAATTCATATCACCAAACAGATAATTTCATTTCGACTCAGAATTTTAATTTAGTAATTTATTCAAATTGAATTAGGTAACAAGTAACTGGAGGATGTTTAGAAGGAAAAAGAAAATTATGTGTGTTTGATGTATTTCTAAATTCACAGGGAAATTGTAATTGTTCTTCATTAACACACAGTTACTAATGAGATGCAAGATTTTTATAATAAAATCAATATTTAAACGTGGAGAGTTTTATTTAGTGCTTGGCAAGCGAGGGTTTTTTAAATTTACCAAATATTGAAAGCTTGGAAAATTATCAATTTTAATCATGGAAAACTTGGGGAATTTATTTTCTGAAGAAAGATTACAATTATTTTGTTAAATAATTCAACTGTTTTTCAATAATTCAGCAGCTGCTTTATTTAATAAATCAGCTGTTTGGTTCAGTAATTAATTGATTCTGGTTTAATAATTCATTCGTTTTCGGTTTAATTATTCAATTGTTTTTGGTTCAACAATGCAACTGTTTTATTCATAAATTCTATTGTTTTGTTCAATAATTCAACTGCTTTGTTTAATAAATGAGCATCAGTGTGGCATAAAGCGTACTTATCTATTAAGCGTTTGTGTTGTAGGTCGACTAATAAACCAAATTTTGCAAGAAAATCTGCACCAATGATTGGATTGGTAATATCTGCAACTATGAAGATCCATGGAAATGAACGTCGTAGTCCGAAAGATAAATGCAATAATTGAGTACCATAAGTTTCAATTTTGGAACCATTTGCAGCAAATAATTTTATGGTAGTAAGAACTGGTTTAGGTGACATAAAATGCTTAGGTAATACCGAAACTTCAGCTCCAGTATCAATTAAAATGAAAATTTAGTAAGCGGGTCAACAACGTATAACCGACAGTTTGTATGATCAACAATACCCGTTGTTTGAATACTGCGATCATTTTTTAGTTTTCCGAATTTTTAAAATTGCAAGGTGCAACACATTTGTTGGCTTTGTTTTTGAACTGACGATGGTACCAGCAAATACCCGTTGGAGATTTTGATTTTGAGAATTTGCGTTTAGACGCGGACGGAGAACGAAAATGAGATCGTGAGCGATTAAAATTGTTTTTAAAATAAGTTTTTAACTCTGCTAATTCTAACGATAATTGTGCAACTTGTGACGTTAATGAATGAGAAGTATTCGCATCTGTAGTATTAACTTGAACAGAAGCTATGGTACTTGCGGTAACTTCTAAAATCGATCTGCTAAAATTGCTATTTGGTCAAGCGATTGATCGCTGATGGAAAACATAGCCTGCGCTTGTTGCGGTAACCTTTGCAGAAAAAGAGATTTCAGTGCTGTGTCAGCGATGTTTCCGCCTGCTAACTCGCGCATTTGTCTCAGAAGATGCGTAGGTTTTTTATCACCTAATGTTAGTGAAGTTAGAAGAGTGTGCAAACGTGATTGTTCCGACTCTTCGAAACGTTCCAATAATTTTGACTTTAGAGTGTCATATAAATTTTGAATGGGCGGATTCAATATGACGTCTGAAATTTGTGCCAAAATTGAGCCTTCTAAAGAAGCTACCACCGTATTGTACTTAGTACGGTCGTTGGTAATTCTTGAATTTGAAAATTGTGCTTCAATTTGGCAAAACCAAATGCGCGGGTTAGCACGCCAAAAAATCGGAACCTTGACACTGACAGGGGCAAGATTTTGCGGCAGAGGTTCAACGAAAGGAGCAGTGGGAGTAGGGTGAATACCAGGCGCATCAACCATATTTATTAATAAATATAAATATCAAAAAACTATAAAAAAGGCACTTAGCTGTCCTGTCCTGTTGCACTTTGTCTAGAAGCTGGAATGCTGGTATTCTGCTGGATACTGCGTCTCTCGTGTTGGCCAAATTACGTTCACTGCGCCAATAGTGGTTCAATCCAATTAAAAATTTTGATAACCAAATCAGTTGAGGTAGAAGTGTTAGTTTCCAACCAGTCCAAATCGGAGGTCACCAATTGTGGAGGATGGGTAAACAGGCTGTGGCGTTGGCCGCCACAGATTTAATATTAATATATTATTGACTATTCAATTTAACTGTCAACAGTTGTCCAATGAAAATGGACAATTTGTCTATTACAATGCCAACCAAAAAAAATTATATCGAATATATCTTCCTGGAAGGTATTCAAGTGATTATTTTAATATTATTTATCAAAATTTGATAAATATTACATTTTTGATTTCTGTTACTACAGAAATTGTATTACTTGCAACATAATTTAGTAAAAAATAATTTAAAAAATTGCTTGTTTCATTGAATAGTCCTCCAAATACCATTCGAAGTCAAATTTATGTAGATTATTTTTGATTATGTAGACTACTTTGACTTCTAGTGGTATTATAACTGAATATTTTGAGTAGTATTATTATTTTTAATTTACTTTATTTTTTGCTCCTGGCGCCAGCCGTACAACTATAAAATTAAATTTTATGTAAAGTAGTTACTTCTTATATTTTATGAAAGTTTTCAAATTTTACAAGCTAAGTGAAATTTTAAAAAATTTCAAACTTACATTTTTAGTTTAAGACACCGTTGTAAAATGTTGTTTCGCCTTTTAAAGTCTCCCAAGTTAATGTGGATTAAAATTCATTAAAAATTGAAATCAAAAACTATATTGGAAAATTTTATAATATTCCAATTAATTATTGGAAAAATTTGAAAACTTTTTATAAAATATTACAATAATTGTCATTAAACGTTTGAAGACAGCAGTAACCCTTGATGAAAGCTCACGAATAATTTCGTTTTATTGTTTATTTAACCTATTAATTTTGAAAATTTTAATTTAATGTTACTTCTTATAAAATAATACTGATAATAAAACATGTAGTCCACATTACAATGAATGGATTTGAATTTTTCCAAGAGCTCGACTCGGCGCCCAAAACTGTTCCCTACAATTTTTTGGATTGGACGCACTAATTTCGCACATTTGCGAGATATTTGCAATAACTATCGATTCCAATCGTTTATCAAATGGATTTGCGAAATAGCGGCAATTTTTAATGGGTAAACTTTGTAATTTATGTTATTAGGAACCAAAAACAAAGTCATATAAATCCATTCACTGCAACTAGGTTTCGTCATTTTTCATTTTTAACGTCCAATTGCACTGGGCTAATGGTACTAATAAAGAAAATTCAACTTGAGCTGGGATATTTTGCAGTATTTCAGTAGAAAATACACATTTTAAAATCGGCTTGACGGATTAACTTAAAATTTTCAGGTAATCTTAATATATTATAAAACACAAAATTTAGATATTTTTGTTCATCCCATCAAAATCTCCGAAACGAAAATCTCTAACGAAGTGAATCAGGTCTCTTACTATCTATAAGATAAATTAACGAAGTAACCAACCAGACAGTAACAAAACAATCAGAAATGTGATTGGCTACTTCGTTAATTTATCTTATAGATAGATTATCTAAGAGATATCTCTAGGTGAAGAAATCGGGCATAAGACGTTATTTTCGCGATGTCTACAACCATCAAATTTGAAATTCTGAAACTACTTTCTTGGTTGTTACAAACAGATAATTTCATTTCGACTCAGAATTTTAATTTAGTAATTTATTCAAATTGAATTAGGTAACAAGTAACTGGAGGATGTTTAGAAGGAAAAAGAAAATTATGTGTGTTTGATGTATTTCTAAATTCACAGGGAAATTGTAATTGTTCTTCATTAACACACAGTTACTAATGAGATGCAAGATTTTTATAATAAAATCAATATTTAAACTTGGAGAGTTTTATTTAGTGCTTGGCAAGCGAGGGTTTTTTAAATTTACCAAATATTGAAAGCTTTGGAAAATTATCAATTTTAATCATGGAAAACTTGGGGAATTTATTTTCTGAAGAAAGATTACAATTATTTTGTTAAATAATTCAACTGTTTTTCGATAATTCAGCAGCTGCTTTATTTAATAAATCAGCTGTTTGGTTCAGTAATTAATTGATTTTGTTAATTATTTAGAGTGGGGCTGCAAGTATTGGATAAACTTTGGCTTTGGCCAAAGTTAATAAATTTTCTGCAAGAAGTGCAACGGTGTATTAATTTTATTTAGTTCATACCTATAAAGTTTAAATGATTTTGGTTTAATAATTCATTCGTTTTCGGTTTAATTATTCAATTGTTTTTGGTTCAACAATGCAACTGTTTTATTCATAAATTCTATTGTTTTGTTCAATAATTCAACTGCTTTGTTTAATGAATGAGCATCAGTGTGGCGTAAAGCGTACTCTGCTGTGATTCAGTTATAATTTGTTACTTGTACAGTTACAGGCAACGTCTTCAACTCTCGTAATATTGAATAATAATAAAATTCAGCTGTTTGGTTCAAGAATTCAACTGCTTTGTTTAACATTTTAATTGTTTTTCGTTTAATAATTTAATTATTTTTGATTTAATAATTCATTTGTTTTTTGTTCAACAATTCAATTATCCTTAATATTTTTCATTAATTCAACTGTCTTGTTTAATAAATGCAACTGTTTTGTTCAATAATTCTGCTGTTTGGATCAAATAATTCAACTGTTTTATGTAAAAAAGTGCTACTTTGTTCAAAAATTCAATTGTTTTGTTAAATATTTGTGTTTGTTCAATAATTTAACTGGTTTGTTTAGCAATTCAACTATTTTTGGTATAACATTGATCCATAATTGATTTTTGTTTACCAAGTTTTGAAAAATCGGAAAATCATCAATTTTAACCAGAGAAAATTTGAAAGTCAGAAAATTTGTTTTGGATAATTTGCTGGAAACCCAAAATTAACTTATAAACTATTTTCCTTATTGTAAAATTTCTAATTTTTGTTAATTATTTGCCCGGATAAATCACTGAATAGTCGATAAATAACTAGAACGTAACGACAGTCAACTAAATACTCAATTTTTTTTTAATTTTGCTACAGAAAAATACATAATGTTAAACAGCTACATAGTACTAGTTCAGCCTTTATGCCCCTACAAGCAAGATTAAAAATTGACGCCCCTCCCTTCCGAGTAAATAAGGAGCTTGAATTTTTATTATTGCCATTCCTGCCGGCAACGGGGGGCACTAAATATTAAATAACCATTATATTATGGAAAGCGGCTCTTTCGCAAGAACTAAAGTACTTTAATGCCGCCCGTACGCGGTAGTACAGTAAAACGATTGCTTTCACAAGAAAGTGAAACTTAAAGTTTGACAATCGAATGACAAGTTTTCTGGACATTGGATCAAATAAAATTTTTTAAGTTAATTATGAAGGCAGTAAAGTTTTCTTTAAAATAATATTAGATTTAATATTAATATATTATTGACTATTTAATTTAACTGTCAACAGTTGTCCAATGAAAATGGACAATTTGTCTATTACAATGCCAACCAAAAAAAATTATATCGAATATATCTTCCTGGAAGGTATTCAAGTGATTATTTTAATATTATTTATCAAAATTTGATAAATATTACGTTTTGATTTCTTTTACTACAGAAATTGTATTACTTGCAACCCGATTTAGTAAAAATAATTTAAAAATTGCTTGTTTCATTGAATAGTCCTCCAAATACCATTCGAAGTCAAATTTATGTAGATTATTTTTGATTATGTAGATTACTTTGACTTCTAGTGGTATTATAACTGAATATTTTGAGTAGTATTATTATTTTTAATTTACTTTATTTTTTGCTTCTGGCGCCAGCCGTACAGCTATAAAATTAAATTTTATGTAAAGTAGTTACTTCTTATATTTTATAAAAGTTTTCAAATTTTACAAGCTAAGTGAAATTTTAAAAAATTTCAAACTTACATTTTTAGTTTAAGACACCGTTGTAAAATGTTGTTTCGCCTTTTAAAGTCTCCCAAGTTAATGTGGATTAAAATTCATTAAAAATTGAAATCAAAAACTATATTGGAAAATTTTATAATATTCCAATTAATTATTTGAAAATTGTAAAAATTTGAAAACTTTTTTATAAAATATTACAATAATTGTCATTAAACGTTTGAAGACAGCAGTAACCCTTGATGAAAGCTCACGAATAATTTCGTTTTATTGTTTATTTAACCTATTAATTTTGAAAATTTTAATTTAATGTTACTTCTTATAAAATAATACTGATAATAAAACATGTAGTCCACATTACAATGAATGGATTTGAATTTTTCCAAGAGCTCGACTCGGCGCCCAAAACTGTTCCCTACAATTTTTGGATTGGACGCACCAATTTCGCACAATTGCGATATATTTGCAATAACTATCGATTCCAATCGTTTATCAAATGGATTTGCAAAATAGCGGCAATTTTTAATGGGTAAACTTTGTAATTTATGTTATTAGGAACCAAAAACAAAGTCTTATAAATCTATTCACTGCAACTGGGTTTCATCATTTTTCATTTTTAACGTCCAATTGCACTGGGCTAATGGTACTAATAAAGAAAATTCAACTTGAGGCTGGGATATTTTGCACTATTTCAGTAGAAAATACACATTTTAAAATCGGCTTGACGGATTAACTTAAAATTTTCAGGTAATCTTAATATATAAAACACAAAATTTGAATATTTTTGTTATCCCATCAAAATCTCCGAAACGAAAATCTCTAACGAAGTGAATCAGGTCTCTTACTATCTATAAGATAAATTAACGAAGTAACCAACCAGACAGTAACAAAACAATCAGAAATGTGATTGGCTACTTCGTTAATTTATCTTATAGATAGATTATCTAAGAGATATCTCTAGGTGAAGAAATCGGGCATAAGACGTTATTCTCGCGATGTCTACAACCATCAAATTTGAAATTCTGAAACTAATTTCTTGGTTGTTAAGTTTTTTTGCCTAACCTACAATTAATTATGAGCAGTTAATCGAATTCCTCACCAATCGAGTGTGCATATCAATCGAGTTTCACTATATTCACTCACTAGGAAGCCATGGCGCCCGCTAGGCCGCCTGACCTGCTAGTATTATATTATAAAACAACCTAGGGAACACAATAAGCTATGTTATATTTAAAAATATCAATATTGTGTCAGAATATCTAGTTTTTATACAAAAGTTTGTAAAAACGTCTGCAAAATTGGAAAATTTTGATTTTATAAAAAAAAATATGCAAATTTCAGTACTTTATGTATGGAACCAAGTGAAATATTTATTAATGTAGCAACCTTTTGAATAAAGGTGTCAGTAGAGATTTTAGATCAGATGTTACGCGGAGTGTGGGCTATGGTGGTCAGAGAGATTGCACCAGGGCAAGGGGTCAACCGCTAGAGGAAATCGTGTATAATTAACTTCACACTTCACGTACTTCATCATAATTCTCCATACTTCTTTGTCCTTCATAGAATTCAGCAGTAATTAATCGATACTTTCAGTATCAGAGACTTTCAATTTCTGAGACTTACAGAAATACCAAAATTTGAGCACTGGAGGGTGTTCCACACCCCCCAGACCCTCCGGATTGAGTAGATTATTTTTATCAGAAGTAAACTAAAGATCTCCCGTTGCAGAGGCACTAGAGGGTGTTTCACTACCCCCAGCCCCCCGGATCAAGTAGTTTATTTTTTATCAGAAGTAAACTGAACTCTCCTGTTGCAGAGATCTACCTCCCATGGAGTACGAAATTTATAATTAGGTAGTTTATAATTAATTGTCAGATTACGAATTAAACACATTTACTTGGCCATAGCTAATTTTAATAAACTTGAGATATGCTTAAATATTTAATTCACTTTTAATAAAAAATAAATTATTTAAACCGGGGGTCTGGGGGGTGTGGAACACCCTCCAGTGCTTCTGCAACGGGAGATCTTCAGTTTACTTCTGATAAAAAGTAAACTACTCGGTCTGGGGTTCTGCAATGTTCTTCATTCCAAAATTTGTGCACTGGAAGGTGTTCTACACCCCCCCCCCAGTACTTCATTAGATGTGTACAAAAAACTTCACCAGCGGTTAACCCCTCGCCCCAGGGAGATTAAAAACCTACCGAATTTATTGGTATTCATCATGCTGTTAGATTTGTTCAAATATATATTATGTCCCATACTGTAAT
This sequence comes from Lycocerus yunnanus, assembly GCA_036346125.1. Lineage (NCBI taxonomy): Eukaryota > Metazoa > Arthropoda > Insecta > Coleoptera > Cantharidae > Lycocerus > Lycocerus yunnanus. Next base: position 3,081,504 of record JARFIX010000050.1, read on the forward strand.
CTACAATTTGATATTGTTTTTAAATTGATTTCGATGATAATTAATTTCATATTACATAAATTTATAAGTAATTTTGAACGCCATTATCATTATGCATAAAAATGTATGTTTCTTAATTGGATCGCACTTCAAATATTACTCAACATCATAATTACACCACTTTTTTCAATTGTGTATTAATAGATAATATTATATAAGCGATAAAACAAGTTTAATTTACTGCAATAAATTATTACCAGTTTACATTAACAGGTTATGAAGTGATAGTAATTAAAAATGAACATCAAGTTGTTTATATTACTGGTAACAAATATTTTTTATTGTGATGGAGCTCGAATATTAGGCATTATTCCTACACCATCCTATAGTCACCAAGTATTTTACCAACCACTCTGGAAGGAATTATCTTTGAGAGGACATCAAGTTACAGTTTTAACAACAAATCCGGTCAACGATCCTTTACTTACAAACCTTACAGAAATCGATTTAAATTTTTCATATAAAGAATTTCAAGTTATAATTGAGAAACTTAAAGAAAGTTTTTTAGGTGGAGCTGATGCATTTTTTAATGGAATGTCAAACATCGTAGAGTCTCAAGTGCAGCATCCACAAGTACAAAAATTTCTTAATGATGAAACCACGCATTTTGACGTAACGTTAATAGAACATTTTTATCCAATATCGTTAGGCTTTTCTATAAAATATAAATGCCCAACAATTGGTATACTGAGCATAGAAGCGCCAGGAAGTGTTTATCGAGCTTTTGGAAGTCCTACACATCCTGTACTTTATCCAGAAGTTGGTATACCAATCATACAATTGGAGGGGGATTTAAATTTTTTTTACCGACTCGTCAGCAGCATGTATTCCGCATTTCTACCATTTCTTTTTGATCAATATTTACCAGATATGGAGTTCCGCACAAAGAAGCTTTTTAATTTAGAACATTTAAACCTTAGAAAACTATACTCAATGTTGATTTGATTTTCGTTAATAGCAATCCAGTTTTAACTCCAGTTAGACCTTTGACGCCTAGTATTATAGAAATCGGTGGAGGTATCCATATGAAACCACCTAAACCGTTACCAACGGTACGAGAATAAATAATAAGTAACAGCTATTTTTCAACAACATTCAAGTATTGTTTAAATGTTGCTTTTCATTAACTTGAATGATCAATTTACTTAAAATAAACATTCTTTTGCAGGATAATTTAAGTGCCCACGATTAAATTTCTTCCATTTTCTTTAAGGATCTTCAAAAATATTTGGATAATGCAAAGGAAGGTTTCATTTATTTTAGTTTGGGAACAAATGCTAAAAGTAAGGATCTTCCAAAATCGCTTTTAAACATATTTTTGCAAACGTTCTCCAAACTCCCGTACAAAATTTTGTGGAAATTCGAAAACGAAGAGTTAATCGGAAAACCTGAAAATGTTAAAATAGCAAAATGGTTGCCTCAACAAGATGTTTTAAGTATGTAAGTGCCAATAGACTTAATTATTTAATTTGATTTAATTTTCTTAGGACATCCAAATATTAAATTGTTTATTTATCAGTGTGGTTCTCAATCTACAGAAGAATCAATTCTTAGCAAGGTACCGGTACTTGGAATTCCCATGTTAGGGGATCAACATTATAACGCTAGGTTTATAATAACTAAAGGATGGGGTTTAGCACTTGACAGTACAAGTTTAACTGAGGAGAACCTAGAAAGCACAATTCTTGAATTAATTAATAATCCCACGTAAAAATCCTAGATGAAAGTTAAAAAAAATATTTATATTAAATTTTCAGGTATCGCAATCGAGCTGAAGAACTCGGAAATTTAATGGTAGATCAGCCTATGACGCCATTAGAGAAAGCAGTTTGGTGGACCGAATATGTCATACGACATAAAGGAGCCAAACATTTTAAGAGTTCAGCTGTAAATCTTCCACTTTATCAGTATTACCTCTTAGATGTAATTAGTTTTTGCTTATTAGTTATTATAATTTTAATTTTTCTGATTTACACTACATTTAAAATTTGCTTTAAATGTTTATGTTACTTGGGCAAAAAATTAAAAACAAAAGTTGACTAAAGCCAGCACAATAAAAAATTAAAATAAAGTTTGAAGCTCAAAATGTGATTAAATTAACCCAAAATCTGAGGTATATAAAATATTAGTAACAATTTCATAATTATTAAAATTCTCAATAAGTTAATAATTTAATTGCAAACTTTAGTAGTCAGTCACAATACTTTTACAGACTCAATAAATTAAAAATCGAAGACAAGTTTACCGTTTTAATTTAAATCACCAGGTAAAATTTTAAATTCTTTAATTTAACTTGATTGAAATTTAATCAATAGAAGAAAAGAACTTTATACAGGTGCGGGAGCATCAGCGGCATTAGCTTCATCTGTATTCTTGTGTTGGTCTTCTGGTTTCATATGGGGGAAGAGTAATACCTCCTAAAATGTATGGTTTAGTAACAAAATTACCAAAACAACTAGCAAAACTTACCTTGATGTTGTTACAATCGGTTAAAAACATGGTTAGTCTATCGATTCCCAAACCCCAACCACCGGTGGGGGGTAATCCATATTCTAAAGCTGTACAAAAGTTTTCATCGACCATTTGTGCTTCTTCGTCTCCAGCAGCTCTGTCATTCGCTTGATGCTCAAACAGTTGACGCTGAACAGCAGGATCGTTCAATTCGGTGTAAGCATTACAGATTTCTTTCTTCATGACAAATAATTCAAAACGTTCTGTAAGACCCGGAATAGACCTGTGCCATTTGGCAAGTGGACTCATAAGTTGTGGATGTTCAATGATGTAAGTAGGATTGATGCAAGTATCTTCTATAAATTCACCTACCAATTTATCCAATAATCTGGCTGATGTTCGAGGTGGTGGACATTCAATTGCATGCTTGAGGCAAAGGTCGTTCAAAAATTTATTACCTGTAAAATAAAATTTAGCAAAAAATCTATCGGTTCTAATAAAATTTAAGGGAACCTTATGGGTGGTGCAAACTGAAATTTAAAAAAAAGGTAATTACCTGCATCTGTTGCTAATTTATCAGAAGATGGAAACTTCACCTTGAGGACTTCTTCAAGAGTGGGTAACATAGAAATTCTCTTGAAAGGTGGAGTAAAATCAATCTCGACTGCTTCTCCTTCAGGCCCGTCGGGATGATATTTAATTTTGTAGGTTCCGTGTATACTGTGGACCATCCCGGAAACCATATTTTCAGTGATTGTCATCAAATCGTTATAATCGGCATATGCCATATAAAATTCACAAGTTGTAAATTCTGGATTGTGGGTCATGTCAATTCCTTCATTTCTAAACTGCCTACCTATTTCGTACACCCTATCCAGACCACCAACAACCAACATTTTGTGGTACAACTCCGGTGCCACTCTCATGTACAACTGCATATCGAGATCATTGTGGTAAGTAATAAAAGGTTTAGCGGTAGCACCACCAACAATCATGTTCATCATAGGCGTTTCGATTTCCAGAAATCCCAATTCGTCCAAAAACCGTCTTATATAAGCAATAATTTTAGATCTAATTTCAAAAATTATCCTAACTCGACTATTCAAAATTAAATCCAAGTATCTCTGTCTAAATCTAGTTTCTTTGTCCTTCAAACCAAAATGCAGATGAGGCAACATGTGCAAACAAGGAGACAACAACTGTAACCTTTTTGGCATAACAGAAAGTTCACCTTTCTTAGTTTTAGTGGGCACACCTACCACACCAACAATATCGCCTCTCCGTAACTTATCTGTATCTTTCACAAACTCATTTTCATCGTGGTAATTTTTAGCAGTAGCCATAATTTGTACCTTAGTACCCTCTCCACGCAGATCATAAAATATTAATTTGGCTCCAGACTCTCTTATCGCATGTATACGACCGGCAATATTAACCGAGTCTGATGCAAGAATTTCTCCGTCTTGCAAATGAGAATATTTGTTTATAAATTCTTCTAACGAAATTGAAACGTGAAATTTGTGAGGGTAAGGATGATCCGCACCACCTTGTTCTTTTAATTTGGCCACACTTATACTCCTCAATTTGAAATATTCGTTTGGACTGATGTCCTCCTCGGGCTTCTTTTTAGCAACCGCTCCTTGGGACTGTTGTTGAACGACAGCCTTCTCTGCTTTTTCTTTGGCTTTTTGTTCCATCTTCAAACGACGTTTAAGTTCACTGTAAAAGAAAGCAATACAAATTCAGAAATCGAAGATGATCATCGAAACATCAAACAAGCTTCCCGTGAGTCAACCTCGATTACATTTAAAATCGTATTTCCATGCATTTTTATGGCCAAGTTATGTTTAACTACAGTTAAACTTAAAAGGGAGAATGTTTGCGATAACTTAATATTGCAACATATTGTAGGTTATATTATTACAGAGCCTGTAGAATTAATTAATTTCCTAATGATTTAACTTACTTTTTAGATAATTGTTCGCAACCCGCTTCTGCCATAATTTATTTTTGGCTATTTCTTTTTTAAATAATATAAAAAAGTAGAACTTCTTCGATTTAGCGGCACCACACACGTGTATAGCAAAAATACACCAGGAGTACTAAAACTTTTTCCTCCTGTAATTCAGTTGTTTTCTCGATTCTCAGCTAGGTGAAATCTAATGCACTTATCTTTCGTAGTTTATATTTCTGCATAATTTTTATCTTTTTTATTTTTGCTTTAAAACAGTCATGGAAGCTGGAATTTGCATAAATGTGATTTTGCATGCTACTTTCCTATTACTAAACTATTCTGCATTGGATCGAAAAGTCATCTTCATCTTCAATCACAAAGTACAACCGATCTATTTGCAAATAATAGCGATGCCTGCGGCATCGCATAACTTAAGAAAAGATCCGTGAGCCAAAACAAAACTCGAAGGGGTGGATGTTCACCGCTTTGCATCTCAGAGAATAGTAAACGCTGCAAGTCCAATAGTGTCTTTTTATGGGATACCAGAGCTAAATCCCACACTTCCTGTCTTAAATTTATTTCTTATTTAGGCATTTTTTATAAGAGATACTACCCGTTTTGGTCTACGCTCAGCCATTGATCCGCTTGCGCGGATATTAGCTCGGCGAGATTAACTCTGGAGGATGTAATTTGGCGCTCATTCACGATCCTCTCCCATTTGCTATTTTTGCGGAAGCGGGAGATTTGCATTTCAATAATTAACGAACACGACCGTGGCAAGTTTGGCGGTGCAAAACTTACGTAATCCCATAGATGACAGAGATAGTCTCTCCATCTGTGCGTGATCCCATTCAGCGTCATCACTGACCATTTATTTTTTATTACAAAAGAACCAAAGTACCCTTCTTCCACCTGTCTTTCTTCATTCGTGAACCCTGCATCCGAAACATAAATAATATTAGAATTCTCTTAAAGTGTTGGAGACTGCAGGATTGCTTTGGGCCTCTTACACCTTAGGTAATCATCGAGTTGGTAGCCACTCAACTGAGGGAGATACCCGCAGCTTCGTCAAGTTTATTCTCCGCTTTTCGAATAAACTCTTCGATGGATTCTTTGCCGAAATTCTCGTTAGCCTTTGGTTTGAGACGAACTTCATGACTCACCTCACTGCCAAGTTCTGCAATCGCAGGATCTTGGGCCGTATAGCTCCAGATGGGTGTAGCAAACGTCATGATCGACCTGATGACGGACTTAACCAGCATCTGACCGTTTTAGCATAAAGTTTGTTATTGTGATTCAAGAGGGCGCCAAGTGCGGACATGTCCCTCTTGCTTTCCTTGATGTGAAGGTTCCACTGAAATCCCTCCTCCAAGTACTTGGAGGTGCTGTTCTAGAGGTTTCAGTACCAAATACTTTAAGGGAATCTGAGGGACTACCGAGCAATGTGAGAAATCAAGTCGAGCGTCCTTGGAAAATATGCTGCTGTTCTTTTATTTGAGATTTACCCCAATAGCTTAAAGTTAGCTTAAATATTGATTTTTCAGGTTAATAAAAGACCCACCAAGTTCTACCTCACCTTAGAAGTCTTATTTTAATGCTTTCTAACTAATGGTGTAAAATAATTTCTTTAGATAATATTAAACTTTCGAGTTAGGGTTTTATGATTCTAGCCCAGACGTGAAGGACATTGTAAAAAGTTTTCTTTGTAAAACTTAATTTTTTTTCTTATGAAATCGCCAACTTGCAAAAGTATATAATTACTAGCAGGTAAGAGGGTTTTACTGGCGAATGGAGGATATAACTGACGAGCCGCAGGCGAGTCAGTTACCTCCTTGAGCCAGTAAAACCCGTTACCTTGCGTGTATTGTTTTATATTTTATTTGTTTCTCATTTGTAAAAGGTTAGATAAATTCCAAAAATCTCAATAATTTGTCGCAAATGTCGTAAGCTATGGAAGCGTTGCCATGAACATGTCTGTTTATTTTCTTTACATTTGTTTTGGAAAGCGAAATGAATGTATACTACTAACTTGTAAAAATTTTGCAAGTTAACTGTCAGTTTTACAAGTTAGTGACTTGATAAAATAAACTTTTCTTGATTAATATTGTGTTTTGGAAACTGACGTTTACAAATGAGAAACAAATAAAAGTATTTACCTTAATAGTTTAAATTTATTAGAACCTCGATATGGTGAATTTTCTCAAAATCAGTGGCAGATGTATGCGGGGAGGAGGGGATAACTATAGTGACTAAACTAAGCTAATAAAGAATTAAATTTACTTGAGCATGGAAATTCTAAAATATTAAATGATTTTCTATTAAAGTTGCAACTTAACCCCCCTCCTTTTATTAAAAATATGATTGATTTTTATGTCACAAGTTGGATTTTTCAAATTTTAACACTTTCAAGCCCCGCACCCTTAAGTTGATCCTAGATCCGTTACTGCGAGCTATCTGGCTCCAGTTTTGCAAGGCCGCTATGAACCTAAGCTCGCTTGCATTTAATGAAGTTTAGAAATTAAAAATGAATATGGTCAAAAGAGTTCATATTGAAAAAATTTTCTTGAGAAAAATTACCGCAACGTTTTCCGATTTTGTCTCACGAGACTATATTTTAAATTTTACGTCACTGGTTCCAACTGACCCAGTACGGAGCTAAAACATAAAATCTCGATAAGTATGTAATCTTATCTCCCTCTCCCTAAATCGGCGCCCCAATTTATTCTGGCATTAATATTGCTTTTGCATTAGGAAATATTAATTCGCATGCACATTTTTTAAAACAACTTTCAATTCAACAACAACTTTTAATTTAGACTCTTATGTGTTTTCACTAACCGATTTTAACGTTAGAATTTTAACTTGACATAAGAACTTTTATGTCAAATTTGGTTTCTAAGCGCTAAGAATTCCTTGAGGTGTTAAGAAATCCTAACCTAAGGTAATTCTTAACACCTTAAGGAATTTTTAGCGCAGAAACCAAATTTGACATAAAAGTTTCTTATGTCAAAGTTAGAGAATTCTAACATTAGCAATTGGTTGGTGAAAACGGCATTAGAGCCAGTTGTATAACCAAAGTTAATTCTAAGATCACACTGATCCGTGGATCAAGTTCGGTAATTGGTTAATTTTAAATTTCTAACCAATCATCGAACCTGATCCACAAATCAACGTGATTTGAGGATTATGTTGATTCCTTGATCAGGTTCGGTGATTGGTTAGAAATTTAAAATCAACCAATTACCAAACTTGATCTATGGATCAGGGTGATCCGAGGATTGACTTCTGTTATATAACTGACCCTTAGAGCCGTTTCCAATACAATAATAACAATCCAATAATAAAAAGTTAACCAAGTTTAGCCCATAAATCCACGCTCTTGTTGGTTGAATATATTAGTTGACCTAACTAGAGCTTAACCGAATGTAGAAAAAATGCCACTTACAATTATATAAATTTTTAAAAAATTTAATTTCTTAAAATAAATTAAACATTCTAATCAGGTAACGCAATATTATTTGTTTCTTTTAAGCTCTTATCTGATTGATCTGGTTTCATGAGAGGAAACAGTGTCACGTCCTGAAATTCAAGTTCTTGAGATCATAAAATCATGCAATTACAAAAGCCTTACCTTAATATTATTTGAGTCAGTTAAGAGCATTGTCAGTCTGTCAATTCCTAAACCCCAACCAGCGGTGGGTGGTAATCCATACTCCAAAGCTGTACAGAAGTTTTCATCCACCAACTGTGCTTCTTCATCACCGGCAGCTTTATCTATTGCTTGTTGTTCAAACAGTTGGCGTTGAACAGCGGGATCGTTTAATTCAGTATAAGCATTGCAGATTTCCTTTTTCATTACAAATAATTCAAAACGTTCCGTTAATCCTGGTACCGATCTGTGCCACTTAGCAAGTGGACTCATTAATTGAGGATGATCAATTATGTAAGTGGGATCGATGCAGGTTTTCTCAACAAACTTTTCTACCAGTTTATCTAACAAACGAGCAGGTGTTCGTGGCAGTGGGCATTCAATTTTGTGTTGAATACAGAGGTTGTTTAAAAATGTATAACCTTCTTCAGATGTTAATTTACTTGCTAGTGGAAATTTAACATTAAGGATCCTCTCAAGACTCGGTATTATCGAAACCCTTTTAAATGGAGGTGTAAAATCTATTTCAACTTCTTCACCTTCTGGACCCTCCGGATGATATTTAATTTTATAACTTCCATGTATATTGTAGACAATTTCAGAAATCATCTTTTCCGTGATGTTCATCAAATCGTTATAATCAGCATATGCCATGTAAAACTCACAAGTTGTAAATTCAGGATTATGTGTTGTGTCAATTCCCTCGTTTCTAAATTGCTTACCAATTTCATAAACTCGATTAAAACCTCCGACAACCAACATCTTATGGTACAATTCCGGAGCTATCCTCATGTAAAGTTTCAAATTAAGATCATTGTGATGGGTACTGAAGGGTTTAGGTCGCACCACCAGTAACTGTGTTCATCATTGGAGTTTCAATTTCCAAAAATCCCAAGGTATCTAAAAATCGTCTAATGTGTGCAATAATTTTTGATCTCGTTTCAAAAACTACTCTTACTTTGTTATTCAAGATTAAATCCAAGTACCTCTGTCTAAATCTGGTTTCTTTATCTTTTAAACCAAAATGTAAATGGGGCAACATGTGTAAGCATGGAGATAACACTTGCAGTCGTTTTGGCATAACAGAAAGTTCACCTTTCTTAGTTCTGATTGGTACACCTACAACACCAACAATATCACCCCTGCGTATCTTTTCTGTATCACTAACAAAGCTTTCTTTGCTGTCATAAGCTGTAACTGTAGCCATTACCTGAACACCTGCACCATCATCCTGCAAATCATAAAATACCAATTTGGCTCCCGATTTTCGTACTGAAAGAATTCGACCAGCAATACTGACCGAATCAGATTCGACACTCTCGCCATTTTTTAAATATGAATATTTGTTTATGAAGTCTTTTGACGAAATAGAAACGTGGAATTTGTGAGGATACGGATGATTTTCACCACCCAATTCTTTTAATTTTGTTACACTCTCAGTCCTTAACTTAAAATATTCGTTTGAATTGATATCTTCTTCGACGTTCCGAGTAATTGAATTATTTGCATTTTTGTAAGTTTCTACTTCTAGCTCTCTGTAAAATGAAATTACTGTATTAGAAATTTAAAATTATAGTTCGTACGTACCCCTTTGTTAAAAATTGAGAATATTGTATGAGGGGAACAACTTTTTTCAACAATTTAATTCGTTGCACAGCAAACATTTTGAGGTTAGGATAAATTCCACTTACTTTAATTATTATTAGTGTAATTTACATTATTATTTAAAGAACGTTAAGGCCCATTTTATGCACGTTCACTTCTCAAAATTAAATATTACAGATTAATGTTTACAATTTAAATCTGACAATTTCAAGATTCACCAGTGGTGGAGTCGAAATAATATTTTATTATAGGGTGTTTCATAAATAGATAGCCAAATAAGTAATTTTGGTCCCGTATCCCCAAAAATAATTAAATACACTTAGAATTTCTTTTATTACGTTTAACGTTATAATATACACTTACAATTAAAATTTACATTAATTTCTGTACAAGTTTTACAAAATAATTTAACAAATCACAATTATTAGCTCGATATGTATTTACAACATATCAATAATACTAAAATTTAAAAATAAAGTATTGCAATATGTCTTTCTTGAATTATATCCATTAATTTAATATACTTAAACATTAGCAAATTTGAATTTTTAATACTTTTTGTTATCAATTTAATTTTCGTCGTCATCTTCTTCTTCTTCTTGCTGTACTGGTTTTTTCTGTTCCTCCTGTTGTTCTTCTTCTTCTTCCTCCTCCCCTTGAAGCTCTTCATTAGCAGCAGCAGCAGCTAATTCTTTGTTTTTCTCCATACAAATAATTTTTTGAACCTCCATATCTATTTCTTCGCTGGTCAAAACTTCTAAAGACGTTGGGCCACCCTTCTTCTTTGCAAATTTTTCGAAAACCGGTTTACAAGCTTCCCAACATATTATGTTTCTCTTTATGTTACTCACAAAATGATAGGTCTCAGGAAATAATTCCTCCAAAGTTCTAAAATAGTAAGAAAAATAATTAGTTGGTTGCTTTGAAAGATCGCTTGGTTATTGTTTTACAGTAGAAGACACCCGATTGCCAGGTTTTCACGAGCTGGAGCACTCAAATAAATCAAAGTTTTATTTACTTACGTATAAACAGGTAAAATTATTTCATAAAGAAAATCGATTTGTAAATTAGGAATCGATGCCTTCTCTCTGTCCATCATTGCGGCTGGTTTTTTGCCCATTGATTTTTCCAAATCTCCTTGATAGAAGAACTCATTGTATATTTGTTGAGCAACAGCTTTAGCAGATTCCCAGCCCTATAATATTTCATTAATTGTAAGTCAAACACTAAAAACAAGAATTTACTTACCTTAATTTGATCTGAAAGGTCTGCACACGTCATCAACAGACATATAAATACATATTTGTTATCTTCGTTGGTATTGTCATATCCATTCTGTAATATGTAACATCAAATTATTATAGTAATTTCCTACAAACTTAATTGTTTACCTCAATCATAATTTTGTGCTTATCCGACAATTTGAAGTGATTGGCCAAATCTGTGGCAAGAATCATATCTTTTATCAGGTCTAGACACTTGATATAATCGTCATTTCTTAAGCAGTCCAGAAAATTACAATCCTGAAATCACCACTCGTCACAATTAATAATAAATGTAATAAATCCAACCACACCTCTGTGTTCAGTATGCACATGGTTTGAGAAAGATGGTGATGTTCCATAACCGATCCTTCACTAGAATACAGACAAGCTAATACACTCTGCGATTGAAGCTGGAAAGAATTTGTAGTGCCTCTGTGATCAATATCGTGACACATGCAAGATACCAAATAAGCCAGTGCTTCCAAGTGACTAAAACAAATAATGAATTATGATGTTAAAAAAAAATGAAAAAATCTTACGTTAGATATCCTTTTCTAACAATTCGAATTGTTTAATTGCCACATAAGCAAAATGAGTAACAGAAAATGCGTGCATCCAATTATGATAAGGTGTGTCCCGGTATCCTTTCTGAGCGTAAAGAACAAATCGTGCAAGAAGATCGCGTTTAATCCTAAAATGTTCGAAAAAGTTGAGATCTTCAAACATTCTCAAAATTTGACACGGCGTTTCTGGTAAGTGGACTCTCTTTGGTGGAAAACCAAATGTATCGAAATCCAGATAGCTATGCCGATTTGTACACAACAATATTTTTTTAACATCTTCTGTGCTGACCTGTAAAATAAACAAGAAAACAACCATTACGGATCGGAATAAATAAACAAAACAAAAAAACAAACATTCTTTTTGAGTTTTTTTAAAAAAATCTTGCAGATGGTGGCCTTTAATTTTTTGATTGACATTGTTTTAAAAATTACTATGAAGAAATCTACAAAAAAAATTTAAATAAATGTCAACAAACAAAAAAAGCCCACTATTCGAAATAGGAAAATTTAGCAAATTTCAATGCAAACCTTCATATGATACAACATCAGTTCGTTAGACAGTTGACTTCGATTTTGCGCTTGTTGCATTCTTTTGTATACCAAACTGTGCATTATGGACACACCACAATATATACTGAAAGCTAATGCAACTTCCTCATCGAAAAAGTCAAAATCGCCTTGCACTTTATTGCACAGTTGAGCAACACCGACTATGCCATGTTCGTCACGAATAGGAAAACACAAAATGTTTCTAGTTCTAAATCCAGTTGCTTCATCCATTCCTTTATAAAACAACGGGTGCTGATATGCATCCTTGATGTTTAAAAGTTTTCCCGTAGCTGCCACATGCCCTACAATCATACGTTTTTTTTGAAAAATATTTCAAATTACAAAATTTTAAAATTAACCAAGCGTCATGGAAGTATCAATTATTGCAATATATTTACCTGCAATTCCTTGATCCTTAGCAATTCTCACTTCGGTTGTAACGTTTTCATGTACAACCCCATCGAATACTTTAGCTACCAAATGAATATGATCAGGATCTAACAAAAACAGCGAACATCGTTCGGCGTTGGTGAGACGACGTGCTTCGGACATAATTTCTTTCAGCAAATCGTTCAGATCACCCAAATGAGAAAATAGTCTCCTAGCAACGTGAAGCAATGACTGGCACTGCCGCTTAATTTTTGCCTCTTCCTCTAGTTTCGATGTGTTCATAATAATAGGTAAGCAAAATCTGCCTAATTCGTTTATAAGCTTGTCTAAAAATTCTTTCGTTTTTTTACTATTAACTATCGATATTAATATTGGTACGGCGTATGAATTTCCTCTTTTTAATTTGGATACAAATGGAAGAGTAACAAATTCCGTTTCGTCGTTCATGTCCGGTATGTGTTTTCTTAATACGACTTGCATGTCTTCGTCGAAATCAGACAAGGTGTGAAATACGGAAATTTTTTTTTTGATTATACGTTTAAAAATATGGCAACAACTCGGCGTCCGACATTCGATTTCCAATTCATCTTGACCTATAACTTGAATTACTGCTTCTTCGGATAACGAAACCAACGTGATTAAAAAAGATGTTTCCGCCTCGGCTTCTGTTTTAATCTATTAGAAATAAATTATATTATATTTTGTGATTTTTGAATATTTTATTTAAAAGGAGTCGAATTATTGAAAATCCTGTTGAATTGTTAAAAAATAGTTCAATCAGAGATAATTGATTTTTGAACCAAAAAAAATTGAATTATAAAACCAAAAACAATTACTTACATGTAAACAAAAATAATTGAATCATTGAACAACAGTTGAATTATTTAAATCGGACAGCTGAATTATTGAACTAAACAGTTGAATTGATTAAACAAAGCAACTGAATTCTTTTAAAAAACACTTACATTTTTGATATTTTGTTAGTAGCTTCTTTGCATAAAACAGTTGAATTGTTGAAAAAACAGTCTAATAATTGAAAAATATGTTAAATCGTTTAAGAAACAGTTGAATTGTTGAATCAAGAATAATGATTGTTGAATAAAAAACAATTGAACTATTAAACCAAAAATAATTAAACAATCGAACAAACCAGTTGAATTATGGAATAAAACAACTGCATTATTGAATGAAACAGTTGAATTATATTGAACAAAACAGTTGGATTGTTGAATCAAGGCTGATTGAGCTGTTGAACCGAAAACAAGTTGAATTATCAAGCCAAACAGTTGAATTATTGCCTAGACATTGCCAAATTTAATAAACAAAGTAGTCGAATTAATGAACAAATCAGTTAAATTGTTGAATAAATAAATTGAATTACTGAACCAAACAGCTAATTTTATTAAACAAAGCAGTTATATTGTTGAATCAAAAACGATTGAATTATTAAACTAAAAACAATTAAGCAGGGTTCCCATCAAATTTCCCAAAACAAATTTTCTGACTTTCCAGGTTCCCTGCCTTTTCCATGACAAACTTTGCACCACTTGCTCCAGGTTTTTCAGTGGAGTGTGAACACTGAATTATAACAATTGCTTTTTATGCTAACGTTATGAGTAAAATGAAGTTGTATTATAACAAAAATAGGAAAAAAGGAAGAGCAAAAGAGAATAAACCAGTCAATAGAAATATTATTATGGTAGAAGTTATTTTCCATTTTGCCATTTTGAGATACGTAAAAATATTTGTACTGCAAATCTGCAAAACTATGTTGTAAAAAATATCTAGTTTATTGAAGTGGTCACTGGCCTAGTAGTTAGAGCGATAGACTACTGATGCCAAGGCGCCAGGTTCGATCCCGGGTGGAGTCTAGAAAGGAAAGTTTTCTTTCTGGCTCTCTTTCTGTCTATGACCGTTTACGTGCTTTGGTCCTCGAGAGCAAATCACCCCTCGGCTGTACGAAACCTGGTCAGAAGATTACATCCGGCAATTGCAGCTGGACCTGGAACTGGTGGGGTGCGAATCGAGGGGCTTCTTGACTTGCCCCTCCAGTGAACATCAACATGCTGTAGTTTAATTTAAAACCAAAAACTTTCTCATATTACATATAATAAAGTAAAAATAAACACAGCATTCGCTCGGTATGATCACTGGTGGGTTACAAGGCGGGGAGTCCTCTGTTCGTAACATCTGCCACTGTTGGAAGCACGAGTCGATAGGAAAGTCAGGTTGATCACGACTACACACCTAACGTAGTGTGAGTGCGGATGCGAGTCTGGGGGTGAGCAAAGACACAATAAACTTCAAACTTCAGTACAAGTAGGTCTAGAACCACACCGCAAAATTAATAAAATGAATGAAGTTTATCTTATTATTTAAATTACTTTTAAATTATATGGGTATGCAACCAGTATCTCATTGTTAGTAAAACGCATATAATATGCACCAAAGCACAGGTGTACCTTTCCAGTAGTTAAAGAGTATTAGAAATTCCGATAGTATAAAGTTTTTTTTTAATTTTCAATATCCTGTCTACAGAAAAAAATAAAATAAAGATATTATTATTTTTTCTGATAGTCTTTAACGATGTTATTTATAAACATTTTCCGATATCATAATCAAACAACACTTGTAAGTGGCAAAACATTAAATAAAAAATGTAAATCCAACAGATCCTTTCCAATTGAAACCTGTGGACATGAGACTTATATTTTAATTTATCTCAAGTACAGACAGCATAGATAACAATGTACAACTGTTTATTAGTCAAATTTAATTAAATTATGAGGTACCCAAGCCTCTAGGAGGCTACTTTAATTATATTAGTAAACAAGAGGCTACTTTAATTTTATTAGTAAACAATAAAAAAGTAAATAAAAATTATATTAATTAATTAGTAGTTATAAATGAATTAAAAAAAATAAGACTATAGCAGACTCAAAATAATCATAATTTTTAGATATTTGACGATCAGAAAAATTTCTCAAATTCAAAAGTAGGTCAACTGCTTAAAAATCTGTTTATAAGTTCTCAAAACCTTTAAAAGCAATTACAAATTTTGCACAGCCAATTTAAAATATATTCATAAATACAATTGCTGATAATAATCAAAGTTATCAGCAAATCTTATTATTGTTTAACGTTTAATTTACAGCAAAAAAAAGGAACAAAAACTCACATAAAAATTTAGTTTTCTCTCAAGTTCCAGGGTATTATTATCGAATAGAGCTTCGATGAGAAGTAGAATTCTCCCCGGATCGCTGACTTCCAAACGATTAGCCTTCAGAGCGTCATCTTCTTCTCTAACAACCTGGGCCTTCCAACAATACGGTGGCAAGGGCATCAAATTTGGCACCGGCTTTCGCCGCAATTTGCAAAGGCTGGGCTCCATATTAAGTTATTATTTTGAAAAGACACATTAAATTTTGATACACCCGATAATGAACTGATAAAAGATTAGATAACTGTCACAGAATATTTTAAATGAAGCATGACGTTGTCACAATAACCTGAGCCAACTGTGTAACTTATGGACATATTTATTCAACACTTTACCAGCTTATTTACTATTGATATTGCATTTACCTACAAGTTTTAATTAACTCGTCGTTATCTACATCTTAATATCACTTGTAGAAAATTATACTACTTTATCATTATTTATTATACAGCGGCACTCGAGTTAACGATATGCACGGTTAAAACGAAAGGTAAACATGGAATTCATTTAAATACGTGCCATCTGCGATATGTCAAGATTACATAATAGATTATTTGTTTACTTTTTAAACTTTTATTATTAACCTACAAAACTGACAGATATTCCAGGTTTGCCAACAGCTGTGAACAATGTCACTAACCGCTTACCATAACCTCGAAACTTAAACTTTTGAAGTCCCTTTACAAATATGAATTTCAATAAAAATATTAGACATTTAATATCGGTAAGAAATGTATTATTTAACTTAAAAAGGAGTGAAAGTACATCCACTTCTCAGTATTGCGTCGAATGTGTTAAGTAAGCAATTTTTCTACTTTATTCTTCTTAAACTAATTATAAGTTTTCAGAAAATACGATTACGAGAATTTTATGTGTACTTTATTACTAAAAAATAACATTCGGATGTGTGCTTTTGCTGTTCGTGGTTTTAACGTCGAAGTTGCTCGAGTTGGCGAACAAACTTCAGACTCGCATATTGGCTTAATGCGTTTAAAATTTTGGGAAGACACAGTAAACAACTGCTTTACAATGGATGCCACTAAGGTTCCAAAACATCCTGTCGCAATCGAGTTGCACAAAGTGAGATGTTTGTGACTTTTGATACATTTCGTAGTCACATTAATTTTAGTTGTTTTAGGCACTGCAAAAGTCGAAACTCACAAAGAGGTACTTCAATGCTTTGATTACAAGTCGAGTGGAACGTTTGAATAAAAACACATTTTCTGACCTCGAAACGTTGGAAAAGTATTCAGAAAAGTCAGTTTCTAGTATTTACTATTTGATACTAGAAAGTGCTGGAATTAGGAGCGTAAATGCTGATCATGCAGCTTCTCATTTGGGGAAAGCACAAGGAATTGTTCAACAACTTAGGTTTGATTTTACTTTTTTAAATGTAGTGGTCATAGCCAGAAAAGAATGGTAAATTTGCCCTGTATATATGGAGTTCAATTTTTGTGTGTAGATTACTATCAATGTCAACCTTGAACGGTAGACATGTATTTCTGACTCATTAATTGTCATCAGTAACCTCTTCCTCCTCACACAGTTCAGTTAAGTTATCAACCTCTTCCTAAACACTGTCAAATGCAAGCCTGTTTTTCTAAAGAAAGGTTTCAGCATTAAGACCCCACTGCTGCTTATATCTGGGTAGGGAATGTGCCTGTAATCCTGTTTTTTATTTTTTATTGTAGCAATCATCAACACGGGAGGACCGATGTCTTACTGAATTACATTCAATGCCCCTCCCTCCCAGCATAGTCGTATTAGAATAATTATTAGAAAATTAAAAAAATATATCAGCATAATTCTGTAAAAATCCACCTTATTTCAAATTTCTGTGTGTTGCATTTGGATAAACCAGAAAATGTGCAATTGTAAAAAAATATTTTTATTGAATTGCTATTTTATGTGGGATGTGCGGTGTAGATATATGGAGTGAAACTGATTGAATTAAAAAATTACAGTAATTTAAAATTTATAAATGCACAATGGTGACGATTCGCATGAGTAATAGATGTTACGCTTAATCAAAATCTCGACAAAAATGAATATTCAAAATTTTTTTTGATTATTTGTCAGAGAACGTTGCTCAAATACTGCAGAAATTTGCTTTATCTTAATTTAATGGACTTTGTATACATCTTAAAATAACCCAGATCCCCATGACTATTGCAAATCGAGCACCGTATTTACATAAGGGGAAATTTACTATTGTTATCTGGCTATAGTGTTTCAATTAACATTTTAATACTTCCACAGGAGCACTCATTTGTCAAGAGTTTTAAATTCTATTTCGATCCCTCAAGACATTTTAGTTAAACATAAAGTTAGTCAGGAAGAAATTTTACGAGGGAAATCTAGTGAAAGGTTAAATGAATGTACTTTTGAAGTTGCTAGTCGTGCACATCAGCACCTAATGAAGGCACACAGTTTAATAAAAGATTTACCAAAAGAAGGAAGAAGCATCTTGCTGCCTGCTGTTGCAATAGAAAATTATTTAAATAATTTGCAATATTTACATTATGATATTTTCAACACGAATTTGCAACATAGGTCATGGAAATGGTTACCAAAGCTATGGATAAAACATCTACGAAATAAATATTAGGTATGAAATTATTTTGTTATTGACGAACGCTTTGTTGTTGTATTTACAAAAGTTTTGGTTTGTAGTAAAATCAAATAAATCAGTTTGCTTTAGAGCGTATAATAATATGGTAATATAATAAATATTGCAATATATACTAAAAATATACAAGTTATTTCTGGTTTTCCTAATGTAATCGGAGTGATCGTAATCCATTTATTGAATAATGTTGTAATTGATTTAAAATTCTTAACATAATATGAATTATTTGGTTCACATTCCAATGTTTTGCAACTTTCCTTTAAGAATTTTCTATGTTGACAAATTTTGAATGATTCCCAATGGATTATATTATTGTGAATTGTATCCACTAGATCCCTGGTCACCGGGAATAGTTCTGATAAAGTCCTAAAAGTCTGACTTTTTAAGGATTATGCAAGAATATAAAACACTTACAAGAATACAGGCAAGCATGTACTAAACAAAAATTCAATTTGTAACTCGGGTATGGTTTGCAATTCAGTCTTTTTAGAATATTTGTCCTTATCAAATACATTTTTATTGTTACATTTAAGACACAGCTCGCTGTACATGTTTTGTGCAACAATTTTTACTTCTTTCCAGTCCTAAAAAATAAAACAGCTCAAGTTATATAAAAATTATCCGTTCAGAATTTATATTACTTTCACTTGGTCTGAAAATTGTGCGCTAGTCACTATAAGACTTATAAATGCATGCTTGTGCCCTTCATTTTTTATATTAAATCCATTCTGAAATAGCATCGGAAATTAAATGGCAATTACTTTGTATTAAGTTTACCTCGAGCATAAGTTTCTGAGTATCCAATATAGCAAAGTAATTGGATAAATTACTTGCAAGTATCATCGTTTTCAATTGTGTTAAAAATTGTTTGTAATCATCGCTGCTCAAGCAATCCAAAAAGTTACAATCCTTAAATACCAGAACATTTTAAATTGTATGGGTTGCTTTAGTTAATTACTCACCTCTGCATTTAAAATGCGTAAAGATTGCGAAAGACTGTGTTCAATTGCACAATTGCTCGACATGTACAGAGTTTCTATTGAATTTTCACAATGAAATTGGCACAAGTTGTGTGATACTTTTTGATCGACCCCTTGACAAAGGCACGAAACAATGTAGGCAAATACTTCCAAATGACTGAAAAAAAGCGTAGTATTTGTAATATATCACAGCTTTAATTTGTTAAGTGTTACGTTAAATAATCCTTTGAAATTAATTTTAATTTTTTTATCAGCACATATCCAAAATGAGCAACAGCAAAAGCCTGCATCCAATTATGATACGGTGCATTGATGTACCCTTTCATAAGGTGTAATACAAATTTAATAAACTTTTCTGTCTTAATGTGTAATGTTTCAAAAATTTCAATATCTTCCAATATTTTAATCAATTGGCATGGCGTGTCCGTTATACAAATTTTTTTTGGTAAAAAATTAAAGCAATCATAATCAATAAATGTGTGCTTATTTGTACAGAAAAATACTTTCTCTACATCTTCCCGATTCACCTAAAAATATTACTTAAATGAATCGTAACAAAATAAATAATCTATTACCTTCATATGCCGCACCATAATGCTATTCGAAAATTTGTTTTGAATGTTTTCTTTAATCATTTTCATATGTACCAAACTGTGTTTTATACACAATCCACAATAAATACTAAAAGCCACTGCAATTTCTTCATCAAATGTGTTAAAATCGCCTATTGTTTTATTGCAGACCCGAATTACCCCAATTATTCCATGTTCGTCACGTATTGGAAAGCATAAAATATTTTTAATCCAACTGTTTTTTATGTTACGGTGAAACGAATTTTGAAGATTGTTTTTTATGTTTATAATTTTTCCTGTTTCAAACACCCTTCCTAAATATAAAAGCAAAAGCTGCAGTTGTTGAAAGACAAGAAAATAGTTTACATATTTTGCTAAAAAAATTAGGATCCTCTGAAAGTAAATATTTTGAAATATAAGTACATATTTTGATTCGTATGTGATTAAATTCGTCACCGTCATTTTCCCTGAGTAAACTGAGCACTTAACAAGCACAATCAAAAAATTCTGAATGGATTTACAGCATTTTGACAAATATTTTTTTGAATTTTATAAATGAAACGACTCCACATAGAAATTTTTGATTGTATTCATTTTGTGTAAAAATACAGAGAGAGATGATTCTAAACGAAATTAATCTCGATGATGTGATGGGATATTTTATCATTTAAAATAAACACCATCCTAACACAGAAGTTAGAAGGCTTCGTGTTCTGTATCCAACCAGCATGTAAGCGCCGTATCTCCAAAATCGTAACATTAATAAATAAGATTGGAAATAGTATGATTAACAAGATTTACCTTCAATTCCTTCATTACAAGGAATTCTAATATCAGTTACCGGTTGGCTATCAATGCCATCTGAAGCCATCGATATCAAGTGATCACCATCAACATCTAAAAGAAATAAGTAACATTTCTCTGCATTCATAAGTTTTCTAGTTTCCACTGCAACATCCTTCAGAGCATCGTTTGAACATTTTCCAATATAGCAGAACAACTTTTTTACTGCATATAGTAAAAGTTGACTCTGTTTCTTAGTTCTGTTTTTCTCTTCAATTCTTAAAGTTTTCAGTAGAGTTGGTAAACAATATTTAAAAGTATCGTTGACAATCTTAATAGTGAAATCTGCCGATTTGGCACTATTAATTACGTGCACCACTGCAGGTACAATCGAAAATTTATTGGTCTTCAATTTCGATTTGATGGGAACTAAAACTATTTCGTAGTAATCAATTTTTTCGACCAAGTATTCTTCTAGTAAATTTTGTAAATCTGCATTTAAATAGGATATATTTTTTGTGATGCTGCATTTTGTTTGCAACAATTTCTTGTAAATCAAATTTTGAGTCGATAAATAACATTCTGAATTTAGTATGTTTGCACCTATCACGCGAATCACGAGTTCATCGTCTTGCAAGAAACCTATGAAGACTGCTTTTGCACCTGTCTCATTTTCAATCTTAAAATGACTTAATAAATAAAAAATTGTTTAATTGTTCGTAATAATTACATAAACATTAAGCTTCTTTTCAATTTCTGTCGTTTTATAATCCAATAACGAATTAATTAGCACTAATAATTTTTTCGGGTCGCTAGCCGCAAGACTGACATTTTTAGAAAGTGATTTTTCTCTTTTAACCGACGAAAAACTAATTCTTTGACCGGATTTTTCTTCAAAAACATAATTTGCTTTACTATCCATGACATGACATAAATTTTGACAACTCAAATTCTGCACACTAGAACTTTTTTATGTCCTAACTGAAAAAAAGTCAAAAACTATCAAAATTATTTCTAAGGACAAGTTTTACAAAGTAATTAATCAATAAATTGATTGCTGGTTTATGCATAAGTGTAATTTCATAATAACCATAGATCTATCGTGCAATCGAAGAACCGTATGCGTCAAGTTACTAAAACTTCAGTTTTTGGTTTATTATTATTATTTTTGATGAGATTTTATTCAACTTTATTTTTACAATAAAACGTAACTTTTGAATTTTCACTTCAAATTATTTTGATAGTGCAACTGCATTAACTCAATTTTTAGTAACTTTACTTACTAGGTTTTTGAATGTACTGTAGAGGTGAGGTATTTTAGAATCATTAAAAGATGCTTTTCTACCACTTGATAGAAAGTAAAAGGTCTTCATTGTTTTAGCTTTTTTGTCCTAAAATGTAACTAATTACTTTTTTGGTTTAATAATTTTATTGTTGTTGATTTAACAATTCAATAGTTTTTGATAATGTAAATGTTTTTCACAACAATAAAACGGTATTATACTGAAATACAATTGTTTTGCTCAATAACTCAATTGTTGTTTTTAACAATTCAATAATTGTTATGCATAACAATTCAACGATTTTCGTTATAATTCAACTGTTTTATGCAAAAAAGCTACTATTTTGTCAGAAAAGGCAACTGCTTTGTTAAATAATTCAACAAATTTGGACAACAATAAAATTCAATTAGAACAATTTAATTGTTTCTTCATTAATTTAAGTATATTTAACAATATATAGACCTGATTTGATAAATATCTCAACTGCTTTGTTCAATAATGCAGTTGTTCTGTTGTTTTTTAATAATTCAACAATGCAATTATTTTTTAACTATTTCTTCAAAAATTTAACTGATTTTTTTAACAGTTCAACTGTTTTGTTGCGTAATTCTGCTTTAGTTCAATAATTCAACCATTTTGTTTAATATTTATAATTCAACTATTTTGTTGTGTAGTTCAATTGTTTTTGATTTAGAAATTTAATTCTTTCAACAATCCAATTGTCATGTTTAACAATTCAACCATTTTGTTCACCAATTTTATGCAAAAGAGCTATACGATTTTGTCCTCAAATGCAACTGTTTTATTAAATAATTTAACAGTTTTGTTTAATAATTTATGATTCTGGTTGTATTTTGTTCAACAATTCAATTGTTAAGTTTAAGAATTCAACTGTTTTTTCAATAATTGAACTGTTTTGTTAAATAATTCTGTCGTTTCGTTCAATAATGTGTAATTAATTCAGCTGTTTTGTTCAATACTTCATTTGTTATCTTTCAATAAAAAATCATGAGCTCAAATCGTACCAGGTATGTCGCTGGTATTGGCAAATACATACTTGATTAATTTTGGGATTTTAAACTTTTCGAAATAAAAACTTCTTCATTTTGGACAATTTAATTACGTTTTTGATATCTAATTATTTTTTATTAAAAAAAGATTCATGGAGACACAGAAATGTGGTTAAGGGCAGCCAAAATATGTGTAATAAGCTAAAAAAAAATAAAACATTTAAATTAAAAAAAAAGGCCCTCAAGAACCTCTTTCGTTATATTCAACAGTTTCGCTAAATTTTATGATTCCCAAAATTATGTTTATTTTAATGATTTTCAATTTAAACAAATCCCTTGACGTCAGTTCCTAAAGGAAACTCTAAAACTATAAAGTGTAATATGAGCTCGGGGTCTAAAATCGCTCAAACAAAGTAAAGCTAAAATTAAATGTTCATGCCTGTTTGCACAGCTTAAGTTTTTAATGATTTGGGAAATGCCGTTTATTCCAGTTAGCTATTGATTATAATAAGATTTATAGAAAATTTAAACTTGAAATAATGTAGGTGGTGTAAGCAGGCATCAGCTTAATCAGCATCAAAATGCTGTGTTCAGATTTTCGACATCTAAAAACAATCGCACAAAATATCGGGTTTTTACAGGACATAACAATTTTGTATTTAAATAAAACACAGAATAATGGAGATATCGGGGTGAAATTTATTCCAGGTGTAGTACACATCATGTTAAATTTAAGTATGACCACGCGAGCATGGTTACAGCTATCGATTCTTTGGAGCCAATTTTCCACCTCTCTTCCACACATATCGACCGAAACGTTGGCAATTTCACCTTCGATATTGTTCCTGAGAATCTCTAACGTGTAAGCTTGTTGGCATAAATCAACGACTTAACATAACCCCACAAAAAGAAATCCAAGGACGTTAAATCTCATGAGCGAGGTGGCCATTTGACCAAACCATTTCTAAAGATTACACAATCTTTATTAGATTAATTGTGTGACCAGCTGTGTGGCATCATCTTGTTGGAATCACATATCACTGATGTCAAGTCCATCTAATTCTGACCAAAAATAGTTTTCCACATGCACGATAATGAACTCCATTGACCGTAACAAGGCGATCATTTTCATCGACGAAAATATACGGCATGAAATCCACACCACACGGTTACTTTTTGTGGATGCAATGGAGTCTCTTGAAGCACACGTGGCTTTGTTGCTGTTCAATAACGCATATTTCGCTTATGAACAAAACCATTAAGCCAAAAATGAGCTTCATCGCTAAAGATTATTTTTCGATGAAATTCAGAATTATCTTCAAACTTTTGCAGAGCCCAATCGGAGAAGTTTCGGCACTTCAAATGATCAATAGGCTTCAATTCTTGCGTTAATTTGATCTTGTAAGGGTATAGCCTAAGATCTTTACGCAAAATTCGCCACAATGTAGACCGAGAGATTCCCAATTCTTATAAACGCCGTGGAATCGACTGATTTGACTCATTTTGAACTGAAGCACTTACGGCTGCGATATTTTTGGTACTTCGACCAGTGCGTGGTCTCTCTCTGGCATAGGAACATCACATAATGAATATGTAAGCGCTCTTAAAGTTCCGATCACCGACTCAGAATTTCGGTATTAATTTTTAATAATTTTCAAACGTTGCTCGTTCGTAAACTTCGCCATGATAAAAATGGCAACCTTGACTAACGTTTCGACATTGACAGATGATAAAAAAAGTATAAGAGTGCTTTTGTTTTAAAAAACAAAATTGTTATGTCCTATTGAAAAACACTTAACAAATAATACAAATTATTATTAATGCTTTATGTTTATTTTAAAAATATCACTAACAAATAAATATCACTTTTTCTTCTTAATTCTATTATAATTACAAGTGACAATAATTATTCAAATGATCTAGTCCTTTCAATTTTATCACTTTTATACAAATCGTTTTCATATCTACAAATTAATATAAATTATAGCATCTCCAAAGTTCTAAAATAGTTAAGTGGGCGTGGTTTAAAAATGTATTTTTGATTGATCGTTTTCAGTACTGTTATAAAACATTTTAGCCTCTAAAAGTTTTTGTTATTAATACCCTGTATGTTAATATCAAAATTTCTTCTAAATTAATTTTAAAAATGAAATATTCCAGCAGTTTCTATCAAACATTTACAGCCACACCCACTAGGACACATGCTATTATTATCAAACCACTGCTGAATGTGGATAGTGTGACCTCCATGTCCACATACAAGGCAACAATTAGCTGAACCTCGAACAGATATGTGGCAAATTACACATACGAGCGATATGTGTTTGCAATTTAAACAAGTACTGTGTTTAGCTGGCTGCTTGCATTTTTGACAATCTGTAAGAAATTCTACACCTTTATGAACCTCCTCTGGAGTACACATATATTTTAACACTTCAGCTCTATTGTATAACAGACTCCACCTGTGCAAAATTTCCGCATACATTAATTTATAATATTCATAATAAGAAGTTGTCTGTGATCTTTGCGGAATCAGTTGAGGCAACTCTTCAGTTCTTAAATTATCCAGCGAGTTGGAGCGCGCTGCTCGCAGTAATGGAAAAACCCATCCGTCGGCTACGATGTCTGCAGGTGGTATTGTGTGATACGGAGAACCTCCCGACTAAAAAACCCTCAAGTTAATAATAAAAACTACAGAAAACCCTGTTTTATGTGACTAAACGTACGGATTTGGTTATTATGAAAACTACAAGTTAAATGAAATAGTTTGTTTGCAATAGAGACAAGTAAATTAATCATAGGAATTTAAAAAAAATCTGTCTAGTTGCAGAACTGCAAGTCGCTCTGGTAAGTGATTCAACATACTGCTTTTTATAAGAGATACAGGACGGCTTTTTGTAATAGACACAAATGAATTTCGTCTGGTTTACGTTTTCAGTTTTTCTGTCAAACATTTTTCACTTATAAATTGTTTTAAAAATGATTGAGGCACCAGCTCAAGCCCAATAGTTACAGGATTTATACAACAAAATTTACTTACAAAAATATCAACATGGAGGTTAATTGTGTTGGGCGATTTATCTCAGATTAGGAATAACAGGGAAAAATGTTTGTGGCAGAATTTTTTAAATTTTAAACCAACCATAACGAAAAGGAACCGATTTAGAAAATTATAAGTGAATGTTTTTGATTGTACAAAAAATTATTACATTTTCAGAAATTCGTCTCTTTAAACCAAATCCGTATCTCTCATAATAAATGAGATCTCTAGCTTAAGCAGCACAAAACAGAATACCCTGTATATTAGTGCAACTATTTTTAAAAATTTTAAGAAAGTAAAAAAAATGTATACACGCCAACCGAGCAGAAAGCTGCATGCACATCGTGCAGTTAATAGAAGCAAATTATAACTAAGTTAATTACCTTAAGCCATTTTAATCCTGATGCAAGATGCTACAAAAAGAAACATAATATGACATGAAATAATAATTTTTGGAATCGAGCAAAATGATACATTTCACACACATTGGCACTTACAGCAGAAGGAGACAATTGCTTCAACATCGATCTTCTTCTAACCGTCTCACCCCAACGTTTTCCAAAAACGCACGATAACATGGCTGCCATTTGTATATCCGAATGTGATGCATAATAATTTATTCTGAAAATATTAATAAAATTGCAATTTGTTATTAAGTTCGGAATGAAAACCTTACAGCGATTGTATCAGTCTATTTTCAAATGGATGTTCGGCAATTTCCTCCTGTTCCAATTGTTGTTCCCTCTTAACAATCAAGTTTGCTAACGTCCACGCCTGGACCAAATCCCACCTACCTACACTCTCCGACATTCTCGCGTTGTGTATACATATTTTGTTAATATCCCCATCAAGAATGTACTTTTCGGCAAGTTGCTTGTTTATACAAAATAATTTTGCAACGTCATAAACGGAAATTAATGCTTTTTGAGTTGTTTTATTGTTGTGTTTGATTCGCGAGCGTTGCTTTTGAAAGTAATATGAAAAGACGGTCATATTTTCATTGGTACGGCGTTTATTAAACGTATTACCTAGAGCGGTTAACGCCCTCGGTGTTATGGTGTCCAATTTCACCGACGCTTTCTTCGTATTTATTTGACGTCCAAAACACACTAAGATGCTAACGGAACAAAACTTTGCGCCCGAAGTTCTGGGAAAAGGTATACAGCCATCATTGAATGAACCCAATATGTCCGGTTCTAAGTAAGCGTGTTGATGAAATCGATTGTTTTCTGTAGGATTAACAAGCTGTTCTAAAGCGACAACAAACTGTCTCAAACAAGGTTCCAGGCAGGTACGATTTTTGGACACTCTTTGTTGGGCCGTATGCATTAGAGTTTGTAACAGTTGGGTAGTGATGCAGCCATCGGTAGATGAACCTGGTTCGATTTGAAATGTTGGTGGAACGCCATTTGGGTACGAATTAGGAAATGTAACTTTCAGTATGATAGTGTAATTGTTGGCGTTAGCAATAGCAGTGCAGTAACGTTTCTGAGCGTCCATTTTAGTGACTTCTAAATTAGGGATTTGAACGTTCAATAGCGAAAATTCTTGTTGCAACGGTTGAGCTTTTCTTTGTACCTTTTTTTCTAAACTTATGTCGATCACTTCGTTGTCACTCGATTCAACTTTTTGTCTATTAGTAGGATCGTATCCACATAACTTCTGTAAAAACGGCTCGATGCGCCAGACTAGTAAAGTTTGATCCTTTGACCAGGTAACTAGTTGGAAGTCGGTGTCATCTGCTTGTTGCTTTCTCCAAGCAAATTCCAGAACAACGTCCCTGTGGCCGATAAAAGTATGCATAGGTGTTGCTCTGTTGGTGATGTTCCACAAGAATAAACTATTTTCTCCTCTCCTTAATTGAGGAACCACTACCGTAACTAATCCGTTACCAAATGGTGTATAACGTGCACGCCACACAGGAGCATTAGTCGTCAATACAAACTCAGCCCTTCTAGGATTGTTGGTATCAAAAAATTTAATTGTATTATCTTGACTAGACGTGGCCAACTGCGTTTCTATTTGTGGATTCCAATCTAAACCGTGAATTTTTGACAAGTGTGCCGCTATGTACTGAACAGGAGCACTACCTTTGCGCTGATCCCACAATTTGATATCACCGTCATGGGACGTTGCTAAAACATGTTGAGAAACACGATTCCATCTCACTTGTGAAGCTTCAGCAACGGCGGACAATGAAGATGCAGGTTTTCTGGAGTCTCTCACATCCCAGATATGTATGAAAGTATCCACAGAACACGACGCCAATAAATTTGGGTCAGATCTATGCCAATTCAAGTCGGTTATCACACGTGTGTGTGCTCGTATGGAATGTAACTGAGCTAATTCGCCCACTCTCCATGTCAATAATTCTAAACGTTGATTACTCTGTAAATTAAATAATTATTTTTTATGGTAATGTTATGTTATTCGATCTAATTCGGCTGGACTTTGTTAAGTGAGTGAAAACTTATGTTTAAAATAAGAATTGAATAATTTAAAATAAATGCAATAAATTGAGAATTTTAAGCAACTTAAGGATTTACAAGATATTTAAATTGGGCATTGGATAATAAACACATCAAAATACGAGTTTGTTAAAATATTGGCATTTACATTTTTTTATTTTAATTAAAAAGACTTATTAGATCTTGATTAGGCATCAACGGGATAATACAGAATGTGTCGTCAGCAAAAAGTGTTGTAGAAAATAATCCACTGGTATATCATTTTCAATTTGTTTTCCACAGTAAGGAGGTCATTACAGCATTAATGGACTCTGACCGTAGGTGTACTATCAAATTTTTAAAACTCAAATGGAATGATGACAATTTCACTCCCGTGAATATATAAACATATAAAAATACAGATTTTAAGACGTTTAACTACTTTATCTTTTAAATTACCGAAATAACGCAATGTTCGCCTCGATGCGGAGTAGGATTCCACTCTGCAGCACTAACATCGTATTTACTTTGTCTTGGAAATTTTCGAACGCTGTCTGCATCAGATTCATTCAAATTTCGAATTGCTATATATCTACGCCTACAATATCCAACTTTATTATTGCTCAACAGTCAAAGTTACTACATACCCAGCCAGTAAAACGTAAGTTCCAGTATTATCAATGGCCATCGCATTGGCCTGCAAATCCTTGTGTTCTAAAGCAGTAAAACATTCTGAATTCCACCTCACAGCCATTTTTAAATTTAAATTATGTATTAACATTAAAATAATATTTTCACTTTAATCGAGTTTCACCTCATAACCTAAAAACGTCAACATTCAAAACACCAATGTCAAAATCTCGCATTGTTTTGTTTTTCAGCAGTCAGATGACGCAACTGAAATTTCGGTCATGTAATAATCGATTAAAAATTTGTCAATTATTACATAATATCTTGTTTTTTTGAAAAACTATAATCATGTCCAATAATAATTGTGCGAATGCAATCGATTCCGAAGTAATTTCTAATGTTAAAAAGGAACCGTCATTCAATTTGGATGAACAAGAGCAAACGTCATTTGACTATTTGGGTAAACATTTATTTTATTATTATTAACTTAATAGAACAAATGTTTTGTATAATATCCAAACTCTTGGCAGAATCAATAGATTTCATGTCCTAATTATGACCTTGTTTATTTTTAAAATCAGTGGCGGATCCAAAGTGAGCTCAGCTGATCGCAACCCACTGTCCCTTTAACGTCTTTTTTATTACTTTAGAAAGTTTAATTTTAAAAATCATTGCTACTAGTTTTTGAATAAAACGCCTGCATATCTTTAAAGCGATTTTCGGATTTGCTACCGCAAATTTAAACTTACTGTTTACCGCGCGCTATTAATTTAAGTTGGTAACAGTGGACAAGTGAAGATGTCACTAATTTTCAAAGTGACAGTTTGTTGCACGTTTTTCTAATCTTGACATTTAATTTTCAAAATGTGCGAGTTGTTTGTTCTTGCGGGCACCTACGAAGAATTCCTTCTTGGATATAACTATCACTCGGAGGTAAATATCTTTGTATCTTTTCTGATATTGTTTAATACATTCTTCGTTAGGAAAAAGAAATTAAACACATTTTGCTACCCACAGTCACAGTGGCAGTATCAAGTGTATTGCTACTTGTGACCATTATGTAGCTACGGGTGGAACGGACGATCGTGTACACATTTACAATTTAAAACTACAAAAGGAGCAATACTGTTTGACGCACCACGAAGCTACCATCAATTGTTTACAATTTACACCCGGACACACTCACATCATATGTGGCAGTCAAGATGGTGTTTTGTCCATCGTCAGAGTTGGAAATTGGCAAGTGGAAAAGATTTGGGATAAAGCTCACAAAGGATCGGCTATTTTAGATATTGCAGTTCATTCTTCTGGCAAATTGGCTCTCACGTTAGGCGCTAATTCTACTTTGTGTACCTGGAACTTGGTTAAAGGACGTTGTGCGTACATAATTAATCTTGGCACGAAAAGTAATCATCCTCAGTCTTTGGAACGAGTAATGTGGGCTCCGTGTGGCATAATTTTTGTTTTATATGGAGGAATGTATACAGAATTTTGGGATATAGAAAAAGGAGGAATGATCAATGCAGTTAAGCATTTGCATAAGGTTATCAGTTGTGCCTGGCTATCTCGAGACTTATTATTGGTTGGTTACGCAAATGGTAAACTAGCAGTAGTGGATGTACGAGGCGAAGATATTAAGTACTATGATGCACATGACACGAGAGTAAAAGCAATAGCGACCAAGAATGGTTTTGTTGTTACCTCTTCCAGTGATGGTAAAATAAAAATTTGGGATGAGGGCTTAAATAATTTAAGTACAATTGATGCTGGATGTAGAATAACTTGTTTAGCCACCACAACTCTCACCAAAATAGGTAGATATACCTAATTCTAATATTTAAACTTTGTGTATATGTAAATATATTTTGTTTCAGAAAAAGTGGAGGATGAAGAGGAGGATGATGAGTCGACTACTTGAAAATGTAACCAAGATTCCTGTATCACAGCCATTACAAGTTCAAGTTTGGTAATGATTAAGAATAAAAAATTTTAAAAAGGTAACTTAATTAGAGTTACATTAAGTAATTGAGTTTGTTGGTTCCTATCTTGGTTAAGTTTTTATATTATGTTACAACATGCTTTTTGAATAAAGTAATCTGTTTATAAAATCGGAACGTAGTTTTTTTTATTTAAAATAATATAAAGTAAATAAATTACTAATTAACCATATTAACAGGAATGTGGAATTGTGATCATGAAAAGTAAAGTTAAAAACATTATTTTTGTGAGGCTAATATATTTATCTTGTTATCCCTCATAACCGAGGTCTGGATTTGTGCTAACCATCACTAACTGATTTTTTAAGATATTTATTTTTATTCCAAGATATTTAGTTATCGTGAGCACTGTCGTAGGCAGAATTTACAGTGTCTGCTATGTTGTGCAGATACTGACAGCTTTCTATGTGTGCTAGGTGTGATAATTGCATACCTGTTGAACGGAGTTACATCAAAATGCGACTTAAAATGATTTTCTATGGAAATCCATAGGTTATAGATTACCCTCCAACCCCGCACTGAGATTATAGAATAACATGCTTTTGTTGTATCTACATGGTGTCGGGCAGTTTTTACTGGGCAGATTTCGGCTACCTAATTTTTCTTCAAAAGTGCAATTCAAAAAATATAGTAAGCGGAGTCTAGAGGAGGAAGATATAAAATACTTCCCAGTATATGTCATCGTTTCCAAGAAAACTAAGTCGGTATTGTAAAATTTCTGCATAATTTATAAACAATTACAAATATAATGAACAATTTCCAAAAAAGTTTGGAAATAGCAAAGAGTATTTAGATCTATATACTCTTTGGAAATAGGTAATAATCACTTAGTGCCAAATCTGGACTGTAGGAAGGATGAACAATTTTTTCGAACCCGCATGACGCAAATTTTGTCTTATGAACAGGTGCATTGTCTTTCAATAAAACTATGCCTTTTCCCTCTTTTTGATTTAATTTTTCTTTTAAGCGATATAAAATACCAGCGCAGTATGCGCCTGTGGTGGTAGTATGATTACTTTTATAATCAATTAAAAGAATTCCTTCAGAATCCTTAAAAATTGTTTTAAAAACTCTCACTTGTAATTTTGTTGATTATGACGAAATGAAGGACATTGATAAAAGATGGTCGCTTCCTTCTATCTCGTTCCACGAACTTAAAATAACCCTCCTCATCGTAACTACTTATTTTAATCTTCATATCAAAATAAAAATTTCTACAGCTTATTTATTTTTTTAGGCGATAGAAACTTTAAGACCGAAGCCGAATTTGTATGTTACTATGAAGATTTTGGCAGCAATTTTAAGAATCTAAGTCGAGAAATTAAAATCAAAGCAGAAACGAAATACATCGAAGAAATTTCATAAAACCTACAGCCAGTTGAATTAGACGACAATCCCGATAAACCCTTTATTTGTGAAACTTGCAAATGGAGATTTACCACCGAAAGTGGTCTGCAAGCTCACGTAAGAATCCATACGGGAGAACAACCTTACTCATGTGAAGTTTGTGAAATGAAATTTTCTTTAAAAAGTAGTTTGCACATACACATGAGATCGCATACCGGAGAAAAACCGTTTCGCTGTAGCATATGCACATTGAAGTTTAGCAGAAAAGTTTTTTTAGAAACGCACATGAAGCGTCACGTCGAAAAACAACCATTTAATTGTGATATTTGCGGTAAAAGATTTAATCAAATAGATCACTTACATATGCACACGAAATGCCATTTTTCCCAACAATTAGATAGGTCTTTTTGTTGTCAAATTTGTGATTTGCTCCTTTCTTCCGCAGCAAGTTTGCAGTTGCACCTTAATCGTCACACCGGAGAAAAATCTTTTACTTGTCATATTTGCCAAAATAGTTTTTTTGATAAAAGTAGTTTGTATGCGCATTTTAAAAACCACAATGAAGGTAAAAGTTATATGTGCGATTTTTGCAAATTAAAGTTTTCCTACAAATGTGCATTTAAAATGCACGTAGTAACTCATACGGGCGAAAAATATGTTTGTGAAATTTGTAAATGTAAATTTAAATATAAGTCCAGTTGGATCGTTCACATGAAAATTCACATGACAAGAAAGCCGAACGTTTGTGACATTTGCAAATTAAAATTTAATGATGACTCCTCTTTCAAATTGCACATGAAAATTCATACGGGTGAAAAGCGCCATATTTGTAGTGTTTGTAATTTTGAATTTACTTATAAAGGCAGTTTGAAGGTGCATATGCGACTTCACACTGGGGAAAAACCCTACTCTTGCTATATTTGTGAAAAACGGTTTACTCAAAAAGGTACCTTACAGGTGCACATGAGATGCCACACCGGAGAAAGGCCGTTCATGTGCAATTTATGCGGTTTAAAATTTTCTCAAAAAGGTATTCTAAATTCGCATGTAAGAAATCGCCATGAAAAGAAAAACGGTTCCAATAGTTAATAAGTTTTATACTGTTAATTTTAAGAAATAGGTAATTTGTTAATTTTATAAATAAAATATTGTTGGTTATACAGAAAATTGTTTTTTTCTTAAATTTTTCTATTTATCAATGGGTAAAATTATTGCTAGTTTTTCAAAAATTCCTTTCGGAGAGAAATATATTTGGGTCCACTAGTTCGACAAGCTCTAATCTTAAAAATTACTTATTGAATCTAAAATGTTTCAAAAATTGTTCAATACTTTATTTATTATAATAGTCAGTCTCATAACATAAATATACTATATTTAAATTAATAAAAAAATGTTTTTCCAAATAATATTTGTTATAAAAAATTGAACTTTACTGCTCTGGTACACAAATAACTGTTTATTTAAAATCAAATTATGAAAATTGGGTTCTTAACACTTGTTTTTCAAAAAATTTGAGAGTTGATAAATCCTAATTGCGATTTTTAATATCGATGAATAAAAAATTTGCAGTTGTACTACAAATTTTGGAAAAAACGGCAATAAAGGAATGCGATCATTTTATTGGTGCCCTCATTCCTCTTTTCACTCGCTCTAATTAAACCCGCTCATCAGATATTAAAATATTGGTACCTGGTACCTCGTCGGACGATAAGTGAGAGAACCCAGCCAGGACGCACAGACTGGCAGCACATTTAATTATTACGTAATATTGTGGGCTTAATGCAGGACACCCCAAATTCATCCTCACTTGAAAAGGTTTGTAAAAATGTTTTCTTTCGTTTGGTGAAGTTATTTTTATAAGAAAAAGTGTACCTTCGAGTCAGGGTTAATCGACTCTGCCAAAATTTTATTGTACTTCGGGTGACGGTTCAAATTCCCTGATCGCGATTTTTACCATTTTTGAAGTGGATTATGAAAGATGAAGGTCTAATTAGCATATAAAAAAAATAAAATTTGCGGTCGGTTCACACATTTTAAAAAAAATGGCTTTAAAAATTTATTAACAATGCAATTTACTCATTGGCTCTTTTGAAGTGTAACCCCGCCCACCAAAATTGAAATAGGTTGTGGCGACAGTAAATATACCAGAATATTGGTTTTTACAACGAATTATGAAAGATAATGGTGTAATTAGCTAATAAAAAAAGTTAAATTTGTGATCGGACAATATTTTTGTTAGAACTTTTTTAAAAATCGCTTACTTATCTACAAATTAGGTTATAACCTCTAATTGTCCAGAATCAATGGATTTCGAGTTATAAATTAAATTAAGGGAAAATATGTTAAAAAATGCAGGTTTTAATTTTTTTTTACTTTTCTTGCGATTCCCGTATCTCTTAAACGAAACGTTTTAGAAAGAAACTAAAGACCTAAACCGAAGAGGAAAATTAAGGGCTAAAACTTTGGTTAAATAAATTTTTTTTAGAAACCAACCGTTTTCACAGAAATTCTGAAAATAATGAACAAGATGTAGGTAAAAAAAATTAATTCATAAAATTTATTTTAATAAATTTTCAAAATGGCCTCCTCATTTTCAGCACACAGACGTGCTCTTTTCAATAGGTGTTGCACGGTATTATTTATAACGGCGCTTTTTTCGTTAAGTTCTGTCACACTTATCTGTGTTCTTTTCATTAATTCTTCTCTGGTCTTGGGATTTATTCCATCGCTGTAAACTATAGCTGTAAGGGTGCCCTATAAAAAATAATCGAAAGGTGTTAAATCGGGTGATCGTGCCGGCCAATTGATAAATCGTTCTCTTTTATCAATTTTTCTGGATACGCAATATTTAAAAAATTTTGTACTTCTTCACTTCTTTTTTATAAGTATTTGGGAATCTTCCGAATTCCGTTAAGTATCTACAGGGATTTATTTTTACATAATTTATTGTTCAATGCATCTTGATTAGTTTAATAATAATTTTTATACAAACCCGTGTATCCTAGAAAAGACTTTTGCATCTGGAAGTCTTCTTTGGGGATATCTTCTTTGGTATTCTCCTTTAGTTGCCAGCCGTATAAAAAATGCATATCGGCGTATTCGAGGTTTGAATATAACATAATATTGATATAAAATAAAACACGAAAAGAAATTACGCTTAAAGCTAATAAAACAAACTAATTAACAATATAAATACTATATTGGATTAAAATTTTTAAAATTAAAAGGTTAAATAAACAATAAATCGAAATATTATTCGTAAGCTTTCAGCAATGGTTACTGCTGTCATATCATTATTATTAAACGTCTGATAATATTTCGATTTATTGTTTATTTAACCTTTTAATTTTAAAAATTTTAATCTAATATTAATTTTTTCTATAGTTACTATAAACAATATAAATTAACAAAGTAATTATCGATAAACTCAAACGTCAAACTCTACAATACATTTTGACATTAAAACAAATGCTATAAATCAAATTGAGATTTTTAATAATTTTGTGAATTTATTTTTTTACCTACACCTTGTCAATTATTTTCAGATTTTCTGTAAAAACGGTTGGTTTCCCAAAAAAATGTATTTAACCAAAGTTGTAGCCCGTTAAATTACCTATCCGGTTTGGGCAATTAGTTTTTTTCCTAACACGTTTCGTTTAAGAGAAACGGGGTTCGCAAAAAAAGTACAAAAAAATTAAACCTGCATTTTTTAAACATTTTTTCTTAATTTAATTTATAACTCGAAATCCGTTGATTCTAGACGATCAGGGGTTATAACCTAATTTTTAGATAAGCGAGTGATCTTTAAAAAAGTTCTAATCTATTAAGTCTCAAAAATTAATAATGTCGAAGCTATGGCCGTTTGAATTCAGAAATTTAAAATTTGGACTTGGACAAAATTTTATTTGAAAATTTGTATTAGAAAAGTGTCCTTTATCACCACCTCAAAGGTTCTTTACGGGGACACCCTGTATAAGGACCATTTTTAAATTTTATTCGTATCACAATCATAACATATTATTAAATTTTGTGCTGAGACTTAGCGAGGTTTAAAAAATATGCACGCATTTCCAAGTCATTAATTTATTGTAATTTTCAAATTAATACTTTTTTAAATTAACAATCAAAAATTAAATACCTATACAAGTAATTTAAAAATTTAAACAAAATTTAATATTCATTAATTAAAAATTACTTCTTAGTTCTCAAATAAACATATCACACCAAGAAATGGTTTAAATTATATTGATCTCTGAGAAAATTGACTAAATAAATTAACTTACATGTAAGTATAAATTTAAACATTATGGCACAGCATTATTAATTAGAAATTAAATATTTCATTTAATTGTATTTTTATTGAGGCGAGTAGTCCAAAAAATACCAAGTCCTTCCTTCTCAAAACTTGGCATTTCTTCGGCCACCCGCCAAGTCAATAATCGATAAATTAAAGATGTCGAATCAACGTTAAATAAATACCTTTAATTTCTAATTAATTCTAGGATAGTAGTACAACACTGAAGATCCTGGAAGCTGCCAATTTGATGCGTGGAGTTCGATCAATTGAAGAAGCGTCTTCCTAATAACCGGCGATCCGGCAGTCGCGAGAAAACCATCCCGAATGCTCACGAGGAGTTGTTCCAATTGGGATGGCAGTTCGTTCTCCAAATCGCGTCCAATTGAAGCCAACACAAAAAATAAGCATTCGGTTTCGGGCAAACACTTAATTGGCAAAGTAACACATGCTTCACAACACTTGGCCAAAATTGATAAGAGTACGAAATCTGGTTGAAGAGCTTCGTATTGATTTTGACGTTTGTGCCTCTTAAATTTGCCACACATTTCGGTTAAAAACCACATAAACGCGGTAAAGCGGGTACCTTCCCCAATTTTAACGCCTCGTAAAATTTTGTCCCTTTCTTGAAACCATTGTTGGCACGTGTTCAATAAGGATTCCAAAAAAGTTTGGGTTTTTTCTTTTTCTATTATGGACATACAAAGTTTTGCTCCCGCTTCGGAAAAACGTATGCCTTCTACAACTCTTTCCATAATCACCTTAACCAAGTCCATTAGTGTACGTGGAGATAATTGGTTTGGATCGTCCATGGCAAGTTGTAAGTAAGCTTGGTCTTCGCCAGCGAATTCGCCTAATTCTGTGTTATTGGCGGAAGTGGTTTTTAATTTTGTCGCCAAGTCTTTCGCGTCGACGGCACTGAAACTTTTTGATTTTCGAACATTTTGGGGAAGATTCGTCGTCGATGGTGGTTGACTATTTTCTTTATAATTTATATTGTACACCTTTGGAGTTTGTTGCTGCATTACGTTATTATTTATTTGAAAATTAACTCTCGGAAGGTGGTTTAAAATTGCATGAGTCGATGATGAATGCAAAATCGGTAAGTTTATGGGTGCGTTCACTAGAGGAAACATGGAGTGAGGTGTGCTTAGTACTTGCCGTAAAACATGGCCGCTGGATTTTGAATGTTGCAAAGGAATGGGTTCAAAATAGTGAGCTATATTGTTGGTGGATTTTGAATTTTGTAATTCGTGTTGCATGGTAAATTCTTTTGCGTGAACGTTCAATTTGGGCGACATGTTATCGGATCTTACGTTTGGTGGTCTATAAATTTCGATGCTTGGTTTTCCTTTCATGGTAAGCAGAGTTTGACTTCTTCTTTTTTGCGGATCCTTGTTTGGTTTAATAAAACTTCTTTCTCTTGTAATCGTTGCCGTCGTGGATGTGAAGTCGGTTTTGTGACTGCGTTTTAATTGATTTATTTGCATTTTAAAATTGAAGATGAACACGAACTAAATGGGCACAACACCGCACACGTTCCGAATTCAAATGCACACCAAACAATACACCGACACACGTTTACCACATTTGGAATTCAAGGTTCGTTTCGCGATTGGCCGATTGGTATTTGTATAGGTGATGGAAAATTAATTTTTAATTTTATGTCTTCAATTACCTTAATAATGATGTTTAGCTAAGAGGTTAAACCGCACATCAACTAGAACACTTTTTGCGAAGTTATGTTGAACGCAAGCTTATCGTATTTTTAGAACATTATATTTGTCTTCCGAATGCATTTACGCAGCGCTTATAAATAGTAATTTTACGTGCGATACAAAAAATATAGATAGGTAGTACATCTGTAGGTATTAATCGTAAATAAATAACAAACTCAATAAATTAAAACGATGCAAAATATTTCAAGCACGCATCACACTCCGTGGGCAGATGTAAGAATGTGGAAGTGTTGTATGCACATGGAAGGAGCAATAAGTTTAGGAAGCATAGCCATGAAATTGGCTAATTATAATAAATACACTCACACAATTCATGTCAAAGGAGAAAATTGTAAAATATAGCATAATTGGCGATGAAGTCACACCAGATTTCGTCATAAAGTTAATTAAGGGTCACAGTCACTACTTGAAATAGTAGCTCATCTTCTTAATCCAATTTTAAAATTATTTTTTTTGAATTATACAAATTATTTTAATTACAAAATTTAAACACCCACGTTATTAGATAATTTAGTTAAACGGTTTTGGTTTACTTCCCGGTCGCGCCGACTGTACGCTGGGCGAAACGGCTGTTGAGTTGCCATGGAGCTGAGGGGTAAAATAAGTAATCAGTTGAAGTTTTCCACAATTAATTATTAACTGTCGCGGCTTGGCGCTTAAATGTATCAACTACTAAGCCGGTTCGAACCCGGGTCGAGTAAAAACTTTATTCTGACCGTCTCACCTGGCAGTAGGTATAAAACGCACCCACCAAGACGCATGGTATTTTATGGCTAAATACTCCTCGATGGGAAAGGCCTTTATCCAACAGTGGATAGAAAACCAAGCAAGAACAATATGCCGAATAAGAAAAATATGTCATGGAACTGTTTGATAAGATTAAATACTCAACCAAAAAATTCAATCTCCGAACCTTCAAGCCCTTTTGCTGTAACCCATGCCGTGATGGCTTGAATGGCTTCATTGCCCTCCACCACCCTGACGTTGCAATCCTAGACTATCTTCCACAAATCCAACAAACGTTACTTCTTTTTTTTGGTAGGACGAATCGAAGTACCTCACCGTACATAATGTTCCATAGAGTTGGACCCATGAATGAACCTTGTGGTACTCCTCTCGTCGTTTCGATCTCCCGAGAGTCTCCATCTCTGCTCAGTATTAGACGCCTCTCGTTTAGACAACTGATTATGATATTATATTTCTTCTTCTGGTAGCTATCATCTTGGCTATAATCACTTTATTCACTGCCGAGCGGAAAAGCTCTCTGGTTGTCATCGAAAACCACGTTTTAAGATTCCTCAGCCATGAAATCCTCCTACGCTTCTTTTTCCGGCTATTTTTCTTGTAGAATGCACTGAAAGAGCCGATACCGTTTTTTTTGCGTCAAAAGGGGAAAATCTTCACAAAGACACCACCAACCCGTGCTGAGTGGTAGTGTGGAATTTTTACTCACTAAAAACCCCCTTCCGTTCGAAATTTGCTTAAGCATTTCTTCCGTTACGCACTCGCGTGTTTTTTGCCCTTTAGGGTCGTAGTTCTTCCGATTGACTATTCTTGAACTTCTTCGTTATCGCCATCGGAAGGCTCTTGTTGGTGTATTTGTTTTTCTCTTTGGTCTTTTCCTCTAGTAGCTATGATTCTTTTAACCAGTTTTGACACCGCCTCCCATGCCTCGGTTGTTTCAAGCATGGATTGCAAGGTTTTCCGGCGAAAGGAGGACACCCAATGTTGCCTCGGTGTTCTGCCGCTGTGTTATCTATCGCTGGCAGTGGAAAAGTGTGTGTTCCCCAGTGTCAATTTCTTCGCAGAAAGAGCATTTGTCGTTTAGTGATCTTTTGAAACGATGCAGATAGGCCTCGAAGCACTCATGTCCAGATAAGACCTGGGTTAGCTCGTATGTCAGTCCGCCATGCTTCCTCTCGCACCAGCCCCTTATTGTAAGTATGCGGCGGTGGGTCCATCTGCCACGTTTTCTTTGTCAGGTTTCTATTGGGCATTCTCTGATGTCATGTTTACTCTCCAGTGGGTGTTAGTAACTGTATTTCCTCTCTTGGGCTCGGAGGTCGATGGATAACAGCGATGCAATCACATTCGCTGCCTTTCCCTTGAAGTTATTCTATGGCCTTTATGATGTGAAGGTAAGTTTGGGTTCAAAGTGAGTTTGCCTATATGGGAGGCCCGTATAGAAATGATGGATTCCGCCACCGATGCGAAGACTTTTCTCTTATTTTCGGCAGGGCCACCCATGTTTAGAAGGAACCTGGCAAATATGTCGATCTAGATTTCTGAGTCCAGAAATCGGATGATTATTGGTCGGTGCATTCGTCTTCTGCACACCAGCACCGCTTCCGTTTTCTCAGGTACCAGGTTGAGCCTTGTAGTATTTATCCAAGTTCTTATAGCTGTGATGGTTTCTGTGGCTTTCTTTTCTATCTGTTCTTCTGTTTTTCCCACGACTATTGCGTTTAGATCGTCCGCAAAGCCCAGCAGACTCACTTCCTCTGGCACGTTGAGAAAAAACTTGGTCGTAACCAATGTTCCAGAGCACCGGTGCCAACACCAAGCCCTGGGCCACTCCTGATGTGACTGGAACCCTCTTGGAGTGAAACGCTCCTGTTATACCTGTTTTCATTGCGCATTACGTGTCCCAGGTATTGCAATTTTCCGGTTTTATCTTTGTGAACCACCTCCAGTTTTTTATTCATTCCTCTGAGTATCTCTTTATTAATCACATGCTCCATCCAAGAAGCTCTCAAAATTCATCTGAATAGCTCGAACCTTCTTCGTCGTTGACCCTGTCAGCGACCCCATAGAACAGCACCGAAAAGACATAACAGCGCAACATTCTGATCTTTATTTGAGCTGTCAGATTGTAACTTTTAAATAAAGCGGCCATTTTTGTCAACACATTTTGTGCCATCTCAATGAGTCTTTTAATTTCCAGAGAGTCGTACCTTTTTCCAGTACAGATTGACTATAATTCTAAAATCTTTTCCATCTATTCCAGTACTCTTTAGGATATCCACCATTATTTTGTACTCTGTCGAATGCTTTTTCGTAGTCGACGA
Source organism: Lycocerus yunnanus (assembly GCA_036346125.1). NCBI lineage: Eukaryota > Metazoa > Arthropoda > Insecta > Coleoptera > Cantharidae > Lycocerus > Lycocerus yunnanus. The sequence goes on from JARFIX010000050.1 coordinate 3,123,008, forward strand.
AACAGGCAAACACATCGCAGTTCACATCCCTGCATCTTTGAATCAGTACTTGGGCACAAAACAATGCTTTCACGTTTCCCAATGTGTCCCGAAATCCAAACTATGTTGATGTCATCTGTTCCTCACCCAGCTGTAAACTCTTCTATAGATGATTTTCAGGAACAGTTTCAAAAAGTAACTCATTTAGGCTTGTGGTTCTATAATCCCCGCATTTTTTTGCTCCTTGCATCTTAGGTAGGGTGACCAATTCCGATTTGAGCCATTTCATTGGGATTTTTCCGCTATCATATATTTGAAAAAAAAAATTTGTAATCCATTTTACTTCTTCCTTCTCAATTAATTTAAAAAACTCTGGCTGTATCTCATCCGGCCCCGGGGTCTTATCATCCTTCATTTGTTCTATGGCTGTCTTTACATCTTGTGCACCCGACTTGTCTTCCACTATGGGTAGGCCTTCTCTTTCATGGTACAATAGTTGCTCTATATATCTCTTTCAGGCATTTCGCAAGTCCTCCTTGTCTATTACCACCTAGGTAATAAACCTAAACTGCGATTTTGACAATTTTTAAAGTGGATTATGAAAGATAATGATATAATTAGCGCATAAAAAGTAAAATTTACGGTTGGACAATCGGGGTTCCACAAATTTTGAAAATTTATTTACAATGCAATTTTCTCGTTGGCTGTTTTGAACTGTAACCCCGCCCATCAACAATTCAAATAAGTTTTTAGCGCCAAAACTAATTATTGTAAATAAGTTTTTTTTATATTTTTAATATACATATTAAAAGTAAAAAAATTGTAAACTCCGCTCCGAGCAAAAATGTAATGTAGCGTATATTTTTAAGGAATAAGGTCCCTCGGGGAGCCTGAAACCCCTACAGGGCGCGTCCCCAGGTGGCGGATAGGGGAAACCTCTCCAGATATGGAGAGGAGGAGGGAAATAAAATACCTCCCGCGGACCAACAGGCAATCAGCGTCTGTTCTCCATGTTAGGAGCGGCTGAATAAGAGGAGTAACAACCTCATTAAAAAACCAGGGTTCATCTGGTCCGGATGATAGCACCCTGTAAGGACCCCTGCCAGGGTACGGCAAAGCTGCTGCCTTGCAGTAAGACATTGATTTGTCAAAGGCTAGAGGAAGAATACCTTGATAGAAAAATTACCCGGTCCTCCAGGTTGGGGTTGAGGCGTCAGGCCGGTTCCCTGGCACTCGGAAAAAACAATTAAATACCAAAAAGCCTAACATACCAAGCCTCGGAAAGGATGGAAAATGGAAACGAAAACAGCAAATGAAAAGGACTATGAGTTTCGGCACATGGAATACACAAGGATGTCGCGGAAAATTGATGGAAATTGCTCAGGAATTGGAAAGGTTCGACATTAATATAGCAACCCTGACTGAAACCAAAAAGAAAGGCACAGGAAACGAAGCAGTTGGTAACTTTATACATCTTTTTAGTGGAGTACCTAAAGAAGAACGAGCCAAAGAGGAGTATCCATACTGATACATAAAAAGCTCAAACATAAGATAACAGATTGGGAAGCCATCAATGAAAATATAATAAAAATAAACTTAAATATAATGCAGTCAAAAGTCACCATATTTGGAGTGTATGCAGTCTCGGAAGATGCACCAATTTCAGATAAAGAAAAGTTCTTTGGCGAGTTAAATAGCGAGGTAATGGCAATAGGAAATACCAGGGATATAATTATTCTAGGGGATTTAAATAGTCGAACGGGAAAATCTGCGAATAGTAACGTAGTGGGCCCATATGGCGAAGAAATTAGGAATGACAATGGAGAACGGCTAATCGAGTTATGCGAACAGAACAAGTTGAAAATTATCAATGGATTTTTCAAACATAAAGAGATCCACAAATTTACTTGGACCCAACAAACCCGAAATCTTAAATCGATAATAGACTATGCCATTACAAGAGAATCGAATGAAACAAACATCACAAATATTAGAGTGCAAAGAGGAGCTAATAAAATATCAGACCACTACTTGATGAAAATAAAAGTTTTGTTCCCCCCGGTACATAGTATGGAAGAAAAGCAAACCACACGACATTCCGAAAGTATATTAGACCAGGAGATATATAATTTAGAAAGCCTGCATCATGAAAGTACAAAACTGCTATACCAACAAAGACTAGATAGTAAGTTAAAAGATATCTCAGACCAAATATTAATATCAGAAATATACGACAATGTAAAAAGCAGTATAAAGCAGGCTGCTAGGGAAGCACTAGGAATACAGAAAAAGCTCAATAGTAATAAATACTGGTGGAATGAAGAAATTCAGGAAATTGTTGAAAAAAGAAAGAACTGTACATAAAATGGCTCAATACAAAAAGATAATGATCTGCAGACGTACAAGGAAGTAAATAGAGAAGTCCGGAGAAAGATTTTAAATGAAAAAAGGGATAGTTGGGATCGGAAATGCAGAGAAATAGAGACCTACATAGGGGGAAGAAAATGTACAGAATCGTGGAGATTTATAAATAAAGTTAAGTCTCCACAAAATAACAAAGTTAATATACAGATAATTCCAACAGATAAATGGATCCAACATTATAGAAATTTACTATCAGAAAACAGAAGAGAATATTCAACTGCGGATGTACAAATAATAGTACAAGGGGAGGAAATAACAATAAATCCAGAAAGAGTAAAGAAAACGATTGGAACATTAAAAAATAGAAGATCCCCCGGACCAGGAGGTATTTATGCAGAATTGCTAAAAAACGGAACAACTAAGCTTCTTAAGATACTTACATATATTTTCCAAAGATGTGTAAATGGAGAGGAAGTTCAAAAGAATGGAAATTAGCTTACATCAGTTCCATTTATAAAAAAGGAAATAGACAGGAATGCGGGAATTATCGTGGAATATCTGTAACAAGCACATTAAGTAGAGTTTATGGTAAATTGCTAAGAGACTTGACAGAGGAAGAATACAAAAATTATGAGGAAGAAGAACAGAGCGGTTTTCGAGCGGGCAGATCCTGTACAGATAATGTATTCTGTATTAAACAGATAATAGAAAAAAGAATGGCTACTAATACTTCAACCCATCTGATGTTTATTGACTTGCAGAAAGCTTATGATAATGTCCCTATCGTCAAATTATGGGAAGTCCTGCAAAATACAAATATTAACCATACAGTAGTTACTGCGATACAAGATTTATATAAAGGTTCGCAAGCCGCGGTAAAAATTGGAAATACAATCTCCGAGCCATTTTACATTAACAAGGGTCTCAAACAAGGATGCTGTATATCACCTACACTATTTAAAATATATATTAATCACGCTCTAAAGCAATGGAAGAGAAAGTGTAGGGGAATGGGTATAGAGATGGACGACCACTCCTGTGTGTATACTTTACAGTTTGCAGATGATCAGGTTTTAATTGCTGCTGACAAAGATGATTTACAATATATGACACGCAAACTTGTGGAGGAATATAAACGTTGGGGACTATACATGAATATAGAAAAGACCAAATACTTGTGCATCGGAGAAGAGAGTACAGATATCGAACTAGAACATCAAGAACGAATAGAATCTTGTAACCAGTATAAATATTTGGGAATACAGTTTGATAAGCAGGGCACGGATGAAGCTGAAATTAAAACAAGAAATGTACAGGCTAGAAAAGCAATCGGAAGCCTGAATGGGATATTATGGAGTAAAGAAATGGGAAAAAAACGGAAAATACAAATATATGAAACAATAATAAAAAGTAGCCTATTGTACGGATCAGAAACGTGGAGAATGACGGAAAAAGTGAAAGGAAAATTAAAAGCTACAGAAATGGATGCATTAAGACGGGCTGCAAGAATATCGCGTTTAGACCGCATAAGAAATGAAGAAGTTAAAAGAAGGATGGGTATCGAAGGTACAATAATCGATGATATAGAGCGAAAACAGCTAATTTGGTACGGTCATGTGAAGCGCATGAACGAAGAAAGACTGCCAAAAAAGGTTATGAATTGGTTTCCAAGAGTGAAGAGAAAGAGGAAGACCTAAAAGTCATGGAGTGAGGGAATACGAGGGCTATGAGTATGAGAAACCTAGCTGAGAAGGATTGGGAAGACCGACAGGGCTGGAAGTTAGGCATCGGACAACGTCGAAAGACGTTCTAAACCGAAAATATATATATATATTTTAAAGTGGATCCGAAATTGGCCGTAATTGCGTTTGTCAAAACCACAGCCTCCGCTTCGGTCCCCTTCGCTTTAAGGCGTTTTGACAAACGCTTTCCTAACTAAAAATATTCTTCTAAACCTGGTAGCTCCTCCCCGATTGCGAGTGTCGACCTACCTACACCGTACGGACTGGTGATAGAATGTAGGTAATTATGACGTAATATTACACAAAAATACACTTTCGTGTGTTTCTCATGGGAAAATCGTAATTTTCAAAATTGAATTGTGGCCTTATTAGAAGTCCGACTAAATTCATCCTCGCCGTAAATGTATTTTTGAGCTCTTTTGTGTTTGGCGAAATAATTTTATAGGAAAAAGTGTACTTTTGAGTTCAGGTTTATTACCTCTAGCCCACCTTTCCATCTTCGTCGACAAGTTTACTCAAAAATCTTGTTCTGAACCAGATTGTAAGTTCTCTCACTCTTCGATGTGCATTAAAACTGTCTTACTTGTTTTGGAACAGTTCTATTTTTGAGCATTTCTTTTTTATTTCTACTTCTTTTGCTTTTGTCTAATAATCTTTTTAAAGATTTCCTTGTAGATTTCTTTATATTTATTTCACCTCATTAAGGATTTTCAGTCGTCTTCGTTTTTCCATCAATTCCAAAATATTTTCTGTTATTCATGTTTTCCTTTTTATGGGTTTTGTACCGCAAAAATGCTGCCAAATCAAATCTAGCGATGGGTACCTCAGGGTGGTGGGAATTTTTCAAACCCCACAAAAGGGGTGGTACAGAAGGTTACCCTAAAACTAGCTCAGACGCTACACACTCAAAAACAATGTAATTCCACCAAAGGATTCCAGGGAGTGAGAACCAGCTTGACAGTAAGGATGCCCAAGCCAGCGTTATAAGTGGACGGCCGGATGTAAGATGGAAGGTAGCGCCACGTATTTTAACGAAATCCTTACTGGCAATGTAGGTTGGTCCCGTGCTTCCTAAAACACGAAACTGAAGCTACCCCGAATCGGAAATAAAAAATACTAACCAAGTCGGTCAAAATAACAAAGGTATATTTACAAACTTTTAACAAACATCTCCCGAAACATATATATTTTAAAAACATATAAACAACTCGTATAACAATATCCCCGACAGAGGCACCAGTTTTCCAAACAGTAAGGTTTTAATTTTTAAACTATAAACTTGTCTCCAAGAAGCCAGAAGGGCCGACAATCTTAATAAAATCTTATACGCACACTAATTTTGTGCGGTTCATCCACAATTATATAATCAATCGGACGCAGATCGATCGTAATGGTATCAAGTAAAGAATAACAAATATTTTTACCAAATTGTAAACAATACTATGTATACTCGAGCTCGTAATGTACAGTGCACCGTATAATACGCTTACAACGATGGAATTCAAAATATCGGTAAATTAGAAATTTGTCAATTAAAAAAACAATTACTTAATAATGCGCCCTAAAAGTTATCAAATGTTTCGCACAAAATATAGCCGTTATTCGCGCAAACTCGTCAAATCCAAAACCAAAATTTAAATTAAAACCCACTTATCTTTCGGCTGATTCCTGATGGGGTAGGTAGAACGATAGCCAAACCAAAATCCAAAATATCCGTATAAGCTGGTGGAAGGGCTTTCCATGGAAAACGAAATAAGGCTCGAACACGATGGAGTGAGACTAGTACCAAAGAAACTCCAGGATATCTTACAGTAAACCAATCATCAATAATCCAAAAAAACAAAAAGACAACCAAAACGCAACATCCAATTCCAAAATATTATTGATTGCGTAGGTGTTAAACGTAACTACGTGTAGTTCTTCTCTTGCATCAAATTCAACCACTTTTCCAGAAAATTTAAATCCACAAACAATGTGATATGGTTTCCTTGCCAGACTACCAAAGCCATACAGCGCAAAGAAAAACCAATTATTCTGCTGTCCACTTTAAATCCGCAAATAGTGCGAGTCCAAAAATCGAATATTCCAACATAACTCCAAATAGGACATAAAAAGTATTACAGCAGTCTTCTTGAAGGTGATCAAAATTTAAAACTTTGAGAATTTACCAAATTATGCGTTACTAGTGCAATCGATGCGCTCTCTCAATCTTATCTCCCACATTTTCCTAACCTCGAGCAAAGTTAAAATCCCGCTAGAAAACCTAATAAAGCTAAAATTTGAATATACAAAATTTTAATGTAACAAATCATCAGACTTTGTCTCTTTTCTGATATTTTTTACTACCTTCTCGAATTTTTCTAACTCTTCTTTGGTATTTTTATATTTATGTCTTGTGGTTCAAACTTTCATTTAATTCTTTTCAACTCTTTTCGTATTTTGTTTTTCACGGTGAGGTTACGGAGATTATTGACGTCCACTTGCTTTATTTATCTTCTTTTCTACTTTTTTTTTTATTTTGAGCTTCCCTACTAGTGAATTATGGTTTGATCTTATGCAGGGCTCCTGGGTATGTTTTAAGTTTTTATGTCTTTCACTCGGTCAGTAGGATGTTATCTATTTTATTTCGCATCCGGCCGTTAGGAGAATCTTTAGGTGATCTCCAATAGTCTTCTCGATAGTAATTTGAAGAATGTATTCGTTACTGTTAATTGTTGTTCTGCTGCGAAGATGCTTAGCTGTTCTCCTCTCTCATTCCGTTTTCCCAGTCCGTGAGAACCGAGGGGTTGACCACCTGGTATACATAATTTTGTAAATGATTTGCAATTGTTTGCAAATTTTGCAAATGTGTGTAAATTTTTGCAAATACCTGTAAATGCCTGTAAATATTTGCAAATGGCTGTAAATGTCTGAAATTGTTTGCAAATATCTGTGTAAATTTTTGTAAGAAAGGCCGCCACTGCTCTCGTTATCCTCATAAAGCCTTGTAAGAATCATCTTTTCAAAAAGCTTCCGGGATGGTCAATTAGGTATATGGGCCTTTACTATGAGAGGTTCTCCGAGGCTTGGTGCCTTTTCGAATAGGAGTCAGAACTGACTTTTTTACCTCGGAGGAAAACTGAAAGACAGTTTTTGAAGACGACCAGGACGGTGTCTCCGAATTCCGCCAGTCATGGTTTTGAAGGCCGCCCAAAGCCTTGCCGTGTGAAAGCCGACCACTGCTGTTTGGAGCTTATGCCTAGTAAAGAGGGGCCAGACTCGAGAAGTTTAGCCTTAGTTCGGCTAGCTCCGAAAGACACCCGTTGCTACCTGTTGAACTCTTGTTGGTGTGAAACCTGCTATGGGTGTTCTTTCCTTTATTTTTCCAAACCCTCATTACCAAACCTTCATCGGGGACCTTCATCGGGGAAAAAAATTTGGTTAGTAAAAACTTGGTTTAAATATTTACAAACAATTACCTATTTCAAATTGGGGTGGAACTCCGTTTTGGTGTAAAATGTCCAATGTCCGACTTGACTTTTTCCAACGCATAAACAGAATGTAAATTTTGACTTACCACCCAAGTACATTTTTAAGCGAATAAAACAAGAGTACGATATTCTCCGGCTATGGTTAAGTACAAGAGATCCTAATCAAAAAACTAAATTGAAAAATCTGACCCATAGAATTAGGCGAATACAAATTCAATTCACATAAAAAATACTTCAATGAATGGGAAATCGGTGTATCGGGACTGTGGAAAACCACAAGGTGAATCCTATGAAAATCGCGGAAGCAATGCATCTTTTGAACCATGCTTTTGTAATAAACTCTGCAGAAACTCAAAAAGTTTGAATTTTAAAATTTAAAATCAAAAAATGACTTTGGGGCCATAAATAAATCTAAACAAATTATATTTATCCTTCACACTACATATCCAAAACAGTAACATGATACATCAGCTAAAGCCACGCCTTCTGCATAGAATACTAATACAAATGCTGCTGTTTTGGATATTATGTAGTGTAAAGAATGTATATGATTTGTTTAGATTTATCTATAACAAATCTCGCCACCGAAGCCACTGTTTTGATTTAAAATTTTAAAATACCATAAAACTGATACCACGCCTTCTTGACACGCCCCTTCCCCACAACTTAATCTACATCACCGCTTATAATTTCCTCGCCACGCCCCTTGGCATCCTTTTTTACTTTAATTGTTTTAAGCATGCCTTTCTGATAGGTCCTTTCCATTAATTATTCTGTCACTAGAGTTACCTATAATTTATCTATGAGTGAGGCGATATGTCATTCTCGATGGTTTTATAGAAAATCATATGCGAAAACTTTTTTGAACTGTCACATGACATGGTTAACAAAAATTTTATTTTGGATGAACCCAAGCAAGGAACCTCATCAGCACCACTTAATTTCTAAGGTTAACCACGCCTATGGTTATAGAATGTTTTATGTTAAAATTTATACCAGCAAATTGGACACCAAACAAATCAATTTTTCTTTTCAACCTGATATGTACGTACGTGTTATCTCTAGTCTAATCGTGCTTTCCGTCATCATGTTGTTCAATGCGATTTTCTTCATCTTTATCGCGATCGCCTTCATCATCATTTACAGCAGTTCTTTGAGTCTTTGGAAAGTATGCTTTACAAAGTTAAAGATACATGAAGAACATGACATGAGGCAGGTGCCCGAACCGAAACTGGAAAGAAACTAGTTTTCTTCTTGTGAGTATCTCTGTGATTAGGTTAATGCGTCAAATAGAAGGTAAAAAAATCACAACATTGACTTAGGTTAAGTTACAGTCTGAAAGCTTTTGTTTGGCAATGGCTTTGTCATGGTTTCATGTTAAGCTTTGGATATGCATTTTAAGGAAAGTATCTACCATCGTGCTTATGAAGTGTTTCGCTTACAACGGCGTTTAGATGGTATCTACCATACAGTGGAGTGTTGGTCTTTGCTGATGACTATATAGATTATCATAAGTATTATGGATAGTGCACCACAAGATGTAGAGATGATTTCTAGTGCTTGGGAACGGGCAATACAGTTTTTTAACTTGTTGCCGTGTGAAGTACACAACCTAAATTGGATCAAATATAAGAATGTTTTCAAAAATTACCTCACTATGAAATCATTTTTGGATTTGATTTTCTTGATTTGCATTTGATGGGCTGTTTACTTCAGAAGACAGCAGTTGCTGTTGGGGGGTTTGTGAAATTTGATGTAATTTTATTTTATATCGACGCATATACAATTGAGAGTGAGAGATTTTTCTAAAATGGAGGTTAGGAAGGAATTCAACATTCAAGAATTCAATTTTCATTAATTTATTTTGCGATTTTATTAATAAAGCATTCTTTCTTTAAAATAAAAGCTCTGTTGGGACAGAGGGGGGTAATTTTGAAATTCCTCCACTGAGTGCCATAGGTATATTTCTTCTAATAAATAAAAGTGGTGTGATGTACTAGATAAGGGTGACTTGTACTTTGAATTTAATTATAGCAGCACAATTTTTTTTAAATATTTATATTATAATAATTTTAATTAATATTAATAAATTTTTTATTATTTGTTTACCTAAAATTGTATTAATAATAATAAATTATCGACGTCAGAAACACACCTTCCATTAACTGCGTTTTCACATATCAAAACAAATCACGTTATTAATAATTATACAATAACAAATAATTAGAATAAATATGCTATTATTAAGTGCATATGTGTATTTATTTATTTTATCGCTTTAAATCTTAATTCTATAACATCGATTTTAGATCAAACGCAAAAAACACAATAATTATTCTGAATTTTAATTAGTAGTTAACAGAGGAGAGAGGAATCACTTTCTTCCATAAACCAGTTATAAACTCATAAATCGCTAAAATTTTAGGATTATCCCAACTTTCGAAGCAAAAACTCGAAACCGTTAGATTATGGCTTCGCAATTTTGGACACGAATAAAACGCCATTATTATTTAATTATTCATATTATTTCATTCCAAACATTGAGAAGGGCAAAGTTACCGTGATCACACCTATATTTTTAAAACCAGTAACCACATTCTCTCTAATTTATAAATTTTTTTTATCTCAGACCTATTTGAGGTTCAAACCTCTCAAACTCATTGCCAATCAATTTTCTTACCAATGTAATAATTCTCATAATCCTATCCCCCAAAATAAACGCTGACGTAAGGGTTTGTCAGTTTTTGGTAGTCCCTTTATGTCGTTACGTAAGGATTTAAAATTTATTTAAAAAAAATTTTTATTATGTATTTATTTAAAAAGTTTACAATTTATTGTTTTATAAGATAAAAACAAAACAACTTGAATATTAATTTAACACAAAAATAAAAATTTAATTTAAATAAAATGAATTATTATATTAATATTTTTTATATTTGTGAATTGTAGGAGATTAATCCCAAAATGGAAATAGTTGGCACTCCTGCCCCCACCGTAAGTGACTTTTTACCATGACTTTTTTTCCTTGGATTATTTTTCCTAAAATCAACCTATCTGCAAGCCTAAAGTTTCAATACAGCAGTGTTAAACTAGAGAATAAATAAACAAACAACTTTTACCAAAGTGATTTTTATTTAAAAATTCAACGAATACCTAGCACAAAACAGTAAAATAAATGAATAATAACTGAAATGTATGATACTTAAAAAGGATTAAATTTATTATACAAAAAGATTCAAGTTTCTTTCATAGAAGGATCCAACAAATTTCCTATACATAGAAGCTTGATGGGTTGAAATCTCGTGATTATCCATGCTCACTACAACATCAGTTATTTTTCCTAAATATTTTCAGAAAATGTAGGAACTATGCTTTGGATCGTTATCAAAAAATAATATACATAACCTAAAAATAGGCGTTTTCTACGCATTTATTATATACATATAAAAAAATTAATATATTATATTTACTCATTTTAAAGATAAATGTTATAGCAATAACATCTTCTAACATTTTTCTTTGATATCTGAATTGGAAATTCTAAAAATTTATAGTCAAAAACGGCTATTATTTTTTTATACTATAAAAAATTACCTTTTTATCGAACTTTTAAGTAAACACCAAAATTAAAATTAATTTAGTTAATTTTATCAAATATTTGAAAAACTTCATTGTAAAATTTGTTATTTTTAAAATATTTGCTAAACCCAAAAACTAAAATTTCCCCCAAAAAAATTGTTCTTTTAATAATAAATACTTGTATTTAAAAACTACGAGTTAAAAACTAAATACCTTGCTGGTCATATACACTACCGGTCAAAAGTATTTGCCCATGCAATAAGTTTTCCTAAAGTAAATATTTTTTTGTGGAGAGAAAATTTCAAATGCATAAATAAAAAGTTCAATTTTGCTTTAATCAATATGTCATCTTCTATTTCTAATAATTACTTCACACAACTATGGCATTCTGTTGTTTTTAGTAAAGTTGTTGTTGGAATTTTCTGCCATTCTGCCTTCAAAACATTCCACAACTATTTTTCACTCGTAGAACACACTTTTTCTGACCTACCTGCCCAATTCAACCCCCAATAACTCAATGGGGTTCACATCTGGAGACTAGGGAGACCAAATAATGGTTTTTAAAATACCTTCGCGTGATAACTGATCCAAATATAATATTTTGAGCATATTTTTGACGTATGTTTTGGGTCATTGTCATGCTGGAATGTAAACGACTTTCTAAAAATTCTCATTCCAAAAGGAAATATTTGCTCTTTAAGAAGGTTATTGTACTGTTCTTTTTTCATGATGCCTTCAGTTTTATAGATATTCCCCATTTTATCTCCACCAGAACACCCCCAAACCACAACAGATCCTCTGCCATGTTTTACAAAAAGCAGTAAAAATTATTCGCTCTCTTACTGTTCTTCGAACAAAAACTCGTCGTTTTGAACCAACAACCTCGAATTTTGATTCATCGCTCCAAAGCACATTTTTCCATTCATTTAATGTCCACTTTTGATGTTTTGTGGCCAATTCCAGTTTCTTCTTATTTTTTGGACATAAAAATGGCTTTTGTACAGCAAAATAGCCTGCTTCTCAAAGTAAGCGTTGGACGGTTGATCCACTGAGCGGTTTGCATCGTCGCAAATTCGCTTCAGCTGCTATTTCCGGTGCAGGAAAACATCGGTCACATCTATTAGTTACCACTAACTTCCTATCTTCAGTAGAACTTGTGATTCTAGGCCGTCCAATACGTTGTTTACTCAAGGGTCAACCGCTAGAGAATCGTGTACAATTAACTTCACACTTCACGTACTTCATCATAATTCTCCATACTTCTTTGTCCTTCATAGAATTCAGCAGTAATTAATCGATCCTTTCAGTATCAGAAACTTTCAATTTCTGAGACTTACAGAAATAAAATTTGAGCACTGGAGGTGTTCCACACCCCGGATTGAGTAGATTATTTATATCAGAAGTAAACTAAAGATCTCCGTTGTAGAGGCACTAGAGGTGTTTCCCCCCCAGCCCCTCGGATCAAGTAGTTTATTTTTATCGAAGTAAACTGAACTCTCCTGTTGCAAAGATCTACCTCCCAGGAGTACGGAATTTATAATTAGGTAGTTTATAATTAATTGTCAGATTACGAATTAAACACATTTACTTGGCCATAGTTAATTTTAATAAACTTGAGATATGCTTAAATATTTAATTCACTTTTAATAAAAATAAATTATTTAAACCGGGGATCTGGGGTGTGGAACACCTACAGTGCTTCTACGGAGATCTTCAGTTTACTTCTGATAAAAATAAACTACTCGGTCTGGGGTTCTGCATGTACTGCAATGTTTTCATTCCCAAAAATTTTTGCACTGGAAGGTGTTCTACCCCTCCACAGTACTTCATGTACTTCATTAGATGTGTACAAAAACTTCACCAGCGGTTAACCTCGTGTTTACTACTTAAACTTGTACCTTCCTTGAGTTTTTTTCACATTTCAGTCAATGGTTCGTAGTGAAATTTTCATTAACCTTGCATTTCTCGATTGCTTTTGCCGGTTTAATGATAAACAACGGCACCACGCGTTTCCATCGTTAGTTCTTTTTTTTTCGGCATAATTCTTCAAAAAAATTTAAAACAGCACAATTTTAAAAAAAACAGGTTAAAAAATTATGTCTTCACCACAAAAGATAAAAACAAAGTGAAATTTTAATATTTTCTAAAAATGACAAAGAAGGGATGCTACCTGATATGCAAATCTTCGTTTGATGCAATATCCTTTGGGGATCCTTTGCGGAGGAACATCTTCCGCAATATTCTTTGAGGATATTTAACAATAAGAAAATATTTAAATTTTTTTCTACATAATAAATAAATTATCTTTTTAGGTTTGACATTTCTCTCTATATAATAATGTACCTATATATTATGTATTTAACTCCATTTATCCACCTAAATACTACAGAAAATGTTGTATATAATTCTTTTAATCAGAATTTTTAATTCTGATTTAATTCTTAATTTAATCAGAAAGTCAACATCCGGAACGGATAGGCACCTGAAGAAGAAGAAGAATCAGAATGCAATAATCGATTTTTTTAAGTCGACCATTTTGTTTCGCCATATTTTTTAATTTATATATTTACAGTTATTTAGAAGAAATATCAAATTTTTAAGTTTGTTTATACGTAAAATAAGAATTTGTTTCATAAAACATTCTTCTTCTTCTTCGGATACCATAAACTGTCAGTGCGTTGGCGACTTTTCCTTCTCTATTTGTGGTGTGCGTTCGAAACGTCATCACATTTATGGGGTCCACCGTTTATCGTGGGATCCGAACAGTCGAAAGTGAAATACAATTCATTTTGAGGAAAATTTACCAAGAAGATTACACCTCGGTTATTTGAAATTGCCTTCCAAAGGGAGATGCTTAGAATAAAGATCTTCTTAGCCTGGAGTCAAACCAGGTATTCAACATTAGCAATCAACACAAAGAAGACTGGGTTTCAACTGTTGTCCATAATGTAGTTCTCATAACTCCTCCACGACCAAACCCAATGCTTTCATACATTTTATTGATTTTACCATGTGAATATGTAATAGCACAGTTTATAAAATGAAGTAAGTTCTGTCACTTTTTCACTTTTAGATCATCCCCTTTTGATTCCAAAAGCTAATGAAATCTTCTGTTATGATAACTGAGATACATCTCTAGTAGCTAATAATGTTGATTGTTGGCAGAAATCTGGATGAATTTTATAATTTTAATGGAGTGCTCAAATGGCATTCAACGGATCATGAATCTGTAGGTCAAAGGCAGAATAGGCCGATAGTTTTGGAAAAAACCATAGTGCTGTGATGAGCTTAAAGTAGGTAATGGGGAGCCAAATTTACATAACACAAAATATCATTAGCATACCAGCTTATTTATGGGCTTAAACTTAAAATTAATTGTTAAATTTTTTTTTGGCGCCCCAAACAGGATCTTCCTCTTTGTTTAATTAAATTGCAATTATTAAATTAAATCGAACTAGGAATTGAAGGGTATAAATGAAAGTGAACTATTTATTTTGAATCCATTCAATAGCGCAATAAATTATGCAAATCATAATAATTATTAATTCAAATTATAGAGAAAATAATAAACATCTTAAAAAACCAAGCGCAAAAAACTATCTGTGTGTTATCACCAGGGGGAAAAATAGAAAGAATTACGTATAATTCGAATTATGACGGCATAGTCTGAAAGGAAGGCGATGGAATTGTTGAATTTGTTTATTATAATATTGGCGCATTTATTTAAATTCTGCAATATAACGAAGGTCGGTCAGTTTTATTGAATATCTTGAACTAACAAGACGAACAAGTTCTTCTAATTCTTGCTGTGGTAGACGTAGTAAAAAATTTACTGTTGTGTGATAATGCTAGATTCTTTAATAAAAGTTAAGTCTTTATCTGGAAATAGGTGCGATACCGACAAGATCTGGAAGGTGGTAGCTTCCCAAGCGGCCAAAAACTGTAAAAATTACATCAGAGATATTGTGGATAATCTCACATTAGAACCAAATCCAGAAAAAAACGTCATTGCACTTTCTCTAGGTTAGTTTAATTTTTTTATTATAATATTATACCTTTAGCTTTATTCCGTCTTCCCCTAACTTACATTTTTGCAAGACATTGTGCAGAACTGAAAACTTTCCATTACGAAAGCAGGAGTGGGCTGGCATCAAAATTTTCAATATTTCTTTATTTGAAGGATTTGTAGAAACAATTCAGAAAAAGCGTCGCCGGTGATTTTATAATGACAAAATTTAAAAGATTTTTGAATAAACTATTTTTCCGCTCCTGATGCCTTTAAAAAAGAAAAAAAATTAAATAACATTACATCTTAGAACCTAAAAAATCGACCGAAAATTGCTCATTATTCCAGTGGAGAAAAATATAGCTAATTCGTTTTCATAAACTAAACCTTGCTTATATAAAATAATATTTTTATAAAATTATTTAAAAATCAGGATAATACAAAATTTCTTTTGAAAAATTGAGTGCCATCTTGAATAATTTTACTTAGAACCTAAAATTAAAAAAATTGACCGGTGCGAAATTTTGCTTATTATTAATGTGGCCAGTCCGTCCCTGTGCGAAAAATCATTTTCATGAACTAAAACTGCTTATATAGAATAACTTTTATAATATTATTTAAAAATCAGGATAATGCAGAATTTCTTCATGGTAGTGAATAGCTTGTAAATTTTGAAGAAATTGGGTGCCATCTTGAATAATTTTACATTCACTTTTCACCTTTTCGATTTTGAATCTTCATTATTCAAACAGTTTTCAAACGACCCATATAATAACTGTCGTAATTTTTCCCTCCTGTGCGAATGGGGGACTCCCCTGAGCAACCCCTCAATTTCTGAGGTTTCCGTGTCACGGCACTTTTAAAAATAGGACATATTATTTCTTATTGGGTTTCCCATAATCAGATCATTTTTACTACGATAAACTCTTTTGTAAGTCTTAATTTCCGGTCGATATTGAGATTTACTTTTTAATTCTTTCAAAAAACACCTAACAAATTAAAAATGTGGAAAATAGTTTAAAAATGCAAATCAAATAATCATACGATTTTAATAAGAATAACATAAAACAAGTTAGTCGCCAAGGCAAGATTTTTTCACTTGGTTCCTCAACTGATATATGTTAAATATTCATAATAAAATTTACAAAAAAATTCCACACGTGTGTTCATAGGAATAATTTATTATATTTTTTAATTTAGGCGATCCGACTGTTTATGGTAATTTAACACCATCTCCCGAAGTAATAGATGCCGTTCTGAACGCAATACAACGGGGAGTGTGCAACGGTTACGGCCCAAGTGTAGGAACTGAAGATGCTCGTACAGCAGTCGCCAATTATTTGTCCTTTAATGGTGTAAACTTTGACCATAAGGATGTTGTTCTCTGTAGTGGATGTTCGTCCTCGTTGGACTTGTGCATTACCGTTTTAGCAGATCCATCGAAAGGGCATAATATTGTTATACCCAAACCGGGATTTCCAATCTACAGAACTTTGGCCGAAAGCCTTGGTGTCGAAGTGAGAACTTATAATTTACTTCCCGAGAAGCAATGGACCGTCGATTTACTTCATTTAGAAAGTCAAATAGATGACAACACCGCAGCTATTGTTTTGAACAATCCCTCTAATCCATGCGGTTCTGTTTTTGACCGAGACCATCTTAAAGATATTTTGGATATCGCAAATGCCCATAAAGTTCCAGTTATAGCCGACGAAATATACGAACGTTTGGTGTTTCCTCCAGCGGAATTCGTATCGACCGCTTCTATCGATTCCGAAGTTCCCATTTTAATATGTGGAGGATTAGCCAAGAGATTTCTAATACCCGGATGGAGAATGGGCTGGATAGTAGTTCACGATCCCGTCGGGGCGTTTGATCCCGAAATAAGAAAAGGATTATTATGTTTAAGTCAGAAAACTATTGGATCCAATAGTTTAGTTCAAGGAGCTTTACCCGACATTCTCAAGTTAACTACCCAAAGTTATCACGACGATTTAATTACCACCCTTCACGATAATGCCAAGTTAACTTACGATATTTTATTAAATGTTCCTGGTTTGACGCCCTATATGCCAGACGGCACAATGTATTTAATGGTTAAGATAGAATTAGAACGTTTTCCTGAATTCGTTAATGGGTTGGAGTTCATGCAACGACTAATGGAAGAAGAATCAGTATTTTGTTTACCAGGCGAGGTAATTAAAATTTTTTTCTATTTTAATAGATACTAAGTATTTTTTATTTTTTGCCTTTGTTTGGAAGTTTTCCTACAGATTTTTCTTATAATCTTCCAAAACACACGTAAACAATTGGAATATTATTCCAAAGCCCAAAAAAAAGACGGTACAAAAATTACATACAAAATGGCAGGAAAAATTGACTCGTGCCAGATTATTTATAAAAATAATGCGTCACAGGCAAGGTCAACATGTCTGCAAGGCCAGTTTCCAACTAAGAGAAAGTGTAAACATAACTCACCCCTAGATCGTCATCAAACTTCCTCTTACTTTCCAAAGCATTTTTTATCGATATCGGAAAATTCTCATCTATCCAAAATAATTTTTTCTTTCGGCACCTCCAATGCCCAAAGTTTTTCACCTTCATATGATTTTTTCGAATTTTGAATTTTTCTAATTATTGAAAAACGTTGGTTTTTGCTGCACTATAATAAATAAAATAAAAAATAAAATGGAAATGAAGGTTCACGTTGAACGCATCCTTGGGAAATAAACTTACGTCCATTGGGAAAGCTCACGATATTTAAAATCTGTAACAAAAGTTTAGTTCTCACATAATTAACTACGAACTAGAAAGATGATCTGGCTTTGTCTGTCTTTTACAATTTTTTTTAATTGTAAAAGATCTCTCTTCACGAGACGAGGAACAAATAATTAAAATCGGGATTATTCCCTCAAAAGCGAATACTTAAATGAAAAATATAGAAATGATGTAATTTCCGTTTCTGAAATATTAGTTTTTAATCTTGAAATTCAAAGTTTTGAAATGTTTTTTCAATATTGCAAACCGGTTCAAAGAGTACTGCCAAGTTTGGTAAGAGTGGATTTGAAAAACTCCACTTCAAAGTTTCATAAATTGTTAAATACAATATCTTCGTGGATTTTTTCTGCGCCAATTGAAATTTTCTCATCGAAATGTATTAGAAGCAGTAAAAAAATTGTTGTTTTTTTCAAACTTTTAATGTTTGGGGTCAAAAACCTCTTTCTTTTTTTCTAAAATGTGTACAGAAGTTAGTTGCTCGTTTTATTGCATATTATGTCGCAAATTCGCCTAAAACTGACGTAAATGTTATCAAGTTGCTCAAAAGTTGTTTCGAAAAACTTTTTGATTCATAAGTTTTTGTATTTGTTATAAAAAACGTCTTGAAGACTGAAACCGCTTAAAGAAGTTGCCCGATAACTAAATTATTGCTAGTCCGAACTTGATCCTGTGGGACCCATAATATTTTTTGCATGCTCTTTTCACGAATAGTTGGAATCAACTGTCACAAAACTAACTTACTATCAGCACTTTAATTTGAAAAATGTACAATTTCTCCTTTTCCTTAATAAACATAAATATAAAAATTTTCGCCCCAAGAGTGCCATGGCGAGATCAATTATGAGTGACGTAACTGACCGCGGTCTTACACGTGCAGTTGATGATGATGATGATAAAAATATTTAATCTTCTATCGCTCAACCAGATTTAATCGATGCACTTTTGGAATAGCACGTTAAATGTAGTTGCACAAAGATTTAATGTAGTGCATGCGGAAAATTTAGTTCGGTGCAATTCCAATACAACATCGATTGTATTATTTGGTTGTAGGGTATTCCATCCCTCCCCCCATCGGGTACAATTTAATTTACATGCTTTCTTTGATTATTATTCCCACTTTAGGTTCACTCAAAGAAAATATAGTCATAGCTTCAATTCCCACTTTCTGAAAAGCAACGGTGGGTCAAATTTTTTAAAATTAGCAACGGCCAGCTAAAACATACTGCAATACCTTTATATCGTTTAAGTGTTGTTAGAAATAATGACATATACTAGAGGGGTGGGCGTTTTTACAACTGAATTTTCTTCTAACGGGGCCAAAGTTGGAATAATTAGAGAAAGCACGCAGCTTAAACTCTTAGAGATCGGGAGAAGGGCTAGAAACCCAGTTCCATCACCAGGTTTTTTTAAAAACATCTGCAATTAGGCAAATCTAAAAATAGAGGCTCTTTACATATTTCTGTACCAAAATTATTAAAACTAGCAAAGCCAACAAAATAGAAAGTTAAAAGATAATACAAATCTGGCGGATTCCATCTGTAAACATAAGGCGACGATGTTTTCAATATATTAACTTAATAATTAATAGTTATCAAAATAAATAATGATGAAACCATAATAAATACATTTGTTTTCTTTTTCAGTGTTTTGGAATCTCCGGTTTTATGAGAATTGTGATAACAATACCATCTGACCTGATGATAGAAGCTTGCAATCGCATGCTGGAATTTTGCAATCGACATTATATAGAATAATTTATTGACTGTACAAAACATAAAAATGTATGCCATATTACTTTCTATATTATAACTCAAACCGCAATATTCACAACAACAAGTTTAAATGCATATCAGTGGAAAATTTTTTATAAAACTTGAACTTATGTACTCTATATTTGCATTACAACTTTTATAATAAACTCAATGTTGATCTAAGTGCCTACTTCCTTCTTCTCGGTTCAACTTTAAGAAACAATTTGTCAATTAAAAAATTGCTTATAAACAAATTTATTTATATTAAATACTATACAAATACAAGTAAAAAATTAAATAAATATTCAGGAGAATTATATTATATACATATTCGTACTAATTATAATGGTAAAAAAATTATTTAAACAATAAATACTTACTACAAGTGCAGTGGCAATCAATGCATTAAAATCTAACTTATGAAAATAATTGAGAACCAGATAAATATAAAAATATAAATAGTTTACCTCCCAAATAATACCTGACGCAATTTTAATTCCCAAATTAAAATTGGTACTTAAGATTTAATACTCAATCATCAAGGCACAAAATGTTTACGAGTCATAACAATATATATATTTCAATTAACTTTCGTGTCGTTCAGGAACACAAACAAATAACTTAGCACAACAAGAATTAAATGAATTAAATGCATTATTCAGCCATTGTGGCTTTGATTTCCATCCAATTGTAACAAAATATACAGGGATTCCACACAATACAAACGTTAGTCCTATGCCGACCTCCCACGGACTGACGTAGCATGGGAATGTTACCAAAAATGCACATATGCATAAGAATATCACAGGAAGAGCTAAAGATACTTTAATTGGCCTTTCTAGTTTTGGTTTCTTGTAACGCAACCACAATAAACCAGTCACACTAATTGTCGTAAAGAGGGCTTCAACAAAAGAGACATAATTGATGAGAACGTATACATCTTCAATTATAAGTAGGACTAATGTGATGATACACTGAAAAAAACAATTCAGGATGAGTTAATAATATTTCATTCATCTATTATTGTTGAACCAGACAGGAAATAGGTTCAACGTTAAATATTATATATCGAAAAAAGTAACTTACCATAAAAATTAAAGAAGGTATCGGAGTGAGCCTTTTAACATTAATTAGTGCGATGGCACTGGGTAGATGACCCTGACGAGCTCCTACGAAAAATAAACGAGACGACGCAAATATTGCTCCATTTAAAGATCCAAACGTGGAACACGCCACAAAAATTGGTATCAAAAAGGAAAATCCTCCCAACATCTTATTGCCAAACGTTACTGCCACCGCTTCCGATGATAAAATTTCGTCGCGATTTAGTACGGCAAAATAGGCAACATTGGTGATAACGTAAACTGTAGTCACTAAAGGCATCGAAATACAAATTGCTCTGGGAAGATTTCTAGAAAAATAATTTAATGATTAGATCAATAAAAAAACATCGAGAGTCATATTACTTATATGGTTCTTTAAGTTCTTCCGTTACGAAATTTAAATAGTTCCATCCGGAGTAGGAAAATAGCCCCGAGTAAAATGCCAGGGCAATATATCCAGGTTCGGTTTGGGTTTCGGCCATGGGCTCCTCAAAGTGTTGAACGTTTCCGGAAAAAATTGACCAAAATCCTGCGACGACGATAATTAATAAGGCGAAAATTTTAGTCGCAGTAAAGGAATCCTGAACTCGGGTCACCCATTTTACATTGTAACAATTTATCACAGTCAAAATGCACATGGTAAGAGCCGCAATTAGCCGAATTGCTGCATATGGTGGTTGGCAAGTTGGCCACATTGGTTGCAATATGTATTGAGCAAAAGTTATGGCAGTAATAGCATTTCCAGTAGGAACCAAAATGAAAAGTGCAACCCAAAGGTATAAAAACGCAGGTAACGGCCCAAACGCATCCATGATGTATGCGTAATCGCCTCCAGATTTAGGAATCATCGTACCTGTAAGAAAAATTTGATATGTAAAAAAATCATTTCTTTATTCTTGTATAAATTTTATTAATTAGTTGGTGTTAGAACCGCTCATTATTTTAAAGCGAATTTTACATTGTACCAAATTATGTGTGTTGCAAGTAGCTGCATAATTTACTACGTGGATAAAAATAATATTGGCTATCATACTACGTTGTAACATAAATAAACAAGCCATGTAAATAAATAAATAAAACATTTTCGTTAGTTTATGCAAATTTACCATCAGATTGTTCCTTTTTCAATTTTGGTAATTTATAATGTGGTAGGTCTTTCATAAATTTTAATCATTCAAATCGTTTGAAAATAATTAAATTTACTAATTAATAATTTGAAAAATTAATAATTCTTAACATAACAATAAATTCATTTTTTTTTACTTGGCATTTCAACGTGTTCCAATTTAACTTATGTCGTTAAATTTAAATAACGTCATTTTAAAACAAGTTTTATGTTAATCTAAAATTATTATACTATCAGCAATAATATTTTTTCTATATAAGTAATTTTACGGTCCGATCCAATACTTAGAGATAAACCTTTCAAATGTATGAATAAACTCATTGTAAAAAATTAAAAGTTAACAATGTATTATTTGTGCCTACACATACTACTATTACGATATCTAGAGTTTAACGTGGAATTATAACCACGGCACAACGAATTCGTTACTAGCTGGAGATGTTGCCAGCACCTTGTGAGGAGCACGGTCGGAAAAATCCTAAATTTACTCCTAAATAAACTGCTAGCCTACAACCATGCTCATGGATTCTGTTATTACCGGTTTAATATTTTAGTTAAAAAAATTGACAGTTGTTTCCTTGTGCGTATACGTATTTTATATTATCGTAAACAATTTTCACGTATTTGCAGATATTTATTTCAGGATTTCGACATAATCCAAACAAAAATCTCGAAAGGATTGCGTCAGAAATGAAAGAATTTGGTGTATTTCAGTGGTGAAAGTACCTTTTAAGAAAAATTTCTCAACTTTCTATGATGGATTTTATCGTACAAACTACTAAAAACAATAAGCGATTAAGCTGCACGACGCAAAGTGCGGCGTAGGAGTTAACGGCGTTCAGTATAAATCAACGTTGATAAGAAAAAACCTCATAAAATTACACGACCTGGCATTACATTTTATCTGACAAGGACACAATTCAAACAAATATAATAAAACAAAATATAATCAACTTTATTTATTTTGGCCGAATTCAATTTTTTTTCCTTTAGAAGTTTATTTGAAATAAAATTACCTTTGAATGAATTGTTAATAAACTATCGGTTTTGCAAATAAAGTAATTACAAATTTGTTTTGTTTTTGAATGTTTACCAGCAACCAAATAATTGCCATTTGATTTGGTACTTTAGTTTGATTAAAATTTAATTGAATTCTTTTGTTTAAGATGTATTTAATAAAATTCAAATAAGGGACGTCCATTAATTACGTAAGGTATTTTTCTTTAAATCCCACCCCCCTTGGTGAGATTTGGACCCCCTTTCTTTCTCCTGTGAGATTTACCCTACAATTTTTACCACGCCGGAGACCAGTAAATTTTTGTAGTGAATCCGTTATTAATGTAATTGTTTGAATTACAAAGTTGACGTGAGATTTTCATTGATTTAGATTTAACCTTTAAATGAGATTTGCTGAGATTTTGCCGGACCCCCTCCCCCCATTTTAACTCGCATAATTAATGGACGTCCTCTGAATAAATTTTTCGGCTGAAACGTCAAAACGCCCGATAACAAAAACGTCGAAAGTCAAAACACCGAAAAACCAAAACAACGAAAACAAAAACCCCGAAGTCAAAACACCGAAAGTACCACTAATCTAAACTAGATGCCTCTTATAGAGTAAAATAAGTTTGCGACATAATAAAAGATATTTGGACCAAAAATAAAGAACTAATATACTATATTATATTTGTTTAAAAATAAGGTTCAAGTACGATACCACGAAGTCTTTGTCTGAGATGATTTTACAAAATTTTTTACAATTAGTTAGAGAACGTTAAAACTAGGGATGAACTCGATATTTCCAATAATAACGATAAAAATCGATTTTAAAAATCATGAAAACGAGCGCGATTTACATTCTGTTGACAAAACATGCATACCGACATACAAGAAACAAATGGGGCCAACTAAAGCAGCGCGAGGAGTCAGTCGCTCTCTGCATAGATAAGAAAGAGGCTCCCTGCTATCTGTCGGGTCAACGTCCACATTTTTCCGTTCAAGAGGATATATTAATAAGTAAAGCACTTACACTCCGCTTCGCTCCGGCCGCTCCAAGCCGTTTTGACAAACGCAACTACGGAAAATCTCGATTTCTCCTTAAAAATTATTTTCGTAAAATACTTCTTAAATCGTCATGGTTCAATGGTTTATTCAAATATCAGTACACATACCTACTCTAACAGTACTACTCTATAAAAGGCATCTTATTTAGATTAGTGGTACTTTCGGTGTTTTGACATAGAATAGAAACTTATTTGCCATTTTGTGACTTCGTTTTTGAAAATTTATGAATAAATTTTTTCATAATAATTACTAATTTTAAATACACGCTCAGTGTCTTTTTCTTAATTAATTAAATTAAAATTCGATATTTTCCAATATGAACTTATATTACAATACATTTTTAAAATAAATATTTCTGCCTTTAGTGTTGAAAATCTTTTTAAGTTTTGAATTATTTCGTTTTTTTAATAATTAGTCCGTTACATCAAATTTTGTTTTAATTTTAAAAAACGAATTTTTTTATTATTTATAATGCTAATTCTGATTCAGGGGTGACCTTCCCTAATTAATTAATTAAAATTTTTGTTACTTTTCAGTTTTTGAATATTTTTACAATATTGTTATTTTTACAATATCGTAATTTTTACATTTATGTTGTGATAATTTTTAAATTTTTAATTTTTCGGCGAGAGTTAATCAATCCTGATTACGATTTTCATCATTTTTTTTAAATTATAAAAGATGTTTGCATAATAAAATAAAATTTGCGGTCGGTTCATAAATTTAAAAAAAAACTAATTTAAAAATTAATTTGAAATGGAATTTTCCCATTGGCTCTTTTGAAAGTAACTCTTCTTCTTCAGCCGTTTTCTATCCACTCCTGAATGTATGCCTCTCCTTTTTCCTTCCACTTTTTTTTGTCTTGCGCCAGCTGTTGCCAACCCACTGTCTCTCTTATGTCATCTTTCCATCTTCTTTGCGGATCAAAAATTAAATTTCAGTGGATTTTATACTTACGACTGGCATCTCGTCGACCACTGTGTGATGACTCAGGCTCCACGCAAGGACCGCCAACAGAATGCATTAAATTATGACAAAATATTGCGCAATAATTCTTTCATGTGTTTCTTATGCGAATTTAGTGAAATTCAAAATTGAATTGTGGGCTTATTATAGGACCCATCAAATTCATCCTCACCTTAAAAATCTTGTAAAAATTTGTCCTCTTTCGTTTGGTAAAGCCATTTCTATAGGAAAAAGTGTACTTTTGAGTCAGGGTTAGTAAACTCTTGGATATTTTTCTAATTTATAATTTGCAGTATTTTTTTTTATTTAAAAAAAATTGTAATAACACTCATTACGTAATTATATATTTTAAAGGGATTTTTAATTTTCTCATAGAAAATGAAGCCCTGCCTGCGACCTTAATCGATCATGCTCAGTCATGAAGCACTTCTTTTGTATTTCCTAACTAAAATTTTGATTTCAATCGAATACGTTTAATTCGCGGTTTTTCTCTCAACTGACCAATATCAAAAATTCAAACTGGAAGGACCCCCCCCCCAACCTTAGATATAGAAACCTTAAATTCCGGAAATTAATTAAATTAAACCATGGAAAGAATTATATCAATCAAATTTTCGTTTAAAAAACTTCAAATCAAATGTATTAGATATGAAATTTTTTAAAATTTCAATTACAGTCAGGTCCGCTTATAACGAGTATAGCTTATAGCGAGCGTTCGGTTTTAGCGAGTAATTTTTCAAGGTACCGAAAATTATCCATTACGCTCAATACATTTTGAGTTTGCTTACAACGAGCTTGGATATAACGAGCACATCTGTTTTAACGAGTACATTTGATTTGCAAAATTGATGAAATGCTTCACTTACAACGAGCAGTTTTCAATAGCGACGAACATTTTTACTGCTGCGATTACAACGAGAACTCAATAACTCGCCAAAGGGTTAGCTTTGATTATAACGTGCAATAATGATAACAAACTTGCTGTGACATTTCTATTAAACAACTTACTAAGTGATTCTAAATATAATTTTGTATGACTGTATGTAATAGGTAGGTATTTTTTCGTATTCAGTCATCATTGTTCAAATTTATCGTTGTTATAAAGTGCCACTGAAATCATGTCTAACCTAAATAGTAGAAGGTCGCCCCTTGCGCTACAAGCAGATTTGACAAACGCAACAACATCAAGACTCGAATTCACACAAAAAGTGAATTTTTTCCGAAATTTGTTGACCAACCAAAAATTTTATTTTTTTATTTGTTAATTACACCATTACGTTTCATAATTCGTTGTAAAAACACAATCTATTTTAATTTCGATGGGCGGGGTTACAGTTCAAAAAGTCAATAAGTAAATTGCATTGTAAATAAATTTTTAAAGCCGTTTTTTCCAAAATGTGTGAACCGTCCGCAAATTTTATTCATTCTTCATCTTTCATAATCCACCAAATCCAGAAAATTTAATTTTAACTAAAACTGCAACCAAAAAAGGTTTGAGGCTATTACATACAAGTGATGTAGGTATGTACATTTTAAATGTTTGTCTACACGCATTTTTCAATTTGTTTAATAATTTTGATGTTCTATGTTTTCTATATTGAATAAATCATAATATATTAAATATGTAGTATCAACCAAATCAACAATATTATTTCTTAGTATTAACGAGGTGAAAGTTTATTGTAATCGGTTTCATTAAAATCGTTTACAGCGAGCGTTCGCATATAGCGAGTACATTTTGTTAGCACCGGCGTGCTCGTTGTAAGCGGACCCGACTGTAATTAATAAAATTTATTTACGAAATTTTATTGTATAATACAGGGTGGTCAACTAAGGAATTCCGATTTAAAGAAATAAAACAAAACTTTCAAGTCAATTTTAATTTTTTTTACAAATAATGTTCAGCTCTTTGAAATTCATTTCTTAAAATTACGCTCTCCAAATGTCCACCGTTTTTCTGCTGGCACTCTTCGAGTCGAACCCCGAAATTTAGAAAACACGTCGCAAAGTTTCTGGACCGATGGCTTGAATTTCCTGGCGGATATTTTCCTTCAACGCAATTAGAGTGCGGGGATTGTTGCGGTAGACTACACTTTTGAGGTATCCCCATAAGTAAAAGTCGCAAGGTGTCAAGTCCGGGCTTCTGGGGGGCCATGGAAGGTCTCCACGCCGAGAAATCAATTTTTCAGGAAAAAGCGCCTGAATAACAGGTAAAGACCGATTTGAAGTGTGACAAGTGGCCCCGTCTTGCTGAAACCAAGTGTCCCGATTGTATCCATCAAAGTCTTGAAGGGCTGGTTCAAAAAAATTGTTCAACATGTCCACATAACGATCAGAATCCACTGTTACTGCTCGGCCGCGTCCGTCTTCGAAAAAGTACGGGCCAATAATGCCTTGTGCGTGTATTGCACACCAAACTGTGACCTTCAGACTATGCAATTGAGTTTCATGTTTCTGTTTGGGGTTTTCTGAAGACCAATACCGGCAATTCTGTTTGTTTACATAGCCGTTCAGATGAAAATGGGCTTCATCAGAGAAAAAAATGTTGTCGTACGCTTGAAATCGGTTCACCATTTCATTGGCGTAATCAAGGCGTTGTTGATGGTCCCCTGGCTTTAATTCCTGCACTAATTGGATCTTGTAGGGGGGCATGTAAATCTTTATGAAGAATGTTTATCAATGACGATCTCTTCACATTTAGAGCGGCCGCGCGCCGGCGTGTCGAGAGGCCCGGTTGGTTGCGAACAGATGCTCTCACTCGCTCTACGTTTGCATCGTTTCTCACAGACCGTCGACGGTTTATCACTCGCTGGGGCAATGTCGAACCAGTTTCTTCGAATGTTCTGACCCATTTCCGAATGAGTTGAGCACTCGGACATTGGTTAAGATTGTGCAAAGCATAATGTGCACGAAAACGACGACGCACAATAATGCAAGAATTTTGATTTTGGTAATAAGCGCGCACACAGAACGAACGCTCCTCACCCGTCCAGCGAACCATGGCGACTGAATTTCCATGAGCCCCTCCTTCGTTTAAGACCAACTCCACTTCTCTATTCCTATTCAAAACAATTTTAGAGCGCTTGTAAATCGAAATTCCTTAGTTGACCACCAGTATAATGAATCGTTTAATAACTTGTGAAAATATATTTTAAAAGTTTAGTTTAATTTGAAAATTAATGAATTTTTTTACATTTACTTATTACCCAGCTCATGATAAAATCAATTATCAATCCAGATCCATCTGACGAGTTCCTATAAAACGAAATATAAATGGTCATCTATATCGTGGATTATTAAATAAGGAAGTGTGGAAAAATTCACTAATTTTAAAATTGAATTAAACTTGTAATATTATTAAATTAATACTTAAAATATTATGATTGTAAATGTTTATTAACTTGTGAAATATTTTAAAAATTACAAGTTGAATTTTTGATTATTTGAATTTCAATTTGAATGGATTGTAATTCATTTTTATTCATTTAGGGATAGTTCAGCTGATGAGCTCTTGAAAAGACAAAACACCTTATGCGCAACGGGGTCCTAGACTAAAATGTAAGTTGGAAAATTTTCAAATTTCATTCAACTTGTAATTTTTAAAATATTTTATTGAACTTAAAATAATGTGATTCAACATAATAATCAATATGCATATTATAGAAAATATTTCAGCTCTAATGAAGAAAAAATTCCATATTCAAAAATTTCTCATTGCGAAAATGAGAAAACAACAATTATGTACACACGTAATAATACACGTTTCGTTAATGAGCAATAAAAAAAATTATCTAGACAATGCACTAAATTTAATATTTATTTTTTTATTTACTTTAATCTTATTACCACTATTTATATATTATGATCAATATCAATTACTTTCAAGGTACTTGTATAATGCAGGGTTCCTCAAACAATGGTGCATTACGATATTTTTGATGGTACAATTTATTTCACATTATAAATACAAAATATTTTCATAAATTTCATATTATGAAACCGTATTTTTGTATACAAAAAATCAAATAATATATTTTATTTTTTTAAACTTGATTTTCAACGAAATTTTTTAGTATCAACATAGATGATAATCACGTATATTTCAATTTGTTGATTCTCATCAAATAACCTGAACTGATAATTGATTTTAAAGATTCAACTATGAAAAAATATATTATTATCTACATAGAAACTAAAAAATTTCGTTTAAAGTAAATGAAAAAAAAATTACTAATTTAAAAATTCAATTAAAAATTAATCGTTTAATTCATTCTTAAACTTAAATAAACCCTTTCTATTTGAGATGCATTGATTTTAAATCCCAAAATGATTTTGTGGAGATACATACTATATTTTAAAAAGTACAACATTTAAAAAGTTTGAGAACCCCCGGTATAATGTAATCTCCTAATCCAGTGAGCAAGGTCGTGAAGATTAGATCAAATTCGATAACAATTTTCAGAGAAAATCTTCGAAAATATCAACCTTATTTTTCTAAACGTTTTTCTTCTCGAGTTTTGCTTTTGAGCTGTGATGTCATCGTAAATTTTTTTGAATTGCAACCCTTATTTTTCGTTACAAATTGAGATGGAGCACAATTTTCCGAGTATGAAAATATAAAACAACTATGACTTTGTAAAGAAAAGCTTTCGAGATAAACAGTTCTAGTTTCAAAAATGCATGATAAAATTATGAGGGCAATTTTCTCGATTTCATTTATGCATAAAACCATAATTCTGTGGTCGGCGCTTAAAAGGTCATAAGTAGATAGGATTTATATGTAACGTACTATGTCCTTTTAAGTGCCAGCCACAGAATTATTGTTTTTTATTGAAGTCAATTTTTGAAACTTTGAAATTGATCACCTCGAAAAATTTTCTCTGCAAGGTCATAGTTTTCTGATATTTTCATACTCCGAAAATCGTGCTCTTTCCAAATCCGTAAAGAAAATTAGAAATGACATAATATACAAAAAATTGACGATGATGTTACAGCTTAAAAATGAAACACGATCAAAAATATCAATGCCAGAAAAATTGACATGTCCTGGTGACAGATGCTGTCCAGGGATTTTCTGCCTCTAATAGCTATTTGTGTATTAAGATCGCAAAATAATGCATTGCCGCTTGAGAAACGGAGCGCGGCAATCTTGCAAGAGCGGCAATGTTTTTACGTTCGAACATATGTACACACAAGATTTTTTCTACAATCAGAAATTTTTTTAATAATTTCAATATTCAGCTTACTAATTTTTAATTTTACATGTAAACAAATGAAAGTTGTTTACATTACTGCCATAAAAAACGAGCAACGCGTTTTTCTTAATATATAAAATTAATAATTAAGAGAAGCAAGTAGTGTTGTTATATAATAATGTTATATAATAATTCTATTCTAAATATTATCACTAATACTAATTTAAACATAAACAAAGTGAATATTGTTTACACATTGTCATTAATACAAATAATGATTGTATATGATATTTTTATTTATATAATTGGGGTAGGCGTACTTTTTACTTCGGGCAGTCCTCGGAAAAAGTTAATTTTGCGTTGCCAAGTGCGAGCGCGAAAGCCTATTTTCCATGTTAATTGGAGAAAAATTTTTTTTATCGAATTTGTTCTAAACTTGACGAGCTCACTGTACATACAATACATAATATGTGTATTCGATATGATTTATTTGGCTTCGTAGGTTAAAATTTTGACCTTTGACATTTTATTATCTCAAAAATACCACTAACAACACACTCATTCAAGCAAAGTTGGGGAATAAAATTTGAAAAAATATATTTTTTATTTTTAAAATAAAGAGAATCGAAATTTCTGAAAAGTTAAGGTTTTTTCAATAGACCCACGTGAACTTTCGGCTAGAGTCAAAAACCGGAAAACTATAAAATTCTCTTACTCTATTAATTAAATAGCATTGAATTAAAGCATTAAGGTATCATAATAATCTTAAAAATCAATTTTTATGTTGACGAATATTCCTATAAGTAGAAATATGGAAGCATACTAAAGAGAAGGGATTTGTCACATTCTGTAAACGGTACGTGTACTCAGCAATTTGCGCAGTGTTCTTTACTTTCTGAGATCCAAGGCGGTGAACATTTACCCTTTCAAGTTTTGCTTTGGCTAAGGGACGTTTTTTTAAAGTTTTGCTATTCCACAAGCACCCCCACCATTTACAGTGTAAATTTATATTTTCTTTTAAGAAAAAAACGGAAAACACAAAATTCATCATTGTCTAACGTACACCAATTATTAAAAATTTTATTTTCGTTTTTGCACTTTCTTTTCTATTTAAAAACCCCACTGTGTTTAAATTGTCTGCAAATTTTGAGGAATTTTTTGGCACATTTCTATTACAAAACTGCGTACGAAAGCTATCCCCGGCTAGAAAAAGTGGTTGATTTATTAAAAATTGTTAATTAAATTTGTTGTTATATTATTTTATCGAATGTCATTATATTCTTATTGTTTTGTTGAATGTTTAAATAAATGAGTAATAAATAAAAGAATTATTTTTTATTACCTTTCCGAGTAATAATTATTATTACATCCTATTCGATTCGGTTGGTAAAGGTGCAATTCATTAATTTCTAAATTAATTTTGGGTTATTAATAATATATATATATTTCGGGCTTCCTTATGTAAGGATACAACCAAGGTCGTTTACCCGTCCCCTCAAGAGGGTACTCTAGCAATTAATATCTCAAAGATGTTGCAAGCATCTTGTGAGAGGACCACCGTCTTTACGTGCCTTCCGAAGCACGGAGACGGCATTACAAATAAACTCTGCCCGGATGCGAACCGAGGAATTCTACCTTAGCAGTTCATCGCGCTAACAACCATGCCAATGACCGTCTCTAATAGACCGTCTATTAATAATATAAATGTAATATATTCGTATATAATACAATATAATATAAGTATTATTCATAAATATTACCACGTTTTTGTAATTAATAACACCAATTATTCGCAAATGTTTTGAATTCTACTTTTGTAAGTAATATTAACGAACTACCTGTAGTAATATTAACGAAGCTTACATCGGATCAAGCCTGTGGTAAAATTAACGACAAAATTTGTTAAATATACACCTCTTTTTTCGGTGCGGGAACATTTATCACATGCAGGGTCACTTTTCGTAGAAGGGGGTTGAAAATGGGGCGTACCAAAAGGGTGTGGTTTAATTGGTGGAAGTAGGGGGCGTGTCAAGAAGTCGTGGTAACTTATTATAGTCGACGGATTTTTATCAAACAGCAAAAATTAATACGGATTTGAAGGGATAAGAAAAAGCCTTATGATCTGGTTCCGTGTCCGTCCGTCTGCATTTTTCAATTAAGGGCCAATCATAGGAACTCACCGTCGAATCACCTTAGTCCGAAATTTATGTTATATCGAAAATTTATGTTGGCAGTGAAAAAATGAAGAATTATCAGCTGATCTTGAAGATTAATAAAATTATATTATTTAATTGTAAAAGGTAGCTGTATAGAAGCCCAAGAACTGCGGTCATTCGAGTTCCACCTGGTTTTAATTTAAATATTAATTATTCAAAGTAATTAATCAAATTGAAATTTGCTTGACGTGATTAATGTCCAATTTCACAAACACTTAAACTGCGATTATATTATTTAATTCTATGCTATTTAAGTCTAAATTTAAGCCGAAATCGCAGTTTAAATGTTTGTAAAACAGGGCATAAGATAATTAAAAATTTTACGAAGGCGTGGTTAAGTAGTGGAGTAAGAAAGGGTGTGTCAAGGGGCGTGGTCAGTAAGAAGACAAGTAAGTTTACTTTATTACAAATACGGCTAGTTCTGAAGTATGTCGTCTCGGTTCGATGTTAATTACAGATAGCTATAGAGACTGTATTAAGTTGGTGGGGCAAATGCCAAGAAGTATCAAATCGTCAGAATAGGTAGCGTCAGGGGGGCGTTGTTAGTAAAGAGTCAAAGAGACTTCAGTGCTTCACAGCATTAGGACGGTTGGGCTTGGAAAAATTTTCAAGCGCGCGAGATGATTATTACAAGCAAAATCATCTCTGGAGAAAGTAATTTCGTTTAGGTATTACTTATGGGGTTTAGATTAGGTTGTGAGGAGGTGTCACGAAGGCGTGGTTCAAATGAAGAGAGAAAAAAGGCGTGTCAAGAGAGCGCGATCAGTAAAGAGACAATGGTTTGCTTTTAATGAAAAATTGATGAAAGTGTGATTTGTACAAACATGCTCTTTTTAAAAGGTGTAGAACAGTATTATTTATAACGGCACTCCTTTCATTAATTGCCGCCACATATTTCAGATTTTTGATAATCTCTTGAATTTATTTTTTTTACCGACCTTGTTCGTTATTTTGGGATTTTCTGTGAAATTGGTTGCTTTTCCAAAAAAATTATTCGACTAAAGTTATAGCCCGTTAAATTTGCTATCCGAACTATCCGAAAAACCACGACCTTTTGATACGGACCACTGACAATTCCTCCTTCCTATGACATTTAATCCATGCTTCTAAAGGTGCCTGCAATTAACACCTATATGAGGCGGCACACATTAAAACAATACGAACCGAGACGACTTATTACAAAGTTGGATCTGCATAAAGAAAAAATCGAAGAACTAAATATGTTCCCACGCTCTTGAAAATCTTTCTCGACTCAATCGCTCTAATGCCACGCCTTCTTGACACGCTCCCCCTTAATGTACGTTTTTGACTGCAATTTACTGACCACACCCCTTTGACACGGTTTTGTTTTTCCACTGTTTCAACCACGCCTTCTTGACACGCTCCCCCTTAATCTACGACTATGCCTGTAATTTATTGACCACGCCCCTTTGACACGCTACCCCTTAATCTACGACTATGCCTGTAATTTATTGACCACGCCCCTTTGACACGCTACCCCTTAATCTACGACTATGCCTGTAATTTATTGACCACGCCCCTTTGACACGCTTTTGTACTTCCACTGTTTGAACCACGCCTTTTTGACTCGTCACATCTTTATTACTAAATTTAGACTCTACAGTTAGCTGAAAGTATCACCTGGGCGAGATTGCATAATACAGAACCTATAGCCGTAAACTATATCATTCTCGATGATTTTATAGAAAAGCCTATGCAAAACTTTTTCATTTGAGGTGTAACATGACATAACTATGAAAATTTTTCACCCTGTTAGACACTGGCGGCTTTTTAAATGTGCTAGGTGTCACAATAGGGTAGATGTATAAATTTTTGGTGACGGTTAAGAATCCCGAATTTGGATTTTTACCATTTTTGAAGTGGATTATCAAAGATGAGGGTCTAATTAGGTTATAAAAAAAAATTTGCGGAATATTCACACAATTTTGAAAAAAACGGCTTTAAAGTTAATTTGGAATGCAATTTTATCATTGGCTGTTTTGAACTGTAACCCCGGCCCCAAAATTGCAATAGGTTGTGGCGACAGCAAATAGTATACCAGAATCTTGATTTTCACGACAAATTATGATAGATAATGGAGTAATTAGCTAATAAAAAGAATTAAATTTGTAATCGGACAACAAATTTTCGAAAAAAAATCACTTTTTGTGTGAATTCGTTTCTGATTTGGTTGCACTGTCAAAACCTACTCTCCGCACCCGCCCGCGCCCGTCCCTATCTAAATCTATCAATTTGAATAGAAAGAAACGACCGCGCAAGTCGCTATTTGTTAATGACGTCACACGACTTATTAGTAACCTTACTAACTTAAAACGCGGCTAGTTGTTTTGTGCAGTTTTGTGCTTAAAAGTTTAAGTTTGTTAGTGTTAAAAGTTGTTATTATCATGGAAACCTACAAGAAAACGAGTTATAAGTATTGTATTGTTTCGAAATGTAACAAATGTAAGCGCATTATAAAGCCTTGTGACGTCAAACCAATGGCGATGCGTTTATGGTCACATGATTTATTTTAAATTATCATTAAGTTTTAAAATCGATTATTTATAACAAAATACAACAAATAGAAATTATTTTTACTGATTTGACATTTAATGTATTGGATTAATCGAAAAATACTGTTTTAACTAAATTTTTTTATTCGTGCATGTTCCCTATTGCACACATGTTAAAATGTGAAGCTGAAAAAATTATTACAAAATTTTCAAAATGGCCACCCTCATTTTAAAACAAAAACGTGCTCTTTTTAAAATGTGTGGAACAGTATTATTTATAACAGCACTTCTTTCTTTGTTCTGCCACATTTTCAGATTTTTGATAATCTCTCGAATTTATTATTTTTTTGTATCCACCTCGTTCATTATTTTGGGATTTTCTGTGAAATGGTTGCTTTTCCAAAAAAAATTACGAAAGTTATATTCCGTTAAATTTGCTATCCGAATTGGACCATTAGTTGTTTTGAAAATAAGTAGTTTTCTTTAAAAGATACAGGATTTGCAACAGAAACGAAAAATAAAACTTGAAATTTTTTAACATTTCTTCTCTTAATTTAATTCATAACTCGAAATCCGTTCATTCTAGACGATAGGAGGTTATAAATTAATTTGTAGATAAGTAAATAATCTTTAAAACATTACTAATTCAATAATACTATAAAATCAATAGTTACGGTGCTATGGCCGTTCGAAGGCAAAACACACACACACAATCAGTACACACGTTTAAGGTTATGGTCGTCACGTGTTAAATGTGTGGTTAAGTGTAATTTCTGTTTGTGTTTCTGTTTGTGCTTCTTTTAATCATTTTACTATGGATTCAAATAAACTTACGAAAGAACTTGGTAAGCTTTTGAAGGACGAAATTGTGGATTTATTGGTAAATGGATCTCTACCTGAAAATATCAGGACAACAAAATTTTAGTTGAATTTTGCAACACACGTGCTACTTTCGTTAGTTGCGAGATCGTTAATGTGTTACGTGATCAAATAAAAATTATGGAAGATTTAATTAAAGAGAAATCGCTTAGTAATAAGCTCCTTTTAGAAAAATTGGATCAAAAGAAAAAAATATTCAGAACTACAGTGTAAGTAACGCTTTAAATGCTAATTCGATTGATAAAGCTCCTGAACAGCCGTCAAACAGTAACAGTAATAAAAGCCATAATAATTTAAAAGCTATTAATGATGCGATAACTAGTAATAACAAGAAAAATGACAAGGGTAATAAATCCGGTAGTACTTCTCTTTCCGCTGCCGCTGCAAACAATAGTAACAGTGGATGTGTAGCCTTAAATAATGTTGACAAAATGCAAACTCCTGTTTTATCTGCAATCGGTGAAAACGTTGATGCTAACCTCAAAGTTAATAACAAGATGAATATGGATAATGATGGTTTTACTCCTGTCAATTATAAGAAGACTAATAAAGCGAACAATTTTACTAATGCAAGTGTTGCCATTACATCTTCGGATGGATCTTCTGTAAAGAAAATTGTAGGAAAATGCCTCCAACTCCGGCGGGCTGGCTGCTGGTGTGAAAATAAATAGACGTTGGGCTTATATCTCTGGCCTGGAATTGGCTACCTCGCCCGAAGACTTAAAGAAATACATCGACGATCTTTTAAAAGTGAAATCGCTGTGCTTCAAAATTTCGTCAAATAGCTATAGCTGCAATTTCAAAGTCGGTGTTCCTGAAGAAAATTATGAAGATTTATTCAATGAAAATGTATGGCCATGTGGTGTCGGACTTCGCGATTTTGTTAACGCTAGCAGAAGCCCGATACATAATAAGAAAAATTTTCTCAAACCAGCCTCGCCTCAATAATAATCTTAATTGCAGCTCCTATAATGTCGTTATTCTAATTGAAACGTTCCTCGATGGTAGCATATTATCCAGTGAACTTAATTTTCATAACTTTTCCATCTTTAGTGCTTTGCGAGAAATGTTTGCTATAAGAAATTCTTCAAGATCAACCAGATCCAAGTGGATTTTTGAAGTGAAGTACCATTCAACCAATTACGGATGTCACAGTCCCGTGACTAGAATGGTTCGATTGGTTAATCAGGCAAATAGTTATCCAGAATTCGACTTGTTCAACTCCTCCCTTAACTCCTTTAAGAAGGTCCTTTGTGTAATCGATTTACTTGTTTGATTGTTAGTATTTGTTTTTTTCTTTTCTTAGCTGTAAAGTTGTAAATATGTAAATTTGTAAAAGGTTAATCCGTTAGATAAATAAAGATATATGAAGGCAGAAATTCAAAAAATTGTTTTAAAGAAGAGGTACCCCCAGGGTTTGAACTAACGTAAGACAAAAATTTTATTTTAAAAATATATCTTAGAAAAGTATTTACCATGGTCACGGAGACACCCTGTATATCCTTCTTTTTCGACATCTACTATAGAAAAAAATTAAATTTATCGATTCACGAAAAATAATTAGATCGCTCGTTAATTAACAATTTTCCTCGTAATTTCCGCTCGTCGATAAAATTCAATTTTATCGTCTTACATAAAAAATAACTATTTTTTTATCCGTTACTGCCCATGATATTTTTTATTTCTATTCAAATTGTACTGCTAACAAAGCTGGCCATTCAAAACAGGTTCAGTAGACAATATGCACGTACGTGTGTATAATAATATAAAAATAGGGGTAGTTTTTCTATAGAAATTTCTTAATATAATGCACATTACACTGGTAGTCGACTAATCCACTTCTATTCGTTTGTACTTTTTTTGCAATTAAAAATAAATTTTAGTGGGAATTTTCAAAAATAATGAACACAATTTAAGTAAATTTCTTTAAAATCTAAAAAAAATGTTAAATTTTGAAAACCTCCCCTCTATTAGTTCGAAGAGACAAAAATCTAAAAATATTCCATAAAAAAAGGTGGTATGCAAAAATCATCAGGTTGAAAAGGAAGATACATTTTTAATTCCTTGTATGAATCCCGATTGTGAGTTTTTCTATAGATCTTTCATTGGTGGTGTCGACATTATTTTTGAAAATTTCCAACCCAAAACAATGAGCACGATCTGAATTAATTTTTTTCGATTTTTGTTTTGTAATGAATTGGATGAAAATTGCAATCTGGGTTTCACCTCCCTCGCTCCCTCGGCACTAATTTAATAAATTACCCAGGTTATTGCACACTGACACTTGTATGACATGGATTATGTGTGGCGAAAAGGATGCAGTTCAACTTTTCATTAGGAAGTACCTACATAATGTAGGTCACTATAATTTCTATTAGTAGGTACATCATCTTTTTTCAA
Source organism: Lycocerus yunnanus (assembly GCA_036346125.1). Classification (NCBI taxonomy): domain Eukaryota; kingdom Metazoa; phylum Arthropoda; class Insecta; order Coleoptera; family Cantharidae; genus Lycocerus; species Lycocerus yunnanus. Next base: position 3,161,139 of record JARFIX010000050.1, read on the forward strand.
TTTTTTTTTCGTTCTTTAAGAAACAACAATTTATGCAAAACAAAAATGAAAATTTTTCAATGATAAATAATTATCTACATGTTTATTCAGATTAAAATTTGTAAGTTATGCATGCAATGCCCAATGTCAACTGAAGCAAATTTCCAATCATAAATTTTTATGCGTAGGTATTATTACTGATAATGATAAAATTGCATAGAATTCGCTTGTTTTAAAATATTTATATAAATAATTTGAAATAATAAATAAACTGCAACCTGTGTATTAATTATTGTTTAGCGAAAAACGTGGGAAACGAGAATGATGTAATACAAAACGAAAATTTCAATGCAAATTTTACGTACCCAGTTCGGCGTAACAGAGGGCCCCCATCATGGAAAGTAATCCAGATAAGACCCAGACAATTAAAGCTTGTCCAATTGATCCCGAATACCTTAAAACTCCTTTGGGAGAAACGAAAATTCCCGCTCCGATTATAATTCCAACGATAATAGCAACCCCATCGAGCATATTCAATTCTTTCTTCATTTTAACACCTGGCGACGAACTGGCCGACGAAGATTCGTCCATACTTTTCTTTTTGGTCATTTTAAATTATAGTAAATAAGAGGCAGCAAACGTTTGTCACATCAAAAATCGGCGCCGGTGTTAAAAGCACGTGTATTTACAAAAGTGTAGAAAAGAGCGTACGCGCACACTTCCTGTTTCACAAGCTAATGTACTGTATTTATTTTAGCCGAGCTGGTTTACCCCACTACTTTATTTACCGCAACTCCCGTGAATGTTATCGTCTGGTGGCCGTACGATTGATAATAGACAACCAAATCGACTGCTTGCATTACTTCGGATTCACCTATTGTGTTTCATATCTCCGAATTGTTACAACTTGCATGAATTTTAAATTTGCAACTTCTCCCTCTACATCCTGTCTTGAATTAGACGAGTAATTCAATAACAATCTCATCATAACAACAGGATGATAGTTGATGTAGTGTATGATTTTGGATTGTCAAACAACAATTTGTTATACTATGTAGTATATATTAGGTACTTACAATCGAAACATCGCAAAATTATTTTTAAACAAGGTGCAACTTGGATGACCGCAGTTCTTAGGCTTCCATACAGCCACCTTTCTGGTTTACAATAATTAAATAATATTTTGTACCTAATAATTTTTATTTCAATTTATAATTTTTGTTCCTAGTAACGGAAACCCGAATGTTCACACCTGTTTTCGGATGGCCCCAAAAATAAGGCCGAATTTTCTCTGCCGAACTCGATTTAAATATAAGCATACCGCTAGGTAAATTCACTAAGGGTAGAAGGCCCCGACAGAAATCTCCAAAGCAAGAAAATTACAGATAGCGAAAAGGAGATAACGTTTACGGTGCAGGGGCCCGGATCCCCAATACCGGTCGTGCACGGCGTCGGAGCGGGCCACACGACCGTCATCAAGCAACCGCTTAGCGACCCTGGTGGCGCTTCTCCAAGCGACTGGAACGGACGACGACTCAAACGAGTCAAAGGACTCGAGCAAGAACTTAGTAAAGAAGATCTCTAAAACCACCTTGGCCCTAAGGATGGGTGCATTATTGCCCCCCCCCCCCTAAACGCATCAGCTAAGTCCAAATCGGCGGGAAATTCACCACTGCCCTCACCAATGAGTGCCTCTGAGGATAATATCATCTCCATCATCACTGACGCGATTAAGGAGTGCAACGAGAATCTAAAAACGAAGAGGGGGGGATTCTCTTCGAGCGACTGTAAGATGATCAGAGACAGCCTAAGCGGGAAGCTCCAAAAAATTAAGAAGCTATACCTTAGTAAAAAGGCACAACGAGCGGAAAGACCGCAAGACTCTTCGCTCGCGGCCATTAAAACGCAGCTTGCAACTATGCAGGCTACGACGGACAAGCAGCAGGCAACTATTGACCAAATTTTGGTCAACATAAAGACAGACGTTACCAAAGTCAAACTTGAGGCTAGGCAAACAAACGCGGACAAGGCAATCCTGGAACAAGCGAAACAGGAAAAATCGACAAAAACGGCGGATGAGGTAACTTCCATAAGGTAAACTGTAGATGATATCAAGCTTCTGGTTGACGCGTTGGAAACTAAGTTAAGCGATTTTAGGAAATCACATCCCCAGACTGACGTCTTCGAGCGCGCAATAATCAGCGCGGAAAAACTCGCGACGACGATGAAGAGGATTAACCAGGCCGACCTGGTGAGATTGCAGGATCTCGCTGAAACGAAACCGGAAAAGGTGATGGTGGACCAGTCAATCAGAACCACGAACTTGGTGACGGGAAAATCCGAGGTCACGACTAAAAGAAGCGTACCTAATATTCAGGCGCAAAGAGCGACAAGGAGACCTATAATAGATCCCTTGGCTGCTAACAGTCCGATAGTGGCAGAAGTGGTAGTGGAAGTGACCGGAAGCATTTTTTCCGAAGAGGATGACGGATTCACCGATTCTCCAAACAATATAAGACAAAAGAGAGCCAGGGACAAAGAACGAGCCAAGGAAAGGAAAAAGAAAGAGGAACAGGAACGGAAGCCAGCGGCCAGTTCAAAGGCAGCGGAAGCCAAAGCTAAAAAAACCCCCGGCGATTCTAATTAAAGTTGGGAAAGCAAAAACATACAAAGAGGCACTCACTAAGCTGAGGGACTGCCTGAAAGACACTGGCGACTCGGTGCGCAAGTTGATAAAGACACAAGACGGAGACATCCTAATTGAACCTGAAGCAGAAGGTGACCACAACCGGCTGCACAAGAGCCTTACAGAGAAATTGAGGTGCGAGAATCTCCAAGTCCACAGCTAGCCCGGACGACGGACGTGAAAATCCAAGACCTGGATGGGCTCGTGGACGAAGAGAAGCTATTAGCGAGTTTAAAGGGCTATGTGGGAGAAGAGGCCGACCTCAGTATGCGTTTCATACGACCGGCTTTCGGCGGCACGCAAATGGCAGTTGTCAGATGCGGAGAAGCCGAAGCGGACATACTCATTGAACTTGGCAAAGTTAAGGTGGGAATGGTGTGGAGCTGCAAAGTCCGGAAGTATTTTCTTGGCTTCTGCCCAAGATGTTGGGGAGAAGGCTACCTGACAAACACCTGCAGGGAAAAGAGGGGAGACAGTTGCCTCAACTGCGGAGAGCAAGGTCACAAGATCTCCAGCTGTACAGCAAGTACCAAGTGTTACGACTGCGGGGGCACACACCGTACCAACGCTCGGGAGTGCAAGAGCCCCAACAGGAAAGCAGATGCTCCAGGTCAACCCGAACTGCCCGAGGGCTGTCCAAGACCTCTAGTATAAGTAAAGTATACAAGTCTAGGAGAGAGGCGTGCGATAGGAATGCTTTTGCGAATCCCGGCGTCTCTACGGAGTGGGGTTTTAGTTAGTAGGAATCTGACACTCCCCCCTCACGTAGGGGGCTATGCAAGGTTTCCCCACTCCCGACGAACCCAAAAAAAGGTAAATTTACATCTGTGTTCCAGGCGGAACTTATGGGTATCTTACACTGTGCAAAAATAGTCCAAGATAGAAGTATCCGGAACAAAAATATACAGACACTGTCAGATAACAGAGCGACTCTTGTGGCACTCCAGGGCCACAAAATCACTTCTGATCTGGTGCTTGACTGCGTCCAGGCACTGAGTGACGTATCCTTCCTCTCTGTTGGGTTAAAGGACATCAAGGCAACGAGGGTAACGAAAAGGGCTCATGAGCTGGCAAAAAAACGGTTCCAATGGTCTTCCCTTCGACCCGGAGCCAATAATTACACCTACCATCAAAATCCTCGAAATTTTGAGGTTAACTAACCAATCCACGAAGATCTAGGCAACACAACACGCAGAAAATTTTGAACCGAAGAAACGCCATTTCAAACCGGATAAGAAAAGAGAAGTAGTAACGATTAAAGGTACTAACACTGAAATCTTAGTAAATCTTTGAGCAGTAGCGCATAATCCTTCAAGGGGTTGACTCGGGATTTTGTACTGACGCTGATATAAATAATAAAAATTGAGTTGAGGTGCTTAAGATCATAGCACGCACGGATTTTCAGACCGGTGGAAAACCATTCAAGAACTTCCTATCTTTGATAAGAAAACTGAAGAAAGTTGGTGTACAAGTACAAGTGAAAAACAAGCGACAAATAAATGAGCGACAAGAACAAGGAAAGAGACTCTAATAGCTGTCCTTCAATAAAGGAATACATAAAAAGAAAAAGAGAGGAAGAGAATAGGAGCAAAAAAGAAATCGAGAGTGAACAAAGCGCATTTCAGAGAAGTAGGAAAATAGCACAATCACCAACCAAAGATATTGTAAATAAAAACCTGGAAAAGGACATGGCCAAACCGAAGGACATGATTGCAAAATTAACAATTATTGTGGTCAGCTGCGGACTCAAAGAAAACAACCAGGAGATCAAGGAAATAAAGAAAAAACTAAATAGAATAGAAGCACACTGGAATGAGGAAGTAAACCAAGTTAAGAGGGTGATTGGAGAAGTGCAAAACAAGGCAGATAAGCAGGAAGAGAAGATAGATTCGATGGAAAAACAATTAGAAAGATATAGAAAAGAAAAAAAAGCGTCAAATATAATAATAAAAAACATGTCAATAATAGGAAGAGTAACACAGGAGGGGGTGGAGAAATTTTTGAATAGGGAGTAGCAAATACAGGTAAACGTCACAGAAGCTTTCAAGATTGGAAAAACAGAAAATAATCGAGTCATAGTAGCGAAACTCAGGAACACCAGAGAGAGAGAGAGAATAGTCATGGAGCATAAAAAGAAGCTGAAGGGCACCAAGACGTCTATCGAAAGTGATCTAACAAATCAGGAGATGGACTCAAAATAAAATATGACTTCGCCAAAAAGAAAGAAAAACAAAACCATTGGAAACAAAAATCTTCAAAACATAAGATATACAGTGATGGAAGCACCGAAACCAAGAAGACATCAGGAAAAAGGTACAAAGGAAGAAGGACCTCCACACGAAGGTTTGCAGTACCCCATGCCGGGAGACGCAGAGGAAGACCCACTTAAGATGACATGATCGGTAAAAAAGATTTGAAAAGGATGAAATCACGGATGGGGATTAGTGAAAACAGACAGATTTGGAGAAGAATTGTAATAGACGAAAAACCCAAAAACTATAAATTGATATGTTGTAAAGGAGAACTAATCCACCTCAAAAAACGGATTTTAAAGTCTCGCAAGAGACAGTATATTCTATAGAATAAAGACTATTATTATTACAAAAACCAGTTCCTCAAAATTACCCTTGAACTGCCACCAGCAGGTGAGTACAAGGAACTGCATAAAACCAAGCTAAAGAGAATAGACTACCTTCTTAAAGAATACATAGAAACTGTCCCGAGACCATCTGCGGACTTCAGAATTTGATTGGGCATTTAGATTAAAAAAACACCTACACAAGGGTTTTCAGATACCCTACATGCCGTGGATGAACAAGAGGAGGAACAAGAACTGCATGAACCAAGCTAAAGTAACAATAGGCGTACCTTCTTGGAAACTTGCAAGATACTACATGAAGCTGTTCAGAGTTCATCTGCGGACAATTGCAGGGATATTAACTGGGCATTTCAGAATAAATAAACACCTCCACACGAAGGGTTTGCAGATGACCCTACATGCCGTGGATGTAACAAAGAGGAGGAAATAGAGAAGATTTCTGGCCTGACATGGTCCAGAATCAACGGCAGCTCGCCCGGCAGGATCCTGGAGTTCATCTCCCAGTTAAGATGGCTTTGGGAGTGACTGAGCCGGGGAGGGGAGGGGGGCTGAAAATTAAAGGTAGCACAATGGGCCCGATTTAGTGGCTTAAGTGCGTGTGAGTTTATCCTACCCTCCACCCGAATAATCTGATTTAAAATCCAAAATTTACAGAACATAAATCAAAAATTTAGCTAGGGTGGAAAGTGGATTTTTCAATAATATAAAATGAAAGGCTAGAGTTCGCTAACTGTCGCTCGCCGTCTGTGGAAATTTTACAAAAATTTCTTTACAGGTAGGTAGACGGTATAAAATTGACTTGACTTGTCTTCTTGGCACTGTGGAGTACCGGGGCATCGCCCACACCTCCTTCATCTGGCTGGCATGTTTGCCTGGTTTCTTGGGCTCTGAAAAAAAAGAAAAATTTCGCGTTGCTGCGGGTCGCGCCGAGGTGAAAACCTCTGTGTGTGGGTTGCAGGTTTTCTGATTTTGCAGGGGGGTCGCGAGCTGTTAGCGCGCGGTCCTCCCGCAGAATCCTTCGGAGGAAAAATAGCTTCGAATATTGGCTGTTGAAGTCCCATCTCGCCCTTTGAAGGTGAGGGCTTGCGGAGATGGGGTTGTTGATGTCGCTGCTAGTTTGAAGAACTATTGGGTGGCTGCAAGATATTTCTGGGTCTCTTATACCGCAAAAAATCTTCGAGTTGGTAGTTACCCAGCTCTTGGATTAGTGGGTTTTCGGTGTCCAGAGGTTTCATAGAATTTTTCCGTCAGGTGGCGGATAAACTCTACGATGGACTCCACGCCGGAGTCCGCCTGCAGCCTCTTGTTTGTGACGAACCATGGGGCCTTCATGGCGCGTCGTAGGGCGATATTGCTGGTGGAAGTAATGAGGGTTAAATGGGATTTGGCTGCGTAGCCCCAGACGGGGGCTGCGTAGGTTAGGATGGGTCGGATGATGGACTTGTACAGGATGAGTCGGTTCGGGATGGAGAGTTTGCTGTTGGGATTAAGCAGTGGGTGCAGTGCCGCCATTGCGCCCTTGCTTTAGCTGCGGTGTCTTTGATGTGGGGGCCCCACCGTAGTCCTTTGTCGAGGGTGACCCCAAGTATTTGGAGGTGTCATTCCAAGGAATCGGTATAAAATTGAATTTATTAAGGTTTATTATTATTAATAAATTTCCATTCTATTGACGGTATTTGTGGTTTGATATGCACGAATCAACCATAGGGCGGGGCTAACTCCCGCAGCGACACTCCCAACCCCATCTCCGCAAGCCCACGCCGTCAAAGGGCGAGATGCGACTCCAACACATCAACTACTCTCAAACGCTATTTTTCTCGCGAAGGAATCATGCAGAAAGACCGCGACGCGCAAACAGCTCCACGACCACCCCCTTCCCAAAATCAGAAAACTCGTAACCCCAACTCAGAGGTACCCACCTCGGCGCGACCCGCAGCAACGCGAAACTTTCTTTTATTTTAGAGCTAAGAATCCAGGCAATCATGTCAGCCAGATAAAGGAGGTGTGGGCCAAAGCCCGGTCGGGCAAACTTTAGTCAGTTGGCCACTGACTAAAATGTGCACACCTTTGCATTTACAATAATTAGCAAACAATTGCCAAAATTTGCAAGTAATTGCAAAATTTGCAAATAATTTCAAAATGTGCAAACAATTAGAAAGTTTGCAAACATTATTTGCAAAAATTTACACACATTTGCAAAATTTGCAACATTTGCAAAAATTTACACAGATATTTGCAAACAATTTTAGAAATTTACAGCCATTTGCAAACATTTACAGGCATTTACAAGCATTTACAAAAATTTACAGGCATTTGCAATATTTACAAAAAATTGCAGACAATTGCAAATCATTTACAAAATTATGTACACTAAATATACCAGGTGGTCAACTCCTCGGCCCCGGTACTCCAAAGTGCCAAGAAGACAAGGCAAGGCGGGGCTAACTAGAGCAGCGTTAGGAGGGAGACGGTCGCTCTTTGAGATCCGTCGGGTCAACATCCAAATTTTTCAAGTTGAAGCTGCTTGGAGGATGTTTTTAGTAAGTAAACCGCTTATCAAAACCGCTTGGAGCGCACGGAGCGACGCAGAGTGCAGATTGCGGAAAGTGGGTTTTGATAAATGCAAATACGTCAATAGTCGAATTCACACCCAAAAAATTATTTTCGCTAAAATACTTCTTAAATCGACGCTTTTCAATGTTTTATTCAAATAACAGGTCACATACGTGGCGGCTGCATCAAAAAAGTGATAAAATACACGATTTTAAGTATAAAATTGCAAAAAAAAAAAAATTCAAAATGGACGGGGGTTGAGGTACGATTTTAGACTATCACTAAAACGTATTTTTATTTTTGATTTTTTAATGCCTAAACGTGAAAACGTACAAACGGTTTAATTTTTTTTTAATCCAAAATTCGATTAATTAATCTTATTTGCTATAGGCCAACTGGTAAAACGCATTAAAAATATCTCGGAGCCAAAATTAATATAGAAAATAATAAATCTTTAAGCCACAGGGTTCTAGAAGAGGTTAAAATTATTAAAAACATCTCTGGGACAACAAAATTCGATATTATGGATGCTTGAACGCCAAATTCGAGAGTCGACTGGTATTTCGTTGAAGGTGAAATGTTTAGACCCAGGCTGCATGTACGGACGATCATCAAAATAGTTAATTTTATTACGTAATATTGAGAGTATTGGTGAACTTAAAAATTGAATTATGGGCTTAATAGAAAACCTATCAAATTCTACCTCACCTTAAAAGTCTTGCATTAATGTCCTCTTTCGTTTGATGAAGCTATTTCTATAGAAAAACGTGTACTTTTGAGTGTTGATGATTTTCTGACTTTATTCAATTGATTCTATTAGTCTCTAGGCTGACATTAATAAAAAGTTACATAAACACTAGTGAAAGTGCGCGGATTTCAGTCACCACGAACTTTTCTTCTTCGGATCTTTCATAATTCGTTGTAAAAACCGAGATTATGGTACATTTACTGTCGCCTTAACCTATTTTAATTTTGGTGGGCGGGGTTACAGTTCAAAAAAGCCAATGAGAAAATTGCATTCCAAATTAATTTTAAAAGCTGTTTTTTCTAAAATTTGTGAACCGACCGCAAATTTTATTCTTTTTATATGATAATTGGACCCTCATCTTTCATAAACCACTTCAAAAATGGTAAAAATCGCGATTCGGGAATCTTAACTGTCACCAATTTCAGCATATTGGCCGTTGCTATAGTGACATGACGTTTTAGTTACTATTGCAATAAAATCAACGAAATGGGCCGGAGGGGGGGGTCATAAAAAAATAAAGTACCACTGTGAAGTTTCGACGTAAATTTTTTGAAGTTATTTAGAAAAGTATTTGGTATTTTTCAAAAATTGCTCTTTTTTTATTTCAAGTGATAATATCAATTTAAAAAAAGGTGGGGAACCCATATAACCAACCCAAGGTAAATAGAAAACCCTTTTAGCCTACCCTTAAGTTTAATCCTACAGTACTGACCCAATAAAATGTTTTAAAATTACTAAAACTCCGCTCGGATTTTTGGTGGAATTTTTCTTATTTTTACTGCCAACCGTCAGACCTTACAACTAGATTTCCAAAGTTGTGCGGCCTTAAGGCCGCACTTAAAGACTTTCGATTTGTTATCTTTAGATTATAAATTTTTATAATAATATACTAGCACACCAGGTGGCTTATTGGCCGCCATGCCATCCTAGTGAGCGAATACAGAGAAATTCGATTAACTGCTCATAATTTTAAGTTAGCCAAAAACCTTAACCAACAATAGAGTATAAATAAAAGAAGATTTTCTGTACTTATCTTGCTAATATTATTCTTCATTACTTACAATTGAAGATGCGTTTCAGCTTTTAAGACCTTGCTCGTGCTGTAGTCAAGAAAGTCTGTACAGAAAAACTGTAGTACTGTCTGTACGTCAGTGCTATTATTGCAATACTTGTAAAAACGTCTCGAGTGTTGTAAATAGCGGCGTTCACTCAGCAATTTCACTTTGTTACTGTTTTTCATTTCGGAGATATTGATAGGACAAACAAAAATATACAAACTTTGTGTTTTATATATTAAGATTAACCATATCGTATTTTACCGTAATTTAAACATTGCCTGCCGAGGAAGACGGTAACCTCATCTTAACCCAGATTCAAACTAGGGCACGTAGCTTAGTAGTTCATGAAGAAGAGCACCAGGCCGTAACCATCTTGTATACCTTACACCCACCCTTAAATAATTTTTTTTAATACATTTCTAATAGAGGTTTCTCAGCGAGAAAGTAGATTCATAGCAACTAATTTAAAAATCATCCCAAATCGTAAGTTAAAAATTTTTATTTTACAACTTATTTACAATGTTCTCCTTTTAAACTATGTTATACACCAATAGAAAATAATTTTGCCGTACCATCATCTGAACAGCTTAAAATGGTAGAATAATCCTTTGATACACACAAAGAGAGAATGGGCGCCAGGTGACCAGTTAATATTTCATCTAGTGTAGCCGTTTTACTATTAATTCGAAGAATTTCACCATCTGAAGTACCTGCAAATAAAATATCACCCAATCCCCACTTTAAAGTTGTAATAGAATTATCAGCCTGTATCGCATTTCGAAGAACATTTCTTTTATAATCCCAAACAAAAACTTTCCCCGATAGTCCACCAGTAACTAAAAGTCCTAATTCTGAGTTAAACAACGCAACTTCGATTTCTGTTTCGTCGGCACTTAAAAAACTGCCAACATGTCGACCATCGGAAATTTTATACATTTGTGCAGATGGAGCTACCACAAAAACGCTACCATCACTGCTAATGTCCAAAGACGTTACACTAGCCGAACTGTCTAATATATTCCACAACACTTTTGCTTCTTTTATGTCCCACAGTCGTACTTCGCCATTTGCATAACCAACTAATATCCGTACACCATCCGAAAGTAATTTGGCGCAAGTAGTTTCGGTACCAACATGTGGTAAGACTTTACATTTACCACTTGGTACCTGGTACATGTAAACAGTGCCAGATTGACAACCAAAAAACAACACATCAGCTACGTGGTGCCAAATGAGCCACAGCAAATCTTCACTTTCCATAGACCAAACCATTTGCTTATCGTTGACGTCCCAAACTTGAACAAAGCCTGATAAATCTCCAGTAGCTAAATACTTGTTATTGCAGTTAAACGCAACTTCAGTTATGGAGTCTTTATGACCAGTGCATTCAAACACCACATCTTTAGTTTCTGTCGACCAAATATATGCTTTGTCATCTTCACCACCCGTTGCAGCTAATAAACCATTATCACTCAGAGTACCAGCAAAGACTGAACTACTATGATTTTCAAAAGACAATTTCGATAAATCTTCAACGTCGTAGGGTACGTTTTCATCGTTCTCTTCTAAATTGAGTCCACTTACAGCTTCATCAATTTCCATATCACCACCTACGATGTTTCCATCTTCGTCAAGTTCATACACCTGCACTATTTCTTCATATTCATATTGCTCATCTTCGTTATCTTCCATTTTTTCTAAGGAATTTTAAAAACAATATTATGCACATGTGAAGATACAACTATAACCTGCAAATGTAGTTGTCAAATGACAATGATGTATTTTAGATTGGCTACCGTATCCTCTCGAATTCTGATTGGTTGGTATTTTTTAAATATTCCCAGTGGCGGCTCGTACGGAAAGAGCAATGACGGGCCGTCCTCTCTATGCAATACAAAATCATTATTAAATTTCAAATAAATATCGAACCAATCCTTGTATTTAAAAAATTTATTGAAACTAATAAAAAAACTTTCAAGTATCAAATACCAGTAAAATTTATAGATTAATTAACATATTTTTAAATTAAATTGGAGGTAATTGTTCATCCGGATCCACCCTTAATATTTTATCAGCCAGAACCATTTTATTAATCATTTCGTGATGCAAACCTCCGCCACTTCTTGAAAGACTAAACGCTTTGTGAAAGGCTTCTTTACTTGGTTTGGGTAAATACTTTGGAAATTCAACTCGGAAACGTATGATCAAGTTTCCTTTTTCACCTGAATTTTCCAGTATCGGCATTCCTTCCCCGTCTACAATTTTCTCGTAATCGGGGCTAAAATGTTAAATTATAATAACGTAATGATAAGTTTTTTTAAAAGTTACCTTACAATATCAGTAATTGGAATTCGAACAGTTCTATGATCTACTGTATTCACAGTTACAGTGGTGCCCAATAATGCGTCTTCCAACGAAATGTTTTCGTACATAATTAAATCATCACCTTCTCTTCTAAAATAATCATCAGGCCTATCTTCGGTTACAAAAATTATGTCGGCTAAAAAGTAATCAATCAGCCTCAATTTGTATATTAAGTTTAATTTTACCCGGTATTTGGGTGGGATTTTGATCTCCTTCTTCGGGAAACATAATTTCAGTTCTGGGCTTAATACCAGGTTTAATGGGAATGCTTAAAATTTTCTCTCGTATTTCAGTTGTAGTTTTATCTTCTCCTATAAATTGAAGCCGATGAACTTTCATTTTCTTTACTCCACCAAAAAATATTTCGTGCAACGTTAACGATAAAACGTGATAAATTGGTGGTTGTTTCTTTCGAATGCCTCTGCCTTCGGGAATTTCATATAGAGGTGGAAAGTTACTTAGGTGATCTAGTAGATCAGCATAGGGCGATACTGTTCCAAAAAATTTTCTGAAATCTTGAGTTAAATAAAATGCAATTTTAATGTTATCATTTAAATGTACTTATAAGTTATCATTGGATCTCCATGATAGTGATACGGTTGGACGTAGTCATCCGGTCCAGGAACGCCACGTTTTAAACCTTCTTCCCCATATTGATCAAAAACAGCTCTGAGTAGAGGATCACCGAGTACATCATAAGCTTCACCGATAAGGGCAAAAATTTGTTGGGAACTTTCATCTTGCAGACGTTCCGGATTAAATTCTAAAGCTAAATTGCGATACCTACAAAATTATTTGATTTTACATAATTTTTTATATTAACGCATATTTAAATTTACGCTTTTCTTATTTCTAAATCGTTGCTATTTTTTTGTATCGATAAAACTCCATAATAATCTATACCCATTTTGGATGAAACAGTAAACTTATGTGACAGAAATTTCAAAATCAAGTCTTGGCCATCTAAAAAATGCAAATAAATTATTTCTGTTTGCTATAAATAAGTGGGAAGTATGGTCGTCTAAACTATTAAAATGTTTTGGAAAAATTTAAATTTTCTAAAAAATTGTCTATATTATATTGGTATTTGTATAATATTTCGGCTTACTGTTTTTGCAGTGTTTCCATTGCAAAATTGGTTCCAACGATGAGTTAGATTGCGATGTTGATGTTTCGCGGGGTAGTATTTTTTATTTATTTATAGAAAAGTTATTACGAACCTTTCTTCTTCGTGAGCGAAGCGAATAAGCCAGAAGTTGAAAATGGAATATTACTGGGACCCATCCGAGTATACGCATCATGCTTGAACGTGTATGGGTTCCTTTCGATGTATTATAACGTTCAAAATCGCTCATCCAAATCACGGGTGGTATATATTTGACGTGTATCAATAATAATCGAATGCGTTTTCACCTATGAAATACGTCAACGTAAAAATAGAAACAAACAAAATGAAGTTTAGATGATTTGGCTGGATTCTCAGAAAACAGTTATTTGTAATTTTTAAAGGTTGGCAAAATTGTTGCGATTGTTGGATATAGAACGATTTTGCCGTAATTCGTCTAGACAACAGTTGCTCAAAAGTCGGTTTTTACGTATTTTTGGATTTTTGCAAAATTTGTGCTTCAATCGTGACATTTGAAAATGAGTGCCGTTGCTCCCGCCCTTTTTGCCTGTTCAAAATGTTTTTCGCGTCATCCGTTTGAAGAATTATCAGCAGGCCAACAACTTTGCAAAGTGAGTTCTTAAGATTTTTGTTAAGGTTATAAATACGAACTACTTGCCTATTTCATTTTATAAATTCTAAATAATTATTTTTATTTGTTTGGTTGTCCGTTTCTGATGATTTTAATTTAATTTTAATTTCATTATTGAGCCAGCCCGCATTTGTACGTTGCGTCACGTAAATTATTATTTTTGCATCTCATAATATTACACCTACCCCCATCGACAATAATAATTATTATGTTGTGATAAATTCGAGATCGCCATGTTATTTTACTTCAAATTTTTCCACTCAGGAGTGTCGTGGAGCTTTTCCGGTGGTTAAATGCACCTATTGTCGATCTGAATTTCAACAAACCAACAAAGGAAGCACTAGTACAATTTGTAAAAAGTGCGAGCAAAATGTTAAATCGTACGGCAAGCCCACAGCTTGCGAATATTGTAATATAATTGCAGCTTTCATAGGCAACAAGTGTCAAAGATGCACAAATTCTGAAATTAAGTATGGAGCACCAGTCAACTGTGAACAGTGCAAACAGAAATGTGCTTTTGACCGCCACGATGACGACAAAAAGGTAAATATAATGAAACAAACCGCCTTTGTTTGTAAACAATTTTTTTAAATACAAGGCCCTTTAATTTTAGGTGGATGGAAAACTTTTATGCTGGTTGTGCACGCTCTCCTATAAACGAGCACTTGCTAAAACTAAACAAGGCGATGCCGAACGCCGGGCTCACTTAAAATTGACTCATCTCAGACAAGCTAAAGAGAAACATAAAGAGGGAAAGTGAGTTGCTCCTAGTTGTCACTACAATAAACTTCCAATTTATTTTGCAATTTTAGGTTGCGTGGTCATAATAAAAGACCGCACAGATTAGACGTCACCAAAATACCATCTTCGGATAACGATAATGGACCTACTAATAAAATTGCTCGTAATAATGTCGGCCCTGGTTTAATACGTGCCGAATTAGATCCCAACAGTTCTGATCATGTGGTTGCAATGACTCAACTTAAAGAACAAATTGCTAGTTTACAAAAACAACTTAGCATAAAGGATAATCAAATGTTGGGAAAAGATAAAATGGTTTGTTGGTTTTTTTTACTATTTTTTAGTAGATTCGCTCTTTTATTTTAAATGCTACACTTGAAAATTTGCGTTATGCAAACAAAATGGGGGGTCCAATCCAGACGTGCAATACTTGATCGTTATTTGAAACTAATTATGAGTAAAAATAAGTAACCAGTAAAAAATTCTAACTAGAATATTATTCGTTAAGAAAATTGAGGGATTAAAATGAACCTCGTCTTATTTTGTAAGTAAAACACATGCAAAATGTTGCAGTTCACTTCATGCCAAATCATGAATCTGACTATTTTTAATTTGGTTGATTTGTTATCGTATTACAGTACTTATTTAAAACACTTCAAGCTTTGGTCTTTCTTCATTCTCAACTACAAATTTTGAAATGCATACGTGTAATTTGAGAAAAAAATTTTGGAATATCTTATAGTAAACAAAAAATATAAGTACTGTTAGACCACTGATAGAGCACGTAATTGCTGAGGTGAAAGGTATCAACTTCAACTCTGAGCTAGATTTAATTAATTCGGTTTCAAAAGTTTAATATTAATAAAATTCTATCACTATTAGTTAAATGGCATTAAAATATGACTTTTAAGGTGAGGTAGAACTTGATATAAAACAAAAATCATATTTCAAGATGCTCAATTTTATCATAGAAACAATGGGAGCCATACTGTTGTGACAAGTCACTCCCATTTTGGTGACGGTCCATGTAAGTTGTGTTTATATCAGAGATCGATCATTCGTGCGGTGTTCATTGCTTTCAAAGATCCCAGGTGGTAATCCACCCCTTCGAGTTTTGTTTTGTATCGGGGATGTTTTTTTAAGTTTTTCACTGCTGTAAGCATCGCCGCCATTCGTAATTTAATTATAAATATAAAATACCCTATTCAAAATTATTTCTTGCCCTAAAAACTAAGAAATAATCATCGGATTACAAATATGAACGTTTAACGCCGTTTTTTCAAAATTTGTTCACTGACTGCAATTTTTTTTCCTTAGATGTATAGATTATATTATTATCTTTCATAATTGCTTCAGAAAATTGTTAAATTCGCAGAGTGATTTTTCCAACTCTCAATAGCTAAAATAATGCTGCAACCTACCATACAAGATTCTCTGATTCAGTGTAAATGAGATCTGAATGCTGAAACCCGTCTCTCATACTCAACCTTAGTGCTGAGGAAAGTATCAATAATGTGTCATTATTTCTAACTAAAGACTTAATACAAGAAATTATTCAAGATAAATTGATCATTATGTCTTCTTAATAAAATTGCTTCTGTTTGCCCCAGTAAATTTTCCTGATGTGAGTTTTTTTAGCTTGCCTAATCCCTTAACGCACAATATTTTTATTAATTTAGGGTAAAAAAATAAACAAAGTAAACGAAATATGATCTGTTATGTACGTTTCTTCTTCATCGTGTGGTTCTTGTCAGAAGCGTCATAACCGAACTTGGCCGAAGCTAAGATGAATTTAGGAGTATAATTTATAGGGTGGTTTCCCGTTACCTTCCCCATAATCTATAGATCGATATTGAACTTTTTGATCACACCAGTGTATCTAACGCAAGTAGAATTTGAACCGCAAGCTTACGTTTCTTAGTCGACTCGTGTATGCTTCACACTATACTGCTGCTTATATAAACCTAAATTATTAGATAAAAGCAATCCAATATCAAATCTGATATTAACAGATTTAAAATATTTACATAAGAGTAAACTGTGACATCCACGGAGCTCCACAATTCTGTAGGTATACGCATATTGTGTATGTCGCAGAGTTGTGCAGTAAGGGGTTAATCTTTTGAGTTGAACATTGGAAAAAAAACACCTCTCAAGTTTTTTACATAAAATTTGGACCATTAAAATGGGAGAAAGACTCCAAGAATCACAACATTGTGAATCATGAACATTGTGAATCGTGAATTGGCTGTTAGCATCCTATACCTAAAAGAGTTATTAGCAAAATTAAAATAAATAAATTTTCACTAAGAGCTAAAAAAAATAAGTATAAGGAAAAAGTTTTAATTATTTTCTTTAAAATATTCTAGTAATATTAATAAGTCCAGAGGTCTGTGGCAGCATGATATAGTTTGAGGGGTCCATGTCAAAAACCACTGTTCTAGATAGAAAAAGCTGGATTTTATAATTTTCACCAAAATTAAATGAAGATTAGGTTTTTTCGAAAGCCAGGAAATATTCCATTTTTTTAACTTGACTTGAAAGGTTATTTTTTTTACTTCCGATTATATTCATTTTGCATTTTAGATTTTAAATGGGTATGGATTATAATAAGAAGTCGGTAAAAAATTAATTAATTTCAGAGACTAATTTTGCATAAATTTTGCACATATTACCAATGATAACGTCTAAAATAATAAGTGCTCAACTCTTGTCATTAAGATTTAAATTTTTTATTGGTATTGATTGCTTGGCAATAAAATTTAATTAAAAATTTATTAGAATTTTATTGCCTTTAGCTTGCAATCCGAATTTAAAAACAAAATCTTACCAGAATAGGGTTGAACACGAATTATCTTCGGTTAGAGAATTCTTCTTCCTTCCAAGGTATAGTCATTTTTTGGGGCGTCCAATACCTTTTTTACATTTAGGTTGCAGGACAGTATTTTTTTAATTTTTTGTTTTCCATTCTATTAATGTGCGCTTTTCAGTTCTCTCTATATTCGACATTTTGTTCATTAACTGAATGTTTTGTGCATCTTTTAGTTCTTAGGGCCAGTTGTATAACAGAAATTAATCCTTGGATCACCCTGATCTGGGAGTCAAGTTTGGTAATTGATTGGTTTTAAATTTTTAACCCCATCACCGAATTTTATCCATGTGATCCGGTGGCACAGGTGGCATGTGGTACAGCTGGCCCTTAGTAATTTCATTTCCATTGCCTGCACCTTTGACTCACTGAAAACAGTTTAAATGTAAGATTTGTTGTAATATTTTTCTAAAATTTATTTTTATTAATTTAATACTCGAAATCTTGTTTCTGGCCAAATTTTTCGTCAATTCGTAATTACGTTCTTTTCAAAATGTCATAAATAGGTTTCATATACTTTCTTTCTGCTTCATATATGTTAACAATAAGAAAAGCACCATGCTAATGAATACAGGTCTTATTGTTGATATATTATTCAACAAATAATACACTTGCAAAAAATTACCTTAATTTCTACGAGAACTTCTTACGAATTTATCTGTGATGAACACTTTTCCCATGTACAACTAGGCGCAGCCCTCGATCCATTCATCCATCCAATTGGAAGTGAACAAACATAGCTATAGCTCATTTTTTTTAAGAATACTGAATTAAATGCCAATAAACTGACTTAAATTTCATTACAATCGCAAAAAGCACTCTAGTGCAATTTAACAAAATTTTAAATCTATTTTAAGGGTGGCCTTTTGCGGTATTTCACAAGAAAATACTCTCCTTAAAACAAACAAACGAATTTACTTAACATTTTGTAGAATACATTATAAAACAATGCACGGAACACAATAAGCTATTTTATACTTTTGTGTTTTACAAAAGACGTATTTATGACGAAATAACTACTTTTTAAACAAAAGTTTCCAAAACCTAAATATTTCACCATGAAATACATATTTTTTAAGTATAAAATAACTTATTGTGTTCCCAATGTTGTTATATATTTCTTCATAATTATAGTCTAAGATCCCACCGCGTGATTACTACGTCCATCTGTTTTTTAATCAAAACACAATTTTTTTAATTAATTATTTATAGAGGAATACGATTTTGTCGGGTTGCCTATCAAAATATGGCCGCAAGTAGGGTTTGTTAACTGTTAAAGATATACAAGAGCAAGAGAGTTGGCCGTTGTAACTTCAAACATTCATAACGTATTTCAATAAATTATATATCAAATTAAAGATAATTTTTATCTCTACGCGATGACCTAGGGTTGCCTACGCACAGGTGGCCGCAAGTAGGGTTTGTTAACTGTTAAAGATATACAAGAGCAAGAGAGAGTTGGCCCGTTGTAACTTCAAACATTCATAACGTATTTCAATAAATTATATATCAAATTAAAGATAATTTTTATCTCTACGTGATTTTCTAGGGTTGCCTACGCACAGGTGGCCGCAAGTAGAGTTTTTTCACTGTTAAGGGGTTACATCACTCATTAACGCGAAAAAATTAGGCTTTTTTTGAGAATTTTTATCTACATAACCAATATAGGAATCAAAGTATAGTTTTCAGGGTTTATTATAGATATTTAAAGGTATGCAAGAATATTTTTTATTTTGATTTTTACATTAAAATGGCATTGTAGCAGTGAATCAAGTGAGACTTGATTTTTATCAAAAAGAAAAACGGTGTGCAGGGTCCAGCCAGCAGCTACAACATTACAACAAATTTTTTCTTATTTGATATGAGTTTTTCTTTGGAAGTACCTGTGATTATTATAAAATATTAATTTTTACAAATTTGGCATACATTTAAACTTTTTTTTAAATTTTTTACGAAAAAATCGATTTTAAATTGTTTATAGAAAATGTTATTATTTATTAATCGCAAAAATCGTTGGTACTTCCATAAATTATATATTTAAGAAGCTACAGTTAAATTTTTAAGGTAATCGGATAAAAATTGCTCAAGTTATGTTGCACACCGTTTAAAAAACGTAGTTTTGAGAAAAACGCGTTTCAAGTTTTGTAAATGAAAAGTTGAATATTGCATCGGCTTGCTGATTTTTTTACATTTATTCCACTATCCCAACACAGTATAGCTCTATTTCTAGGTTTAAATTTTGCTCTTTAGCATCCTTTCTGAACGACGTTAACTCCTTCCTCGAATCTTGTACTGACTTAAAATTATCAGTTTGACTAGATGATTTCAGACCGCTGGGAGAGACTTCTAAAAATGAGCTGTAAATATTTAACAAAATTTTTTCACTTCTGAATTTGATGGAATATCATTTCTAGATAGTTTATACATGTTTTCATCCAATAAAAAAAACCTGAAAATTCAGCAGGTTTTTGCGTCATTATCTAATCCAAATGACATTTTTGATGATAACAGAATTGAAGTAGTCCAGGAATTTACTTCTCTTATATATGGAATAAGAAATTGTCAAAGTGTAAATATTGCAAGATATCTGATTTTCAATAACATGTATGCGACGACAAAAACCAACGAAAAATTTATGAAAAATGTGAAAGGTTTTGACTCGACCAACATTCTACCACGTTGGAAATCCTTAAAACAAAAATTGTTGCGGTCGATATTTATTAATTCAATGTGGCAAAATGCCACCGAGCCGAATTGCATAAAGTTAGCGCTGAAAACAGCGGTTGGTTTTTAGATAATTATCTAAAACCTACATGGTTTGTTGGAAACTCTTCACCACTGCAAGCCAAAGACGTGATTTGCGAATCTATTAAGGAATCTTCTGAGAATGATGATTCGGATATTTGTAACTACGAGAAAGACAGCTCCGATGACTCAATAAACGACTAAATGAAACGATATTGTAATATAACTTTTACAAATTGTTAAATAATTTTTTTGATGTTTTGTTTAATTTTTTTTAGAATAAAAAAACCTTTCTCGCTCTTATATATCTGTAACAGTTAACAATCTTTACTTGCGGCCACCTGTGCGTAGGCAACCCTAGGTCATCGCGTAGAGATAAAAATTATCTTTAATTTGATATATAATTTATTGAAATACGTTATGAATGTTTGAAGTTACAACGGCCAACTCTCTCTTGCTCTTGTATATCTTTAACAATTAAAAAACCCTACTTGCGGCCACCTGTGCGTAGGCAACCCTAGAAAATCACGTAGAGATAAAAATTATCTTTAATTTGATATATAATTTATTGAAATACGTTATGAATGTTTGAAGTTACAACGGGCCAACTCTCTCTTGCTCTTGTATATCTTTAACAATTAAAAAACCCTACTTGCGGCCACCTGTGCGTAGGCAACCCTAGAAAATCACGTAGAGATAAAAAATTTTCTTTAATTTGATATATAATTTATTGAAATACGTTATGAATGTTTGAAGTTACAACGGGCCAACTTCTCTTGCTCTTGTATATCTTTAACAATTAAAAAACCCTACTTGCGGCCACCTGTGCGTAGGCAACCCTAGAAAATCACGTAGAGATAAAAATTATCTTTAATTTGATATATAATTTATTGAAATACGTTATGAATGTTTGAAGTTACAACGGGCCAACTCTCTCTTGCTCTTGTATATCTTTAACAATTAAAAAACCCTACTTGCGACTACCTGTGCGTAGGCAACCCTAGAAAATCACGTAGAGATAAAATTATCTTTAATTTGATATATAATTTATTGAAATACGTTATGAATGTTTGAAGTTACAACGGGCCAACTCTCTCTTGCTCTTGTATATCTTTAACAGTTAAAAACCCTACTTGCGCCACCTGTGCGTAGGCAACCCTAGAAAATCACGTAGAGATAAAATTATCTTTAATTTGATATATAATTTATTGAAATACGTTATGAATGTTTGAAGTTACAACGGGCCAACTCTCTCTTGCTCTTGTATATCTTTAACAATTAAAAAACCCTACTTGCGGCCACCTGTGCGTAGGCAACCCTAGAAAATCACGTAGAGATAAAATTATCTTTAATTTGATATATAATTTATTGAAATACGTTATCAATGTTTGAAGTTACAACGGGCCAACTCTCTCTTGCTCTTGTATATCTTTAACAATTAAAAAACCCTACTTTCGGCCACCTGTGCGTAGGCAACCCTAGAAAATCACGTAGAGATAAAATTATCTTTAATTTGATATATAATTTATTGAAATACGTTATGAATGTTTGAAGTTACAACGGCCAACTCTCTCTTGCTCTTGTATATCTTTAACAGTTAAAAACCCTACTTGCGGCCATATTTTGATAGGCAACCCGACAAAATCGTATTCCTCTATTACTAATTAATTAAAAAATTGTGTTTTGATTAAAAACAGATGGACGTAGTAATCATGCACTGGAATCTCGTACTATTAGGTAGTGAAATACTGCAAAAGTCCAGTCTTACACTTGGATAGTGCCCAAACAAAGCACTTTCTGATAGAGGTAAGTTTGATTAATCATCTTATTTTGATCTTAGAAGTATATGGTCAATTGTTGTACAAACCTTGCACATATAAAGGAGACAAGTTTCAACTTTTAAGGCGTTGTTCAGTGCTAGACTGTTCTTAATTTCTTATTTTAATGTCATTTATTTCTACAATGTTTCAAAAATTTAAATAATCAGTAGCTTTCCACAATCTTAAAACGTACCTGAATCCATACATAAAAGAAATTGATTTACACAATTGAATATCATTGAAAGAGAAATAATTGGAGGATTTTCAAACTGAGCTCTCAGTACACGCAGAATTCAAACGAGTATATCAATTTTTTTCAGATGTTTCAAGTTTGTGGAAAACTGACGATCTTATTTTATTATATAATTTATGTAAGGCGAAAACGTGGAGATCACGGATGTATAATTTAAAAGGTGTGCTTACAACACTTATCGAATAGGATGCGAATTTTGACATATTGCGAGACAGAGATAGTATAACAACTTATTGCACATGCACATTTTTGTACCTTAAAGAAAATACGTCATGTTTCTTTAATATTATTTTTAATTATAAAAATAATATTTTGTATAAAAAATAATAACTTACATTTTTAGTCTACGAAGTGGTTTTGCCTTATCAAGAACTCATCAGTTAAACTATATCCCTAAATGAATGAAAACATATTTGTGAAAACATATGTCAATTAACTTTACTAAAATTTTCCGATATAGTTTTTGATTTCAATTTTAATCAATTTTCATTCATTTAGGAATAGTTTAAAGAGTTCTTGATAAGACGAAACCACTTTGTACAACTTATGGGTCTTAGACTAAAAATGTAAGTTGGAAAATTTTCAAATTTCACTAAACTTGCAATTTTTAAAATATTTTATTCAAAATATTATATTACACCTGTTCACAAGTCGCATTTTAAAGGTGCAACGATGATATATGCAAAAATGTGTACTGCGTCCTGTGACTACGCCACTGCGATATTTGCATCAAGTGCAATAAGTTGTTTTCTATCTCTGTCGGGACATCTCTTACGTACATGCTAAAACTTTCGGAACATTTATATAGGTTATAAACATAGCTCGCCGGTTCACCTCTTTAATTATACATCCGTGCTGGAGATGTATGTTTCCGACATTCTAGAGAGTTAGTTGAGGTTTCGACCAAAAAGTTATTTTTTACATTACAGGCGAAAATCGCCTGGGTACACCAATTATTTTAATTTTAGTAATATTTAGGAAGTAAATGTCATAAAATCTGAATTATAGCTCTGAACATTGCTCTTTGTTAACAATAATTGAAGCTATTAAAATCAAAACTGGTGTAAGCAATACTTTTTTGGACGCGAATGAAGTAACTATGTGGCAACTTGAAAGATGTTTCATATTATATGTAAATCTATCTACTGGGCTGAAAATATTTTTCATCTCGGCAAAACGATCATATCTATGATGATGGTTAATATTAGCGAGGTATAACAAACTTCGGTTATAATGAATGTTTATGATTGCATACAAATTTGTATAGAAAGCCATGTTTTTAAATAATTTATTGCCAAAATATACCAAAAACTAATCTAATGGAGTTCTCGATGTAATAGGATCAACAAATTTATCTAAGGCTTCTGTTTTAATAGTCTTTGTGTCCACCTAAATACAAATAAATAGTAATAAATTGTGGAGTGTTTCTGTAAAATGTACAGGGTGGACTAATTTGGGATAAATCAGGAAAAGGGTGTACATTTTAGAGAAAAACTTATGTATCAAAAATTACGATAATTTTTGGTTCAAAATTATTTTTACCTATTTCACTTTGTTTCAATGTTATGATGTAATATTACTTAAATTTCACTATCGTTTCACCATAAAAATGATATTAATTTTAAATTAATCGTGTTAAAAGAGGTCGACCATGGTGAAATTTTCTAGACGGTCCGTTAGGTGTTGCAAATTAATTTTGATAAAGCGATACATGATATATATAGCATGCGAGGTATGACATTTATTCAATATAAATATTTTAGCACTGAATGCGATTTATTTAAATATAGTAAATTTTTGGATTATGTTACCCTAAAGTAAGGGGTGCATTCCTCTAAACCATAATCCAAAAGTTTCCAATATTTAAATTTTCTATTCAGAATGTGACATCCCATCACTCGCATATCAACTTATCAAAAGATAAGTTTGTTGCAAACTATTAAAAAAATCTCAATTTTATCTTCAAAAATTAATTTTTCGCCATGATTAAAAATTAACGGTCTGACCGGAAAATTTCACCACGGTACACCTGAAGAGGTAAATTTTTAAATTTCTCAATCCACAATTTTCATAAAAAATAAACACAACATTTATTCCTTTCAAAATTCTACAATTTACTGTTAAAACTCTGACATCAGCCAAATTTTAGGATTTTCTGAACTTTATGCTATCAAAACTTTTACAATATTTCAACATCAAATTAACAAAGGAATATTTATTACAAATTTACATATCGGTCATCATATTTACTATTAATTAATTGCTATTTTAGCATGTTTAGTAAATCCTAATTATTAAAATCATTAATCAACCTTACATAGAAAAATCAACTTCATAATTACATCAAATAACAAATATCATATTATTTCATATCAAAATATAATCACATCCATTTAAAAAAATAATGATTTTCATACATATTCATTTTTAAATCTAAATTTTCCGTTGGTGTATGTATTGCCATCTGATGCTCTTCCACAACCAGATAATTGTTATAAGCATCCATAACTTCATAAACTTAATATTTTCTTCAATGAAACCAAATCAAATTTCAATTTGAAGTTAAAAGAAAATTTTTTTCTTTGCAATTGATTTTCATTTTCACATGTCCAATATCCATCTTTTTCTGCTTCAAATCAATTTCAAACAAAAATTTTATTTGGCCCATTTATTTTTTTCTATTTTCTTGTTTTACTTTCCCATTTACGTAGTAAAGGAAAGTATTTTTATATCATTTTTAAACGCTTTTCTCTTTATCCAACCAAACTCTTTATCTTTCCATTTTATTTGTTGAATTTCTGAGCTTTCGTTGGTAGTAAGCGTACTTTACGCTTTGTGATTTTGCTTATGATTTTCCTTACGATTTAAACATAAGCAGTTTTTTAGTGTTCACACTATGTGATTTTATCATAAGGAAAATCATACGCGATTGTCAGATTAGAACCTCTTCTATTTCGATATGATATTTCTTGCGATTTTCAATAATATCGTTGCTCTACTTTACCGACTGCGATACATTTTATGGCAAGTTTGCTATGTTGAAATTTTATTTATCATGTGATTTTGTCACAAACAGTCATAAGGTGTAAACACAATTAAACAAAAGTCATAAGGAAAATCATAAGCGAAATCACATAGTGTAAAGTACGCTTTAAACTGTCTCATTTTGGACTAATTTTTCTTTCACTTCTGAATCTTCAAGTATATATTTTTCATTTTATTTGGGTTTTCTGTTAAGATTTTTAATCTTTTTTTGACAACCAACTTCTTAATTTTTATTAGTTGGTAAATGTATCTTTTTCGACATTCTTCCTGCGACCTATGTATGTTTATTTTAACCAAATCAAGTTTACTTTCCTTACGATCATTGTTTTCAGTTGCTCTAATTTTCTGTTCTTCATAGTTTTTCTGTTTCATAGTTTCTTCTTTCATCTTCACATCACTTTCTATAACTCAACAAAATGATTTTGATTCTCTTTCCTTGCATCTGCTATATTTTTACTTTGTTCTTCTTTGAAATGGTTCATGGTTTCTCTAAATTAAAATGGTTTTTTTAACCTGACACGCCACCCAGGCTAATATCCTCTCTTATTTATTGCTTTCAAATACTCGCAATTTATTTTATTCTTTTTCTGTTCTTTTCTCTTTCCTAAAACTGCCCCACGCACTGGATAATAATAATAATGATAATCCTTCTTGACGGATAAGATCGGTTTACATTTTCAAATCAAATTACAAATAGTACTTGTAATCAACATTCCACAACACTTTTAAACAATTCAACAATGACTTCGATCCATGATTTTCCACAGCGACGACGACTCTGCAAATGTGAGTGGGTTGTGGTCTTTAAATAGGATAAATCTGCACCTGACCAAATAACAAATTAGCAGTTTTTACTTACTGACTAATGCTCAAAAAAAAATAGTTAAGCTAACTATAAGTTAAATTGACGAAATAACCAATCAGATGCTCGATTTGTTTATTTTGTTATTGTGTGATTGGTTATTTCGTCAATTTAACTTATAGTTAGCTAACTAATAGATAGAAAAAAAACGTAATAGTAGAATTTATAGTTTATCGTGCAATTTCAACCGTAGCACATTGGGAGCGACGGGAACCTATGACCACGAGGTCTATAGATCTACACACTACGGCAACTAGCTGTCATGGATGGCAATGAATTAATAATCTTAACTAATTATTAAGGGTGCATCTTTTACAAACCATAAATCAAAAATTTATAACAAATTTCAATTTGTAATATTTAAATAAATCACATAAACTAATGTTAAATCAACTTTCCACAATGTTACACTTCAAACACACTAAAATTACTGTACCATGTGTTGACCACCCGAATGACTGCTGGTTGCCACAGATACATTTTGAAAGAATTACTACTATTTCGCAACTAGTTTTATAAATAGCTATTTTATCTTTGATTTTTTCAATTCTGACTGAGTTTTGTTTTACATCAAGATGAAAAGATACAAATGCATTTACTAATACAAACGATACATCTACATTTCCGTACACTAACCACTACGTTGTTATAAGTGATCTAAGCTTCTCGCATGCGAGTTTGTTTGCTCAGCAATAGTTTACCACTGAAATTATTGTTTCATGATTATAGTGCCGTAACGAAGCGTATGAAGGGCCTGTGGCAAGTGTTTTAACTTGTGCCTTCCCATAACCCAATAATGACAAAAAAAATTTAAATTCTAATGTTACAAGTTAAATTACTATTAACCTCATTAAAATCAAGTAAATAATCTATAATCTAAATAAGAACAAATTTTTATTTATTTTCAATGACAACAGTCTGTGTTGATTCATGTAGAACAGAACGGTCAAGTAAAATAAAAACCACATGAAACTTTCAACACCTTTTCTAAAAACACCTACTATTTATTTAATTTAACTGTTTATATTGTTTAATGAGCATATCAAATACTCATTAAACTTATAAAATATGTATATAATAATAAATAATCATATCGAAATCTACACTTAACGCATTTTGTACAAAATTCACATGTTGCATTTTAAAGGCGCGACGACGATATGTTCACTGTTAAAAATCACTGTAAATGACCGATGTTTTATAATAATGTAAATTTACATGGTAAATCTATGTCATTCAACCAAATTTATACTTGACAACTTTTATAACTGTAATTATTTAAGTAAATTAAACTAAATTTAAATTGACTGTATACAAGTGGCCCTTAAAGTTATTCCAATTTAAAATTGTAACTAATTATAATTATTATTGGTTTAAATGTAATAGAATGATTTTGTAATATTGAAAATTTTATAGATAACCGAATTAAAGGCAAAACACTTTACCATTGAAAACGAATTGAGAACCAAAATGAAGAACTTTCTAAAAGAGCATGAAGATAAATGTGAACAATTGAATGGCAAGATTCAAAATTTACTAAAAGAAATAGCAAGCTTATCGAAAGTTAATAAGAGGGAACGATTAGCTGCCGCACGTGAAAATGCTGCCAACAGTGGCAGTGGTACAGATAGTCCTAGCACTCTATAAATAAATTTTGTAGTAAATTACATAATATAATTATTATGGCAAGTAAAAAACAGTGAAAATTCAATACCTTTCACGAAAATACCACAGTGGTGTTTTATTGTGATTTTTTTTACTTTAACTTAAATTTATTTTGCATACTATGTTATAAAAATGATTAATTTATGCAACTTTTCTCTAAACGAAATTGACAATTAATTTTTCATGTAGCAGAGAATTTTTTTGCTAAAAATTATGTTTAAATTATTTGTGACCAAGTGTAGAACATTTTCAAAAAATTATTTATTACTAGGTATAAAAAGAATTTCAAGTTTTATGCGTGATATATTCCATACTTTAAACAAAATCTTATTTTCAAGTATATTTGAAATAAATTAAAAGCAATTTCTAGTGCTATATTGGGAAATTTATGTTCTGTCATTTATTTCCAGAATGTTAAACGAATTAATAATTTTCTTTCCTCAAATCTTGAAACGTCTTAGTGCAATCACAAAAAGAAAATTAATCACTCGGTTTCCACATTGGCAACAACAGATGTTTCAAGATCGCCTCAAATTATTATTTTTAATTTTAGGAAAATTCTGAAAGTTAATGCCATAAACATAAGTTACTCAGTATAGCTCACACAAGGTTCTTAATTGCTGTATATATATATGAATTGAATTTTAATTTTTGTAAGCAGACAGTTGTTCTGTAAGTTGTAGATTGACAATTTTTAAGGTTTATAATACCAAATGGTCTTGATTGTATATAAGCATTCGATGCTTTAATAATTTGTGAGGTTGCATTAAGAAAAATATTGGAACTAATTTAGTTTATAATTAAACGTGAAGTGGGATAAATTTTATTATCTCTATAGGTCAACATTACTGTAATTTGCGATGTAATATTAATTTTCAGTCACCAAGCGGTTTATGTGTAATCGTTTTGGTAAATATTTATTATTTTATCAGTATAAGTAAATATATATTTTTATAAGTATATATTTTGTTTAATTTTTAATAATTGTATAGTTAATTACAATATAAAATTAACCACATTTGTTTAATTAAACCTTTCTTGTCCTGATATTTGAAATAAACTTTTAATCGCTTAATTATGGCACATAAAGTTTGTTGCCCAACATTTTTGTTCTTAAATTCAGAATATAAATTCAGAATTATTGGTAGAATTGATGCAAATTTGCAAAGGTTTTAATAACTTACAACGGATTAAACCCAATGAAGTACTGGTATTAATTGATTTTTTTTTCTATCGTAAAATTATAATGGCATTCCTTTAACGATAAAAATTTCGTCAGAATATCTACAGTATGTACCAAACACGAGAAGGAAAAAATGTCTTTAGTAGGTACTGCAACTTTTGAATGTTCTGAAAAATCGACTAAATCAAACACTTATGGTTTTAGGTTTCCGTTAATGTTCAACATAATTAAATGAATATTCACAATTGATGTTTATAAATACTGCCTACCTTGGTGGGTAGTGAAGCCAAATTGTATCCAATTTACAATTGTCAACTATGTTAATATGGTGGCAGCTCATGGTTTCCTGTACCTTTGACGACCAAGGTTAATTAATAAGATTGCCTTGTAACTTCCAGACAAGATCGTGGAAAATTACATAAAAAATACCGATAAAAATCTGGCATAGTCGCGTAGCGTGATCTGAAACCCGGAGGAGCAGTACCTTTTAGAGATGCCGATTCTTACTTTGGTTGCTTCTTCTAGTGTAGATTTGGTAACCATTAGACAGGAAACGGCACCAAAACTGATCTAAGGATTTTTTCCGATTATGAAAAATAATCGGTTCTTTTCACGGTATATTATCTCATATGGCCAAGCGAGAATCGTATTAAGTCGTATTATATTCTGTGGTTCTTTTATACTTATATTCAATAATTATAATATAAAATATACTTAATTGTCACCTCACAATAATATTATATTAGGAGTAGTGCTGCGCATATAATCCATTAATCGAAACTGCCAGTACTGGAAATGTTCTACAGTTCAACTTGCACCGTTTTATGCCAGATTTTCTTCAAAATTGAGTTTTGGTAAAGCTAAATACCTCTTATCTCTTCGTGTACTCTTTTATCTGGCGTTTTTCTTTGGTTTGATCTACTTTTTCCTAACAGTACAGTAATTGATGGTTGATTTTTATTTTTTGCTTCTGGTGGTTCCTTTATTATAGGTTCTAAATATTGAATTCTTTCAAGTAGTAATTTTGCATAAAATGAATCGCAAATAGAAGCAATACGTAGAAAATCGAATTTCCAAAAAATAAACCATTATTTATAGAAATGAATTACTTGCCAAAATCGATTATTTCTTTAATCAATTTTGTAATACATAATTTCCACAATCGATTATTTATATAATTATTGTAATTATTTTGTTGTTACATAATCGATTATGATAAAATGTAAACATATTTGCACTAAATGAAAACAGTTTTTCTGTAAATGAAAACGAATTTGATGGAAACAAAAGCAAATTTGTGGAAATTATATTTTTGTTTGCTATTTTTTCATTCGATGATGTTGGTGTGTTGTGAAAAAGGTGTCTACTTGTTAGCTTTTCATTGGCCTATCACCTCAACTATGTTTTCTTTTCAAAAGCAAATTTGTCTGGCAAACAGATTTGAAGAAAATTTTTTTTCATTTGTGCTTTCTAAAAATATTTAATAATCAAATTTGTGAAATAAACGAACTTATGAAAAACATTAATTTGCCTCAGTAGGCGACGTTTGATACATTCATATGCATAGCACTGCACATAAAGGTAGAATCAAATCTGATTATGGTACTGCCGAAGCAATGCATGTCTGATGATGACAAATTCTTCGGTAACAAAAAATGGTCACATGTTAAGGTTTATGTGGTTCATATTACAGCCTAACTACCTGCATATGCATTCTATGTAGAAGGCGCGGCCTCCGCTAATGTCTCATGGATATGTAATGTGAAGGTTGTATTTGTTTAGATTTATCTAAGGCAAATCACACCACTGAAGCCATTATTTTGATTTTAATTTTTTTATAAATTTAAACTTTTTGATTCATCTAATGTTTTCGTTTGTCTCCAATGAGACCGTAAAAGTTACTCTGATTTAGGTTAGGTGCCAAAATCCTCTTTAATCATACTTTATTGATCAACTGGCCACACTTGGACGGTCTTTGGCTACTGCAGTTTTAGAAATATTTTCTAGGAGGGCCATGGAACAATTTTTTTAATTATTAAATATGGCAGAACTTCTACCTATCTGCAAAGATCCGGTCTGTAGATAAGACTTTTACTTTGCTCGGTTTCTGCTGAATAATAGCAATTTCTTTTAATATTTGAATATTGGTATACAATGTACAGGGCAAGCAGCCGTTTGCTCGGACAAAATTCCGAGGGCAGAAAAATCATCAATCAAATTAAAAAATACTAATATTCTCAAACTATTAAATAATACAAATTAATATTATTAGAAAATTATTTGAAAGAAACATTTAGTGACTTCATAGTTGATTTACAAATTTCATTTTCATAAATAACTTGACTTTATTGTCATTTAATTAGATGACAGCAATTGTTTTTAGTTTTACTTTACTACGGGCGGCACTAAAGTACTTATAATATTGGCGAAGGGCCGCCCGCCATATTTTTGCTCAATATTAGCACCGCCCGTCACCAGCAGCAATGGTAATATTAATTATATAAAATTCAAGCTTGTTTTTAGTCTAAGGGGCTTATAGGGGAGGGGGAGCAACAAATCCTTAATCTTGCTTTTGTGTTTACCGGAGGGGGTAGTTCACTGTACCGAAACGAAAGTCATTTAATCAACTACTAATTTGTTTGAAAAGTCACTGAATGAAGACTCTTAGCAGTTCGCAACGGTGACTTGGTGCGATGGTTGGTTAAATTACAGGGGAGAAATTCTAGGTTTAAATCGTGGAATTTCTTAGCTCAAAATTAAACTGATTTGTGTGACCTGAATGCTTGTGAGCTTCTATTTGTACTTCACATCAGATTTACATCTTCAATCTAGATTCACAAAACTCTTACGATTCAAGAATTTTTGTGTTCTACTGGCAACTCTCAACTTCGATACGATACTAACTAACGCCAGAAAAAAACGTTATTTATTTTAATATATAGCAATCAGATATCAATTTTTATTAACAGTTTTTAATTATCTAAATCCACATACAAAGCACTACCAGTAGTTCGATGAGGTTGGACAACGTAAATTCATTTTATTATGTTACAATTACTTTTACCCAATATATAACGATTACATTATTTTAACCTAATTCAACTAGATACATATCACCATTGTTTGGAAGACAAGTTTTCAATTTTCTAAATGTTCATTTGTTCTTGGTTATAGCCGACAAAGTAATGATCGGATTTTCAATATCACTTTTACTTTGTATAAGTTTCAATTCTAAAGTTTTCGGTGAAACGCCGCATTCTAAAAAATAATTGTAATTTTAAATTATTAACGACGAGACTGCTTTTCCATCAGTACCTGTAGCATGTTTCAAGGTCCGTTTAAGAACCGCTTGCAATGTACTAATTGTTTTTTCTAACGTTTCCTTTAAATTATTATTCGTTTTGTGACTCCATGCCAAAAACAACGATGTAAATAGGTCTCCTGTGCCCGTAAAAGAAGCGGGATATTTGGGAATATTTATTGTACTTGTGAAAATTGTTCCATCTGTAAAATAAAATATATTTTATTTCTTTCAGATGATGTTACGATGTTCCTAAGCAACTGTGCCGAGGGAGTCCGGACAAGAAGAAAGGAGATAGCCAAGGGTAATAATTTAAAATTTGTAGGTAGATAATAAAAAAATAAAATTTTATACAAAAATGTTTACCAGTGTTTTTACTAGCCAATGCTAACAAATTTTGTTCATCTCCTAACTCGGTTGAAGATAACACGACGGTTTTACATCCCTTGCTGTGCAAAATTTTAACGGCTTCCCATGCATCGTCTATCGAATTTATTTTTAATCCAGTTAATAGTTCGGCTTCAAATTGGTTCGGGGTGATGATGTCAGCTAGCGATAAAATAGTCTCTTTGTAAATCGTTTGTAATTCTTGAGGAACATACAGTTCGCCGTTGTCCCCATTACGGGGTCACATACTAAAATTGAAGATTTATTTAAATTAGTTTTAATTGCTACAAGTTTTGATTTATTGCAATTTGAGATAATTGATTGGTTTTTGATAAAGTTCTTACCATAAATTAGATTAGGATTTACAGTTTTTACATGCTTAACAAGATTTGCAACTCGGTTTAAAAATGAAGCCGAACCAATGTATCCGGTTAGTAAATGAGTATAATTATCCAAACCATTGCTAGTTAAGCCGCTAATTAAATCATCCAAATCCTTATCCGTTAAAACTTGCCCTTTAAATACTTTATAACCAGTATGATTTGAAAATTGAACGGAATTGATAGCGTCGACTTCAAAACCGAGCAACTGCGAAATTTAAATTTAGCGCCACTGATCACAAAGTGTGAACGATGCTTTAATACAACAAAATTGTGTGCACAATAAAGAAAATTATAAAGGTAACTCACCTGCAAGGGAAACGTTGCACTTTTGTTTCCCACATAACCGGAAACTACGTGACTTTGAATAGACAGAACTCGCGGACAATTCGCCATCGTCTTGCCGTAGTTCTCGTAGTCAAATGAGATCGACGGCGAGAGATTGATAAGAAAGTGATTTATCTTATCTGAAAACCTAAAAAATAATTGTTGTTAACCAAGTTAATTTGTTCTAATCAAGTGGTATGACGTAAATATGAATAAGTTTTTATAAAACCTTCATTTAAAAGGAAGTATTAGTTATGCAGTGGCGTAGAGCAACCCCTGTTATCGGCGGTTGCCCATTGCATACATTAACCGTACCGGGCGCATGTATATAAAATTCGATTAAAATAATAATTGACATTGGAAAGAAGCGGATAAGCAAATTAATTATTTCGTCATTACATAATATCTAATCTATCAAAATTTGTTTATTTAATATTAATCAAGTCAAAATATTTTCAAAAAACTTTATAAACATTTTTTTTAATTATTACAGATAAGTCATAATGCTTCCGAGTTCACATTAAAATTATTCTATATTCTATTTAGTAAAATATATTAAAAATTACAAATTTAGTGAAATTTGAAAATTTTCCAACTTACATTTTAGTCTAAGACCCCATTGCGCAGAAGTGGTTTCGTCTTTTCAAGAACTCGTCAGTTAAACTAACCCTAAATGAATGAAAATGGATTAAAATCCATTAAAATTTTTAATCCTTTTCAAGAATTCATCAGTTAAACTATCATTGAATGAATGAAAATGGATTAAAATTAAAATCAAAAACTATATTATATTTAGAGATGGTTTAACTGATGAGTTCTTGAAAAGACGAAACCACTTCTTCGCAACGGGGTCTTAGACTAAAATGTAAGTTGGAAAGTTTTCAAATTTCACTTAACTTGTAATTTTTAAAATATTTTATTCAACATATAATTTCAAGTATTATATCAAATTTGAACATGTAAAAATTGACGCATGTAATAAGGGGGCGTTCATTAATTACGTGAGGTGTTTTTCTTTAAATTTGGACCTCCTCCTCCCCCTTAGTGAGATTTGGTAAGATGTGCTGGGACTTCCCTTTTCTCACGTGAGATTTGCCCTACAATTTTTACCACATCGGAGACCAGTAATTTTTTACAGTGTATCTGTTTTTATTGACCCCCTCCCATTAAATGAGATTTGGTGAGATTTTGCCGGATACCCCCCTCACCACCATTTTGAGCTCACGTAATTAATGGACGTCCCATAATAGGCCAGTCAGTAGAGAATCGAAATAAGGTGGTATGTTGCAAACGGTGGTGTAGAAGATTTTATTTTTTTAACTTGTATAAATAGGTACAAGCATGTGAAAAACAAAAATGCTAACACGGGCGACCTCGGAAGAACTTTTGGCAGCCAAAGAACTTCAAAATTTTAGGACTTTTTTTAGTTTTTTGCATATAACTCCTAAACCGTGGATCCTATCAAAACATTTGTGGTTTAACAAATTAAAGAGCGTTAAATTCTGCGTCGAATAAGTACCACAACTTAATAATTTGGTCAAGTGGTATGGTCGAAAACTACGCCCAAAAAACGATGATTTTTCTAATTTTGTCAAAAAATGAGATTTAGTAATACGTAAGTGTGCGTCCGGCATCGATCGCGTTGCACTAAATTCGTTGTAACTTTTAAACTAATTAATGAAATTGAGCATTCAAAAGCTCAAATGAAAGAAGAAACATGTAGCTATTGGACTATTATATTTTCTAATATAAAAATGAATGTATATAAAAGTAGTAAATGTATATAGTTGGAACATACGGAGATATCCGATAAAATCGCTAAGAGCTCTACCATTTCTACAATTCTTAAAATAAAGATCTGAAATTTTCTTAAATTACTCTAGAAGTAATGTATAAAAATATCCGATAAGTTAAAAAAATCTCAAAAATTTAGTATTGAAGATGTATACTTCCAAAATTTTAAAATTTTGGGTAAGTAATAAAATCTTAAATGTATACCTAACTTTAACCACATATTACTCTTGCTTAAATCGCGTTATTGGATTTCTGCAGATGCGATTTTTAAAGCTTGAAGTGTGTACTTTAAGATGCTATAAGAGGATTTTGGTTAAAAATAAATCAACCCTTTTATTTTACAGAAATAAAAATAAATTTTTTTTTGCTCCAAAATTCGTTAAATTAGAGGTGCGTTAAACGTTAATAACTTTTATAAAAAATTTATTTAACCTACCTAACTAGCATATATTATTAATAGGACTTAAAAATAAGTAAATTTAGTGTAAAAAAATTTTTAGAATATATAATAATAGCTCTTAGCGATTTTATCGGATATCTCCGTATGTTCCAATTATATACATATACTACTCTTATATACATTCATTTTTTTATTTTAAAATATAATAATCCAATAGCTACATGTTTCTTCTTTCATTTGAGCTTTTGAATGCTCAATTTCGTGAATTAGTTTAAAAGTTACAACGAATTTAGTTCAGCACGACCGATGCCAGACGCGCACTCACGTATACGTATATCTCAGTTTTTGACAAAATTAGAAAAAATCGTCGTTTTTTGACCGTAGTTTTCGACCATACCACTTGACCAAATTATTAAGTTATGGTACTCATTCGACGCAGAATTTAATGCTCTTTAATTAGTTAAACCACAAATGTTTTGTTAAGATCCACGGTTTAGGAGTTATATGCAAAAAACTAAAAAAAGTCCTAAAATTTTGAAGTTCTTTGGCTGCCAAAAGTTCTCCGAGGTCGCCCGTGTTAGCATTTTTGTTTTTCACATGCTTGTACCTATTTATACAAGATAAAAATAAAATCTTCTACACCACCGTTTGCATCATACAATTCCTTTACTGACTGGCCTATAAGGGTTAATTAAAAAATTATCTAATATTTTAGAATTTCTCAAGTGAATTAGTTTGGGCGCATTTATATATTGATAAATCTTTGATGACAGTAAATTATACAGGATAGCCCAAAATGTTAATCAACCCGTCAGCACACTTAGCTTTATATACAGCGGTAAGTGGTCCCAGTGGACCCATAATTACCCAGGGGTGCGGTTGGTCTTTAACGCGCCCTTAGACCCAAAACGCCCCCTTACATCTCTTCAACGTCCACTGGTGAGCGGAACCGTCCTCGTTGGGTACCACTGGTCTAAATGATGATAATAATCTCTCGATTTCATCGGAAGAAGATTATTATAGTGGAATGCAGCAATCTAGATTCTTCGTTTATACTATTTTCTAATGATGCCGCGGGATCAGTGGATTCACATTTTGAATCACTTTGTTCTGAAAGCAGATAATCTTATTTTTGAAACGGTGATACCTCTGTTCGATATAGAAGTGTTTTTGAATGGTATGTGGTCACATACTTTATGGCTTCTTCCAATTGACCTTGGTCTACACTCCAAAGCATAAACGATTACCTCTAAATAGATGATCCAGTTTAAGTTGTCCAAATATTATTATACTCTGTGGCTTCCCCTAATATTGAAGAAGCAGATATTTTTGAGCTTTGTCAAGTAATTCTATAGGTTTTTATAGAAGAAAAACGGGAGAAAAAGAAGGGGGCCTACCTAAAAATCTTACATTGACAGTTTAAGCAATATCTTCAGCTATCCCAATCTTCGATTGTAAGGGAAAAGTCGTTGTATCTCAAGCTTACGAGTAGCAAATAATGTTCCAGGCAAAACCGAGATTGTTTATCATTTTCCACGTTGTAAAGAAATATTGTCTCACATGGCATAGATTTTAGCCAGAACTATATTGATCACATTATCAAATTTAAGAAACATTTGACAGAGGAATGTGTGATTTTAAACATGACAAATTCTTCTTCAAGACAATTGCCAACCGCTTCTCAGCTTTCTTTGATGAAGCCAATCCATATTTACAACATTGACTTGCAGAATAATTACGAGATCAAAATATCAGGAAGGGGATTTACAGACTTTTAACTTGTGTTTTCCTGAAAAGTAGTTTCCTAGGTAAAAAAGCTTTGTGCGTAAGTGTTTTTGGAATCGCTTACATTTGCGAGCAAATATTTCACTTAATAAAACAACTCATAGATATAGTATGTATATATTGCTATGGTTCTATTTTATTGAAGCAATTTTTAATTTTTTTAGTTTAATCGTTACTGAGAGGAAAACTAAATTCTTTTTGAAATTTACACAATTTAATTAGCGAATCCAGTACAGGTTTAATATTTGATAAATGAAAATTGCGTTTTAAAATAATGAGAACCTAAGTTGTATTTCACTGTTTTTAATTCACTGCTTAAAATTCAGTGGCCATAATTTTAAAATTAAGTTAAAATTACCAAATTCATTTTCTTCAATGGAAAACAATTTTTACAAATCGCCCAATCGTACAAATTGCAACTATTTTTTTAAAAATGTCGCATCTTTCGTCTTAAATTAAACTGCTTTCTGGTCTTTTATTTTGAAGTTTTTGTTATTATTTTTCTCATTTTTTCTTCCACAAACTCAATATAAACGAATTCCAATACAGAAATTGCTTGAATAATGATAATCACTAAAGCTGACTTACTTACATCTTGTAAATATGTTGGTATATACAGTACGACCCCGGTTAACGCGAGAATACATTCCAATAAGTGATAGGTGAAAAGCAACAGAGAATAAAAGATTTTATCATTTTTTTTGTTTTATTTCAAATATTTATTATTAAATACTTTTTTACTACATTAAATAAAGACTTATTAATTGTTAATATCGATTTTTTGTTTATAAAACATTCATGAAAATCAAAGGAAGTTTGCGTGAAGGAAGTTGAATATATTTTTGAACTTTGTTTTGACGTAATTTGATTAAGGCTTTATTTTCTTCGCATTTTTCGTAATGATTTGACTGGATAATTGGCACATAGGGCGTCTGCTTCGATATTAATTTAATGTAGCTGGTGCCTGGCTTAATTTTAATTTTCTAAAAACTTCAATACAATTGGTTAGTATGAAGCATGGACTTAGAATCTTTCTAAGTCCATGGTATGAAGTATTACGAATTGTCTTCAGCTAAAGCTATATACAGTGATGAGGGATAATCACGTTCAGTGGCGTATTTAGGAGTGGACAAGGGGGCAATTGGCCCCTCCCCCAAAGATAACTCGGATTGTATCCCTGAAGCCCTCCGTGAAAAAAATAATGTTTACCACGCGATTTTAAAATTTAACTAAGTTTCGACTTTTATTTTTGGAATTTGCCAGTTATCTCTTGACCACTGACATGCATGAATAGATTAACGAGATTCTCCCAAGTAATCTAGATTTTTACGATTTTTAAAGCAAATTATGAAAGATGGGGGTCTAATTATCAGGTCGGTCTACAAATTTTAGAATAAAACGGCTTTAAAAATTGATTAGAAAAGCAATTTTCTCATTGGCTCTTTTGAAAAGTAGTCCCGTC
This sequence comes from Lycocerus yunnanus, assembly GCA_036346125.1. Taxonomy (NCBI): domain Eukaryota; kingdom Metazoa; phylum Arthropoda; class Insecta; order Coleoptera; family Cantharidae; genus Lycocerus; species Lycocerus yunnanus. Next base: position 3,199,902 of record JARFIX010000050.1, read on the forward strand.
CATCGAAAATTAAAATAAGTATTTAGCGCTAAAAATAATTAATTGTAAATAAGTATTTTTTATATTTCTAATACTACTTGTTGAAGGGGCGAAGCCTCCGGCTCCGCTAAAATTTTTAAAAATATCTCATAGCCCGGCAGAACTCCAAATTTTCCAAATCGACCCAGCAGAGCTATCAATAAAAGTAATTAAAAATATATCGAGCCAAAAGTAACCTAGAAAATGATAAATCTTTGATGCCCAATTTCTTCACTCATAGTTATCTTCAGGTTAGCGAACTTCAGGTTAAATTGATGAAATCAAACGACAACAAAACAAATAAATCAATCATCTGATTGGTTCTTTCGTCAATTTAACCTGGAGTTCGCTAACTTGAAGATAACTATCAGTGAAGAAATTGGGCACGTGTCATGGGGTCCTAAAAGAGGTTAAACTTGTTAAATTTATATCCTAGGGTGCGAAAATACTCAAAATTTTGGATCCTTATGCATTAAAGCAGTTCTGGCCGGAAAACGATAGAGTTGCCAGCCAGTGCCTTATCGCGACAGATGTGAGAAGCAACTGGTAGCTCTTCTGGATGAACGATGAACTTCGTGGCTTTACGGAGCACCGGGGCGCAGCCCCATATCTCCTTCATCTGGTATTATGTATCTGGCCGTGGATTTAGGAGGCAATTGCCTCCGGGCTGGTTCTGGCTGGTACGATTGGACCTGGTGGGGAAACTTTTCGTCGTTTAATAAAAGATGCCCTGTTCACTTGGCGGATGGGTCAAATTTCAGTGCATACGTAGCTCGAATAGGTGTGCTCCTGGCTCACGGGTGGGTGGATCCCGATTTCTTACGATTTGATTGGACCTGAAGAAGCGGGTGGCAACGGTGAGTACGCTGGGTTACGGGTCGGGTGGCTAGACGATGTCCTTTGGTCTCGGGTATCTTGTGTTGTCACCTGGTTGGTACTGTCCCAGTTGTCGAATTAGGGGATTGTCTGAAAAGATGTTTTAATGTAAAATTGGATGGACAACTTGCGTATGTGTTCCTAGATGGTGTCAATCTTGGCGTCGGTGTGTAACCTCCTGTTGGTTACGTAGTAGGGTGCTTTGAAAAAAGCTTGAAGGCACTTGTTCTGGATGATTTGCGCCTTGGACATTGTGCGAGCTCCTTGCCGGTTGTGAGTGTCGACCCACATACTTACAACGCACGGACTGATAACACAAGGTGTTCAATTTATAACGCAACTTGCATGATGTGTTACTTATGGGAAATTCGTGATTTTCAAATTTAAATTGTGGGTTTAAAAAAAAAAGCACCAAAGCCATGGTGGTTCATAGTGGTGACCGGACAGAACAGAACAGTGAAAAAGCAGAACAAAGAAAAAACAGAACAATGAAAAACAGAACAATGAAAAAACAAAACATTGACAAAAGAGAACACCGAAATAACAGAACTTTGACAAAAAAGAACACTAAAAAATGAGAATAGCGGAATAAAGTTTAGTCAATTATTCGTATGAGTTTTTATTATTTAGTTTATGATTTTGTTATGAGTTTTGATTATTTAATTGGTGCCCAATATCGCAATATTTCTTCTCCACATACATTGTGTAAAAATTTAAATTTGAATTTTAATAAAACACAGAAAACTCGGAATAAACAATTTTTTTATAATTGCTTGTGACTACAGTTTGTATTAAAATAAATATATATTAATAAAAATACAATTTCAAATGGTAAACGTTACATTGTTTACAACTGTCAAATATTTAACTGTCAGGTCTTCGTGACGTTGTAAAATTTCCATAAAAACGTTCGGGATCACGCGTCTGACGTCGGAGGCGTAATCGGCTGACCGATTCGTTTTGAATTTCAAATTTGATTTTATCAGCGCAGACCGCATTTCAAGCATCCATAATATCGAAGTTTGTTGTCGTCCCCAGGGACGCTTTTAATAAGTTTAACCTCTTCTAGAACTCCATGACTCAAAGTTTTATTTTCTATATTAGTTTTGGCTCCGAGATATTTTTAATGAGTTTTACCAGTTGGCCTATAGTAAATACGATTAATTAATCGAATTTTGGATTAAAAAAAAATTAAACCGTTTGTATATCAATTATTTTTGTTTGCGCTGCTTATTTTGCTTTGCAGTTATTTAAAAAAATCGCTACGGCGGAAGGGGAGGCAGGAAACATCGCTAACACCTGAGGTGAGCACCTTATCGCTCACTACATTGAACACACCCATTGAAAACTCTTAAAAATCGAAAAAACAATTACTCTTTCTTATCTGTCTATCTACATAGTATCTTATCTATAATAATTGATTTGTTGTGATTGTAAACCACTCTTTATTTTCAGACATGGGCGTCGCCGCTACGTTTTGAAGAGGTTAAAACGTTTTATAAATACAAAAATAACGCTTCCCTCAAACTTAAATTGTCTCTTAAATTAATTGCAATACATTTTTTAACTACAATTTAGTTCATAAAATAATAAATCGATCGAAAAAGGTTAATAGAAATTTAAATTTTTTTTGTAATAATTTTAATTATTAAATATTATAAAACTACTTTTATCGGTATTCAAGCATGTTTTTTTAAAATAAAATTTTGATTACCTTAATTTTGCGTTTTTCCAAAAAATAGTGGCCGTTGTGATTCTCGCCGTTGAGTTTATTGTGAACACACTCCGACGCGCTGTCGAAAAATCCGTTACCAACAAAAGTAATTAAAACATTATCCGGTGGACGTTATTTCAAAAAAATATCAATTTATACTCAAGAAGAATCAAAAAGTTTTATTATAAACTAACTTCCACATTAATTATGAAACGTGAATAAACATTTTGTGTTTGATAAGTAAATTTTTACAATTTTGTCCCCCCAAAGAATCTCTCATTGCGTTTTGACATCTGCAAACGTCAATCATGGATTTCGATCTTTGCAAAGAAAATATACAGCCGCTTCGTCGGGGTCGAAATCCTCGTCAATTAGAAATGGCACTACAGGCACAAAGCAATGATGCTGTGCAAAGAGAACTAATGCAACAAAAAACAGTAAGTTTAATTACTTTTTTTTGAAATTTTGGGTCAACTGCAAACTTGCTTTTAGATTGCACGAATCCGCTATTCAGAATTACGAAGGAGAAGATCCCTTAGAAAATTGGTTCTGGTACATTGTTTGGATTGAGCAAAGTTTCCCCAAACATGGACACGAGGGAAATTTGTCAAATGTTCTTGAAGACTGTTTATCAAAATTTGAAAATGATTGTCGTTATTCAAATGATTTACGCTTTTGCAAGTTGTGGATAAAATATGTAAGAGTGTCGTTTTTACATAACTGATTTTTTTTTTAATTATTTTTTTTACCAGAATGACATGCAACCTAATCCTACGGAATTATACCACATGCTTCATGCTCGAGGTATTTGCAAAGGTTGTGCAGAATTATATCGCGCTTGGGCGTTTTATTACGAAGCAGCTGGTGATTATCGAAATGCAGATTTAATTTTTAACTTGGGTAAAAGAGAACTGGCACAACCTATGGCCGAATTAGAAGCAGCTCATCAGTCGATGGTTTTTGCAGCTGGCCAACAGGTACTCGACATTTGTTTTATTAAAATTTTGTTTTCTAAATTTAATATAAATCAGGTAATATCGGGAGTTGATAATAAACGCCTACTAGAAGAACGTCAAGCATTGACAACTTTAACTACACATAAATCGGGGAAAGTTGACAGTGTGAGGGTTGCAGCTAGCAGTGGACCAGGAACTTTGCCTAGCGGTGTATCGTCAGCTTCACATAAAAAGTAACATTGCAATACCAATATACGAAGGTGAATTATGTAAGGGTGCAGAGGCTGCACCAGTCAGTATCATAACTGCAGCACGACGACAAACTCCCAAAGAAAATATTATGAAACCGGGAGCTTGGAGTGCCGATGGATTGAATTGGAAACCTACACAATCTCATCGTACTCCTAAATTTAAAGGTAAACTGTTGTTTATAGTACACTTTTGAAAGGATGCTCTCTTATCTCAAAAATTGCATTTAAACAAATTTGAAATTCATTAACCTGAATCTGTAAATACGGTGATTATTATTTTAATATCTACCTATTTGTTTGAACTTGAAAAATGAATGAAAGGATTTGAGATGATTTTATAAATCATGGTATTCAGAAATACTGTCACATCAGGGTCTGGAAAAGTTAGAGAATTTAAAATTTTGCCATGAAAAAATCGGAGAATTTTTGATTTTTAAGCAAGTCGGAGAAATTCACACTGTGGGCTGGGAAAATTTTGAAAATTGATTAATTGATTGACCAAATATCGAAAAGTTAGGGAAAATAATCAATTTTAATCAAAGAAATTGTTTTGAGAAGTTTGGTGGAAAACCTGTTTAATTTTTTATTGATTTAATAATTCAATTGTTTTTGGTCTAACAATGGAACTGTTTTATTCAATAATTCAACTGCTTTGTTTAATAAAATCAGTTGTTTGGTTCGATAAGTCAACTGCCTTGTTCAACATTTTAATTATTTTTTGTTTAATAATTCAACTGTTTTTGGTTTAACAATTATTGAACAGAAAGTTTTTTGTTCAATAATTCTGATGTTTTATTCAATAATTTAACTGGTTTGCTTGACAATTTCAATTCTTATGTTTAACAGTTCAACTATTTTTGGATATAACAGCCCTGTTGGGTCAGGGGAGAAGATTTTGGGAAAACCTGAAGAAGATGGGGAATTTGTTTTAGAAAATGCGGTGGGAACCCTGCATACATATGTACCAAGAGAAACGATTAGTTTTAGTATTTGAATGCATTTTGCATGTAACTTGATTCCTAATTGTTGTCTTGTTTAAGTTTTAAAGTTTGTTGAATTCCGTTCTTGAGTTTTTAGTGATAAAATTTGTTTTATTAAATTTTATCCTAATTTGTTGTTGTCCAGGTGTTTCGATCGTTTGTAGTTGCTTTTCTTAATTCGTTGACCATCCTTCTTAAATTTTTCATCAATTCTTTCATTTTTATCCTCATTTAAATTCGGTTCATTTTGATCGATTTATAATTTATGAGTTTCTTCAGTCAATAATTAATTATTTTAAATTCGCCATTTTATAAATCTTAGTCAATTTCACTCCAAAACTAAATTTTCGCTTTAATTGCCTGCTCATAAGTTCAAATGGCCAATTAAAATAAATAAATTTTTGGTTCTGTAATTTCAAATTTTCTTTTTTCAACTTTTAATTAACATGTATTATTTAACTTCACTAGTTTACTTTATTTTATTATTTATTAACACCTTTTTATATTATTCGGTGACCATAAAATTTTAAAATTGAAACTTCAAATTAACAACTTCTTTCTTGGCAGAGCAAACTGTTTCATCACATTTTCAAACAGTTTTGTCTGCCTCACATAAATTTTGCACATTCAAATATCAAATGTTTGTTTAATTATTTTTCAATTATTTAATTTTCTGATTTCCAGCGGTTAGAAGGATATATTGTTTTGTTAACACCTGTTTTTTTTCTTTTTTCATCTATTTAAAACTGCGAAATGTAGCGACTACTTGTTAAACATGTCTCGCAGTAACAAAAAACTCTAATTATCGCTGTATTTCCTCTGCCCTTGCCTGGCAAATAAAAACGGTTTAAGGAGACGATGCATAATGGGAATGTTTTTACTGTTTTATATGCATACGAAAATGTATTAAAAAGTTGGAAGTGATGAATTATTTACATCTTAAGGTCCCTTAAGCTAAATAAAATCATTTTCAAAAAATGTCTATTACCATGTTTACATGCAGCCGTTAGTTCGATCTAACTCAGTTCGACCTGGTTAGTCCTTTCATGTATACACTCAGGTAAGCGACCTAATCTGCTGGATCAACCTTAGTTAGATCGAGCAAAATACCTGGACTAGTGACTTAGGTCGATCTTAAAATTGAATGTAAACGTTTAGTTCGAACTATACGCAGTGCTGCCATCCACGTGAGATATTTTAAGTTAGTTTTAGGTTAACACGATAACATGATTAAATTGTCAACACAAAGTTTGAGTTGGGAACATTGCTTCCAGTTTGAACTAAATAAAAGCACGTATACACCTGTCCGATAAAATTAAAAGCGAGCTAGCTTAAATCGAACTAATGACTGCATGTAAACGTGGTATATGTGTGTGTGGTAAAATTTTGTGTGCCCTCTACCTCAAAAACTAACAGGAATTTCAAAACTAAATTTGGTATTTTTAAATTTAAACTTAGAACTGATTAGATTTTGGTTCAAATTAGTTTATGGAAGTTATTTTTTAATTTAAAAGGATTATTCTTGAATATTTCAAAAACTAATGGAAATTTTAAAGCCAAATTTGGTATTTTGTATCCTTATATTGAGTCTTAATTAAATTTTGGTTTAAATTGGTTCATGGAAACTTTTTTTAATTTAAAAAAAATTTTATTTTATTTTTTTTAATATTAGGTCAGCGAAAAAGTTCCTGGCATTTTTTTTTATAAAATTCAAGTGGTTTTCTTATATTGTGAAAATGATAATTGATTATTTAAACCAAATTTGCTCCATTATTATCGTCAATGTTTCGCCAGTTTTCGGGTAGAGATATGATGCTATCAGTGATGAACTTGTGTGGTTTCTGGTTGAAAAACTGAATAAAGTGGTTTTCATAGGCTTCTTTTGAAACCAGCTTAATTCCATTGAGAGAGTTCTGCAAAAATCGGAACAAGTGATAGTTAGAGGGTGCTATGTCTGGACTATACGGTGGATGCATCAAAACTTCACAAACAAGTTTTCGCAATTTTTTACGGATCATCAAAGAAGTGTGTGGTCAGGCGTTGTCATGATGGAAGACAACACCTTTCCTGTTATTGAATTTGGGCCGTTTTCTTTCAATTATCTCTAGTTGTCCACAGTCGAGTTGAGAATAAATCGTCTGACCAACTGGGAATAGCTAATGGTGGACGATTCCCTTCCAGCAGAAAGCGAGCGAACCATTTCTGCGCAACATATTTTGATAAAGTACCTTCACCGTACACAGCACAATTTTTTTCACAAGCCTGCACAGCGTCCTTCCCTTATATAGCGCAATTTTTCATTACTTTTTTCCATTTTAAACGCAAACAAATTTCCAACCACTGCACCAATTTCGATGTTTATACACTCAAAATAACGATCGAAGTGTCATCTTTCCAATGAGAGTTTAGTGTTTCTTGAGATATTTGCAGTTGATGCTATCTATCGGGAAAATCGCCACGAACTTTTTCTCTGGCCTAATATTTAGTAACAGCGTGATAAAGTCATGGGCAAGGTCACATCCGATTGTTTTCCTTTTCTATTATTTGTTGAATAAAATATTTTAAAAATTACAAGTTTAATGAAATTTGAAAATTTTCAGCTTACATTTTAGTCTAGGACCCCGTTGCGCAACGGGGTCCATATAATTTCGCAAGTTAATAAACATTTACAATTATTTTTTATTATTGATTACATGTAACGATCTAGCAATATGTTGGAAATCTAATTGTGCAACATTCACAGTTCCTTGTGGGAAATAATTGTACCTTTCCTGAGGTCGGCAAATAAGTTATTTTCTTCATTTAAAATAAAACTTCAAACTTATGCAGTAGCTACCTATATAGATGCGATCACTATGTTAATTGAATGTTAAATTTTGTGTTTGTTTTTCGCCAAGATTAGGTATTCAGCATCTTGGCATTTTAAATTATTCACTCTTAGCGATGTGATCACGGAGACCGCACGCCGGTGTTTAAGGGTTAATAATGTTAACACAATGTATGACTACTAAATAGTAAGTAAACTTATAACAATGGCGGTTACTATATTGAAGGCACATATCGACACTCCTAACGAAGAAGGACGTACCTCAAGTTCCGTCAATTTGAGTTACGAGCATTTCAGTGATCAGAAAAGGAAATAATAGAGAAAATAGAGCCAAGAACAATTTAAATGATGTTACTATTTCTAATATTTTTTTCGCGTTTAAAATAATGCTTCTATAATTTTTCAAACTTCCAAATCGCTCGTATTCAAATCGTATGAAATTTAATTCCCTTCAAACAATTTTTATATTTCTTTTTGTTTCCTTCATTCTAAATTCTATTTATTATTGAAATAATATCATGTTTGCATCCAAACAATCAGCCTTGGTCATCAAAACATCTCAACATCACATCAAATCTCCTTGTTAAGTCGACTGCATCAAAACATTCGAGACTGAAAAATTAGTGTGTAAAAATAATAATTTCATGTAGATGACGAGAAATGACATTTTTCATTTGTAAATTCATCTTTCAGTTTCAAAACCCATTTGGGAAAATTATTCTAAGGGTTGACCATGCTGGCAAGCGATTACATGATTATTGAGCGACTAAAAATTATTTCAAACACATTAAAATAAAGTAGAAGAGAATAACGTCCTTCTAGAAGATGTACCCGTTAATGCTGAGAGTTCTTCTAGAATATGCACTTATCAAGAAATTAAGGTCCTTCTAAGAGATGTACCCATCAAGAATGATGCCGGTTCTTCTAGAAGACCCGCTCAGAACGATGATGGCCATATGTGTTTGAAATAATTGTCTGTCACTCAAGATACTTGGTCGCAGTTGCTCACTAGCATGGTCAAAGCGTTACGTAAACATTTATGATTTACAGAAGTCTTTTTTATCAGCATTTGAAACACAAACGTCAACATGCAGGAAGCGAAGCGCTGAAGTGAATTTAAAATATATTTATGTGAAGAAAGTTAAAAGTGTTGGTAAGAACTTATCTTCGTGAAAACATTGTACATTGTACACCCGTTTTAAATTTAGATATTGTTTTTTTATAATTTCTATATTCTAAATATGAAATGAGATTCTACTTGTGAGCACTTGTTTTTATGACATTTACATAATTATTATTATTTATTGTCACTCTTCTAAAACTACAAACCCGAATTTGTAACTTTCAATTTTTTTAATTGCAGTTCATGAAGATAGTTTTGACTCGTCATCAAATGGCATTAAACTACCACCCGACTTTTTCCCAGTTACACACGAAGATCATACAATATGGAAGCCTTTACTATGCTATGCAGAGCCTGAAGATCCCACCAAAATTCCCATGTACCCCAAAGCTAGAGTTTATACAAACAATGAAGTAGAGTTTAGTATAGAAGAAATAAGAGCATGTCGATACATTAAGCGTAACAATAGATTAAACATTTCACATTGCGAAACAGCACAAGCAATTCATTCAATATTAGGCGATTCGGGTAGTAAATCAAAAATGCACCAATTGCCGCAAGGTGGTGTCGAATTTTATCACAATCCATCAACGAGTGGTCAAAACATTTATCAACATGCAAATTATGCGGAGAACAATCCTAATTTATTTCAACAAGAACAAGAACGATTGTATAGTTTGGATCACCCAGATAGCAATAAATTAGAACAAGCCTGTGCCAATGTGTATCCACCACAAAATCCACACAACAGTTTACAATATCCTCACAACCCACATTTACATAATCCCGTTTTGTTGGAGCAAAGATCCGAACATTTTATTAACGTTTCACAAGGATATCAAGAGCAATTGTTTCCACTTCCACAAACTTCTGATATTAATTACCAAGCAGTATTTCAACAAATGGTAAGTTTTTATTAGAAAACCACTTGCAGTATAATATTGAGATAATTAAATTTTTTAGGCTCCTCTACCGGAGTTACAAAAACCACCCTCGCGAATGTTTGGCCAGCACATGGACGAAGTCTCGTTTCACAATGCAACTTTAACAAATTCAAACAAGGGAGTGGACAATAACGAATCCCATACTGAATTTAGAAATAATCTCAGTCTTTTGTGGAGGTCCACCAACGACGATTCCTGTACTGAAACACATCAAGAGCCAATCAGGCCTCGTGTACCAAATTTTGTTATATATGAAGAATCCAACATTGAAGAAAAACACATTCCATCTAAAGGAAGTGCAATGAAATCGATGCCACTTAGAGTTTTAAGCGACGAAGAGTTAGCCGAAACTGGCTCTCGTGGCGGGCACGACGTAGCTGCAGCGGCACAACCAGGTGACGGTGCTAAACGGAATGCAATCTTTGAGGACGACAGCAGTTCATCATTTTTAGAAAAACCTCCAATTGCAGATACTTTTCTTATATCAAATTTAAATTCAACATGTACAACCCAAGCGTTCAATTTTAATTTAAATGCCATGCAAGTTAGTACCCCGCAGCCTAAACTTAAGGAACGTTCTCCCTCGCCAGAAAGGGAGAATGACCTCGAAGCTGTTAAACAACAGTTGTTTGCAACGAAACCGCCAGAAAAGGCTGCCATGCCTACCATATTGGAAGAAACTCATCGGTAAGTGTTACCTGCAAATTTGAGTTTTGCCTTATCGTTTTTTGTTTTTAAAAGAAAGGCAGCCAAGGTTGGTCTTATCTGCAATTAGAAAATTTGAATGTTGACACTCATATTTCTAAAAGATCTTGAAATACAACCAAGAACCTGAATTTTTTAATTTTTCACCTTTGTATTTTTTTGTAGCTTAAACGTAATTAATAAACTGATATTTGGGAGTGGAATTTTACTTTGAACACTCTATAGATTAAGCTTAATGACTTACTCCTTGTAAAAAAATGTTAATTTCTTCCTGTAAATTTAGGTCTAGCTCATCTAGCAGTTCTGGGGTTTTGAAATCCAACTTATTTAGTCACTCAAAAAAGGAAACTTTGCCATCCATCAACGAAGACAACAATTATCAGTTTAATTTAACGCAAAATTTAAAGGCAAATGCTGCACTTCGGAACTCGGCTTTACTGGAATTAATGGACTACGAATCGGCCCAAAGCAATCCCGTTAGTGAGGTTGCAGTTACGCCATTGGATAAAGTTCCTTCGAATCCATTTAAACCTGCTCTTTTGAAGGCTCTCTTGGACCGTATTGGATTTCCCGGACGTCACAGTGCTGGATACATTTACCTTAATACAACTCCCCGAATTAGTGTACGTAAGGAGGTACAAGTGGTCAGCGAAGATAAATATATTGTTGATAAGAGTCTCGGAAAAGGAACATATGGCCAAGTTTTAGAGCGTTTGACATTCGCAATAATCGAACAGTAGCACTCAAAGTGCAGAAGCCCGCACATCAGTGGGAATTTTATATTTGTCGTGAATTACAATCAAGACTTTCCAATCATCCTTTAAAGGACCACTTCATGGATATTTACACTGGATATTTCAGTAAGTTAATGAATTATTTTATTATACAGTAACTGTACCAATTCACTACATTACATATAAAAGAGATACGTGTTGTATATAAACAGGGCATTACACCCATTTGGGACTTTATATCCTGTGTTTGCAATATGTAACATTTGTCTTACATAATCATGTAATATTCTCCTGAAAGCGCTTATTCTTGCAGTTCATGTGAAAGGTTCTTTCAAATTTTCCAAAAGTTCTTTAGAAATTATGTGATGTTGGTCTTGGAAAGTTTCAAAAAGTGCATAAAATGCAAAGAACAATTACAGTAGACCCCTGCTTATCTGACCTGAACGGGACCCATTTTAAGTTGGTTAAGTGAAAGGTTGGATAATCGTGATGGCTGAAATAAATATCAAAACATGAAATTAACAATGACATCATTTTATTTTTCAATATGATACAAATTACATACTTACATAAGTTTTAATAAAATATAGTATGTATGTATGTATCTGTATTACATACAATTGAAGAATAAAATTTATTTATATTTTTTTGGAGACTGGATTTGAATTGTTTTAACATATCAATTTTGGTTATTATTTTAACATATTATTTTTGTTTATTATTTTAACATTTGGCATTAAGAACAGTACAATTAAAATACAATTTGGTGGACATCATAGTTAATTAAGATAATTTAAATAAAGTCAAAAAATGTATAAAATCGAAAAACTTTCTCGGAATTAATAACGGACTTAATATTATTTGCATAATATTATCATAGTAGAGCATCTATGTATTCAATCTGTCTCTCTATATGACCATCTCCGACTTATGCCTGATTTCTTCACTCATAGTTATCTTCAGCTTAGCGAACTTCAGGTTAAATTGATGAAATAACCAATCAAACAACAACAAAACAAATGATTCACTTATCTGATTGATTATTTCGTCAATTTAACCTGAAGATAACTATGAGTGAAGAAATCGAGCATTAGTCGGCTAGATTATGTACGTAAACATTTGCCTGCTCGGTCGGATAACATGTAAAAATTCTCAGAAAGGTTGGATAAGCGAGAGGTGGATAAGTGGGTTCTACTGTATTTTGAAAATTTTAAAATACAAATAAAAATTTGTAGGGCAAAAAACGGTCTCACATCATGTTATTTTTTCTATAAGATTTAAAAACTCGGAGTTTGTCGTAATTGGTCAATTTTTTTTCCAGATTTCTAGTAGTTTTAGGTCAATACCTGAAATTTTTATATTTTGTAAGAATTCAAAAGAGATATCTCAGAAAATCACCGAAACTAGCAATTTAATTCATAGTCAGGGTCGCAAAAAGGTCTTGTTAACCTGGGTCTTAGTAACTGGGAGCAAAGAATATAAACTAGTAGATTAAGAAGCAGAGACGGCCATTGGCCTGGTTGTTAACACGATCAACTGCTAACGTAAGACGCCCGGTTCAAATCCGGGCAGAGCTCACTTTGCAATGCCGTCTCCATGCTTCGGAAGGCACGTAAAGACGGTAGTCTCCAATGTTAATGAATTGCCAGCATTAACAATAAAAATAGGGTAACAGGCACATCTGAGGCAAGCTTAGCTGGTAATTCTCACGGTACAGACGGTGGCTTCAGAATATCGTCGATGCTACTGTCAAGTAAAACAGATCTGATCATAAAGGTTATCTCTAGCCAAAAGCAGAAGAAGATTGAGAAGTAACGCTCAGCCATTTTGCTGGCAAACCTGCCCACTATAAAGCATTTGAACCTTTTTGCTGCTAAACTCCCCTCTTTATGTGACTTAAAAAAACTGTTTCAAAAACGTCACCTTGACCTTGCATTAGGAACTCTGCAAAAACAAAAGAAGTATACATTCACAGGCCACTCTAAAAAGAAAAGATAATTTTTAAAAATAGCAAAAGCAACTTGAAACATAAAATTTGCAAAATCTATGGCGCTGATTCTGCCTGCAATTAATGGCCACATGCTTCTGTGTTTTTGCTATTATTTGAAAAATTATTTTTTACTTTCTGCAGTGCATCTTTTTTTTAATTTTTAAAATTATGTTTGTTTGCAGATTGGTTTAATTTAAACTTTTTTCTCTTCAGGTGATCAAATATCATTATTTATATCGGAATTCAGTCCAAGCGGATCCTTACTAGAATTGGTTAACTTACACAAGCAGAGAAATTCCCATCCGCTGAATCAAGTAATGGTTATTTATTTTTGCATTGAAATGCTAAAAATCATATCGACTTTACATCAAGCAAAAATAATTCATGGAGACATCAAGCCTGATAATTTTCTAGTCTACATTCTCTCCGACGGTGTTCTTCAACTTCAACTAATCGATTTCGGTGCCAGCATAGACATGTCTTTATTTCCACCCGAATCGTCATTTACACGGCGCGTGACCACCAAAGATTTTGTCTGCTGTGAGATGCTTGACGGTCGACCTTGGAATTACCACACCGACTTGTTTTGTGTAGCGGCGACCGCTCACGTCCTGCTGTTCAATAATTACTTGCAAATGCAGAAAAGAGATGGCGGCGAATGGTTTATTACTCAGCGATTTACGCGCTACATGAGGACTGATTTATGGAACACATTTTTTAACACTTTACTCAATCAACAAAACGGACCAGCCGATCCAGAAGCGTTAATTGTATTTTTAAAGGATGCCCTTCATTCTTTTGGTGATAAATTAAATGAAGAGATGCGTAAACTCATAAATATTCTTAATAATCAATAGCGACAAATTTTAGTGTATTTAGAAAAATGGTTTCTTAAAATTGAAGATGTATTTATGTTTAATTTTTAATTCAGCTTGGAATGAATTTGGAATTGCACAATGTAATCAAGAAACATTTAATCGCTTAATCTCATTCTATTTTATTTTAAGGTGTAAATTGATTACACTGTGACAGTATTTTCATACGAGAAGAAAATGTATATATTTTGGATCGGAGGTTCCCAAAGTTCTTTTTTAATTTGTATCCCTACTTGTTACAGCATGTTTACAGATTTGATAAATGTTTACTTTTAATTTTACAAATAGACAGACAGCAGGATATTCTTTTTAATCTTGCAATTTAACAGAACAACTGCTTGGATTTAATTTTTAAAATTTTATATGCAGATCTGTATTTTGTTGCAAGTAGATATTCCTAATCTTATATAAAGTGTTAAAGCTAAATGTAGTTTAAGATTATTTATTAATTTTTAAAACCATAATATTATTTATTTTTAACTGTGCTTTAATTATGTAAAGTGGAATTCCACAGGAAGATTTTAATTTCAAAGTATATGGATGATATAATAAAAGTTGTAATTCGATGTCTTGTTTTAAACGGTTTTCCGAAACAAAAAGCAGTGTTGATTTTGTAAATCTGTAAATATTATACTTTGGGAACTCGGTTATCATTGTTTACACAAGAAAAATTTTAATGAATTTTTTTCATATGAAATTGTAATTTCTGTTATACAATTATATTAATTTTAGATGGATTAGACAAAAACGTCTGTGTTTGAAGAAAAATTTAATAAAAATATCATTTTAGACGTTAATGCTTTTTATTACTATTAAACAGTATCGTTTGGAGTATGTTGTCCACTACTTCTCCAATCTAGAGAAAAACTAATAAAAATCTTTTCTATCAGTTGTAGTTATTTTTTTATGTACGAGGAAGAATGAGCGACATTGACCTCAAATGTAAGATGAAAATCAGATCGGAGATCCTACATAATCATAAGACCTGCGATTCTGAATAAAGAATAAGCAGATTGAAGAAATTTTTTATTCGAATTTTATACGCCAAGTATTAAATTTGCACTATAAAATATGTCATGAATTTAAATAATAAATAGCAATAACTTGGTTATTTTATTTTCCTTATCTGTTTACAAAAAGAAAGAGATCGGATATATTACAATATTAAAATCTAATTGCATTTCCTCTGTGGGTGATTAAATATTTAAAGTAGCAGTGGCGTCGGTGGTTTAAAGGCATCATTTTTGGGGTACTGATTTATACTTTGGCTGCTTCTAATGTAAATTTTGTAGCAATTGAATAAGAAAAAGTACCTAAAGTGATTCCTTGGTAGTGAAACTACCAAGAGACGGTCTTAACCTAGTAGTTAGAGCGATCAACTACTGATGCAAAGGCACCGGTTCGATCCGGAGGAGTCTAGTAAGGAAAATTTTCTTTCTGACTTTTTCTATCCGTGACCGTCTCCCGTGCTTCGGAGGGCACGTAAAACCGCGGTCCCCTGAGTTGATGACTACCAACATCAACAATAATAAAGGGTTACAGCCAAATTCCCCAACCCGGACTAAGCAGCCATGGGGTCTTAATACTACACACCTTTCTCTTAGAGAAAGAGGCTGATGCTCAGGAGTGGGCGGAAAGGGCTGACAAAGAAGAAAGAGACCAAGTGATTCAAGTTTTTGGCCGAGTAACGCTACGCCACTGTAAAGTATATAGTATACAGAGTGTTTTCTGTGTGAAGAATCTCGGAGGTGGTGATAGTAGACACTTTTTGATCAAGTCCAAAGCCTTGAGAGGTATTTCTATTTAAAGCGAGTTTTAATTTTATCTTCAAACGGCCTAACGCAGGAACTATTCATTTTTCAGTTTTAATGGATTAATGATTTTCTAAAGAGCATTCGCTTACTTACAATCTAGATTGTTACCCTTTATCGATTAGAATCAATGGATTTCGAGTTATGAATTAAATTAGAAGCGAAAATGTAAAAAAATTCCAATTTTTAATTTTTCCTCCCCCTCTGTATCTTTTAAAGAAACAAAAAAACGAACTGGCCAATTCGGATAGACCTTTAGCGAATGCTTGTAAAAATCAATACCTAGTTTTGGTGCTGTGGTCGTTTGAAAGCAGAAATTCAAAGAGGATTACCTCCCAAAGGGCTTCTATCTCCACTTTTGAAATTCTCCACGGTCGCGGAGACACTCTGTATATACAAAAACATATTGTTGAACATTATAACAATTGAAACTCATATTAAACTTGACATTAGAAAAATCGTTGCCTCAACGAGTTCGCGCCGGCGAGTTTTTATGTTCGTTACGAGTTCTCGCCGACAAGTTTTTATTTTCGTTACGAGTTCTCGCCGGCGAGTTTTTATTTTCGTTACGATATTACGAGTTTTATAAAATATGAACCTTTCCTGCATTTTTAACTTTTGTATTTAGGGTTAGGTATTTTATTTGAATTATTTATTTTTTTGAGTGTGTCATTAGTTTTGTTTACATACCTGCTTACTTTTATATCCAAGCGGAGCCTTAAAAGTGGTTAAAAAATAAAACTTTTTAAATTGATCGTGGTGGTGTTGGCGCCACTGTGCTATTGGTGAATTTAACCGTCATCGGCAACGCGAACCTATAAACAACAGTTTTTTTAATATATAACTCACACTCCCTCTATGTAGTGTAACCGTTATTACATTTCTTTAAAATAAAATTATTTGTTTTCCCCAGTTTTATTCTGGGTGCCATTTTGCTTTAATTTTGCTTGCCGGTTTAATAAGCAACAAATGCAAACAGCAAAATTGTAATAAAAACGTCATAAATTTGTTTTTTAATTACGAATTTGATTTTAACTTACCGGTAAAGTCTTCATTTTAAATTTTAACTGTCCTAGAGTCTGTTTTATGGTTTTTAATTCGTAAATATTTAAAAAATAATTCGACGTTTGTGTTGACAAAGACTTGCAAAAAAATGTCGAGTAAACGTAAACGTGCGCCTACCAAGAGACCAGCTGCTAAAAAAAACAAACGTAAAGAAGATACGGATTCCGAATTGAGTGACAATAACGAATCCGAAAATACTTTTCAACCAGATGAAGTTTTGATAGCAGGTCATGGAGATGTTCTGGACGATGCCACTCCATTACCACCGGAATTGCTCAAGACGTTAATCAAACCTGCTGGTCAACTGTTTATTTTTGGTCTTGTTAATTGGGAATTGACGGGGCGTCGCGATAGTAAATCGGGCCATCGTGTTTCGCCTAACATTTACAGCCCCCAGAGATTCACAAATCACAGGGTAAATATTTCGTGACACTTTAAATTTTGTTATTAAGTTTCTTTTACAATAATTAGATTCGGTTGGCCGTTAGTGGGTGTGTGTCGGCTCATAGCATATTGATCACCGAAGAAGGACAAGCCATGACATTCGGACGAAATCAATACGGTCAACTTGGCTTGGATAATTTAACCACCACGGAAGCACCCACCGTTGTACCCTCTCTTCAGGATAAAAACATTATCGGGCTGCCTGTGGTCGCAATCACAGTCTGTTTTTAACCGATACCGGCACGGTATATGCTTGTGGTGACAACCGGTCTGGCCAATGTGGTGTTGGTAACTTACAGCCCAACATACTTACTCCAATGCGTATCAACTATCGGGGACCACCTATTGTTAAGGTAAGCACCAACATTTATTTTGTTTTTTTAAACGGGATTCTGTCATCTGGGGTTGGGGAAAAGGGGGGTGGATCTAATGGTATGCAAAATAACATTAGTCATTTTCATTGGTTTAAGATAAAAGGAATTAATGGAATAAGCATTAAGAGATTTATCAATGAAAACGTTGAGTGATATCTAATCGGTATGAAATTTACATAATATTAACATATCCTCGCTGTAAAATTAATGATAAGTTAAAACGTTGACATTCATATTACAAAATAATAAATATTCAATCTTCTTTTATAAACATAATTGAAAAAAAGAAGTCAAAAACAATTCAAATTTGGTAACTATATTAAAAGGGGCAATGTGAAGAAAATTCAAATTTATATTTTATCATCATCATCATCAACACGTTCTAGACTCCGTTACGTCACGGACTATTATATTTATACGTTTATATTTTAAATAAACAATTTTAATTGTTTTACTTATACTGACACTCTAAAAGTAATTATTTTGACATTTTATTGTTGAATCAACCAGTTTATATTAAAAAAAATTGATTTTTTCGTTGTGATGGTTCATATAAACAGCATGGCGAATGATACTCTCATACTTCAACTTAAATTATCTCGTGAACTATTAAAACTACCAGAAAAGAAAGCTAAGCAAATAAACAAAAGAGTTCATAACCAAAATAAAAAATTGTCTTCTATTTTTGATGACATACTAATGATGACATATATACCATAGGAAACTTATCGGTTTTTACACGAATTTCTGAGTATCAACCATGTAAAAAGACTTGGGTGTACATAGAAAAATACGTACAATTATTCATGTAATAAAATATATCCAAATAATTGAAAAGTTATTTTTAATAAATTAAGTAAGATTAGCAAGGTGTACAAATAATTTTGTGAGTCACTGTATGTACTATTATTCATTCCTTGCAACCGGCGGTACTACAAGTAAAACAAACATGCGTAACAAATGTAAATTTCGGGAAATTCAAATTTTGATGGCAGTTAAGATACTCGAACTGCAATTTTTACTATTTTTAAAGCTAATTATGAAAGATGAGGGTCTAAATAGTACATTTAAAAAAAATTGCGGTGGACCAAAAAAATCGCCTTTAAAATTCATGGAATGAGGTTGTCTCATAGGCTCTGTCAAACCATAGCTCTGCTCATCGGCATTTATTCATATATAAGCGCTGGCACTTGTCATTTTAAACTAGTTTTTATGTTACGATCATCGTAAATGTGTAAACATTGAAGATATTGTAACAATTTCCAACTGTGACGATGCTGAAATAGTTGAATCACTACAGCGGTTTTCTGAACCATTGCTTCAAATGTCCAGGTTGCAAGAAGAGGTACCGATTAACCGAAAATACGTTTTTTGACGACTATGCTACTGCAGAAGACTGTGTTTTACATTATATGGCTGTGGCCACATTATGTAGCTGCGCTCGTAATTGCTTTTGGCCGACAAACCATGTACCGGCTATATCAATCATTCTGACGTACTTGCTCTTGGACACTGATGACTAATCCGATTCTTCTTCAAATCGGTGGTCCCAGACAGGTTGTACCGATAGATTAGTTATAACCAAGCAGAAAGGTGATGTTGATTGGGTACTACCTCGTCAACAGCAGTAGATTTTAGGGTTATATAGCACATTGGAGAGTAGGGGTATCATGCTGTACATCTCTAAAAGAGATTCTGCTACGTTATGGGGACTCATTTTGCTGTATGTCAGACCTGGAACCGAGATTTGGACTGATTGTTGAAGGAGATATTCGAAATTAAATTATTTCTAGGGCTTCTCGCCGTGTATTCACAAAACTGTCAATCACAGTTCGAATTTTGTGAACTCCATTACCAGGGCTTGCACAAATGCTACTAGTCGAGATTGAAAATGTATTGCTGACAGTTAGAGGTTTTAGCTTCCAGCTATTTAAAAGAATTTATGTGGGTGTTCATTTTTAGACATACACATAAGGAATGCTTCAAGAATATAATATAATTCCTAAGGTGCAAAGCCTCTGATGACAGTTTTGTGAAGTGTTAATTTCAATCGAAAATTGCATAAAAGTAATTAAAATCTACTACGGAAATGGTGGATCTGTTGAATTTTGAATATTTTTAGTTATCATCGTTCTTCTAAGATCACTATTGAAAATTTGGTTGTTAAATTTGAGTCTAGAAACGAAACTAAAGATTTATAAAACATTGATTAAACCAGTAATTACATATGCTGCGGAAACAATATACATACATAAATCGGTTTTAAATGTCTTGCGACGTTGTCCGATACCCTATAAAGAAACGGGCTTCCTTATGTAAGGATACAACCGAAGTCGTTTACCCGTCCCTCAAGAGGGCACTCTAGCAATTAATACCTCAAAGATGTTGCAAGCACCTTATGAGAGGACCACCGTCTTTACGTACCTTCCGAAGCATGGAGACGGGATTACAAAGTGAACTCTACCTGGATGCGAACCGGGGAGTCCTACATTAGCCGTTCATCGAGCTAACAACCATGCCAATGACTGTCTCTGCGAAAACAATATGCATGTCGCAAATGGAAGCAGAAACACTTCTGGTGCTCGAAAGGAAAATACTATGTACTATCCTCGGTCCAAAAAGAGATGATAACGGCGAATACAGACAGATGATAAATCACGAAATTAAGAAAGAGATGAAGGGCGAGGACATAGTGAAATTCGTGAAGTTGGAGAGATTGAGATGGATGGGGCACATCATGAGAAGCAACGATGACAACATAGAGAAAAAGATAACCTTATGGAAACCGAACGAGAGGAAGAGCGAGAACGAGATGGGAAGACCAGGTGATGAGCGATCTGAGAGCGATGGAAGTCAACAAGTGGTGGAGGAAGGTACAAGAAAGGAAAGTATGGAGGGAAATAGTAAGAGAAGCGGTAACTCACACGAAATTGTACCCAACACACCAAGAAAGAGAAAACATAAAAGTTAAAATGTAACAGGTTATATGGGGACTAATCCTCCTCACTGAAAAGATTTATAAATCCTAGAAATAGGAGAGCAATATTCTTTTGGGAATGTAATGCTTTAAATAAATAAATAATAAATTTGTGTCTAGTCGTTCGGTACATGACATACCAATAACAATACATGTTCGTTCTAGTCGTTGAGCTAAAAATATTGTTGCTGTAAGTGAAAGTGTTGAAAATGATCCAAATTTATTAATTTCACTGCGTTCTCATCAATTTGAACCTATCCACGATTACCACATGACGAATTTTGCATAAAGATTTGTATCTAAAACCTTTTAAATTTCAGTTAATGTAAAAATTAAATCTCGCTGACCATGCTGTTTGTCGACAATTTGCTAATTTTGTCATTGAACAAGATGATGATTTTCGTAAGGTGAAAAAACATCTTTTCAGATGAGGCTCATTTTCATTTAAATTTATTTATTGAAGGGCTATGTGAAGTATCAAGTCTATGCAGTAATTTACATTCAATTGAAGCCTTGAAAACTAATATTCGACGCATAATTGGTGATACACAGAAAAGTGGGCATCGTGATACTACAACGCTACAACTCTAAATTTGCAGTGTCATGAGTGGGCATGTTTCTATCTGAGATTCACGCAAAACATTTATTATTTTCTTCTATAATCCCTTTTTTATTTGTGTAACGATAGGACCATGGATCCCTCGGCAGAGAACACTGTCCCGTTACGTCTAATCAAGGTATTAGTTTCTTGCTCGCACTAGATTGCTCGAACTACGCAATATTCACAAAAAATGGTAATTAAACTTTCAATGACGGTAAAAATTTCGTATTTAGTTTTATATTCCAATATACAATTTGCAATAATCAAGCCGTGCAGCATTCTTAAAACTGTGTGATACTTCAGTAAATTTTATAGAAAATTAAGAAATAAATTTACCTGCAAATTTTGTTAAAATTTTAGGTAAAGGTTTTAAAGGTTCAACAGGTAAAATTTCTTACCTGAGAATATAATAGGATTTCTTCTATTTGCTCCAAAATACAATAGGTAGATCATCTATTGTATTTGTTTGCCCTTACTAAATGTGCGCGTTACATTGCGTACAGAAAAAATATAATTTTCAGGTAAATCTATTTCTAAATTCTTTACAAAATTTATTGGCAGAGAAAGTATTCACGTAGGTATTGTATTTTCGACTTGATAAGGTTTTAATATGAACTTCTTGAATCTACGTTTTGAAAGACTTGGCAACCGTCACGTGACGACATTTTCGACAAATTAAAACTAATTTTTCTATTTCTATGCATCTCAATGCATAAAACAAAATGCAGCAAAATTCTGAACTTTTAAAAAACAAATGAAAAGAGCTCGCTATGCCACTGATGCTCGATTTCTTCACTCGTAGTTATCTTGAAGTTAGCAAACTTCAGGTTAAATTGACGAAATAACCAATCAGATGACAACAAAACAATTAAATCAATCATTTCATTGGTTATTTTGTCAATTTAACCTGAAGTTTGCTAACTTCAAGATAACTCTTAGTGAAGAAATCGGGCATGAATCAGGCACCTATTTCACTAAATATAATTTTGCAACTTTATAATATCTTCTGCCAAACCTTTCTGTATGTCTTACATTATTCTCGATTATTTATTCTACTATCTTTGAAGTCTTAATCACATGGGTATAATGAAGACAGATGAAATTGGTTACTTTGTCAGTGAATTTTTTCTGTCCTACATTTACTATAACTGATCATTTTTATAGTTTTGCTATAACACCAGATTATGAACTTCATTTTTGCAGTTAAAAAATGGTTTTATGTGCAACTTTCAGTCGATCAAGAAAAGTATTGACTATAAGTACCAACTAAAGTTGCTTTTCTTTGAATGCTTACAATAATATCATGTAACTGTTATAATTTTTCATCACTCTCTAGGAATTTTTCTATGGACATAATATTATAATGCAAAATTCCCGAGGACCAAAACATTGATCTTGATTCTTTCACATAAATCAAAGATCGATTAAATAGATCACATACTAAGTATTTTATTGTGATTGTTTTACACATAAAAACTCAACTTGTTTAACTTTTTTCAGGTAGGATGTGGTGCCGAGTTCTCCGTCATTCTCGATATCAAGGGTGGTCTACACACTTTTGGTCTTCCCGAATATGGACAACTGGGCCATAACACCGATGGAAAGTATTTCAAAACCAGCACAAAATTATGCTATAATTTTGAAACCAGTCCTAAACGCATCGTTTTATTCATTGAAAAAGCAAAGATGGTCACGTTTCTCCTGTCGACGCAACTGAAATTGTCGACTTCAGTTGTGGACAAAATCACACTGTTGCCATAGACAGTAAGAAGAGAGCATATTCCTGGGGTTTCGGAGGTTTTGGCCGTTTAGGACATGCCGAACAAAAAGATGAAATGGTACCATTGTTAAGGCTTGCATAAAACAATAAATTTATATAATTTTGTTTTCAGGTTCCAAGACTTATCAAATACTTTGACATTCAATCTCGTGGCGTATGTTCCGTTACTTGTGGTTCAACTTGCACTTTAACTATCACCGATTTAGGTGGACTGTTCATGTTTGGCCAGACTAAACGTACAGGAGAAGCTAACATGTATCCCAAACCGGTACAAGATCTCACAGGATGGAACATTCATCATATTGCAGCAGGATTAACATCGGTCATCATAGCTGCAGACGAGAGCCTCATTGCGTGGGGTGCTTCTCCAACATATGGTGAATTAGGGTTGGGGGATTTTACCAAATCAACCAGTGTACCAAAGGAAGTAAGAAAGTTGACCTTAAAATTGTATAAAATGTTTAACATAATTTTTTTTGTAGGTAACTCGTTTCAGCGGTATCAAAGTGTTAAACGTGTCAATGGGATATTCTCATACTCTTTTAATAGCACAAAATGACACTCCAGAACAAGTTACCAAGTTGGAAACGTTTGAAAAATTCACTCCATAATAAAATATTATCTCACAGTGAGTTTGCTATCGTAATCATCACTATAAATACTTAGTATTCTCGTTTTAATCAATTTTTTGTACTTTTTTTAAATAAGGAGGTTTAATGCCTACAGTATTATTTTAATATTTATTGGTAGGTACAATAGAACTTTGTTGTTATAAGGTTATTCTTTAATTATCAATACACAAACGTAATTAATATTATGAATTTTATTTATCTAATGTCCTGCACGATGTTGACGTGCGGCTTTTGTGGAAGTGCTATTACAAAGTATGAAGATTGCATAAGATGCAAAATGAAATGTGGTATGTCCTATCATTTAAAGTGTACCGAGATATCATTAGACACATTAAATGATCTAAACCGCAGCGGAGAAATTGATCGGTGGAATTGCCAAAAGTGTTCTACAGAAAACATAACCTCAAAAAGTAGAGACGGGCTATTAGAAGTAATATCACCATCACCAGTACTCGAATTAAACATCAATAAAGAGTTGGGTGGTCCAAAAGATGATAATGGTAATGCTATACAATCGGGGGGAACTCTACAGCAAACACCTAGTAACACCGAAACCAGAGCCGATAACAATCCAGAATCGGAAACGGAATCCTGGGAAGAAGTACATACTGGCCGAAAGAGAACCAGAAAGAGTCCTGGAGATGCTAATAATACAAG
This sequence comes from Lycocerus yunnanus, assembly GCA_036346125.1. Classification (NCBI taxonomy): domain Eukaryota; kingdom Metazoa; phylum Arthropoda; class Insecta; order Coleoptera; family Cantharidae; genus Lycocerus; species Lycocerus yunnanus. The sequence goes on from JARFIX010000050.1 coordinate 3,224,236, forward strand.
ACCATATAAACAAAGTAAAATTAACGACTACTGGCTTGGTAAATCAATTACTATAACCAGAAATCGATTTGACGGATTACCAGTAGAACAATCACAAACAGGACGTAATGTCGAAGCTACAAAAGAAGAAAAATTCCGCCTATATTCGTTGGAGGTGGAAAACATTAAACCACTACTAGTAGCAATGAATGAAACTGTAGGTAATGATTATCAACTAAAAGTTCTTATGGGTGATCAGGTCAAAATTCAAGTCAAAACGTCAGACAATTACTCCAAAATCGTTAAAAACTTAAGGAAAAGAGACTGAATTCCACACCTATCAATTAAAGCAGGATAGAAATTTTAAGGTCGTACTAAAAGGAGTCCACTACTCTACCGAAGCTGATGAAATAAAGGCAGATATCGAAAAGCTTGGGCACACGGTGGCTAGTGTCTTCAACATAAAGAAGTATCGCACTAATATTAAACTTCCACTTTTCTATGTGGACCTGAAGCCTAGTGATAATAACAAAGACATTTACAAAATAAAAAGATTATGTAATTCAGTAGTTACATTCGAACCACCCCTACCTAAAAGGGAAATTCCACAGTGTCTAAAGTGCCAAAGATACGGACACACCAAGGCTTTTTGCTACCGAACCCCACGATGCGTAAAGTGCGCCGGAAACCACCAAACTAAATCATGCCTGATAAAAGAAAAAACAAATAATGTCAAATGTGTACTATGCGAAGGCAACCACCCCGCAAATTACAAGGGATGTACTGTATATAAAGACCTGCAAAGAAAAACCTTCCCCCCCCTAAGAAAAAAAGACCTCTCAAATAACACTCCTCTTCCTTCAAATCTAGTTCAACCTGGAATCTCGTATGCCGATTTCCTAAGGAAACAACACCAACAAATACCGCACATTAATCAAAATCAACCATCAAGTTCAACACAACAACAACCACAACAACAACAAACCCCACAACAGCCAAATAATGACATAAATGAACTCAAGCAAATGATGAAAGGGCTCATGGATCAAATGAGCAACATGTTAAACATATTAACAACCCTCATAACCAAAATCGCTTAAATGAGCAAACAAATTAAGTTAGCGCTCTGGAATGCCAACGGCTAGCTCAACACATCCAGGAAATTCAAACATTTATTGTAAATCTACAAATTGATATTATGCTAATTTCAGAGACTCACTTTACTAAGAAGAACTTTATACAAATCCCCAAGTACTCGGTATATAACACACAACACCCTGATGGTAATGCACGTGGAGGTACCGCCATAATAGTAAAAAACACCATAAAACACCATCTGCATGGGCACTACAAACATGAACACATCCAGGCAACTAGTATAACTATTGAGGACTGGGCTGGACCACTGACAATTGCAGCTGTGTATTGCCCACCAAAACACGCAATTAAAGCAGCACAGTTTGAACACTTCTACGATTCATTGGGACATCGGTTCCTTGCTGGAGGCGACTATAATGCTAAGCACACACAGTGGGGATCAAGACTCATAACTCCCAAAGGTAGAGAATTATACAAAATCATGCAATCTAAAAATATGCACCACCTATCTACTGGCGAACCAACTTACTGGCCAACTGATAGAAGAAAATTACCGGACGTAATCGATTTTTGCGTAGTCAAAGGAATCCCTACGAATTGTGCGAAGGCTGAATCTTGTCTTGACCTCTCATCAGATCACTCACCAGTAGTCATCACGCTCAGCCTAAAAATAATACCAAAGGCCAGGGCACCCACACTGACGTCAAAGTTCACAGATTGGCAGGTCTTCAGGAGCGAGGTTGAAGCACATCTAACGCTGAATGTCCCACTGAAAACGGATTCGGATATAGAAATATGTTCAGAATACTTAACTAATACCATTCAACAGTCAGCCTGGAAATCTACTCCAGACACACAAAACATCACAGAAGAAAATGAGTGTCCAACAGAAATAAAACAAAAAATTAACGAAAAACGGAAATTGAGAAAAAGGTGGCAAATTTCCAGATCACCTCACGATAAGGCGAAGCTCAATAAGGCTGTAAAGACCTCAAACAGACCCTGGAAGATGATAAAATAAAAGCATTCAAAACTATCTTGAAAATCTAACTGCTACCAGTGCCACAGATTATTCACTATGGAAAGCCACAAAAAAGCTCACAAAACCGCAAACTACAATACCTCCTATACGTACTGAAAATGGAATGTGGGCAAGAAGCGATATACAAAAAGCAGAAGTATTTGCAGATCATCTAGTTAGTGTTTTTAAACCTTTTGAATCTCAAGAACCTATCGAGGTAGAAAATGACATAAGAAGTTTATTGGAAGCCCCAGGACAACTAGAACTGCCAATTCAAAATTTTAAAAGTACCGAGATAAAATCCACCATCAAAAGTCTCAATCCCAGGAAAGCTCCGGGCTTTGATCTCATCTCAGGAAAAATATTGAAAGAACTCCCGGAAGTCGGTATAAGATATATCACGCAATTGTTTAATGCTATCTTAAGAACTAAGCACTACCCAAGTCAATGGAAGGTAGCCGAAATCATAATGATACCTAAACCAGGAAAACCAGTGGAGGACCCAAAATCATACCGTCCAATAAGCCTCTTGCCAATTTTGTCTAAGCTCTTCGAAAAACTGCTTTTAAAAAAAATTAATCCAATCCTAGAAGAACATCATGTAATCCCTAACCACCAGTTTGGATTTAGACAGGAACATGCAACAGTAGAACAGGTGCATCGCATAACAAAGAAAATTAGTAAAGCACTCGAAGAAAAAATTCTGCACAGCAGCCTTCCTAGACATAAGCCAGGCTTTTGATAAGGTCTGGCATGTGGGCCTACTGTATAAAATAAGAAGAGTTCTTCCTGACAATATATATCTGATATTGAAGTCTTACTTGCAAGATAGGTATTTCCGGGTAAAGTTTCAACAGGCTTACACAACCCTCAAGCCAATCGAGTCTGGAGTACCTCAAGGAAGTGTACTGGGGCCGGTACTGTACCTGTTATATACGGCAGATCTTCCAATAACAAACTTTTGCATGACCGCTACGTTCGCTGACGATACCGCGGTATTAGCGACGCACACCGATCCAAAAAAGGCGTCTGATATACTACAACAAAATCTAGAAAAAATTCAAGAATGGTTGAAGAAGTGGCGGATCAAAGCCAATGAGACTAAGTCAGTTCAAGTGACTTTCACAATGCGCAGAGGAGATTGTCCGCCAGTCAAATTAAATAACTTAGATATACCCCAGGCCGAGGAAGCAAAATACTTGGGGATGCACCTTGACCGACGCCTAACGTGGAGGAAACATATTTTCACAAAGAGAAAACAATTGGGTCTGAAACTTAGAAAACTTTATTGGCTCATCGGCAAAAACTCCCAACTAACAATGGAAAATAAGTTGCTTCTGTACAAAGCTGTGATTAAACCAGTATGGACATATGGAGTGCAACTGTGGGGATCCGCGTCTAATTCTAATATAGAAATCCTGGAGCGTTTCCAGTCGAAAATACTGCGACTTATAGTAGATGCCCGTGGTATGTGCCCAATGAATTGATTCGTCAAGATTTGAAAGTGCTAAGTGTCAAAGAGGAAATCAAAACTATAGTGATAAATATAGACTACGATTAAGTTCTCATCCAAACCAACTAGTAGAAAACCTTTTTAAGAACCCGGCTGTACGTAGACTCAAAAGGTACACCCCAATTGACCTAACTACTCGATTTGAATAGTACAGAGAACCCAATTGTTAATAATATTCAATTGATTTGATCTGTTGAATAACTTGTAACAGGAGATCTGGTAATGACTAGACTCCTACATGCCATTTATTACTATTTGTCACTAAGAAATTACTGAATACTGTAAGGTAGATTGTAATATTATATTGGAAGTTAAATAAAAAAAAATTTATCTAAAACATTTTGCTTATGTCGACAACCTCTCCCTGCCTGTTGAATGTACTTTTAACATTTTTTTATCCCATTACACTTTCAAAATTGAAAGAAAATTTATTTCATCCATTTTTTGACTGTTTAGTTTCACGACACGGTTCTTCCTCTTGTAAAGTACCTAGCCTTTTTCTTTTCCTAATTTGCGACTTTGTAATGTTGGAAAACTTTTCTAGGCTAATTTTAGATCGCTGTGAAATATGCAAGCCACTGCCATCCTCAATTCTACTTCTAACGTCGTTAATCCTTTGTAATAGCTTAGCACCAGTTTCTTCTAAAGAATCGTACTCGGGAGCATAACATACGTGCAAAACACCACCGTAAAATGATTTATTGTCAATTAAACGTTTTGCAATACGTGCAGACTGAATTCTTTCATAGTGAACGTGAAAGCACTCGGTAAAAAGCTCAGTTTTATAATTTTGAGCAATATGAATACATAAAAGTTTACCATATTTTGAACACAACGATTTTAGTTCAGACCGCAAATTGATGGATGGCACACCGTATATAAATAAGTGTTGAGATTCAGAATTGATAGTATAAACCTAAAGAAAAGCATTAATTACATTCCGCTGATGTAAATTAATATAATGGTAGTTACCTTGACGGCAGTTAGATTTCGTCCTTGTCGGTAAGCCGGTCTAGTGGTGCACAGTTCTTGTTGCTGATGGTGTTCTTCTTCTTTCAAAGCTAATCCACCAATTGAATCGTTCATTTTATGTTTTATAATTAAATAAAAATTATAAGTAAACAGTCTATTTTGTATTTGTAATCAATCAGGGAATAAGTGAGGTTAAATTTATTTCATTTTGAAGTTACCAATTTTAAACGGTGGTTCTCAAACAAATTTATGTTGGTGGCACCTAAATCCTCCATGTCAACACATATAGAGTTGAGTTGAGCAAAAAGAACGCCTTAGAGCCTTATTGTAAATAACGATGATTGTAAAAAAGCAAATTTTATAGATTTTAAGTAAAAATATACATTTTATGTAAAAAAATTTGCAATGAAATTTATAGATTTATACTATTAATAAAACTTGCAAAAAAACTCGTCCGCGGACAGGCAGCTAGCTAGTAGATTGTTCCATAAGTCGTGTGTTTATGCATTTTATACACTGAATTCTCACCGTTCTTGAAATTGACCAAATCATGGCAATGTTAGATTCCTATACGTTGATGAAACGCACAAAATTAGTTAATTTGATATAACACTTTCAGCAACGTCAGCCCTTCTGGCTTTATAAGACACTTTATGAGTTAAATTTGAATCATACTGTTTTGTATACTGATGCTTTAAGATATATTATTCCAAAAGTTTTCCAGTGAAAATTATTGTAGATAAGTTGTTAAATGTTTTTATGTCGAACTGTTTAGTAAATTTTGGATTTTGTAAATATACATTGTCTTTTGCTCGACTTGTTTAATTTTTTTTATCATTTACGATTCGGGGTTAGCTTCAATTTTGTGTTTTTGGAAGCACGGAGCCAGCATATCTTGCCAGTAAGGATTTTGGTAAAATACGTGGCGCTATCCACCATCTTACATCGATTAAGCCGTCATCTTTTGAACGCTGGTTTTGGCACTTTACTGCCAAGATGGCTCTTAAGCCCTTGGATTTATTGAATTGATTTGGATAATTATTGTTTTTGTATTTATAACTCAAGTGGTGTTTTATAACCGCAACCCCGAGGCGCACAAAATTTTAATTTAGTTCATTTTCGCGGTACATCATACCTTTTCAAAATTTATCAACAAAATCTACGAAAATTTTGTGACTCGCAGCAAAGATACACGGATAAGCTCAATATGGTTTTGCAAAACAATAAAAAACCTCGTAAAAAATGTTTTTATAAAAATTACTTAAATTTGAAAGTGCATAAAATAGCATTTAACAAAGATAAAATCCATCAATTTCACTGTATATTAAGCAGGTTGTACACCAGAATGCAAAAAAAATAGATCCCAAGTTAATTTATTTTGCTATAAGAAGTATAATTATACAGAAATTAAAATTATATAAACAGTTTATTAACTTGTGAAATATGTTTTATGAAAATTTTTACAAGAAAAGTGAAATTTTAAAAATTTTCTAATTTACTGAGATTTTAAAGGGCGAAACAACATTGTACAACGGTGTCTTAAACTAAAAATGTTTGTTGGAAAATTTATTAAATTTCACTTAGCTTGTAAAAATTTAAATACATTGTCATGTCTGACGAGATCACGCTTTACGTTGAACATATTTTAATGCGGCCACCGCCCGATTCCACCGATGCGATGGTCAAAAGTTAATTCCCTATCCCAAATTGGTCAACGTTGAGCAGTAGACGATTCCACCGATGAGGGTCAGGGTCAGCTTATAGGGTATTAGTAGGATTAATGTATAAGAAATAATACAAGTATTATGTATGATCATTAATATGAGTATTTTCAAAGAAAAAATTATTTTTTCCTCCTCCGGGGCTCGGACGGCGCTTCGAGCGGTTTTGACACGTGCTGAACTCATTAAAAACATCCCTTAAGCGGCTCCAACTCGAAAAGTTTGAAAGTTGACGCGGCAGATCTCAGGGAGCGACTGACTCGTTTCTAACGCTGCTCTAGTTGGCCCCGCCTTAAGGTAGAACCGCTAGTATAAATCTGCACGGACGGTCATGAAAATGCATAAAATTATTGCGCAATATTACGCAATAATACACTTACATGTATTTCTTATGGGAAAATTGCAATTTTTAAAATGAAATTGTGGCCTTATTACAACTCCGACAAGATTGATCCTCACCTTAGAGAGCTTGTATTTTTATGTTCTTTCGTTTGGTATAGCCATTTCTATAGGGAAAAGTGCATTTACGATTCCGGGAATCTTAACTCTACCCAATAATGCTTGTTCAATAATTAATAATAAACAGCTAATTTCTTAGGTTGGTGCAGATACCACCTATTTGGTTTCAAATTCAAAAAAAATTTAAAAAACCAACTGTAACCTACAGCCCAATCTACCTTTTCGTGCAGATTCCACCTATATTTGGTATAAACTCTGAAAAAATAGAATTTTAATTAGGTCGAAAGTGGCATTGTGGAAAAAATCTCTACATTTTTTATGGTTTATCTAATAAGGTTTTTTGATCCACCTCCATACGATTCATACGCCACCCTGTATATATCTGCAGAAGATATGTTTTGTTGTTTAATATTTACTAGGTTATAATCGTGATCTTATATATCAGTTTTCATGATATCTATTTTTTATATGATAATTTTGTTACTTACCAAGTGAAAGTGTTAGCTTATGAGTGAACTTGTAACGTTTATGCAAAACAAAACTTAAAAATTAAAAGATTACATTTCAAGATAAAGTGACATAGCATCGACGAACAATCGGCTTAACAAATTCAGATTTTGAAGCAAAGAAATTCAAAGCAAATACAATGTACGCAGAAAACGAATACATGGATGTGGATCAAACCGCACAAAACATCAGTCTCGACTTATGGGAAGAAGCATGTTGGGTGGTTATCGACGCATATTTCGAGAGCCATGGTTTGGTTCGTCAACAATTGGACAGTTTTAATGCATTTATGCAAACTTCAATTCAAACAATAATTGCAGAATCATCTGAAATTACATTGCAATCCGATGGACTGCATAAAAGAGGAAAAATAGAAATTCCTAAACAATATTCATTAAAATTTGGGAAAATTTATCTATCCAAACCGACGTGGGGAATCGGACGGTTCGGTTGTACGTGCAACACCGAACGAATCGCGCTTGAGAAATCTAACTTACAGTGCTCCCGTATACGTCGACATCACCAAAACAACGCACAGGGAAAACGAAGAACCCGTAGAGCAAAAATACCCGACGCAGCTTTTATGTAAAATTCCAATTATGTTAAGATCGGAATATTGCTATTTGAATGGATTGAACGAGAACGATTTTTCACGAATGCACGAGTGCTCTTTAGATCCGGGAGGTTATTTCATCGTCAATGGTTCTGAAAAAGTATTAATCGCGCAAGAACGATTAGCGAGTAATACGGTATTCGTTTTTGCGATGAAAGGTGGAAAATATTCGCACAAATGCGAAATAAGGTCCAATATCGAAGACAGTTATCGTCCTACGTCGACTTTGACCCTTTATTTAACGGCCCGTACCGGTGGTCGCTCCGCCGCCACCAAATCAGGACAACGCATCGTGGCAACATTGCCATACGTCAAAGAAGAAATTCCCATCATGATAGTTTTTCGTGCTTTGGGATTCGTGGCAGATCGCAATATACTGGAATTTATAACTCAAGATTTTCAAGACAACGAAATGATAGAGTTGATAAAACCGTCATTGGAAGAAGCGTTCGTAGTGCAAAACCAGAATTTGGCATTAAATTTTATTGGCAAAAGAGGAGCGAAGTCCGGCGAGACAGACGAAAGTCGCATACAACATGCAAGAAACATCTTGCAGAAAGAACTGTTGCCTCATGTAGGAATTTCCGAATTCTGCGAAACTAAAAAAAAGCCTATTTCTTAGGATACCTGGTGCATAGGTTATTATCGGGAGCTTTAGGGCGACGAGAATTAGATGATCGCGATCATTATGGAAACAAAAGATTAGATCTAGCCGGACCTTTAATGGCGTCCCTGTTTAAAGCTCAATTTATACATCTTACCAGACAGACAAAAATGCGCGCACAAAAGATTATCGACGACGGTAAAGATTTTAACGTGAAAATGGTGATGAACAGCAAACTCATCACCGATAGTTTAACATATTCGTTAGCTACAGGAAATTGGGGAGACCAGAAAAGAGCTCATCAAGCGAAAACTGGGGTATCGCAAGTCTTAAATCGACTTACCTTTGCTGCCACTTTATCCCATTTGAGACGCGTGAATTCGCCGACGGAAAGTTAGCGGCACCGCGTCAATTGCATAATACGTTATGGGGAACAATTTGTCCCGCAGAAACGCCCGAAGGCGAGGCGACCGGCCTCGTGAAAAACATGGCTTTGATGTCTAATATTTCGATTAGCACTCCGTCATCGCCAATTTTGGAATTTTTAGAAGAATTGTCCATGGAAACTTTGGAAGAAGTTTATCCATCCACAATTAAAGATGCCACAAAAATTTTCGTTAACGGTTCTTGGGTAGGAATTAATCGAAATCCCGATCGTATGATGTCGAGTTTGAAGACGTTCCGAAGGCAATGGAACCTTATATCGCCAGATGTGTCCATGATACGGGACATTTCCAATAGAGAAATTCGAATTAATTGCGACGGCGGTCGAATCAATAGACCATTGCTGATTGTAGAAAATAATGAATTGCTGATTAAGCAACAGCACATTGATTTGATGAAGAACAGAAAGCACAATAATTTCGGTTGGAAACAATTGGTCGATAATGGCGTGGTGGAATACATCGATACGTTGGAAGCCGAAGGTACGATGATAGCTATGACACCGGCAGATTTGCATGGCGGAGAACGCGCTTATTGCAAAACGTATACGCATTGCGAAATTCATCCTTCGATGATTTTGGGCGTGTGTGCTTCCATGATACCGTTCCCAGATCACAATCAGAGTCCTAGAAATACCTATCAAAGTGCCATGGGTAAACAAGCCATGGGCCTTGACGTAACAAATTATAATTTTCGAATGGACACTTCGGCTAACGTCTTGTGGTATCCTCAGAGACCGTTGGTTGCGTCACGTTCTGCAGATTACCTGCGTTCGCACGAATTACCAGCAGGTATCAACAGTATAGTCGCCATCGCAAGTTACACAGGTTACAATCAAGAAGACTCTATAATTTTAAACAAATCTGCAATAGATCGTGGAATGTTTAGGTCAAACCTTTACCGCACGTATCAAGATGCCGAAACGAAATAAGGATGGCGAAAAATTTGAAAAACCGTCGCGAAATAATTGCGAAGGTTTGAAAACTGGCCATTACGATAAGTTAGACAAAGACGGTTTAATTTCCGTCGGCGTTCGAGTGTCCGGTAAGGACGTCATTATAGGTAAGACGATAAGCGTACCCGAGGAAGAGCAAAAATTGGACGGTACAGTTAGTCGGTTCGCAAAACGCGATGCTTCGACGTTGTTGAAGAGTACCGAAAACGGCATCGTAGATCAAGTTACAATGACCGCAAACGGCGATGGAAAATAAGTTTTGTAAAATCAAAGTTCGTTCGGTACGGATTCCTCAAATTGGCGACAAGTTTGCTTCTCGTCACGGACAAAAAGGTACATGTGGCATGGTGTATGGAGAACAAGATATGCTTTTCGCAGCTAATGGAATAACGCCCGACATCATAATTAATCCCCACGCCATTCCATCCCGTATGACAATTGGTCATTTAATGGAATGTTTGCAAAGCAAAGCTTCGGCGTTCTCTGGCACATTTGGAGATGGTACGCCGTTCAATAAGGCGGTGACCGTCGAAAGCATTTCGAGCCTTTTAAGGACATACAACTATCACCACCACGGAAACGAAGTTATGTATAACGGATATACCGGACGAAAAATGGAAGTCCAAATTTTTATGGGACCTACTTATTATCAGCGGCTAAAACATATGGTCGAAGATAAAATTTACTCGCGGGTACGCGGTCCGCTCCAAACTTTGGTGAGACAACCCGTGGGAGGCCGTGCTCAAGGCGGCGGATTGCGGTTTGGAGAAATGGAAAGGGATTGCCAAATATCGCATGGAGCTGCTCAATTTTTGAAAGAGAGGTTGTTCGAAGTTTCCGATCCATATCGGGTACATGTTTGCAATCTATGTGGATTGTTTGCCGTTGCTAATCTCAAAAACAATACCTTTAAGTGCTTCAAATGTAACAACGATACGAAAATATCACAAGTTCGTTTGCCTTACTCAGGAAAATTGCTCTTCCAAGAACTTATGAGCATGAACATAACACCAAGATTGATGTTGCAATAAAATTCGCTTATCAGACCATGTCCAACTTAATTTCTTATTGGATGTATTAATTTTTTACTTTACTGTTATTTTTCTCTTATATTTATTTAAATAACAAAAACTAAAATTTATTTGTAAAATTGTTTAATTGTATTTTCCTTATGTCCCTAAATTGGCCTGTCGTTAACACTACAACACAACTAAAGATGTGATTGTCTACTTGCTTGCTCCAGGTAACATTGTAATTTGTAAATGACCTAAATTAATACTTACCCTTCTTTTGGAAGTTGGGCATTAAAATATGTTCAACGCAAAGCGTGATCTCGTCAAACAATATTAATATTAATATTGGTAAATATTGTTTTACAAAAATGTTTTTAAACTTTTACAAGCTAAGTGAAATTTAAAAATTTTTCCAACAAACATTTTTAGTTTAATACACCGTTGTACAATGTTGTTTCGCTCTTTAAAGTCTCAGTAAATTGGAAAATTTTTAAAATTTCACTTTTCTTGTAAAATTTTTTATAAAACATATTTCACAAGTTAATAAACTGTTTATATTTAATTTCAGTGTTGATATTGCTATAAAAGCATTTTATGCTTTTAAAAGCATTAAAGCATTTTATAACAACATCAACATTCCATTATTTTGAAGTAACCGTGAAAGAAAGAAACAACAGAAATAAAGCCACAGCATTGGTTGTAACCAAGGTAGAATTTTGCATTCACTATTCACTTTGACGATTACTGGACGAAATAAGTAAAACTATATAGGTGCATGGACGTTTTACAATAATAATAAATAAATAAAAAAACTTTTCCAGTTTTCCCAAAACACTGCAGTGACCAGATCGGCGTGGACTATGCTATCCGTCTTGCGGGATTTATTGGGTTACTGCAATGGAGTAGCCAGAGCAATCCAGTTGCACATCAATTGGTCGTTACGATTCTGTTTAGGGTCCGGAGAGGGGATCTTTCTAGTAAAATATAAAATATCTTACGCAAATTATTTCTGTGTTAATAAATTTCTTTTGTGAAAATAAATAAGAAACAGTAAAGGAAATGATCGGTACTTTCGTTACGGAAAAGTCGTTACTAGGGCAATTAATTTTGAATTAGTTGTTTATGGTTTATTGATTTATATGATTGATTAGGTATATCAATAATAATAAAAACGTTTTGAATATTAGCTACTACTTTTGAAACTATTTATTCATATATTATAAATTATAGTAATAAATTACTCGTTAAAATTTAAAATAAAAATAGCTTTACTGGCAGCAGAACTAAGGTGTTTCGATTTTCGAAAAAAGGTCAATAAATTATTTTCATATTAACAGCGCCTAAGTAGTCAATAAATTCAATTACGTTAGTGTAAGCACTTAAACGAAGTAATGGATTGCGCTAAAAGCTCACATCAAGCTAAAGTCATTCATAATTAAAATTTATCCATTAAGCAAATTAATCGTATATTATCAACTTTATGCTCTTTGAACGTTGTGTTCCCGTCGAATTTGGAGTGTTAAACTATCAGCTCATTAGATTAAAACAAAATGAAACTCCAAAGTGAGGAAATGTTGAGCGCAAGCAGAAAAAGAAAATGGCTTGAACAATTTTTCATTTGTTGCAATTCAAGATACACCGACTCTTATTGGTGTTTTTGTCAAATAATCAATGTAATCTTAATATTTAATCGAGTTCTGGGGATTTTACCTATCGTGCCCATTAAACGATCCAATCACGTTCATGCCTGCAGGTTTCAAGTATCCAAACCTTGGCTGTATTACTCGTATTGCCTACAAACATGTTACGTTCTCTATTCTCTTAGTACACTGGTGATGAGGCTATCGTGTATCTATAAAGTGCGAATTCCATCTGATTGGTAAAATTTGGTATTATTCCATTTTGAAAAATTGAAGTGTTATAATTTTGTTGTAGGTACGTTATGACGTTTGGTTATGTGCTCACGGATCTGAATAATGTGATCATCTTAATTTTTGGAGCAGTTCGTGCACGAAGAGTTTGTAAATTGCTTCATAATTTATCATTATTGTATAATTCGACCAAATCGTTGAATCACTTACGAAAAACTGCTATTTTAATAACAGCGACCGCAATGTCAGCCTATTTTTGTATTTTATTGTCTTATTGTTACGTTGCATGGATTCGATGGAAGCTCGAAAGTATTCCAAACACCTATTGCTATGTACTAGGTAAATATAAATACTTTCCTTTATAAAATACATTCCTTACCTAACCAAAAAGTCAATCAGAATCCTCTCCATAGACTATTAGAAAGAATGGACACAGCTATTTACATATTTTAGTGTAACCATGATCATGTGACCAAAACCGTGTTTTTGTTTTGAAATGCTTGTTATGATCTACAGTACATTACGCCTGTTAATAGGGTTAGGTTGTCCGCATTTCAGAAAATTTATTTTTATCTTGCAAAAATATAGCTCTGTTATAAATTTATACTGCTGAATATGTTGTGTATAATGTGTAAAAAGTCAAAACTTAACGAAGAAGTTGTTATTTTTCGTAGGTAAGTAAATTGTTATAATGTATACTATTTCAGTGGCGCACAATAAATTTTGTCCATTTCGAAGTTAAAAGAATTTCATCGGCGTGTCTAAACAGATTTAAAAAATAAATCTGTTTGTATAAAAATGATTTTTTTTCAATGCGAAAATATGACATTATTTTCGCACCAGTGCGGATATAAGCATTATTGCGATATTCAAATGACAATCAAAATGTCTTCATTATGATATGAAATTATAAAATTTTATTTTATTATTTAAAATAAATTTTATTCGTTGTTTATATATTGAAACCTAATTTTAAGGTTGAATTGAAACATTGAATCCGAGTACCTGCGAACCCACACGCACGCCTGTGGCGAACAAAACAAACATCAGGACTTTGTTTACCTCCCGCCTTTCTTATCAATGCTGAACGATGGCATCAAAACGTTATGTGTATTCGAATAGGACATGCCATGTCCATTCTTTCTATAGTCTATGATCCTCTCTAACAGCTAAGCTCCGACGGCGAGAGAGGATCATGAAAAAATCAGATAATATAAAAACTCAAGTTAAAGGTTTGGTACTCCACATTGAAAACTTTAAAGCAACCCGATCAAAAATACAATTTATACTTATTATTCCTGAAGGGAACAAGCAAAAAAATTTTTTTGTGTAAACTGACAGAATGTTTTGTAGATAGAGCTACAGGAGTGTTTATAAGAGGTATTACCGTTGTTTTTTCTAACGTCGAAATTCTAATGTGTATAATTTTATGCTTGATAATAAGTAAGCAATTTCATTACCTATCTGGGAGTATTTACAAATATTTTAACAGTAATACGAAAGTCACCATCGAATTGGGTGCAGAACAAGGACATTTCACTCCGTTAAGCTTAGAAGTAAGAAAATATTATTTACTATATAACTTTTAAAATTATCTAACGGCTTCGTTAGTTGCAGCAATTGGTGGATAGACAAGAACGTTTGATTGAGTATTTAGAAGAAATAAACAAATGCATCGGATTGCAGGTGCTATCCGAAATTTCCACTAATTTATATAACATGGTTTACTATTTGTTTCGTTACATTACCGCTTCTAACGCATCTTATACGAGTAACAGTCATGAAAAGTATCATTACACGATTTCTTTGGTTTATCGAATCTCCAAATTGTTAATTTATGTTATCGTTGGTCAAATGGTTCATATTAACGTAAGTATGAATACCTACTTGTTTAAGAAAGTAAAGATTTCATGTTGAGTGATAAAAGGAGAATAATATTACGGAACCGGCGGAACTGCCGCCAGGGGAGTGCGAGAAATCTAAAAATTTGGTAACTTTTTCCCACGCATTGTGTAGGTATAACATTTTATCTAATTTCGCGTGGAATATCAAAAAAAGGTTTCAAATCTAAAAATATCGATAGTATCATAAATCACGTCTTTCTTCACCAAAATGACTTATAATTTTTGTTTCAGTCCAAAAAACCCTTAAGAGTATTGCAACAGTTAAAAATAATTACAAGTCCTGTGCAGATACAGCAAAAGGTAAATATGCCACTTTATAGTTACGTTATTGACGTTAATAGGAAAATTGTGACACGTTCCCCAACTTGGTCTAAGCAGCCGCGGGGTCTTAATACTAAATAGTTTTTCTAGAGCAAAAGGCTTAAGTACAACAATGGATAAAAGACAGGAACTGCGATATCAACGTATATCGGAAAAAATTGCTAATACATTTAATTGTAGGTTCAATTGCTAATACTTCAATGGTCTGGAAGAACATCTAATTTATCCGCTTTTGGAGTTCTTGATGTGGGACCCTGGCTCCTTGCACCCGTACGTTACTAATAATAAGAGAAATATATTTTACCTAATGATTTTTATTTTATCTTGTGTTTCTAGATACTAGGTGATGTCATCACCTATCTATTGGTTGCCTTACAATTCAAACGATCATAATATATTCGTATATGTCCAGATTCTCTTTCAAAATGGAAGTGCACTGGCGTAAATAATACAAAATATTTCTCTTCGAACAAACAGAATTATTTCTGATTTTAATAAAAATGTTTGCAAAGTTATTAAATGTAGTTTTTATTATTTAAGTATTCCAGAGACGGCTATCTAAGCAAAATGATAAAACTGAATCCATTTAATATCATGCAAGCTGATGGGTTTATGGTCCATGTACAAAATGGGAAGATTTGTTTCTTTTTTCAAACGTCAACAAAATCAACTTTATATTATTAAAACCAATCATATTATAACCAATTGGCTAAGTGGTCGTCCGAGCGTCTATAAAATCATGGCCTTAACCCCCAACTTTAGATTTATCATTTGACCAAATGAAATTAGTTGGAAAAAACAATTGCTGCTCAGTTCAATAAACAAAGGTGCAATATAATCTGTTTTTTTTTGTTTTAATTTCAAGATGAATATTCGTCACACGAATAAAACTTTTCTTCTTTTTTTTTTCTAATTAGGCTTTCACCAGCTCTGTCTTCGGTCATTCTTTATCATTCGGTGATATTATTCTTTTAAATTAAACAAAATTAACTGATTTTGAAAACTTAAAGAAAAACTAGCATGTTTTATTAAACTTAAATTGTAAATTGATAGATGTCATCACCATCTTTTGGTAAACAAAATACAATAGTTTTCATTGTTGAATTTCTTTATTTGTTAAAAACAAATCTAAATATTTAATTTTAAGATGTAGAAATTACTAATATGAAATTAAAAAAAGTGGTTTTTATAATAACCTTAAAAGAGAATTTTTAAAACAATTAATTGTATTTTTGGTATTTAAAGAAGCAATGATCAAAGAATCACATTGGTTGGCGACAGGGATCAATAATCGTATAACTAATACACCAGCGAAGGTTTTGCTGGCAAAAAATATAAGAAAATAAGTAAGATTTCAGTTTGAAAGAGAAAATTTTTGCAGGACGAGACTTCTAAAAAGTGATCAGTGCGGTAAAATACTCAGATGATAGTTTCGACTTAGTAAAACATAAAATGGACAAAGCTGAAGACAATTATATTATTGCTAACGTTTATAAAAAGCGCACGTTTTAAAATATGTTGGAGTTATGGAGATGACATGACCGAAGAGAGATTTAAAGTAAGATACTGAAAATATATTGTTTTTTTTTAATATAGGTGCTCTGTTCAAATTTTTCTCTAGGTTCAATCCATTATTTGGATTGACAATGAACAAGTACGTCAAGTTTTGTAATCCTGATCAAGAGTAACAATGCGATTGTAGAATAAACGTAAAAATTTTTGTAAAATCATCACAAACAAAGACTTCGTATTATTGTTTTTTAACCCTACTTTTAAATAAATATAATATAGTAGTTCTTTATTTTTGGTAAAAATATCTTTTATTATGTCGCAAACATATTTTACTCTATAAAAGGCATCTAGTTTAGATTAATGTTTTTTAATGTTAGTCAGTAATGAAAATTTTTAGTGACCAGAAGTAGATTAATAGGTCAAAACTTTGTCTTCCAACAAGATAACGATCCGAAACACACTTCTGTTTTATACACGAATCTTTGGAGAGTTTTGGAGAGTAAAGTAATGGTTTAGCCTCCTCAGTCACCATATCTCAATCATATTGGGTTATTATGGAAACAGTTGGATAGACAATTATAGTTGGATAGACTAATTGATAGATTACCTTGATTACGTTCGACAATAATTAAAAATAAAAGAGGACATAGAAATGAAGCAAAGATTTAGTTTTAGAAGTGGAGAGTTTTAAATAAGTTTTATTGTTTCTTGTCTTTTCTTTATTTTTATATTGAATTTAGTTTTCTGGTAATTTTTCACAATTACTGAGGCAATTTTTGAAATTTATGATGAGAACATTTCTTGTCATTTTATAAAACATTAAAATATCCAAGCCCTGTACATTATAAACGTTATATTTATACATAATATTATTTCTTTGTGATTCTGATTTCAAATTTAAATTTTTCTCAAGGATTTTTAACAATAATCTACCCATACTAACGCAATAATAAACAAACCAATTAATAATGTATCTACATAATTATTATTCTCCTATTACATTATATCTAAAATAATTTTCGGAAGTGGTCTAGTTGATTAATTATATTATATTATAGTTAATTTAAATAAATTAAAATTGCGTCGTTTTATAATAACCCAAGTTTTGCAATAAATTATTGCTGAAATACCGCATAATGTGCATAATTTATGTATTTATTGAGACCTCGAAGAGCAATAACGAGCATTTTAAGCAAAACTACGATTTTATAAAAATTCATTAAGTCAAAATGTGGTCGATTTGGTGTTGAATATTCTATAGTATTTAAAAGTATACTTTATACTTACGAAAAACTAGTAAAATGCAGTGGCGGATCTAAGACCAACTTAAAGGGGGGATTGATAAATTTCTAAATGTTAAAACATGAAAAATTCATAAAAATCGACCTGAATTGATAATGTGGGGAAGGGGCTTAAGTTACAAATTTAATACAAAATCATTTAATATTTTAGAATTTCCATTACCAAATTGCTTAATTACCACTGAGAAGATGTACTCAGCAAGAATGACGACCCTTCCAGAAAATGTATGTACGTCAAAAATGATTTATGGTGCCTTACGGGTAGATTCCTTACACTTTTTAGCAGTAATACTATAATATTTCAAGGTTTACAAATGATGAGTAAGCAGGAAGGAAGTTTTTGTCATGTGGTTTCCAAATCGTTCAAAATATTGCCAGGTGACAATATTTCAAAATCTTTAATTTGACCACATGTGATTAAAATGACTAAATACATTAGTTCGTCAATCTACTGATTTAATCATAAAACTTGTTATCTGATAGTTTTACAATAATTTATGTCTTTGGTTATAAACTACAAGGATAAAATTTAGAAATTTGAATTTTTCGGCGATTAAGTTTATTTACATAGCATATAAAATAATTTTTACTTTATCATATGTAATATGAGAAAGTATTGTTTTCGTGCAGAAAAAAATTAATTGATTGAAAAAAAACTTTCTCATATTACATATTAATCAAAATCATAAATCAAAAAGTTTAAAACTTAAAATAAAAGTGGATTTTAGTCAAGTCATTTATTGTAAATAAATCTAGTCAAATTAATACGTCTTTCACAATTACGTATGCAAAAGAGTAGCATGATACATTTAGCCGAGGCTGCGCCTCCTGCATAGGTACAAATGCAGAGAGCTTGTTCGTATCATGAACCACATGAACATCATCATGTGAATGGTTTCGGCATTACCCGAAAGATTTGCCATCCTCAGACATGTACTGGTTCAGCAGTATTTGTCTTCATTGCACTATGAAGTACCGGGGCTGGGCCCCAAACATACTTCATTGGGCTTAACATTAAACAATTCTACTAAACAATACTGACTGCATTTGGGCATAACTTGATCCAAGTTATGAAATTGGAAAATATTTTTTGGTTTTTAAATATTACGCGTATTATTTTATTGCAAAAAATTGGTGGTTAATGAGAATTCTCCAGGCGATCTAATATTCTTCTCCTACTTCCTTCAATGTTAAAATTATTGTTTGGAGTGTTTAGTGGGATCATTTTAATGTTGGGTATTGATTTCCACCTTTTCCTTACATTTAAGATTATTTGTTTAAAAATATCTTCCACACTTGCTACAGTGTGAGAGAAACATTCAAAGTATGCAGCTCCTATGGTATCGGAAAATCGCTGTGCTTCTTTTTTGGATATTGTCCTCTTTCCGGATTGGTCTTTTTTGTTCGCCACTACAAAGGTGCACACGTCTTTTGAGGAGTAACTTGTTGAGTCCTCGCTCCAGATTTGCAGATTCTGAAAAGATCTTCGATCAGATACATCGAACATTAAGATTACTATATCAGCCAAACTGAAAAAACTTGGAAGATGGCACCGATAACATTCTTTACCTGACGAATCCGAAATTTCCAAAATTGTAGTTTCGTCGTCCACAGTAACTGTAGTTGATTTGCTGTATACCACTCCCAATGTTGGAATGTGGTATACAGAAACCTTTTTTTCTGTTAGTCGGGTCACAAAATCTGTTTTGCCAACTCCTTCGTCTCCTACAATTAACACATTCATGGATATTTGTGCTTGAACCATATTCATCATTACTGTTTATACTACGTTAGCGAAGATAATCGGTAATTGAATTAAATATATGTGTAGGTATATGCTGTATATCCTATCCTGTCTATTCTATATATCTGCATTCCTATATAGATTGTTTATCCGTTTATCTCTTTATCTTTTATCCCTTTATCCTTTTATCCCTTTAGCCCTTCATCCCTTTAGCCTTTGATCACATAATCCTATTATCCCTTTATACCATTATCCCTTGATGTTTTTCTTTATGCCTTGATCCAACGTTATCCAACGCATAATTGAAATATGCGGACGGACCAGAAGCTAGATCATAATGCATCTTCGTATACTGCGTATAGAAGCCTAAAAGGCAAAATTGTCTATGATCTTTACATTTATAAAAATTAATAAATTCATTTATATTCCGTTTCTAACTGAAAAGAACTGCATCGTTTCGCAATAATGTTTAAAAATTTTACGTTACTATAGCAACTGTTAAGCGGATATGCTGAAATCTTTAATTTACTTTAGATAAATGAAACCGCTCAAACCGGGGGGTCTAGGGAGTGTGGAACACCCTCCAGTGCCCAAATACACCAACTCAAAATATACCGAGGGGGTTTAAACCCCTGGTGAAGTTTTTGTACACATCTAATGAAGTACATGAAGGACTTGGGAGGGTGTAGAACACCTTCCAGTGCACAAATTTTGGAATGAAGAACATTGCAGAACATGCAGAACCCCAGACCGAGTAGTTTACTTTTTATCAAAAGTAAACTGAAGATCTCCCGTTGCAGAAGCACTGGAGGGTGTTCCACACCCCCCAGACCTCCCGGTTTAAATAATTTATTTTTATTAAAAGTGAATTAAATATTTAAGCATATCTCAAGTTTATTAAAATTAGCTATGGCCAAGTAAATGTGTTTAATTCGTAATCTGACAATTAATTATAAACTGCGTAATTATAAATTCCGTACTCCCTGGGAGGTAGATCTCTGCAACAGGAGAGTTCAGTTTACTTCTGATAAAAAATAAACTACTTGATTCGGGGCGCTGGGGAGGAAACACCCTCTAGTGCCTCTGCAACGGGAGATCTTTAGTTTACTTCTGATAAAAATAATCTACTCAATCCGGGGGTTCTGGGGTGTGGAACACCCTCAAGTGCTCAAATTTTGGTATTTCTGTAAGTCTCTTCTGTAAGAAGTATGGAGAATTATGATGAAGTACGTGAAGTGTGAAGTTAATTGTACACGATTTCCTCTAGCGGTTGACCCTTGACATATACCAACCCAAAAATACCTACTCGGTACTCATTTTCAGCTAAATATTACCAACTTTATCATACAGATTTATGCAATGGGAATCTCGTTAACAATTTTTACAAATTTTTGCTTTTCTGACCCCGGGTTGTATGGGAATAGGAATCGGAAAGAGTAACTGTGCAAAATTTGGTTCGGATCGGTTCAATATTCGAAGAATGTATAGCGAACAAACTGACAAACGAGCTCTTTTATACGGGTGTCCCTGTGACCGTAGAACTTTTGAGGTGGTGATAAAGGACACTTTTTTAAGACAAATTTTTAAATAAAATTTTTGTGCAAGTCCAAACCCTTGAGGGGTACCTCCCTTTAAAGCAATTTTTTGAATTTCTGATTTTAAACGACCATAGCATCGATATTATTGATTTTTTAGACTTAATGGATTAAAACTTTTTTAAAGATCACTCGCTTATCTACAAATTAGGTTATGGCCCCTTATCGTCTGGAATTAACGGATTTCGAGTTATAAATTAAAATAACAGAAAAAATGTTAAAAAATTCATATCTTTCATCTTTCATATCAATTCATTCCCCGGATCTCTTAAACAAAACTTCTTAGAAAAAAACTAACGTTCTAAACCTGATAGGGACGAGCTACAACTTTGGCAAAATAAATTTTTGAGAAACCAATCGTTTTCACAGAAATTCTGACCCAGACCCCCCGGATTGAGTAGTTTATTTTTTATCAGAAGTAAACTGAAGATCTTCCGTTGCAGAGGCACTGGAGGGTGCTCCACACCCCCCAGACCCCCCGGTTTAACTAATTTATTTTTATTCAAAGTGAATTAAATATTTAAGCATATCTCAAGTTTCTTAATATTAACTGTGGCCAAGCAAATGTGTTTAATTCATAATCTGACAATTAATTGTAAACTGCGCATTGATAACTAGTGATAATATACATTAAGAAAATATTTTAACTTTTTTTATACGTGTGTAATTTTTTTCGATTGTTGCAAAATTTTGACTTTTTTTAATTTTTAAAATATAATAATTTAATTTTATAAGCTGAAATCAAAATAAACGAATGCAGTTGGTTTTATTTACAAGATATTTTAAGAAACTTATTTTCACAACAGAAATTTTTAAAATATTGTTTGTTTAAAGATTAAAAACGGATTATTTTATAAAACAATAGATTTCTTAGGTTATAAACTTTTTAATAAAAATAATAAACACCACTTTATTTATTTTCTCAAAAACCACAAAAATTGTATATGAATTATTTTTGTCAAAATGCAATTTAACTAATAAAATTAACAATTTTAATTTTAATAAAAACATACTTTCTTAGCAACAAATAGTAATAACTTAGTCAAGTTTTATCCTAACGGGTAAAATGAAACATAAAATTACAGAAAATGAAAATGTCTTTTATTTTTTCATTTCATATTTTTTGTAGAACGTTTTCCTTTTGGGAAAATCACGAAAACACGCGTTGAACAGTGAATTTTACATGGGGGTTAAAAAACAGTAACTTTTAAAAGAGAAAAAGTCAGTAAATTTTTATCGTACAAAAACAGAAATCCATTTAAAAGGTAATTTATTTATCTACAAAAAGAATCTCTTGTAATTTTTCGATAAAATTCGTAAGTAAACACAGAAAATTAATTTCACCTCTTTAACAACCCCTAAAAAGATAAACGTCATAAAATTTGGGGTAGACCCATCAGTTCCTAACAGCAAATATTTGACTACATCTAGGCCCGTAGCCAGTTAAAAATTTAAATTTTGAAAATAAAATAGGTGTAGGTATTTATAAGTTGGAAAATTTTTACAGGTGCCCCCGAAATGAAATCCTGTTTCGTTAATTCGTTAATTTCCTAATTTTTTCTCTTAAATGGTCAAAACCGAGTTATTTTTACTGTACTAAATATTTGATAAAACTCGTCGATGAAACTAGATCACGAAAATCTGGCCAAGTTTTAGAAGATTTGGTTCTTTAATACGTAAATTTGATAAATCGGGTTAATGCATGAAAATGCGAAGTTTATATCTTTGCGTCATTATCGCAAACGTGGATCCAAAGTCACAGGATTTGGAGTAGTTTATAATAAAAATCTTTTTATTTTGGACGCTCCTCTTTTGAAGAAATCAATGTAACCTTTTTTGAAAGAAGAAAAGAATAAATTATTTCGTTGAACGTCGAGGAAATATTCAACCACAAGTACCATTTTATCTTTTGCGTCACTGCTTCCTGATTCCTCGCCTCATACATGATGTAAGATGTATCCCATTTGGAAACATAAACAATTATTGTTAAACGAAATGCTAATTACATAATAATTTGCGACATCTTCCTGTCCTTCCTATCAGGTTCGGGGAATTAGTATTTGTCATGCTTCAGGCACAACTTTACCTGACTTCGTGTCAGAGTAATTTTGACCTCAAGGTAAAATTCGTCACTTCATTGTGTTTTGAGGTCAACGATTTAGACGAAACAGGGAAGATTTGGTAGACGTTATATCCGGGAGGGGAGTTTCCTGCTTTCTCAAACTTGCGAAAAAGTTGGAATAAACCAAACGTGATGGCAAATACTTAATGATAGTAATAATATTTTAGACAACAATTTGCAATTTGCGTGATAGCTGATTCAGAGTCACCTTTGCGCCTTTGTCTCGTTCGACTGCACAAAATTTAAAAATAAAAAATACTGATCTACGACAACACTTCAAATTTTTTGATTTGCAGTTGATTTTTGACGCTTGGCCGCCAGATTAAAAAAAAATTTGCTGATGATATTTTGGCCACTTTTGATAATCCAACTCTGCTGGATCAGAAATTTTTTGTTTCTGTAGAATATTTGGATATCTATAAATAAATTATAAGAAACTTAATTGTATGTAATTCTAAATTTTGTACACATTTTATGTTTTTGATTCCTTGTTTAACTTTAAAATTAATGTATTCTAGCAGGTAAAAAAATTACAACAAATCTTTTGTTGATATTAATTTATTTTATTTTCTTAAAAAAATCGCGAATCATAATGAACAATAACAGTTTTATCTATTTTGAAATTTAAATTGAAAAACGTTTTTTTGCCAAATTTGTTAATACCAACACATTTGGGCTACCCGGTAAAAGTGATTCATTCAAATTTCGTATGTTGTTAGGTAAATCCACAGAAGTTGTTTACGTGTTAAATATATAGAAAACATTTCTGCGGTCTCGCACATTCGATTTTAACTTTCAAATAGTGTGGAAGTATAAATTATCATTGGTGATTATCTGTGATTACAAATTTATAATTTGAAGTGAAATAAATTAATTTCGAAAGAATTTAAAAATCAGTATAGTTTTTTCAAAATTACATTTTTGAATAAGAAATATCCAAGTGACGTTAGATCGGAATTCAGTGAATATTGTAGGTACAAAACTAGTTTTGTAACCTAATTATATAGGTAGGCATATTACATTGTATCACAAGTAAAAAATAGCCAAGAGCGTTATTTCATCTTCTCCAACTTGACAAGACAACATCTCAAGGTTGCCTACTCCAACATACCAATGATGAAAACCACAACAATAATCGTTTCGATATAAACAGTGCATATTTGAATCCAAAAACTAAAATTTTGAAATTCAGCCAACACTATTAATTGATTCAAATCTACCGCCACTTGCCAAAAATGGAGTTATCCAAGCCAGAAATTAAAATTTCTCAGCCAACAGCTGATGATGGTGTTTCTTCAAATCGTGCTAATAAAGACGTTCCAACTATTATTTCGATGAGCAATTCTGAAAACGAACTAAATTTATTAAATCCCGAAAAGGAAATCAATGAAGGTAGAACAACTCCAAATATTCGTGGTAGTGCTGAAAAACTAGATTTTGGGGTGGGAACAACGATTCCTGAATTACTAGAAAGTATTCCCGACATTAATATTTATCAACATAAAAAGACTATAGGTCAAGGAATGATGGATTTGGCCTTATTTTCGGCCAATGCCAGTCAGTTGAGATACATTTTAGATGCTGGTAGTCCTAACCAGCAATATTTTTGGCCTGGAATTGTATTAATTGCAATCAGTTTATTTTTGCAAGTGAGTATCTGTAATGTTAAATGATGATTTTTTTAAAAACATGTTTTTATATTTTTAGGTTGCTGTTGGAGTTGGTTTAATTTTTAATTCCCGCTACAATGTCAAAGATGACAAAGAAATATGCATCGCAAACAAAATCAATAATTTTACTATTATTGGAATATTTTTAGTCACAATCATAAATGTCTTCATGTGTTCTTTTGGAATTTCAAGCTTCCAAACTACTACTTCACCAACTGGTGCTTCACCAACTATTACCCCACTACCGTTCTCTGTAGACATTAGATCAGATTTTTTGAATAACTGAAAACACTAAAGACTGAAATATTTCTTTCAAGTGCAAATATGAAGAAATATAAATTATTAGTAATATTTTTTGATACCTACATACCTAATATTTGTAACCCCCGCTCAATTCTTATAGTCGTAAGTTGTAGGTATTTATAAAAATATAAACATTAATTATTATTAATTATTGTAATTTAAATATTAAATTATTAAAATTATTTAAATTAAAATGTTAAAGAATATTTAATTCATATGTTGTACAACGATAAATTAATTAAATAACATTATTTATTGAAAATTTTGGATTTGGATTTTGGTTTTGAAAGTTTGCTTTGGAAGTTGGATTTTGGAATTGGTAAGTTACACCAATTCAAAATTGCAAATCTAAATTAACCTAGAAATTGAATCACCATTTCACTTTTCACCAGAGAAGAAAAGTAACCCCGGATCAGTAATCAGGGCAGTAATCAGTAAAGGGGCTCTGAAGTGCAAATAACAGAAACAAATTATTTTTAAATTGCAGTACATCCAAGAAATTTACTAAAATATTTCCTTAATATAATATTTTTGCAATAATTTGTTTAGTTTTGTGTCTTGAAAACTATAAATGAATCGATGGCATTTGTTATTTATTAGTCTACCCTGGCAGTAGTAAAATACCCAAATGTAATTTTTTTAAGTTTATAACATAATCGCAATACCAAAATTTGAATTTAGAGAAATTAATAATTTTTCTAAAATAATTTTGGGAAAACTTTAGAAATACAAAAAGCAAAAAGTCGACCTGAAATATAAATTGCGTTTTTTAACAAATTATAAATATTTTCTTTTCAAGTTATAACATAAGCTTAAAGTCAAACCTGTTTTTCTGCAATTTTTATATGTGCAATGGTTTATGTGCGATTTTTTGTGCGTTATATAATCAAATTCCATCAAATGCATAATATGATGAATTAATATTTTAAATTATTACAAGTTTAATGAAATATGAAAAAAATTTTGTATACAATTTTACTGAAATTTAAAATTTTCTAACTTACATTTTAGTCTAGGACCCCTTATATAAAGTGCTTTCGTCTTTTCAAGATATCATCAACTAAACTATTCCTAAATGTTTGAAATGGATTAAAATCCATTAAAATCAAAACTATTTTTTCATATTTCATTAAACTTGTAACAATTTAAAATATTAATTTATCATAAACTAATATTCAATAAAAATTTTAAAAAATGGAAAAATAGTTTTCATGTACTAATTTTAACTAAAATAATTAATCAGGTCTAAATCTCGAAGTAAACTTTCAAGCACCCAATTTGATTTTGAAATTCCAGTTATTTTTAAAATATTAAAGAAAAACTAATATTACATAATAAGATTTCAAAAATTTAAAAATTATTTTCATGAACCAATTTCAACCAAAATTAAATCAGTTCTAAGTCCTAATGCAAAGAGTCGAAATACTAAATTTAATAATAAAAGACAAAACGTATTTTGATTATAACTAATTTGTATCAAAATTTAATCTGTTCCAAGTTTCAATGTAAAATTCAAAATACCAAATTTGGTTTTGAAATTTCTATTAGTATTTGAATGCGATTTCAAAAAACTTTTAAAATTGTTTCTATGAGCCAATTTTAACCAACATTTAATCAGCTATAAATCTCAATGTTTCAAAGCCCCAAATTTGGTTTTGAAATTTTCATTAATTTTTAATATATCAAAGAAAAATTAATATTAAATAATAAAATTTCAAAATTTAACAAAATTGTTTCCATGAACCAATTTCAATCAAAATTAAATCATCAGCTCTAAGTTTTAACGTAAAGATTTAAAATACCAAATTTGGTTTTAAATTCTTATTACTTTTAGAAATATTAAATCGAAACTAATATTCAATAAAAAGAATTAAAAAAATGGAAAAAATAGTTTTCATGTACTAATTTTAACTAAAATGTAATTAACTTTAAATCTCGAAGTAAACATTCGAAGCACCCAATTTGGTTTTGAAATTCCAGTTATTTTTTAAAATATTAAAGAAAACTAATATTACATAATAAGATTTCAAAATTTAAAAAATTATTTCCATGAACCAATTTCAACCTCAATTTAATCATCAGCTCTAAATCTTAATGTAAAAATTGAAATACCTAATTTGGTTTTAAAATTCCTATTAGTTTTTAAAGTATTAAAGGAAAACTAATATTAAATAATAGGATTTAAAAATTTAAAAAATATAGATATAATAATATAAAAATAGATTCTAAATACCAAATTTGGTTTTAAAATTCTTATTAGTTTTAAAATATTAAAGAAAAATTAATATTCAGTAAAAAGATAAAATATTAAAAAAATAGCTTTCATTTATAAATTTTAACTAAAATTTAATCAGCTCTAAGTCTCAATGTAGGGATTTTAAATGCCAAATTTGGTTTTAAAATCTCCATTAATTTTTAAAATATTAAATAGAAACTAATATTCAATGAAAATGATTTAAAAAAAATAGTTTCCGTGAAACAATTTTACTGAATTGACAGAAATAAATTCTGCAAAAAATTATTCTGAGGCAAATAAACGCTTAAACAGAAAACGTAATGCAGAAATGGAAGTGCATGTAGAAAATGCGAAAAGAAAAAAACAGGCCGAAAAAGAAAAGGACTTGTCGGAATCTCTAAATGCGTTGTTGAATTCGATTAATGACGACGAAGATTTTATCTCGTTGGACTAAATCTTCTTTTTGGTGTGATTTTTTTGAATAAATAACAGTCGGTATAATTACTTATTTTTGTTTTTTACATAGTGAAGAAAGAGTCAATTAAAGTTAAGGGGTCTTTGCAATAAACTTCGCTTTATATGTTTCATTTTATTTTGGAAAATGTTGTATTTTTGGATTTTGTTAACCGATTTACATGTCCGTTCGGCTATATTATTTATCCAAGAACCATACAATATTGTATAGCACTAGTTTATCGTCAGATCACGCTTTTCCGTGATTCAAATTAAATATAACGTATTTATATATGTATATGTATACCCTGTGGGCAAAAGTACCGAATTTGTTTATAAATCAAAAATCTTTATTTATTCATCTAAATTTATATCATCCCCTCAAAATAGTTCCCTCAGATGCAATACACATATGCCAACGTTTTTTCCAATTTTCAAAACACGCTTTATAGTCCTCTTTCGGTATAGCCTTCAGTTCCTTCTTCGTTGCGGTTTGTATCTCTTCTATTGATTCAAAACGGTGTCCACGGAGCGGTCTCTTGAGTCTAGCGAACAGCCAGAAGTCACATGGTGCCATGTCAGGCGAATACGGTGCTTGCGGAACGATATGGGTTGAGTTTTTGGCGAAAAAATCACGAATTACGAGTGCAGTGTGAGATGGTGCATTGTCGTGATGCAAAACCATGAAAATTTTCCTTCCACAAATCTGGCCTTTTTGACGACAGTCATAGAAGCACTCATACGATTTGTTGACAATTTCTTGATTTCGTTGACGTGCAGCTCATATTTTTGATGTCTGACTTGTCTTCAATTTTCGATCTTGAACATTTTGTACCACTCATAAACTCTTGTTTTAGATAGAGCTTGCACACCGAAGGCCTTTTGCAACATTTCCAACGTTTTGGCAGCAGAAATTTCATTCCGAACACAAAATTTAATGGAACTACGTTGTTGAATGACTGACTTTTCAGCTCGCGCTGCAGCCGGGATATTTTTTGTTTTCGATTTCGCTCATATTTGATCAAGAGGGTCCCCTAGGGCCACTCCATTACTAGTATAAAATTTTTCGAAAATCTCCAAACTCATACCAAATGGGAGCATGGCAAAGTAGGCAAAAGTGAGTTTCAATTACAGGCCTTAATTGAAAAAGTGGATTTGACCTTTAACCTCATGTTCGGCTCAAAATCTTGGCAAAGGTTCAAATCATGGGCACATCTCTAAATATGACCATATTTATCATTATAACCCACTTTTGTGGGACGCCAAACTCATAAAAGTTAAAAAGTAAAATTTAGTGACAAAAGGTTTTTATACTTTCATTAAAAGTTAGGTTTTAAGATCAAAATTGGTGTTAGAAGTGTCACTTTTACTTTATCATATGTAATATGAGAAAGTATTGTTTTCGTGCAGAAAAAAATTTGAGATTTTGATGGATTTACACTATTTGAGGTCCCTGAGTAAAATAAGACCATTTCAAAAATGTCTGTGTGTGTGTGTGTATGTGTGTGGTGTGTGTGTGTGTGTGTGTGTGTGGTCAAATTTTGTGTGCGACCTACAGCAAAAACTAATAGGAATTTTCAAACAAAATTTTGGATTTTGTATCCTTATGTTGAGACTTAGAGCTGATTAGATTTTGGCTAAAATCGATTCACGGAACTATTTTTTTATTTTTAAATTTTATTATTTAATATTAGTTTTAATTAATATTTCAAAACTAATAAGAATTTCAAAACGAAATTTAGGATTTAGCATACTTATGTCGAGATTTAGAACTGATTAAATTTTAGTTAAAATTGTTTTATGAAAACTATTGTTTTTTATTTTTTAAGTTTTATTATTAGTTTTTAATTAATATTTCGAAAAGTAATACGAATTTCTAAACTAAATTTAGGTTTTCGCATATTTTAATCGATATTTAGAACTCATTAAATTTTAGTTAAAATTTGTTTATAAAAACAATTGTTTTTATTATTTTAAATTTTATTATTTAATATTAGCCTTTATTTAATATTTTAAAACTAAAAGGATTTTCAAAAGTGAAGTTGAGATTTGTTATGTTTATGGCAGGAATTAGAGCTGATTAAATTTTGGATAAAATTGGTTCATAGAAGTAATTTTTTAAATCTTTTATTTAACATTAGTTTTTATTAAATATTTCAAAAACGAATGAGAATTTCAAAACTAAAGTTGGTATTTTGTATCTTTATATTTAGACTTAGAGCTGATTAGATTTTGGGTTACATTGGTTAATGGAAAATATTTTTCTGAAATCGGCCATACTTGATCAATTACTGCAACTTTCGGCGCAGGAAAGTAAACCATTACCGGACTCACGCAGTAAAGGCCAGACCACTCTGATATTATAATATTACAACACATCGTCATCTGTCATTGCAGGATCAGGCTATCAAAACTATGGCAACAGCAGAAATACGCCTTATTTGATTTTATTTAATTTTAATTGTGATTAGCCATAATAGTCCAGTCATTATATACGAAAAACGGCATATAAATGCAAATGAACCGAGAAGGCTAATTTTGGATATTGTGTAGGGGAACTTAGAAAAGCTTAACTTGAAATTGTCGACCAAGATTTCCTATGAGCTTTCTCCGCCATCTTGAAAAGAGGTGTAAATTTTGTTTTCTTACGATAACTCGGCTATCACCATGATACAGAAATTGCGATTATATACTTTTTGTTGCCTTTTTACGATTTACAAATTAGGTCATATAATTTTTTACCTATCGTTGATCGTTGCAGAGATATCGAACGATAAAGTAAAATTAAGAGATTGAAACTTGTTTTTGCTGTTTTCTTCTTTATTATGATACATATCAAAAAATGTCAGTAATCAAACTTATAGATCATGCTAATATCTGTAATGCAGTCTTTTGTTTTCTTTTAGACAAAATTACGACTTTTAGCGCCCTGTAAAGTTGGCAAATCCGCGTAAAATTTCGATTTCATAGCTAACGCAGTTTTATAGATTATGTTGCAACGGATTTGCGGTTTTGAAAAATTATTAAAATATAATATAAATAAATAAAACAGCAAAATTAGGAATCACACGTATGAAATTTATTATAAAAATATATATTTGTGTTGTGGATGAATGTGTTGTAGAGATTGGTTTTTAATATTTGTATTTTCTTCGTTTCAATGGTCCTGGTTCACAGTCTTTGTGTTCAGAGTACTCATCGAATTGTGGAGATTTTTCAACTACAACAGATAATTCTTCAATAGTCGAATCATTCTCATCATCCTCATTGAGCAGTAAATCGACTTTGGCAACGTTGTTGCATGTTTGCACACTGCAATTGATGCAAATAATGGAACAAGCAATCCCTGCTTTTTGGAACCAACAGGCAGCTTTGTATTTTCCTTTGCACTTGTACGATATGAGTTTTAAAAGTTCAGGTGGTGCTGGCTCAGCTGTGCTGGGACCCGGTTCAAGTCCATGTTTTGTTCGTCGCCAACCTCATTCCTGAGGATCTGTGTAAACCCCGAGCCACGTTTGCACCTGGTGATAAGTTCGAATACATGTTGAGAAATCTGCGAGAGTCTCATGTCGATGTGCTGCTCGATGTTGAGCATGGTACTCCAAAAAATATTCAATTTGTTTGCAAATATTTTGAAGCTGAACCATGCCTCAAGTCCACGATACTATTATGCTGTCAGTAATTCCACGTCCCTGAGTTAGTTCTCCTGTTGTCTTCATAGATCGCATAAGAGTCTGCTCTATCGTCATGTCTGACATAATACCAGACCAATATTTTTCCGTTCCACGAGTCACAAAATAGCCACGTCTTGTGAATCTAACGTAGTCTTCGTTAGGTATTTTTCAAGCAGAGTTCGCATGTCCTGTAAGTATAAATGAGCAGACTTCGCATAGAGGAAATTATTGACATTGTCTAAAGTAGCTAGAATTTAAATACTGACTTTTAATGAATGAAATTTAATAACTTCAATCAAATATTACTCGAAAAGGGTGACAGTACTAAAAAATTTCCTACAAAAGTTGTTTATTTTTAAAGATCTTTTCAACGATACCACATTTGATATATAGTGCCATTTAAAATTCTGAAGTTCTGGACATTCTGGAGCCATCTACTTGGGATTCCGACTTTTCCGTGAAATAATAATATAGCCATTCGATTCTTTACTACGGTTTTGTGATAAATTTTTTGACGCAACTCTATACGACTAACCGTTTTGAAAAAATGACTAATACGGGTGGTCTCATTCACCCTGTATAATGACTGAACTATAAAACTGCGTTAGCTATGAAATCGAAATTTTACGCGGATTTGCCAACTTTACAGGGCGCTAAAAGTCGTAATTTTTGTCTAAAAAGAAAAACAAAAAGACTACATTGCAGATATTAGCATGGTCTGTAAGTTTGATTACTGACATTTTTCGATATGTATCATAAGAAAGAAGAAAACTGCAAAAACAAGTTTCAATCTGTTAATTTTACTTTCCCGTTCGATATCTCTACAACGATCAACGATAGGTGAAAAATTATATGACCTAATTTGTAAAGCGTAAAAAGGGCAACAAAAAGTATATAATCGAAATTTTTGTATCATGGCGGAGAGCCGAGTTATCGCAAGAAAACAAAATTTACACTTCTTTTCAAGATGGCGGAGAAAGCTCATAGGAAATCTTGGTCGACAATTTCAAGTTAAGCTTTTCTAAGCTTCCTCTACACAATATCCAAAATCAGCTTTCTCGGTTCATTTGCGTTTTCAAATGTATATAATGACTGGACTATAACTAAAAATCGAACTATTGAATTCGATTAATCTCGCGATTTCAGAAAAAATAGTATTCCATACACGTCAAGAAAGTGTCTTTACCTGACACGGCGACAATTAAAGTACTCGGCCGCTACGCGGCCTCGTACTTCAATATTGTCGCCTAGTCAGGTAAAGAATCACTTTCCTGACTTTCATGTAAATAACTATTTTCTTTTTTTTATTCAAACTTATTTTTTAATATTTAATAAAAGTATGATAAAGTCATGGGCATGGCCACATCCGATTTTTTATTTTTATACGTTGTCATGACACAGTGAAAAAGTAATAAACAATGAAAAAAGTAACTTTTTTCATTGCACATAAACACTTTTCCTTGGTTACTTAAAATTAGCTAACTTATTAATATTTAACCTTAAATAAAAAATTATTTTTAAATTAGCATATAATTTGCTTTTAATAAAAGTTATAAATATGTGTACAATTCGTGCTGAAGTGTCTTTTTTTCACAATATGTGGTTTTTTGGCCATTTTCGCCAAATAAATTTCACATTCGAAAAAAAAGTATCATTTAACACGAGTTATACAAATAAACTATTTTTCACAATTTAGTGACTTTGAATTATGGGACACAACGGCGGACGGACACAAACAGATCATAAGGCTTTTTCTATACTATGTATAGAAGCTAAAAGAAAAGGGATAAAAAAAATATTAAAGATAAATATAATGGCAATAAGGGATTAATGGGATAAAAGGATGAACGGCTAAAGGGATGAACCAAAGGGATAAAAGAAAAGGAAAAATAAACGGATAAACAAAGTCTAATATTGCAATATATAGTAATAGCAGGATAATATAATACAGATATATAACAATATTAATTTAATTCGATTTTTCGTTTGCAATCAGTAATTCAATATGGTTAATAAAATATCCTAAGAATGTGCTAATTGTGGAAACAAGAGTTGCAAAAAATTTTTACCCACAAAGAAAAAGTTTCTGTATAACCATATTCAACATTGGGAGTGGTATAGCAAAAAATACAGTTATGTGGACAAAAAATTTTGAGAAATTTTTATAGAATAGATGTTATCGGTGCCATCTTCAAGTTTTTTGTTTTGCCGATTAGTAACTTAATTTCGATGTAACTGATCGGATCTTTTGAATCTCAAAATGGAAACTCAAAATTATTCAAAAAGTGTGCACCTTTGTAGTCAAAAAAAAGACAATGAAAAGGACAATATCCAAAAAGAAGCACAGGTTTCCATACAAAGCTGCAATTTAATTTTTCTCACACTTACAATGTGAAGATATTTTAAACATATAATTAATGTAAAATAAAAATATAAACTAAGATCCGTGAACCCAACAATCCCTTCATGGAGAATTTTAATTTGATAAAAAAAATTTCAATCCAGTGCGTAATATTTAAAAACCAAAAAATATTTTAATTTTAAACTTGGAAAATATCCCAAATGTTCAGTATTGTTTAGTAAAAGTTTATTTAAAATAAGGGGGGCCCAGCCCCGTAAAATAGAATGAAGACAAATTGCTGAAAGTAATGTCTGAGGATGGCAAATTCGGAATGGAAACCATTCAATGATGATTTTTTCATGTACAACAACTCTCTGCATTTTATCCTATGCAAGGGCCTTAAATGAAATTTTTTATAAATTTGGGGTTTAAAAGATTTATTTAAAAAATTTGCCAAAATCCTTTTAAATTTAAACTTTTTTATGATTTGATTAATATGAATATGAGCAAAATTTTTTTTCCCAAAAATTTTTTTTTACAAACAAACTTTCTCATAACATATTAAAGTAAATTGTTTCATATGCTGTAATAAAAAGCAAAAAATTTACAAAGGAGGACAGAAGACAAATTTTTATGTAATTAGCCATTTATATAAAAAAATTTTTAGTTTTCCAAAGGTACATCTTACATTATTGGGCGAAATGGGGAGTGAGCAAAAAAAGGACTTGTGGTTGAATATTTCCCACGTTCAAAAAAATTATTTTTAAAATCCGGGGACGAAAAACTAAAAAAAAAAAATAAATTTTTTTATTTCTTTAATTTAATTTAATCCGAAATTCAATTAGACAAAGGGCCAATTTTTTGTAAAGGATTTTAAAAAGTTCAATCCATTAACCAAAAATTATTATAAGCATTCTTTAAAATCAGAAATTCAAAAATTTTTGGGGGTTTAAAAAAAATTTTATTTAAAATTTGTCAAAAGTGTCCTTTAAATAAAATTTACGGCAAGGGACACCCTATAAAGATCTTTGCAGTTTTTCCAACCTTTTAATATTAACCTATCCAACCAAATTTTCAAGTTTTTTTCCATTCCTATTCCCTACGCCGGGGTGAAAAGCAAAATTTGTTTAAACGAGTTCCCATTCATATATCTGTATGATACTTGGTAATATTTACGAAAATGAGACCTTGGTATTTTTTTATATTTTTTGGTGATGCTAGGGTTTAAAGACCCCCCCTTTAACGGTTTCATTTTCTAAAAAAAAATTTCCCTACCATTAAATTGCAAAATAAAATTTTAAAATTTTGGAAAAATGGTTCTTTTCATTAGAAACAATAAAATAATTTATTAAATAAATTAAAAGGGACAACAATTTTGTTTTGGCTTCTATACCAGTTACAAAGATGATTATTCTAGTTCTTTGCCGGTCCGCATATTTAATTTGTTGGAAAGTTTATAAAATAAAAGAAAAGGGTAAAAAAAAAAGACAAATAATCATAAAATAATGGGTTGGGAAACATAATGTGTAAATAAAGGGTAAGGGCTAAAGGGATAAAAATAAAGGGATAAACATAACGGTAAACAATTTATAATATGCAATAAAAATGCAGGATAGGTATAATAAATATACCACAAATTTTAATTAATTAACATTATCTTGCAACATATTGCAATATAATACAATTGGTTCAATACAAAAAAATTTTTTAGGAACGAAGGATTGGCAAAAAATTTTTAATAAAAAAAGAGGTTTCTGTTACACATTCCAACGGGAGTTATACCAAATAACTACATTCGTGGGCGCAAATTTTGGAAAACCCCGGAAAATTTTTCGGTGCCATCTTCCAAGTTTTTAGTTTCTAAGAATTTAATGTTCGATGAACGTGACGAAATCTTTTAAACTGAAATTGGACCACTCAAAATTACCCTCAAAAAGTGTGTACCTTTTGTAGTGGAAACAAAAGGCCAAACCAAAGAACAATTCCAAAACGAAGAAGGGTTTTCCCATACCATAGAGCTGCATACTTTAATTTTCTTACACTGTAGACAAGCTGGAAGAATTTTTAAACAAAATTTTAAATGTAAGAAAAAGGTTGGAATTTACCCAATATTAGAAATATTAAACACCCAAAAAAAATTTTAACTTGAAGGGAAAAAAAAATTTTGATCGTTTTAGAACAAATTTTAATTTTCGGTTCCGCTTTTGTTTTACATTCGTAATTGTGAAAGAGTATTTTTGACTAGATTTATTTACAATAAATACTCTGACTAAAATCCATTTTATTTTAAGTCTTTAAACTTTTGATCATTATGATTTTGATTAATTGTAAATAGACAATTTTTTTAATCAATGCAAGTTTCTGACAATTAATTAATCAATTAAATTTAAAGCTTTAATTTTACTTAAATTAATTTACAATCTCTGTACATTGTAAAGACTATTAATTTGTCTAGATTTATTTACAATAAATTACTGACTAAAATAATTTTATTTTAAGTTTTAAACGTTTTGATTCATTAATTCTGTCAATTTAATATTTAAATTTTCAACAAACAATTTTTTATCTAATTTAATAATATTATATACAATTAAATAATACAGTGAAATTGCTTAAATTTAATAAATTTGACAAATTGAATTTTATATGAGACTTCTAAACTTTTGATTTTATCTAATTCTAATAGAATTGTTAATAGTTTATTTAAAGTTTTATATAATTCATTTAAAATATTTATAAATTTCAAACAACTCGATTTAGTAATTTCATCTAATTTAAAATAGATGATACAACATTTCACTTTAGTTAAATCAATTATAGGAAATAGTTATTTTAATAAATCATTGTCATTGATTCATTCAATAACATTCATAATTATTAGAAATTTAATTTCAAGTTTGTAATATAAAATAAATTTAAATTTATTTTTGGAAAAATTTAAAATAGATTTATTGATTTTTTATAATTATAAATTCATTAAGTTTAACGAATTAAACTTTAATGGTTTTTTAAAAATATTAGACAAAATTTATAAATTTATGGTTTATTTAAAGTTTTTATAATTTATTTTACCAGAAATTGTTTTAAAAACCGATTTAGTTCATAGTTTTTCAATTATAAATTCATAGTTTAAAAATATTTTTAATTAAAATAATAAAATATTTTGATTTGAACTTAAAATTAATTATACTTTGAATTATTTTAAATAATTTGATTAAAGTTCAATAAAATTGAAAGAAGTAAAAGGCTAAAACATTTGTCATGCTTTATTTTATTAAAATACAATCAAATTATTTATTTTATAATTTATATTATAATATCCAAACATTTTTACATTTCAAAATTATAGTTTTCTTTGAATGTTTGTATTTTCAAAGATCATGGGTGTTTATAAAAATTTCTAATTTTTAAATTTTCTTCAGTATTACACCTAATTATTTGTATAATTATAAAATTAATTTTAATTTTAACTAAATTAATTATTTGAGCGGTATGGAAATTTAATTAAATAATTAATTTCGATTTATGTATGAAATATTTATCAGTTTTTTAATTTAAACAGACATAAAACATGTTTTGAATTCTCAGTATTTCAGTTAAATTAATTAATTAGATAATTAATTTTAAATTATAGGAATTGAATTAGAAATGAATATTATGTTGAAATATCAATTATGGCTATTAAAGCCATGTTACAAATAGGAGTGATTAAACGACAGAGGAGCAACGGAATTTTTGAGAAAAAGAATTCTAAGTTCTTTAAGTAAAGGCCTTAATTCAGTAAATTATAGGTTTTAACCATTTTAGGAATTAACTAAAACGTAATTTTAATTTTTCCAATTAAGGCTATTTATTGATTTGTTAAAAGTGAGAGTCATAAAATGTTAATTAAATTAACTTTATTATATTTTTGTTAAAATTATTAAATCAAGTATTGTTATAAAATTTAAAACTTATATTAGGTCAATTAAAACCAGAGTGTCTTAATTACCCAATCTTCATTGTTAAATTAAAATTTATTTAGATGTTTAAGGTTAATAAAGACGAAACAATATTGATTAAATTGAATATTAAATTTATATTATTAACCTGTGTATTTAGTTTTAAAAATTTTTCAAAAATGGTAATCCGGATTAGAACTATCAAAGGACCGGGAATAAGATAAATATAAATCGATATTCTGTACAATAAGAATAAAACCTAATTATGTAAAATTAATGTTCTTATATCGTTATATAACTAAAGTGCATTTGAACCTATTTTAATATATTAAACCTTATGTCCGTTTGCCCAGGAGTGTGGGGCAGACAGACATTTTCACTTATGTTTGTTTTAGGTTAAGTTCTCAAAACTGTTTCTATTTTTTCAACTTTAATCTCATCATTTGTTAGCTTAATAATTGAGATATCAAACCAAATAATTAGTTCTTAAATATTATGTTGCTTTTATTAAATATAACTATAAAACCCTTAGAGTGTCCGTTTGACCCACTCTTACCCTACATTAAAGTGCGGTAAAATGCGGCAGCGGTTCGAATCGGTTAAGGTAAGTAAGAAGAAAAGTAAGTATATTAAATTGTAATCATATAAATTTCCAATTATTATTTACGGTACTCATGCAGCAAAGAGATTTATAGAAAATATACAAGTAATTAATAATATATAAACTTAAAACTGGCGAAATGTCTACTAAGTGATAAGTAAAAAATTAAATAATTAAAAATTAAATAAAACTAATTGAAAAATCTCGTTACTATTTTCAATGTATTATATACAATTAATAAATTAGAATTATTTATCAATCGTTAAAAAATTTAATTGATTAACAATATGTCATTGATATATTGTATATTCAATGTAAATCACAAAGTGTAAAAATTATTCTAACTTCATTCAATGGGTAAATTCAAAATTTATTTATATCATTTCAACATTCATTTTTGTATTTTGTATTATCTATCACGATTCAATAAACTATAGACATTTATTTCATCAAATCGTTAAAACAAATTCATTGATTCAACTAATTTGTATCTTTGATTTATTTACTTTTTCAATCTTAAAATCATCTAATTTAGTTTAAATGAATTATTCAACTTGATTCAATGGCTAAAATTCAATCAATTTCTTTATATGATTTCAACTAAGTAAATTTTTTCTGTGGTAAAAATTAGTTGTCAAGTGAGAATTGGAATAAAATACATTACAAAATTCTAATTACAATACATATATAAATATCTTTTAAACGGTTTGAATTTAAAATGTCGGTTGACTGGCAAAAGTTAAAAAGGTTAAGACCGTTTGAAAGTCGGGATCAAAACAAAACTCAAGCGATGGATGTTCTCTGTTTGGGATTTCAGAAAGTTACGCAATGTGCTTTCCTATTGTTTCTATGGTAAAATTGAGTACCTTTAAATTAGATTTTTGGGTTATTAAAAGACTTATCAGGTTCTACCTCACCTTAAAAACTTATTTTAATGTCTTCTAACCCATAATGAAAGAATTTTTTATATAAATATTGAACTGTCAATTTTTATTGAAAAAATTGCTCTCAGAGATCCACTACCGAAGAAACATTATTTTACAGACAAAATTAATTAAATTTAGATATTTATCTTTGGAGCATACCTCAGGTGAAAGTCTTGCAGAGGTACCTCACGAAACTGACTTTTCAGAACATCATCTGCTTGGAGTACAATTAATTACAATTGAAACGACATTTCCACTTGGTCCACGTTCACGTCGAAAGAGTCACGTATATTTGGAATTGAAGTTCACGTGAACGTAAATCTTGAAATCTGAAAATAAATTCTGTATTTAATGAAGATAGTTCCTGTGCTAGGGCATTCTCATCGAAAATTTTATGAGCAACCTAGGTGGGAAAATGATAAATGTTTCCCATGAGAATCTGATTTTCCCTAACCTAAGTTTGCTTTGAAAGGACTATATGGGTGAATAGCTCATGGCCAAATTGTCCTTGTTTCTGCATATTTGTCATATACAGGGTGTCCCCGTGACCGTGGAGAACCCTTGAGGTGGTGATAAATCGATAAACTAATGCGCTTTATAACAATGTCGCTCTAAATGTCAAACACTACAATACGTTTTGACATTAAAACAAATTTTAACAATTTTGTGAATTTATTTTTTTTAACTACACCTTGTTCATTATTTTCAGAATTTCTGTAAAACGGTTGTTTTCTCAAAAAGTTATTTAACAAAATTGTAGCGAGTTAAGCTATCCGGTTTGGGCCATTAGTATTTCTAAGATGCTTTGTTTAAGAGATACGGGGATCGCAAGAAAATAAAAATAAAAACCTGAATTTTTTAACATTTTTCCTTAATTTAATTTATAACTTGAAATCCGTTGATTTTAGACGATAAGGGGGTTATAACCTAACTTGTAGATAAGAGAGTGATATTTAAAAAGTTCTAATCCATTAAGTCTAAAAATCAATGATATCGGAGCTATAGCCGTTTGAAATCAGAAATTCAAAAATTGCTTTAAAGGAGGTACCTCCCAGGGTTTGGATTGGACAAAACTTTTATTTGAAAATTTGTCTTAAAAGGTGTCCTTTATCACCACCTCAAAAGTTCTACGGTCACAGGGACACCCGTACAAAAGAGCTCGTTTGTCAGTTTGTTCGCTATACACTCTTCGAATATTGAACCGATCCGAACCAAATTTTGCACAGTTACTCTTTTCCGATTCCTATTCCCATACAAACCGGGGTCAGAAAAGCAAAAATTTGTAAAAATTGTTAACGAGATTCCCATTGCATAAATCTGTATGATAAAGTTGGTAATATTTAGCTGAAAATGAGTACCGAGTTGGTATTTTTGGGTTGGTATATTTTGAGTTGGTATATTTGGGCACTGGAGGGTGTTCCACACCCCCAGACACCCGGTTTGAACAGTTTCATTTATCTGAAGTGAATTAAAGATTTCAGCATATCCGCTTGACTGTTGCTATAGTAACGTAAAATTTTTAAACATTATTGCGAAACGATGCAGTTCTTTTCAGTTAGAAACGGAATATAGTAAATGAATTTATTAATTTCTTATAAATGTAAAGATCATAGACAATTTTGCCTTTTAGGCTTCTATACGCAGTATACGAAGATGCATTATGATCTAGCTTCTGGTCCGTCCGTCCGTCCGCATATTTCAATTATGCATTGGATAACGTTGGATAAAGGCATAAAGAGACAAAGGGATAAAAAAAATAAAAAGATCAAGGAATAATGGCATAAAGGGATAAAGGGATAATGAAATAATGGAATAATCCGATAATGGGATAAAGGGCTAAAGGGATGAAGGGATAAAGGGATAAAAGATAAAGGGATAAACGGATAAACAATCTATATAGGATATGCAGATATATAGAATAGACAGGATAGGATATACATACAGCATATACCTACACATATATTTAATTCAATTACCGATTATCTTCGCTACATATTGCAATCAGTAATGATCAATATGGTTCAATCACAAATATCCATGAATGTGCTAATTGTTGGAGACGAAGGGTTGGCAAAACAGATTTTGTGACCCGACTAACAGAAAAAGGGGTTTCTGTATATCACATTCCAACATTGGGAGTGGTATACAGCAAATCAACTACAGTTACTGTGGACGACGAAACTTCAATTTTGGAAATTTCGGATTCGTCAGGTAAAGAATGTTATCGGTGCCATCTTCCAAGTTTTTAGTTTGGCTGATATAGTAATCTTAATGTTTGATGTAACTGATCGAAGATCTTTTCAGAATCTGCAAATCTGGAGTGAGGACTCAACAAGTTACTCTTCAAAAGACGTGTGCACCTTTGTAGTGGCGAACAAAAAGACCAATCCGGAAAGAGGACAATATCACAAAAAGAAG
Source organism: Lycocerus yunnanus (assembly GCA_036346125.1). Classification (NCBI taxonomy): domain Eukaryota; kingdom Metazoa; phylum Arthropoda; class Insecta; order Coleoptera; family Cantharidae; genus Lycocerus; species Lycocerus yunnanus. Next base: position 3,266,068 of record JARFIX010000050.1, read on the forward strand.
CACAGCGATTTTCCGATACTATAGGAGCTGCATACTTTGAATGTTTCTCTCACACTGTAGCAAGCGTGGAAGATATTTTTAAACAGAATAATTTTAAATGTAAGAAAAAGGTGGAATTCAATACCCAATATTAGAATGATCCCATTAAACACTCCAAACAATAATTTTAACATTGAAGGAAGTAGTAGAAGAATATTAGATCGTTTGGAGAATTCTCATTAACCACCAATTTTTGCAATAAAAAATATAATAGAATATTACGCGTAATATTTAAAAACCAAAAAAAGTATTTTCCAATTTCATAACTTGCATCAAGTTAAGCCCAAATGCAGTCAGTATTGTTTAGTAGAATTGTTTAATGTTAAGCCCAATGAAGTATGTTTGGGGCCCAGCCCCGGTACTCCATAGTGCAATGAAGACAAATACTGCTGAACCAGTACATGTCTGAGGATGGCAAATCCTTCGGGTAATGCCGAAACTATTCACATGATGATCTTCATGTGGTTCATGATACGAACAAGCATACATTTGTATCCTATGCAGGAGGCGCAGCCTCGGCTAAATGTATCATGCTACTCTTTTACATACGTAATTGTGAAAGACGTATTAATTTGTCCAGATTTATTTACAATAAATTGCTTGACTGAAAAACCACTTTTATTTTAAACTTAAAACTTTTTAATTTATTTTGAATAATATGTAATATGGGAAAGTTTTTTTTTCAATCAATCAATTTTTTTTCTGCACGAAAACAATACTTTTTCATATTTCATATGATAAAGTAAACATTATTTTATATGCTATGTAAATAAAAATTCAAATTTTTAAATTTTTTGGTTTCCAAAAATAGGCAGTTATTGTTAAAAAACAAATTTTTATCATAAAAGTAATTTAAAAAAAGGTAACATTTTTAAAATTTAACCTTTTTTAAGCCGAAAAATTTTGTGTTTAAAATAATTTAAATCCAAAATTTTAAACGATCCGTGAAGACTACATTTCGCAAAATTCGCGATATTTTTATTTGTAACGATCGTCCATCTGAGACTACAATTGCGAATTTAGTGCGAAAATTTGAGTCCACCGGTTCAGTAGTAAACGTAAGCACAAAAATATGTGCTCGTCCATGTCGTTCAATCGAAAATATTGCTGCAGTACGTGAAAGTGTCACAGAGGACCCAAATTTATCGGTTTCACGACGTTCTCAACAATTAGGCCTGTCCACAATGACCACATGGCGAATTTTACGGAAGGATTTAGCTCTAAAGCCTTATAAGATACAACTGGTACAAGAATTAAAGCCAGCAGATCATTCTCAACGTCTTAGATTTGCTGATTGGATCATTGAACGTGGTGCTTGTTTTTCAGAAAAAATCATCTTTTCGGACGAAGCACATTTTCACTTAAACGGGTATGTTAACAAGCAAAATTGTCGAATTTGGGCTTCTGAAAATCCAAAAGCAGTTGTTGAACAACCACTACATCCATCTCGTGTCACTGTATGGTGTGGTTTATGGGTAGGAGGCATCATTGGTCCCTATTTTTCGAAAATTTTGTTAAAAGAATCGACGTCTGCAAACGTAGTCGTGGAGGACATTTACCGGATATTGTTTTCCATTCATAAATGTTCAAGCCCTACAACATATTTCAGTAGAGAATTAGAAAATTTTCATACAAAATATGTGTTTCTTTTAAAATTTAAAACAAACCCCTGATTGGTAGACCCTTTATGTAAATAAAATTCAAATTTTTAAATTTTATCCTTGTAGTTTATAACCAAAGATATAAATTATTGTAAAAGTAACAGATAACAAGTTTTATTATTAAATCAGTAGATTAACGAAGCAATGTATTTAGTCATTTTAATTAACATTTTTTTTTAAGCTAAAACTTTTCATTTTCATGTAGAGATCAATGAAACACTGAGAATTATACAATAATATTGAACATCAATTAATTTTATTTTAATTATTTTAGAAATTATTACCTGAAATGTAATCCAATTTTTTACGATTGGTGGCATGCTTAATTTTGCGTTTAAACGTTCATTTCGTAACGGTTTTCCTTCTATGTACATCAAAACCAGCATGACCATTAACGCTGTCAAATAGTTTATCTAAGAAGATAATGACTTGGGCAGTTTGTGCTGCTTCTGATGGTAACTTGAGAATGCCTTTATAGGTTTCAGCAGTCGTCCCTAAATTATAGAAAATACATTAGTGAAAACTTATCTACAATATAAAAATGTTTAATTTGTACTCGATTTTGCCATAAGATTAATCGTAGCAGCAACTGTGTATCTCAACATTTTGGTGCAACACGAAACTTTAATTTTTTTTAAATTTTGTGGATAAATGTGATTATTATTTATTTTTGGGATCGCCCTAAGTTCACCACATACACCATCTATTAAATATGCATTTTAAATATGATCCCACTTTAGCCATTAACTCAACTCCATCGATACAGCATTTTAAGTTTCCGTAGAGTAAACACCTAAAATAACAAAACTTAAATTTTAATATAATTTTCAAATGATTAGGAACTACCTGTACGTGATTTGCTATTTTTGAATTTTTCGCAAGCTTTATCCTTTGTCGTAAATTTGAATTTTGAAACTTGCTACTTCTTAATTGTCTTCGAAAGTGAACAGGTTTGCTATATATAAATTTAGCTTTAGGAGTAAGTTGAGCAGATCTTGTTATGTTCACTTTGTTAATAGTGATGCTAAAAATATTTTTAGCATAAATTAAGATTTGTTTTGCATGTACAAACCTTTTGTTCTTCGAGGTGTACCAACTTGAACTGTAACGTCTTCATCCCTATTCTATCCAAAAGTGCTTGTTGTAGCTAAAATTAATCAAATTAATTTTTCATGTACATATTAGTGGATATTTTGATTCTTTTATATATAAATCAACGAAAAAACTTCACAAACCTTCTGACAGTGGTGGCGTTCGACAATTATCAGTCCAATTTAGCGTAATCACTTTAAAACACAAAAATTTACACAACTACCACAGAATAGATCAACAAACAATATCACATAAACTAAGCAATCAGTAGATCACACAGAAAATAGATTTTTAGGCTTCTATGCATAGTATAGAAAGAAGCCTTATGATCTGGCTTCTGTCCGTCCATCCGTCTGTCCGTCCGTCATTTTCAGTCGCAGTCATTTTTGTGTCGACTACATTGCAGCAAATTTTGCATTTTGTATTTTTGGTTTTAGTCGCTTTTCCATTCTCAATGGAAAACGACATTATTTGTTTAATTAATTTCCAGACCTTGGGTTCATTTTAACTTGTATGTTTTATGTGTCTCATATTCTAATAATTACACACGCCTTCCATTGGTTGTGGGGGGGGGGAGGAGATATTAAATTAAAACGTTTAGATCTTCTGTTTTATTATTCGTCTTCTAGGTTACCCGTCTGAATTAGCACCCCTCGCATACCATCGGAGTTTAACTAGTGCAAGGGTTGGGGTTAAACGTATTTTTTTAAACATGAGGACCCATCTCTTGGTGTAACATTTTTCTCCAGGACTACCTTGTGGTTAGGAAAGAAGAAAAACTGTTATAATCGTTACGTCTACACTTCTATTACATTGGAAGCTAGCTTGGATGCATCACGTTCCGTAGTGTAGTAGCAAGCTTTGACTCGTCTTTATGATAGTCAACGCTTGCTACTACAACAATGCATGTCTGAAAAAGTCGAGTTAAGTCCATTTGTAGTCTATGCAGAAGACGCAGCCTTGGCTCATATATCATACTAATGTTTTGGATGTGTAATGTGAAGGATGCATCTGTCTAGATTTACTTAAGAGAAATCGCGCAAATGAAGCCACTATTTTTTAATTTAAAGCTTACAGCAAAATGTGATCGGAAATGCAAAATATAGCATAATGGCTCCGGATTTAAGTTATTTTCCTTCACTCTGGAAATTTACGCCACTTGCAATTAAACCTTCCTTTGTAGCGTAATATACTATTTTATTTTTCTACTAGTAATCTAAATTTTAAAATTTGCAATTTTGACCGCATTTGTGGTTAAATGACTAAACGCTTCATGTCGGCAAACTACTGTTTAAATCGAAAAGTTCTTCTATTATTTTACAATTTACGTTTAACGAAGTTGAATACTGCAAATAATTTTAAACAGTGGCGTGTTTAAAAAATGCCTATGAAAGAGGCAAACAATATTATTTTTCAGAATCTCGTTAATCCATTCGTGCGCGTCCGTGATAGAAAGTTAACTGACATATTCCAAAAATAAAAAAATAAAAAATAAATTTTAAATACAAACTCTAAGAATCTTCTTCGTCAGCCTTCTCCCATCCACTCCTGGATGTAGGCCTTTTTCCACTTTTACCTTTCTTAGGATATTTGGTACCATCTCCTTCCAGCTGTTTCCTTAATGTCGTCCATCCAACGTCTTTGTGGCCTACTTCTGCTTACTCTAAGTATATACAAATAAAATTGTGATAAATATATTACATATACCTAAGTATTAATACCGAGTACAGAGATTATCCGAGTTATCCTTGAGGGAGGGGCGGGCAATTGCCCCTTCTTTTCCCACCTCTAAATAGGCCACTGTACTTTAAATGAAATCTATTTTTAAAAAATACACTTATATTTAAGTAGGTATTCAATGTATTTATTGATTTTTATATTTAAAAACAGTGGAGAACTACCGCATAGGTCAACTATGCCGTGACCTAATTGGGCACTAAACGTGTTTATTTTTAAAGCCGTTATTGTTTGAAATATAAAAAATCAGCAAAAATATAAAAAGCTACCTTTTTATTTTGTCGAACAGTTAGCAAGCACTAAAGCGTCACTTTTACCGCTTAGAAAGTAAAAAAATTGGATTTTTAAGTATTGAAAACAATGATTTGATTTCATGCACCTATAACATAACTACCAATTTAACAATACCAAAATTAAGTAGGATTTACACAACCAATAATTTTATAATCTTTTTATATTAATCAGGATCGTAATAAGGAGATGGCGTCTAATGGGTGAATTGGAATATGAGGGATAAGAAAGAGTAATAAAAGTAAAAAATCGGTATTGGTATGATTTCATTACTTCTATAATACACAAGGTTAAAAAGATGTATTGCTATGCTTTCAATAATAATAATAAAAACCCCATGACCAAATTATTGTTAAAAAGTATCGGAATATTTATTTGTTTAGTTGCAATTTCTTTAATTAGAAATATAAGATTGGTGAAAATAAGTTGCTCGTATATCAGAATTTTTAATATTTCCTGTTTTTATAATAATATAATACATAAACGTCTGCTTCTTAGAATAATTATTATTAAAAATATAAAAAAATCGGAAGTATAAATAAACTATTGGAATTCTAAAAATATTGAGATACAGATATAATATAAATAAAATATACTATCTGTTCTATATAATTATACCAAAGGAATTAAATAAAAATATTATCGATAACAGTCATTATTTTATAGATATTGCATCCTGTTCGTTTGATATAATAATATTATGTATACATAGTACATACAATAATAACTACTACCTATAATAGCAAATATAATATAATATAAACATTTTTTTTAATTATCGATTATCACGAAAACTTTTTTTTACAATAGGAATATTGCATGGTATTGAATTTAGTGATAACTCCTATTAATTCTTGAAAATAATATCAAATGAAATTTATAATTAAAATAAAAATTTTTGACATGCGGTCTGCGCTGAGAAAATCAAATTTGAAATTCAAAATGAATCGGTCAGCCGATTACACCTTCGACGTCATACGCGTGATCCCGAACGTTTTATGGAAATTTTACAAAGACCTGACAGTTAAATATTTGACTTTATTTGACAGTTGTAAACAATGTAACGTTTACCATTTAAATTGTATTTTTTATTAATAATAAATTTATTTTAATACAAACTGTAGTCACAAGCAATTATAAGAAAATGGTTTATTCCGAGTTTTCTGTGTTTTAATTAAAATTAATTTTTCAATTTTTACACAAACTATTTATAGGTTACATTATCGACACAAACTGCATTTGCTGTGTTGCTAGTTGTTAAAAAAAATAGTTTGTGACGTCATTCGCGCTAAAAGCACGGTTTCAAAAATCATTTTTTATAATTTTTTTTTTGAGAAAACTGAAGGTCTCCTGAACTTTTTATCTATGCAGGGCTGTTTACCAGCACCTAAAATTTATAAAAAAAAGTACTTCAAAAATCATGCAACATCCCTATTGTATACATGATTGCTTTTAAAATATTGTCTAGTTCTTTTTTTTTTAAATCAAACCCATTAGTTAGAAGTTAGTTATAGTAACAACTGTGGATATCTCTAATAATAGTTTCCTAGATTAGGTACATCCTCTAACGTCTAACTAATTTAAATGTAAATAATTTAAAAAATTTTAATTCGTGTATTTTTAATTATTGCGTTCTATTTTTTTTGGAAAATTTTCAAGCCCCATTTTTTGTCAAAAAATGAAAATATATTTAAAAAAATTTAAATATTACTAACATCAATACCAAATCAAATAATTTATTTATTTAAAATTATTTAAATTATTTTTTTCGGTTTTTCCGATTGCCATTTTTGGAATCTGTAACACCAACACATATGGGCTAATTGTAAGTCAAATATGATTCATTAGAATTTCGTTTGTTGTTAGGTAAATCCATGGTAGTTGTTTACGCAGTATCTATTTAATATACACATAGTATAAAAATGTTTGTGAAGATCTCGCGCATTCCATTTTAACTTTCAGATAGTGCGGAAGCGTAAATAATCTTAGTGATTGATTATTCATTCAGAATTTGCAGTGAAATAAACTTATTTCGTGTACAAATTTTTTTAACAGTGTACCTAATATTTTTTTTGGATATACACCAATTTTAAAAATATTAACACAAGTGGCGTTAGTGCACCAAATCGAAATTGGGTGAATATTTTGTGGTTAACTTTTAACTTTTATCAAGTATTATAAATAAAAATAGCTATGAGCGTTTCACCTCGTTTGACTCGACAAGACAACAGATCAAGGCCGCCTGCTCCAAATACCCATACCAATGAAAACCATAACAGTAATCGTTCAAATACAAATGGTGAATATATGAATTCAATACATTCGGTTTTATTTCGAAATCGTCGCGATGCCAACAATTCTGCTGTATTAGAGACGACACCACTAATTGATACCAATCTACCGTCAGCTATTGTTCAACCAAGGATGGAATCGGAAAATAAAAATTCTCAGCCACCAGTTGACGATGGCATTTCCTCAAATCGGACTAACGAAAATGTTTCAATTATTTTAGGAAACAATTCTGAAAATACGCCAAATCCTGTAGATGATGTCGATGGAGATGAATCTGATAGACGACGGCGCAATGGACCAAACATGCCATTTTCGCCAAGTATTCGTGATAATTCTGAATTTCCCGAATTTGATATAGGATCCCTCCCTGAACTAACGGAAAGTATACCCGATGTTAATGTTTATCAGCACAAGAAGACTTTAGCTCAGGGAATGATGGATTTAGCTTTATTTTCGGCAAATGCTAACCAACTGAGATACGTTTTAGATAGTAGTCATACTCATCCGTATTATTATTCCGGAATTGTATTAATTTCAATCAGTTTACTTTTTCAAGTGAGTATAAACTTGAGTGTTTTTTTTCTAAAAATACCATTTTAAACTCATTAGACTGTCAGATCTGCAATCTCGCTGAAAATTTTAGTTTATTTGGAAAGGTTGGAGAGGAAATAAAATTAATGTTACTTGGTTATAAATAAATTGCTAGAATTTTATTTCAGGCAGAATTATCAATAAAAATGTTTTTATATTTTTAGGTTGCAATTGGAGTGGGTTTAATTTGGAATTCTCGCTTTAATGTGAAAGATGATAGAGAAATATGCATCGCAAACAAAATTAACAATTTTACAATTATTGGAATATTTTTAGTTACACTAATAAATGTCTTCATATGTGGTTTTGGGGTTGCAAACGTCCAAACTGTTGCACCAACACCCGTAAGGCCAGTAGGAAGTTAGGATACATTGTTGTCTGAAAATAGTAAAACCAAAGACTGAAACGTTTCTTTTAAGTGCAAATGTGAAAAACGAGAGAAATATGTAATGTATACAGAAATGCAATTGTAACTTTTTGTACATATGTATCTAACCCTGTATATCAAATTAAGTAATATAATTTTTTTAATTTATAATAATTGTAAATGTTTATTAACTTGTGAAATTATATGTTGAATAAAATATTTTAAAAATTATAAGTTTAATAAAATTTGAAAATTTTCCAACTTACATTTTAGTGTTTGCGCATAAGTGGTTTCGTCTTTTCAAGAACTCATTTGGATTTTCATCCATTTTTATTCATTTAGGGATAGTTTAGCTGATGAGTTCTTGAAAAGACGAAACCACTTATGTGCAACGGGGTCCTAGATTAAATGTAAGTTGAAAAATTTTCAAATTTCATTAAACTTGTAATGTTTAAAATATTTTATTCAGCGGATGTTATAATATTATTAATGTTGACAGTTGTTCTAAATAACATAAATATCAATATAAATATTGATGTTAATTTGTTTATGAATAATATACTACATTTTTATTTATTATTTACATTTTATTTAGCGTAGTCTGAAGGGCAGGAGGACATCAGCATTTTTAAGAGCACTGTTTGTTACCATGATACAATAATCAGTGCTATTCACGACGAATATTGTCTAGAAGTAATATTGCTAATTTGACGCATAAATGACATTTGACAACATTCGCAAGTTTTCTTTATTCTGCATTATTCTCTAAAAGGCGATAGCAATTGCTAAGTTAGTTTAATAAAACCACGAATAGCACTGATAAACTTAACAAGCTTGCTACCTTAACAATTCCTATCGATCTTTACAAAATAAGAAACCTTGCTAAGTTTGTCAAATGTCATTTAAACGTCAAATCAGCAATATTACTTATAGGCAATGCCGTCGTGACCGAACCGGTCCAACCTCTGAGAGATGTTGCATAGTTATCTGATTTTGCATTTTAGTTGATGTCGCTAATTACTTGAATATACAGGGTGTCCCGTGACTGTGGAAAACCTTTGAGGTGGTTATCAAAGACACTTTTCTTTTCTAAGACAAATTTTTCGTCCAAGTCCAAACCCTTAGAGGGTACCTCCCTTTGAAGCATTTTTTGATTTTCTGATTTCAAACGACCATAGCTCCGATATTATTCATTTTTAGACTAAACGGATTAAATTTTTTAAAGATTACTCGCTTATCTACAAATTAGGTTATAACCCCATATTAAGAAATGTTAAAAATTTTATTATATTTTCTTGCAATTCCGTATCACTTAAACAAAACGTATTTGAAAAAACTAAAGCTCCAAACCGGATAGGAATTTAACAGGCTACAACTTTGAAAATAATTTTTTGATTCGATTGAGTAGTTTATTATTTATCCGAAGTAAACTGAAGATCTCCCGTTGCATAGGCACTGGAGGTGTTCCACACCCCAGACCCCCAGTTTAACTAATTTATTTTTATTAAAAGTTAATTGAATATTTAAGCATATCTCAAGTTTCTTAAAATTAGCTATGGCCAAGCAAATGTATTTAATTCATAATCTGACAATTAATTATAAACTGCATAGTCAGGGGGTACGTAATACAGCATTTCATTTGCTTGTTTTTTTCGATTTTAAAAAACTTCTTCGTATCGCAATAATGTCACGTTACCATAGTAGCGACCAAGAGAATATTCTGACCTCTCCAAATCACTTGTGATCAAAATAAACTACCCAAACCGTGGGTCTGGGGGGTGTGGAACACCCTCCAGTGCACACATTTTGGAATGCAAAACATTAAATGTTTATACATTATCTTAGAATTGTAAAGAAAATATAGTTGAGGTGATGGGCCAATGAAAATTTAAGAAGTAGACATCTTTTTCACAACACAGCACCAACGTAAACAATTAAAAAGCAGAGTCGCATTCAGCAACATTGTCGAATGAAAAAATAGCAAACAAAAATTATAATTTCTACAACTTACTACTTGTCTACTTGTTAGATTTTTATTGACCTATCACCTTAACTATATTTTCTTTTTAATTTATTATTCAGGTCGACTATGTTTGTCTTTTTTTGCATTTATAAAAATTTCCAAAATTATTTTAAAATTTAGTTTTAATTAATTTTTCTAATTTCTCCAAATTCAAATTTTGGTGGTGCTATCTATTATCTTAGAAGCTTTATAAAACCGCTTTAGTTTTTTGAGAATAATACAAACACTGAGAGGATTTTCATACCCCCCAAAACCCCCGGTCTATGATGTTTACATTTATGAGAAATTATCAAATTCATTTATATTCAAAATATTGCCAGGTGACAATATTTCAAAATCTTTAATTTGACCACATGTGATTAAAATGACTAAATACATTGCTTCTTTAATCTACTGATTTAATCATAAAACTTGTTATCTGTTACTTTTACAATAATTTATGTCTTTGGTTATAAACTACAAGGATAAAATTTAAAATTTGAATTTTTCGGCGATTAAGTTTATTTACATAGCACATAAAATAATTTTACTTTATCATATGTAATATGAGAAAGTATTGTTTTCGTTCAGAAAAAAATTGATTGATTGAAAAAAATACTTTCCATATTACATATTAATCAAATAAATTAAAAAGTTTAAAATTTAAAATAAAAGTGGATTTTCAGTCAAGTCATTTATTGTAAATAAATCTAGTCAAATTAATACGTCTTTCACAATTACGTATGCAAAAGAGTAGCATGATACATTTAGCCGAGGCTGCGCCTCCTGCATAGGATACAAATGCAGAGAGCTTGTTCGTATCATGAACCGCATGAACATCATCATGTGAATGGTTTCGGCATTACCCGAAGGATTTGCCATCCTCAGACATGCACTGGTTTAGCAGTATTTGTCTTCATTGCACTATGGAGTACCGGGGCTGGGCCCCAAACATACTTCATTGGGCTTAACATTAAACAATTCTACTAAACAATACTGACTGCATTTAGGCATAACTTCGTGCAAGTTTTAAAATTAGAAACTCTTTTTTGAGTTTTAAATATTATAGGTATTTATTTTATATTTTTATTGCAAAAAGTTAGTAGTTAATGAGAATTCTCCAGGCAATCTAATATTCTTCTACTACTTCCTTCAATGTTAAAATTATTGTTTGGAGTGTTTAATGGGATCATTTTAATGTTGGGTATTGATTTCCACCTTTTCCTTACATTTAAAATTATTTGTTTAAAAATATCTTCCACACTTGCTACAGTGTGAGAGAAACATTCAAAGTATGCAGCTCCTATGGTATCGGAAAACCGCTGTGCTTCTTTTTTGGATATTGTCCTCTTTCCGGATTGGTCTTTTTTGTTCGCCACTACAAAGGTGCACACGTCTTTTGAGCAGTAACTTGTTGAGTCCTCGCTCCAGATTTGCAGATTCTGAAAAGATCTTCGATCAGTTACATCGAACATTAAGATTACTATATCGGCCAAACTGAAAAAACTTGGAAGATGGCACCGATAACATTCTTTGCCTGAGGAATCCGAAATTTCCAAAATTGTAGTTTCGTCGTCCACAGTAACTGTAGTTGATTTGCTGTATACCACTCCCAATGTTGGAATGTGATATACAGAAACCTCTTTTTCTGTTAGTCGGGTCACAAAATCTGTTTTGCCAACTCCTTCGTCTCCTACAATTAGCACATTCATGGATATTTGTGATTGAACCATATTGATCATTACTGATTGCAATATGTTAGCGAAGATAATCGTTAATTGAATTAAATATATGTGTAGGTATATGCTGTATGTATATCCTATCCTGCATATTCTATACATCTGCGTACCCTATATAGATTGTTTATCCGTTTATCCCTTTATCTTTTATCCCTTTATCCCTTTAGCTCTTCATCTCTTTAGCCCTTTATCCCATTATTCGGATTATTCCATTATTCCATTATCCCTTTATCCCTTTATGCCATTATTCCTTGATCTTTTTTTTTTTATCCCTTTGTCTCTTTATGCCTTTATCCAACGTTATCCAATGTATAATTGAAATATGCGGACGGACGGACGGACCAGAAGCTAGATCATAATTCATCTTCGTATACTGCGTATAGAAGCCTAAAAGGCAAAATTGTCTATGATCTTTACATTTATAAGAAATTAATAAATTTATTTACTATATCCCGTTTCTAACTGAAAAGAACTGCATCATTTCGCAATAATGTTTAAAAATTTTACGTTACTATAGCAACTGTTAAGCGGATATGCTGAAATCTTTAATTCACTTCAGATAAATGAAACTGTTCAAACCGGGATGTCTGGGGGGTGTGGAACACCCTCCAGTGCCCAAATATACCAACTCAAAATATACCAACCCAAAAATACCAACTCGGTACTCATTTTCAGCTAAATATTACCAACTTTATCATACAGATTTATGCAATGGAAATCTCGTTAACAATTTTTACAAATTTTTGCTTTTCTGACCCCGGTTTGTATGGAATAGGAATCGGAAAAGAGTAACTGGGCAAAATTTGGTTCGGATCGGTTCAATATTCGAAGAGTGTATAGCGAACAAACTGACAAACGAGCTCTTTTGTACGGGTGTCCCTGTTACCGTAGAACTTTTGAGGTGGTGATAAATGGCACCTTTTTAAGACAAATTTTCAAATAAAAGTTTTGTCCAATCCAAACGCTTGGGAGGTACCTCCCTTTAAAGCAATTTTTTGAATTTCTGATTTCAAACGGCTATAGCTCCGATATCATTGATTTTTAAACTTAATGGATTAGAACTTTTTTAAATATCACTCTCTTATCTACAAGTTAGGTTATAACCCCTTATCGTCTAAAATCAACGAATTTCAAGTTATAAATTAAATTAAGGGAAAAAATGTTAAAAAATTCAGGTTTTTTTATTTTTATTTTTCTTGCGATCCCCGTATCTCTTAAACAAAGCATCTTAGAGAAATACTAATGGCCCAAACCGGATAGCAAATTTAACTCGCTACAATTTTTGTTAAATAACTTTTTTTGAGAAAACAACCGCTTTTACAGAAATTCTGAAAATAATGAACAAGGTGTAGGTAAAAAAATAAATTCACAAAATTGCTAAAAAATTTATTTTAATGTCAAAATGTATTGTAGCGTTTGACATTTGAGCGACATTGTTATAAAGCGCATTAGTTTATCGATTTATCACCACCTCAAAGGTTCTCCACGGTCACGGGGCACCTTGTATATGACAAATATGCAGAAACAAGGACAATTTGTCCATGAGCTATTCACCCATATAGTCTTTTCAAAGCAAACTTAGGTTGTGAGAAAATCAGATTCTCATGGGAAACATTTATCATTTTCCCACCCAGGTTGCTCATAAAATTTTCGATGAGAATGCCCTAGCACAGAAACTATATTTTCATTAAATACAGAATTTATTTTCAGATTTCAAGATTTACGTTCACGTGAACTTCAATTCCAAATATTCATGACTCCTTTCGACGTGAACGTGGACCAAGTAGAAATGTCGTTTCAAATGGAATTAATTGAACTCCAAGCAGGTGATGTTCTGAAAAGTCAGTTTCGTGAGATACCTCTGCAAGACTTTCACCTGAAGTATGCTTCCAAAGATAAATATCTAAATTTAATTAATATTGTCTGTAAAATAATGTCTCTTCGGTAGTGGGTACTTACTGCTGAGAGCAATTTTTTTCAATAAAAAATTGACAGTTCAATATTTATATGTTTAAAAAAATTCTTTCATTATGGGTTAGAAGACATTAAAATAATTTTTTAAGGTGAGGTAGAACCTGATAAGTCTTTTAATAACCCAAAAAATCTAAATTAAAGATACTCAATTTTACCATAAAAACAATAGAAAAGCACATTGGCGTAACTCTCTAAAATTCCAAACAGAGAACATCTATCCCTTCGAGTTTTGTTTTGATCTCGACTTTCAAACGGTCTTAACCTTTTTTTTAACTTTTGCCATCAACCTACATTTTAAATTCAAACCGTTTAAAAAGACGTGTCAAGAAAAAAACCTGTAGTAAAAAATAAATTGGAAATTTATATCATTACAATTTAATATAGTACTTACTTTTTTTTCTTACTTACCTTAACCGGGATTCGAACCGCTGCCGCATTTCCTGCACCTTCAATGGCCCATCAGGATATTTGCATACATAATGGTTGTTTGGTATTCTAATTCAAGAATTCCATAAATTTCAAAATTAATTATTAATTATTCAATTTATTAAGAAAAATATGAGTAATGCCCATAGAAAAATGTAGTCTGTTTAACGAGTGAAAAACTAAACATATTTTCATAATGAAATTCATTTATAAATAGATTATTAAAAGAATTTCCAAAACGCGCGTCGAAAAATTAATTGTAGTTAAAATTAAAATTAATTAATAAATTATTACAAATAATAAATAGGTGTAATACTGAAAAAGATTTAAAATTAGAAATTTTTTATAAACACCCACGTGGTTTGAAAATCAAAAAAAATTTCAAAAGAAACTATAATTTTGAAATGTGAAAATATTTAATATTATAATATAAATTATAAAATAAATAATTTAAAGTGTATTTTAATAAAATAAAGCATGACAAGTTTTTTGCACGTTTTCTTCTTCTCAATCTTTATTGCAACTTTAATCAAGTTATTTAAAATAATTCAAAGTATAATATTTTCAAGTTCCAAATCAAAATATTTTATTTATTTTAATTCAATATTAATTTTTTAAACTATGAATTGTAATTGAATTAAACTATGAACTAAATCGGTTTTTAAAACAATTATCTGGTCTAAATAAATTATAAAAACTTTAAATAAACCATACAATTTCCATAAATTTTGTCTAATATTTTTTATAAAACCATTAAATTTAATTCGTTAAACTTAAGAATGGTGTATATTATAAAATCAATGAATCTATTTTATATTTTATCCAAAATAAATTGGTGAAATATCTACTTATATTATACAAATCATTGAAATTAAATTTCTAATAAATATTGAATGTTATTCAATGAATCAATGACAATGATTTATTAAAATAACTATTTCCTATAATTGATTTAACTAAAGGTGAAATGTTGTATCATCTATTTTAAATTAGATGAAATTACTTAATCGGTTGTTTGAAATTTATAAATATTCTAAATGAATTATATAAAACTTTAAATAAACTATATAATTTCAATTCATTTAATTCAGATTAGATGAAAATGCCAATTTATTTTTTTCTCTGCAAGGGATCTGCATATAAAGTTCAATTCTGTCAAAAATTAAAGCCTTTGAAGCAATTTACAGCGTCGTGAGTTTGTTAATTGGTTATAATTGTATTTAAATTAATAAAAATTTGTTAATGTTAAAATTTAAAAAAAAATTAAATTGGACTAGAATTAGATGAATCAAAACGTTTAAAGCTTAAAATAAAAATTAATTTTTAGTCGAGTAATTTATTGTAAATAAATCTAGACAAATTAATATGTTTACTTTATCATATGTAATATGAGAAAGTATTGTTTTCGTACAGAAAAAAAATTGATTGATTGAAAAAAAATTTCCCATATTACATATTAATCAAAATCATAAATCAAAAGGTTTAAAACTTAAAATAAAAGTGGATTTTTAGTCAAGTCATTTATTGTAAATAAATCTAGTCAAATTAATACGTCTTTCACAATTACGTATGTAAAGAGTAGCATGATACATTTAGCCGAGGCTGCGCCTCCTGCATATGATACAAATGCAGAGAGCTTGTTCGTATCATGAACCACATGAACATTGAAGCAATTTACAGCGTCGTGAGTTTGTTAATTGGTTATAATTGTATTTAAATTAATAAAAATTTGTTAACGTTAAAATTTAAAAAAATTAAATTGGACTAGAATTAGATGAATCAAAACGTTTAAAGCTTAAAATAAAAACTAATTTTTAGTCGAGTAATTTATTGTAAATAAATTTAGACAAATTAATATGTTTACTTTATCATATGTAATATGAGAAAGTATTGTTTTCGTGCAGAAGAAAAATTAATTGATTGAAAAAAATACTTGCTCATATTACATATTAATCAAAATCATAAATCAAAAGTTTAAAACTTAAAATAAAAGTGGATTTTAGTCAAGTCATTTATTGTAAATAAATCTAGTCAAATTAATACGTCTTTCACAATTACGTATGAAAAGAGTAGCATGATACATTTAGCCGAGGCTGCGCCTCCTGCATAGGATACAAATGCAGAGAGCTTGTTCGTATCATGAACCACATGAACATCATCATGTGAATGGTTTCGGCATTACCCGAAGGATTTGCCATCCTCACACATGTACTGGTTCAGCAGTATTTGTCTTCATTGCACTATGGAGTACCGGGGCTGGGCCCCAAACATACTTCATTGGGCTTAACATTAAGCAATTCTACTAAACAATACTGACTGCATTTGGGCTTAACTTGATGCAAGTTATGAAATTGGAAAATACTTTTTTTGGTTTTTGAATATTACGCGTATTCCTTTATATTTTTTTATTGCAAAAAATTGGCGGTTAATGAGAATTCTCCAGGCGATCTAATATTCTTCTAGTACTTCCTTCAATGTTAAAATTATTGTTTGGAGTATTTAATGGGATCATTTTAATATTGGGTATCGATTTCCACCTGTTTCTTACATTTAAAATTATTTGTTTAAAAATATCTTCCACACTTGCTACAGTGTGAGAGAAACATTCAAAGTATGCAGCTCCTATGGTATCGGAAAATCTCTGTGCTTCTTTTTTGGATATTGCTCTCTTTCCGGATTGGTCCTTTTTTGTTTGCCACTACAAAGGTGCACACGTCTTTTGAGCAGTAACTTGTTGAGTCCTCGCTCCAGATTTGCAGATTCTGAAAAGATCTTCGATCAGTTACATCGAACATTAAGATTACTATATCGGCCAAACTGAAAAAACTTGGAAGATGGCACCGATAACATTCTTTACCTGACGAATCCGAAATTTCCAAAATTGTAGTTTCGTCGTCCACAGTAACTGTAGTTGATTTGCTGTATACCACTCCCAATGTTGGAATGTGATATACAGAAACCTTTTTCTGTTAGTCGGGTCACAAAATCTGTTTTGCCAACTCCTTCGTCTCCTACAATTAGCACATTCATGGATATTTGTGATTGAACCATATTGATCATTACTGATTGCAATATGTTAGCGAAGATAATCGTTAATTGAATTAAATATATGTGTAGGTATATGCTGTATGTATATCCTATCCTGTCTATTCTATATATCTGCATATCCTATATAGATTGTTTATCCGTTTATCCCTTTATCTTTTATCCCTTTATCCCTTTAGCCCTTCATCCCTTTAGCCCTTTATCACATTATCCCATTATCGCATTATCCCATTATCCCTTTATGCCATTATCCCTTGATCTTTTTTTTTTTATCCCTTTGTCTCTTTATGCCTTTATCCAACGTTATCCAATGCATAATTGAAATATGCGGACGGACGGATAGTGTGCGCAATAATACACTTGCATATTATGTTTCTTGTGGAAATATCGTAATTTTCTAATTTGAATTCATCCTCACCTTAAAGGGTTTGCATTTTTCTGCTCTTTCGTTTGGTGAAGCAATTTTTATAGGAAAAAGTGTATTTTTAAATCAAGGTTATTTAACTCTTGCCAACATTTGAAGACTCGGGTTTTAGAACGTTGACAAAAATATTAATCGATGAACAATTATTATTGTTCATCGATTAATATCGATGAAAAATATCTTGTCAATCAAAATTTTTCAATTAATTTGGATTGTTACAGGATACTCATTATCACTTATGCCACCATTCAAAACAACTGGTGCATAGCTTTAAACTACATTTGGAAGCCGAATATAAGAATCAAATTATTATTAGGTTGGAAAGTTATTTAACTAAAGCCGCCCCGTATTTCCCCCTAAAACAATTGGATAATTAGATTCGAGTGACGTAACGGGCTACAGGCCTAAAACTTGAAGATGATGATGATGATAACAATTGGATAAGGTTCTACTTTGAAAAAACATTCCATAAAGCAATTTTTTTTAATTTTTGTCTTCAAACGGCCATAGCACCAAAACTATTGATTTTTTGGTATTCATTCATTGGTAATTTTTTGTACATAGGCAATGTACTGTGGGAATGTAGTTCAGTTAGTCCCAAGTCCTGATAGTGTTTGGATTGCCGCTCCACCTCTTACGGTGTTAAAATTTTGTGACTTACCATTTGGTTTTGTAATAGCTTGGTCGTTTGATGCACGGTGCCGCACGTGCGTGTTGGAAGTTGGTTTTTGGATAATATTACCTTAATAAAAAGGGATCATTCACATTTCTATAAATCACGTGCCGCCTTGGTATTGTACGTTAAACTCTACAAAGTTTTATTAGTCGGAAATTAAGTGCATTTCCATCAACTTGTCTGCCCATTTTCCCTAATGCAAACTTCCATTTCAAGTCGCACGCTTGTCGCACGTTAAATTAGAACTGATTCCATCTTTTATTAGTGGTAGTTAATTGTTTACATTTTTCTTAATTTCCTTTCTAGAGTTTTTAAGATCAAACCTATTAACGACGTATTCAAATCACCATACTGAGTTCCATCGATTTTGTGAGTCATTTTTTGTTTAACATTAGTGGGCCCAATTTCTTCACCTAGAGATATCTCTTAGATAATCTATCTATTAACGAAGTAGCCAATCATATTTCTGATTGTTTCGTTTTGCTGCTGTCTGATTGGTTACTTTGTTAATTTATCTAATAGATAGATTATCTAAAAGATATTTCTAGATGAAGAAATCGGGCATTAGTGCTGCACATTATTAGAAGTTATTTGTTTTTTTGTTAAATTCAAGAAAGTCATTAGTAGTATTATTGGTATTATTTTTATTGAACGTAGCGCTACATTTTCAAATTGCAGTATAATTTTAAGAACCTGGCCCGATTGGCCCATTTGTAGAGAACTCATCTTATTTATTATACGTTTATCTGTTAAATTGTGTTTTTGTGTGGCTAATTTCTCTTTCAGAGTGAAACATATTGTAAAGCTCAGTTGGAATTCGGTTTCGACAATAGTAGATTTTTCTTACATTAGTTGAAGTACGGTTCTGCTAAGCCTGATTCTCCAAAACATCGCTTTTGACATTAGCAGAGGCGCCCTTGATAATTATATCGATATTGCACGTATGTCACAATTCCATAAACCAAAAAACATTCGAAAACTCAAATGCAATTGACACCAACCTGGCAAGCGATAAGCTTGGCACTTATTTGATTTCGTTATTATCAAAACCCTAAATTTAAGAATTTTTTATTCTCATTGACGTCACCCATTAAAATCTGTTATAATAGGAAGCAGGAATTTAAAAAAAACAATTTCCTATACTAATTCTCTATGTTCAGGTGCGCGGCCGACCACCCGATATACATTTACCATTGCTAATTTTCCCTTTCTTTGCCGTACAAAATTTAATCGTTTGTTAAAAATTTAAAATTATAGGCAAATTTTAAACCAGTTAAATTTTCCGGCAAATACTTTGATAATCTATCTATAAATAAATTGAATAGAAACTATTTCTGATTGGTTTTCGCTGTCTGATTTTAGTTAAATACAATAGATAGATTATCTCTAGGTGAAGAAATCGGGCATTAATCAAGAAAACAATATTCAATCAAATATTAAAAAAATCAAATATTAACCAAATTAATAAAATGTTCATAGATACAAAATAAATACTTCTAAAATTGAAAATGTAGCTGGTGAAATTCAGATGAAGTTCATATTATTACTGATTCACTCTGTATATACAAATCGCAAAATTACGTATTACCAAACGTAAACTTTGTTTATACATTTGTAATAACTCGATTTAAAAAAAAAGTGAAAAAAATATTTATCAAACATACGGTATATTAAATTATACCATCATACCAGGTGTTCCGCCTAATTCTGTCATAAATAAATCGTTGCTGGAGCGGTTTATTAAAAAAATGGCGGACGATATTGAAAATGATGATCAGTGGTTATACGGCGATAATGCCGATAATTTACCACAAGAATCGGAAGGCGAACAAGAGAAAAATGGAGAAGAGATGGAAGTGAACGTTAACGCAGAGGAAGAACCCGATCAAGTACGTATTAATACCTTCAAAACCTCTGCAATCGATATAACCTCAAATTTTTTTAAGGAACATTTACAAACAACAGAAAAGCCTCCAACTAATAACGAATTACCACAAGAAAACGAAGAACAAACCGGCGAAGATGATGAAACCGGTGATGTGGAGAAACAAAACGGCGAGGAAGCGATAAGGAAGATTACGAGGAAGACAGTGACGATGATATAAATGTGGTCATCGGTGATATTGACATTAAAACAAGTTCCCTTATACTTCCTTAATATCAAAGAGGTGGTTTGCTTACTACAACTAGTAAGGGCGATAAAGTGCAGTCGGTACATTTAAACATACGGTATATTATATTATACCATCATACCAGGTGTTCCGCCTGATTCTGTCATAAATAAATCGTTGCTGGAGCGGTTTATTAAAAAAATGGCGGACGATATTGAAAATGATGATCAGTGGTTATACGGCGATAATGCCGATAATTTGCCACAAGAATCGGAAGGCGAACAAGAGAAAAATGGAGAAGAGATGGAAGTGAACGTTAACGCAGAGGAAGAACCCGATCAAGTACGTATTAATACCTATAAAACCTCTGCAATCGATATAACCTCAAATTTTTTTAAGGAACATTTACAAACAACAGAAAAGCCTCCAACTAATAACGAATTACCACAAGAAAACGAAGAACAAACCGGCGAAGATGATGAAACCGGTGATGTGGAGAAACAAAACGGCGAGGGAAGCGATAAGGAAGATTACGAGGAAGACAGTGACGATGATATAAATGTGGTCATCGGTGATATTGACATTAAAACAAGTTCCGCTTATACTTCCTTAATATCAAAAGAGGTGGTTTGCTTACTACAACTAGTAAGGGCGATAAAGTGCAGTCGGTACCGCAATCGGGAAAATTTACCGTTGAAGAATTTGATCAATCGGGTAATATTAATGGTGTTCCCGTTGGTGAATTTAATCTCGATAGTTTGGAAGACAAACCGTGGCGTAAACCCGGTGCTGACATCACTGATTACTTTAATTATGGATTCAACGAGGACACATGGCGAGCTTATTGTGAACGTCAAAAAAGGTACTTGTTACTGATTGTATTTAAAAAAAATTTACTTAAATTATCTTTAGGATGAGAGTCAACGAGTCGGGCACAGGTCTTCTGCCATTAAATGCAATTGGAATGCCACGCGGTCCTGTACCAATTATGAACGATAACAGTAAATATTCTGGTAGTTATACTGGGGTGCGTAAGGCTGGACCTCCACCAGGTAGACGAATGACAGGTTCAATAGATGTTATAGGAGGAGCTCCTACACGAATAGGTGCAACCATTAGTAAAGTTGAACCACCAAAAGAAAATGTTATTCAAGTGAGTGCAGTATTTTTTTTAAATTAAACAAAATTGTCATATTGTTATTATGTTTTAGGTAATGACTGCTGATAGGCGTGAATATAGTCGTAAACCAGGATTTCCAGATATGTCTGTACCTCCACCGACGAGTAATTTTGAAGAATTTCAACCTGAGTTTGGTTTCAATCCTGAGCCCGAACCATTTTATGGCGGTTACGAACCAACACAGGATTGTCAATGGGGTATTTATAATAAAATTTGTTCCGATTATTTAAACACAAAAGTAGGTAAATATACAGGTAATGCTGGCCCTCCAGATTGGCATCCACAGGAAATTAAGACGCTAACTCCGGCAAGTTCTGGTTCTGTTGTACCAACTTTGCCTGCTTCCATTGGTCATCACTCGTTGAACATGCCGCCTCCACCCGTAGATTCTGTTATAATGCCGGCACCCAGTTCTATCAAAGAAAGCAGTCCATCTCACCGAAGTAAATCAAAGGATAGGGAAACAAGTGTTAGAAGAGAGAGAGACAGATCGCGTGAAAGAGAACGAGAAAAGTCGCATCGTTACGATAGGTCACGAAGCAGATCTCACAGACATAAATCCCGTTCTCGCAGTCCTAGTCATCGTTCTCATCGAAAGAAAAAGTCTAAAAGACATGAAGATAGTGAATAAGGCCAAATTATTCTGTAGTTTTAAGATTTTAAAATTGATTTTTAAATTAGTAATTATGTACTTCTAATTGAATTAGCTAAGTGTTCAGCATTTCTATGTATATAAAGGAAATGTTTTATATAAACTTACGATAATTAATTACATGGAAGCTTTATTTTAAAATTTTCTCTTCAAAAGAGAAATCCTTAAAATTTGTCTAGTTTGGTCTAAGGTTCTCGAATTTGTGCCATGGTTCCGGTTATTTTTATATACGATAATACATTTTTTAAATAAATACTAAAATTACAAATATGATTAATTAAGAATAAACTTTCGAAATATAAATTTTGCAAAACAAACATTTAAGAGCCAAACATCTCACTTGAATAACTTCTGTGGTGTTTTTATGACAAACCGTCACTGGCAGAATCGAATGCGTTTATTCAATTTATAGTAATAATTTTTATTTTATTTGAAAAAATTCACGAAAAGAATACGATTAGCGCTAAATAACAACTTGATTGGTTCAAATTTAAACATAACGAAATTGCGAACCAGTGGAGTCTTGTTAGGTTAGATAGGAGAGCCAGTGCCTCGCCAGGCTAAGTTTTAAAACAAATAATTTTTATTTAAATTATGCTCATCCGTTTGCACATTTCGCGCCCTATTTGATTTTAAGCAAATTAAAATTGTGGGAATAAATAATTTTGCTAGAATATAAGTAAAAACAGTGGGAAGTAGTTTTGTTAGTGAAATATTGAAATCTGTTCTCATCTTCGCCCCGAATTTTTACTTTCCCGTTCTTTTTTTTGCGAATCGGTAGAAGAAGAAATCTTACAGTTTCTGCACAGAGACGAATTTAGAGGATTGGAAACCACAATAAATTGTATAACGTTAATACATACATTTGAAGACGGTCGCAGTCTACCGCTTAAGTGCGTCAACTGCTAAACCGAGATCCCCGGTTCAAATCCGGACGGAGTGAGAATTTTCTGATCGTCTTCCCTCGGCAGGCAATGGCAAACCACCGAGGTAGAATGCCAAGAGAACTCTAAAAAATAGAGTCACCAAACCCTCTTTAGGGTAAACGGATTGAGAAGGAAGGAATACATACATTAGCCTATTGTCATAGTTCTAACCAGTAGTGGCTCCTATTATAGTACCAACTTATTGCATTGCAAATCATAAGAAAGCATATGTTGTATGAAACTTGTTAGCACTGCTGTACTGACTACAACGCTTACCAGGAGAGTAGTGGGAGGTTACATTCTGTAGGTGCAGTGGTATCCAAACACCAAGGTTCCACAGTAGCTCCCATCCTTCTTTAAAATTGATATATCTAGAAATTAAAAAAAACTTTTGAAAAATTGCAAGTGCTTTTCTAAATAACTTCAAAAATATTACCTCTAAATTTAAGTGATATCTTACAGGAGTTTTTAAATGTCTTTAAGAAGTAAAAATAATCTGTTTATTCTATGTATAATATCAATTTCAAAGAAAGAAGGGGGATACTTGTAGAGCCTACTCGTAACGGGTACTCTAATTTAAAAAACCAAAGTTTAGCATCAGCTGAAAAAATCATACTCAATTGAATTCAAATAACTTTGAACGTAGCCTACAAAATACTTTATCGTTTCAGCATTTTCTACTCGACGAACTTCCAGTTATTGACGCAAATCCTGCGGCTCAAGAATTCATATTTTTGATTTCTGTTTTGGCCCAGGGATATTTTTAATAAATGGGTGGGGTGCCGGAGGCAACACTATCATTTGCAATTTCAATTATTACACAATCATTTGCAATTGCAATTATTAATTATGTTATAAAATTTTAAATTATTTTTAGCAATTTATCATTCGATGGACATAGCTACGGATATGAATACAGCCTATCCAACAATCAGATTATAATTTTTAGCTGTTAGAACCTAAAATTTTTTAATCATTTGTAGTTTAAAATCTTAGCTGTATTCTTTCATTTCTTTAGGAACTGTTGAATAACGAAGCCTCTTTTACTGAACTCTTGCCCGCCACAGGAAAGTCAAATCAAATTAATTAAAAAGATGAGTGTAAGTTGGGTTGCCAAGTTACAAGGTTAAAATTCAGCTTAAGTTTTTTCTTTACGAACTGTGTTTTCGTCCATTAAAAAGAACTTGCAAAGCTGGATTACCACATCGTATAGGTATTTTTATTTAACGATCACGAGTGTACGACGAGATAAAAAGCATAGCTATTTGGATTTAAAGAATGGGGGTGCGAAGTTTAAATTCTTACATGATTAATGCTTGGAATAAAAGTAATTAGTGCACTAATAAACAAAAATTAGAATATGGAGTTTTACAATAAATTACAAAATAATTGATGAACAATGTTTTTATTAACAAAATTAGATCCATTTCTTTTGAGTTCAAGTACTTCCATTCTCGATTCCAATGTCTTGTTAACATTTAATGATTGATTTTCTCGGATTTCATTTTACTAAAAAATACAAAATTTAATGCAAATATTGGTGAAAGCCTGGATTACTAATAATAATTACACCAATATTTAATAAATAAAATAAAATTAGTTCTGAATATTCTCGCTCATTGTCAGCTTCACTATTTGTAAACATTTGTTCTTCATCTGAAGCGGCTGACTGTACAACGAATTTCTCCTCGAGATCATCTATTTGATAATGCAGTAAATATAAGCTTTTTTCTCGTTTGGTTACATGTTTTACACATTCTTCCTATCGTTCTAGTGCAAGAGTTTCTAAACCTCTTAGAACAAAACTTTCATACCATCAAATTGATAAGTTTAATTTGCAGCAACGTACTTCTATCACATCTGCTAAAACCGATTTGATAAGATTCGATTCACTATGGTGCGGGGGCAACCTTAGCACTTCCCTACTAGTACTGCTAACTAATTCGTTAACAAAAATAGAATTGAATGTATGGCCAAGTATATCTTTACCACATCTGAAATAAAACAAAATTATAATTTTAATAGTTTATGTTGAATTAAATATTTTAAAAATTACAAGTTTAATGAAATTTGAAAATTTTCCAACTTACATTTTAGTCTAGGACCCCGTTGCGCATAAGTAGTTTCATCTTTTCAAGAACCCGTCAGCTAAACTATCCCTACATGAATGAAATTTGTCATTAAACTTGTAATTTTTAAAATATTTTATTCAACATATAACTTTACAAGTTAATAAACATTTACAATTTTTTAATAGTTTAGTAATTCATCAGTAACAATTTCTTTAAATAAGTACCATTGATTGTAAACTGATTTACCGGAAAATTGAAGAAGTAACCAATCCTCTTTAAATGGAATTCTCTTTTCGGTACACCATGTAATAATTTTTTTCCCGTTCCACACACCGCAATAAAAAGCGTTTCCTCAACTTTTCTGGAATTACATGTTTCGGTATTCATAACTATTACACTATTCGGTTCTAAAAGAGGTAAGAGCTAGAATTCTTATCCCGTTTTCAAATAGTTTTATCTGTTTAAACTAAAATATTGAGAAATTTTTGCAAAGCAATCAATAGGATCACATTTAGAAGTCAATATTTTAGTCCCAACGTCAACTTTTTTCTTAAAACGAATGGAGCATGGACTTAAAAGCCAGAAAAACCGTCTAAGCATAGTTAAGAGAGAATCTAAGTCTATAGAATAGAGTATATTACACAAAAGTTCATTTTAAGTAAACTGATTAAATTGAAGTGCGTCCACGAGTTTTTCCCAGAAAAAAGAGGAACAGCAAACTTAATTTTTTAAATACACACAACTCCGTATTGTATTTTCTTCTGTCCAAGTTTGGTCTTGTATCGGCCCACTTCAAATTAAAAGAAAAACTAGATAGGAAATTATATCAGATTTAAATGTTTTTCAGTAAGTTCAAATATACAAACCCACTTGCATTCATAAGAACGGATCGAATCTATATTTTTTTAAAGGGACCATTTTTTTAACTTATAGGCAAATTCTTCACTTTTGCAAAATTTTTACCTACTTCTGCTAATATTGGGAGAAGTCCCCCCTTATTTCCCCATGCATACATCCCTGCCCATTCGTTGGCTCCCCCAATACAAATTTTTGAGTTTTTATTTACATCGTTTCAACAACAGCCATCGTCGAGTTATTCGTGAAACCTTTTTGGAGTGGGAAAATACAGCCCTTCCCAAGTAATTGTTCTTCTCAAATGGAACACAAAATTAATCTAATTTGAAATATCGATACACCTAATTAGTATTATTGCCAATTTTAAATATTATTTTTTAATGTAGAATTTCCCTTTCAGTTGTAACCGTCGCCCCCACCCCTCTGTTTCAGCTACTAATTGTATATTGGGTTATTTGGGAATTTCTACTTAAAATTTTTTAAATAGCATCCATAAGTCCAATAATTGTTTTAGCATGCATACACAGCTCTCCACTCGAATCCAGATTTGGGTATATTTTTTCTGCAGATTTTCATCTGGGAAAGAAATCAAAATTATGGTTGTCGAAGCACTTAAGAGATTGAAACAAATAATTATTGTGGTTAGTCCAACTCAAGCTTAATATTAAATAAAAGGCACCAATCTCACTATGTAACCTTTGTTTTGCACTAATCAAAATTTGATTACATAAATTTTAATAAAATAAATTCTTAAAAATGTATTCTAAATTCTATTATACTCCTGTGAAGTACATCAATATAAAAAGTACGAAATAAAATTTTGACAATAACAGTAAATGAAAGCAAGTGGCACTTACATTAAAATTTAATAATTGAAAAAAATACTGGGAAAACCTTTTATTTATTACAGGTAATAAATATTTAATTACCGCTTAGCTGACGATACAACACTAACAATAATATAACACTTCAAAATAGACAAAAATATTTATTATATTTAGAATTGCTATTCCAAATTTATATCACACAATTTCTGATAGTGCCATTTAAATATATAAATACGGCAGCAAGCAGAAACCTACAATTAGAGATAAATATTGATTTTTAAAACATTGTAGACCAAGTACAATAAATAAAAAAATTTTGATAATAATTGTTATACAAAAAATTAACTAACAAGATGGACGAGGGGCATGCAAAGCGGTGTGTAAAGCTTGCTGCAGCTCGGCTCTAAATTGTGAAACCACATTTTGGAACAATGTTTCATTTGATTGTACTTGTCTAATAATATTTAACATTCTAAAGCCTTCTGCATTGCTAGGTTCAATTACTTCACTATAAAAAGCCTCGGCAAAAATATTAACGATCTTTGGAATATTGGAATTACCTGGACCTGCAACAAAATTCAACGTTAAAATGTGAAACTTCTACCTGCAAACAAATCTTACCCAAAATGGCTGGATGATTTTGTTCTATTAGATCACATAGATATCCGTAAACGTGTGGGGCTTCGATTGAATCTTCGACTACGGGCAGCCAACTAAACCACACAGGTAAATATTCGTCTAAATTGACAGCACCAGGTTTAAATTTCATAATTTTCGTAACTGCAGAAATTATATTTTCAGTTGCGGTTGCATTGCGCACGTCTTTAGATTCCGGATGATTAACAACTTCAGCTAAATGTGGTAAAATGTTGATACAATCTCGAGTATACGTGTCACCACCAAATTGTGCAAGAATACCCCAGCCATATCCAGCTGCCTGTCTCACTTCCGGACTCTTATCTTTTACATACAATGCAAGTGGTTGTAAGAAGATACCTTGATATTTAACAGAAGCCACACCGGTAAATTCAATAACATCGTCAAACACACACAAGCCCCACTGACGATCCGCCCACGGTCGAGAAGGTTCCAAGAGATTTATAAAATGTTGAGCCACTTGATCGAAATAGGGAAGGAAATTTTCCCTGTTTGTTAAAAATAGTGCGTGTATAACATCAGCCAACTTAGATAACACATATATGTCGTCAGATTCTTCATCTTCCAACTGTTCTTCGACCACTTCATCGTAATCTTCTTCCAAATGTTTTTTACGTCGATTTGTTGCTCGTTCAAAATGTTCTTGCATCAATTTATCGCAAATTTTCAACCAATCTGCCATCGTGACGTCGTCAAAACAACCCGCTCCTAAAATTTCCACACACTTGGCCAACGCCGGTAAAAGTTCGTACAAGACTTCAACTTCGGGTTCAGTATCGATTGCTTTCAGTAATTCGGGGCACATGTACTTCCAAACGCCTACCAAAAATGGAGGTCCTTTGATGGATGCACATTCCAGCAAGTAGGGCATTGATTCGGCCGCCGATGAACGAATACCATCATGGAAATAAAATTTAAGCATAGGAACCATTAGTTTCACAACTTCTTCAATGTAACCGGCAAAGCCTTCTTTCAATTCGCGAGCGTAGCATAACAGCATCGTGATGGCGGCTGCTTTATCTTCCAAACCTATAATTTAAAAAAGGGATTAATATTCATGATTACACTAAAAATTGAATGAGCAAAAGACGTTTTTATGCAGTTTTGGTTTTAATAATAGAATGTGGGCAAGGCTACTTTCAAACTCCACTCATTGGATAAAATCCTTGTGGTGTTAGCGAATCCTTCCGTATAATCTAGCACACACCTAACACTATAGCATTAAGTAAATGTATAGCTGACTTGGTTGTGCATTATAAATAATAAAAAGTAACCTTGTATTTGTAATACTATGGGTTGGTGGAACAACCGAACTTGCTAATCAGATTTAGTTTGTTCTAGAGCGCACCAACAGAGGTTTATACACCAAAGAAATATATAACACAGAAAATTGCATATACAATTTTTAATTCTCAATTTTAAATGTAGGTAAAGTCGTTCTTCAACTTCACTCATTGAATAGATATTCTAATGAAGGTGGCGTGGCTCCTTAATCTTTCCAAATGGTCTAGCATATTAGGTCCTCCGTACATCAAGTAAATGTACAGCATAGTGCTTATGCAAATAAGATCTAAGACATCGGTTTTAAAACCCATGAAGCTTTGCTTATACATATTTATTGGTAATAATATAGGTAAGTTGTTATCCAACTTGACTCATCAAATAAAAAATTTTAGTCAAGGTAGACAATCCTACCAATTGTTCTAGCACATTTTAGGACTCAATACATAAGAAAATGTACAGAGAGGATTATGTGCACATAGGTTCAGAATGGTTTATCACGTTTTCATTTTTAATAATCTTCTAGAATAATGTAGGTTAGGCTACTTTCAAACTCCACTCATTGGACGAAATCCTTGTGGTGTTAGCGAATCCTACCAAACGCTCTAGCACATTCCTAACACCATAACATTAAGAAAATGTATAGCTGACTTGGTTGTGCATTATAATTGATAAAAACCAACCAAAAAAAAATTGATTTAAAGCAGAAAACAATTTTTGTAATATGGGTAAGGCAAAAAATCAAACTTTACATATTAAATTATAAATTCTGGTAAAGGTGGTAAAAATCCTTCCAATTGTTTTAGCATACGATACTCGTGCTGTACACCAAAGAAGTGCATAAATGCATAGCTCAAAAAGTATGCATATATTATTAAATTTTTGCATTTTAACATTTAAAAGTAAAATGTAGGTAAAGTTTTATCAACTTGATTCACTGAATAGATATTCTAATGAAGGCGAGTCAATAATCTTTCCAATTGTTCTAGCATATTTAAACTCCATACATCAAATAAATGTACTGAGCAATAGATATGCATTAAAGATCTAATACAGTCGATAGTCCACTCGATCTCATACCTAAGAACGACTAGAGCATAAAATCAATCAATCAAAATACTCATTCTGTATTTAAGACGTGTCCAAGCATTGCTTGAGCTAAGCATCAACTAAAAATACAGGCCCAAAAAGATCTGTGCTAAATCTATGTATATGATCATGATAAGAAATAACTTCATTCGTAAAATAAAAATTTCTAGTAAAAGTTGACAATCCTACCCAATTGTTCTAGTATATTTTATTATAGTATGTTCTGAGAGGATACATGCACACAGGTTCAGAATGAACTAGAGAGGGGGAATAATACCTAAATGCACATGATGCAAATATCACAGTGCACATTTTGCATCTTATTATTAAACAATTAAATTCATATGAAGAGCACACAGGAATAACGATCAGGGTCCAATTTTGCTGAAAAATAAACTATTAATGCCATCTAATAGATGGTAATGAAAGGTATCTTTCAGTCAATACAAATAATATAAAAATGCTGTTGAGTCCAGCGTCAAAACGTTTTAAAATATTAAGGTTTATGAAGAAACATTTCAAGTCACATTTAATTTCTGCAAAGTATAAAACTTGTGACCCCTAAAACTCTCCCGTGTGCTCTAATTATCAGTTTCAAGAAGTAACTTAATCACAACTTAATGGGTACTGCACTACTGTAATATTTCCATCACGTACATTAAGGTCTTCGCCATTTATTTCATTTATATGAAATATAAACATAGCTTGTCAGTTCACCTCTTTAATCATACACCCATGGGTTAAGCTGCTTTCAAACTCCTTTAAGGAAATGTATAGCTGACTTGGTTGTGCATTATAATTGTTGATAAAATTCAACCTTGATTGTTTTGAAGCACAAAACAATTTTCGTAATGTGAGTAAGGTGAATCAAACTTTACCTATCAAATTATAAATTCTAGTAAAGGTGGTAGAAATCCTTCCAATTGTTATAGCATACAAAACTCTTGCTATACACCAAAAAAGTGCATAGACCCCCAAAATATGCATATATTATTAACTATAACTTAAAAGTAAATGTATAGCTGACTTGGTTGCGTATTGTAATATAGTAGACACTGCTTAAAGTGATCACATCAGGACTTGGGGTCACTTGGAGAAAAAAACTGTACGTGATGTTTTATATGTATAATTATTATGTCCGGCCCATTCTTTGCTCAATAGTCAAATAAAAATATTAGCTATGATGCCATTAAGCGGCGTCTACTGTAATTAATAAATTTCTATATTACCCTATTTCTATAATAGGGTAAAGCCATAATAAACAAAAAAAGGTAAATAACATCCTTCCAATTGTCCTGGCATAACCAAAGTAGATATACACAAAGAAAGCGTACCAATATGCTAAAATAATGCATTTATTTCAATTCTCCAATACAGGCAAGGTTTTGTATTTATTAGCAACGATATTGGTAAGTCGTAATCAAACTTGACTCATTAAATTATAAATTCTAGTCAAGATTGACAATTCTACCATTTAATCTAGCACATTTTAGGACTCCATACATAAGTAAATGCACAGAGAGGATAAATGCGCAAAAGAGTTTGGAATTGCTTATCAGGATATAATTTAATGGTTTTACAGCGCTAATATAGTGAAGTTGATAATATAATACATTATTTTCAAAATTTTACCCATTGAACAGAAACAATTCTACAAATTCTTTCAGAATATTCTAAGCCCAACCCTTAGGAAATGGACCGAGATGACAAAATGAAGGAATAGAATAATGTAGGTAAGGCTACTTTCAAACCCCACTCATTGGATAAAATCCTTGTGGTGTTAGCGAAACCTTCCTATTATTCTAGCACATACCTAACACTGTAGCATTAAGTAAATGTACAGCTGACTTGGTTGTGCATTTTTAAAATAACTGGGTTGCCATAGGGTAACTGGGGAAATTTCATAATCAGATTGAAAGCCACAATGTAAAGAAAATTCTAATTTTGTGGAAAAAATTTCATACATTTTTAGAATAAACAATTGACAACCAGACAAAACTAACAAAAATTTACGCGTGCTCTTTCGAAGTCTGTAAGAAAAACTGATGTAGCTAGATCAAAATCAGAAATAGACAATTTGGTAGTACATAATAATTTTCTACAAAAATGTCTTAATGGCACATTTTATAATTAAAACATGAGCAGTGAGGGGCGTGTTTGAAAATCAGATATTCTTGATGCTTTTGTTCAGTATCGTACACAATAAATAATTTAATTAGAATATGATAGCGTTGATTTGAACAGTTGAAAAAATTCAAGGCTTACACTGATGCCCTAAAGTTATTCTTTCGACAAATGAAATTTTTCGAAAATTTTTTGAAATTATTATATATTATTTAGAATTAACATATAAACAAATTCTTTTTCTTTTATTTTTAAACAAAACTCGTCAACTATTTGCCAGACAATATTCATTCTTGGTATCTTTTTATTATTCTAGTGAAAGTCATTCTCTTTACATTTCAATGTCAAACATTAACCATTCCGTAGTAAAAAAAATAGTAATTCTTATTCAGGACGTAGATGAATGGTATCTAATTATATAAATAAATTTTAAAAAATCTCATAAAAAAAAGTAGCGGTAAAATATGCGAGAGTACTCAAGGTCGAGAATCGGACAACGTCGCGGGACGTTCTAAATAGTTATTTAAGTACTAGGGATGTAAGGACCTTATTATTCAAGGAAGGTTAATATAATCCGAGGCAAGCGAGATTATATTACTCGAGATGTTAATAGTCCTTACATACGTAGCTTATTATATTTTCCCGCTACTGCAATGTACCAGTTTAATGTAATTATTTTAAAAACAATTTTGACATCGATTGTCATAACTCAATTCAATTTTCATTTCGTTATTTTTATTTTCTAAGTTTGCTTTGTAATACAATTTGTATGGGACTGATTTTCTGGAAAACGAGCATGTAATTATAAAAATTCCTCGTTTTAAATTGTACATTTAATTTTCACAAATAAATACTCCTAAAATATTAAAATTAAATTAAATATTATTAAATATTATTATTTTATTATTTTCCTAGAGTGTAAGTGTTATCAAGTTCCGTCGTCAACGAAAATTATATAAACAAATGTTATGATCAGCTTACATCTATTGTAACTATGGACATAAGGCATACTTACGTCAACAGTAGCGGAAAACAAAATTTATATATATTATTCTAAAATAAGGAATAGGGAGGCGTTATGAAATTCAACCATACGTTACAACAATTAACTGAGTTAATAACTTTGAATTTGATAATAAGTTTTCTATTTATCTATTAGCAACAGATCAATTTATTGATTAAATCAAATGTAGGTAAGTCTGACCTTCAATCTCGGCTAGAAAAAGCAGAGAGAGCCAACCAAAAAATCTTCCTAATATTTTAGCACTTTTTTTAGCAGTTATCGAGGGAGTTATGGACATTTGGAACTCGGGGAATGAAATTCATCCATACTTTAAATAATGTTTTTAACTGTCAAAACAACAGTTTCTATAATTTTGAATATTTAATTACATAACAATTAATGATTATTAAATATTGTTTGAATCTAACATACACATACAGTCTATTTGAAACAAGAATGCAGTAGAAAATTGTAGGAGCGCTACCGACACGATGCAAAAAAAAATTAAGGTGAATGTCCACTTGAAAATTTCACTAAACCTCTTATGCAAAACCAAAAGAGAACTTAAATTTTTGTATTTAACTTTTAAAAAACCTACAAAATGCAGGATTTATAATAAAATCGGAAAACATTTTTTTTCAATGAAATTTTCCAATTTACCAATTTTCACTGCATCTTATTGCAAATGGACTATAATTTTAATTTTTATACTATAATATAAAAACTCCTGAATGCCTAACTGGAAACTTGAAAATTTGTAGTGAGAAGGAGACCTTATTATTTTTTCAAGTGACATTTTTAGTTCAAATATTGAAAAAAAATGTATGAAAGTTATCCCCATAAAATTCATATTTTCTCGACATTGTCATTTTAAACTTAATTACCAAATCCATTATCTACATATTTGACTGCACACTCGAAGTAAACTGAAAAATAGTTGAAAAACTAAAAACCATTAAATTTTCTTAAATAAATTCCCAAATTTTTCCTAATTTTTTAAAACTTGGTCAATAAACAAAATACACAGTAGGTAAGGTTGCCATATTTAATATTCTTAAATATAAAGTAGCTTGCATGAAAGTATTAGTAATTCAATAAAGTCAGTTTTTAAATTAACTTAAAACCGTAAGTTATTTAAAATGAATGAAATAATTCAAAAAGATTTTCATAGAATTATAATTTTGTTGCCAATCTAAATTTTAAATTTTTAATAAATGGTAAGTTCCAAAATTAATCTAGCCAAAATTCTAGTTTCCCTTAAAAATCAAGGACTGTCAAACTTTTACGAGGTTTTACCATCAAGTGGAAACCCCATAATTTAAAAGATTTGTATTTACATTTACCCCAGAACAAGAGAATTTCAATGCTGGTGCATCAATGCATAATCACACAGCCCAAACCCCTAGAAAAACGGAAATATACCAATGTAAATTAAAAGTTTGATATTAAAATATAAAACTGCATATAAATTTTAAATGACGTTTCATGGCTATTCATCAATCAAATTCGATCCAATCCAGTCTCAGTATTTACTATAAATAAGCATAAGAAGTGGGATGTCTGAATTCTAATGTAGGTAAGGCATCAACTCAACTTAACTCATTGAACCAAACACTCTAATCAAGGCTCCAAAATACCTTCCAATTGTTCTAGCACATAAAAAAACCATTTATACACCAATTTAGTGTAGAAATGGGAGGATAATGTGCAAATTATTTTTGTAAAACAAGTTTCCTAATCAACAGAATTAATGTAGGGGGCTAAACCTACTGCTTCTACTGCTTTAGCATTTAAAAGCATGAGTTTATAAAAATCTTGAAATTAAAAACGAAATCACTGCATAAAAACGTCACATTTCATAATTAAATAACAAAATAAAATGTAGACAAGGCTACTTTCAAACTCCACTCATGGGATATTAATCCTTGTGGTGTTAGCAAATCCTTCCATATATTCTAGCACATACCTAACACTATAGCATTAAGTAAAATGTACAGCTGACTTGGTTGTGCATAACATCCCTAGTACAGTACATAAGTCTAGTATATCATAAGTTTAGTACATAAGCTTTTAAAATTTGCATACAAAAAAACTTAAATAGCCTACCTGCAGTGCGGATGCCGAAATTCTGTTGTTCTCCGAGGGACACAAATTGCCAATCAACATCGTCTTCCACTTCTTGCATGTCATCATTATCCAAAAGCGCCACTTCAGGTTTCATGGAAGCCGTTCGCATAACAGGACCCATCACCAACGGTAAATATTGTTCAAAATTTCTTCCCATAACCTACAAAAGAACAAAATTTTGGTTACAAGTTCACAAACCAAGACGATCAAAATACGCACTTTGCAAATACGGGACCACGCTGAAATTAAATAACTGGTTTGTGGATCGTCATCGGGTAACTCGGCACCACCTTCGCCGTGGGTTTTCAACAGCATATTCATAACTTCACTAGCATCACTTAAAAACTTTTCCGGTCCAACAGCCAAACCGATCAGAGAAACACATTCGATTGCTTTCCCTCTCAATAATTTAAGTTCGTCTTTGTTGGCATGCAAAATGATATATTTCAAACATGGCATCAGCCGATCGTAGTAAGCAATGAATTCCTTTTCAGCAGTATCGGCAACACTGGCGATTGTTGTCACAACCTGTTCTAAAACTAACTTGTTGCCTCTTTCTACTAATTCTGAGAATTTAGCAGTAAGGATTCCCTCTAATTTTGCCATCAAACTGTCCAAATATCCCGTAAGAATGTGTTTAGGACAATCTTCGGAGAAGTTGACCAAGGCAGCTCCTGTATATTAAGCAAAAGTTAGAATTGTCAAAAGAAATAAATTGTCAAGTAATTTACCGGCGTGGGCTTGAACCCGAGGATTGGCATTGTCATCCAAAACTAAAAGAAGTCCGGGAACAATTCTGTCATGGAACTTTTTCTCCAGCACTGGTGCAAAATCTGTTGACATCTGACCAATTGCGTTACATGCAGCATAACGTACCCTTGGATTGGGATCTTGAAGAAATCTAAAATAGGCGTTCTTAGATTTTTGTTAAATATTTTTTATTATGTGGTCTTGACTTTCCCCAAAGTAAATTATACAAAATCAGATCAATTTACTGATTAAATTAAGTGTAGGTAAGTCAACAATCAATCT
This sequence comes from Lycocerus yunnanus, assembly GCA_036346125.1. Classification (NCBI taxonomy): domain Eukaryota; kingdom Metazoa; phylum Arthropoda; class Insecta; order Coleoptera; family Cantharidae; genus Lycocerus; species Lycocerus yunnanus. Next base: position 3,302,360 of record JARFIX010000050.1, read on the forward strand.
CTGCTATTGAAATAAAATTCAGCAGAGAGAGAATACCAGAAACTTCCTAATATTTTAGCACATCAAATGGAACCACTAACGCATATGAAGGCAAATGCATCAATGGGGCTGTTATGTGCATATAATAACAATCAAACATGCATGCATATATAATAATTTACTAATTATTATTGCCATGTAAGAAGTCGTCTACATCAGTAGCATATGAACTTAGAAATGACCAGAAAGTTTTCTATCGTTGAAAATAAGAAAGACAAAGATGTAAAATTATGCATTGTCCTAGAACTAATTTTTTTTAAATTTGACTAGCGTAGTGTCTATCCTAACCTCAAAATAATATAAAAGCCAATACAAAATAACGTAACTTGGCAAGATTTCATGTAAACAAAAAAGTTTAAAAGTAGGGATAACAAATATGAAAAGAGACAAATTTGATTAGGTTTTCACATCTTAATTCATATGCATATTATTTCTGTCAAGACAACGTCTTTCACAGCAATGATATAAAAATCCCTTTACCAAAAAAAAAAAAAATAATTTGTGTCAAAACTGTAGTCAACGTCTTTAAGTTGTCTCATACAGAAAGTTTGATCTGTCTGTTAACTGAACTATGACCTGACTAGAGGTTGTCAAAGGTTGGTAAAACCGAACATGCCGTACAACTAATAGTTGACGAAAAGTTGAAGAAAATTTCTAGTGTAGAAATTGAAGAAGAAATCACCTTCCGATTGCTTAAATCTGATAATTACCTTAAAGGTGAGAATTAATCGAGCAGTTTTATACCAACACCAGATAAGGCTTTTTTAAATTAAACTTTGAAAAACCCCGTCTTAAATTTAAATAAATTTGCGAAGTGCAGCTTAAATACAGAACCAAGTGTAGTTGAAAATAATTCTAAGTTTTGCAAGTTAATCAATCAAAAATTTAAAGCAAAAAAAATTTTAAAATGTCATTGATTTTGATACCCTGTATCTTATCAGCATGGCTACACCATTTTAATGTAGTAACATGATTATCACGTTTTTTTTTTTAGATAAATTCTATCACCATGCTTACTTTCGGTGATTTCATCTTAATTGAATAAATTGTAATACAGTAGAACCTCGATTATCCTGGTCGACTAGGACCGTGCTCTGCACGGAAAATTGAAAAGCACGGATAATAATAATTGACGTTTTTTGTTAAATTATAAAATATGTTTAATACATACTTTACTTATTATATTGTAGATTTAGCACTTTCAGCGAAATTTCATATGACTAATATGTAAATACAAAAAAATACACTAAACAGCTTTGTATGTAATTCAAGTGCAGCTCTGAAGTAAGCATAAATTCTATACATTTGATTTTACATAGTATACTACCGAAGTTGCAAACACCCACGGATAAACCGCTGGCACCGCACGGATAAGCCCCGCACAAATAATCTGCGCATGGTAATCGATGTATAATGCACCCACGGATAATGCGCGCACAGATAATCGGGTTCTACTGTATATAATAAATGGATTTATATATTCTGCAGGGCAATAAAACTTAATTAACCAAAGATAAATATCCCATTATTTGTTGTAAATTTAATGACGCATGCAAAATTGTTGTCAATAATTTATAGCCCATAACCACAAAAAAAAGCTATTTGCTCTAATAAAACCCACACAATTTATAAACCATATCAAATTATTTACCTGAGTATACCCTCCATAACACCTGGGACACCATCCATAAGTTGTGGAAGCATCGGTTCCATTTGCTTCTGGCATCCTTCCCCAATAGCGCCTATAGCCATTAACGCAGCATGCCTTTGTTTCCAATCGGGATTTGATAACATCGGAGGAATGCTACGAATAACTAACGGCAAAATCGTTTTTCCGCCTAATCCACAGGCTAATCTATCGAGTGCAGCTTCCGCAGCCACATTATTACAGTCATTATCTTCATCTAAAACTTCGTCCGTCTCTGCCCACCCTTCTTCATCTTCCAAATCGGCCATCAATTGCAAAATTAGAGGAACCAATTGTTCCAAATATTTGCCAGCCTGCTTGCGTATCATTGCGGAAGCAGTTTCTGCCATCGTCACCATAACTTCCAAAACCAGTTGCCTCCAACTGTCCAATGCCGATGTATCGCTAAAGACATTCATACACATGTCGAATATTGGCAACAGTTGTGATCTCAAAAATTTGGGAGTGCTTTCTGCTAAATCTATGAGAACCTTTAATAAAGCATCGTCATCTTGTTGTCTAATACTCTCTCCGATCACATGCAGCAATCCGGGCAATAAATCTGCAAAGTGTTTCAATATTTGGCCTTCTTTTTCGTGATTAAGTATAAAAGCTCCAATAGCTTTAACTGCCATGAACCGAACTTCGTAGGTTTCGTTTAGTGACAAACTTTGAAGCAACATTTGTTTTATTAGATCTAAGTAATTCGACTGCTGATTTCCAAACACGCCCGGAACCGAGGTAAACATTTGAAGTGCGGCTTCTTTAAGAACTGCATTGGGTGCATTTGCACATTGAAACAAAAACTGAAACAAAATAGGTGTGTTTAGAAGACACGTTAGAACATTTAAACAGAATCATATTACTTGTAAAAATTCAGGCCATTGGTTGTTTCCATCTTCGTCGATTAAATTTCTAGCAAGTTCGGCGCCAATGTCGCAAACTTTATGGCGTAATTGTACAGATTGGTCTTGCTGAATGGCGAGCAATACTTGTTCTTTTACTTGCGCTTGATTTTCGGGCGACAATTTTGGAAAGAATTCCAAAAATTCGTTGGAGAATAACCGCCGCAAAAGGACGGCGGCCATTTGGCGGGCCTCATCGTTAACAGAGCCATTCCGTATGGAAGTTAACAACTGACTTACTTTTATGTCAATTGGGAGCGAATTGTAAGCTTCCTACATGAAAAAAAAAATGGTAATTAGTATGGTATTCCCGCCATTTTAGTGGTGCAATGCAAACGGAAAAAATTGGTACAAAATCAAAATATTATAACAACGTGACCGAGAGGACACGTCGAAGTACAAAAAAATTAATTTGTCACATTTGATGAATCATCAAGTGGCAATTTTTGATACAACATTCCATGCGGTGACCCTCAATACACATGTAAAAACGTGACCGGCAATGTGGTCAATACCAGTAAAATAAAATAATATTAATATTTCAACAATTTTTACAAATAATGAATATTAACTTACCTCTGCACGTGATCTAATGTCATTATCTGTCGATAAAAGGCTGGTCAAAATTTGATAAAATTGTTCGTGGTCAGAAGCCATTGCACACTCTCATAAAAGCACTAATAAAAGAGTTACTAGAAACTTTATAAAGAAAACTTCCCAAAAATTATAATCGCCCGTTACCTTCGCCGTTGACAATTATATAATAATGTATTAGAAAATTGGTATAATTACTGACATTTAAATTCAATCACTTACGAAATTGTAACTACGCTACAAACAAATGAAAACTGTTTAGTATTACGAAAACGACAAACCACCCTTGGCGCCTAGTTATTTATTTTGAAGGTTACCACCATTTCAGAAAAAAAAATTATCAAGAACCAATCAAACTTTGTACTACCGATGTGTATAATACTAAAATATTTGAAATTATAATTAAATCGTTAAACTAAATGTTTAAATAAGAAATATTTCATTAATTCGGCGCGTATAAGTTGTTGACGGGTTTTGAGACACCGCCACGAAATGCCGACAACAAACACGTGAACTGACATGTACACGAAATTAAATTAATTGGTGACATAACCTCTTAAATACGCCGTGCTCTTTTAGGTTATCTCGAAGGGTTTAGTTTATGCATCCTTGCTAGAAAAATAGCAAATTAAGGTTGGTGTTAGAATTAAATTCCTGATTTTGTAAATTATTAATACTTTTCCATTTTAGATGCCGAAGGTTCGATCAGCAACGGGGCCGCCCCGTAAACAGGGCATGAATACAAAATCGATACATTCAATGAATCCCGAAAGACCTACCGAAGGACTGAAAGGTGTTGGAAAAGTCCGCTCAAAATCAACAATTAAAAGGCTACAAATGTACCGAAATTTTAAAGCAAAAAGGGATCCATCAGGCAAAATTTTAACTCCAGCTCCGTTTCAGGTTAATTTTATTATTGAGTACTGCTTAATGTTATTTCTTGCACGGAGTTATTCTTAAAGAAGCTCGTTGACATGGTCTGAAAATTTTGTCATTTCATTGATTCAATTTTTAAAACCGATTAATAGCTCTCCATATATGAGCTGATCATGTTGTAGTTTTAAAATAATTATCAATCTCCAAGCAATATTGAAAGCATCTTCAGATGGAGGAAAAGAATTGGGTTTTTTCGAAATTTTTACGATGCAAATTTATATTGAATCATTCGAATGATACATTTAAAATCAGAGAGAACTTATTAATCTAAGTAATTCCGCGATTTGATATAACTTGTTTTTGCTTTTCCAAGTCTTATAAGAAATTCTTTGCTATTTTTTAAAAATTTTAAGTCATAATACTTATTTAAACGCAAAATAGGAGGGATATATCCTATTTCTAAATGATTTTACTTTCTTCAGAGTGGCCTCTTTTAATGCCAAGTTTTAAGTTGGTTTAGTCTGTCTTAAATGTTACAATACAGGAAAGGTTCTATTTTTACTGGTTATTACTATAATACGGGGTTCTGGGTAACATAAAACAATTTAAATCAATTTTATAATAGTTATTATTTTTAAATATAATTTTGGTTCCATAAAATTATAAAAAGAATATCACCTACTTGGATTATATTATATTTTTTTCTTCCATAGGGTTGGTTAGCATCCGGCACACAAGCTCGAGTCGAACCCAGTCAGAGATGGTTTGGAAATTCTCGCGTTATAACTACAAATGCTTTACAAAAATTTCAAACGGAAATGAAAGAAGTGATTAAAAATCCATATAAAGTGGTTTTGAAACCCACCAAATCACCAATCACTTTATTAAACGAAAAACCGCAATATAGTCGTATACATTTATTAGATACACAAAGTTTTGAAAGCGTGTTTGGACCTAAAAAGAGTAGAAAGCGGCCAAATATTGCCGTTAACGGTTTAGAAGAGTTGGTTAGTAAAACAGAAAAAAGCCAAGAAGAGTACAGCGAAGAAAAAGATGCTAACATAGTTCGTGAAGATACTGGCGTTAAAGATGCACAGAGAGATTGGGTTATGGGTGCCGGGCAATCTAGGCGAATTTGGAACGAACTTTATAAAGTAATTGACAGTTCAGATGTGATTCTACAAGTACTGGATGCTCGCGATCCCATGGGAACTCGTTCGCCTTATTTAGAAAAGTTTTTGCGTACCGAAAAACCACACAAACATTTAATTTTTATATTAAACAAAGTGGATCTTGTACCCAATTGGGTTAGTCAACGTTGGGTTGCAATTTTAAGCTCCGAATATCCGACGGTAGCATTTCATGCAAGTATAGATCACCCATTTGGTAAAGGCTCCCTTATTAGTTTATTGAGACAATTCAGTAGATTGCATATTGACAAGAAACAGATATCGGTTGGATTTGTTGGATATCCAAATGTCGGTAAGTCGTCTGTAATTAACACATTGAGAAATAAGAAAGTGTGCAAGGTTGCTCCCATTGCTGGTGAAACCAAGATTTGGCAATATATTACACTTATGGGTAGAATTTATTTGATTGATTGTCCCGGTGTGGTGTATCCATCTGCCGAAACGGATACAGAAAAAGTTTTAAAAGGCGTCGTTCGTGTAGAACTAATAAATAATCCTGAAGATTACATCGAAACGGTTTTGGAGCGTGTTAGGCCTGAATACATAGTTAAAACTTATCACATACCAGATTGGAAAGATCATGTTGATTTTTTGGAAAAAGTTGCACAGCGTACAGGAAAATTATTTCCAAAGGGTGAACCTAATACTGCCATTGTTGCTAGGATGATCTTGAATGATTTTCAAAGAGGAAAACTTCCATTTTATGTAATTCCTGCAGGCTTCGAACAACCTTTAATTAAAGATGAAAATGCAGAAAAATCTGAACTTAAAGTAGTTCAAGATTTTAATCAGATTAAAGTTCAACATGATTATGAAGGAGAAGATAACAAACTTGTAGAGCCTATTGAGAATATAGCGGAAGCAGTGAATGAAAGTGATTTCATTGCAGAGCAAGATGAAAGTAATATCAACTCTGTAAATTCTTCTACAAATGAAGTTCAAGATTTAAGTTTAGATAATGAAGAAATAGATGAAGATTCTGATGATTCTGAATTTAGTCATCACTATTCTGATATGGAACACAGCGAGGATGAAGAACAGTTGAAGTTCAATTGTCCCAGCGGGTCGTTCTATGTGGAAAGTACAACTAAAAAGGTTAAAGATGAATCTGCAGATGTAGGTAAAAAATTAACAAGCAAGCAGAGGAGAGCTCTTGACAGGAAGAACAAACGTAAGAAGATTGGAAGCAACTTTTATGAAGTAGCAAATGTCAAAAATAGAAACAGGAACAAAAAGAAATAGACGAATAAAATTGATAAGACAGATAAAATTTTGTTTTTACCACATAAATTTTATTTATTAATAATAATTATTGTGTTGTACCAATTGGTAGTATTTCCACTGTTTGTAAAATGACATGAAAAATTTCAATGTTAACTTTTTATTATTATGAAGAAATGTTAATAAAAATCTTGAAAAAAATATTTGCAATTACAGATTATTACTTAACAGATAATTCTGCTTTAGTCGGTCGGTAAGTGGAAGGGTAAGTATTTAGGTAATTTACAAATTACAGTGTTACCTGGAACAATGAAAGTAGACAATCACATCTTTAGTTGTGTTGTAGTGTTAATAACAGGCCAATTTAGGGACATAAGAAAATACAATAATTAAATAATTTTACAAATAAATTTTAATTTTTTTATTTAAATAAATCTAAGAAAAAAATAACAGTCAAGTGAAAAATTAATGCATCCAATAAGAAATTAAGTTGGACATGGTCTGATAAGCGAATTTTATTGCAACATCAATCTTGGAGTTATGTTCATGCTCATAAGTTCTTGGAAGAGCAATTTTCCTGCGTAAGGCAAACGAACTTGTGATATTTTCGTATCGTTGTTACATTTGAAGCACTTAAAGGTATTGTTTTTGAGATTAGCAACGGCAAACAATCCACATAGATTGCAAACATGTACCCGATATGGATCGGAAACTTCGAACAACCTCTCTTTCAAAAATTGAGCAGCTCCATGCGATATTTGGCAATCCCTTTCCATTTCTCCAAACCGCAATCCGCCGCCTTGAGCACGGCCTCCCACGGGTTGTCTCACCAAAGTTTGGAGCGGACCGCGTGCCCGCGAGTAAATTTTATCTTCGACCATATGTTTTAGCCGCTGATAATAAGTAGGTCCCATAAAAATTTGGACTTCCATTTTCGTCCGGTATATCCGTTATACATAACTTCGTTTCCGTGATGGTGATAGTTGTATGTCCTTAAAAGGCTCGAAATGCTTTCGACGGTCACCGCCTTATTGAACGGCGTACCATCTCCAAATGTGCCAGAGAACGCCGAAGCTTTGCTTTGCAAACATTCCATTAAATGACCAATTGTCATACGGGATGGAATGGCGTGGGATTAATTATGATGTCGGGCGTTATTCCGTTAGCTGCGAAAAGCATATCTTGTTCTCCATACACCATGCCACATGTACCTTTTTGTCCGTGACGAGAAGCAAACTTGTCGCCAATTTGAGGAATCCGTACCGAACGAACTTTGATTTTACAAAACTTATTCCATCGCCGTTCGCGGTCATTGTAACTTGATCTACGATGCCGTTTTCGGTACTCTTCAACAAAGTCGAAGCATCGCGTTTTGCGAACCGACTAACTGTACCGTCCAATTTCTGCTCTTCCTCGGGTACGCTTATCGTCTTACCTATAATGACGTCCTTACCGGACACTCGAACGCCGACGGAAATTAAACCGTCTTTGTCTAACTTATCGTAATGGCCAGTTTTCAAACCTTCGCAATTATTTCGCGACGGTTTTTCAAATTTTTCGCCATCCTTTTTCGTTTCGGCATCTTGATACGTGCGGTAAAGGTTTGACCTAAACATTCCACGATCTATTGCAGATTTGTTTAAAATTATAGAGTCTTCTTGATTGTAACCTGTGTAACTTGCGATGGCGACTATACTGTTGATACCTGCTGGTAATTCGTGCGAACGCAGGTAATCTGCAGAACGTGACGCAACCAACGGTCTCTGAGGATACCACAAGACGTTAGCCGAAGTGTTCATTCGAAAATTATAATTTGTTACGTAAAGGCCCATAGCTTGTATGCTCAGCGATTGTATTATATACACGAATATAGAAAAAAAGTAATGGAAAAAACAAAACATATTATTATGTGAGACAAATTGAAAACCAAAAATAACAGGATGAAACTCCAGATCTAAATCTCAAGATATTAAGATCACCCAGTGTTCTTATTTCTCACTGCCTTTTGCTTTGATGTTCAATTCTATCGTGGACTGTTCCTTCATGTTCTGTTCTGTCCGGTTTCCTCTTTTGATCCAACGGTATCGTGGTTTCACGGTATTGCCAAAGTATAGCTAGAAAATACTAAAGAAGTAGATAACTTGAAGTCCAAGTTCGATAAAAATCCAGGTTTTGCAACGCTCGACGTTTTCATCTGTGCCAAAAAATTTTGAACAGTGAAATAAAATTTCAGATTTTGATAGAAAACGATACGAGTGATAAATCTCACCCAAAGCTCCAAGGCAATTCAAACTCTATTTAAGTTGAAATTTAAATTTTTAGTCCATTTGTTTATCTGATTATTACAATTTGACAAAACGTAACAGTTACATCAACTTTTAAGGAGTTGTCAGTGGATTTTAGTTTATTTTATCCACAGTGACCGATCTATGGCGAAGAGGTTAGCTTAAAAATAAAACAAATTAAATTCATTTGAGCATGGAAATTTTAAGATATTAATTATTTTGTATTAAGTTTGTAATTTAAGCCATCCCCGGTTTTAACCGAAAATTAAATTTTTTAAATTTTAACATTTATAATTTAACTAGCAGGTCCGGTGGTCTATCGACCACCACGCTCTCCTAGTGAGTGAATACAGTGGAAATCGATTGACTACTCATAATTTTAAGTTAATCAAAAAATTTAACCAATAAATTTTAATAAAATTTAAAAATCAGATAATGCCGTCAGTCGAATAATTTGTTGTAGGTCTAGACAAATACATATATCCATCCGGAGGGTTGACCACCTAGTATATTTGGTTTCATGATTTTGTAAAATGATTTGCAATTCTTTGCAAATTTCTGCAATTGTTTGCAAATTTTGCAATTGTTTGAAAATTTTGCAAATGTGTGTAAATTTTTGCAAATATGTGTAAATTCTTGCAAATGACTGTAAATCATTGCAAATGTCTGAAATTGTTTGCAAATATCTGTGTAAATTTTTGCAAATGTTTGTAAATTTTGAAATTATTTGTAAATTTTGAAATGATTTGCAAATTATTGCAAATTTGGTGTACACATTTTTGCTCAGTGGTCAGTGGTTTCACGTTTGAAAATCACTAGTTAATAAAACCACCAAAGATAATTAATTTCCCCCTGCATTAAATGTAACGCTGTATTCAGCACCTTCTTGAATTTCTGCAACTCTAAAATAAAACCGATCAAAACAGAAAATTAAATTTGATTAAAAAACTACTGACTTATCATTGAATGTTTTCATGTTTTATTTAATTTTATACCTGCTGATTTGTGAATAAATGCAATTATTAATATCTATGACAAAATTTACTTTATTGAAAATATAATAAAAGTAAAATTTAAAAAATTATCAAAATAAATTAACTTATATTACTGATAGAGCAACATAAGCTTCACAAATGGGTTAATTATACAAAGTACATGGGTAAATCAGAGACAATTTCCTTTTTAGTTGCAAGTTTTCTTTGCATATCTTCCAAGTCATCGTTTATAGTCAAATTTATTCCTTCGCAATATATTTTTGCACGAGTAGCTGCCAAATGGGCATAATAAGTGGGTGCAGGATAACTAACGGAACGATTACAACGCGTAAACATGTGACACAAATGATAAGTCAATTCCTGTAATTCGTCTTCGTTCATACCAAAATCGTCCCATAATTTACGATATTTGGTTGGTCTAGCTACACCTTGAATACTTGCATGAGACACCAAGTAAAAATCTAAATCGGTTGGATGTGTTATGGTAGTGTCCACGACGGTACCAGCGGGACGTTCAAATTTTTATCTTCGCTATCCTGTGGATTCTTCGGGAACAAACGGGTGTGATGACGTTTTTGAACCACAATAAATGTTATTGCAGGCTGATACGTTCCATCTTTTTCTAACATCAAACATGCCTTGCGTATAGCCATCACTTCTTCTTGAAGTACAGCCTGGAATTGACCTTCAGACACTCCATCCCTGAAGAAAATTATACGTTCGGGCTTAACGCTGTTTTTCCTGTAAAAGAAAATTAAATGCTGTTTAACAATGTTGGCTAAATCCGTAATAATTTCTTGAGTAGGTGGTTGCAAACGCCAACTGAGATTATATTGGAAAGCTTTAGGATCGTGACTGGCAGTCACAGCAGCAACACTTGGTATCATTCCATTACTTTCTGGACTTGGATGAGTTACATCGGCACCCATTATTATGCATGGTTTTTAAGACAGAAAGGCGTATTGAAGAGGTTATGATTAACTCCGTTTAACTTGGCATTAACTTTCAACAAAATATTTGCAACCGTCGCATCTTTCGCATTGAAAACGTTTTTACTACGAACACATTGAGTCAATACACCAACTTGTAATTCTGCCACTCGTTTTACATTAGCGTAGGTACTTTTATCTTCCGGAATAACGACCACAACCAAATTCATATCTCTAAGGCTAGAAAGTTCTCTTTTTAATTCGTCTTCAGCCCTTTGGTACGACAATCTTACGATTTTTATGGAGGATGGCCGTTCAATATTCATGCCAACTATTTTTCCTTGAGTGATCATTTTATCTGCAAATGATTGCAATTGTCCTTCACGAGTGCGATTTTCAACACATAATATGGCCCAATTACTTAGAGCTTTTGATTTTTAAATTTTCAGCACGCCAAACACCTCTTCTTGGTACAACAGAAGACTGTAGGTATTGAAGTTTTGGTGGCTCTAAAACGCGCGCCTCTATCGAAACAAATTGATCGCCAACACTAATACCAAATTCGTTTACGGTTTTGTCATTATTGTAATTCGAAGCTTTGACGGAAGCCATTATTTTACTTTTGCGTACGGTAGACGACGTCGTTGCATATTTGATCATTTTACTAGTTTGAATTGGAGTCATGGTTCTGTTAGTAACTTGATTTTCTACCAGCGTACACAATTCTGCAGGATATAAAATCCTTTTTTGTTTACTGCCCACCCAAAGGCAAGGAAATTCTGGATGTCGAAGCTTATATTTCTTAACTTTAATGTAGTATTCAGCAACAGTCATTTCTATACCATTTTCATTCTTGAAACGAGCTTCGTTTGCATTTTATCTAATTGATTTACTCGGTTAATACGCTTTGAAGAACTTATGCCGGGTATTTCATGACGAACTTTTAAATTTCTTAAAAAATTTATCCACTTTCTTCATACCTTGAGGTAGGAATTTATCACCGCAAAACTCATTCATTAAATCGACAATATTAAGAGATTTAGGGAACGGTTTGTGTGCTACATCCACATTCAGAAATGGTTTCCAACCAAGAATTGCAGATTGATAAATTCCACTGTACATTTCCATACCGTCACCTAAATCCATTATTGTTCGTGGCCGAGTAAAAAACGTCTGGCCTACCGAAGTACATCCTCTAGAAGCTGCGCATCTGAGAACTACTTCTAAGCAATGAATTGCTTCTTCTGGGATTTTCATTGTGAGACCACCACCCATGACTTTAAAATATTCTCGCAAAACATTTAAATCGATAGTAGCCACCTGCTTAACCACAATATTGAATGTTCTCTCTCGATCATTTTCCATTATTTTTACCTCGCATTTAATGCCATTTTGAATCGGTAAAGGCGAGGCACTGTATAAACTTTTTCTGCCATCATAAGCGGGATAACGACCTGGATAGTTTTGCTTTCTGAACTGTTCCATTGCCATTATTACAAGGTTTTTCGGCTTATCTGGTCCAATTTCTACATTATAATGAATGGCTGTCGGCAGATTTGACGAAAAGAACATTGGCAAATGATTAGCTTCGACCATTATTTTTCTTCCTTTTGTACCTGTTTTGGTTAATTCGGCCCTTCTTGGTATAGCTAACTCCATATTTTAGATACCTCAGATAAACTTACAGAATCTTTCATAGGACTCAATTTAGATGTGCTCGAACCACGTAACAGTTCTTCATCTTCATTTTGCCATCCATGTTGTTGTTCATTTCGTTCAACACCTTGTTGTTGTCCATTTCGTATTTCACGTTGTTCATTTTGTCCTCCACGACGTTGTTGTCTATTTCGTGGTCCACTTTGTTCATTGTATACTCCACGATGTTGTTGTCCATTTCGTGGTCCATTTTGTTCACCAGGTTGTTGCCAATTTCGTGACCCAACTTGTTGTTGCTCATTTCGTGGCCCAAAACTTTCTTTATATTCGTTTCGTGCCCTATTTTCCTGGTGCTCATTTCGTCTCCCACGTTGTTGTTCATTTTGTTCCATATATGGTTTTGGATTACTTTGTCCCAAACGTGTTTGATTATTAAACTGCCTACCAGGTGGTTCATAATTTTGTCTATGCGGTTGTCGATAACCTTGGGTCGGTTGAGGCCGATTGTGTTGCCTAAACTGCCGTCTATTATTATCTTGTGCAGACGATTGATAATTATTTTGCTGTTGATGATATGAACCTTGTTCATTCTGATTTTGCCGAGATTGCGTATTAAATTTCATTTCTACCATTTTTCACTGTTTACTCTTTCTTACTTTATAATCTTGCTGTTGTTTTTAATTTCCATTTGAAGAAAAGTTGCATTTATATACTAGTTTTCAATTTACAGTTGGTAAATAATTAAAAAAAAAAAAAATTCCAAGAATCAAAATTGTTTATAAGTTTCCAAGTTTTGATTTAAAAAATTGGATGTGACCATCCCTATGACCTCATCATACTTTAACTAAATATTAAAAATAAAATTAATTTTTAATAATAAAAAGGAAAAACATATTTTCTATTAATCAATTTCAACCAAAATCTAATCTGTCTCAGTCGAGGGATACAAAATCCCAAATTTGGTTTAGAAATTTCTATTCGTTTTTGAGGTAGAATTATAATTATTATAAAAATAACTCACATTTAAATTATAACGCGCCAATTAACAGCCTTTTTTAAATATTTTTAAATTTTCAGTACACAACTTAACCAACATTTACGCCTGCGCAATCGTACACTTGGCTCGTTTAAAATTAGCGCCATTCTTTTAAATATCGTCAATTTTATCTAAAACCTATAAAACACTTCATTTGTTTAATAATATTGCATAGTTTACTTAACAAAACTTAGATTACATAAAATGGCAACAGTGTAAAAATGTTTTTCCAATAAATTTAATTATGATAACGCGCGATTTTTAAGCTTTCAAAGCAATTGACGTTGTTTATACAAAAATGCAGATTTATTTTTACGATTAAATAATTTTTGAAAATTAAACATTTGCAAAATATTATAAAACTCGAATGTAAAAAAAATCTACGCATGTGCAGGGCTGGGGGGAAGTAATTTTAAGCCCGCACCTGGAAAAGGGAATCAGGGTAGGCGGTAGGGTTTTGTTTCATTTATTTTAATTAAGAAATCCACGTTCATAGGCTAACGTCAATGATGTCAATCTGTCATTCTTGAGGAGAACAGTATCGAAACAATTGGCGGCTTTCTATGTGTGTCAGGTGTAACAATTACACCCCTGCTAGAATATAAATCAAAAAAATTATCACGAAATCGAAAACAAAAATGCGAACTAACTGATTAAATGTCAAATTTAAAGAACACATCTTAAAAGCCCAAACTAGAAAACATGGTTTTAAAACCAGGGTTTGGGGGGTCTGGAATCCCTTCAATTGTAAAAAATAAATTTTCAAACTTATCTACCGTAGATCATAGTAAGCCGAAACTGACAAGGTTGTGCGGCCTGAAGGCCGCACTGATAGGAATGACTGTGAATTCACTCCGCATGTTTGTTACATTGTTAAATGGTGGCTGATTATGAGCTACGAACGAACCGAGGTGGATTAAACTCCACCCTAATAAATGCTTCGCCACCCAATAATCTCACAAAATTTTAGGTTTTTGCCGTATAAGCAATTCAACACACATGCAATGCGTTATTTCTTTGTCAGGGACGCATTCAGGTTTGGGAGAAGCTAAAAGGCTCTAATTCCCCCCCCCTCCCCAAAGACGTCAGTTTTTAGTTTGCAGCTCTGCTAAAAGCATATTTTGGGGAACTGCAGTTCTCTCCCAAAGAATTTGAAAAGTGGAAAAATAATACGTTACAGTAATAAATAAATTAATACAATAGAAGGAAGAATAATATCTTCCCCCCTTCCCTATGAAAATAAACTTCCAAGCTTATCTACTGTACAATTGAAGATTTTAGTAAGTCGAGACTGCCAAGGTTGTGCGGCCTGAAGGCCGCACTGATAGGAATGACTGTTAATTCACTCCGCATGCTTGCTCCATAGCTAAATAGTGACTGATTATGAATTACAAATGAGGTTATCCAAACCCCATCCTAATAATTGCTCCGCCACTCAATAATATCACAAAATTTTAGGTTTTTGCTCTACAAGCAATTCAACACACATGCAGTGCGGTATTATTTTTGGCAGAGGCGCACTTAGGTTTGGGAGAGGCTAAAAAGTCCTAATCCCCCCCCCAAAGACGCCAGTTTCTAATTAATTTTTTGCGGGAACTGCAGCCCTCTCCCCAAAGCATATGAAAAGTGAAAGGAAATGCAAAAAATAATATGCAACAGTAATAAATAAATTAATAATATAGCGGGAAGATTATTTCTTCCCCCCCCCTATAGAAATAAAAAATCAAGTTTACTACTAATCATCTAAAACAAAATTTATCACCTCTTTTTTTGCAAAACAGACAATCATTCATAAATTTATTAATACTGGCGTCATTTTGTATTTCAGTATGTTCCAGCGGAAATAACTGATCTAGCAAATACATAGGTAATCATCTTTCGAATTAGCTTTAAGCTTTTTGTTCTATACACTGCAAGAATGTTTTAGGTAAATTTCTTTTTGGTTAAAATGTAATAATTTTTGATAATTGCTTTGATTACGTGGTATCAGATGAGCAAACCTTATGAGAGTTACTATACATTCTAAACAGTGAACTGCAATAGGATTTTTAGGATTTACAATTTAGTATCCACACCGCAGTGATGATGTTTTGAACTCATTGGCGTATTTAAAAAATACCTTTGGGAGGGGCAAACCAGATTATTTTTCAGATTCTCGTTAATCCATTCATGCGCGTCAATACAACTGCCAAAATTCAAAAAAATTAATTTAAACTTATTTCAATCTTAAACTTATTTCAATTTTAAACCGCGTGGTAAACATTTTTTAACACGGAGGACTTCAGGATACAATCCGAAACATCTTTATACGCCACTGTTTGAACTACATAAGGTATTTCCAAAGTTCCAGACGGTTTGCTTATCTGATACTAGCCAAAAGCAATAACATTTATTATTATATGCCGACACACAATCTTGTGCTGTTTTAATTGGACTAAGGTCGGCATAGACAGTCTTGGCCAAGTAGTTAAAGCGATCAACTACTGATGCAAAGACATCCGGTTCGATCCGAGGATTCTAGAAAGAAAAAATTTTCTTTCTGACCCTTTCTATCTATGACCGTCTCCCGTGCTTCGGAGGGCACGTAGAGCCCCCGGTTTCTCTGAGTTGATGACTGCCAGCATCAACAATAAAAAAGGTTACAGGCACATTCCCCAACCCGAACTTAGCAACCATGGGGTCTTAATGCTTAAACCTTTCTCTTAGAGAAAGAGGCTAAAGTCCTGCAGTGGGAAAAGGGCTGACAAAGAAAAAGGTCGGCATTCTATAACTAAATAATCCTTTCACCAAAGGAAAAGCTTTAAAGGCGGTTTGAATCCTGGCCTGGGTGATTTTCTCTCTTGTGCCACGATTCGGATTCCACGTAAACCTGTAGGTCCAGTGCAGTTGCTACGGCCGTGCGGAATGATTTTGCCAGAGCATAAAGCATGCTGCCGTTTGCCGACATAATAAAAATATTTCGACATAAAATGAGTATTTTTTATAATGCAAAAATATTTAATAAATTTATTATTGTGTTCTCTACATTCTCCAAAAATTTGAAGTAAATCCGTCAAGCCGTTTTCGAGACGAGTTTGTTCTAGTGAAAAATCCTAAAAACCCACCCATAATGCATTTTTCTCGTTGTAGCTCCAAGAGAATAAAAGATCTTGATTATGTATTATGTTGGCCGGAAGGATTTAGAGAAGATTTAGCAAATAGATTTAGAGAATAGAAACCTCAAAATTAGAGCAGGGCTATCTTGAACAAATAAGTAGAATATTTAAAAAACTTATATTTTAATACATTATTGTACAATAATTATAATTGTAAAACAAGTATAGAGGATTCTAAATTAGTGGCCACTTGCCCTTAATAATAGTGTTTTAATTTTATAAAAAAGTTGGCCACCGTTCCAGATTCTGTGTTCCTCAAAGTATGAAATAAAAAATTAATTTATTGCAAAATTACAATATTGCTGTTATTAATAAATACAACTTACAAAAAATTGCAAATTGTATACATTTTCGATGACGCTGCCATCTATTACTCAAAATAGTAAGTATTTCATTTATCTTCTAGTTTAGTATTTATTATGTAAGAACCACCATTTCTCAGTAAAATATTTTATTTACATAAACAGATTAAGGTCGGAATTATTTACTTGTCCGTTATGTCAATTCTTTTAAAAAATGGTAAAATCTAGTTTACACCCAAAATTTTACATGAAAACCAAGCTTTACCTTCATGAAAGATCCCTTCACAAGCGACAAGTTACAGAATACCAACTTAAGCTTACAAAATATAGTTTTCCTCTTTTAATAAAATTCAAAATAGAAAACATATAAAAGTACTTCTTTAATTAATTGTTTGCTTTAGCCTTACTAATAACTTCTCTCGAAATAATTATGCGTTGAATTTGTGCAGTTCCTTCATAAATTTGATAAATCTTTGCATCTCTCATCAATTTCTCCACTGGATATTCGGTATTAAACCCAGCTCCACCAAACACTTGACAGCATCAGTTGCACATTTATTAGCAACATCAGCACAGTAACATTTTGCAATTGCAGCTGAAAATGTATTTTTCTTCCATTATCTACATCCCATGCAGATTTCATCCAGGATAGTCTTCCAGTTTCAACACCAACTGCCATATCGGCCAAAATAAATGCAACCGCTTGATGGTAAGAAAGAGGCACACCAAGGCTTTTCGTCGTTTGCATACTTTGAAGCTTCATCTAAGCACCTCTGAGCTAATCCAACAGCTCCGGCAGCAACCTAAAATTTCAGTTTTGACAAGACAAAATTTTAAAAAAAAATAAAATTACCGGTGGTCTGGTATTATCGAAAGTTCCCATTGCAATTTTAAATCCAGCACCCTCACCGAGAAGAACATTTTCCTTGGGTATCCTCACATCTTCAAATGTTATTCCACGTGTGTCCGATGCACGCTGTCCCATATTTTGTTCCTAGAGCAAAGAAATGGCAATAGAGAGTTGAAAACACAACAAAACACGTCACACCTTTCTTCCTGGAACAACTCCTTCCCAATCACGTTCAACGATAAAACCAGTAAAAGCTTTACTTGCTGGGGCTTTAGGATCTGGATTAGTACGAGCCAACACAAAATACCAATTAGCAACTCCTGCATTTGTAATCCACATTTTCTGTCCGTTCAATATCCACTCATCACCTTTCTTCACTGCCTTAGTTTTGACTCCATTTACATCTGAACCAGCACCGGGTTCGGTTACTGCATAAGACTAATACAAAATTCTTCTTCGAGTGCCATACACTTTACAGTGCGTAGGCGATCAACTTAGCCGAAGCCAAGCTGACCTTACTAGGATTATAATTAATGGGTGGTTTCTCGTTGCCTTCCCACAGTCCAAAGATTGATATCGGACCCCAAACCCCATTAGGGTGGGGTTTGGATAACCTCATTTGTAATTCATAATCAGTCACTTTTAGCTTTTAGCTATGGAGCAAGCATGCGGAGTGAATTAACAGTCATTCTATCAGTGCGGCCTTCAGGCCGCACAACCTTGGCAGTCTCGACTTACTAAAATCTTCAATTGTACAGTAGATAAGCTTGGAAGTTTATTTTCATAGGGGAGGGGGGAAGATATTATTCTTCCTTCTATTGTATTAATTTATTTATTACTGTAACGTATTATTTTTCCACTTTTCAAATTCTTTGGGGAGAGAACTGCAGTTCCCCAAAAATATGTCTTTTAGCAGAGCTGCAAACTAAAAACTGACGTCTTTGGGGAGCGGGGGGGGGAATTAGAGCCTTTAGCTTCTCCCAAACCTGAATGCGTCCCTGACAAAGAAATAACGCATTGCATGTGTGTTGAATTGCTTATACGGCAAAAACCTAAAATTTTGTGAGATTATTGGGTGGCGAAGCATTTATTAGGGTGGAGTTTAATCCACCTCGGTTCGTTCGTAGCTCATAATCAGCCACCATTTAACAATGTAACAAACATGCGGAGTGAATTCACAGTCATTCCTATCAGTGCGGCCTTCAGGCCGCACAACCTTGTCAGTTTCGGCTTACTATGATCTACGGTAGATAAGTTTGAAAATTTATTTTTTACAATTGAAGGATTCGGACCCCCAAACCCTGGTTTTTTAAAAACCCTGTTTTCTAGTTTGGGCTTTTAAGATGTGTTCTTTAAATTTGACATTTAATCAGTTAGTTCGCATTTTGTTTTTGATTTCGTGATAATTTTTTTGATTTATATTCTAGCAGGGGTGTAATTGTTACACCTGACACACATAGAAAGCCGCCAATTGTTTCGATACTGTTCTCCTCAAGAATGACAGATTGACATCATTGACGTTAGCCTATGAACGTGGGTTTCTTAATTAAAATAAATGAAACAAAACCCTACCGCCTACCCTGACTCCCTTTTCCAGGTGCGGGCTTAAAATTACTTCCCCCAGCCCTGCACATGCGTAGATTTTTTTTACATTCGAGTTTTATAATATTTTGCAAATGTTTAATTTTCAAAAATTATTTAATCGTAAAAATAAATCTGCATTTTTGTATAAACAACGTCAATTGCTTTGAAAGCTTAAAAATCGCGCGTTATCATAATTAAATTTATTGGAAAAACATTTTTTACACTGTTGCCATTTTATATAATCTAAATTTTGTTGAGTAAACTATGCAATATTATTAAACAAATGAAGTGTTTTATAGGTTTTTAGATAAAATTAACGATATTTAAAAGAATGGCGCTAATTTTAAACGAGCCAAGTGTACGATTGCGCAGGCGTAAAATGTTAGTAAAGTTGTGTACTGGAAATTTAAAAATATTTAAAAAAGGCTGTTAATTGGCGCGTTATAATTTAAATGTGAGTTATTTTTATAATAATTATAATTCTACCTCAAAAACGAATAGAAATTTCTAAACCAAATTTGGGATTTTGTATCCCTCGACTGAGACAGATTAGATTTTGGTTGAAATTGATTAATAGAAAATATGTTTTTTCCTTTTATTATTAAAAATTAATTTTATTTTTAATATTTAGTTAAAGTATGATGAGGTCATAGGGATGGTCACATCCAATTTTTTAAATCAAAACTTGGAAACTTATAAACAATTTTGATTCTTGGAATTTTTTTTTAATTATTTACCAACTGTAAATTGAAAACTAGTATATAAATGCAACTTTTCTTCAAATGGAAATTAAAAACAACAGCAAGATTATAAAGTAAGAAAGAGTAAACAGTGAAAAATGGTAGAAATGAAATTTAATACGCAATCTCGGCAAAATCAGAATGAACAAGGTTCATATCATCAACAGCAAAATAATTATCAATCGTCTACACAAGATAATAATAGACGGCAGTTTAGGCAACACAATCGGCCTCCACCGACCCAAGGTTATCGACAACCGCTTAGACAAAATTATGAACCCCTGGTAGGCAGTTTAATAATCAAACACGTTTGGAACAAAGTAATCCAAAACCATATATGGAACAAAATGAACAACAACGTGGGAGACGAAATGAGCATCACGAAAATGGGGCACGAAACGAATATAAAGAAAGTTTTGGGCCACGAAATGAGCAACAACAAGTTGGGTCACGAAATTGGCAACAACCTGGTGAACAAAATGGACCACGAAATGGACAACAACATCGTGGAGTATACAATGAACAAAGTGGACCACGAAATAGACAACAACGTCGTGGAGGACAAAATGAACAACGTGAAATACGAAATGGACACCAACAAGGTGTTGAACGAAATGAACAACAACATGGATGGCAAAATGAAGATGAAGAACTGTTACGTGGTTCGAGCACATCTAAATTGAGTCCTATGAAAGATTCTGTAAGTTTATCTGAGGTATCTACAAATATGGAGTTAGCTATACCAAGAAGGGCCGAATTAACCAAAACAGGTACAAAAGGAAGAAAAAATAATGGTCGAAGCTAATCATTTGCCAATGTTCTTTTCGTCAAATCTGCCGACAGCCATTCATTATAATGTAGAAATTGGACCAGATAAGCCGAAAAACCTTGTAATAATGGCAATGGAACAGTTCAGAAAGCAAAACTATCCAGGTCGTTATCCCGCTTATGATGGCAGAAAAGTTTATACAGTGCCTCGCCTTTACCGATCCAAAATGGCATTAAATGCGAGGTAAAAATAATGGAAGATGATCGAGAGAACATTCAATATTGTGGTTAAGCAGGTGGCTACTATCGATTTAAATGTTTTGCGAGAATATTTTAAAGTCATGGGTGGTGGTCTCACAATGAAAATTCCAGAAGAAGCAATTCACTGCTTAGAAGTAGTTCTCAGATGCGCAGCTTCTAGAGGATGTACTTCGGTAGGCCAGACGTTTTTTACTCGGCCACGAACAATAATGGATTTAGGTGACGGTATGGAAATGTACAGTGGAATTTATCAATCTGCAATTCTTGGTTGGAAACCATTTCTGAATGTGGATGTAGCACACAAACCGTTCCTAAATCTCTTAATATTGTCGATTTAATGAATGAGTTTTGCGGTGATAAATTCCTACCTCAAGGTATGAAGAAAGTGGATAAATTTTTAAGAAATTTAAAAGTTCGTCATGAAATACCCGGCATAAGTTCTTCAAAGCGTATTAACCGAGTAAATCAATTAGATAAAAATGCAAACGAAGCTCGTTTTAAGAATGAAAATGGTATAGAAATGACTGTTGCTGAATACTACATTAAAGTTAAGAAATATAAGCTTCGACATCCAGAATTTCCTTGCCTTTGGGTGGGCAGTAAACAAAAAAGGATTTTATATCCTGCAGAATTGTGTACGCTGGTAGAAAATCAAGTTACTAACAGAACCATGACTCCAATTCAAACTAGTAAAATGATCAAATATGCAGCGACGTCGTCTACCGTACGCAAAATAAAATAATGGCTTCCGTCAAAGCTTCGAATTACAATAATGACAAAACCGTAAACGAATTTGGTATTAGTGTTGGCGATCAATTTGTTTCGATAGAGGCGCGTTTTGGACCCACCAAAACTTCAATACCTGCAGTCTTCTGTTGTACCAAGAAGAGGTGTTTGGCGTGCTGAAAAATTTAAAAAATCAAAAGCTCTAAGTAATTGGGCCATGTTATGTGTTGAAAATCGCACTCGTGAAGGACAATTGCAATCATTTGCAGATAAAATGATCACTCAAGGAAAAATAGTTGGCATGAATATTGAACGGCCATCCTCCATAAAATCGTAAGATTGTCGTACCAAAGGGCTGAAGACGAATTAAAAAGAGAACTTTCTAGCCTTAGAGATATGAATTTGGTTGTGGTCGTTATTCCGGAAGATAAAAGTACCTACGCTAATGTAAAACGAGTGGCAGAATTACAAGTTGGTGTATTGACTCAATGTGTTCGTAGTAAAAACGTTTTCAATGCGAAAGATACGATAATTGCAAATATTTTGTTGAAAGTTAATGCCAAGTTAAACGGAGTTAATCATAACCTCTTCAATACACCTTTCTGTCTTAGAAAACCATGCATAATAATGGGTGCCGATGTAACTCATCCAAGTCCAGAAAGTAATGGAATGATACCAAGTGTAGCTGCTGTCACCGCCAGTCACGATCCTAAAGCTTTCCAATATAATATCAGTTGGCGTTTGCAACCACCTACTCAAGAAATTATTACGGATTTAGCTAACATTGTTAAACAGCATTTAATTTTCTTTTACAGGAAAAACAGCGTTAAGCCCGAACGTATAATTTTCTTCAGGGATGGAGTGTCTGAAGGTCAATTCCAGGCTATACTTCAAGAAGAAGTGATGGCTATACGCAAAGCATGTTTGATGTTAGAAAAAGATGGAACGTATCAGCCTGCAATAACATTTATTGTGGTTCAAAAACGTCATCACACCCGTTTGTTCCCGAAGAATCCACAGGATAGCGAAGATAAAAATTTGAACGTCCCCGCTGGTACCGTCGTGGACACTACCATAACACATCCAACCGATTTAGATTTTTACTTGGTGTCTCATGCAAGTATTCAAGGCGTAGCTAGACCAACCAAATATCGTAAATTATGGGACGATTTTGGTATGAACGAAGACGAATTACAGGAATTGACTTATCATTTGTGTCACATGTTTACGCGTTGTAATCGTTCCGTTAGTTATCCTGCACCCACTTATTATGCCCATTTGGCAGCTACTCGTGCAAAAATATATTGCGAAGGAATAAATTTGACTATGAACGATGACTTGGAAGATATGCAAAGAAAACTTGCAACTAAAAAGGAAATTGTCTCTGATTTACCCATGTACTTTGTATAATTAACCCATTTGTGAAGCTTATGTTGCTCTATCAGTAATATAAGTTAATTTATTTTGATAATTTTTTAAATTTTACTTTTATTATATTTTCAATAAAGTAAATTTTGTCATAGATATTAATAATTGCATTTATTCACAAATCAGCAGGTATAAAATTAAATAAAACATGAAAACATTCAATGATAAGTCAGTAGTTTTTTAATCAAATTTAATTTTCTGTTTTGATCGGTTTTATTTTAGAGTTGCAGAAATTCAAGAAGGTGCTGAATACAGCGTTACATTTAATGCAGGGTGAAATGAATTATCTTTGGTGGTTTTATTAACTAGTGATTTTCCAAACGTGAAACCACTGACCACTGAGAAAAAATGTGTACTACAAATTTGCATTTACAATAATTTGCAAAAATTTGCAAATCATTTCAAAATTTACAAATAATTTCAAAATTTACACATATTTGCAAAAATTTACACACATTTGCAAAATTTTCAAACAATTGCAAAATTTGCAAACAATTTCAGACATTTACAGCCATTTGCAAAGATTTACAGGCATTTACAAAAATTTACAGGCATTTGCAAAAATTTAAAAACATTTGCAAAATTTGCAAACAATTGCAGAAATTCGCAAACAATTGCAAATCATTTTTACAAAATCATGTACACCAAATATACTAGGTGGTCAACCCTCCGGATGGATATATTTGTCTAGACCTACAACAAATTATTCGACTGACGGCATTATCTGATTTTTAAATTTTAAATTAAAATTTTTTATTAATTTCTTCATTTTACCATTAACTTTTTGACGTCACCTGGTAACTAACGCAAATTTCTGCCAAAATATAAAAAAGAGGGCGCCACAACGTTATGTCTTTTAAAAACGTGATCCGAAATTTTACATCAGCTGCTTGTCAAAATGCGTTATGGAAGTAATTTAAGCTTCAATAATTTTCATCACAAAATGTGTTTTAGTAGATGTGTACGTTCTAGGTTCTAGTTAATTTAAGCAAATTAGTAAAATTTTCTTTCAAAAATTGTATAGGTTACCTGTTAAATTTTTATCGATACCTGTTAAATCGTTTTCTGTTAAAATAATTTATTAGTTTATACATAAATATGATATGGCAAAAAATGGAGCAAATGGACGTGATTTTATTGCACCAAAAAATTATTTTTCCCAAATACACTGGAAGGAGTTTGTCTGCGGATGGGGTGCCGCTTGCATTAACATAACGATTACCTATCCTGTGAACAAGATTATATTTCGACAGGTGCGTAACATATATAATTGAAGATACTTAATTAAACTGCACTAATTACAGATGTTACATCGAGTAAAAATTTACAGTGCTTTTATGCAATTACACAATGAAGGAATTTACTACCTATATCGTGGGATGTTGCCGCCTATGTGTCAAAAAACCTTATCGTTGTCGATCATGTTTGGAGTGTACGAAGAGGTGAGGAGGCCGTTAATGGATGTCGTCGAAGTTAATCCCTATTGTGCTAAAGCTATTGCGGGTTTGGTGGCTGGTTCAACCGAAGCTATGTTAATGCCTTTCGAGAGAATTCAAACTTTGCTGGCCGATTCGGCATACCATAAACATTTTAGAAATACTTTTCAAGCATTTCAAATTGTAGGCAATACTTACGGTTTTAGAGAATATTATAGAGGCTTAGTACCAATTTTATGTAGAAACGGACCTTCTAACGTCTGTTTTTTTATAATGCGTGATGAAATTCACAAAAGAATTCCAAAAACAGATTCGGTGATGCGGCAAACGTTAAGCGAATTTTTGTGTGGTGCCATGATAGGTGTTACTTTATCTAGTATTTTTTATCCACTAAATGTAGTTAAAATTGCAATGCAAAGCCGCTTGGGCGGTGAGTATCAAAATTTGTTCACCGTTTTTCGTACCTTGTATAAAGAGAGGGGTGGAAAAATTAGATATTTTTATTATGGAGTTAATGCTAACATTACAAGGGCATTTTTTAGTTGGGGTATTATGAATACGTCCTACGAACATATTAAAAAATTTTTAAATAAAATTGAAAAAGACAAGAGTTAATATTTTATCAGATATGTGTGTTATTTTGTTTTTAATAGTAGAGATGTTGTCGAGAGTTTTTAATTATTATTAATGTTGTGAATTGTACCATACCGTTTCGTTTCTATAATATTAAATTATGTTCTGTAAAATGCACTATTCCATTTTAAGAAGACACAGGGATTATTTAAGACTGGTTTTTATTTTAGTTTGTGTTTTAAATCTGAAAGTGTACCAATTGTTATTCACATCGAAAGATTATTTACAGTAAAGTTTTGTGATTGTCCGTAAGTTTTGTGTTCACCTATGTCAACAATAAACACCAAATTTGCCTAAATTGAAAAAAAAAGACTAACTTGTACTTAAAGTTGGCATTACATATTTGGGTTTTAGAATAACGTTTGACAATATTTTAGTATGCAAGAGCAACCACTTGTTTTAGATTTATGTATGTAATTGTAAATTGCCATAAGTTTAACATGTAAAAATCTAAACAACACAGAGTAATTTGAATTTCAGCAGAGTGTAAAGTTTAATAAACTAAATGTTTTTGCTCGTCAATAAACAATATTACAATGAAATGAATTTTATTCATTCCCAAGGCTCGGAATGAAAATTTTCTCAAAAAACGTTACCTGTACCCCAGCCAAAAGTAACTCGAAAAGTTTTATTTTTACTTGTGTAAAGAAGGAAATGAAAAGTTTATTTCACAATTTTAACAAAATCAAATTCAGCAAAAACACTTTCATTTTTGCATCAATGACAGGATTCCCACAGAATTTTCCAAAACAAATTCACTGACTTTCAGGTTTTCCCTGATCAAAATTGACTTTTCGAAACTTGATAAACAAAAATCAAATATGGGTCAATTTATTTTACTAAAAACAATTGAATTGTTAAACAAAACAGTTGCACTTTTGGTATTTTGATATTAGCCTTTTTCATAAAACAGTTGAATTGTTTGTTTTAAAAAAAATTAAATTTTTGGACCCAAAAAGCTGAAAATTTTGGAACCACAAATTGATTGAACAAAAAAAAACAAAAATTTAATTATTAAAACCAAAATAATTGAATTGTTGCACAAATAGCAAAAATTAAAGGAACCCAAAACAACTTTAATGATTGAACAAAACAGCTGAATTATTGGGAACAGAACAATTGAATTGTTAAAAAGACATTAAAAGGACTAATTGAATTGTTAAACAAAAACCCAAAGAATTAATTTAAAACAAAACTAAATTTCAATTCAAAAATACTTAAATTATTGAATAAACCAGCTGAATTATGGAATCACACAGCCTAATTATTGAAAAAAACAGTTGAATTAATGAATAAAATTGAAACGTTAAACAAAAACAAACAAAAAATTATTAAATTAAAACCCAAATTTCATTTTAA
The DNA here is from genome assembly GCA_036346125.1 of Lycocerus yunnanus. NCBI lineage: Eukaryota > Metazoa > Arthropoda > Insecta > Coleoptera > Cantharidae > Lycocerus > Lycocerus yunnanus. The sequence continues at coordinate 3,329,015 of JARFIX010000050.1, forward strand.
GCCAAAAATTTGAATTTTGAATAAACCAGTTAATTTAAAGAATCCCCAAAAGCCTAATTATGACAAAACAGATTTAATTATTTTGAAAAAACAGTTAATCGTTAAACATAAAAGTTGCATTTGTGAACAAAACAATTGCATCGTAGAACCAAAAACAAGAAAATTATTAAACCAATTACATTTTCATACCAAAAAAATTTGAATTTCTGTATAAACCAGTTAATTATTGAACCAAACAGCTGACTAATTGAACAAAAGAGTTGAACTTGCATTTTTGGACAAAACTGTTACAATGTTCAACAAAAAAATTGAATTATTAAACCAAAAACAATTAAAAACGTTCACAGCGAACTTCTCGAAACAAATTTTGACTTCTCATCATAAAAATTCGTCAATTTTTCCTACACTCAAAAAAATCCGTTCTTACCGGTTAGAATATTGTTTTTGAAATTGACTTTAAGAATGAAACAAAATTTAAGAATATCATTACAAAAAACAATCAGTAATCTGATATCCTAAGTTAAGAATGCTTTGTTTGAATTTAAAAACGTTGCCATGATTGGTTCTATTTCAAAAGCGGTAAGAATCTATTTCTTTGCGTGTGACTTTTCGATACTTGGTAAATTTTAAATTGAATCGACCAAAGAAAATGCATCCTAATATTATAATATAGACAACCAGCTTAATACAAATTTAAAAATAAAATTTTATTTTATTAAATTTATTTGCATTGCTATTTTCTTTACATTGCCACATCTAATTACCAAATTTGTAAGCGGCCTTTCGGCGCAGGCATTAATAAACGTCACACGTTAGCCTCTTGTTGTATAATATACTATTTTTTGTTTTTATAAAATTGAATATTTATAATACATACCCACTATTATATTGAAATTTCACAATCTTTTGTACGTTTTTTGTGATCTGCAGTAACCTTCAAGGTTAGATAGTATTAGATCAAAGAGATCAAATTCCGTTTGGTCCACTTAACCTCAAATTGTTAAGTCTCTCCAGATAATTTGTATGCGATTACTCGGAACGTTATTCAAGGTACTTATCCAACAAATTTTATTATATAAATCATTTTAATAAAACTTTGCAGATGCCGATTAACGAATTAAATTCATATAAAATCTTTGGTGGTTACCAAAAAATTTTTTCGCATGAATCAACAGAAATTGGTTCTAAAATGCAATTTTCGGTCTTCCTTCCACCGCAATCGGAAGAACGAAAAGTACCCGTAATTTATTGGTTGTCTGGTCTCGAATGTAACGAAACTAATTTTATTATGAAAGCTGGCGCTCAACGGTAAGCATTTCTGCTACCCCGAGACACTTTCATTTTTGTGTTATTCTGTAGGTATGCATCTGAACATGGTGTTATACTGGTTTGTCCCGATACCTCGCCTAGAGGATTAAACCTACCGGTGAAAAAGATTCTTGGGATTTAGGCGAAGGAGCTAGTTTTTATTTAAACGCCACTCAAAAACCGTGGAGAAAAAATTATCGCATGTTTAGTTATATAACTTCCGAGTTGATTAGCGTTATTAACGATAATTTTGCATCCATTGAAGGAAAACAGTCGATAATGGGCCACAGGTAAGATAAACCAACTTTATTACGTCTTGCATGAAACATTGGTTTTCAGCATGGGAGGTCACGGTGCACTAATTTGTGCTTTAAAAAATCCTGGATTATATAAATCGGTGTCTGCATTTGCCCCCATTTGTAATCCATCAATAGTTCCTTGGGGAATCAAGGCCTTTACTAATTATTTGGGTCCACAAGAAAGTGGAAATTGGCAGGAATGGGATGCAACGGAGATTATCAAATCTTACGGTGATAAGCCAATTGAATTATTTATAGATCAGGTAAATATTAACTATGAAATGAGAACTGAAACCGTAAACTTGCATTGTTTCAGGGAACCGCTGATAAATTTTATAGTCAATTATTGCCCGATAACCTAATACAGGCATGTCAGGATGCCCATCTACCGGCATATTTAACAAATCGTGAAGGATATGATCACAGCTATTATTACATTTCTTCATTTATTGGAGAACACATTGCTTATCATATGAAGCGACTGAAAGATCAAAACGAATAATTATTATAAAGAATAATTGTACTACACAAAATGTTTTTTAATTTTGTAAAATATTTCAAAATGAATAAAATTGAATATAATACTTGGATTGTTAATCTTAATGAGAGTTTCAAAACGTTTAAAAGATAATTCTCACTCTTATCGACACGTCAATAGGCAAAATAAGCACAAATTGTACAATTCAAGTGTTTCTGTGTGTTATACTTCAGAGGATGACTAAGAATCAGAAACATTTGTCTACTGTTCATCCTCGATTTGTGCAAAATTTTTATCTAATTATCTTTAAAAGGGAAATTGTATTTAGGCCATTGATGCCCGATTTCTTCACCTAGAAATATTTATTAGATAAACTAACGAAATAACCAATCGGATAGCAACAAAACAAAAAATTAGAAATATGATTGATTACTTCGTTAATTTATCTAATAGAAACGTTTGTTTTCTAGAGGTCCGGCGACCACAGGTTACGAAACCTGTAAACCACCACTTAATTAAATTAAAAATTAGTAGTAACAAGTATGACAAAGACACGCATAATTTAATAGATATATCTTACGAATATTTTCCAAATGATGATAATGTCTCGCACGCGTAACTCGTACATGGCCAGTATGTTCCTTCTCTATTCTCAAGATACTTGAGCAATTAAAGAACTCAACAAATATCTAATATGTACACCAAACATTTCTTTTCTTTATTTTTGTAAAATATTTCAAAATAAATACTCTATAATACACCATTATCAATAAAAGAGTATACATGTACACTATTTAATTGCTCCACGTAGATCATGCCAATATTGCAATATAGGTTCTCGATTCAACCACAAATGCTGATTACCCCAATACGACCAAAAGCTAAAAATAAAATATTAGAATAAACTATTTAAAAGTAAAAACTAGCTTACATTCCACACCCCATTCCACCTAAATGAGCTGCATGGTCAAAAATTTTCCATCCTAAAATAACGCCCGCCAAATCTAAACACACAGCCGCTTTGACCGCCTAAAAGGTTAGAAAAGTTGATGAATTGTTGTCAAGACGAAACTCAAAGCACTTACAGTTCCTGCAGAAAATGTTAAAAACGGTAGAAATATTAACGCCAATTGAGACTGAGGATATTCGGTACACACGTACCCTAAAATTGCCATTATTGCTCCCGACTGAAAATCGAGATCGTAAATTTCTTTAATTAAATATGTTAAATAGCTAACTTACAGCCCCTAAAGATAACCCAGGTTGTCTTGTTACAGTTTTATACAAGTAGCTTGTAAAACTTGAAATTACCCCGGCACTTAAGTATAATCCCAAAAATTGTTCTTTACCCAAGCTGGTAACGGCCGCTAAAAAATAAAGGTAATCAACAAACTTTAACAATAAAATCGTCTATTACCTGTGCTGCAACTGTGCAAAACAAACATATTGGCGAACAAATGAAAAGCTGAGTAATGACTAAAAGTTGATAACAACATGGGCCAACAATTTACTTTACTTGCAGGATTAGAACAGAAATATTTCACCATAATTGGCTGAAGTCTGGGTATTCTCCATGCGCCAAAGACTAAAATGTTAATAAACAAATCGGCACAAAGACCTTTTCACCGGCAGAAAGACGATTCCACCAAGCGTTTGCTTGTTTACGTAAGTCTCCCTGAAATTTATAGAATTACAAAACAAGTTTTAGTAAAAATGTTCTACGTACCAGTTTGTTGTGACCCTCTCTAGTTTGTCTGTGAAAATAACCCATGGGTTGTTTTAACATAGTTATAGCGTGCGACCTCATATTTTCGTATTGCCAAATTGCAGCACCGGTAAAACAGCCCACACTGAACTAAAAGCAACCACTAATAAAAAATTACTATAGGAAATGGGGCGTATTCCCAACGTACGGCAACTGTAAACCCGAACGGTTTCAATAAATTTGAAAATCTTGCATTTTGTACTTCAACATTAACATTCTCAAATGCCGAAGGAACCTTCATCGTGAAACCCTTATTTTCTTCGTGCACCCGTTTAAAACTTCTTGTACTATTATGTGGAATTCTTAAAATATCTTTTCGATTTTGTAAAAGCAAGTGTCTACTCGAACTAAAAAATTTCAAAAAAATATAACCTAAGAATGTCAACTAAATATTTCTTTTAGAGTTCTTACCGAATTTCGTTTATAATTAACATACGACTCAGTGCCATGTTTCTAAATTAAAAATAAATAATAATTCGGTGTTTTGTAAGCCACAAATTAAAAAAAAAATTTAATTGATCTCTTTTGACAAATCATAGGTTGGAACAACACATTTTACGAAGTGCGATCAAAAAGTACAAAACGTAAATATTTAAATTTGTTTGTACAGGATGTTTCTTAATATCATCAAAATACAAGAAACCTGGATTGGTTATACCTTGATTTATTCTAACTTTTGCGGATGTACTCCAATTTCAAATGATTATTTTGGATAGTCATGAATATCAAACATATATATTATTTTTGGCCACTTTCTGGCCGTCGCGAGAAAATCCGTCATAAAGCGATCGAAGTATAAGGAACCAAAATTAAGTTTAAAATTTACCATTGCAGATAAAGTCGGAAATAAAATTTAATTATAAGTGAAAAAATGATGAATTGGATGTTGAAACTAATATTTGGATAGATATTGGATGGATATTATAATGCATTTCCAAAGTGGCCCACAGGATCATTTCGGTTGGCCAAACCTGTTACACAGCGATACAAAAAATAATCCAGACCAATTTAATGCCCGTACTGTCGCTTCCAATCACTTTATTGAGCTTGTCCCTTAGACCGTGTTCGACTTGGACGCTTACGCGCTGTTAGGGACCAACGGACGCTAACGCTTATAGCACGCAAATTTTGACGTTCGACTTGGAAAATATGCGCTTACAACGCTCACGCTGACGTTCCAAATCGAACGATATGTTAGCACCATCAGCGCTGCAATTTAAAAGTGACAGTTGCTTAACCTATAAAACATTCAAACAATCTGAAATAATAATTGTTTTTAAATGCGATTACATTTTTAGGTATTTTTTCACAAATTAATAACTATTATTTCACACAACAATTTATTTTGGGTCAATTAATTTCATTTACAATCTTGTCACTAATTTTTTTTTATAAAAAATTGAGCGGTTAAAACAAGGGCAATAAATTATTGAAGTAATAATTAATATAGGACAACTAATTTTATGTTTAAATTTAAATATTGAAGTTAAATAGTAAACCTAAAATATTTAGGTTAACTTTAGCTTTCAAATAAATTCAAAAATAATTACAATTTTTACCACTACAGCGCCGCGCTTACGCTGCCCTACCTAAATGAAATTTGCGTTGTGAGCGTGAGAAAATGGCGAATCCATGACGTCACGGTTGCGTTTACACGGTGCTGTAAGCGCCAACATTTCAAGTCAAACGCTTAAGGTGACCATTTATTACGTGGGAAGTAGAGTAGAATACATACGTCATTGGAGGTGTGTCTAAAGAAAAATGTGTAATGATAATAGCGCCAAAATAATGCGCGGAATAGTTACAAAAGCATTCATCTATGCAAAAATAGGTGGCGCGATTGTAATACGTAATATAATATTTTGTATCTTATCGTATGAGATAAACTTGACCTTGTCAGTTTAGTGACTCCAAGTTGAAATCGGCACAATATAATTTAAGCTGATTGTCTTCATTCATCATCGAAATTCACAGCCCAAACTGCCGGAGCTAGAAAGCTGAAATTTTGGGTGCACCTAGAACGACCGTCAACGAGTCAGGGAAAATTCCAAAAACTTAAAAAAGGGCCCCTCACGAGGGGTTCCTATTTTTAACTTTTTTATTTACCGGTCGATTTTCGATTTTTTGATTTCATTTTGTTCTCTTAATCTTTTTATTTGCATTTATCGAAAAAAAAAACAGGGTCGTCGTTAACTTTTAAGGGATTTTATCGGTTTGAAAGTACGGATTATATTTAGCAACGTGTAGGCAAAACGGCGGGCGATAGAAAGTCGAAATTTTGCAAGAACGTGAGCAAGATAGGTCTAACGACGATAAAATTTTAAAAACTTGAAAAAAGGGTACCCCGCCATTTCGATGGGGTTCGAAACGATTACTTATTTTTGCTCCTAATTCCGTTATCCTAGCTCGAAATTTTGATTTCTTTTTTTCTACTTAGTCCTTACGAAGATTGCGATACTTAATTGGAAAAAAATAAGTACCTTCTCGCTTTAATTTTCCTGTTACAAGCTCCCGAAGGTTCAATTTTGTTTCCGAAATAATTGATTTTTGCCAACGCTCTGCGCGCCGTAATTTTGCACCAAATTTTAATTTCAATAAACCCTCGGCGAGACAAAAATTAAACCTACAAAAATGGTATCTTGACATTTTTTCCTAAAAAGTACCGTTTGTGCGCAATCACGATATACAAATATTAGAATTTGAACAATTTCGAGAAGGCATGCGGAACGTCGTAGATTCGCGCGGCCCTGCAAATTTATGTAAAACACAAAAACTATTAATTTTTAAATTACGCTAGCTTGCTAATAAGCTCAAATTTAATTGACTATCTCCCTCTGATGTCATAACTAGCCTGTCGACCAATCACGAGATCTAATTTCAAAAATGTACTCCAATCAGATTTCAATTTAGCGAGCATTTAAGGTGCCTAGTGAAATCTACCAATCACGAGTAAGATGATTAAATTACCGATCATTTTCGATAATTTTTTATAATCATGACGCACTATTATAAAGTTCTATTCCTTAATATACAAGCAAATTAATTATCGGGAGATAGTCCTCGGAATTTCCCTCTTGCATAGAATATTATCCTATTATTTGTTCTCTTACATATTTTCGATTGCAATCGGCCCTCGTCTGCGACTCGGGCCGATTGTTGTCGAAAATATGTAATCGAACAAAATGATCGATAATATTCTATGCACTTGGAAAATTATATATGAAAATCTCAAGTAAAAACAATTTACGACAATTTTTATACATTAAAAGTTACATTAAGAAAAAGAAATTGCGAAAAAACCAAAAACCTTTAATTATCAAACATTTGGAAAATAGTTATTTACATCACCAGCTGCATAAGTGATTTTTTTTGGGCAAGGAGGTTGTTTACGGGCCGAGGCAAAGCCGAGGCCCGTGATCCTCCGTGGCCATAAAAAAGCTTACGCAGCATGTGATGTATTAAACTTTTCCTACTACCGAACTCAAAATTATATAAAAAAGAAAACGATTATGATGTATAATATTATGACAGTACCTATACTTATTATTGAGTAGGCCGGTGTCATTTCAAAATTTGTTCACTAGCAACAATTAACAATTGACATGTTTGTTAATGAGACTCTCGTCTCACTCTTTGCTCATGCATACGTGTGCTGTAATGCGCAAGACTGAAGTTGTAAAATGTCTCGCACCCACGTGTAAATAAGCCAGCACCACAATATTTGGAATTTTTTCGTTTCAATTTTTTTTACTTTCCCAAAGGAAAGTATTTTAAATTGGAAGTGATTAGTATTTTCGTACAGTTCTAAATCGTTTATTAATTTATAAAAATAAATGTTTTAAAAAAAATTTTAGTTATTACTATAAACCTAGCAGTGAATGGGAAAGTCATGTGATGTCACATCAGATCTTTTCCAAATGTCAGAAATCTAGTATGTCGATGTGGGTTTGTCTAAGGCCCAGTTTTACAATAGTGGTATATACCAAGTATAACGTTATTCTACGAATAAGTGAGTAGTAAGCGTTTACATTCTCGGAATAAGCACAGAATAGGATAAAGTATGGTATAAGCGTTGGGATACTCTATTCCGTGCTGGGACCTAAGTATAACATTTTATGCTGATGTATAACCTTATATTTGCTCTAAACATTTTACATTTACCCGCTCACATAAGTCACGTTAAAATTTTAATTAAAAAAAATGAAAATTTCAGTGTTTAATTCAGATGAAGAAGATATGGAAATGTTTAATTTGATACCAAAAACGCGAAAGTGTAAAAGATTATCAAAAAGGTATATATTTTATTAAACTATTTTTTCGGTGTTTAATAATAACATATTAATTTCTTACAGAATTAATTACTTCGAAGTGTTGGATGACGACGAATTTTTTACCAGATTTCGTTTAAGAAAACATGCAAGCATGAATTTGTTAAACGAAATTCGCGATAAAATTAGCAGCAAAACCAACCGAAACCATGCAATATCTCCAGTTATAAAATTATTGCTAACTTTAAGATATTTTGCAACTGGCAGTATGCTTTTAGTAGCAGGTGATTTTGTGGGGGTCAGTAAATCGGCTGCATGTGTCGCTGTAAAGCAAGTAGCAGAAGCTATAGCAGGATTAAAAAATGCTTACATTGGCCTTCCTACCGATGCAGCACAGCGACGCCAAATGCATGCAAGATTTTATAGTAGAGCTTCGTTTCCATGTTTTCATGGAAACATTAAATGAAAACATGTCATTTAATTTATATCAAGTTTTCCCAGTTTTCTGTAGTTGCACTTGTTACAATTCTTTTAAGGTTATGAAATAAGTAAAACACGATCATATTAATTATTGATAATATGTATATTTAAAAAAGAATAAAAAAAACCAAAATTGTAAAAGAATTAAAATTAGTAAAAAAAACGAATTTTTGCCTGCTGTCTTGAGACAGAACGCCGTTTGTGTGACGGGCTTCGGGATGAACGCCGTCGAGACGTCGACGGACGCCGTCTTCCGGACGACACGAAAGGAGACCTATGGTTTCTCAATCTGAACCGTAGGTTTTTGGTCCTATTGGGATTCCTAAAAAATGAAAGTTTTTTTTTAATTTCTAAGGGTATTCATTTTGAACATTAATTGTAAAAATGACGAAAACCCCGCCCTGATGATTTTATTATGTTTTGAGAGTTTTTGGTTTTTCAATCCCCGTAAAACAGTTATTTTAAAAAAACCTTTTCTACAAAAAAAATTTAAGGTGGTTGCAGCGCTCCATTGGCATTTTCTCAAATCCATGTCAAAAATATGAAAATTACAAAATATAAAGTTAATGATTTATCATAATTGTAAAACAAATTTGAAAAAGATTGACCGTGTACCTTGCGAGATAATCAGATTTGAAATTTGTGAATGTAACATGTAATTTAGGAATTCAGTAAAAGTTTAGAATTTCCGTAAAATAAAATAGTTATGCCCATGTCAGACACATAAAATTAGTCTACATCTTACAAAATGCCAAAAAAAAATTAAAAATTTTGACCATCTGGTTTGTCCGTAAATAATTTTTGAATATGATGCAATTTGATTTCTGAAGAACCGGTTTGGCATCGTCGCATAAATTAAAAAAGTTTCATGTCAGTGTCAATTTTGAAATTAATATAATTTCATTATATAAATGTATGGCACTCAAAGAAGATATTTTCAATGGAAAGCTTTTATATTACTAATTTTAATAAAAAATAAAATGAATTTTAATAGAAAAATAAAAAATTTAAAATCAATAGAAAAAATTGGAAATCATGGGATTCGATCCAAGCATCATGTGTGTATGAGATCGGAAGTTAGATGGTTACGCCATACGCCTATCATCAATTCTTTTTACACAAAGTATAATTATGGAGAGTGAGGTAAATTTAGAAATTTTAAAATCTATTAATAGTATTACGTTAACGACAAAATATAATTATAATACAAATATGCACTTACTTGTAAACAGAATAATGACATTTACTTCACTTTTATTACAAAATGACATAACTGCAAGCGCGTCCTCTGTCCTCGTAAAGCTGCATTAAATATTACAGTTTACTTATCAATTCGGCTGCAAGCAGCTACAAATAATTTTTAAAACCTTGTAATTAAAATTTTTACACATTGATCAACAAAGATCTTTAAGTGGGGCGAGTTTTTTAAATGTTTTGGTTTTGTTTGAAAGATAATATATTGGCGGTTCCCCTAACGGCATTTTGATGATCATCAGGTTTAAAACGGCGTCAAAAATTAATAAAATCGGTGTAAAATTGTAGTAACAATTTTTCGATGATTTTCAAACTATTGTATTTTTAAAAGTAATTAACCGATCAACTAGAATTTTATATTAGGGTCGCCGTTGAAGTTTTATGTTTCGAAAAATTAAAAAAAAATTAAGAAATTCTTATTATTTTTTGATCTATCTTGAACGATGTCTTCGATTTTGTTCCCTATCTTTTCCTGTATAAGCGAGCTATACACTATAGGCAGGAGTTGCCCCAAAATCACAACCTTAAAGCGTTTACGTTTGCGCCAGTTCATAACAGCGCTGTAAGCGTCCAAGTCGAACACGGTCTTAATGTGTTCCCACAAAATTTGAATGATTGAATGCAACCGTAAATAGTCTGTTTTGTGAACGCAACCCAAGTATAAAAGCACCTGGAACGTAGCTACTAAACACTTCGTTTAATTAAAGTTTTTTAAAAATTAAAAAAATTCTTGATTCTAACAATCATAACATTTTTAAAAATTTTAAATTCAACATATTACGCATTACTGCGCGCGCCGTTTAACCTTTTTAACACGGCAACCGGCGTGCCACCAAAAAAATGATTGGTAGCACTGCTAATTAATTGTTTCTTGTTGACATTTGACAGTTTATGCGCAATCCAGATCCAACGCTTGTTGAAATACAAAAGTGACCAAAAAGTATTAAATAATTTTTACTTGTAGTGAGCGAATCTTCTTAATTTAGTTATAAATAATTTGTCTTATTAGTGTACGTTACTTGCGATAATTTTAATATTGGTGATGTTTAAAGTTTATTGCGTTCACGTTTGAACCTGTTGTAAGATGGCAAACGCAAATTTAGACAAAGATACTTTTAACCGACGACTGAAGAAGTTGTACTCGTCGTGGCAAAATGGGGAAAGCGAAAATGGATTTTCAAAAATGGATTGTTTGGTTGCATCGGTTGGAGTGGACAACGACACGGTATACAGTAAATCAGTTTCTTTACAAATTTGGCTATTAGGTTATGAGTTACCAGACACGATTATGGTACTTACCGACAAAACGGTATATTTTTTGGCTAGCAAAAAGAAGATTGATTTTTTACGATCTGCCGAAAATATCAAAGACGAGAATGGAGTTGTGGTTAAACTGTTGGTAAGAGATCGTACTGACAAAGATGAAGCTAATTTTAAGACTTTGATAAACGCCATTAAGGGCAGTAAGAATGGAAAAAATTTGGGTGTTTTTATTAAGGATAATTTTTCTGGAGAGTTTATGGATTCTTGGCGGTCTACCTTAAAAAAGGAGGAATTTAGTAATGTAGATATTTCTACTGCTGTTGCTTATTTAATTGCCCCAAAAGAAGAATCTGAAATAGCAACCATCAAGAAGGCTTGTATGGTGACTTGCGATGTTTACAGTAAGTTTTTGTATTACGAAATATTTGAAATTATTGACAAAGAAAAGAAGGTTAAGCATTTTAAATTGGCCGAAGGCGTGGAATCGGCTATTTCAAATAAGAAATACGTAAGTGGTGTAGACATTGATCAAGTGGAAATGTGTTATCCGGCTATAATTCAGTCAGGTGGAAATTACAATCTTAAATTTAGTGTTGTTAGTGATAAGAATAATCTTCATTATGGTACAATTATTTGCTCGGTGGGTACTAGATACAAATGCTATTGTTCAAACATCGTGAGAACCTTACTGGTAAACCCCAATGATGAAACTCAAAACAATTACACCATCTTGTTGAGCTTGGAACAAGAGCTTTTGAAAAACTTGACAGCCGGAGTTAAATTGTCGCAGGTTTATGAGGCCGGATACAATTTAGTCAAGAAGGAAAAGCCCGAGTTGCTGGACAACCTGACAAAAAGTTTCGGTTTTGCAATGGGAATAGAATTTCGTGAAAGTTCTATCATTATCGGACCTAAAACGAATTTGATTGTTAAAAAGGGGATGGTCTTTAATCTCAACTTGGGTTTCAATAATTTACAAAATAAAGAAGCCACCGATAAAGAGAGCAAAGTTTATGCTTTGTTTATCGGCGACACGGTAATGGTTAACGATGGAAGTCCAGCATCCTTTTTAACCAATATGAAGAAAAACATTAAAAAAATCGGATTTTTCTGGAAGGGCGAATCGGATGAAGAGCAGGAAGAAGAGAAAAAAGAAAAAGCGCCAAAGACCGAAATGGGACGTGGTAAACGAACTGCAGTAATCGAATCGAAACTTCGTTCTGAACATCCTTCTGAAGACAAGCGCAAAGAACATCAAAGAGAGTTGACCGAATTGTTAAACAAAAAGGCCAAAGAACGTTTGGAAAAACAATCTGGAGCCAAAGATGTAGAAAAAGTGCGCAAAAACGCGGTTTCTTATAAAAATGCCAATCAGATGCCACGTGTGACGGAAGTGAAGGAATTAAAATTGTACGTTGATCAAAAATACGAAACCGTAATATTTCCGTTGTTCGGAATTGCTGTACCCTTCCATATTTCGACCATTAAAAATATTTCCCAATCGGTGGAAGGTGATTACACGTACTTGCGTATCAATTTTTTCCATCCAGGTTCCACGATGGGAAAAAATGAAACCACCACTTATCAACAATCGGACGCTATTTTTGCAAAAGAAATTACGTACAGAAGTACGAATACAAAGGAACCAGGCGAAATTTCACCCCGTCTTCAAATCTCAACACAGCTTTTCGTTTGATAAAAGAAGTTCAGCGTAAATTTAAAACTCGTGAGGCAGAGGAAAAAGAGAAAGAAGATCTGGTCAAACAAGACACTTTAGTTCTTTCTCAAAATAAGGGTAACCCCAAGTTGAAAGATTTGTTTATACGGCCAAACATTGTCACCAAACGTATGACTGGTTCATTGGAAGCTCATTCTAACGGTTTTAGGTAAGCATTACTGTGTTAAGATTTTGATTATTTGATTTTACACTTTTCTCTTGATTACAGATACACATCAGTGCGTGGAGACAAGGTTGACATCTTGTATAACAACATTAAAAATGCATTCTTCCAGCCGTGCGACAATGAAATGATCATCCTGCTTCATTTTCATCTGAAGCATGCAATTATGTTTGGAAAGAAGAAACACATTGATGTTCAATTTTATACTGAGGTTGGTGAAATCACAACCGATTTAGGAAAACACCAACATATGCACGATAGGGATGATCTTGCAGCTGAACAGTCAGAACGTGAATTACGTCACAAACTGAAAACTGCATTTAAGAGTTTTTGTGAAAAGGTGAGTAATAATTATTACAGTTGGGGGGCACAGGGGACAAAAGAAGGTGCTGTGCAAGTAAAATGTCGGATAAATGCTACTCTCGGTAGGTATGAGCCATAAAGCTTGCACAGGTTTACCTAATCTTTCAAGCTTCCATTGCTTACGAACTTCAATTTTGATAAGCACCGACTAATCAACAAATTTTTTTTTAGGTTGAAACTATGACAAAACAAGAAATTGAATTTGATACTCCCTTCAGAGAGTTGGGTTTCCAAGGGGCTCCCTTCCGTTCAACAGTTCTTTTACAACCAACTTCGGGCTGTCTAGTTAACTTATCCGAATGGCCTCCATTTGTGATAGCACTGGAGGATGTAGAAGTTGTTCACTTCGAGCGTGTTCAGTTCCACTTGAAAAATTTTGACATGGTTTTTGTCTTTAAGGATTACAATAAAAAAGTTGCCATGGTCAATGCAATTCCTATGAATATGTTGGATCATGTTAAGGAGTGGTTAAATTCTTGTGATATCCGATATTCGGAAGGCATTCAATCACTCAACTGGGTCAAGATTATGAAAACTATTACCGATGATTTGGAGGGAATTTTTACCAGCGGTGGATGGAAATTTTTGGATCCCGAATCAGATGGCGAAGCTGCAGCAGAGTCTGAAAGTGAAGAAGAGGATGACGTTTATGATCCATCGGATTTGGAAAGTGTGTCGGAAGAATCGGACGAAGATTCGGAATACTCAGAAGGTGACACCGAGAGCGAAATAGATGCCAGTGAATCTGAAGATTTAGGTAAGTTGAATGACTTTTAATTCGTTTTAGTCACTTTTAATTTTTGTATTTAACAGGAAGTGATGAAGAATCTGGAAAAGATTGGTCTGACTTGGAACGTGAAGCAGCAGAGGAAGATCGTCGTGGTGATCGAAACTTTGATCAACTGCCTGCACAGCGTGATAAATCCAAGCCATCTCAAGAAGTACGAAGCAAGCATTCTTCTGGTAAAGACCGGTCTAGAGACAAGCATCATTCGTCCAGCAAGAATAAGCACTCTTCCAGCAGAGATAAACATTCTTCAAGCAGAGATAAGCACAACAGCAGCAGAGATAAACATCATTCCTCCAGTTCTAAAAGTTCTCCCTCAAAATCAAAACATTCTCCGTCAAAATCTAAACAACACTCTTCTCATAAAAGTTCTTCTCACGATAAGAAGCGCAGTCGTGATGACAGCGGAGACAGGCATAGAGCTAAAAGATCAAGGAAGTAAATGTGCACAAAAAATTAGTTAACCGACAGTTATTAAGTTATGTTAAGTTAATTTTTTTGTAATAATGTTAGTTATTTCACTCTATGTTCACCTAAATTAATAAACTTTCATTTTTTATTGATAATATTATTTTTTCTATAACCGGACAGAAAAATGAAGTTTGCACATTAGTAAGTGTCCAAAATTTGACATTTATTCATTGTGTGAGAAAGTATTTTGTGCCCTGCTCAAAGTGCGCAAAATACTTTGGCGCACGTACACAAATGCAATATAGAACAATAATTTTTATCAAATCTTTTTTTTTTGTATTAATCTATAGTGTGAATAATCTTGGCTGACGCCTCGCCAAAATATTTTCATTCCCGTGCACCAAAGCATTATTTTGTGCACGAGATAACAAATAATTATTTTTGTCTCTGCTCTGATTTACTTGAAATTTATGGTAAAGGTAAACACAAAACAAAGCCATTACAATCATGCAGTTCCGGCAACTGGGAAATTGTTCTTCTTCCTTAACATAGGACTACATCCTGTAATTGTTTATTTGTTTTTTATTGGTGCATCACTTGTTTTTGAATTTTTCCCTTCCTTGTATTAGTCTCCCTTTTAAGAGTTCTATCTCGAGACACTGGTGTCTACTGGTACTAATAGTCAAAAATTAAGTCTCGAGATTCGTTAATCCTATAATTATCCAACCACATATTGCTGAAATTTGAATACCATTTTTATACCTCACCTTCAAATATTGGGCCTAGTGCGTCTAAATTTTCCACAAAACTACGGCTCTGGTTTATCGCACCAAAATGTACCCTAATTATATCGATGCTTAATTTATATCGATGCTTAATTTCCCCTAAGTGCGGCCCTAATATTCAAAATGAGCAACCAGTTTGAACGCTAACCCGCTCCTGTCTCCGAAATAATTTAAAGCTTGATTTATTGCCCAGCAGATGTCTCTTTTCGTGTACCCTATTTAAATTTTAAAAATTCGTTAAATTACTAAACTCAATCTTTTGAAGATAATTAACTACGCATCGTAATTGTGAAACATTTCTCCTATATACAATTCAAAATAGGTACAAATTAAATTTTAATAATTAGTGCAGCGATCAAACAAAACCGGTGTTTGAGAATTTGAGGTTATATTGTGATAACAAATTTTTTTAATTTCTATTTTCTAAATCATTTTTTAAATAAAATGAATTGCACGATGGACGATTTGGACAAGCTGAAATCACAAGAACAGAATAAGAACTTGGAAAATATCCTAAATTTATTGCAAGAAAAATTTGATGAAAAAAGTATTGCGATAACCAATTTGAAAAGTCAATTCACTTTTTTGAAAGAAAATGAAAATAAATATTTACAAGAAATAAACGATTTACAGAGTAACGAAGAAGATGAAGTGAGAAACTTAAAAGATAAATTAAAATCGTTACAAGAGGAGTTTACATGTACTGAAGAAAGCTTCGAGTTGGAGTTGTTTAATCAAGATGAAAAAGTTATCATTCTACAAGAAGAATTAGCCAACCTGCCACATCCAGATAAAGAAGATGTGGAAAAGAGTGATAAAAATGCATCGGAAGAAATGTTTAGGAAGAATTTAGATTTGGAAAGTCAGTTGGAGAAGTTGATCCACGACAAGGACGAAACAAAATTAAAATTGAAAGATATTGAAGAAGTAAATGAAAACCTGTCAAATAATATTCATGTTAGTATTTTCAGGTAGTAACTCGATAGATTTACCATTTAGTAAATTTTTTTTAGCATTTAATGGAAGATTTAGACCACCAACAACAAGCTCTTAATTGTAAAAGCGAGGAGATTAGACATTCTTACAAGTTGTTACGTGAAACCGAAGAAGAATGTGTTTTAACCAATAACGAATTGAAAAGTTTAGGTGAAAAGTCTCAAAGCTTGGCCGATGAAGGTTCAATATTTTCGGAAGTAAACAATAGACGACTCAATTTAAAGGAATCCATCAGTAAATTAGAAATTGATTCTAAAAATTTGGTTAACAAAAAGTTGAATGTACAGAAAATATTATCCAAGTTCAGATCAAATCATCAGAAATTGGAAAATTTGTCGAAAAGTGAAATGAAAGATATTCAGTATGATAATGAATGTTTGTTTGTATATTACAAGTAAGTTTTTCAAAACATTAATTTATTTTAATTAATTTTCTATTGTTGTTCAAAATATCAAAAAATTTGCAAGTATTTCGCCACCAAACTACGCCTTGCGGTGGTTTTTCAGGTTTTTTTGGTAAATCACTGGTTCTAAATATAAAAATGAAGAAACGAAAAACAACCCGTTACATACATTTATACGAACCTAAATTATTAGATAAAAGCAATCCAATATCAAACGTGATATAAACAGATTTAAAATGTTTGCATAATAATGAACAGAATTATGTCGGCCCGAGACTTCCAAGGCTCTGCGCAATTCTGTAAGTAAACGCATATAGTGTATGTTACGTAGCTGTGCTTTAAGGGGTTAACAGGTTACCAATTATCACACCTAGCGTACACAGAAAGCCGCCAATGCATAAATTTGTATAAAATTATATCACAATCATCTATCACATTCTTCATTCATAACAGTCAATCATAGCAAAAGGAACCTAATACCGATTTCATATTTTTTGTCAAAATATATGGTTTTTAGAAATTTATTTATTTTTCCATATAAATATTATATAAATAAATATTCCCATATTTCCAAGAAATAATATTGCATTGTTTTTGATATTTTTGACAGGAAATGAGCTATCAGAGAAGTCCGTACTAGTGATTAACCCGTAATTATTTAATAATTATTACTTTCAGAAGTCGTAATAACGTTTTAGAGGATTTAGTTCATATTTACAATCAGATAATAAACGAAAAATTGCAGTTGACTAGCAATGGTTTTCCATCTGACGGTCTTCAGTATTTACATAAATATGTGGATGATATTGAGTAAGAAAACATAATTAAATTAAACATAGAAATTTGTTAAGTAACTAATATTTTTCATTTCGATAGAGGAACAATAAAAAAATGGCAAAAATCTCAAAATACAAGACAGCTATCATTATTTATGGTGTCCTCCGATTTACGAGATTCAAGTTTAAAATTAACCGAGGAAAGAAATCGATCTTCACAATTAGAAAGTAAAATAACAGAATTGGAGGCAGATATTAAAAACTTCAAAATCAAACAAAAAGAAAATATTCAACCCACCAGTTTGAATGTAAGTTTATGCCATTTTTTCAAATTATCCAATCAAGTTTAATTTTGTATATTATGTAGGTTGCCCAAAATGTTCCAGCAAATTTACTTGTTTTGGATAGCAAAGAGCGCAAAAATGCTAACATTGAAAAGAAGGTTGCTTTCGCAGCAGACATTCTGGAAACTAAATCGTCCGATAGTCGTCAAGTAAAAAGAGGCAAAGTTATGAAATACACAACTATTTATGTAGATTGATAATTAGAAAATTTTGTTTCCCCCTGTAGATAGATAATTTTAACGATCGATGTTGTTAGATGTTGGTAACTTGTAAATTTATAATAAACGAGGTTATGTTTTTGAGTCTTATTTTGTAATGCGTATTACTTCCAAGTTATAAATAATAACAAATTGTTAATTTTTTTTTAACGATTTCTAATCATAAATGTACGATTTACTTACAAGTGTTGGAATTTTTAAAATATAATGTTATGTCCTGAAGTGTTTAATTTTGAACCACGAAGATCGACGTTCCATATTGAAAAAGGCAAATTTGCTGAGTTTTCAAATTGTACAAAGACCATAAACACATTTTACAATAACCATCTGGTAAATACGAACAACTTGAAATTAAATATATAATTAATATTTGTGTTTAGGTGTATGTAATTTTACCAAGTGAAAATTCTAATGCACAATTATTAACGGATTCACTATTGGATGATTGTGATTACTACAAAGTTGCTAATTTATCTGTAGGCGAATTTGTTGCCAAGAAGTTTATTAATAATTTCATCAAAAAAGGTAATTTACTTTTTTTAATATCTCGAATACTTTAAAATTTGTTTTAGGCTCGTTTACTGCATTGACTATTGGTCAACGGATAGACTGTGATGATTGTGTTTGCGTGACACCCGAAGGTGTGATAGTGTTATCCCTGACGAAAGACACTTACGAATCTTCGGGATTAGAAGGAAAAATTTCTCATTTTCATAATAAAACAAACTCTCGATACAGTAAGTTGATTTGCTTTTAAATTCTTATCTTAAATTTTACCTAGAAGAATTTTCTCTATATTTGAACTTGTAAATTAACTTAAAATGTTGCAAACTGCATATCCAAAAATCAAAACTAATATACTGGTGGCTAATTTGACGTTGGAGATAAGTAAGTAATATTTAAAGGAGGTATATGCTCACAATTTGCAAAAACAGAATTCAGAACACAAAAATGAAATAGAACTAGCACTCAAATTCCCTACCTTGTATCATCTGGATTGCTTAACACAAATTTTGTACTTGAGAACGGACGCATCTATAATCAGAATTGGGCAATGTACTTGGGATAATTTTTCTTAAGCTATAAGCGATTTCTAATTGTATAACCATCATTCAAATCCATCATCAGGCTAAAAACGGAGTTAACTTTGAGTGTATTCGACTTGAGATGTATACAACTGGCCTAAATATGATGCTAAAACGCGGGTCGGAGCGGGACCAGATTAAGCCTGGTATATTTGGTGTTGTAATAGGGTGCACAAAATTTCATGTTCATAACCGGAAAAGCAATATTTTTATAAAATTGGACTGATATAATTATAAACTTTTGACAAAGTACTGCAATATTAATAATTTCAAGTTATGATTTCCAAATTAACAACTTCAGATCTTAAAATTATCAATTCAGATTTAAATTAATAAGTTGAAGTTATGATTTCCAAATTAACAATTTCAAATTTTAAAATTGTCAACTTCAAGTTCAGAATTTATTGACATCGATATTAGTGTGCAAAATTCTCCTAAAAATTATGCATGTTGCCAGCACTGAATTTGCCGATTTCAAGTTAAGATTTCCAAATTAACAACTTCAGATCTTAAAATTGTCAATTCAGATTTAAATTAATAAGTTGAAGTTATGATTTCCAAATTAACAATTTCAAATCTTGGAATTGTCAACTTCAAGTTCAGAATTGATCGACATCGATATTAGTGTGCAAAATTCTCCTAAAAATGATGCATGTTGCCAGCACTGCATTTGCCGATTTTTATGAGTTCTGATTATAGTTATAGGGTGGGCATGAAATAAAATGCATTTTAGCTTATGGGTCACAGCTGCTTTTCAGGTCCAGTTGTATAACGGAAGTTAATCCTCGGTTCACGTTGATCCGTGAATCAAGTTTGGTGATTGGTTGAAAATTTAAAAACCAACCAATTACCAAACTTGATCCACGGATCAGCATAATCCGAAGATTAACTTCTGTTATACAACTGGCCTTCAAGAAAAATATCTAGTCAAGTTGGCTGCCCAACTCTGCTTATATTGAAACAATTTTTACGTTTGAATTATTTTAAGGCTGCAATAGTCTCTAATGCTTGATTTCTTCACTCATAGTTAGTGAACTTCAGGTTAAATTAACGAAATGACCAAACAAAACAAATAAATCAATCATCTGATTGGTTATTTTGTCAATTTAACCTGAAGTGAAGAAATCGGGCATAAGTGACTCTTTAAAATTACAAAATAAAAGTTAGGCATTCCAGTTTGAAACACAAAATACAAAAATTAACATTGGCGGTGGTGGTGTTTTAAAATCGTCATTTGTTATAGACGATGCCTCAGTACCGTAAAGTGTCTACTCTGCAATCACTGTGCTTAGAAGGCGTTGGAACTCTTGTAGTGAGTTTGGCACCACGAATACTCGCCAACGTTCAGTCATGTTCAGAGCCACAAAAAGGTGTAGCAATACTTAAGAGAAGTTTACTCGAGTTAGAACAATTATTGGTGTGCAACGTGCCATGTTATTTGTACGACGAAATGGCAGTGCAAGTTTTGCAGTCTGTAAAAGATCTGATCGATAAAACTAAGAAAACGTACGATCAGTTTGCACCCATGTCGGCATTTTTGACCGAGATGAATGTGGTGGTCAGTTTAACCGAAATTATTTTAAATCAAAACTTAAAAGAAATTGATTTTTCGGTGTGGCCTAAAATAATGCGGTATGTGCTGTATAAAAATTTGTTCGCTCTGACCGGTTTAGAAGTTCTCAATTTAGGCTCTTGTACTGGAGGCTGGCGAACTAGTGATAATGATAAATGTATAATGGATGGAATATTAGAAATGAAAAATTTGCGATCATTGTGTTTGTGTTTTGATTGTACAGATATTGTGATACAAATTTTAGGTATGAATTGTCCAAATTTGCAGTCGTTGGATGTTACTTCGTCGCGTTCGGTCACGGATCGTTGTATTCCGTCGTTACTTAAATGTAGACAATTGAGAGAACTGCAGTTACATAGAACGTCCATAACGGTAGAAGGGTTTGCACAATTATTAGTTTATCTTCCGAAACTTCAAGATGTTGGACGTTGTGACGAGTTTGGTAGCGTTGTTAAATATATTCATCAGCATTATCAAAACGCGGGTCCTTTTGGTCTGAAGAAGTTACAAACTAGGGACCTTTCTACGGAAAGTTTACGGTTTCTTGTTTCTTTGTGTCCTAAAGTGGATCACGTTTGTTTATTTCAGACGAACACATATCAGATTTTATGGTTTTAACCACACTGGACAACTTAAAAGAGTTGAAATTATCGTCTTGTGCTTTCTATAGCGATTTTGTAAAACAGTTGTTAGAGGTTAGAGGCCATAGTCTTACTAGTCTTCATTTGGAACACGTGGAAGAAATAGATCTGAATGCTGTCATGCATATTAGTCAGTTTTGTCCGTTACTCAAAAACTTAGTTTTGTATAATTGCGATTTTGTTTATCAAGACACGCCGTATCCTAAGTTAAAACTAAAGCCATATCAACACTTGGAACGAGTATTTTGGGTTGTCGATTGTGCGGTAGATCATTTAGAATTTTTATTATCTCATTCGGTTAATATTAAATACATTCATTTGGGCTCTTCGACTGGTATCACACATTCGTCCATTGTTAATATTTTAGCAGTTAATCCTATGAAACATTTGGAGGAGTTGAGAATTTTGTACAGTTATGATATGAGTATTCGTACTGTGGAGTTGCTGTTGGCAAGTTGTGGTAAACTTAAAATTTTATCAGAATTGGAGAGCTGGCAAGGAATCACGATGGAACAACTTAAATCATTTCGTCTATATATTCAATCTAATAATTTTGATTTAGACATTAGGCCTACTCTATCATACTGACGAAAATTTTTTTTTAACGATTTTTGTCGAGTTCTTGTCGAAACGTGACAACCTAATATACTCAAAATGTGATTGTTTAGATTTATTTAATTTTTTCGTTTATGAATAATCATGGCTGTTGTATTATTGTGTTTGTACTTTTAGGGTAGAAGTGTAAATTTATTATTTATTTTAGAATGCATTATTTTTTTAAATGAACAGGGTATTTTGAAATTGAAGATTCCATTAAGGCTGTTTCGTTGTACCTTGATTATTCAGTTCTTCCAATGTGATCTTGATTATCCTATGGCAATTAAACAAACGTTTTTCTGTGTATTTAAAAGCTTATTATATTAAATAGTCATAAAAGGACCAAAACGATGGCTCGATATGATCGCCAGTTGAGTTAAAGATCGAAAATCTCGGATTTAATCTCTTTTTACGAAATATATTTTCGGTCTTCGGTGGACAGTGACAGCCTGTGGTCCAAAATGATCTGTTCTAGGTTTGCATAATATTTTCCTTATTCTAACCTCCCATATTTACATATGGATTTTTTTTATCGTCGAAATAGGAATTTTCAATTTTCCTGAAAAAATTTAACAAGTGTTTCTAACAAAGTGAAATTATAATTTTCCTATTTTCTACTAACCAAATAATAACCTATCAAGTTAAGTGAATTTTTTATTTAATATAAAAGAAAGGAACTAACTCCAAAAAAATACCTTCGTGCTTGCTCAAATGCTTAGAGGCCTCAAAAATCTATGAAAAGATGATTCAATATTTTTCCATTATTCCAGATTGTTGTTTTTATCTTTTATTTATTAATTGGTATTAAAATACTTAAAGACAAATTGATAATTATTAAGAGAGCTTAAAAAGTGAACTGATATTTTATATAAAAAAATTTAAGTAAGCAAAAAAAGTTATTTTAAGTTTTTTTTAAACTATGGCGAGTTTGATATTGTATTACTAGGGAATTTAATTTATATTGCATTGTAGTTGTTGAATAGTATTCACTACTTACATACTGGGTGTTTTTAACTGTGCTTTTAATTTTTCAGCTTTAAAATCTCAAAATATTGACTTCTGATTTTTAATAGATAGTAAGCACAGTTAATTAGAACGCTTGGTATATGTATATGTTAATATAACCATAACTACCAGAGCTTGGGTATGACTACCCATTTTTTCTGTAATCGCTTGAAAACGATGAAAGTTATCAAAAATGTCGAGGAGGCTAAAAAGTATTCCGTATATATTTTTTTATGTCTGCTGTCGTTTTTGAGTTACTGTAGAGAAACTGGATTGAGTCATACTTGAACTCGTGTGGTTTTACTATAATTGAATTATTTCAATAATTGTTTATAAACATAATTAGAAGGTAAATAAATGAAATGTATATTTTATGTAATGTCTAAACTCTATAAAGAAATAAAACAGTTTAATCGTACGCATTGTATGATTAGTAGACTAGGCTGACCAAAACATGCAAATAGTCCAATTTGCTATCGATCGTATGTACAAAAATGTAGATATTAACAATCAAGTGTCGAAACGATTTAGCTTCAATTAATAACAATTCAAAGATAATATCATATATCCAATTGCGAAGTTAATTATCTATTTCGTATTTTACGTTGAATTTGTATTTTACATGACATTACACAATAGTCAACAATGCAGTGTAAAAAATTCATGTTAGAGCTAAATACGTTAGCGGAATTTTTTAATGAATCTTAAATGTTAAACGCAAGTTGCCAAAAACCAGTCGAATTTGAGTAGGGCGAAGCCGGGTACATTCCTAGTATCATAATGTAATATACCTCTTAAGGTTAATTTATGCAAAGCACCGACTAAACATGTACTGGAAACAACAGTTACGTTTCATGTAACTTCTCTAGAGACAAATTTTAATAAAACTTGAAATGAATAGACGGCTGTATTTCACTATTTTAAATTTAATTTATACAAAAATAATGTTATCCCCAAGTATCGAAAATTTTAAGTTCTCAAGTTGTGAATTTGAAATTATAACTTCAAGTTATTGGGAGTAGTTCATGGACCCGAACAGCAAATTTCAAAATTTTCTAAAGAAATTATGAAAGATTATAATGATAAATATATTTATATTTCCTATAAATATATATTATGGATTCACTTTCTGTTGACTGTACTTGCACCTTACGTATATAATCAAAATTTGAGGCTCCCGAGCTGCATTTCAATTTCGGATTCCATGCCTTGAACATCCACATTTGGGAGATCTATTTTAACTTTAGGGATATTTTTAACAAGTTCACCTTCAAAATTATATTATAAATAATAAATACTTCAATTGTAATTTATTTTTAACCCTAAAAAATATTAATTACACTTTAAATTTAATATTAATCAGCATAAGCTGAAGATTAAGTTTAAAATAAATTTTACATTTGTTTTGTAATGCCGTGATTGAATATTTTTTTAATATTAACAATTCCACACATATCTGGGTCGATTCTATCACTACACGTGATAAGAAACACCCCCGCATGATTTATATTTTCGTGTTGAAACTTTGGCATCAAATACAGCCAATTTTAATGGTCCGCAATCTATAATCTTCATTATTGTATATTTTACCATAATCATCCATGATATCTTTAGGACATTTTTAATTTTTTAAAATGTCTGAACACGGTTTCAACACACTTTTAATTAGTTTTTTCAATTAATGAATGGTGGATTTATAATTACACACCAAAAATGAAACAACAATCAAAGTGAGCAAAACAGTTTTATCCACGGAAAGATTACGGTCACTGTTTTTATAGTCACGGAATATTGCTCATCGATTATCTCCAAAAGGCAAAACACTGATATGAGTTTATTACTAATTGTAAAAACGACTACATTTAACCAAAAGAAGTTCTTTTGTTTTATCAAGACAATGCACCATTTAATTTGAGTTTTGAATATAAATTATAATATTCAAAATCGTAAATTTTAATCCCGAATAATGAAATTTTCGGCCGCGAATACAGAAAGTGGTCTCAATTTTTCTTCCGCGAATACTGAAACCGCGAATAACGGAACCGCGGATAAGGAGCTTTACTGTATTTCACTATTTTAAATTTAATTTATACAAAATAATGTCCCCAAGTATCGAAAATTTTAAGTTCTCAAGTTGTGAATTTGAAATTATAACTTCAAGTTATTAGGAGTAGTTCTTGGACCCGAACAGCGAATTTCAAAATTTTCTAAAGAAATTATGAAAGATTATAATGTTATATTTCCTATAGATATATATTATGGATTCACTTTCTGTTGACTGTACTTGCACCTTACGTATATAATCAAAATTTGAGGCTCCCCGAGCTGCATTTCAATTTCGGATTCCATGCCTTGAACATCTACATTTGGGAGATCTATTTTGACTTTAGGGATATTTTTAACAAGTTCACCTTCAAAATTATAATATAAATAATAAATACTTCAATTGTAATTTATTTTTAACCCTAAAAAATATTAATTACACTTTAAATTTAATATTAATCAGCATAAGCTGAAGATTAAGTTTAAAATAAATTTTACATTTGTTTTGTAATGCCGTGATTGAATATTTTTTTAATATTAACAATTCCACACATATCTGGGTCGATTCTATCACTACACGTGATAAGAAACACCCCCGCACAATTTATATTTTTGTGTTGAAACTTTGGCATCAAATACAGCCAATTTTCAGATCAATTTTAATGATCCGCAATCTATAATCTTCATTATTGTGTATTTTACCATAATCATCCATAATATCTTTAGACATTTTTAATTTTGCAGTCTTGATTGATGTACTATTCGATGCTGCATTTGTTAACTTCGATCAAAAACAAGAACAAGTCGATATGTCTGAACACGGTTTGAGCACACTTTTAATTATTTTTTGCAATTAGTGAATGGTGGATTTATAATTACACACCAAAAACGAAACAACAACCAAAGTGAGCAAAAACAGTTTTATCCACCGGAAAGATTACGGTCACTGTTTTTGAATAGTCACAGAATATTGCTCATCAATTATCTCCAAAAAGGCAAAACACTGATATGAGTTTATTACTTTAAATTGTAAAAAAACGACTACATTTAACCAAAAGAAGTTCTTTTGTTTTATCAAGACAATGCACCAGTTCACAATGGTGCAATTGCAACGGCTAAATTGTTATAAATTGCTTCCTTTCGCACCGCATTCGCCAGATTTAGCTTTTTGTAACTTTTACCCAGTTCCAGATGTGAAAAAATGCAACCTGCAACCTTCATATGCTCTCGACTATACCCAAATTAATTGTATCGTGGTTCGGAATCCACGTTAGTCAAGAATCAATTTGTGAGCAATTGTTTTAAAAGGAAATAGAAAGTTATTTATTGTCAGTCTTTATAAATATAGAAAAATGTTCATATTATGAAATGTTCACTGTGATTAGCTCTTTTTCCACCTTCTCCTTTCGACATATTAGCGCCCAAGTTATTTAGACACAAATTTCGGCAAAAAGGAAATTGTATAGTGCAACTCCTGGATATTCATATTTACGCGGATACATGCGGTCGTTAGTTCGAACTAAGTCAGCTCGACCTGGCTAGTCCTTACATGTGTACACTTAGATAAAGCGACCTAATCCGCTGGATCTACCTTAGTTAGATCAAGCTATATCATTGCTTTCAGTTTGAACTAAAAAACATGTATACACCTGTGCAATAAAATTAAAAGCAAAATAAGTTTAGATCGAACTAACGACCGCATGTATCCGTAATTGTCTAATTTGGTGGATCAATTCCAACCATTAAAAAATATTTTTTTTGCCATACCTTCGCTTGTTCCATCAGTTTGTCGCCATGTCCACAAAGTGGTATAATTGCAATGATATTTTATCCCAATTCTGGTTTAATTCTTCACTTGAACTTTTTTTTTTTGCTATATTAGTACATGTACTTCCAAAACATGGAAAGGGTTTGTCATTGGAATAGTTTAACTTTGACATTCCCCCTTGGTTTGAACAGCAATGGATCAACTTTGCATTATCATTACGAGCAAATTTAAATCCGAATACTATACATATTATGTTATTCCATTATAAACTTGAATCTTTGCTGTAATAATTATCAAAAATGTTATGGTAAAAGGGGTCGAATGTAGCTTTAGTGATTTTTTTTTAAATCTTCAGATGCAATTCATTGTAGTAGTTATTTTTTATAATTTTTAATTTTAGTCGTACATGTGGACGTATTAAAAGATTATTTCAAGCCGGGCAAACCAAATTATGAAAAAACCTTAACGTCTTTGAATAAATTAGGAAAATTTACCTTTGTCATGTATTGGGATCCTCCAACCGACGACGTGTGCCCCTCTTCAGTTGCGAAATATTTTCACAATTTAAACTACGAAGTAAAATTATGCACGCCTCCTTTAACAATAAGGACAGATAAGTTTGTAAATGTGCCCGATTTTCGTGAAGTAGACGCTCACGAATTTACAGAATGGTTAGGCTTGTACGCTGCGGGTGCTGATGTTAAAACGGGAAATTCCGATAGTTACGTAAACTGTTACGAAACACCAGAACCAAACACTCAATGCAACACGGTGCGATTTATGAAGTGGCAAGGATTTTTTTCTTGTAAAGAAATTGATCGGTTGTTTACACAACTTGTGTAAGTTTTTCAATTTAAATTGTTGGACTTAATTTGACGTTTTTTTTAATTTTAGAAATTATGTAAAGACGAACAATATCGAGTGGGTTTCTTTACATGTGCAAGGTTTTTCCGATTCTCCTATTAATTGGCACCTCAACGAGCATACTTACTTTGTTAGTGGCGATGATTCGTACACTATAACTTTTAATTCTGAATGTTTTATGTTGTACAAGCAAATGTCGAGTAATAAACGTTTTAAATAATTAGAAATAATCACAAGTATTATAATGTTTTTAAATTTATTGCCACAAAAATCGATCCTTACCTTACCCCATTATCTGATACACAAAAATTAATAATTTAAAAACAACAAATAAAGTACTGCGGGTATATTTTTCCATTTTTGTGAAGTATAAAAATAACAATTAACAAGAACACATCGTCATCTATAAGAAGCAAACAATTTGTCATTTACTTGACAACATTGGATTAATTTAAATTACACATTCCAATATGAAAAATAAAAATCCTGAGCTAGCAAGGTTTAGCAAAAAATGTACAATAATATAAATAATAAGTTAAATACATAAGGATAAATTCGGTTCCTTTCATTATGCAACATACAGCATCATTTAGTATTAAAAAATAAATTGCACAATTTGCACATTTTTATTACATTAAAAGTGTTAGTGCATAATAAATAAGAACCGAAATCCCCATTGTATAATTACTTAATTTTGTGTTGTTAAATGGACCATTCTCTACTTACACACCCGTTCACGTTGAAATTAGACAGTAAATCATTCTGCAACAAACAGATATTTCAGTTTAGGGATTTCGGTTCTCTATTCTATATAAATTTGGTTAATTTTAAAAGGACATTTTTACATTACAAAAATTAAACATAAATAGAATTATATCTGGAAGGCTTGTCATTATATGTAGGTAGGTGAATCACTACAGGAATTTTGTGAGTAACTCAAGTTTATTGTAAATACTGATAAGAATATTTAAAAAAATAAAGTAACAAAAATAGCCTCGTCAGAAACATTTCTAAAATGTTACAATTTACAGCAATGAAACTTAATAAAAAATTTTACGTATCTTGAAATAATAATAAATTATCATCCAGTTATGTCCTATGGATAAATAACACATTATATTTAATCTTCGGAAATAAATATTTTAAATTGAATGCAACAGAAATGTAGCTGTGAAAAATATAAATGGAAAGTTTATTATTTTCTCTTTTGCTTACTTGCCCTATTCGGAAAAATCAAATAGGCAAGAAATCTCTTGAAAATAGAAGGGAATCTGTTACTTGTTTTTTTTTATATTTTATTTTTAATTATGACGAGAAAACAACCATCCCAATGAAACAAGTGTCGGAAACTTCACGCTTTAATTAGACGTAAGAAAGCAAGAACACTAAAAGAAGGAAATGAAGCAGAACAAAATTTTTTGACAGCATCTTTTTTAAAAATTTCAACAATATGAATTGATAATTTATCATTACTTCGACTTATTCAGTTTTAACTTTTAGAAATCTAAAACATGCTTGTGCAAAAGAAAACAACCACCCAGAACTTGTTAAAAGTGCTGGTTAATAGTTTTTTTTGACAATTGCAACCATTTCCCTAGCTAATTTTTTGAAAAAGCTCTTTTATGTTGTAATTTCTAAAATCTTTCACTTATCAATTTATTTATCTACATATTCCAAGTGTTAAAAAAGAGACAAATTTAATATACTAATAAATATTTTTTAGCATATGTATGTAAATTTAAAGTATTAAAATGCAAATAACTATGAAAAATAATCATCACGTAAGTTCGTGTTCCCTTTCTAACGTTATTACGTACCCATAGAGGTAGTAGAAAAACGATAGCAAATAAAATGCTAATTTAATCCAACCTTCTCTTTGGCATCGTGTTAAAGTGTCTGCATTCATGATGCTCGTGGGATCGTAAAGACCGGGTCCAGATATTACCGGTCGTGTTCGATATCGATTTATATGGTATGCTATCAATGGTACATTTATAACCAATGAAAACCATTCACCGGAAGCAGCAAAAAGTATATTGAAGAATATGTGAAGTATATATTCCGGTAGCACAAGCTATAATAATAAATGTATGAAAATCACTTTTGATGGTCAAGGTTAAAGCGTACTTACCGGATTTAAGCTATTGCACTGGTCTATTGGATTTTTATAATCAGTTTTCAATTCGTCAAAAGCGATCACGTGAAATAAGGAAAAGAATATTAGAAAAGCGTCAACTATCAATGCGATAATATATGAAAATGCCGGAAAATTGAACGCCATACTAATTAATTTATTTCCTTTAAATAAAGCTTTAATATTTTAAGATCTGACACTCCTTGTTAGGTTAATATCATCTGACATACCAGCTTGTAAGCATCTGTTGCAGATGGCGTAAGCTCCATATTTTGTGAACGTAACTTTTTATACACAGGCTTCCGAAAAAAAAAGGTTTTTTTTTGGAAACTGCTATACAGTCTTTTTAAACTTTAGCAAACAAACTCTTTTATTAATAATACTACACGATTTATTAAACAATAAAAGTAATGATTAGAAAAAGATCGAATCTAAAAAAAAGCTTACCAAAGGAGTCTAGCTTTTTTAAGATGTCTATTGTTGTACCCTAGTAATATTTAATAATATAAAATGTTGTAGAAACAAGCCAAATGCGGTTGCAAACGCCGTTGTAAACCCAACAACCTTTAGTAGGTCAAGCTGTGGGGAAACTGATAATATGACAGCTTTTTTTTTATTTTATGTGAAGAATATTATTATTTATAAAAAATTGTTTTCGCCCGGGATCGAACCGGGGACCTTCCGCGTGTTAGGCGGATGTGATAACCACTACACCACGAAAACTTGTTGAGAACTTAAATGATTCTTAGAAACTCCAAAGAACTTATTTTCTTTTACAAATTTATTACGTACCTAGCAAGTCAACTTCTCTTTACTAAAGTTACCAACTTTTTTACAATGAAAAGGACCCAAATAAATTGACTTTAAATGTATTGCGTGGGTATGTGCCGTGTCATGTTTCGGTAAGAAGAAAACAGGGTCGCACTCTCTCAAAGTCTACCGTGCGGAGAGCATGCGTCTCATAATCGCGTCTAGCCGCCCTATATTTAAAAATCTGTGGTGTACAACAAGTACAGCACAGGCCCAAGAATATTTCCTTAAGTAAGACTCAATTGGCTTAACAAATTTCTGAAATTTTGCTCAAAAGTATCTATTTTGCAGGTAGGATTTTAAAATTTGGTAGAAATCAGGAATATTATCATTTCATTTTATACAGCAGTCTCATATGCCAGACCAACAACCTTATTTATACCAGGAAAGATGCCGGGGTCCTGTATAATTATTTTGCTTCGTGTCCCTACTCATCTTCCAGCAGTTCCACTGTTCCGTGTGTTCTTGTTCAAACTCAAATTGGTGATTGGGAACTATATGATTCTCCGCTAAAATTGGTTTCATTCTTCTTCGGGGTAATTGGGGGGTATGGTTTTGGATTCACTAATAGCTTTTGGAAGATCCAATATCATATCAGACAGAATATTCCGTGATTGCCTTGGCGATAAGATTTGTTAGATAAATTTAACTGATGCTTAAACTTTATTTGAACTTTGTTTTAGAGGGTACAGTGATCTTGATATTTGCCACATTTTCCTCAATTTCCTTTTTTTTGCTATTTTTTGTTTTACTTCTAATAAATATTTATTTTCATCTGCGCTAATTTTTCGGCCAGGAGTCGATTTCTAGGCTGCTTGTTGTCGACAGCCCAACCCAACCTAATAGTCTTTTTCAGGGTTACTTCTCAATATCTTTCGGTTACACTGTGCGTCTTCTCATGATTCAGCTTCATAGTTAGTGGTTCCAATCTTCTTCCAATCAACGATTACATCGACTATCGTAGACTAATTTACAAAAACTTTGAACGAAGAATTGGTGGCTTTTGGATATCACACCTTTAGTAGGTACATCATTCAGGGAGCCCTCGGTTTACGCTACCGGTGCAAATAGAATCGGCGTAAAATGAAACCATATTTATTCTTTTATCTACTATGGGTATAGGGCATGGACTTAAAAGGTTTTCCTAGGTCCATGATGTAGGGTTAAGTTTTAAATAATTGAAAAATTAGCAAATAATTTTGTTTATTAATACAAAATAGAAAAAATATATTATAAAGTTTTTATAAAATTTTATTATTAATTTTTAAAACGTTCTTCCTGCTGAAATAAAATGAAACCAAAAAAAGTAAAGTAAAATTAAATTATTAAAAAATCTTAAGAGAAACAAATAAAAATTTCAGATCTGTGCAATGCAGCAGCGTCATTGTGAATTGGTGGCGGCGTAAACCGAGGGCTATCTGTATTAATTTGTAAAATAAAAATACCTATTGGGAGTTTAAATAAATCTCTTAATTTTTTAACGAGTTTTCGTGGTGTAGTGGTTATCACATCCGCCTAACACGCGGAAGGTCCCCGGTTCGATCCCGGGCGAAAACATTTTTTTAAATTTTGTAAATAGTTTTCTTACGTCATTTTATATGCCACAGCGAAAAGAGTAATTCAATTCCTATAGTTTTGAAAAATTTTAATTGACGATTTTGAAGTGAATTTTCTATGACGTGGCCCTTGCTAGCCGGGATAAACTTGACCAAAAAATAAACAAATGCTTCTAGTATTTACACATCAGCTTTATTTTCACAAAAACAATAAATTATTCTAAGATTTTTAAGATGACAATAATATGATCCGGTTGGTTATTTAAAAATTTTACATGAATTAATAGGTTTGTTTCATCAAGCAGTTCTCGTTAGTTCTAGTGCTATACGCATGCGCTTTAACTAAAATCTGTTTCATCAAACGTTAAAAGAAGAACTACTAATTCTATGAACTACTAGTCCGTTGTTTCATCACCCTTCTTGGGAGTTCTAGAGTCGTTCTGAACGGTTCAAATCAGTACTTGCTCGTGAGCAAGAACTGGCAAGAACTACTAAGTTCTTGAAAAGGTGACCGCCCATAATATCTCGACTGAAGACGAACTCGTACGAATTTTAGCATCGTATTTGAATAAGTAAATTTTTCAAAAATGCACAAGAAGAAATTCTCCGGTGATTAGTAAGAAGGGCTTAAGCCAAAATTGGAAAATTTTGTTAGCTATTGAAATTAAGTACATTTTGTATGTTCTTTCGATTTGTACTAAAATTTTATAACTGTAATAAAAATTACAGTTATAAAAATAACTGTTTTTTTTTATAATTTACTACCTACAGTGTTCTTGCTTAGCAAACAGTGTTTTATTTTAAGTTACGTGGTTTTTTGGAAGACCTTTTAATAAGTATATTACGGTTTTTATACTAAATTACTAAATTACTAAGACGGCCATATTTGAATGCGCAGTACATGACGAGATTTAGTTCACCATTAGATCATACCCATATTTACCTTGGTTTTAATAAAATAATTCGTTAAATCACGAATGAGTCCGAGCAATCTCGAAAAATTATAACTGTACCGAAAGCGTTTCATCACGATTATTTTTTGACTACTAGTTCAAAACAGTTATTGCTCACGCGTGCGCTTTGAAAAATTCTGAATTAAAACTCGGTAGTTCTAGAACTGTTCAAAGTATGCTCGATGAAACAAAGCTAGTATATTACATAGCGAGGTAGAAAGCGAGTCATTACTAACTGAGGTCTGTTCTGCAGCAATTGGCCGAAGTTAGTAATAACGCTTTACGCCGAAGCATGTATACTATTTTATTCGCAATCGTGAAGTTGGGGTTGGTTTAATGGAAATAAAGACTGTCCCAGATGAAATCCGACCACTTTTTAGGTTCATTTTCAGGTACAATTTTAATGATAACCCTTAAAGATTTATACCATTGTATTCACAATAGGTTTCTAAACAGCATAGTATTTTACTTGAATTCTGTAGTTAAACGTTATAAATTATGGAGAGTGAACAAGCGCGAAAGAGAAAATTAATTGTGAACAAATATTTGAAAAATCCGCGAATATCGCCAAGACAATTAGCAAAATCCATAAAAATGCCTAAAACGACCATCCAAAATGTGCTAGCTAAGTTTAATAAAGTGTCAAGTGTACAACGAAAACGTGGTACGGGAAAAAACGTGGTTCAGTTGATCAAAAAATACAAAAAGAAGTGATAAGGCGATACAAACGCAAACCCAACTTATCGGTAAGGGATATGGCTGATCAAGTGGGTACCTCAAAATTTACTGTGCAGGGAATGAAAACCCGAGGTGGTTTAAGAAGCTATAAAGTGTAAAAAATGGCTAACCGATCGGAAGAACAGCAAATAAGACCAAAACTAGAGTACGTAAGCTGTACGACGATTTTTAACAAAATTTTCATGTGTTGTTATGGACGACGAAACTTACTGTAAGGCAAATTTTAAGCAGCTACCAGGACAGGAGTTTTATGTTGCCTCGGGTCGAGGACAGGTACCTGAAGCTAATAAAACTCAAAAATTTCAAAATTTTTCAAAAGTACCTGATTTGGTAAGCGCTTTGTTCTTGTGGGTTAAAGTCGAAACAATTTGTGACAATAGGTTCGATAAATACCGAAATTTATTTAAAGCAGTGCCTTCAGAAACGGTTGTTACCCTTTCTGGAATTACATGACACCCCCCCTTTGTTTTGGCCAGATTTTGCGACATGTCACTACACCAAACGATGTATTAAATTTTATACAGACAATTTTATAAATATTGTACCAAACATTGCCAATCCGCTTAACTGCCCAGAACTTCGTCCGATAGAAAACTATTGAGCCCAAATTAAACAAAAATTTTAAAAAACAAAAGGGACAATAACCGACATTGTTTGTTACCGAAGAATATATAAAATGCTGCCGATTCCTTTAGCATTCGTGATGTTCAAGTGTTAATAAAGGGTACAAAACAAAAGTAAAAAATTCTACGGCCCTTTATAAAAAGTTTAGTTTTATTTTTATGCATAGAAGTATGTTATAGGTAAACAATAAAAAAAATTTCAAAAAATATTCATTAGTTTTCATTTAATGGACAATACAAAGTGGTCGGATTTCATCTGGGACAGTCTTTAATTATGATTTCTAATTATTGTTATAACCTAACTATATTTGACATTTGTATCAGCGCCTCTATTTTTAATAGCTCATATCACGTTAAAATCACGCCCATTTTGTTCATTACTAACCGGCACGTGGTATATCGAGTGAAAATTTTCATTACATACTGGTAGGTTTTGACAGTTAACAATATGCTACTTTCAAACTTTTTAAAAGTCGGGAAACGAGCAATTACCGACCGATTGCGAATAATAGTTATTTACATCACCAGCTGCGTAAGTGATTTTTTTTGGGCAAGGAGGTTGTTTACGGGCCGAGGCAAAGCCGAGGCCCGTGATCCTCCGTGGCCATAAAAAAGCTTACGCAGCATGTGATGTATTAAACTTTTCCTACTACCGAACTCAAAATTATATAAAAAAGAAAACGATTATGATGTATAATATTATGACAGTACCTCTGCGTACATTGTATTTGCTTTGAATTTCTTTGCTTCAAAATCTGAATCATCATCGTGAGTGGGTGGGATCATCATCATCATCATCTAATATTGCACTCGCCGAAAAGACGAGTGGAAAACTTATTCAAATATTAAACAGCAACAGAAGAATTGTAGATCCCTTGTCATGTAGTGGTGTATACCAAATATTTTGTAGTGACTGCCCAAAAACATACATAGGAGAAACCGACAGAGAAATTAATACAAGAATCAATGAACATCTCAGCAAAAATTCTAAAACCAATTTTGGTGTACATCTGCAACAAGAGAATCATCAGGCAAATAAGGAAAACACCAGGGTACTCCACAAGAGAGATAAAAGTTTTAAACTTACATTATTGGAGGCCTATGAAATACAAAAATTGCAAATGCAGGATAGGGATCACAATCTTCTGAACGACCAGTTGATGTTGGGGTTTATGCCTTTATATAATTCTTTGCTATAGAAATGTTTGGGACCGCATAAATATCGAATATGTGTCTTATAAATGAGATAAATCTAAAATGTGGCCTCAATGTTGTTATATTTTTCAAGTTATTTTGTTCTGAATTTTTCCGGTTAGTTACAATAACTAACTAATTTTATCTGTTATTTCGATCATGTTAATATAATAATCATGTGTGAAGAATACGTTTGCGTGTTTATGTTTTTAACTGTATTTTAAATATTTGACGCGTAAGTTGTTTTTGAGATGATCTGTATCTTGTTGTCAAATTCTTTATATATTTTTTATTATAGATTGTCCTGAAGATGGCATAAAGCCGAAACCGGTTGACAAATTAGTATTTGTAGTTTTTTGTAAGAATATACCTTTAATCCAAACCCTTAATATAGAAATATCTTACATTGGAGTATACAGTTTTCATTCCAATATATAGGTATACCGTCAGGTTGTTTTGAGTAAGGCGGTCAAGATAAAGCGACATCGCATCGACGAACAATCGGCTTAACAAATTCAGATTTTGGAGCAAAGAAATTCAAAGCAAATACAATGTACGCAGAAAACGAATACATGGATGTGGATCAAACCGCACAAAACATCAGTCTCGACTTATGGGAAGAAGCATGTTGGGTGGTTATCGACGCATATTTCGAGAGCCATGGATTGGTTCGTCAACAATTGGACAGTTTTAATGCATTTATGCAAACTTCAATTCAAACAATAATTGCAGAATCATCTGAAATTACATTGCAATCCGATGGACTGCATAAAAGAGAAAAAATAGAAATTCCTAAACAATATTCATTAAAATTTGGGAAAATTTATTTATCCAAACCGACGTGGAATCAGACGGTTCGGTTGTACGTGCAACACCGAACGAATCGCGCTTGAGAAATCTAACTACAGTGCTCCCGTATACGTCGACATCACCAAAACAACGCACAGGAAAACGAAGAACCCGTAAAGCAAAAATACCCGACGCAGTTTTTATGTAAAATTCCAATTATGTTAAGATCGGAATATTGCATTTGAATGGATTGAACGAGAACGATTTTCACGAATGCACGAGTGCTCTTTAGATCCGGGAGGTTACTTCATCGTCAATGGTTCTGAAAAAGTATTAATCGCGCAAGAACGATTAGCGAGTAATACGGTATTCGTTTTTGCGATGAAAGGTGGAAAATATTCGCACAAATGCGAAATAAGGTCCAATATCGAAGACAGTTATCGTCCTACGTCGACTTTGACCCTTTATTTAACGGCCCGTACCGGTGGTCGCTCCGCCGCCACCAAATCAGGACAACGCATCGTGGCAACATTGCCATACGTCAAAGAAGAAATTCCCATCATGATAGTTTTTCGTGCTTTGGGATTCGTGGCAGATCGCAATATACTGGAATTTATAACTCAAGATTTTCAAGACAACGAAATGATAGAGTTGATAAAACCGTCATTGGAAGAAGCGTTCGTAGTGCAAAACCAGAATTTGGCATTAAATTTTATTGGCAAAGAGGAGCAAGTCCGGCGAGACAGACGAAAGGCGTATACAACATGCAAGAAACATCTTGCAGAAAGAACTGTTGCCTCATGTAGGAATTTCAGAATTCTGCGAAACTAAAAAAGCCTATTTCTTAGGATACCTGGTGCATAGGTTATTATCGGGAGCTTTAGGGCGACGAGAATTAGATGATCGCGATCATTATGGAAACAAAAGATTAGATCTAGCCGGACCTTTAATGGCGTCCCTGTTTAAAGCTCAATTTATACATCTTACCAGACAGACGAAAATGCGCGCACAAAAGATTATCGACGACGGTAAAAATTTTAACGTGAAAATGGTGATGAACAGCAAACTCATCACCGATAGTTTAACATATTCGTTAGCCACAGGAAATTGGGGAGACCAGAAAAGAGCTCATCAAGCGAAAACTGGGGTATCGCAAGTCTTAAATCGACTTACCTTTGCTGCCACTTTATCCCATTTGAGACGCGTGAATTCGCCGATTGGTCACGACGGAAAGTTAGCGGCATCGCGTCAATTGCATAATACGTTATGGGGAACAATTTGTCCCGCAGAAACGCCCGAAGGCGAGGCTACCGGCCTCGTGAAAAAACATGGCTTTGATGTCTAATATTTCGAATAGTACTCCGTCATCGCCAATTTTGGAATTTTTAGAAGAATTGTCCATGGAAACTTTGGAAGAAGTTTATCCATCCCCAATTAAAGATGTCACAAAAATTTTCGTTAACGGTTCTTGGGTAGGAATTAATCGAAATCCCGATCGTATGATGTCGAGTTTGAAGACGTTCCGAAGACAATGGAACCTTATATCGCCAGATGTGTCTATGGTACGGGATATTTCCAATAGAGAAATTCGAATTCATTGCGACGGCGGTCGAATCAATAGACCATTGCTGATTGTAGAAAATAATGAATTGCTGATTAAGCAACAGCACATTGATTTGATGAAGAACAGAAAGCACAATAATTTCGGTTGGAAACAATTGGTCGATAATGGCGTGGTGGAATACATTGATACGTTGGAAGCCGAAGGTACGATGATAGCTATGACACCGGCAGATTTGCATGGCGGAGAACGCGCTTATTGCAAAACGTATACGCATTGCGAAATTCATCCTTCGATGATTTTGGGCGTGTGTGCTTCCATGATACCGTTCCCAGATCACAATCAGAGTCCTAGAAATACCTATCAATGTGCCATGGGTAAACAAGCTATGGGTCTTTACGTAACAAATTATAATTTTCGAATGGACACTTCGGCTAACGTCTTGTGGTATCCTCAGAGACCGTTGGTTGCGTCACGTTCTGCAGATTACCTGCGTTCGCACGAATTACCAGCAGGTATCAACAGTATAGTCGCCATCGCAAGTTACACAGGTTACAATCAAGAAGACTCTATAATTTTAAACAAATCTGCAATAGATCGTGGAATGTTTAGGTCAAACCTTTACCGCACGTATCAAGATGCCGAAACGAAAAAGGATGGCGAAAAATTTGAAAAACCGTCGCGAAATAATTGCGAAGGTTTGAAAACTGGCCATTACGATAAGTTAGACAAAGACGGTTTAATTTCCGTCGGCGTTCGAGTGTCCGGTAAGGACGTCATTATAGGTAAGACGATAAGCGTACCCGAGGAAGAGCAGAAATTGGACGGTACAGTTAGTCGGTTCGCAAAACGCGATGCTTCGACGTTGTTGAAGAGTACCGAAAACGGCATCGTAGATCAAGTTACAATGACCGCGAACGGCGATGGGAATAAGTTTTGTAAAATCAAAGTTCGTACGGTGCGGATTCCTCAAATTGGCGACAAGTTTGCTTCTCGTCACGGACAAAAAGGTACATGTGGCATGGTGTATGGAGAACAAGATATGCTTTTCGCAGCTAACGGAATAACGCCCGACATCATAATTAATCCCCACGCCATTCCATCCCGTATGACAATTGGTCATTTAATGGAATGTTTGCAAAGCAAAGCTTCGGCGTTCTCTGGCACATTTGGAGATGGTACGCCGTTCAATAAGGCGGTGACCGTCGAAAGCATTTCGAGCCTTTTAAGGACATACAACTATCACCACCACGGAAACGAAGTTATGTATAACGGATATACCGGACGAAAAATGGAAGTCCAAATTTTTATGGGACCTACTTATTATCAGCGGCTAAAACATATGGTCGAAGATAAAATTTACTCGCGGGCACGCGGTCTGCACCAAACTTTGGTGAGACAACCCGTGGAAGGCCGTGCTCAAGGCGGCGGATTGCGGTTTGGAGAAATGGAAAGGGATTGCCAAATATCGCATGGAGCTGCTCAATTTTTTGAAAGAGAGGCTGTTCGAAGTTTCCGATCCATATCGGGTACATGTTTGCAATCTATGTGGATTGTTTGCTGTTGCTAACCTCAAAAACAATACCTTTAAGTGCTTCAAATGTAACAACGATACGAAAATATCACAAGTTCGTTTGCCTTACGCAGGAAAATTGCTCTTCCAAGAACTTATGAGCATGAACATAACTCCAAGATTGATGTTACAATAAAATTCGCTTATTATACCATTGCGAACTTAATTTCTTATTGGAAATTTATTTAAATAAAAAAATTAAAATTAATTTGTAAAATTGTTTTATTGTGTTTTGCTTATGTTCTCTAAATTGGCGTGTTATTGCCACTACAACTAGAGATCTGATTATCTACTTGCTTGCTCCAGGTAACGCTGTAATTTGTGAATGATTTAAATACTTACCCTTCCTTTGTAAGTTGGGTATCAAAAGATATTCAACGTAACGCGGGAATAATAATAATTAATAATTTAATTTCGTGACTAAAACTTAAATAAAAAGTTTAATACCGTAATAGTACATTATGTAATAAGATCGCAAAATAAAGTTTTGTAAAACGTTCTGCATAGAATCGTTTTTTGTATTAGTTCTGGACAAAAAGATTTTCTTGCATTAAAATATTAAATTTGCAAATTATCCTCTAAAACTTTATTTTGCGAACTTACTATAAGTTCGAGACGGTCACTGGCCTAGTAGTTAGAGCGATCCACTGCTAATGCTAAGGCACCCGGTTCGAACCCGGGAGGAGTCTACAAAGGAAAATTTTCTTTCTGACTCTCTTTCTATCTATGACCGTCTCCATGCTTCGGAAGGCATGTAAAGCCGGTGGTCCTCCTATGTTAATGAATTGCCATCATTAACAACAATATAGGGTAACAGGCACATCTGAAGCCAGTCTAGCAAACTACTTCAGATGTAAAACAAATAATATGCTCACAGAACCAGCAGTAGCTTCGGATCTTTATCGATGCTACTGTTGGATATTACAGGACCTAGTCCTAATTTAAGAAGAAGAAGAAGAAGACTATAAGTTCGCAGTATGATGATTTAAACATTAGCCGCTAAAATAGCATTCGCCAATACAAAAATTAGTTTTTCATGTAAAATTTTTAAATAACCAACCGGATCATATTATTGTCATCTTAAAAATCTTAGAATAATTTATTGTTTTTGTGAAAATAAAGCTGATGTGTAAATACTAGAAGCATTTGTTTATTTTTTGGTCAAGTTTATCCCGGCTAGCAAGGGCCACGTCATAGAAAATTCACTTCAAAATCGTCGATTAAAATTTTTATTTCATTTTGTAACCATAATCTTGTTTATACGCCCGCAAACGGGGGCGCAATATGGCGTTTTATGCCCTAGGGCCTATAAAGTTGCTAAGCAATGACAACAATATTAAAAACAAAATAGTTAACAACTTCAACTTTATTACACATAATTAAATTTTAAGGATACAAATTAATAATTATTTATTAAAATTAAATACGCAATTACTTGAATTTGTTATGGTAAGCGTACCACCGCCAAAGCGAAAATGTTCTCCATTTTCTTGAGGCAATACTATCGATGTTTGATCTACATTCATCGAAGTTCCGCCAGAAATGCATTGGCCGATTTTTATTTTATTCTGCAAAGAATTTTCCACGTAAGACTCAGCAACCTTATCAGATCGCCATCCACCCAACTGCTTTAATGTTCTTGTGTCACCACCGCTCTCAGCCAATAAAGTGGCAGCACTTCTACGGAAACAATGTCCAGTAAACGTATGTGCATCTGGTAATTTTAGAAATTCGGCAATCATTTTAGGCATTTTTCCTAAAGTATTCTTCCCCACAGGCTGTAAACTGCATTTGCCACAGCGATAGGATATAAACAAATTGTTGATTTTGGAATGTTTGGGACGTAAACAAATATATTTGTTGTACAAAGCAATGTAATCTACGGGACCATCGTTCGAAACAATCGTAAATTGTCTCGGCGTGTAAGTTTTAGTTTGACGGATCTTCACCAGCAAGACAGTTCCTCAATCGTTACATCCTGAATACGTAAATCATGGAGTTCTTCGCGCCGACAAGCTCCAAACATACCGAAAATTGTGACAACCTACAAACAGCAATGTGTATTATGAAAAACTAAACTATTAGCTAGAATAACTGTCTTACTTTAATTAACAAATAGGTAATATCTGGTGCATTTAACATAAATTGAGTGGTTCTGTGGAATAACGAGGTAAGTCTATTAACCTCGTTTTTAAGATAACTTGCTCTAACGAAGGCAAATACATATGCCTAGTTACCCCAAAATATGAATTCATAGAAATAACTACAAAGTGGATTTTGAATTATTTTTATATAGTGCAGTTTCTTGTTATATCCGGTAAGTATCGGATTATAGAATACATATGTAGTTATTAATAAAAACTATTCTAAACTATTCTTGGGAAATGCGTTTGTTATGAAATATAAGACTTTATAAAATATTATATATATAAAGCTGATCGTCTTCATTCATCATCGAAATTCACAGCCCAAACTGCCGGAGCTAGAAAGCTGGAGTTTTGGGTGCACCTAGAACGACCGCCAACGAGTCGGGGAAAATTCCAAAAACTTAAAAAAAGGGCCCCTCACGAGGGGTTCCTATTTTTAACTTCTTTATTTACCGGTCGATTTTCGATTTTTTGGTTTCGTTTTGTTCTCTTAATCTTTTTATTTGCATTTATCGAAAAAAGAACAGGGTCGTCGTTAACTTTTTAAGGATTTTATCGATTTGAAAGTACAGATTATATTTAGCAACGTGTAGGCAAACGGCGGGCGATAGAAAGTCGAAATTTTGCAGAACGTGGGCAAGATAGGTCTAACGACGATAAAATTTTAAAACTTGAAAAAGGGTACCCCGCCATTTCGATGGGGTTCTAAACGATTACTTATTTTTTCTCCTAATTCCGTTATCCTAGCTCGAAATTTTGATTTCTTTTTTCTACTTGGTCCTTACGAAGATTGCGATACTTATCTGGAAAAAATAAGTACCTTCTCGCTTTAATTTTCCTGTTACAAGCTCCCGAAGGTTCAATTCTGTTTCGAAATGATTGATTTTTGCCAACGCTCTGCGCGCCGTAATTTTGCACCAAATTTTAATTTCAATAAACCCTCGGCGAGACAAAATTAAACCTACAAAATGGTATCTTGACATTTTTTTCCCAAAGGTACCCTTATTGCGTAATCATAATATACAAATTTTAGAATTTGATCAATTTCGAGAAGGCATGCGGAACATGTAATTATGACGTCGTAGATTCGCGCGGCCCTGCAAATTTATGTAAAACGCAAAACTATTAATTTTAAATTACGTTAGCTTGCTAATAAGCTCAAATTTAATTGAAAATCTCAAGTAAAACAATTTACGACAATTTTATACATTAAAAGTTACATCAAGAAAAAGAAATTGCGAAAAACAAAAAACGTTTAATTATCAAAATTTGGAAAAAATATTTTACTGAACCTAGCCGCAACGAAGCGAAACTTACTTGGAAACGGTGCAATAAATTTCTAAAATTATTTTCTGTTTTGGGAAAGATGTCATGATAAATTTTATAATTTTTCCTCCCTTTTTCGTCGACAGAATCAGAGAGAAACCTTATTTTGTCGGTATTTTAAAATTTAATAGAATCGGGCCAACATTGTGGGCGAACCAAAAGAAATTTATGAAAAATTTTAATGCAAAATGTTCGGCATTAGTAGGAAATAAATAAATTCCACTTGATTCAAAATTAAATAAATTTTATTTTTCACGAAAAATCATAAGGGTACCCCTTGAAAACTTTTGAAAAAATTGCGTTCGTTTCTCGTGCTTTCCACAGTGAATTTACGAAAAAAACCCAAGATACATAAAAAATCCTATTCGGTTAGAAGCGTACGCAACCGTTTTTAAATTAAATATTGGTCGGTTAATAAGGACGCTAATGCATTCTGAATGGTTTCTCCATTTTGACGGAAATGCGTGTTTTCGTCAAATATTCTAAAATGTGATAGCAACATCAGATAGCATTTCGAAAGTCGGAAATTTATTTGTATTACACATTTAGTCAAAAAACGCCAAATAAAGGCACAATCTAAGAAAAACTGCAGACTTCAAAATTTTGGATACAAACCGGGAGCGTTTTAGATGAAAACAAACTCATCAGTTTTGTACGCAATATGATTGATTTTCGAAAAATGTTATAGCACCTTTTCGATTTAATTGTGCAAGTGTGTGCCGAAGAAATAAAAAAATATTTAATTTTCAAAATTTGGAAAAATATTTTGGCGACCTTCGCCTGAACACAGCCTATATTACTTAGCAAGGATGCAATTAATTGCAAAAGCAGATTTTCTATTTTAAGTAAGCTGGCATAACTAAATTATAAAGTTTTTTTTACTAATTCCGGCCATAAAATCGGATGGAAACCTTATTTTGGCAATATTTTAAAAATTAAGCACAGTTGGGCCAACTTTGTGGGCGAACGGAAAAGAAATTTATAAAAAAAATTTAATGCAAAATGTTTAGTATTAGTAGGGAAATAAATAAAAAATAAATAAATTTTATTTTTCACGAGAAAATCGTAAGGGTGTATAACCTTGAAAACTTTTCTTCACACCTTCAACGGTGGATTCACGAAAAAATATATAAAAATCCTATTCGGTTAGAGGCATACACAGCCGTTTTCAAATTAAATATTGGTCGGTTAGTAAGGAGAAAATATTTTAATTTCTAAAAGTCTTACCAAACGGCTTTTCCTTTTTCATTAGAATTTATGAAAATTTTGTAGCAAATTAAGGAAATAAACAATTGCCAATTAGTTGACTGAATTCCACGAGATGTCACTACGTTGTCGAGAAAATTTTTTGGGATTTGGAGAGATTAAAAATTTGAATGATTCGAAAGTTAATCACATGTCACATCATTGTCGTAAAAGTATTTTCCAATACTACATTACGTTCTGTTACCATGAAGAAATTCTTTAAAGTGAAACCACCAAATACAAACCAAAAATACAGTGTCAAAAAAGTAATACGTCAAGAAAACCGCGCGGCCGAAGGTCGCGAGCCGACCACAGGTCGGCGCTCGCAGAGTTAGAGTGAAATCGGCCGAAAGGCCGATTTTACCTGCTAGTTTGGTATATATTAGTAAACATATAAAAGGTAAAGTTGTTACTCAAACAATTTAATTTTATTAATTTGTTATTAAATTTATTAATAATTATAATTATATATTATTATTTATATATTATAATTTATTAATAATAATAATTATATATTATTATTAATAAATATAGGTATTATTAATAT
The DNA here is from genome assembly GCA_036346125.1 of Lycocerus yunnanus. Lineage (NCBI taxonomy): Eukaryota > Metazoa > Arthropoda > Insecta > Coleoptera > Cantharidae > Lycocerus > Lycocerus yunnanus. The sequence goes on from JARFIX010000050.1 coordinate 3,373,886, forward strand.
AATCCCGAAGATTATTATTGTTCGAACGTCTTACTGCATAGATAGTTTATAAAATAATTTAAAGAAAACACACTAACAAAAAATTAAATAAAACTGTTCTCATTAAATTAAAATTTCAAAAACACAAATAATCAAAAATTAAAGGAAAGTAATAGTACAACAATGTTGATACATTGTATGCTAATTTAAAAAAACATAACAAACCGTGTTATTTAAAAAAAATTAACCGTTAGGGCTTATAAAAATAAATAATGGTTACTGAAAGAATTCCCAGAGCTTGCAGCTTACTTTCGGTTTGAGCGGTGCCTTCTTTGAACTAATAAAACTTCCGCAAAATTTAATTGTTTTACCTGAAATATTCAAAGAATATTTTCCAAATGTTGTACTTACCAAAAATATACTAAAACAAAATCTGTTTTTAAAAATTTCCAACTGTGTATTACCTCCCCGTAAGAAGTACCTACATAAAGCACAGCTTTTGCAGGAAAGAAATATTATTTTTACTTAGTTCCATTTATTCTTTGGTGTGAAATACATTAATAACTTTGGGTATCAAAAACAAATTATTTGTGCAAAATGAGGGCATTTCAACTAGTGATAGTGATTTTGACTTTAAACTTGAGAAAGAAAACAGGAAGGAAGAAAATTGAAACAGTAGCACATTATGCTAAAATAATAAAATCTAGTAGGTCTGAGCCATTTTAATGGTTGACGGAAGTCAAGATGGTCTCCTAGGTAATTATGAAGCAGCTTTAAAAATGTAGTAAAAACCAAAATCACTCCTCATCTCTAAAGCGTGTTTTATAACTTATGAACCAAATAATACAGTTAAAGTGTCGCAAAACTATAATATCACAGGAGCATCAACGTATTCTGTGTCGTGTAAAATTAAATTGAAAGATTTGAAACTATTTAGACCTCCTGTGCAAGGTATTTCGGCAGCAAAAAAGGATGTACTACAGCTTCTTCGCTATATCGAAAAAAAACATCATAGGTTTTATGAAAATTTAGTTGCCTCTGAAGCAGTAACTAATGAGGAAGAAGATATGATCACTGATTCTGATTAAAAATGTTATTTGTATTGTGCCTTATCAGTAATTAATTATTAAATAAACGATTAAAAATTAATTCAATCTATTATTTTAGTAAATAATAATAAAATTAACTGCAGGTATTTGGTATATAAAAGTGTACATCTTCACTTTGGTATTGAATATTTTTGTATGGGTGGAATAACGAGGTAAATCAACTTTGAGAAATATATTTTAAAAAGCAATAAATATTTTAAAATAATTTGATTTTATAAAAGATTTCAATTTACAACAAGTTATTTAACACAAAAAAAAATGTTCTGATAAATAATAACATTTCCTATTCTATAATAAACCCTTTGAAACCTTTAATTGCGTTTATCTCAAAACTATGATTTTCTACTTACCTCGTTATTCCACAGAGCCACACAATTGCTGAATGTGATCTCGTTGCAGTACCAATGATTTTTAGCTTCATCACCCACTGAATTATTTTTCATAAACTCCGTAAGTAACAGAAACTTCGATATGTCTATGCTTTCCTTCACCTTCACCATCTTCTTTAGCTTCGAATAGATACACCACAGGGATGAAGGTTTATAAAGCTTGGACTAAACAAAACGAAAATGATTAATAAATACAATTATTAAGCGGTTGACATATCCTTACCATTTCAAATAAATAGACCATGACGAGTTTTTCATCGCAACTACTGACATTTTTCTCACGTCGCCATTCACAAAACTTCTCGTACTCCTTCTCGTATAAATCCTTTGATTTTATTGGAATAAGCCTATTTTGGGCTACCTCAAATTTATCCAAAATTTCTTTGAATGATCTTGTTCGGTTTTATCCATTTTCAAATTAAAAATTAATTTGTTTACAATAAAACAATAGAGCATTATAGCAACATCAACAATCTACGTAGAAACCATGGCACACCAAAAATTCATAGCACAAATAAATCCACGACATATTTTTCCAAAATACTTAATTTTTGAATTTTTACTGTACCAAAATGAAATAAAACGTTGTATGTACCACGGCATAATCAGATTATAGTCCTCTGGCAAATTTTAAAACCCTCCGCCAACGCGTCGGGCTTTAAATTACCCTCGCTATAATCCTATTGATTATGCCCTTAATACATAAATAACTATTTCAAAACTATAGGAATTGAATTACTCTTTTCGCTGTGGCATATAAAATGACGTAAGAAAACTATTTACAAAATTTAAAAAAATGTTTTCGCCCGGGATCGAACCGGGGACCTTCCGCGTGTTAGGCGGATGTACGATTTACGATTTAGATATTCTTTATTAATTAATCATTACAATATTTGTTGGACCAATCGGCGCTGACGTGAGTGTCGATTGGCCTTACATTACAATTTGCTTACAAAATAGGAGCCCCTCGTGATTACACATATCTCCAAATTTCATTTGGGGAACCGGATTGGTTTTACAATAATTAATAAAATTTACAAAAAAGTTTTTGTGTTGTCGTTGTATAAATTTGGCGTTGTTTTTTGTTGGAAAAGTGTTATAAAAAACCAACTTGTAGGAATTTCTGTTGAACTATTTACAATAAGAAGGGAAGAAAATATATACAGGGGGAAGGAAAACTAACAGCAACAATGAAAATAAAATATGAAAACAAAACAATCAAAAACAAAACAAAACTTAACAATCAATAAATTAATAATAAAAATTAGCGTAAGAAGATTTATGGAAAGCTACCGGTTTTCACTCGCGTTCTCCTCAATGTGCAGGTGTACTCCTTCCAGAGGCGTCGCAGCAATTTCTGGTTCGTGTCAGGTGTCGTTGTCGGGGTGCGGAGGTTGGGTTTGGGTTTGAAAGTTTGGTAGTGTTTGATGTGGGAGTTTGTATTTGCGTATGGTTTTGTCGTTAGTCATATTTTTTGTTAGAGGGCTATTTTGTGTCTGATGGGTGTAGAATTTTTCGGATAACCTTGTAATGTGGCTTCCGAGAAACTCTACTTGTGCGTCTTCGTGAATGGTCGTCAGTCTCGTATATCTGTCCGCTCCTGTAACGAGGCGTAGGCAGCGATTTTGAAATACCTGTAGGGGTCTCAAGCGTGTTTTAGATACGCCCGCCCACACAGGACAGGCGTACGTTATGATCGGTCTTATTACGGCTTTGTATAACGTACGCTTGTTTTCGAAACTCATCTGCCCGGCTTTCAACAGGGCGTACATCTTGTTTTGTGCTCCGTAGGCCAGCTGTCGTCGTAGTTTGAGGTGCGTGTCGAAATTTAACCGCGAGTCCATAGTGACTCCGAGGTATTTCACGTTGTGTTGGGGTATTATTTTCTGTCCGTCTAGTATTAGATTCTGGAAGACTCGGTGATTGGTCCGCTTTCTGGCGAAGACTATTGTCTCCGTCTTACCGGCGTTCAATCGAATCTTCCAGTCGTCGAAGTATTGTTTGATGAGATCGAGATGTATTTGCGTCTGTTTGGTCGCGACCTGTGCGCTGAACGAGTGCGCATAGATCGCGGTGTCGTCGGCGTACAGGGCGATTTTTGTTTTAGCGAAAGTGGGGATGTCGTTGATGAAGATGTTAAAGAGTTTCGGGGCTAGTACGGAGCCTTGGGGAACTCCAACTTCGATGTTTTTGATTGTGGATATGGTTGCGTTAACCTTGACCGCGATCGATCTGCCCGTGAGGTAGGAGTGTATGAGTTTAGTGATGTGTTTGCTGAAGTTGTATTGTATCATTTTGTATATTAGTCCGTCGGTCCAGGTTCTGTCGAAGGCTTTTTCGATGTCTAATAATGTCATGACGGTGACTTTATCTTTGTTGAATTGTCCGATCACGTCGTTGACAATTCGGGCCACTTGCATGGTCGTGTTAAGACCCGCTGTGAATCCGAATTGATACGGGTTCGTGATGTCCAATTGTTTTTGTTCCTTCTCCAATCGGAGTAGAATTATTTTTTCGGTAAGTTTGGCCATTCCGTTGAGCAAAGTGATTGGCCTGTAGCTGAGGGGTTGACTGGGGTCTTTGTTGGGTTTGCGAATCGGAATTGTTAGGCCTTGTTTCCAGGCTGTTGGGAAGTATTGTAGCTTGAGAATAGCGTTGATGATGTAATTTAATTGGACGGTGGCTTTGCGAGAGAGGTTTTTTAAGATTTTGTTTTCGATTTTGTCCGGCCCTGGCGCTTTGTTGTTCGGCAGTGATTTTAGAAGTTTGTGAATTTCTGTAGGATTTGTGAGTAGAGTTTTGAGGTTATTGGTCGGAATGTGACATGATTGGTTTGAGAATGAAGTGACGGCGTTTTTTATTAGAATTTGTTGTGGAGTGTCGGTATCGTGAAGCGTGTGGATTTTTTGAAATGTGTTAGCCAAGACTTCTGCTTTTTGAGCATCGGTCATGGCTACGGACGTGTTTTCGCGCAGGGCCGGTATTGGTTCGTGCGCTTTGCGCAGTTGTTTCGTGAGTTTCCAGAGGGAATTGTCTGAAGGACGCAGGGTCGACAGAAGGTCTTCCCAGGTTTTATTTCTGTGGAGTTTTATTTTGGAATTGATTTCTGTGTTAAGATTTGACATTTGAAGTTTGTGGTATTCGTTTGCTGTTTGTTGCCAAAGCTTACGACTCCTATTCCTCTCTCGGATCAACTGTTGGATGTCATCTGGGAAGATGTCCCTATTGTTTTCGGAGTGAAGGTTTTAGAGTTTTCGGCTTTGGCTTTGGTGATGATCGATGTGAGTGTTTGTATTTCTGTGTCTATTGTGTTTTCGTCTGTGATGTTGGGATTTATGGTGATGAGTTCGTCGAGCCTTCGTCGAAACCTGGACCAGTCTGTGTCTTTGAAACTTGTGATGTAATTGCATGAACGGTTGCGGGAGGTGGATTTGAGGAAAAATTGAACTATGTTATGGTCTGACATGAGTTTGTGTTTTACTGTAGGTGTGGTGATGTTATTGATGTTTTTGTTTAGCAGGAGATCGATCGTGGTCGCGGTCGTGTTGTTCGTTGGGTGATGAGTGTGTGCGGCTGTGTGTAGGATTTGAATGTTTCTGTGTAGGCAAAAGTTTAGTAATGAATTGCCGTTCGGATTGGTTTGGTGGCAGTTCCAGTTTGGATGCTTGGCGTTGAAGTCGCCAGCCACTAGCACCTTGCCGTCCAATCCGAACAGCGTGTCTAGGTCGTGATGTGTGAGATGATTGGTCGGTCTATTGTAAGCTATTACTATTGTAGTGTCGTGTTGGAGTTTGATTCCCAAGACTTCCATACTATTACCTGGGATGATGTTGATTCGTTTGTGGGGTATGTCGTTTCGTATTATTGCCGCTACGCCTCCCGCTCCGTGGCCGCCCCTATCCTGACGGTGGACGGAGTATCCCTGGACCTTGAGGGTTCTGTTTTCGGTTAATTTAGTCTCTGTAATTAGCATGATGTCAATATTTTTTTTAAATAAATAATTTTTTAAGTTCCAAAATTTTGTTACTTATCCCGTTAGCGTTCCATAAATTTACTTTGAGCTTAGCACCCATAAGAGTTGATATTGGAAAAGAATTTCAGTGTTGCTGTGAATCGTTCCGTTTTCGTATTACAGCTTTTGAGCAGGTCGTTGTAGTCCTTGAGGGCTCTTAGCATCTCCTCGATGTCGGTTTGCTGATTTATCTCTTCGCATACTTGGGCAAATTCCGCAAATGCGTCTCCCATGCTTGGTCTTTCCTCTCCTCGGTTTGTTTTGTTTGGTTTGGCTGGCATTGGCGTTGGTGGGGTCATCTGCTGTGGTACTGACGTGCTGAGACCTCTTGGTGTACGGAGTGGTGGAAAAGCACCGGTGCAGTGGATCGGTGCCGGCGCGGTTTGCGTTGTCGGGTTGGGCGCGCCATCTGCCATGGCGACGACGTGGGAAGGGGAGCCGGCCGGTATGTTGGTACGTAGGTTTGAGGGGGGCCTCTCGGCGTTCTGTTTTCGTCCAATTGTTTTATTTTTCTGATGTAAATTGGGCAGGTTGTGCTGTTAGCAGGGTGGCTGCCTCGGCAATTTGCACACGTTGCCGGATCCGTGACTGGTCGTTTGCATTCTTTCGTTCCATGGTCGTCCGCACATTTTAAGCACCGGATTGCTCTTCTGCAATTGGCGGTTGCGTGGCCCCATTCTTGGCAGCGATGGCATTGAATGATTCTTTTGTTGTTGTAGTGTCGCTCCCATCGCACTCTGGCATCCAATAAGGTGCTGACTGTAGCGTTTAAGGTTTTTTCTGTTATCGAATTATGGGTAATTACTAGGAATGCCGTCGCTTGTGTTCCGTTCATTTTGTAAATATTGGTTGTCGGCATTCCCTTAGCGTTCAGTTCTTCTTTGATTTCGGCTATGGTTGCATCGTTGGGCAGCCCTTTTAAGACAAACCCGTGCGTTTTTCATCGCGTGGAGTGTATGTGTGATGCTCCACGAGTTTGTTTTTATAATCAGCGAGTAGCAGTTCGTACTCGTCTTTATCGTTGAGATAAACTGCCACCGTGTTAGTGCGATAGGATATTTGGAATCCTTTTGTTGCAAACGTACTTACTTTTTTCCTGAATTGCGATTGATTGTTGACATCGCACGCTATAATTATTGGCGGAGGTTTTGTGGTTTTCTGAGGTTTTGGTGGGGTGTCCTTGGTTGTTGTTGTCGTGGTCTCGGCATCTTGCGTATCCATAGCGTTTTCGGTAGTGTCGAGGTTTTGCGTGCTTTTAGTTTTGCCAGGGCGGCATACTTATTTGCAAGTACAACTGACGTTGGAATTGGTTTTGTTAGTAACTTTCTTACCTTTGTTTTGGTTGATGCACTTAGTTTCGTTCCATCTTCTTCTACTTGTGCGATTGTTCGCTTGGTTTTCGTTAGGCACGTCCATCCATCATCGTTATCGTTAATATTTGGCTCACTCATTTTAAATTTCGTTCGATTTAATCACTATTTATACTTAATCACTATTAACACTGCGATATTACCAATTTTGACACTAAAATCGTTTTACACTTGTTCGTTGATCAATTTCCTTGTTGATCACGGTAAACCCCTACGCCAGGTAAGTATAAGATATACTACAGAAATGATCCTGTGAAGTATGATCTTGCCTAATTTTGTTTTTTTTTTGCCTTAAGTTAAGTTATCACCAAAATTTCACGTGTGATAGTTAACCATAGCGCCACCTTTCGGTTTTCCATACATTACATTTATTTTTTAATATTGATACGGACAGCAAGGTTGAGTTCAACACAATCAATATTAAAATTTTTCAAGTTGTTCGATTAGTTAAATAATATTAAAATTAGAAGATCTTCAGTTTTCTAACTTTATAACTATTGAGCCAAGGATGAACTTGACTGCATGAAAAATGTAGAAAAGCCCACGTCATTCACCACCACGTATTGGTGAAGAAGATTTCCTGAAAGACAAGTCTTCTACCTTAATGTTTAACCTTTTCTCCGAGTTGGATCTCATTGAAAGGTCAATGGAGGACATGTTTCCATATCCATTTTGAACTGAATTAAGCCATGTCGGAATATTTGGATATATATTTTTAAAACAACGCGGAGAGCAACCTCTTCCTATAGGTAGTAGGTACTTGTTCGATTTAATTTTATTATCTATTGAAGCATTTATACCTACATATATATTATGCATGTACGTATCTAAATCATCATAAGCTCCAAGCTGGCATGTCAATTTGTTTAGTATTATGAGGAAGTCCAGCGACTCACGTTACTAAAGATCCTAAACAAAGGAAAACATAAACTTCGGACTGTTGGCTATTTTAATGTTGGATCGTAAATTTCAAATTGATTTTAAAACAATAACAAGCCGGTTTGACTGTATAATATACTTGTTGAGAAACACGCGCTAGTCCAAGTTACGACCGATCTGTCAACCAAACGACATGGAATATTGTGCCCTTTCCGTTTATTTTACTGCCTCCTTTAAGAGCATTCTAAGCTTTTTTAGTTTTTTTTAAATGATGCCAACATATTTAATATTTCTGCTGCTCGTTTATGGCCCATGTAGCAGCACTTCGTGTATGTGGTAATGTAGTTTGTCCATTTCATAAGATTCGCATACGCCATTTATTGCTTTTACTCTTTATTTTTATGAATCGAGAAATTAGCCGAGTTCCAACGGCAATTTTAAATAGGATTTGATTATAGTTGGCTCGCCATAAATCTCAAAAATTACTGATGTACACATTTTTTTTTAAATTTTACTGCCGAAATGTTAACAATATCCGATCGAACCGGGTGGGGGGGCATTCAAACAAAAAAATAACCAATATGTGGTGCCTACGGAAACGGTTTGACGACGCTACCTGCAATAGCAAGTATCCATCTTGTATTATTTTGATAAAATAACACTGAAATGCATATTATTGATTATTTAAAAATTGTACAATTTTCAAATTTTTAATAAGATATCCGTCAGGCATCACATAAGATCCCTACCCTGTTCGTGAATTTTATCTTATAATGTCTGATCCAATGATATCTTCTGCGAGTCCAATGGCGTAGAAACGGGCGGCATCTATTAACTCAAGTTCCGCCTATTCACGCATAGTAAAACAGGTATCTTATAAAAAAATTATATTAAAAATAAATTATAATTTTCAAAAATTCAGCAGAAATGTGAGGAAAAGTTATTTTAATTCGAAATTTGATATCTATTCACGAGGGAGAAAATATACCGAATGCTACCAAAAATGGTTCTAATTCGTAATAAATATATTATTTATTAAATCCATGCTTAGGTGTTTCATTGTGTCTATAAAAGATAGCACCACAAGACATAGCATACCAAAATGTTGCATTTTTTTGGCTTTCTCTTTTTACTTTTTTTCCTTCGTCTTTCTTTTTGTTTACTGCCCACTCTTTCCATTTTGAAATTTAAATTGCTCGCAGAACTTTTTCTCTACTTTTGTCTTTTGCATTTTCTTCTAAAAGGTCGTCAATGGTTGATGCTCCATATTGAAGACAATTATTTTTTTTAAATAAACCCTTAGCTTCGCGTTGATGAAACAATATTACCAACATCCTGGATGCAGTGGTTTGGACTTTCAAGTGGTAGTAAAAAAAGAAATGTTAACCTTCGATAGGAGACGCTGCAATAAGAAGATGAAGTGGTGGTGGGCAAGGTAGATATTATTATTGTATTACCGCGGGCGAGGGCAAGTTAAATGTCGCTGAATCAGCGTCCTACTGCTCTTGCTGGCTAAGCTAATCGTTTCAACACGACATACTTTTATTTTATAAATTGGCTCATAAAATAACAAACAAATGCGCTTATTGTTGCAAGGATTTTGTTACGTAGCACTTTTGTTACGTGATCTTTGGCGACATACTTCACGGCTTTTTTTCGTGTCATAAACATGATGGTTTTTTCGGACTACACCAGGCTCTAATTACACGCCCTGATGGTTGTCGATTAACCTGTCGAGAAGTTGATTTAGTCCAACAACCTTTACATTCTCATAGTTATCGTTCAGATTTCTCGTCTATACCTACTACCGCATTTACCGATTTTCTTTTATTATAAACAATGCATTTTTCAGCTTTTCACATGCATAAGGTAAAAACAGCAAACAAAAGAAAAGTTGAAAAGCTAATTGGATGAAGCAAATTTTTAGCTTACTTAGTTTTGGAACTACGATTTTTTATGCACGTAGTAGGTATTACATGAAATTAATAATTGAAATATTTTACTCTAATATTAATGTAGGTAGGAAAATTTATTTAAGAATGGAATAATAATAATTTGTAAATTTATTCTTGCAAAATGAATGTACAATGTGCATAGTCCATATTATGTACTTCTTACTAAAAGTACATGTAAATATTTAGTTTTTCCTTCATTTGTTTATGTAAACACGTTGTGTTTTGTAGTAAATAGCATTTACGTGTAATAGTATAGGAAAATAACACTCTCTTGGCAAAAGGAAGACTACACTAAAAAAATACAGCGCAATTTACACTACTCCACTAACCACCTACTGGACCAGTAATAATCGTTCAATTTAGACAGGTGGTCAACTTATAAGATTTTCTTTTATTGCCAATGCGCTATTACCATTAAAAAAACAAAAAAGTAATTATTTTAGAAATTCAAAAAGATAGACCACTAAAAACTACATTCGCAGCTTTGATTGGATTATAAGCAGAGGAATATTTACATTACCTATTACTTTTTTTTAATTATGTTAAGGTTGTATATTATATTTTGCCAATTTTTAATTTATTTAAATTTGACGCTGTCATACTAAACCGATTTTGATGGAATTTTCACCTAATGTCTTCTCAAAGATCTTAAAAGGATGTACATTATGTAATAAAGGAGTAACATACTATGTAGGCTAATAATCAAATTAATAAAACACTGAAATATGTACTATGTATGTTCGAACCCACACAACATGGTCATACCCGAAAGATGTCATCAAACAATCCAGTGCCGTCATTAGGCATGTGCAACAGGTGCAGCCGCTAAAGGGGGCCCATAAACAACCGACAAAATCAACTTTTTAAAACCAACTTTTAGAATTTTACGTTTAAATTAAATTTGCAAACTTTTTTCTAAATTTATTTTCTAAAATAAACATCTAATTTATTAGCCTAGCTATGGCAGTAAATTAATAAAAATAAAAAGAATCAATGTAACTGTCAATTTTAGTTTGCACTAAGTGCATTCTTTTAAGATTATATTATTGTAAGCTCTTTGTTGGGCAAAAAATATGTTGTTGATCCAGCATTAAAAAATTAACCAACATCCAATCATAATTGAGATTATTTCGTGGTACATATCTATGTTTCGTACATAAAATACAATAAAAATGCATAAAATATTTTATTGCACTTTTCTTTTGACTTTGAAACTCATCAATTTCCTTTTTATGATATATTTTTGAAGGACATAGTTATTTAAATTTTTGCTCCCTCCCCACCTCTATCAAGTAAATTTTATATTTTTTATGAACATAAAATTATTTATAAACAATAATTTGTTAAATTATAATAAATTTATTGTTTTATTATTATTTCGTAAAGAAAAGGTTGAAGAGGGCCCAAAAATAAAATCTTGCACTAAGCACACGAAAAGCTAGTTACGGCACTGAAACAAATTTACTATGTAAATCTACAATACACAATTATAAAATAATGTGATTTTTTCAATAAAAATAATATAACAAACTTTTGATTCAGCGTTGTATCAATTCAGTCACGAATCGAATTCCAGAGTTAAGCACCCCCGGCCCTCGGGATTATAAAATAGTATCGAAATTGTTTTAAATAGCAAAGAGCACATTTGAATCAAAAATTTAATTTTGTTTAATTCAAATAAGCTATTTTTTATTCAAATAATTCCTTTTCGTTTTAATATGCAGAAAAGTTGTTATAGGTCAACGTGCCTGTTCGCGGCCATGTATCAGTTCGCGCCCAGGAAGAATAACAAGTTAAATAATAGCAACATCATAAAACAACAGTTACAAAATCACATTAAATAGTTTTGACAATACAAAACAAATTCATGAATTTGATTTTTGTAAATGTTATTTTACGGTTTTTTATTATTTAACTTTTTATCCTTCCTGGCCGCAAACTGATACATGACCGAAAACAAGCACATTGTCTCGTAGATACATCTCTTCTTCCAGCAATTTCATTTTTTATTAAAATAAATGATAAAACAGATCATTTTTGTTTTAAATTATTTTTAAATTAAAAACATTGATTGGCGTAAGGGGGGTTTAAGTATTGCGTAAGCAGGCTTAAGGGACAGGAAGGTATAATTTTTTTTGCTGCTGAAAGAAGCAGGAGCAATCTTACGTAAAATAAAAATTACAAAATAATGAAAAGTTTTAAATTATTTTTAAATTAAAAACATTGATTGGCGTAAGGGGGGTTTAAGTATTGCGTAAGCAGGTTAAGGGACAGGAAGGTATAATTTTTTTTGCTGCTGAAAGAAGCAGGGCAATCTTACGTAAAATAAAAATTACAAAATAATGAAAAATTATTTTTAAAGTTTTAAATTATTTTTAAATGAAAAACATTGATTGACGTAAAGAGGGGGAGATGCCGTTCAAGTATTGCGTAAGCAGGCTTAAGGGACAGGAGGGTTAAATTTTTATTTGCTGACAAAGGAAGCAGGAGCGATCTTGCGTAAAATAAAAAATTACAAAATAATGAAAATTTTTAATTTAAATTTTGATATTTAATAAAAATTTTGAAAAAATTCGTACGATTTATCATTTGGGGGGGGATCTTCATTCGAAGCCTTGTATAAAACATTTTTAGATAAATTGTGAAGAATTTATTTAATCTATAAATCTTCGCATTTTAATTGACTATGACCATTTTCATAAAAAAAACCTCTTGATTAAATTCCTGAACTGAATTATTTGCATTATTTTTTATTAAACAAACATTATTCCGCATTTTTTAATTATTTTCACCAAATAACGCCTTTTGTGCTGTTCTTAAAATATAAATAAACACTAAAACCTAAATTATTATAGCTTCAATCGGTTATATGGGAAATTTCTGGATAGAACTTTAATATTTTTGTCTGACGACTTATTGGTTTATTACATTATTATTATTATTCTAAACCCTTGACTATGCCATACTTTTCGATTCTTTCATAACTTCCAAGTATAAGTTTCAATTCAAAATATAGCAAAACGAAAGATTCGTAATCGTAAATATATTGTAAACTAGATGGAACTCGGATAACCGCACTTCTTAGGTTTCTATACCTACAGCTACCTTTCTGGTTTACTGGTAGTTTAATTAAATAATATTTTGTAATACTTTTTTATTTAAATTTATAATTTTTTGTTTTCTTCCTGGTTTTTCATAATCTGAAAGCTAATTATCAACCAATCGCTGAATTTAAACCTCGGACTAAGGTGATTCGAGGGTGAACCCCTATTACGGACGGATGGACACGGAGCCAGATCATAAGGCTTTTTCGTATATTTGTACTTGTTTATTAACTTGTGAAATTATGTACTTTACAAAACTTTTTCTTCTTCACTTTAATTAGAACAACTTCTGTTTCATTCTTACAGTAGCATCGACGATATCCGAAATCACTGATTGTCATCATCATCATCATCATCAACAGCTATATCATCCATCGTCGGATATAAGCCTCCCCCATATTCGTCCATTGCTGTCTGTCCCCTGCTTTCTGCATCCAGTTCTTTCCTGCATATCTTTTCACGTCATCTGTCCACCTTGTCTGGGGTCGTCCTACACTTCTTTTTTGGCTTCGTGGTCTCCACTGATTACCCGACGCGTCCATCTATTATCGCTCATTCTAGCAACATGACCTATCCAATTCCATCTTAGCTTACAGAGTCGATGTATTACATCTGTTACTTTAGACCTTTTTCGAATTTCAGAGTTGGGTATATGATCTCGGAGGGTAATCCCTATCATTCGTCTTTCCATGGATCGTTGGGTGACTTGCATTTTTTTTATTATTTCGTTGTTAAGGGCCCATGTCTCTGTACCATAAGTTAAGACTGGTAATATATATTGATCAAACACTCGTGCTTTAAGTGTGTTTGGTATCTGAGAATTAAAAAGTTCTTTCATTCTTCCAAATGCCGCCCATCCCAATGATGTTCTTCTACCCAAGTCAGCTTTTAAATTTTCCTTCGATATCATAATTTTCTGCCCAAGATATATATATGAATCAACTCTTTCAATGGTCTGATCTTCTACATTCAGGTTTCCTTTGCTTATTTCATTTATTTCATCATTTACGTCGTTGGTCATGTACTTCGTTTTTGTTATGTTCATTTTTAGGCCTATCATTCTTGATCTTTCATTTATTTCATTAATCATTTGTTGTAATTCCTCCTTTTTGTTTGATATTAGAATAATGTCATCGGCAAATCGTAGATGGTTCAGCCTTTCACCGTCGATAACAATGCCTTTTTCATCCCATTTTAGTTCTTTAAACATGTCTTCTAGGGCAAGATTGAATAGTTTCGGAGAAATCGAGTCTCCTTGTCGAACGCCACGATTGATTTTTATTTTTTGTTTTTCGTGTAAAGAACTTGAGATGTTGCATTTTCATAGATATTCTTTATCAGACAAGTGTATCTGTGGTCTATACGGTTGTTGCTTAAAGCGTTTAGTACTGCCCAAGTCTCAATGGAATCAAATGCCTTTTCATAATCCACAAAGGCCATCCATAGTGTGATGTTATATTCATTTGCTTTCTCGATGATCGTTCTGACCACCTGTAGGTGGTCAGATGTACCAAATCCTTTTCGGAAGCCTGCTTGTTTTCGTGGCTGGTAACCATCCAACTTATTAGTTAACCTCTGCGTTATGATCTTTGTAAATAGCTTGTATAGAACTGATAACAAACTGATAGGCCTGTAGTTATTCAATTTGAGTTTATTTCCTTTTTTAAATAATAGAATCATCAGGGCATTATTCCACTCTTCGGGTATTCTTTCTTCTTTTAAGCATTTGTTATATAGTTTCTCAAGGAGTAGCAGTATTGGTTTTTCTCCATATTTAAGCATTTCTGCAACAATATTGTCTTCGCCTGATGCTCGTCCATTTGGTAGTTTTCTTAGCGATTCAGCTATTTCCTCCATTGTCCGGCATTTCTTCTGATCCCACGTTTTGAACTATATTTTTCTCCTTTTCTGTTCTTCCTTGTGGTGGATTTGCTTTTGTTTCATATAGTGTTACATAGAAGTGTTCCGCTACCTCGATTATGTGTTCTTTTAGTTATTATGTTGTTCTTATTATCTATCAGCTTATTTATACCAGGTTTCCCCTGTGCCATTGATCTCATCACAGTCTTCAAGCTCTTTCTCTCCTCCAACACTTCGGGGACGGGTAATAAAACCGAACTTCGAATTTGACCATTTTGAAGTGGATTATGAAAGATGAGGGTCTAAATAGCATATAAAAAAATAAAATTTGCGGAATTTACACACAATTTTGAAAAAAACGGCTTTATAAATTTATTAACAATGCAATTTACTCATTGGCTTTTTGAACTGTAACCCCGCCTCCAAAGCTAAAAGAGGATGTGGCGACAGTAAATATACCAGAATCTCGGTTTTCACGACAAATTATGATAGATAATGGTGTAATTAGCTAATAAAATGAAGTAAATTTGTGATCGGACAAAAAATTTTCGAAAAAAATCACTTTTTGTGTGAATTCGTGTCTGATGTGGTTGCACTGTCAAAACCTACTCTCCGCACCCGCCCTCGCCCCTCCGGGGCTCGTGCGGGGCTACGAGCGGTTTTGACACGTGCTAAACTCATTAAAAACATCCCTTAAGCGGCTCCAACTCGAAAATTTTGAAAGTTGACGCGGCAGATCCCAGAGAGCGACTGGTATCTCCCCACCACTAGTCACTGTCGACCCAGGCACAGCACACGTACCGCCGACAGAATGAACGCCATATTGGAATTTTTCTACACAAAATACACTTACATGTATTTCTTATGGGAAAATTGCAATTTTCAAAATTAAATTGTGGCCTTATTAAAAGTCCGACAACAATGATCCTCACCTTAAAGAGCTTGTATTTTTATGCTCTTTCGTTTGGTATACCCATTTTTATAGGAAAAAGTGTACTTTTGAGTTCAGGTTTATTACCTCGACCCCAACACTTCTTCTATCTGCCGATTATTATAATTTCTAATATCCATTCTTATCTTCTTTTTATTGTTTTACTTATTTCTGCCATTTCAATCATGTTCACCTCCCCTCGCGTTTCATTTTTGCGTTTCATAATTAGATCTATTGTATCTAAGCTAAGTCTTTGCTGTTTTCTTAACTGGTTTCCTGCCACTGTTTCGGATGCAGTCATTATGCACTGTGTAATTTTTCTGTTTAGGTCGTTTAAGCTGTCGTTTGTGTTTATCGTTGGCGATTCTTCTTCGATTTTTTTTTGATAGGAAGATCTATTTATATTTAATTTTTCAGTGTCAATTCTCTGTTTTTATTTCTTACAAGCTTAGCTCTATCTAGTTTTTGGTCTATATACAGTTTAGCCCTTATCATGCGGTGATCGCTACTTACATTTATGGGGTTGAGCACGCTGGTATCCAGTATGATGTCTTTGTTGTTAGTCAGTATGAAATCAATTTCATTTCTCGACTTTCCATTCGGACTTTGCCAAGTCCATCGTCTTGTTTGCTTTTTCTTAAAATAGGAGTTCATTATATAAAATCCATTTTCACCTACATAGTTTACCAGCATGTCTCCTCTTTCGTTTCTTCTTCCGGAACCAAAGGGTCCCACACCACCCCTTCGCCAATATTTTGTCTTTCCCCAATCTTTGCATTAAAGTCTCCAACGATAAGTACGTATTTTGCTGGTTCATCTTGTACAGCTGTATTAATGTCTTCATAGAATTGTTCCACTTCCTCCTCTTCATAGTCTGAGGTTGGTGCATAGACCTGTATTATTCTGCATCGACACTTCTTATTGATTTGTATATCCATTAGAATCACCCTTTCAGATATACTTTTATATTGTGTTATGTTAGATGTTATATTTTTGTTTACTAGAAACGCGACTCCGCCTATTCGTCTGTCTTCTCTTCCTTTATAAAAGAGTACATGACCGCTCTTTAGTGTTACGCATCCTTCTCCCATCCTTCTCACTTCCGATAATCCTATAACATTCCATTTTACCTTATCTAATTCCTGTTCTAGCTCCATAAGCTTATCTTCCGTTGCTAATGTTCTTATATTGAATGTTGCCACGTATAATATGTTTTCTTTATTCTTCTTCTCGTCTTTTCTTCGTCGGGTTTTGCCTCCCCAGAATCCATGAGGCGGACTGATTTGCAATCAGTGTGAGATTCTGAGAAATCATCTCTACTCACCTGGGGTATTTGTGTTTTAAAATCGACATCACATTTCTATATATGGGGTTGTTAGCCTTAACTCGCCACGCTGGCCAGACGGGTTGGCGAGTGCATTTTGACCTTTGCTAGGTTTTATTCAGCCGCTCCTGACATGGAGAACCGTCGCTGTTTGTAGCCGCTCAATTTGAGTCAGACGCTACGGTTTTTACCTGTTGGTCCGCGGAGGTATTTGATTTCCTCCACCTCTCATATCTGAGGGCATTCCCTATCCGCCACCTGGGGACGCGTCTCCTAGGGTTGCAGGTTCCCCGGAGACAATCACTGATTGTACTGTGTTTAAAAATGTTTCGAATTATTTTCAAGTTTAGTAGAATTCTATTTAAGAGGTCGTCCATCATAAAGAACGTCCTTGCCTTGGGAGGAGGGGGTCAAAAAATGTGATCAAATGTGACAAAGGAGTGAGGGGAGACTCCAAATGTGACGTCCGCATAAAAATTTCATTTTTTGGGATTTGTAAAAAAGTTGTGCTTGCGCATTTTTTCTTATAATTTTGTAATTTTATGTCCATCTTAAACTATTTGAAAATTTATTAATATAAAAAAATTAAAAAATTATGTATAAAATGTAAAAACTAAAAATTTTAGTGTTTTTCTCAATTGAACGTGAAGTTCGATTTTATAAATGAGGGGGCGTTGATTTGTAAATCGGGGATAGATGTAATTGAATTAATACTCGTAGGTAAAGTAAATAAAAAAATTTAAAAAATATTTTTAAATAAAATTTCACTAAATTTGAAAATAATTCAAAACCTTTTTTACAATATACTTATTTTATACTCATATTGCTCTATTTGGTGATTGGTACAAAGTACAAAAATGTGAATAATGTGAATTCGCATTTTTATGAGCGAACTTCAAATATCAGCAGGATGCTGATCTGAAGTGCACTGGTCGCTTTATGGCGAAGTGGATCTTTTCTTCAGTTTTCATAGTACATTAATCATATTGAGAATTTGTAATTTTACCTTCACAAAAAAGTTGGTCGTAGAAAGAATGGTAGAAAATATCCAATATAACAAAACCAAGATCCAAAACATACAGTTACTATAATGTTGTACATGAGTGACCGTGCTTCACGTGCCTATCCGTTACCGGATGTTAGTGATCATGAACTTGGCCGAAGCCAAGATGAATTTTCTAGGAAGTATAATTCATGGGGTGGTTTCCCGTTGCCTTCCCCATAATCCACAGATCGATACTAGACTTTTGGATCACAGCAATGTATCAAACGCGAGCAGGGTTCGAACCGCGAGCTTACGCTGTTTAGTCGACCAACGAATGCTGTGCGCTATACTGCTGGTATAGGGCCGGTTATGTCTGGTATAAATTTTACAAATACAAAGTAAAAGAAATACTATTTTTCGACGTGCCAAACATTGATTTTTTGTTAAATGGCCGAGGACCAGCACATTGACCCTATATTGCTTTTGAGTTCTGATATGCAGATGTTTTATTTCTAGTATCCAATTCCAATACTCGTATTTTCGACTATTTAGCAGTAATATTTGATAATCCAAACCATTTTCGTTTTGGATTATCGAACACTATCCAGTCAGCTGGACCTCGAACCGTTCGCACTAAATATCTTGAGACCCAATATTTGAAAATTATTAGTTTAGTTAATAATCACAGTACAAATGATTTTATAATAATTTCTAACTTTATGTTTTTGTTTGCGAGAATTGTAATTTGTGAAGGTGTCTCCATTGTTCTAGCACTGCTTTTGAGATTATTTACAGGTATGGAAATCGAAATATTCACTGATGGTATCGAAAAAAATTGTATTTTAATAATATTTTCTTTAATTGAAACACTAAACCTGAATATGCTTTGTATTTTAAAGTGTGTTATTGCATTTTTTTTGGCGCCAGATGAGATAACATAATTGCGTTGCTATACAACCTACTGCACAAATAAGAAAGTTATTCAACGTGTAACTGATACAGGCGACTGATACAGGCAAGATGTACACGTGCGAAGCTGCGAACAATTTTTTTAAAAAGCTACAATGCAGAACTCAGAGATGCTCGTCGTTATATTATTATCTACGCCATAAAATTAATGCGTCAGATACCAGAGGCAAAATATTGCACAGGTCTTAGAATGCACATACCAACTCTAACTGTTAACCAGTTACATAATATTTCGATTGATATCTTTTCGATTATTCAAAAAACCCCATCAACAATTAGACATTTATTTTAAATTTATGTGAGTGTCCCCTCCGGAAAACAATATAGAAGGTAACCCTCGGTTTACACTGCTTAACAATAACGTCCCTGGGCAATTCGTGGTAGCCTTCGGGCACGTAAAGGCGGCGGTTCTCCTACATTAATAACTGCCAGCTTCATCAACAACAACAAGTTCACACCGACATTCCCCAATCCGGTTTCAGCAGCCGTGGGGTCTTAATACTAGAACATTTCTGTAGAGAACGAGGCCGAACGCTCAAGAGTGGATGGAAAGGAAACGTCTATTAATTACACGAGATAGTTTTCTTTAAATTTGGACCCTCCCTCGCCCCCATGGTGAGATTTGGTAAGATGTGATGGGACTCCCCCCTCCAACTTCCGGATGTGAGATGTACCCTACAATTTTTACCACACCAGAGACCAATAATTTTTTACAGTGTATCTGTTGAAATAATGTACTATATTCACTGAATTACAAAGTTGACGTGAGATTTTCATTGACTCCCCCCCTTTAATTGAGATTTGGTGAGATTTTGCCAGACCTCCCCCCCTTCCCCATTTTGAGTTCACGTAATTAATGGACGTCTCCAAAGCCCAAAGAAGAGATATTTGTACAAAATCCTACTATAATTTTTAACGGTAAAATTACTGCAATGTTTACATTTTAGAAATTACTGAATAAAATATGCAATATGCTACACCACTCACTGTAACCAGTACCGTAACTAGTCAGGTGGAACAGGTGCAGTCGCACAGGGTCCAGAAATTAGCTGACAACAAATTTTATTTTTTAAAACAAGCTCTGACATTTTATGTTGAAATTAGGTTTTGAAGCAATCCTAAAATAATATTTACATGAGCTAAATCTTTATTTTTGAAAACTACATTTATTGGATATTAAATCAGAATAGCACTTAAATTTTCAAGTAAAAATGAATATTATATCGCACTTTTCTTCTTGCTTTGAAACTCAACAATGGGGAAGTTTAGTGCGTAATTAATTTTTAAAATAATATATGAATATGAAAGTCAAATAAAAATAATCCATATTTATACAATTGGTTGATCTGAAAACCTGTAGAATTTTTTAAAAATTTTGAATTTTTAAAAATCATTTACTAAGTTACGCGCCACAGCTAACCAATGATAGTTAATCACAGCTCTGCAACGTTGTCAGCTATCATGTCACTTATGTTTCGTTATGACAAGTGATTTGTTTTGGAATTTAATTATGAAGCGTTCTCTTATTTGGTCTTTTAAAATTATTTATGAAATTTTGAATAATCTGTTAATCAAATTAATATTATTTTAAAGTGGTAAATATAAAATATTATATAATCGTTTTTTTTTAGAATTTTATTTATGCTGTGTTTTAGAGGTTATATGAAGCAATGGTAAATGTTAAAGCGTTATTTTGTACCATCTTGCCATAACGACAGTTTAAAAATCCTCTTAAACTTTTATGTACGTTCCAGTTAACATTAAGTTAGCTTGGTAAACATTTAGATACGGCAACAGCGTTGCGTTATTATCATCTAATTGGTGATTTCAAGTAGGGGACTAACGTCACAGCCCTATACTTTTGAACTTTAAATACTTTTTTCGTATATTTAATATTTTTTGTGTAAAAATTTATTATTTTATAAACTATTTTTTAAGGAAAAAATAAAAGGGGGCCCAAAAATAATTTTGCGTAGGGCAAACGTAAAGCTAGTTACGGCACATTATCGATAACGAAAATTTAAGTTACCGTTATCTGTTACTAATTATGTTGTGGTAAGCCCATTTATAAGCAAAATTGAACACAATAAAATTGAAGTAGAGACGGACATTGGCCTGGGTGTTAGCGCAAGGACTGCTAATGCAAGGCGCCCCGGTTCAAATCCGGGTGGAGTTCACTTTGCAATGACGTCTCCGTGCTTCGGAAGGCACGTAAAGACGGTGGTCCTCCTATGTTAATGAATTGCCAGCATTAACAATAAAAATAGGGTAACAGGCACATCTGAGGCAAGCCTAGCAAGCTACTTCAGATGTAAAACAAGTAGTGCTCAAGGTACTGACAGTGGCTTCGGATATCGCCGATGCTACTGTTAAGTAAAACAGATCTGTTGATCAGTTGATCAACAGATCTGGGCTCTAGGTTATCTAGCCAAAAGTAGAAGAAGAAGAAGAAAATTGAAGTAGGCAGGTACTTAGAACAATGAAATTTAGCAACAGGTACACATTAGTACACATGAATGAGAAATTTATAATAGCGTACTAAAATTTGTAAAAATGCGCTGTTTAGAACTGCAGGCTGGCCTTTACCATTTGACATCTTTTTATTTTTACGCAACTCATTATTAAGTAATTGATTAAAAAGCATACCAATTGAGAATCAAGATTAATCAAACACTTATCACAGGTTAAATGCAGTTGCATAATAAGGTGGTACAGATAGGGTTACTAGTCCTTAAAACCCCCGACAAACTCAATTATAATTCCTGATATTTCAAAAAAAGTTCGGATAAATAATAGGGTACACACTGATTAAAACAACTTTTATATTACAAGACGAGAAATAACCATTGTGACCACAACCATAACCATGACATAATATTGACATAGTTTTTTCTCGATAAGTTCGAGCAATTTATTATAATTCGTAGGCTTTTCAATCAATCGGTTTAATAATTTCTCACGAATACGTAGAAACTCGATTGTATCGACCGATTAGCGATCAATAGAAAATTTCCTTTTCAATATTATTCTTAATCGATCGAACGCTTAACGTTAATTAATTTTTTATTATTAGTTATTAAATTAAATGATGCTTGAAGAAGAGAAAAACTATTATAGTTCATTTATATTTTTATAGTTCATAGATCATATCATTCATAGTTCTATTATTGTTTTGAACTTTTTCTCATACAGTCAAACCTGTTTTTACGCGACTCTTTTATGTGCGATTTTTTCTGTGCGAAGTAGCATCTTCAACTGACAAAAGTGATTTTGTACCAGATACATATCTACAACAAAATGCACATACTTGACTACGATGAATAGTTTTAAATGCACATAAGTAAATTAAAATTTTTTGAGTTTTCTTCTTCTTCTACACTTTTCGTATTAGGCTCTAAGGCCTATCACGGTGCCCATCTCTTTCTAGGTCGTCCGACATTGAAAAGTCGATATTGTTGAGTTTTATAAATAAAAATTAATTAAAAAGTGTAATTTAAAACAAAAGAACCGACGATCCACCCCGATTCACATTACCACGAATTTCATTACGTGTACATATTACGTTATCTACCACACTACATAATTTATAACCGTCTTGTGATTACCTCTTCACCGTTATGCTGCCTTTACATTAGAATTTCAAGGCAATTTCAAATATTTTCTATGTAGAACTGTCCTTTATCGGTTCTATTTACCGCATAAAAAAAAATTTTTTTAATGTGTTGCAAACAAAATATTCTATAGCTACTTAAAAAAATGTCTGCGACATTTTCACCACTTCCCTACACTTTGATTCATTTTTAACGCAAATTTATTTCAAAAACAAAAAATCGCCGAGCTTAACAAAAGTTGGCTGTTAAACAGAAGCTACGCAATGAATAGAGCCGAAACATACCACGCACGTTATTCACAAAGCTACCAACTTGAGAAAAAAACTAAATCGGGAACAACCGGCCAGCAAAATTCAATAATTGCCGGTTTTTGATCAAATCTCGAGTATATGGTTTTTCAAATTAATAAAAATCCAACCATGCAAACGGCAAAGATGAAAAACGTCGGAAAAAAATAGCTGACGGAATTATTTCTCCAAGTCAAATTTAGCAAACCAAATGCATTTATTTTGCAGTAAAACTTTGCAGCTTTTCGACATTCGCCACAAACTTAATTTTTTAGGTGCATGTCCAGCCCCCAATTCAATTTTTATTCAAAAGGTCTAAATCGTTTGTGCATCGTTTGTGCATGATTGTGCATTCTTTATTTTCGTTTGTACCTTTTCGTTTTAGAATTATTTGAAAATTTAGTTGGGGGCTGGAGACATGCTAGCCCCATTCAGAATTTTGTTTCGAAAATAGTCTTAATCGTTTGTGCATCGTTTGTGCATGATTGTGCATTGTTTATTTTCGTTTGTACCTCTTTTGTTTCCGCGTAATTGAAAAAGTTTTGGGGGCTGGAGACATGCTAAATTTGAACTTTGAATTTCGGGTTCAAAATTGTCCAGATCGTTAGTTCTTAGTATGTACTCGTTTGTGCAAACTTTTTTTCGTTTGTACCTCTTTTCGTTTCGAGATTTTAAGCAATACAAAAGCTAAATTGACGCGCAGCAAGATTAACGAGATTCTCATAATTTTTAAAGCCGAATAACGAATCTTTAGATATTTTGATGTACAGGGTGTCCCCGTGACCGTGGAGAAGCTTTGACGTGGTGATAGATGATACTTTTATAAGACAAATTTTCAAATAAAATTTTTTTCCAAGTTTAAACCCTTGATGGATACTCTTTTTAAAGCAATATTTTAAAGTTCTGCCTTCAAACGGCAATATCACCGTAAATATTTATTTTATTGAATTAATAGATTAGTGATTAGAGATTAGATAAGTATAATATACCGAGTGGGTGCTAAATCTGTGGGGAGTGGCGAGAAGAGAATATACAGGGTAGAGTAGAAGATGGGGAGAAGTCGGTGGAGACAGCGGGTGGACTATGAAAAGGAATAGAGGCAGAGAAGAAAAGAAAGAAAATGGGGGGAATTATTCTAGAGGAGGGATTGGTGTTGCATAAGTTATGAATCAAAACAATTCTTACATCACGTACGATACCTTTATAGACGCTTAATACTTTGATACCTTAATTCGGCTATTTCATTGATAGTGAAGTTTTGTTTTTGGTTGGTAATAAACAAATGAACTAACCAATCAGAGGAGTAAAGGATACGTACACACACAGTTTGAGAATTATATAAATTAGTCGGCGGGGGGCAGAAAACCTGCTAGTCTCCCCTTTGTAAATTTTAGATTGAAAATGGCATAAATTGTTATTATATAATATTTAATCATAATAGTTATTATTATGTTATAGTTATATGTATATAGTTATTATATTATCGTTTGTACCTTCTTTATTTTCGCGTAATTGAAAAAAGTTTTAGGGGGGCAGGAGACATGCTAAATTTGAACTTTGAATTTCGGATTCAAGTTAAATTGACGCGCAGACGAGATTCTTGTTATATTTATCAGTACCAATTATAAATATTTAAGTACACCAGGGTCTCGTTTTGCGTCGCATCGATTTGCGTCGATTCGATTTGCTTAATAACACGAATATAGGACCGAAAATCTTATATGCGTCACATAAGTGACTCCAACAATTATTAATTCACCTTATAAAATGCCAGTTATAACACGATAAAACCTTCAATTATAGTTTAATAATTTTGAATTAAAACATATATACAACATAATAATTAACAGTTAATATGCCTTAAAAAATGTATAAAAAACTTAAATAGTTTACCTTAAAATTACAAAAAACAAAATATTTACAAGAATTACCGCCCAACTATTATTAATACACTTGCATAAATCTAGCTAAAATTAATATTGTTTACAAAATTAATATTTTGTAGGATACCCTTTAGCATCGATTATTGCTTGTAGCCGTCTTGGCATCGATTCCATCCATTTTGGGTAATACTTTTGTCTATTTTTCCCATTCTTGCAATAATACCTCTTTTAATGTTTTTGTACTAAAAATGTGGTGTTTTCGAATTTTCCCTTCTAATTCTTGCCACAATTTTCTAAGGATTTATGTCCGGTGATTGGGGTTGAATATGGAGTTGTTTTGGAACGTGATATAAAAGCTATTCCTGCACAAGATACGAAATAAGTTTCAGGTCGTTATCTTGTTGAAACATATACTCATTTTCAACCTAATTTTTGATACTGGGATCTAAATTTGATTATAGAATATTCAGGTAAGCACACTTAGTCATAATAGTTTCAAAAAATTGCAACTTTCCAACCCCATCAGCAGATATGCACCCCCAGACCCATAACATTTCCGCCACCATGTTTAACAGTTTCACATAGGTTTTCATTATTAATTTATGTATTAGGTTTTTGTCAAAATTTTTGCATTCCATCTGGCCGAAAATTATTAAATTTGCTTTCATCACTAAATATTATTTTTTTCCAAAAATTAAAGTCCATGTTAATATATTTTTTAGCGAATTCTAATCTTTTATTTCTGTTTACTTTATTTATGAAGGGTTTCTTTCTAGAAACTTTACCATTATAACCCTCTTTACGCAATACTTTTTTTACAAATTCGGTGGAAACAGATTTACCAATACCCTTTGAAATATCTAGTCAATTTTGGAACACTTGTTTTGGATTAACTTTAGTTTTCGAATAATATAATGTTCGTGTCGTGTTCCAAGAATGCCTTTTCTGCCTCGATCAGTTTTGTTTATTAAATTTCCTTCATTTTAAAATTTTTTAATAACATATTTCA
Organism: Lycocerus yunnanus; assembly: GCA_036346125.1. NCBI lineage: Eukaryota > Metazoa > Arthropoda > Insecta > Coleoptera > Cantharidae > Lycocerus > Lycocerus yunnanus. The sequence continues at coordinate 3,399,542 of JARFIX010000050.1, forward strand.
CTGCACCCAGTGATCTGCCAACAATTTTAGCAGTTTCATAATAAAATTTTCTTCGCACACCAATTTTAATATTGATTTTCTTTCACTAATTGCTGTTTCACTTGTTTTGTTAATCATCTTAAAAATTTTCTTGGAATGACTATGTAAATAAATTGTAAGCACACTACTGTATTGTATCCACAATTACATACCTACTAATCAGCAAATTATTAAACTGCATCGTTTGTCTTCCTGTCCTTAACGTATAAAAGGTAAGTGTATTAATAACAGTTTGCTGTGCATTTTCTTACTTTATTGGTTTTTGAATACTACACTTGCCCATGTAGTTTTTTTATTTTATTTTTTTATAAAATGAATTATAAAGTATTATTTAAAACAACTAAAAAATAAAATTTTAATTAAAACAAATTTACTATAACATTTAACCAAATTATTAAAATTGTATGAGGTGAATTAATAATTTCTGGAGTCACTGTAATTCAATTTGCGTCTTTTAAAATAATACAAATTCAATTTTTGCTTCATGCGTAAAATTCTAACGACTGTAATTTAATAGTTTTTATCTGCAAGTAGAATTAATATCTGCATGAATCGCGCCGCCATGCCACTTGCAAAGTTTGTAAGTCTTGTAATGTATACATACTACTACATAATATTATGAATAATTGTGTACGATGCGTTTTCTACATGCAATTACATTTTTCATTATTTAGTTTAAAGCAACCGTCAGAGAAGCTTTAAATTATAAAGTTAATTATAACTTGTTTTATCGTTTTTTACCGATATTTTACTAAAAAATAAATTTTTGTTAGCATAATATGTGATTTTATTACCATTGTGAAAAAAGTTTTTGAAGATTGTAGAACGCATCTCGTGAATTACTATGGAATCTTATGGAAAAATGTGATTCGATTTGAGTCGATTTGAATTGCGTAGCACTTTTACAGAACGTATCCCCGACGCAAATCGAGACCCTGGTGTATTTTATTTAAACACATACACATACAGATCTGTAAACAAAATAGTAACAAGTGAAAGCCGTACTAAGATATCAACAAAGTTTAATTTAGAAAAATGCCGAAAATATCAGAAATTAATTTCGAAGAGTTATTTGAAATTATAAATAAATTTAAAACAAAAATTTACGATGAAGTAGAAAATGAAATTGCTAAAACAACGGATCCGATTTGGAAAGAGATCGCAAACTGTGTAAGTTTTAATATCAATTTGAAATATATCTACACAATAGTTAAAAATAATCGACATAATATCAGAGAAAACTAGGTATACCTTTACAGCACAATTTAAGAAATGAAAAGATACTTTTAAAAAATAGATCAAGATGATACCTCGGATGATAATAGTTTTATAAAAAATTAACAAAAGAATTTATGTTTAAAATTACTTTGTCAGCTAAAGAGTGGTCAGAAATATACAACGAAGAGCATCAAGCGGTATATAAAGGTCAGATCGTCAAGATTGTAGATATTTTCAATCCTTGAACCAAATGAATGGACTTCACTTATACAAGAACATTTTTGAATTAACAAGAAAACCGTGTTGCTTATCATTTAAAAGAAATAAGGTTTTACCAAACGGAGCAGTATTTCTTAATATAATCGGAAAGTGCACAGTTTGTGGAAGCAAGTTTAAAGGTGTGGTAGAAAATCCTCCAATACCAAATTCAAGAGTTATTATCGATTGCACCTTTACTGGAGATTTTAACTCGTGCAGCGGAGGGAAAAAAAGACGACTTACAGGTAAAAGCGTATAGAATACGAATCAAAGATGTTAAATGAAAAAATGTCGCCTGCATTTGTTCAAAGGAAAGAATCGGCCAAATGTATGAATTTTGGAGAACTTGAACCAAGCCATTTGCCATCAGCAAACGCGTTGCGAATAATGAAATACAAGGCTCTAAAAAAAACTCGCTTAGATTGTGATCCTATATTGGCAATTATTAGAATGAAAGAATGTTCACCCTACAATAATATAATTAGAGATATTTCGTACGATCGATTTAAAGTAAATTACTGGACACCATCAGAATTAGATGCTTATAGAATTTATGCTAAGAAAGCAAAAGTTCCTCGCATTTCGATTGATGCAACCGGAGGAGTAGTTAAGCGGATATCATTGCTTTCTGGAAGACAAACTGGCCCAATATTTTTATATGAAATTGTTGTAATGGATAGAAAGCACAGCCAAAGCCAATTTTCAGTGGGACATATGTTATCCGAACAACATAGCAACCGTGCTATATCCGCATGGCTTAGCGAGTGGGCAAACAACGATTTGCCTTTCCCAAAAATAGTTATCACAGACCAATCCAAGGCATTGATGATGGCAGTAGTAAAAGCCTTCACCCAATACTCGACCCTAAATATGTACATTAAGGTTTGTTCCGGACTCATTAGAAAAGAATCCGGGTACGAAATTCTAATTGCATGATTAGATTAGATTTTAATCATACGATGCATTTAATCAGTACATGGAAAGATATTAAAACAGCTCGTCCACGGTAAAAATTTTTATATAAAGCTATAAGTTTGGTAATTGCAAATAGCGATTTTGATGATATTAAAATTTACTAAAAATATCTTTACTGTTGTTCTACACGAAGAAGAGGATCCAACGATATCGGGTTTTAACGGCATGCGAATTAGCAAAAATTTTCTTAATGATCGGTTTTCGTCGTATAATCCTCATCATTTCGATCAAATTGATGTAATTGCGAATTGGGAAGATAAAAATGAGAGCCTTGCAGAAATAGATGTCAATAATATTGATTTAGAATGTGAAGAAGTTAATCCTACAAATATTTTTGAGGAAATAGAAATTATATATAATAACTGCCTCGCAACCGCGAAAACCCTGAAAATTGTGGAAACCGCGATAACATTCATTACAGTCGCGACATTGGGAAAAAGTTATTAAAATTTATCAAATTGTTACCACTGTGGTCTGCCGTTATGGTACCTATATTTGGTTATGGAGATGAAACTGAAACGTCAGCATCTTCCGAAAGTATGTTCAAAGATCTGAAAAAATAGTTTTTCAACACCAAAGCTTACCTGCAAGACTAGATGTGTTTCTGCCCATCCATATAGAAAGTATTTTAGGATCAACGAATATTGTTGGATCTAAACTAAATAATAGAAACATGGATTTGGAAGAGGAGCAAGAGTTAAACAGCATTGCCAACCAAGATGAAGACGATGCCGAAAACTTAAATTTAGAAGATATTGATTCAGAACAATCCGAAGAGAACTGGCATGGACAAGTTGAAAAATATTCTCAAGGAAATACAGCTAAAAAATCAAAACATCTTTTACCTAGGCGTAGATCCAAAATTTAATATTTATAATTCAACTAGTAAAAGTAATAGTTCTGTAATAGGCTTATTATTAAACGGAAATAATTCAAGTCTAAAATCGGTTACTCTCGGTAATTATAGTTATAGTATTACAAACACTTGCACGTTTGATACGATTTTTCAAATTTTATATTCGAGCTACATCGACAGTAACACTTACTTGAATTTTGTCAATTCTCACCGATAGTTCAACATTTTTGAAATGATAAAAATGCTGCTAGAGACGGAATAACAGTACAATGCTATCGAAAGAGGGCTATAATTCTTTCGGCTTTATTTAAAATCAATCAAAGCAAGTGGGAGACTGTGTAATATTGGATTGTAATTGCACTGCGCATTATCTAATTAACGAATTATTGAAAGAATACCCTTCTTACCAAGAGATTCGCAAATGCACTTTTGCGAGAAAATAGGTAACCCACTTATAAAACATTAAGTGTGAATTTAGCAGCGGAAAATTTACAATTTTTACAGAATACATTAAATTACAATGTGGAAAGTAATATTAATTGCGAAAATTGCGGTGCCGTTATAGTAGAACGAACCTTTACTTCGAAACCATATATTTATTGAACCTGTGTTGACGGACTCTGTTAATCAGAATTCGAAATTGTGCTTAAAACATACCGTTAGAATTAAAATTTCTAACAAAACCTTTAGCTTACGAGGTGTAATTAGTTTTTGCCACCTTATGTAAACAATTATCAGCAATAGGTCACTATGTAGCATATTGCTGGAGAAGTCAACAATATAAATGGAGAAAATATGATGATATGCAGACCTCAATGAAAACTATGCAGTTATCAGAAAAAATTAACTGCCAATTTCTTGTATATACATTGTAAATATTTTAATAGAAATAAAGTTTTTTATTGTTTTTGGATAATTATTTATTTTTTATACCAATATTTCATATCGAGGAATTTCTTTAATCCTTCGGCACGTCAATTTAACACTCGTATTTCTAAAAATTCTCAAAACGAGAAATAGTGCAAACAAACATTTATTCTCTTAATTTAATTCACAACTCAAATTCCGTTCATCCTAGATAATAGGAGGTTATAAACTAATTTGTAGATAAGTACATTGTCTTTAAAAAATCATTAATCTATTAATTCAATAAAATAAATATTTACGGTGATATTGCCGTTTGAAGGCAGAACTTTAAAATATTGCTTTAAAAAGGAGTATCCATCAAGGGTTTAAACTTGGACAAAAATTTTATTTGAAAATTTGTCTTATAAAAGTATCATCTATCACCACGTCAAAGCTTCTCCACGGTCACGGGGACACCCTGTACATCAAAATATCTAAAGATTCGTTATTCGGCTTTAAAAAAATTATGAGAATCTCGTTAATCTTGCTGCGCGTCAATTTAGCTTTTGTATTGCTTAAAATCTCGAAACGAAAAGAGGTACAAACGAAAAAAAATTTTGCACAAACGAGTACATACTAAGAACTAACGATCTGGACAATTTTGAACCCGAAATTCAAAGTTCAAATTTAGCATGTCTCCAGCCCCCAAAACTTTTTCAATTACGCGGAAACAAAAGAGGTACAAACGAAAATAAACAATGCACAATCATGCACAAACGATGCACAAACGATTAAGACTATTTTCGAAACAAAATTCTGAATGGGGCTAGCATGTCTCCAGCCCCCAACTAAATTTTCAAATAATTCTAAAACGAAAAAGGTACAAACGAAAATAAAGAATGCACAATCATGCACAAACGATGCACAAACGATTTAGACCTTTTGAATAAAAATTCGAATTGGGGGCTGGCGACATCACCTATTTTGATAATTTAATCGATCAAATTCACTATTTTTTTATGGTAAAGAGACGATCATATTTTCCAAAATTTCTGTGTCGATCAGAAAATTTTAACACATTAAAAATATATAATCTGTCATGTAATAATAATAATTTTATATTAAATAATGTGTATTAAAACTTGTGAAATTATTTTAAGTAATAAATGTGCAAATGAAATTTTAATTAAATTTCACAATAAATTACCGAATTTTTTCCGCACCTACGAGTTGTCTAAACACGAAATATAAGTGTACACATGATATAATGGGCTGAAAAAAATTCACTAATTTATTGTCAAATTTAATTAAAATTTCATTTCAATTTCAAATTAATACTTAAAATGTAATAATAATAATTATAGTCTAACCAAAAATTACATTTATACTTACGTAGTATACATAAAATTTTACGTATAAGCAATGTACTATATGTATAACATAAAAAATAATAAATGACAAAAAATATAATAAGATGATAAAATATGGCTCCGATAGTTTAAAAAAATCTGTAAATAAGGAAACCGATTTTAAAACTAAGACCATAATATATCGTGACCTAATGATTAAAGAACGATTTCACATTGACAGGAAATGTCAATTAATAAATTATGTAATTTCCGTAGGTAGTAATAATTTTAAAAATACCAGACACAATTTAACATTCCGATTCCGATCATGTATTGGCACCCAAAGATTTTTGATTTTTGAAAGTATTCAACCTCTTCAGATTTCAGAATTTCTGGTTTTAATCAATAAACTGGCATTTGGGAAAAAAAGTCAGCCATTGTTATTTTTGAAGTCTCTTGTGCTCAACTCAAAATTTTTTCAATTTTGTGAAACAGCTGAAAAGGCTACCAATTTCTGTAATTCAACGGAAGTGACCGGTCTTGTTAATGTGATGGAAGTGAAAAAGCTGCTGATGAAACCTATAAATTCTTCTTTGATATATACACAGTGTTGTGTACTTGTATGTGTTGTACCTACCCAATGTAATGTAAAACAAATTGTTACGAAATGTGGTGCATTATAAAGATTGAGATGCAGTGAAATTTATTTCTTTTTACATTATGCCTAAAATAATAAGTTAATAAATTCTCTTTAACCCCTGCAGTACAACAACCGGGTTAACTCTGACCCAAAGTTGACATTTTTCTACATAATATCCTCGGAAATTTTTTAATGAAATTTTCATTTTGGAATTCTAATATTTTTGATAACAAACGATAATGGGGAGTTTAGTGCGTACTTAATTTTTGAAATAATATATGAATATGAAAGTCCAATAAAAATGATCCATATTTATATAATTGGTTGATCTGAAAACCCCCTGTAGAATTTTTAAAAAAAATTTGAATTTTTAAAATTATTTATTAAATGATAGTTAATCACAGCTCTGCAACGTTGTCAGCTATCATGTCACTTATGTTTCGTTATGACAAGTGATTTGTTTTGGAATTTAATTATGATGCGTTCTTTTATTTGGTCTTTTTAAAATTATTTATGAAATTTTGACTAATCTGTTAATCAAATTAATATTATTTTAAAGTGGTAAGTATAAAATATTATATAATCGTTTTTATTTAGAATTATATTTATGCTGTGTTTTAGAGGTTATATGAAGCAATGGTAAACGTTAAAGCGTTATTTTGTACCATCTTGCCATAACGACAGATTAAAAAATCCTCTTAAACTTTTATGTACGTTCCAGTTAACATTAAGTTAGCTTGGTAAACATTTAGATACAGCAACAGCGTTGCGTTATTATCATCTAATTGGTGATTTCAAATAGGGGGACTGACGTCACAACCTATATATTTGAACTTTAAATAATTTTTCTTCTATTAAACGTACTCAAAAAAACTTGAAAAAAAAACTGAAACCTCAGTTTAACCTATACTTTCATATTATAACAAAATAAAAAAAGACCTAAACTCCCCATTATACGTATGATGATCTTTAAAATATAATAAATTGTTTATTTTTTGTAACGCTGTATTTTGATTAACAATACAGTATTTTTAGTTTTTTACGTTTAAAACCCTCATTTCAATTTAAATATAATAAATACATTTAAAAAATACTAAAATAAACATAAATTCGTAATTTAAACGGTGGGTCAATAATGACCCGGTTTTGGTACAGTAGAAGTTCCTTATTCGCGCTTCCTTTATTCGCGTTTTCACTATCCGCGGGAAAAAAATGCGACCCAATTCCTATATTCGCGACTAAAATTTCTTTATTCGCGGATCTAATAAGTAAGTCTAATATCTAATATCTAAGATCTAATAAGTACACCGTACATTTTTTAAAAAAATTGTCCAACGTTTGCTGTTTTGTGTTGTATGTAGTAATATGTATACATTTACAAGACTTACAAACTTTGCAAGTGGCATGGCGGCGCGATTCATGCAGATATTAATTCTACTTGCAGATAAAAACTATTAAATTACAGTCGTTAGAATTTTACGCATGAAGCAAAAAATTGAATTTGTATTACATTTTAAAAGACGCAAATTGAATTATGTGACGCATATAAGATTTTCGGTCCTATATTATTCGTGTTATTAAGCAAATCGAATCGACGCAAATCGATGCGACGCAAAACGAGACCCTGGTGTACATACATAATAATAAAATTATTCCAATAGGTATTCAACCCAATATTCTTGTCAAATGGACTAATAAAAAAGTAAAATAGATCTTATTACAACTTTGCCTAAAGTATGTTGTTAAATGATATCGCCGGACGCCGAGGCTTTTGACAAAAGCCGCCTTCGCCGCGATCAGTGTTTTTAAGAATGTAAACAAACAGAATAAAAGCTTTGCGTGTTTTATTGTTTCGTCTTTCACATTCGTTACAAAAATTGTGATCGAGTAACACGTCTCTACTGCACTCTTTCTAGTTTATAATGTCAACTAAAAAATGAGAAACGAGTTTCGATACGAAAAAATCTGTGTTACCGCTTAAAGTGAAAATAGTAATGCTTGATCGTTTACGCCTTGGAGAGTCATTTGCATCCATATCACGCTCATTCAATGTCAACGAATCAACTGTACGATCAATAAAAAAATCCGAAGATAAAATAAGGTCGTCTGTAGCTTCAACTTCACTGTCAGCTAAAATTGTCCGTGATCCAGCAATAGAAAAATGGAAGTGGCGTTGTCATTATGGATCGAAGACCGCAACCAAAAAAGGGTGCCCCTGAGTGGTCCAATGGTCCGGGCGAAGGCAAAGCGTCTTTACGCTCATTTTAAAGAACCTGATGGTAGTTTTAGTGGTGAACGTACAGATGGAGGATTTCAAGCATCGGAAGGTTGGTTTAATAAATTTAAGGTGAGACAATCATTGCATAACATCAAAATCGTTGGAGAAGCAGCATCTGCCGACACTGCTGCAGCAGGACGATATCCAGAAGAATTTGCAAACCTAGTAGCTGATGGAGGATACAAACCTGAGCAAGTATTTAATGCAGACGAAACTGCACTGTTTTGGAAGAGAATGCCAAACAAAACATTCATTTCTAAAAGCGAAAAGTCCGCTTCTGGATTTAAGGCAGCAAAGGATAGAGTTACACTGCTGCTATGTTCTAATGCATCTGGAGATTGTCTCATTAAGCCACTGATGCTTTACAGATCGTTTCATCCTCGGGCTTTAAAAAATCAAAACAAGGACAACCTGCCAGTATTTTGGCGTGCTAATAAGAAAGCGTGGGTTACAAGCGCTATTTTTTGTGACTGGTTCCGGAATTGTTTTGTTTCTGAAGTTGAAACTTATTTAAAAAAACAGAATTTAGACTTTAAAGCGCTTCTAGTTTTGGACAATGCACCAGGTCATCCTCGCGAACTTGAAACTATGCATCCAAATATAAAAGTGACATTTTTACCACCCAACACGACGGCTTTGCTTCAACCTATGGACCAAGAAATAATCCAGGCCTTTAAGCTCTATTACATTAGACGAACCTTCAAAATCATATTGGATAATATGGAATGTAATTCTGATATGAATGTTATGGATTGCTGGAAGAAATTTGACATAGCAAAATGCATCGCAAACATAAAAGAATCATCGGAAGAACTGAAGCCACACACATTGAAGTCATGCTGGAAAAAACTGTGGCCTGCTCTGACTGCGGAAAATGACGAAGAATCTGTGCAAGTTCAAATTTTGACTGCAAACATAGCAAACATCGCGAATGGAATAGGACGAGATGGGTTCGAACAGATAGAATCAAGTGACATTCAGGAATTGCTTGAATCGCAAGATGAAGATTTGACTGAAACCGACTTGGAGGAAATGTTAAATTCACAGCCCATTGAAGAAGAGGCTTCAACAAGCACTGGAAACGTGACATTTAATTTGAAAAATCTTAGTGAAGGTTTAAGAATGGCAAATGAGCTTTGCGATTTCTTTATGAACATTGATCCGTCTATGGAACGAAGTCTTATTTTTAAGAGGCAAATTGCTAATGCGACTGCTGTGTATCAGTCTGAATTGAAGGAGCTTTTGAAAACTGCCAAGCAAGAAAAAATTACAAAATTCTTCAAACCATTGCCTAAGCCTTAAGATAATTAATTAAAATGTTCAAAAACTTCAATTAAATAATTTTTCTATATATTTGTTTTTTTATTTTGTCACCTAGGAACGTATCCCTATAATCCCATATAAATTGCCATTCCGTACTCACGGTTTCTGTATTCGCGGCATATTTATGGAACGTATACCCGCGAATAAAGAGCTTTACTGTATATGACCGGTGTTGGGAAATTATTGTGATACTCCAAGGGTTAAATGGTCGTTGTGATTATTCAATTTTACTTGGTGGTTTTTCATATAGGAAAAACAACCGTTGTCGTTGGGTCATATATATTATTTACACATTTATTTATTTATGAGTTTCCCACTACTGATATTGTTTATATTACATAATAAAATATACTATAGGTATACTACATATTATGTGATCTATAAATATAATATAAATACTATAAATTACCAAGCGAATGATTTGAATTCTTACAGAAATTCGATATAGGATAAAAAAAAATTACAATGTTGCTAAAATTTTGGTTTATATCACAATATTTGTTTTGATTGCTTTTATAATATTTAGTACCTAACACATTTTTAACATGGATATCAGATTGGATAATGAAATAATCATCTAGAGTTTTTTCATAAATATCGGTTTTCATTTTTGAATTAGAAAGTAATTATTAAATAATAAAATTATACAATGCATTCTTCTTCGTGAATCAATAGATATGCATTTGTCATATTCTGTGACGTAAAGCCATCCTACATAAATATACAGCACGTCACACGTGGTAATGAAGGTCAATTGTGATACAAAATTAAAAAACAATGATTGTAACAACGGATTCAATTCGTAAATTTTTAAAAAATTTAACTTTTCGTGCCATAAGAGAGAGGCTTTTCTCCGCAATCAACGTATTAAAGTATATTGAACTAAGGTTTTTACTAAATACTTATAGATACTTTTCATTATTTTGATTATTTTTCAAAAAATAATCACCCCCCCACCAAAATTAGATATACTATATAATCGCCCCTGTTTTAGTGTAGCAAATTTATTTTGCCATCTGCCTGTGGAATGAATGGCGTTAGACGCCAGTGACATATTTGCACTTTTCTTTAACTTTAACCCCCTCGTTCCTTGGTGAGATTTGGTAAGATGTGGTGAGACCTGCTCCCCCTCCTCCTCACGTGAGATTTACTCTACAATTTTTCCCATACCGGAGGCCAGTAATTTTTTACAGTGTATCTGTTATAATAATGTATATTCTCTGAATTACAAAGTTGACGTGAGATTTCCCTTTAAATGAGATTTGGTAAAAAATTTGGATTTACTTCCCCCAATTTTAGCTCAGGTAATTAACGGACGTCCCCTTATCTCCCTGTATTCACGAATTTTGATCAATTTCCTAACCCTACTTTAATAGTTGACAAATATGACAATAATGTCATGTCAGAGCAAGAGCTCTAGTATAATTCAACCCAGATTTATTTAAATATTCGTGTACTTGCCTCAAACACTTCCAATCTGTTAAATATTTTTGAATGAAACATAATCGAACTCTTGTAATTTTGACCATATCGCTGAACGTATCTTCTTTTGAGAATCAGGGGGTCCTGAAAAGGCCATAATAATATCCCCAACGACTGTATTTAAAAGGAGGGGAGCAGGAATTGCAAATTCAATACAAAATTATTTGAAATTTTCGAATTTTTATAGTTAAATAAATTTTTTAAGGAGCCCCTCTTCCAATAAATATGTCGTCGTTATTAGGAATCAAAGTGTCACTTTTTGATAAGTTGATAAGGACGAGTCACAAGAAATCATTTTTACTACGTTTAAAATCCGTATGATGTTATTTTTTCTTAAATATAAAATTAAAAATAGGTATACCTATTAGAAACATAACCTTTACTATCGGCCAGGCCGGGATTATTGACCCGGTGGGCAAAAGAGGCTGGTGATTTTTTGAGGGCCAGAGGCCCCGCACGGCTTCTCAAATGTTTGACATCATAAAAAAATTTTAAGTTAGGTAATTGGTGTTAACGTTTTATTAACTTGTTTTATTATTCTATTTTTTCTACAAATAAGTACATTTTTGGCTGATTTTTTTCCATATTTTGGATTGGAATGGTTTTTCATTTCGTTCGACTTGAACTTTAGATTTCATGTTCATAAAATTAAGTTATCATAAAAATTTAGCGTTATTTTTCATTGAAAAGAATATTTTGTGATTTATGTTTTCAAAATGAGCTTATTTCTGGCGAAAACTTCGTCAAGTGGCGCAAAAATTGCTACCAAAAGTCTTTCAAAAGTGGATTCTAAAAATTTGACTTTATTAAATTTTTTTTAAATTGTTAAAATTTAATTGCTTTTTTATTATTTAAAACCACGTACGTATGATGCCTGGAAAAACCTACGTGGAACTGACGCGACGTCGCCAAAAAATGGCTCCAATGTGGAATCAAAAACTGGCTTTTTGAAATTTTAGTGTCAAAACGTTTCTCCATTTTTCTCAAAATGTTCAAAAATTCACTGCTCGTTTTGGAATGCTTATGGCTAGGAAAATATGTAAATATCACAAAGTAAAAATTTTTGCAAGAATAAATTGAGAAATTCGCTTTATAGCCCCATAAAATGTAAAATATTTACATTGTATTTTTTCGTTTTGCTCCTTAATTTTTTTAATGTATATTTGTACGAGGGGTGATTTTTAAGTTAGCGGAATGAGACACAAAGAGGTGGTCATTTTTTTTCGTTTTTTTTCCAATGTCCTTTTTCATTTTCAAGTAAACACTAAAATTGTGTGCGTAGTTTAGTCACAATCAACAATTTGACAAGTGATACTGTGAGAATTTTTAAAAATGTTAAATATCGAGTTACGTGCAGTTATTAAATTCCTCACAGGACAAAGAAAAAATGTTTAAACCATTGAAAATAAAATGGAGGCAGTTTTTGCTGACGCTTGCCCTGGTAAAACCATGATTTATAAATGGCACAAATTATTTAAGCAAAGCAATGAGTCATTTTTTTGCTTTTAGGATCCTGAGGGAATTTTTTCAATTTATTATAAAAATAAAGGTGCCACGTGCGTACTGCGCTGGTATTTTACATCGATTAAAAAGAAATCTTCTTCTTCTTCACATCAGGGATTAGGCCTTAAGGCCTGTTCCGAAAAAAAAGAAATTAAATAAAAAAGAAAAGGGAAATTGACAAAAGGCGTACTGTCATTGAAAGATAATGCACCAGTTCACAAGGCAAAATTGCGTCGAGTGCAAGTTTCGTTATGTGGTTTCGAAGAAATTGTTCATCCACCCTACAGTTCAGTTTTGACACCAAGTGATTATTACCTATTTTAAATTTGAAAAAAAAAATTTCGTGGAAGGCATTTCGACAGCGGTGAATCGCTCCAGGTATAACTGAAACGAGCATTTTACAAACCAATACAAACTTTTTTTGAAGGTTTACAAAAATTAATAGGGATGTTGCATGGTATCTTTAGTGATTACTTCTGTTAATTCTTGAAAATAATTTAAATGAAATTTAAAACCGAAATAAAAATGTTTGAAATGCGGTCTGCGCTGAGAAAATCAAATTTGAAATTCAAAATGAATCGGTCAGCCGATTACGCCTCTGTTTTTATTAAAATTTTACAACGTCGCAAAGACCTGACAGTTAAATATTTGACTTGTATTTGACAGTTGTAAACAACGTAACGTTTACCATTTAAATTATATTTTTATTAATATATGTACCTATATTTATTTTAATTCAAACTGTAGTCACAAGCAATTATAAGAAAAATGGTTTATTCCGAGTTTTCTGTGTTTTTATTAAAATTCATTTTTCAATTTTACACAAACTATTTATAGGTTACATTATCAACACAAACTGCATTTACTGTGTTGCCAGTTGTTAAAATATAGTCTGTGACGTCATTCGCGCTAAAAATACGGTTTCAAAAATCATTTTTAAAAATTTTTTTTGGAGAAAACTGAAAGTCTCCTTAACTTTTTATCTATGCAGTGCTGTTTACGAGCACCTAAAGTTTATAAAAAAAGTACTTAAAAAATCATGCAACATTCGAGAATATATTGAAAAATAAAATTGTAAAAAAAATTATTTACATTTCTTTTTGCCAATTCTGCGAACTTAAAAATATTCTCTCATACTTGGTTATAAAAAATATCTTGAATGCTCAAAAGAGTTGTCCGAAAACTAAACTATTACCAGTCCGGGGGTGCTGTAGGTGGCAACGGAATCACCTTGAGTGACAACAAAAGTATAGTTTTAGCTTTATCGCCGCTAGTCACCGACAGCAAAAGTAAAATAGCCGTTTGGCAAAAAAGTAATAAAGAAGTCTAAGTTCCCCATAAACCGAATATACAAAAAGAATACATAAAAATAAGTAGTAAAACCGAATCTTGAAACTTAAATTGCAGGATTTTTGAAATTACAAATACAATCAAACCTGTTTTTGTGCGAGGAATTGGGATCGCATAAAGGAAATCTCTTAAAAAATATTTTTTTTTATTTATACTAATTATGCATTTAATGGAATTTTTTGATGTATCGCACGAAAAAAAGAAAAAATTGCTCATAGGCAATTCACCATATAACAACCGCTTAAAAACACCGCATAAAAAGAGATTTGACTGTATCGAAACATTTTTCTCTTTAGTGTATTTAAAAATTCAAAAAGAAAGAACAGTTTGTGGATTCGTAACTACTTTCCTCCCAAATTTCGTTCGTATAATTCCAAAATTTCCGGATTGATTTGAAAAAATACCGTAAACTGGGGCTAATTGGACATCTTTTTACATGCTATTAGTAATAGCTGGCTAGGTTTCTACATTAAGTTAACGCAAAAATATGTTTTATACCAACCAAAAGTTGATGTTAGCAGAATTGACTTGAAAATTGAAAAAAGTTCAGCCAGAAAGCAAAAATAGCTTCAGCATTGGGGCAACTTGGACACCTACATTATACTAAGTGTGTGGTATATCGATCTTCAGAAAATTAACATACAGGGTAGAACGTACACGTAAGCACACACATAGTACCTGAAAATAATTTTTAAAATAAACGGGAATTAAACGATTTTGCAAACTGTTTTGCAACATATCAAAATATCGCCTTGATGTCGAAGTAGCTCCCTTTTACGATAGTAAATAAAAAATAAAAACCAATGGTGCTTCTAGATGTAGCAAACAGGAACTTACAGTAGATCACAAATTGTTAAAAAATTTCCTTTTAGTTTCGACATTTCAGATATTATTTTAACGGTGGGTTCGCAAATGGACGACTTTCGCTATTTTTTTAAATTTCATTGTTTGAAAGTAGAGGTCGAACTGAGACATCAATTTTTTTAAAATTTTTGAGTGCGTTTAGCATGAGAAAACAAATTATTGAGTCAAGATTATGACCTAGTAGCCCCAAACAAGCGGTGTCTAAAAAACCAATCAGAATTATTAAAAAGTGCGTTGCCGCCAAGTGATTTTTAAATAACTGTTGGTAATGCAGATACTTTCCATGTCCGCATTAGAATTATTTGGTTAGGTACGTTATGTATTTTTGTTTTGTGAAGATAATAATCGTTAAATGCAAACGATCATAATGTAAAACGCGCGTCATATTTGACAGCTACCAATTTAGACAACCTGACGTTTAATTTTAATTGGTTAATCCCCGCGGGAAAATTAAATATTTTTTTTAAATCAAATTTTTTTAAAACATTGTACGGACGGTTTTGAAACCAACCAATTCCATCAGTATCCTGCATTTAATCCGACTTTCAGATTCAATTGTTACACCTTCATTTGTCATTACGAGACGTTCAGAAATAAAATTCGTACATCAAACCTGGGTATTCGGCATTACCAATTATGGACATAAAAACAATAAGCGCAGTTTTTCGATTAGTTGCCATTTTTTAATCCTTAGATTTTCATATCCTTGTGGCATTTCAGATACTACCAAATTCTATCGAATCTTTGCAGAGTTTGAATTTCAACTGCGATGCAAAGAAATTTTGAAGCATCCATATACCGAACTAAATTTTTACTTGATCGATTAAAGGTTGCCAAAACAAAAACTTTGTGTACCATCCGAGTAAACCCAAAAGCATGACATGAAATAACTTGTCGAATGTTAGGGTTGGTCAAAGTTAGTATTACATTTTTTTGCAACTAGGCAAGTCTGGAGTGTATTATTGAAGGTCAAGCAAATTTGAGCGACCTACTTGGATTTACCGTCTAGCAAACAACTTTATCAAAAGTAGGCTATGTTGCGAATTATTATGTCCATTTCCTCTTCTTGGCAAATCAAATAGTTAAATGTTTTATGCAACCTAAAATTGGAATGGGAAAACTTGCATCTAAGTATTTACTCGAAAATATGATTGCTAAAAATTAATTTTGAAAGTTTTAAAAAATGGCGAAATTGTGCTAGTTGAACGCCATTATAGAATTATGATATTTTTCCGGTTTAGTGGGTTTTAAATTGTGGTATTACAGTAGGTAAACTGTAGTTGGATGTTTCGGTTGCATGGTAAAATTGCGTGATTTGAGGCGGTGCAGAACTGTTTTTATTTTGGAGTAGGGATAAAACGTAGGCAATGTGTACGCCCCTTTATTTCTGTTTGCTTTCGGCACTTGGTTGTTATCATACGTGGAGAGTTAGTTCAGTATCGGCTGCTATTTAAATCTGTTGTTTATTCATAGTTTTTATCGTAGCATATAAAAATCGTCTAAATTATTAGACGTTGCTACTGTTGTTTTTATAACTTATTTTATTAGTGTGACCAGCATTAAAATATACACATAAACAATTTTAATGTTGCTATATTTCTTGTTATGGAATTTGTCGTAAACACCACTTTTAATTTCGTAAATATCGATTGTTGAAAAAAATTTATTAAAACAATAAACTGTGACTTTTTCAATTTGGTTTTTTGGGCCGAAGGCTAAAATCCGAATGGTGATAGTGCGATTAAAGGGGTGCATCTTAAATTTGGCGATAAATTGATAAAACATTGGACGTGACGGACTGTTGGAAAATGTCAATTCAAAAATCATCCGAGTGTATAACTAAAATATAGTGATCCCAATTGAACTTATTCCATAAACATGAACGACTTACCAGAAGCTCTCAAAGTTCTCAATTTTGCGGCGGGACGCTCTGCCCTACAATCACCCCACATCGTATCGACGGTAAGTTTTTCTAATTATTTCTGGAATACATGGAGATAATTTGTAAATGTTGTTCAACTTGTTGAATTATGAAACCATTTGAGAGTTTCTGAGCTTATCGTATGTAACCATACCCCAACCATATAATAGATGATAAAAGACCTCTTGGAAATTCGTTTAAATTTTTGTCCTATCAATAGAAAGGTTAATCACTTCAATATTACGATCACGATTTTTATTTCCAAAAATTCCTGCCAATTTTATTTGGGTTTGGGAAAAAACGTACATCATATTAGTATATTCTTTTATATTTGGTAACTTGGAATCTGTAATCACAAACCTTGATAAAAGTTTCTCAATATATATTACATCATTTAGATTATTTAACAATTTCTTAAAATTAATCTAATAGATATATAATTTCGAGCGTAGATTAATTAGTTGTTTTTAACAATTTAAAATTTATTTCAAAGCGTCGCGTCGAATCGTGCAATTCAAAATTGCGTTTCTGAATTTATCAATGAAAATGTTCTGGTAAATTCATAATATTTGGTAATTTAGCTGAAATTTTTCGGCCCGATCCGCTTCCTTTCCATTTTGCCGGACCGATGGATGGAATTAAATTGCATCCGACGGATTTTACAGTAATGCTGTATTATTCCAATATTTCAAGTTTTAAACTTGATTTGAATCAAAAAAATTATTTGAATAATCCTGTTTAGATTTATCCTTGTGAAGTATCTGTGGTTAGAGTTACATTACTATTTAGGACTTCCATTCTATTTCACTTTTTGAAAGTTTCTCATTATGCAATAAGTATTGGGGTGGTGGTTTCCCATTAACCCTATAAAATTATGAAATTTTGACTGCGCCATGCAACAAACACATTTGGTCCTTAGTTTCATTGGTTCATGGGCATCCAGTTGCGAAATTTGATGAAAGTGCATAATTATTTTCTACTGAAAGTGCGACGCATTACGCCATCATCAGAAATGGAAAATATGCATTTACCATTTGGAGATAACAGATGCTTACCGCGCAGCAGCTCAAAAATTACTTTTTGATGGTTTTAAATGCGTAGTTACAAACAATGTTCAGTTTTTGACCTTTAATCCGCACTTACCGTCTATATAATATGTTTACACCATCAGTTGTATTTTAAAGTGAAAAATTTCGAATGTGATCAGTGCTGGATGATTGATATTTCCCGATATATTCCATATACAGGGTGAATGAGACCATCATATTATATAATGAATGATCGAGATTCTTTGTCATAACCAAAAAGATATGTGTATAGTACAAGAAATAAACGGGTGTGCAGTATAGAATCTTAACCCTGAAACTTCACACTGGGGTCTCAGAAACCCCAAGCGTCATATAAGTTAATGCCAAAATTTTTTTTTTATAACCCTTTCTTGTAAATTAAGTTCATAGTAAGTGTGAATATCCGTAGGTGCCTTTTAATCATTGGAGAAATTAGAACAACTGAAAATAAATTTATATGGGTTTCTCAGACCCCAGGGTGAAGTTTACGTGGTATATTTTTAAAAATCAACTTTAAATTAGTTTAATGCAATTTTACTTTTATTTGTTGTCTAACAATTACTGACCATATCAAAGTTAGTTTTTAGAAATAATATGATTTTGTTAAAAATTTAATTTTAACAAATTTTTAAATTTTACGGTGCTATGGTCGATGGTTCGTCGTAAATATAAACAGTAAACCAAATAAACTTCAAGTTAGATGCTAATGTTTCTTTTATTGTTATTTATGGTCAAAAAGGTTTACCATTTTGTAGTAAAACCTTAAAAATGAATTTTCACACGATGCAGGGCAAAAAAATTTTTTTTTTGTTAGAAAGATTGAACCTTTCCATTTAGACAACATCATTAAAATGACTGCCACGACTAACCTTACAATAACCCATTCGATCAGTCCAATTTTTCAGTACATTTTCGATTGTTTGGGGCTCTATTTCGTCAATGGCAACTTCGATTTCATGTTTCAAGTCGTCAATCGTCTCTGGATGGTTAGCGTAAAACTTGTCCTTAACGGCTCCCCACAAAAAGAGTCCAACGGAGTCAAATCGCAGCTTCGAGGTGGCCAATTGACATCAGCATTTCGGCTGATTATGCGATTTTGAAAACAGTGCCCAAAAGATCGATTGTTACGTTGGCTGTGTGGCACGTTGCGCCGTCCTGTTGAAACCAAATGTCTTCTTCTCAAAATTCTTCTCAAAGAAGTGCGTGAAATGTTCAATTCTTCAGAACGATGACGAGTTGATGTTGATTTCGGCTGAGCGCACTGGACGAGTACGTACACGGGTTGTTTTATCCAACAACAATCCAGTTTCACGAACTCGCTTCGCAAATAGTACATTCCTTTTTGTCAAATTTCTTACAGTTTGATTATAAAACTCACCACTTTGAAATAAGTTTTAATTCTTCCTAACTTTGTTCAAGCGTAAAGCCACCTGTTTCATAAATTTCAAACATAAAACTAACTTTCTGTCACATCGGAAATGTCATCAAATCTTCCAACCTCAAAATAGCCAGTAGTTCAAATTCCAAACGTTACGTGGCCCACCCTTTATGTTTAATCGAAATATCAAATTAAATTTGAAAATTAGATTTTTGGAAAAATCTAGGTTGGCTAATTGCGATGTTGTATTCATTAATCATCACCTTATTAAGGTTTTATTATTTGTGCTCACAGAATCAATAAGTGCTAAATGGAAACTGTTAGCATTGGTTTTAAAATATAAGAGAACGATAACCGTAACACAGCCCTACCAAGGTAACTTGACTCCCATCCAATTTGGAAAACATGTCGAACTGCAATGCGTTTGCAATGAGAACCTCAAATTACTATCTATCGAGAAAAATAATAAAAGTTCCAACGATTATTTATTCAAATTTTTATCAATAAATTATATTTGGCGATTCGCTGAAACACAGTCATACTTGAGATATATAACGAAATTCCGATTATATTATTCGCTTATCTTTTATTAAAGAGCCCATTTAATACGTACGTATGTAATTTGAGACACGAATTAGTAACATCTAATATCTATTTCTATCAGAAGTTAAAGATTCTTTTATTGTCCAATCGGTAAATAGATTTTCTGCAGGAACTACCAAGGTAGTATAGTTTCATTTGTCATGGTTCTACTTCCGCGTTAAAATAATTTTATTTTCTTGTATAAGTGATGTAATCGATGTTCTTTCGTGGTTCTCGTTCATACCATTTTTATACCATCATCTTAATCTAAATTGAAATGGTATAAAAATTATATACCGACCGACGGGACCAGAAAATTTAAACGCCTTTTATTTAATTCATCCACTGGATTTCACCCTCCCAACCAACAAACATTAAACGTTTAAAAATTATGCAAAACTTTCTGATACCGTTTTAGTTTCCTTGGCAATGATGAAATTTACTGCGAGTTTCCTCTATTGATCACTTGATACGGCAGACAATGTGTGTACCTGGAGGGTATTCCATACCCCCCAGACCCCCCGGTTCCGAAAACCTTGTTTTCTAGTTTGGACCTTTAGGATTTATTACTTAAATATTAACTTGTTAAATTTAGAACAGCAAATCATTTTAATTTGTATTTTAAGTAAATTCTTTTATTTCAAGAGCTGTGCAATTATCGCATCAATAGAAAACCGGCAGTGGTAAAATTTAAATTGTAAAGTTAATTCATAAATCATCATCGTGGGTTTTTATTCCCACCGTATCTCCTTCACAAGGTTCTGGCAACATCATTAAAATAATAAATGCATCAAAAAATTTGTCAAATAGAAAGAAATCTTAATGGCCAACCTAATCGATTGATCCCAAAACTCAATACTCATAATTTCCATTGTGAGTAATAATATCAAATCGAAACTGGACTGAATTGGAGATTTTTATCAGAAACTTGATTATTAAATTAAATGCTAAGGAAAATCACTGTCGGGTTAGGTAAATTGTTGGCAGACCACATTCCACCAGACAATAATAAATATAATGGAACTCATAATAATAAAGGTCATAATATCTGGAAGAAATCCCAAAATTAATATTGAAAGTGTTGCAGACACTTATTAAAGCAATATCCATCAATTTGTTTCGGTTTTTAAATCAAAATGCTATAATGGCCGCATTGTGAAAAAGTAACCTTACATTTTAAAAGCAAATACTTTCTGCCGAAAAACTCTGCCGAAATTCCAGCAAAGAATTTTGAGTTAGGGTTAATATTCTCGAACTTCACCAAACGAAAGAGATCAATAATTTTACAAGTCTTTTAAAGTAAGGACGAATTTGCTGGGTCCTTTATTAACCCCACAATTTAAATTTGAAGATCACGATTTTCCCATAACAAGGCCCAGCAACTTTGCGCCTGCCAAAAAATTCCTGCAACTAATCTCAGCGATCGATCGCATGAAAAATCCTCGTGTAAAGTGCACTTAAGAAACACGAAATGTAAGTGCTTTATTGCGGAATATTACGTCAAAATATAACACATTCTGTCGCCAATTCTTGCGTTGTACGTGGGTCGTCACTAACAACCGGCGAGGAGCTATGTACATCTGTCGCCGCAAGGATTCAAAATTTCGAGTATTTTTCGCGCTTTGGGATATTTTTAATAAGTTTAACCTCTTCTAGGACCCCGTGGCCCAAAAATTTATTACGTTCTCGATTACTTTTGGCTCCGATACATTTGTTATTACTTTTAACAGTGGCCCTACGATCTCTCGGGTCGATTTGGAAAATTTCGAGTTCTGTCGCACTCTGGAAATATAAAATATTTATTTATAATTACTTTTAGGGTTAAAAATTTATTTTAATTTTCGATAGGCGCGGGGTTCTAGTTTCAAACGAGCTAATGAGAAAATTACATTCCAAATTAATTTTTAAGGCTTTTTTTCCAAAATTAGTGAACTGACTGTGAATTTTATTTTTTTATGTGTTAATTAGACCCTCATCTATTATTATAATTTACTTTAAAAATGGTCAAAATCGAAATTCGGGTATCTTAACTGCCACCGAATTTTGGTGATGTGAGAAAGATTAACTAATTTATTTGGCAAATTATGTGAAAAAAATTGAATAAAGTTAAGTAAAGAAAATTTATATAGAATGGCCAAGTATGGCAGCGCTTTTGTCATGGTATGGAGGTGGATTTTGACCAAATTGTTGTAAAATTAGACAATAGATAATAAGTAAACATAAATATTTATTGATTTTAAAGAACAATTTACCACCTTCTGCCGAGAAAGTGCTATTACCGGCTATATTTTATTTCAAACGGGATAATGATCCTAAACATACGACGTTTCTAATGAATGAACGGCTAATCTATAACGTACAAATGTACGTTTAATATACTTTGGCTTTGCATTTGCATCGTAAAAGTCTTGTAATACAATGATGATAAAACGATTTTTTGAAATGAGATATTAACGTTAAATGTTGTAAAAACAACTTCGAACGTACGTTTGAAATAGAGACAAATAATTTGTAAACGATTAAAGAAAATCTGCCAACAACCGAATATTAGTACATACTTTAGTCAGTTGCAAAAGAAAATTGTAAAGCAATAAATTTTTGCAGATTTGTGTGGTTTCAGAACCTGACCAAAAGCCGTATAAATACAACAAGTCAATTTTTCAGAACATTCCATCCACTTCTTCATGCAGGAGCACCACGACTCCCCCCTTACTGCCGCCATTGATTTGCATTTTTGCGGTTTTCAAATTAA
This sequence comes from Lycocerus yunnanus, assembly GCA_036346125.1. Lineage (NCBI taxonomy): Eukaryota > Metazoa > Arthropoda > Insecta > Coleoptera > Cantharidae > Lycocerus > Lycocerus yunnanus. The sequence goes on from JARFIX010000050.1 coordinate 3,422,223, forward strand.
AGTTAGCCTTTGCAACTCCCATGGTGCAAAAAGTAATTCAAACGTTTATTTCCAAATATTTTTAGATTTCAATAAAAGAACTATAAAAATATATTAGCGCACTTCATAATCATAATGGAAGGTTTATTTTTATATCACACTAGAAATTTTATTGTGTCGTGTAACATCAAAAGAACACTTCGGTGTGAAAAATAAAATTTATACACGAGAGAAGCTATCAAATCCACGATGAATTATTTGGAAGTATTATTGGCATTTTTTCATCAACTGCAACATGCAAATGCTCTCTACAATTTACTTCAAGTGATTTTTATTGAATATCAGCCAAATGGGTGTACAGAAATTTACCCAAGACAAAACACAATACAATATGATCAATTATTTACTATGTTACTCAATGTTGGAGATTATGATTGTGATGGACCTCACTGAACAAGGTTTCTGAATGTTTTTCTTTCGACTATCACTATGCACTTACCGACAAAAAAATTTGGATATAAATTTTGCTGGTATAAACATTATATTATTATCACATTAAAAAGATTTTAAAAAATTTTCAATTTACATTAATAAAGAGACACCGCATTAGCGAATTTTCAAGTTGTGTTATGCGGCGGGCGGTGTATTTATTCTGATGTTATTTATTTAATGTTGTTTTGTTGGAATTTTAATAGCTTTGAAGTTGGAGGAAGTTTTTCTTTATGTTTACATAATTTAAAATATATAATACGGTTTATTGTACGAAAGTTACATGTTGATATGCGAGAAATTACCTTTGTATATTTTCCGTGTTTTTGGGATTAACCAATTAGCCAACCATATTTTAATATTTGCCAAGCCAAAACAAACAAATCCGTCTTTTTTCAAATTGTATGGAAGCATCTGTGTTATGGTAAATTATTGTAAATTGGTATGAAAACTTATAGAAGACGGTCAGAGCTCTGGTACTTGGGTGTATCGGATACCAAGCCGAGATACCCGGTTCGAGCCCGGGCGGAGTAGAAACTTGAATCTGGCCGTCTTCCCTCGGTAGACAGAGGCTATCTATCGAGGTAATTAGCCAGGAGAGCGAATGCTCAGTATCCTATGGTTGATCTAAATCGATTATCAGCATTTTTTTGCACTTGATTAGCATAATATTTTATTAGCACAGCATTAGCATTTTTTTTTTTTACTTATTTTTAAGTTTCTGATGTACTGGTGGTACCTAATATTCTTAAAGTTATGACATCAATAATAATCCTTAATTTGTAAAATGTCCTGTATGTAACCTGAAAATTTAATTTATTGAATCAGATATAGTGAGCGTTATAGGAGTAATATTTCAAATAGAATTTTATTGGCTAATAAATGACAAACTTTAATAATTCCCAGTGGTGTTATTAATTTGAAAATTTGTACTAGTAAATTATAATTATCTACCTATCCTTGTTGGAATGGAAAGGAAAGCAAAGGTATTTTTGGTTTATTTTATTATTAATAAAATAACTTTCGGCAAATTATTTTTTACTCCATCATAAAAATCTTTTTATAAAAAGTGTTTGCTTTTGTACAACATAATATTTTCATTTTTAAATGAAATTCGGTTAGATTTTGTTTTTATTAAACTCAAATAATAAAATGTTTAATATGGAAGTAATCTATACAATTACATTTTAAGTTAAAAAATAAATGAATTTGTACATATTTGGAATAGTTTGATTTGTATTGTTTCAAATTTGATATTTTTATTTACAATTTATATTTATATTTTAAAAGTAGGTAATATCATTTTTTTGAATGTATTTTTTAAATTTACAAATAAGCTTTCTATCGCATATACGGTTTTATTTCAAAAGTAGCCATCAATCGAAGTAACTGTAATTTTTAAGTAAATTTAAATTTCTAAGTAAAATGTAATTTTAAAGTTTTGGGAAAAGGAAAAACACATCAATTTAGATGGCGAGGGGGACGTTCAGAACCACAATACTATTTTAAATTTAACATTAGCTACCCTACTTGAACTTTTAAATAGCACCCCCTACCGTAGGAAACATCATTTTAAAGGTAGAAAAGAATCCACGCTCGTCCACGATAAAAAAATTGAATTTAGGGTATCCGTTGGAGTTGGAGGTAAAAATTGAAAGATAATTTTATTCGAAATTCTTATTAATTCACGAAATTACATTTCAAAAAGTTTTCCATTATTGTCCAAACAATCGTACCAACAACTTTTTGCTCACTTCCTGATGTTTCTTTATCCTTCGGTTATCTTATCTTTTCGGGAGAATTTTGGGGCAGAGTTCGCTAACTGCCGCTCATTAGCAAAGAGCATTAAATTAGAATAATTATAAGGTGAGGATGAATCAAAAATTTTCACATTTAGGCATTAAAAAATCAAAAATTGAAATACTCTTTTGTGATAGGCTAAATTCGTACCTCAATCCCCGCTCATTTTTATTTTTTCTTGCAATTTTATTTAAAATCATGTTTTTGCATCACTTTTTTGATGCAGCCGCCATACATGTGCCTGTTATTTGAATAAAACATTGAAAAGCATCGATTTAAGAAGTATTTCAGCGAAAATAATATTTTGGGTGAATTCGACTCTTGACGTAGTTGCGTTTATCAAAACCGCTTGTAGCGCCCGGAGCAGAGCGCTTTAAATACTTACTAAAACCATCCCCCTAGAATGGTCCAACTCGAAAAATGTGGATGTTCTATCGGACCTCTCCTACCAATCTATTTACCAAAAGAATTTATTTCCGACCATTGTCGCACATTTAATGCGTAATGTGGGGGTTTTCCGCCTTCTTGAAAGTGTACACTTTGTTCATTCAGCATCATAATCTCCCTAATTAACTTGATTTTCTAAAGATTGATCGACAAGTGGAACAATTTCATTTTCTAATAGATTGTGATGCATTTGTCTGGCCAGGTTTCCTCCAATAAAAATTGGGCCAATACCGATGATTTCCAAGGCTACCAGCTTTTGAGGATATTACAAACGAACTTCTCGAAACAAGTGCGGATTTTTATTGTCCCAATACCGACAATAATTATGTTTGTTTACAAATCCCTTCAAGAAAACCTTTGTTACGTCGCCGAAACAAATATTTTTCTCTGGGCCGTCAGTTCGCTCGATTCTTCTTTCAAAATTGTCTTCGTCAAGTTGTTGGTGAATTTCAACTTTATAAGGCAGAAACTTATTGACTTTTTACCGAGGGGTTAACTGCTGGTGAAGTTTTTTATACACATCTAATGAAGTACATGAAGTACTGGGAGGGTGTAGAACACCTTCCAGTGCACAAATTTTGGAATGAAGAACATTGCAGAACATGCAGAACCCCAGACCGAGTAGTTTACTTTTTATCAGAAGTAAACTGAAGATCTCCGTTGCAGAAGCCCAGACCCCCGGTTTAAATAATTTATTTTATTAAAAGTGATTTAAATATTTAAGCATATCTCAAGTTTATTAAAATTAGCTATGACCAAGTAAATGTGTTTAATTCGTAATCTGACAATTAATTATAAACTACCTAATTATAAATTCCGTACTCCTGGGAGGTAGATCTCTGCAACAGGAGAGTTCAGTTTACTTCTGATAAAAATAATCTACTCAATCCGGGGGGTCTGGGGGGTGTGGAACACCCTCCAGTGCTCAAATTTTGGTATTTCTGTAAGTCTCTTCTGTAGGAAGTATGGAGAATTATGATGAAGTACGTGAAGTGTGAAGTTAATTGTACACGATTTCCTCTAGCGGTTGACCCTGCTTTTTACGTATGGAACCGCTTGAAATATTTATTGACTTTTCGAATGGAGGTACTAAGATTCGTAGCAAAATGACCTAGTACTTCCATCTGCTAAACTTCATTCAAAATTCTGTTTTGATTATTAATTTTTTCAAAAACGTTGTACTAACTTTATCACGTTCTGGTCGGTTAACCCTGATTGCGATTTTCACCATTTTTTTTTGTAAATTATGAAAGATGACAATGCCATAGATATTCAGGACCTACTCCTAATTTAAAAGGAAGAAGAACAATGCCATATACACATAAATAAAATAAAATTTGCGGTCGGGCCAGAAATTTGGAAAAAATACGGCTTTAAAAATTAATTTTGAATGCAATTTTTTTTTGGTTTTTTTAAACTGTAACCCCCATCGAAATTAAAATACGTTGTGTAGACAGTTAAGATACTCGAATTTAGATTTTTAAAGCGAATTATGAAAGATGAGGGTCGAATTGACAAATAAAAAAAATAAAATTTGTGGTTGGTCCACAAATTTCGGAAAAATACACATTTTAGGACGAATCCGAGTCTTGCCGTAGTTGCGTTTGTTAAAACGGCTTGTAGCGGAGCGAAGGCCGCGGAAGAAGTGCTTTATTTATTAAAATATCCCCCAAGCGCGGTCCAACTCGGCAAAGTGTGGACGGAACTCGGGGAGCGACTGGTAGCTCGCCACCAATAGTCGACTCACCTACAGCACACGAACGGGTGATAGAATGCGGACTATAATAACGTAATATCTCGCAATAATACACTTACATGATCATTTCTTATGGGAAAATCGTAATTTTCAAAATTAAATTGTGGCTTATTGCAAGTCCGACTAAATTCATCTCACCTTAAAGAGCTTGCATTTTTCTGTTCTTTCGTTTGGTGAAGCAATTTTTATAGGAAAAGGTCAGGGTTAGGCGTTTCTTGCCCTGGTTGCTTACATTTTTGTTTCAGGATGGCTTTTTTTGAATACGAGCACAACGATTTTCAGCCCTGCAAATAAATATTATTTTCAGTTTTTCTTGTAAAATAGGTATACACCATTTTTAAGCAACTTATTTTCAAGAATAAACCACCAATTTCAAGTGTTAAAACTCAAATACTTGATTTTGTTTTAGTATCTTAGGTGATAGTGGGGTGCATAATATGTTTATTACTGTTACGTGATTTTCGTAAAAGTAAAATAATTTCCGGATAAAATTATTTCTTGTTTCACCTTTCAGATTTTACCTCGAACTCATAAACGAATCCACTAAATTCAATTTTTTTTTGTGGATGAACGAAGATTTTTAACCTTTAAATTAATGTACCGCAAGGTAGGGATTGCTGTGTAAAATTTCGAAGTAGAGGGGTGAACTTAAATGGACGTGTTATTTTTTTCAAATTTACTCAAAAGAATTAAGATTTCGAGAAGATAAATTTGTTGTTTGATGATTTGTTGTTATCGATAGATAAATCTCGTTAATCTATTCAAGCGCTTTATTAATCAAAATCTTGAAAATGAAAATAATGGTAGTACGACCCTTAGAAATATCCAATTTTACAAGTTGATGCTTGAACGAATATCGGTTTAGTTTTTTATTAAATGAAAAATGAATTGGTCATATAATAAGTTAAATAAATATTTAAAATTAGACATATTAGTGAAAAAAGTTGAAAAATAAACTCATTAAATTTTATTAGATAACCGTGATCCGTAAAGATTTAAATTTTGTTATCAATTAATTATAATGTTATACAAAAAGGTACTTTATTTTTGCTCAAAATAACTTGATTTCCTCTTAAATTCACATAGCAGATAATTTTAAGAAATATACAATTATATTGGAAAGTAATCCTATGCTCGAAATCGTTGAGATAAATTATAAATTATCTCTGGATATCACACCCACCAATTTTATATTTTACGATTTTTATTGTTTGTTGATGAAGTTGCAATAAAAGATTACTAATATCAATTGTCGAAATATATAAATTTTAGTTGATAATAAAAGTTCACTTGCATTTTTTCAAAATATTGTTGCAAAAATTTAAACTTTGGCTTTTGGAATTGTGTAGGAATGATAATTTTGTGAAACTAGACCCCATCTCATGAAAGCCCATTTAATCATTCTGTCTGCCCGATACCCCTGTGTAATGTGAAAATCCCTCAAAGATGTTTTAAGTATTGGAGGAATTTTATATATGACCAACTTTCGTCTAAAAGTTGAAATATTTTAAGGGGGGGGGGAGACCGAACGTTTTTCCTAAACCATCTATCTTTCCTATTATTATAGGCAATCGGTAGCCAGGATTGTTCACTTCATGGTGAACTAAACAAACAAGATAGGCCAACTGAAAATGATAATTATTGTATAAAAAAAAGTATAGCGAAACTCTCCGTGCAATAGTTGCATATTGTTAGCCGACCCTATACACAGGGTAAAATGTTACAGATGACCCAAAACGATAAATCCAATAGTTTTTTGGTTGGTCGTGGGTTATCGAGTAATTTTTCTTTGGTGAAATGCCAACTTGCAGTGTGAGTAACCTAAGCATTTACCTGTGAACCTTTTTCTCTATCGGCAAATTGTACAAAGCAGCTTGTCAAATGCAATTTTAAGCCTAATTCTGATGAATGTTTAATTATGTCAGCCGACAATATCGGTTTAGACTTTGGAGAATGCCGTCGTTAAGTGTAACATAATTATTTGTAATATTCAAGGTGCTACTGCTCCATACTCTTTTATTTTTGCCATTGTTTGTTTAAAATAATGCGCCGTGTTTTCTTAATCATTAAACGGAATGAATAAACTTCGGTGGTTTTATTTCGTAAGCTGCAAAATTTATTTCGCCAGATCTTCATTTTTTTTCTTGGCGATAACTGATCGCCTGTTCAATTATAACAAATAATCATTCAAATGGAATGTTTTACCAAAATTGCAATTTTTTTCGAAATCTTTAATAATGCTGAGCATCCAATGACCTCTCCGTTATGGAATCAGATCACTGATCACCAGCTAAGCTGTTTTATTTCTGCACTAATATATGAAACGTGACAAATTTTCTCGTGTTTTTTTCTTCCTATTTATAAAGTTTTCTTTTTCTCAACGTATTTTATTCTTATTCGTCATACAATAATTATTAACATTGTAAACTAGTGCGAGTAGATAGTATTTCATTGCTGCATAATTATTATATCATCAGAAAAACCTGTAAAGACGACATTTATACCTGTATTTTGGAAAACACTTTCAAACGATTGAATATTGACTTCGTGTTCAATTTAGTTTTAACAAAAAAGTTACTGTGAAATATTCATAATTAAAATTTGTTTTTTGCAAAATATTTAAGTCTCATTAATCCACTTTTGGGCGTCAGCATGAGAAATTTTTGATTCAAACGATACGAAAGCAATAAATTAGAAATTCAACATTTTGAATCAATTTTTTGTCCTGCAGATCAAGTCTTAACGATATAAATGATCCATGTGTGGGCACCTTTAGGGACACTACAGACGGTTATTTCTGTATTCAACATTTTTTCCAATAGGTACTACAGGTGACTTTTCAGGCAAAATTTGTTGACGTCAGACGATTTCTAGTTTCTTGTAGTTTAGAATCGCGATCAAATGACTGTAATGATTTCTAAGAATGTTTTTTGAAGCACATTGTAATGATGACAGCGTACGTGTTACGTTTGTATTTAGAATCACACACATCGCACCTGGTTCGTTGGCGTAATTTGCTTATATTGTATATTATTTTGAAATAACTTTGAATTTTAATTAACTGAAACGTGGGAGGTGCATCATAACGTAATTTTGATTGTATGATATCATTATCAATTAGGGGAGTAGGGCGAAATAAAAGGGGTTACATACAATAATAACCTTCAATGCTGACTTGGAAATCATTAATCGCCACGTGCATAAAAATCCAGTTTGAAAAAAATAAAATTCTTTATCAGTAGAATACTTCTTTAAATTAGCGACGTCGACAACCGAGGTCATTGGTCGGCACAAACATTTTCCAATGTTGTAAACTTCAATTCCATGAATCATTTTCCCATTAGAATAAACTGGAAAATAATTTAAACCGAATTGATTTTATAAAATCTCCAAACATTGTAGGTACACCATGTTTATACTATAATTTTCCATCAAAAGTAAATTATTATTGGTATTGGTTTTCCTTCTAATACACAAGGCATTATTTACATAATATTATCAACGATGTGTGAAATGAAAATATTTAAAACCAGTAAATTAAATATTTAAACAATTCTCGACACATAACATAATATTATGTAATTTTCTCTCCGAATCCTTCGCCCTACGGAAGGACACGGGGATCATTTAATATATTTTTTTTTTGAAAGGATTTTCTTGGTACCTGGTTGGTGGTTTTCCATGTTTGCCGAAGGAAAATTCGTAATTTTATCGGATGTCACTAAAATTAACCCTTAACCACCGTCGGCGTCGTCCGGTCACCATGACCGCATCGCTATGTAAAAAAGAAAAAGGTTAAATTTTCTTGGTGCAATAAATAAATAGAAAATTTTCTTAGTAATAAACTTCCTTGTTATATTAATAGTGTGACCAAGTTCTCTTGTTAGCATTAATTATCACATCATCAACCTATTATTGCAAGCAACCTGTAGTTCAAAATTATCACATATTTTATTTTGTGTAATATGCATCTTAATATATTTTAGAAATTATTTTGACATGTACAAATTATATTAAGCGCTTTATTGAGATATTTTGACCTAGAAATTGTCAGTTGTTTACAAATATACAATTAACACCAGTTTTTTTTATAATAATCATTAAGATGTCATTACATAGTTATCCCAAATGGTTGTTTTCATACAAAAACAATAAATTACATGAGAAAAAAGTTAAATTAATTTATAAATCACATTGACTTACATATCTACATAATTATCATTTATAAATACATATAGTTTTATTTTAATAATTATTATTGACGTTGACGATTTTATCCATATTTTTTAATCTCTTCCTTCAGCTGTGGAACATTTAAATATATTACAAAGTGATTTCAAATTATTTCCTACTGAAGAGACTCTTTTAGCACGAAATACGTATTTTTAACATCAGATAACAGAGATGTTTTTAATCTGAATCTGTTTTGTTTATTTTTTTTCTTACTTGTTTCGACGATGACTTACTTAATAATTATTATGGTTGTCAAGGTTCAATAAATCAACAATAATGCTTGATATTATTTGTTTTTGTCCACTCGCTGGTGGAAAAAGAAATTGTTTGTATTTCGTGGGCGAATCCCACCTGATGGTGGTCTTAGCCAATAAGAACAATCGAATACAAAAAGCATCGTTTTCGCGCACTTGATACAAAAATAACTTTTGTGGAGAGTTGTTATTTTACAAAATTCTACCAATATTATTTTTTATACATATAACAAATAATATTGTGTTGTTTGCCCTATGACACATTATAACTCCATTAAATTGAATAGGGATATATTTTGAAAACAATAATGATTTTATTTTGGAAGTAGTAGCTACGTAAATACGTCATACAAAAACAAATAGGAAGTGGATTTATATTTCCGTTGTGATTGAACTAGAACATTATTCTCGATTTTAAATTTATTTATAAATTGCTTTAATTAGGGTTCGTTCTCCATTTGTTCATTCATTACAAAATATAGATTGGTAATTTGTAATCTTAAAAATTGTTTAAAAAGTCTTTAGTTGTTACAATTTTTCCGCATCCGTTTTCCGTTCCAACTATGAATGGGGAATTTTATAGTCGCTACTTCCTCCTTGAAATAAAAATCCAATAATTTAAATTTGTGCTCTGAACAAGGGTAGCTTTATTTACCAAGCGATAAGCAGGTAGTCATTTTTTAATCGGCGTCAGTTGCCGGCTTCATTGCTTGCGAAGATTTTTGTATTCATTTACAAACAAATCACAAAACTTTGCATTTGTTTGTAAATCAAAAAAGAAATAAAATATCCAGGGAAATTCGATGCAAGTTGTGAAAAAATCGTGTCTGCAGGAAATGGTGATGGAAAATATTTTGCAAAAATTTAATTTAAAAAATTAAGTTTTCTTCCAACCCAAACAATAATGGCAAATGATAATTTGTGTGTTGATAGGAACAAAAATGTTGAACCAAAAGATATACGTACATATTAACTTTAAGATGATTAGTATTTGATTGAACAACAAAATTAACTTTAGTTCCATCGAAGTTAACTATTGAATTTTCAAGGTTGTGCGGTCTTCAGGCCGCACTTAGGGGGAATAGTTTAGAATTCACGAGACGTGGGTAACAGATGATAATATGAACGAATGAATTTTGTGGGGAATTCTTATATTCATTATGCTGATACGAACATAAGAACAAATCTGCAATAGAAGATTTCGGCCAATTGTGATATTAAATCATTAAAAGTTGCTTAAAATGCATATTATTACAATTTACACCTAAAGGTAGTTTGACAGTAGCTTACAGGCAACCGATACTTTTAAAAATCATGGGCTTGCTAAATTCAGTGGCGGCGGTCAGGGGTTTTTAGAAGACGGCCAAAGAAAATAGTTTATGGGGCGAATAAAAAATTATTTTCTTTAAACGGGGTGTAGACCAGTGATGTGTCATAATTTTTGTGAGGGAAACTGTTAATTTGAAGTTTTAATTATTATATTATTAAAAAAAATAGATTTCACCTACATAAAGTTTTTAATTTTTGTTTAGAAAATAAAATGAGACATAAATTCACCTAAAATATTATAATATCTACAACTATCAGCCACGTACAATTTTCTAAATTACCTACGTACTTGTTGACGGATTGGATGCTGCTTTCATGCATATTTCGTCATTCGTTACCTGTCTGCATACAGCGTAGTCTGTTATAAATAAAGTCTCACCATAAATATTGTGCTCTTTTGAATAATGAATATTTACAATGTCCCAAATTACATCAAAACAAATTAAAATTCAAGTAATAGAAAATAATACACCCCATAGTATGTTAAATTTATATGATTATCAATTAATTACCCATATCTACTAAAATAAGATCTTAAACATGTTACTTTTTTCTAGGACGGGGCTGTACCCATTAGAATGGATCCAAATGTTTGTGAATCTTTCGCTATATTCTATATTATAACTTGTTTTTTTGCAATAAAAGTTGATATTTAAGTATGTACTACTATGCAAGCGAACATAATCGTGTGTATAACCCGCTGTTTTGTTAAGTATAGAAGTGTTGTGAAAACAGCTGCAACATGAATTTAAACATTTCAATATATGAACACTGTGATATTGGTTATTTCGTTCAACGTTTGAGATCATTTCATACAGTTACACGCTGTACCGAGTGCTGATTGCTAGCGGGGTGGTCTTGAACTTTATTTTCTTCATGAAATGATGAAAAAAAAATCCGCGTTTATATTACCATGAATATTATAGAGCCCATAATTTTAACCACGCTACTAGATGCATAAATTGACCATTTTGCGATTAAAAGGTTTTTTAATCATTAGGTACCCGAACCTAACCTACCGTAACATAGTTCAATCAGAGTTTTGAATTTTCAAGTTGGGACCATTCACAAAGTTTCCAAAAATATTTAAATAGTGACCGCATAACCTCCAAACGTCTTATTAATGACCCAACTTATTAAAATTTATAGTGTGATATTTTTAATAATTATGGGAATCGATGCGGCACAAGAATAAAATAAACATAATTATATCCACATCCATTTGATAATTATTGCCGGAATATTTTATTTAAAAAGTAATTATTCAAAATTATATGCTTTAATATATAAATAATAATTTTTGTGTTTACATAGGACGCACATAAGAATCCCTAATTATTTTTTAAAAATAAACAAAACTTCATCTTATTAATTATATTGGTTTAAAAGGTTATCAAAAAAATAAGATTAACTAAATTTATGGTGGCACAATTATTATTTGCAAATCGGATTTGGGACTTTTTGTTTTAATCGTTGAAAAAATACCCCAGTTTTTATTATCATAATTTTTGGATTTAATAATTTTTTTTAAATGTGCCGTTGTATTTTATGTTAGTGGATTTCTGACCTTCGGCGTCATAATATCAACATTTTACCATGTTCTCACCTCGTTTATCTACATACCATGGTATATGTTGTCTAAACATAAAATTTTGTACCTTTGTAATTTTCACAATCAGTTATTACCACCGTAGGTACGTTTATTTCTAATTGACGTAGTTTGCGATATTGTTTTTTTTAATCAGTACGTGGTGCGTGTGACGTTGGCTTTTTGAAAATCAATTTATCCTGTAATATGTACCGACTTCGTTTGCAATAAGAACATATTTTTGTAACTATCGTACACAAATAAAAAGTAGTAATCGACAGTTTCAATTTAATTTTTAATTGCTGAATTTTATTTCTCAATTATTTTCCTTAAAATTTCAATTACTAATTAGATCATGTAATTGATTACGTGAGTCGGTTACTTAATCTAATCGTAGTAGTATTCTGAAAATTTTGATTGATTATGACGTATTAATTTCCTATTTGATTGTAATTTTTCCAAATGCCCTTAACTGACGCTTTTTTGTTTCAGGATTTAGTGTCGGATATCCAGAAAATTAAAACGGAGCCCGATGTGACCAATTATTCCATACCGTCATTGAATACTGCTATTTCGTTACACGCTTCTGGTAAGTATAATAGCAGATAATATATTATAAAAATAAAATTTGCAAAAATAAAGGATTTGCTGAAAGCTTTGATATATTTCGAATTTTATTGTTTTAATTTAACCGCAAAGTTACTTGAGACCAGCAGGTAGACATTTTTGAAAAGAAAGGTGTTTCACGGGTGTCGAACCCGTGAATTTTGACACGAGAACTTAATTCGTTAACAGTTCATAAACTCATAATCGTCGATATAATTATGATTGTTTAAATTTCGCTAAATTTTATTATAAATTAGTTGGTTCATTGATATCTATTTAATAATAATAATAATAGCTATAGATACTTTTTTAAATGTTATAAAGTGTTTTTTCAAAATTAAATTTATTAGTGTCACTTGATTTAAAAAACAGTAGGTGACAACACCAGAGTGTGTTGGAGAGTTGTAAGTGTAAATTTAAACCAACATTTTTACTGACGCAGCTGTTGAAATATATCTTGGATTTTTAAGTGGTTGTGTAGATTAGATGGTTTTTATTATATAAATATTGGATTTATGAAGTTAATTCAAACTATTAATTTATTATTAACCTACGCCCAAGAAAATCACTTCCGAATTATTAACACAAATGTGGGATAGGTTAATAGCAAATGAATAATTAGTCGCATCATTAATCAAAGATCGATACGTTGATTTTATTGGAGTTTACTCCTTAAGAATCGATTTTCATATATAAGGCGCCCGGTATGATAAAAATATGAGGTGTAAAATCTACTGATGAATGACCTCGTTACTTTTTTAGTGCGCACCTATGGTGCGCAAGAAATGACCGCGTTACTTTTTTAGTGCGCACCTATGGTGCGCAAGATAATATTGCCGGAACATCTAACAACCACGTGGGTAAAAGGTACGTTTTTAAAAACGAAAATGAGAGGCGTATCTTTACATTAGCGCAACCGCACCAAATCCTGCCCGCTTTTTGTTATACATATCAATAATTAATATTGTTATTGTGAAGTTATAATTTTTATCATTATATTTCGATATTTAATCCAATTTAGACAATTTCTAACCTAACCAAAAATTATTTTCGATGTCTATAAATTCCTCCAGGTTATTATGATTTATTTTATGAATAATTTTAAATATCAATAATTCAAGTCAATAATTCGATAATATTATCTGAAAAATCAACAATATTTCTTTATTATAATGATGATTATATATAATAATGTTTTATAAAATTTTCTTTCGAAAAGTTATTTTTAGCATACTTAAATAATTTTCATGTACTATTTATTATTGTACGTAAAAGATTTAGTGACAATTATCTTTTATAACCATATTTTGTTAGTTATTAAGATAATATTATATTTTAAATAAAAATAATTATAATAGTTTTAAAAAATGTTTATAAAAACATTTTTTATCAATTTTCTTAAAGTTGGTTAAATTTAAAACTGGAAATTCTTAGTCAATTTCACACACAATATTTGGGAATTGAAAACTGAGAAGTTCATATTAGTCAATTTGCCCACAAAAAATTCTCCGTTTGGTGTAAAAGATGCGACAAATGGAATAATCCTGAGTTTTGGAATCTTTCCGAGCAAGATGGAATTCATACCGTTTACCTTATTGAATCTCAACTCTTGGTTACTTTTGTATACAAGGTTATGAGAAAATTTTGGGACCGATCAAAGACATTCTAAGTTATTGGTTTAATTTCTAGTTTTTCTGAAATAGTTGGATTCTATTTATAAAATAGCTCTACAGCAACACCCCAATGTTCTTGCACAAAGTTATTGTGCTATTTCGAATGCTATTGAGATTTCGCGTCGGTATGTGTTTATACGTGTCACAATTGCATTCGATAAACATGAGTCTACGCTTAACGAAACCGAAATTTCTTTGCAACAAAGCTTTTGAGCTAAAAGTTTCATAGCACTGTGTTTCGCTCACCGACTATTATGTTTAATGACTTACAATTGCAATCTAAATGTTAAATTAATCTTCTGCAAGGTGGAATTAATAACCTTAAGTCTTGGAGCGTACTTATGTTTAGTCTAACAGAAAAACGTTGCGTTCAAAACAGCTTTTAACATTCATTCATGTTTCGTTTTCACAACAAATTTATTAAATTGTTCGATAATAAACTTCGTAATCTGCAACTAAATGAAATTAATCTTCTGCAACTGAGTTTAAAATACTAAACTTAATGTCTTGGATTTGGGTAATTGATCGCGGTTATACGTCGTTAACAGAAAAATTCGTTGCGTTTCAAATCCACACTTTTAAATTATTCATTTTATGCAATAGTTTTCACAAACAAATTTATTAAATTGTTTTTGATGCGAATTCCAAGCACGAAAGTGTTGTCAAAAAACTAAACATCGAAGATAATCTATTTCTGAGCGTAACTAGCAGATAAAAACAAGATATGTTAAGAAGAAGTTGGGTAGCTTTATCGCGTGTTATCGTTCGTTTCGCAACCAGCAACAACTTGTTTACTATTCGACATATTCTTATCAAATCCACACTTTTAAAAGTTCATTTTTGCCGTTTTTTTAAACCAACTGAAATTTTGCTCGGCAAGGTTTTCACATTTGCAAGATATTCAATCCATTTTGAACGATTTTTCTCCAAGAACCAAAATTTTTTCTTCGTATCTCCAAATCACGAGAAGGGCATTGTCCTGAATCCGCCGGAAGACGAATTTGTTTTGAGGACAAAACAAATTAGCCGAAATCATACCAAAAGGATGGGTGGGATATTTCAACAATTTTTTTTATTTACCAAGCGTATTATGTACAATATCGTGTATTATTAGACGAAAAATTCGATCACCATAATTAATTATATATTTTTTTAAATATTATGAATTCATGTTTTATGGTTACATTTAAACATTTTGAAATTAATATAAATATTTATAATATTTTTGATGTTAATATTTACAATCATCATCTTCAAAATTGAGTTCATAATTATGGACCTTATAATTTTATATTTTATTTATATAATTTTATCTTAATTGACAAAATTTTGCTTATGTTTTAATTCGACTATTTGTATATTCACATTTACATATTTTCAAAACAAGATAAAAGTAGAATAAACATACGAATATTTTATGGAAGTAGAAAACGAACGGATGTGATCATGTCAAACGATTATCGCATAAATTTTGAAAAGATTTTCTTGTATTTTTTTATGTTTTCGTTGTAAGTCATAACACTTCAGTATTCTTTTATCTTGCAATATTAAACAATGATTTTTTTAAATAAATTTTGTTAACCCAAATATGCTTTTAATTTATTGTTCCAAACAAAAAACAAATTTTGAGCTTTGGAAAAATAGTCGATTATCTTTTTTTATTTTTAACATTTTGCTGTATTCAACTTGGAAAATTCTACAAATCAACCTTATTTATAGTCCCGTCGCTAGTCAGAATTATCCATTTCCGTCAAATTTGCATTAAATAATACAAATGCGGCCGAAGTTTTTGCAGATGATGAGGATGGAAAAAATATTAATTCTAAAACAAATGAACTTGCTACTTCAACTCAAAATCCGTATCATATTGAGCTTCGAGTTCAATAACTAACGATAATTTCCATTCTCAAGTGAATTTGTTTCATTTCAAAGTTATGAGGGAGCTTTAGCCTCTGCCAAGATAAGGGAGACCTTATCTTGGGAGGTGCAATAGGTTCATATTTTCAAATTTTTGAAAGATTGGGTTCTTTTTTTTTGGTTCTTATTAAATAATAATGCAAAAATAAAACGCAGACTTTTGCGGTAAGCGGTAGCTATTGGGCGAGCTAAGGGTGGGCAGACACCGAAAAAAAAATAATTATTAGGGGTAACAAAATATCTCATAACTATTGTAAGATGGGAAGCTGTCAGCTACCATTGCGAAAATTTTTCGCATTCACTGATTGGCCATTCACAAATTTTTTGCATTTCTGAGTGAAAATATCGCCGAAATAAGGTAAAATTTTCGAAATTATTTTCTCAAAAAGGTGACGGACCTGATTTTACGTTCATCTCTGTTAACTCTTAATATGTATATTGAATGGCTCAGAAGCAACACAAAAAAGAAGATAATTAGCATGTGCACGACTTAAAACTACGTTGGAGAGGGGGATAATAATAATTGAAACCTAAATGCAAATTAAATATATTAATTTTTATTGCCAATGTGCAGAACAGAGATTCAAGATCAACCAGTTATCCAGTTAATTATTTAATCTTGGATATCTAGAGAAGTAACTTGGGACAAGGGATGTTTCTTCTCGGCAGACAAAGTGTGAAGTTTAAAGGGTTATTAATTCCTTTGTGATGTAAATAGAAATTGAATTTGAAGTTGTGACCACTGATTAAACAGGGACATAATTTTTTTTAATCTAACTTTGAACAAAATTTAATAGCGAAATTAATTGTAAATGTTGACAATTTGAAATAAAATGCACAACTTAACAGCCAAATTTTGGAAAAGTTCAGTACCAAAATAACCAACAATACGTGCGGACGCAAAGTTGCCTTTGAAGTGTTATGGGTTTCAACAAAAGTTTTTAAGGTCACATGATTTATTTTAAATTATCATTGAATTTTAAAACCGATTATTTATAACAAAAGTGATTAAAATTGGATTAATGGGAAAACACTGTTTTAACTAAATTTTTTATTCGTGCATGTTCCCTATTGAAATTTTTAAGTTGGAAATTTAAGAGTGTTTTTCATCTGGTTTGAGGACATTTTCATTCAAGCGACTGAAATTCTTCAATTGCTTTTACATTTTAAATTTGTTATTGCATTTAAATTTCAAAAGACGTTTTAATTTAAATATCAAAAGAAAATTTAAAAATTAAAGAGCCATGTTTTAAAAGTAGGAAAATTCAAAAGTACCGACCAAGAAAATTAACAACAAAAAGCTAAAGGTCTGATCTAAATTTGACGTTAAATCGGGTTTCGGTGAACCCAAAATTTTATTTTGATAAAATAACGAAGCGTGGCAATATTTCGTCATTCGTAACCTGTGTACACCATGTTCCAGCTTTTTCAACTGGTTTTCAGTTTTTTCAAATCAAATTAAGTGCAATTGAAGTTCTAAAAAGGACAATAATTATATTTTCAAACCATGCTATAGTATTTTAAATGTATATGTACACCATCTGAAACGGCACCTTTAGGGGGGGGGCAGTAAACGACTATTTTATGATGTTACAAAATTCAAAATCAATTTCCTTTATTAAAATCCTACAAAATGATTAGAAACTGCGTTTATTTTAATTGATTGTTTTTGGGAAATTGTGTTTAGTGAAATAAAAACTAATAACAATTTAATTAAATAACTAAAATTTGGAAATTGATCATTTTTTCACTTTTCACAGCCAACTTGTAATCAAGAAAATCTGATACTTGAATTTCTTGATTGGTGTGACAATAATTGTCAGGGGTTAACCGCTGGTGAAGTTTTTTGTAGACATCTCATGAAGTACATGACATTTCATGTGAAGTACTTCACGTAGAACATCCTTCAGTACCTTTGCAACGGAAGATTTCAATTTACTTCTGTTAAAAAATAAATTACTTGATCCGGGGGTCTGAGAGGCGTGGAACACCCTCCAGTTCTTCTGCAACGGGAGATCTTCAGTTTACTTCTGATAAAAATAAACTATTCAATCCGGGGGTCTGGGGTGTGGAACACCCTCCAGTGCACAAATTTTGGAATGAAGAACATTGCAGAACATGCAGAATCTCCAGACCAAGTAGTTTACTTTTTATCAGAAGTAAACTAAAGATCTCCCGTTGCAGAGGCACTGGAGGGTGTTCCACACCCCCCAGACTCCCGGTTTAAATAATTTATTTTTATTAAAAGTGAATTAAATATTTTGCATATTTCAAGTTTATTAAAATTAGCATCTCATGTGAAGTACATGAAGTACTTCGTGGAACATCCTTCAGTACCTCTGCAACGGAAGATCTTCAATTTACTTCTGATAAAAAATAAATTACTCGATCCGGGGGGTCTGAGGGGCGTGGAACACCCTCCAGTTCTTCTGCAACGGGAGATTTTCAGTTTACTTCTGATAAAAATAAACTATTTAATCCGGGGATCTGGGGGGGTGGAACACCCTCCAGTGCACAAATTTTGGAATGAAGAACATTGCAGAACATGCAGAATCTCAGACCAAGTAGTTTACCTTTTATCAAAAGTAAACTGAAGATTTCCGTTGCAGAGGCACTGGGGGTTCCACACCCCAGACTACCCGGTTTAAATAATTTATTTTTATTAAAAGTGAATTAAATATTTTAGCATATCTTAAGTTTATTAAAATTAGCTATGGTCAAGTAAGTGTGTTTAATTCATAATTTGACAATTATTTATAAACTGCGTAATTATAAATTCCGTACCTATTGGGAGGCAGAGCTCTGCAACAAAATAAAAAATAAACTACTCGATCCGGGGGGTGTGGAACACCCTTCATTACTTAAATTTTGGAATCTCGGTGAGTCCCTGAAATACCAATGATGTACGTGAAATACAATGAAGTATCGGTGAATTAGGTGAATTATTGATGAAGTACGGTGAATTACTGGTGAAGTACGAAGAACTATTGAGAATTATCATGAATTACATAAAGTGTGAAGTTAATTGTACACGATTTCCTCTAGCGGTTGACCCCTCGGTTTTTCTGTTCTAAATTGAATATTTAAGTAACGAATCCCAAAAGCTCACAGCAGAAAACATGGTTTTAGAAACTGGGGGGTGGAATACCCTTTCGGCACACTGAAATTTTAAAAGATAAACTTTCAAACTTACTGTTTTCAATTTCAAGGGAACAATAGGGACCCCCCAGTAAAGTATATAATTGCATAAAGATTATTCTAAATCAGCTTATTTGTGCAGTTTATTTTTATCAGAAGTGAATTGAAGATTTTATAGCATATTCGCTTAGTCGTTCCTATGATGACCTGACAGTTTTTAATCACGTTGTGATATAATCGGTGATTACTGGGAGATCTTTCATAAGTTTGAAAAATTTCACCTATCAACTTTGCAGTAAGGTACTGCTTGATCTGCAATACAAAAATCAGTACGATGCTGAACTTGTAGAATTACAAGAAAGTTTTGCAATCTGTTTGTGGGGGTGAAAATCGCCAGGATCAGAATAAACATAAATACATATGTATTTTATAGTGGTGGTTGCAACCGTCGGAACAAATTTGATCGGATCGGTTATGGATCAAATGTAGTAACATTTACAAATAGTAATAGTTCACAGAATGAGGGCCTTCTTATGTATGTTATGGTTTTTAGGTTATTTTTAATTTTAAAGGAAGCTGCTCAATTTAAGGGTATTCGGTGAACCTGAGTAGTGTTTGATTTTTAATTTGTTTTTTTTTTACTCTTCCTGTTTGTTATTTTTATATATTTTTCATTGATGACCGCATTATTTATAAATCGAATACAGGATGCATTGAAAATTTACTATAAATGACTCTTATTTCATTGCATTAGTAGGAGGTCTCTTCTTCACTCAATTTGGCGGGGGGCTTTTACATAAAAATAAATAAACAGCACAGACAGACCAGACAGAACGAAGGAAAGTATAATATAAAAATATTATATTTGTCAAGTTAAACTAATTTTTATTTGGTTTTTGGTACCCACAATATATATTTTTTGTTTTTTCGACATACATACCCACCTATTTATTATCAAATCATAGGGGCGGTCCCCTTAATTATTATTTAATATGTATTAGTGATTATTTGATATGTAATTAGCAGGCTATGTGTAAGTTCACAACTAGCGCCAACTGGTTGGACGCGCCGGCATTTTTCACTGTACTTATACCAACCTTGTAATTAGAAAATTACTACATACCACCAAACACCAATTGTCCTGTGGACCACCAATGGACTTGCATAGACACTGTCAAAAAGTACAGCAAAACATTCAATATTTCACCGCCGTAATCGCTGGCATCGAATTTTTAAAAATTCAAATTATAATTATTCAAAACAAAAAGAGATCTTACGCTTTCTCATTTTTCTTCATTGCAAGATTTTTATGTCAAAATACTAGAACGCTCCCGAAAATCAGTGACATCCGAATTATCTCCGCAAACCGTGTCCTTTATAATGTTGTCCCTCCACCCAGAGGGGTGGTATTATTAAAATCTCGAAAAAGGAAAAAGTAAATAAATTCTTTAATTTCTATTTGATTGGACTACTTTTAAATCACCAAGTATATAAAATAACTAAAAATAATATTTAGAAGAAATCTTTCATCCTTTAAATATAAAAATTTTAAGCTGGCATAAATTACTTTTCACACCACATAAAAAACTGAAGCGATTAAAAGCACCATAAAACTGCATTTACCAACATTTTATTGGTAATGGACATACAAGTTTGTAATTTTGTGTTATCGTAAATATTTTTTCCAACGTATTATGCTTTATGCGATTTTTTTATGTTCAAGTGAATGTTAGAAACCAAACAATGAACTCCTAAATAGTTATTTGAGGATCCATTAAAATTAACGTAACATAACATTTTACAAAAATAAAAATCCGGCGTGGTGACATGGTAGCATTTTTATTGCTCGTTGAACTATTTTATGGAATTATTTACCCGATTGTGCATTTGTACCTTCAAAGAGGGAGCTATCAAATTTTCACAAAAATGTGCCTTGCCAAGAACTTGCAAATGTATTTTTGTTGAAAAATGCATTGTACTATCAGTTACCAACAGACTAGAATTATTTATTTTAATTTTTTCATCAGGTCGTCATAATCGAAAATTTCTCATAACATTAAAAGTTTTTTGCTAAAAAATGTAATTGTGAATAATTCTGAGACAACAAAGCTGTTGTGGTGTAAGATATTTAGTATATCTCACATGCTTATCAGTTCGACAAGGCCGTATTAATTTTTTTAAAACAAGTTTTAGTGTGAGATAGAAAGATAATTAAAAATGTAGTAATTAAAATGATTACTCGAATATGGAGATCCACCACAAGGTGACGTTTTGACAACGTCATAAGGCATGCCTTGTTTGTCCCCTTGGCCTTTGACTCGCAGATAATTTTTTTACGGATCATGTGAACGCAGGAAAATCATAATAAAAAATCATATGATTCAAAATTTAAAATTTATTAGTGTGATAAAATTTGCTACTATCGCAATTTCAGGGACGGAGTGGCTCAATAGAGATACACAGCGCCAGCGTTAAAAAAGCCATTATCGCTAAAGTATCATTTTTTCATGACTAATTTCGTTAGTAGCGAATTTGCGTTATCGCTAAAACAGTGTTTTATGATAATGTAATCAAATTTCCATTCTGGGACATGGAATACACTTCTTGTTTTAAAGGGTTCAACGACTTTTTTTTTCTTTCAAAACTTGCGCATGAAACAAAAGAGATCGTTTTGTTTTGGATAGTTTTGATTTAGTTTTTAATTATTTAACTTGACCTTCAATATTATTGTCAGATAAAACCGTTCGTTTAATCACTATAATCATATGGTAACTATAATTTAAAGAAACAACAATGTCGTTTCATTTATGGGAGGAAATTGACGAAAGGTCATTTTTTACCAGCCACACCCTGTATAACGAAAAGCCAAAAGTACATACATATGACAAATTCAATTTTTCATAATATCATCTTCCATTTTCCATCAGCCATTCCAGTTACCATCTTCGTCTTCTTGGAGTCGAAATGTTCCCAACAGGACTCCCCTAATAATTTCCTAGCGTTGATAGGCGATAAATATACCACTTTTTTCTCATGCGAGGTTATCTCGAAAAGGTTTGGGATTCCCAAACTCGTATCTGGCGAATGAAATTAAAACTATGCTGGCTAGAAACCAGAGAATATAAAAATTACGATTTGGTTATTCGTCGTGAACTGAATGGGTTGTGGCCTAAATAAGGAGGATAAAATTTGTAGTGTTACGCCACTGGTAATGGGGCTAATTTTTAGCAATCTAATTCGAGAGGGCTTGTTTGCATTGAAACGTTTTGAATTTCCAATGCGTATTGAATTTCTCAATCACGTGGTTCGAGTAGAATGGTTTTCTTTAATTTCTAGTGCTAATAAACGTGTAATTATAATATATCCACGATATCTTTTCCGAGTTATGAGAATTTTAATAGGCGTACGTATAGGTTTTAGTTGGGAAGGCAACGGTAACGTGAGATCTGATTGAAATGTAGTTAACTAACATCTAAGTCAATCAAAGTATGCTGATTAATTGATTTTAATGTATAATGAGCGAGTCGACCGTGCCAAATCGTTCTTCCCGTTTGCAAATCCAAAAATGGATTGGTACTGGGAACCTATCCTGCGACCCAATTTTTTGAAGCTTCGCGTTACAAATATTTCGATTAGCTAGTTTTAATGACTAAACGCATCATATCTCACGAACAGTTGAGCCGAAATGGAATACAATTTTCGTTTAATACGCTTTAACAAGTAATTAAATGCCAATGTGCGCCAGTTTATTTCAAAATTTATAGCGCTGCTACTTCTTTAAATTACATTTTTTTATGTGTTACATGCAAAGAATTCATCATAACAATTTAATTAGTAATGTTCAAAGCAAGAAATGTATCTTTGCTTAATCCAAAAAACAGATATTGAGATTATTATGTTTTGAAATATTTTATAATTAATTTTTTGTGTTGTTTATCTTCCTTTAGATAAAGCAGATAGATAAATGCGTTATCGAGGCAGGAGGCGAGGTTATCACATATACGTAAGATTAGTTGGCAAATGGAGATCAAGTGCACCAGTTATCTCTATCATATTCGTAAACAAGCTTCTGGTGTCGGGTGACTTGCCGAAAGATTGTAACCCCAATTAGCCCGCTAATGAGAATGCCCTAGGTATAATACTCAACCCTCCGACCTACAAGAACGTAATGTAAACTTTTCCGTTATATCAATTTACCTTGCTATTAGTGCAACGTTTTGTTGATGTTAACTTTTCCTCATTTTATACTCACTTGTTTATTTTGTTTTGCTCAAATTATTTCTCTTGTTTTTTATTATAGGTAACCAGTTTCTGAAAAATAAATTTTTTTTTCAAATTGTAGCTTCACGGTAGACCACCCTACCTTTAATTTCATTTTAGTCTACAGTGAAAGGTATAAAAAAATGTTCGGCGTATTTCTTTCGCTCTTTTCATCATTTTCGACATCTTCGCATGCCCGAACTTCCTTCATTCGAATTTCTTTATTTCGACGTTTTGCAAACTATTTTGCAGTTCTGGCGGTTTAATTACTGAAATTGCAGTTTTATCTTCTCAATTTTCATTATTTTGCGATTTTACTTCGAACGGACCTCAATAATATAGGTCAAGGAAAATTTATTTCTCATCGATTATTTAATTTTTGTTATAGTACATGTTGCATATTATAAACAAACTAGCTGAATACCCGGCTTCGCCCGGGGTCTCACTAAAAATAAAACGCTTTGTCTTTGTTTCAAGTACCTACTTTGTGCATTGTTAAACAAATATGAGTTTCAAACACATTTCTGATTGGTCGACTTCGCGCGGGGTTTAAATTTATGCGGAATTCTATCTCCAGGTGCGTAACGAAAAAAATTGAATCCATATTTTCAAACACATTCCGATGGTTGGCTCGTGCAAGCTTTATACGTTTTGCTTCCAACAATTTGGTCCTTTTTTCTTTTGGACATTATTAAACAAATTTGAGTTTCAAATATTACATTAATTTTTTTATTTAACCAACCAATTTTTTTATAAAACCAACTGCGTTTGTTTTTCTTAATTAAATTTTTTGAAATGTTGTTAAAATTTTGACAAAAATAATTGTAATTTTAAAGCATTTTGATTGAATTGATTTGAGACACTGCATGGTGATACACACCCCCTCGGCCCGTCCGGTTTGCGCAGTTTAATCACAAGATTTTAGCATTTCTACTTACCGGTTGCTATGGTAACGTGACATATTTAGTCGTTATTGCGGTGCGATAAAGTTTTCAAAATTAAAACATCCAAGCAGATAAATAGCATAACCCCTCCCCAAAGATATGCTATAATTCTTTTAGAAAACCAAAACGTCAGCGGAGAGTTGTCACTAAATTTTCAAACTTTTAATAATATGTTTGCCTGTATTGTAATATTTGGGTACTGAAGGTGTCCCTCCCCCCAAATCCCGGATTAAGTAGTTTATTTTTTATCAGAAGTAAACTGAAGATCTCCCTTGCCCCTAGGGGGTTAAACAGAGGGGGTGCCTCCAGTGCCTCTGCAATGGGAGATCTTCAGTTTACTTCTGATAAAAAATAAACTTCTCGATCTGGGGGGTTCTGCATGTTCTGCAATGTTCTTCATTCCAAAATTTGTGTTCCACATCCCTCAGACTACCCGGATTGAGTAGTTTATTTTTTATCAGAAGTAAACTGAAGATCTCCCTTTTCAGATGCACTGGAGGGTGTTCCAGACCCCCGGTTTAACTAATTTATTTTTATTGAAAGTGAATTAAATATTTAAAACATTAAAATTAGCTATGGCCAAGTAAATGTTAATTCGTAATCTGACAATTAATTATAAGCTGCGTAATTATAAATTCCGTACCCCCTGAGGGGTAGATCTCTGCAACGGAGATCTTCAGTTTACTTCTGATAAAAATAAACTACTCAATCCGGGGGTCTGGGGATGTGAAACACCATCCAGTGCACTAATTTTGGAACGAAGAACATTGCAGAACATGCAGAACCCCCCAGACCCCCGGATCGAGTAGTTTATTTTTTATCAAAAGTAAACTGAAGATCTCCATTGAGGGCACTGGAGGGTGTTCCACACCCAGACCCCGGTTTAACTAATTTATTTTTATTAAAAGTGAATTAAATATTTAAGGATATCTCAAGTTTCTTATGACCAAGCAACTGTGTTAATTCATAATCTGACAATTAAGTTTAAACTGCATAGTCAGGGGGTTCGGAATACATCAGCTTTCCATTTTAAAACTTGTGTTTTAATCACTTGTGATAATGATATGTAAACTGCCCAAACCGGGGGTCTGGGGGGTGTGGAACACCCTCCAGTCCACAAATTCCACCTATTTGGTATCAACTCGAAAAAAATATTAATATTTTTTTAATTACAAAAAAAAATTAATTTCTTAAAATTTGTTTTTTGGCCCAGTTTACCATTTCCAAAATTTTATTCAAGTTTGCCTTTGGCCCAGTTTCCTACTTTTAAAATTTCAATAGAATTTGCATTTGGCATAATTTATCATTCGCAATATGGTGAAAAAATGGATCGCGAGATCAACTACTAAAGACGGTGGTCCTCTCACAAGGTGATAGCAACATCTTTGAGGTATTAAATGCTCGAATACCCTCTTGGGTAAACGACGTAAGTTGTATCCTTGCAAAAGAAAGCTCGAAATAATAATGTGTATGGAAACTTTTGGATCTTTGTCTAATGGATAAATATTCATTGATGGCTTCAATTGTGAGCTCATGGAAGCAACTGATGAGAGAATTATTCTTCTTAAACAATACCTGAAAGTTTTTAAAAAGAAAAATTTCTCGCTTTACGAGATTTTCACGCATTTTACGACAGATCCGATTCATATCTTAGCTGAAAAGGTAAAAAAAGGTTTGGAGGGCATGAAAAATAACTAATACAACGGATGCTTTTATGGCTATATCACTTTTTTCTTCTTTTTGTTCTTTTATATTATTAATTTTGATTATTTTGTTAAAATATTTTTATTTTATTAAATTTGCAAGTCCGAACTTTTGAAACATTTTTAATCTATTACAGATAATCTTGAGCTCTTTGCCCATTGCTGGACTTCAGCCTTATTATTCTAATAACAATAAGAGAAATGTGACAGCATTAAGATCCGCGGCTGCTTAAACTGTATTATTGGGAAATGTGCCTATAATAATTCTTTTTTTATTGTGAATGGTGAAAGTCAATAAGACAGGGGGTCCACCGGCTTTACATGACCTAAGCGTAACAGCTAATAGCTATCAAACCATAACCGCCGTCAATTGCAAATAAAATAGTACTGGAAAATGCACTACTAATCTGACATTAAGATTTAATAGCAGAATTAGAGTCAAAACCCAATAAAATGCATCAATTCTACCCTAATTCTCCCATTAAATTTTAATGTCAGATTAAATTTAATTATGAAATCGACCCTAATTATTATTACTAGGGGAGACTGGGGATGGTTTGAACACTTTTTACGTTTTCATTTTTTTTAATTGAGTGATTAATTTTTTTATAGACATTAAAAATAGATAATTTAAGATTATCGACCTTGATATAGACTTCTAAAATGTAATAGTTTCCAGAATTCAGTCAGATTAAGAAGAGGAAAGATAGTGTAGATATAAATACATAATAATACATATATAATGGGGGGTGGGGGGCTGGAAAATGCCTCTGATAACCGTTGATTCGGTTTTACTGCAGTTTTAGAATTAATATAATATATGTAAGTACTATATCAACAATAACTAATTGTTTATGTTCCATAAAAACTCATGTCCATAATATTTTAACTCGTAAGTTAAGTGTAAATATCAAATGTTGGAAACAAATCACCACGTACATTCAAAAACCGTACCCACCAACTGAAAGGAATGTAACTACTCTGTACCGTTTTAACTAACAATTATGGCGTATCACTAACTTTATAATCGCATTTGTTGTTATACGAACATTTATTTTTATTGCAGTTAATGTAAACTACTTCCTTTCGACCAAGATAAGAAATTAAATTGTGTTGGGTCAAAACTTTTATTTAAGTTCCACTTATGATTGATATGCTTATTTTATCACATTTTTATAATTTAAAAATTATTGTACATTATAATCGTATTGTTATCAAGCTGAAGGAATTTATTATGTAAACTGTGAACGGAGTGTGAGCAACAAAAGTTCCTAACGGGAAATTCAAATTGTAAGTTCCCTAACGGTTCAAAATTGGCCTTAATAACGCCAGTTCGTCTTACATTTTCCTGCACCCTTGGTGATTGCATAGACATCTACGACCAGTTTTTGAATGGAAGCGACAACCTCAATTATTGAAGATATTCGCTTCGACTTGGATATTCGCAACGGAACGTTGCGTAAAAATTTTATATCGTTCCATTCGGGAGTTGTGATATGCAAATATACAGTCAAGCCTGTTTTTATGCGCTGTTTTTTAAGCGGTTTTTATATGGGGAATTGTTTTAAAATTTTATCAAATGCATAGTATGAATAAAAAATTAAAATAAAGGGATTCCTTTTATACGGTCCCTATTTCCCGCACAAAAACAGGTTTGATTGTACAGACAGATGCAATGGTTATAATATCGTAGATATATTTTAAGAATGAACTCTGATAATAGTCAAAGCCCCTTATATGGGCCGAGTTAGACACACCATGACGATTATAAGTCAAATACTGGAGAAATTTGCTTTCAGATGCTCGTACTTGTAGCATTGGTGGGTGGACGGAGTAAAACAGCACATAAAATATTCGGATTACATTTTGGCTATTTTTTCAAAGTTTTGCTAATAATCTCCAGTCCTAAGCCACCACAAGAAATACTCACATTCAGTAATTCGGGAATTAAATTGTCTCCGCCCTTTACAATGTCCATTGTAAAATCGGCGCACAATGGTTTCAAACCATTTTAGTTTAGGACCCGTTGCGCAACGGGTATAATTTAAATATAATTTCACAAGTTAATAAACATTCACAATTATTATTATGCTTAAATATTTAATTCACTTTTAATAAAAATAAATTAGTTAAACCGGGGGGTCTGGGGGGTGTGGAACACCTCCAGTGCCTCTGCAATGGGAAATCTTCAATTTACTTCTGATAAATTATACACTACTCGATCCGGAGGACTGGGGGGTTCTGCATATTCTGCAATATTCTTCATTCCAAAATTAATGAGAGGTGTTCCATCCTCAGACCACCCGGGTGGAGTAGTTTATTTTTCAAGTAAACTGAAGATTGTTGCAGACTATTTCCACACCTCAGACCCCGGATTGAGTAGTTTATTTTTTATCAGAAGTAAATTGAAGATCTCCCGTTGCAGAGATCTACCCCTCAGGGGATACGGAATTTATAATTACTCAGTTCATAATAAATTGTCAGATTACGAATTAAACACATTTACTTGGCCATAGCTAATTTTAATAAACTTGAGATATGCCTAAATATTTAATTCACTTTTAATAAAAATAAATTAGTTAAACCGGGGGGTCTGGGGGTGTGGAACACCCTCCAGTGCCTCTGCAACGGGAAATCTTCAGTTTACTTCTGATAAAAAATAAACTACTCGATCCGGGTGGTCTGGGGGGTGTGGAACACCCTCCAGTGCATTTGTGACGGGAGATCTTCAGTTTACTCTTATAAAAAATAAACTACCGAATCCGGGGGGTCTGGGGGGGATGTAGAGCACCTTCCAGTGCATCTGTGACGGGAGATCTTCAGTTTACTTTTGATAAAAAATAAACTATTCAATCCGGGGGGTCTGGGGGGTGTGGAACACTCTCCAGTGCATCTGTGACGGAAGATGTTCAGTTTACTTCTGATAAAAAATAAACTACTCAATCCGGGGGCTGGGGGGGTGTGGAACACCCTTCAGTACCCAAATATTACAATTCAGGCAAACATATTGAAGGTTTGAGAATTTAGTAAAAACTCTTCGCTACTGTTTTAGTTTTCTAAAAGAATTATGGCATAGCTTTGGGGGGAAGGGTTATGCTATTTATCTGTTTGGCCGTTTACAATTTTGAAAAACTTGATCGCACCGCAATAACGATTAAAAATGTCACGTTACCATAGCAACCGCCAAGTAGATATGCTAAAATCTTTAATACACTTGTGATTAAACTGCGCAAACCGGTCGGGCTCGGGGGGGGTAACACCATCCAGTGCTTCTAAATTCAAAATCAAAATGCTTCAAAATTATGATTAGTTTTGTCACAATTTGAATAACATTTTTTTTTTTTTATTTTATTTCAATTATATTTACAATCTGTTCAAAGAAACAATAAGTAAATCTGGTGATGTATGTATAAGTCATGCAGAAAACACTCCAATGAATGCTTTCCTAAAATATTATATACAATTCAATGATTCAAATAATATAATTTAGTTAGCCGAATCGAACAGGTAGGTCAGTAGGTCTGAATCTCTTCAATCTTCGTACCTCGCCGGTGGTGTCCATCAGTTTATTTGCTAATTCGTTGGGGTGTACTTCCAATCTATGTTCATACCTTCTGTAGAAATTTTGGATCTGTTCAGAAACTGTTGGGACACGCAAATCTTGCTGGATGACATAATTAGGTACGTACCACGGAGCATTTACAATCGTTCGCAAGATCTTGTTTTGAAATCTCTGTAGTATTGCAATATTGGAGTTACTTGCAGTTCCCCACAGTTGTATGCCGTAGGTCCATATTGGTGTTATTATGGATTTGTATAGTAGTATTTTGTTTTCGAGTGATAATTGAGACTTTCTGCCAAGTAACCAATACATTTGATTAAGCTTCATTCCAAGTTGTTTGCGTTTCGTAAGGATATGTTTCCTCCACGTTAATCTTCTGTCCATATGGATGCCAAGATATTTTGTATCATCAGCTTGGGTTAGGGTACAATTATTTAATTTCACTGGTGGACAAGTTTCTCTACGCATTGTAAACGTCACATGTACAGATTTTGCTTCATTAGCCCTAATTTTCCATTTACGGAGCCAGTTTTGAATTTTATCCAGGTTATCCTGAAGATTTTTGGAGGCGAGTGTGGGATCTTCATGTGACGCCAGTACAGCAGTGTCGTCAGCAAACGTAGCTGTTGTTGTTAATCTAGAGGTAGGTAGGTCAGCCGTGTACAATAGGTACAACACCGGACCCAGAACACTGCCCTGAGGTACTCCTGAGCTTATTGGGTGAATCTCGGTATATTCTTCCTGGTATTTTACTAAAAAGTGTCTATTACTTAAGTATGATCTTAATATTTGATAAAGGTGGTACGGAAGACACTTTTAAGTTTGTAATACAACCCTCGTGCCACACCTTATCAAAGGCCTGGCTGATATCGATGAAGGCCGCAGAGCAGTATTTTTTGTCTTCTAGGTTATTGCTGATTTTTTTGATAATTCTGTGCACCTGTTCAATTGTGCCATGTTGACCTCTGAAACCAAATTGATGGTCAGGTATCAGTTTTTTTTCCTCTAGTACCGGCTTGAGACGCTTCAGCAAAACCTTCTCAAACACCTTCGAAAGCATTGGCAACAAACTGATCGGCCGATAGGATGTCACTTCTTCAGCCTTTTTCCTGGTTTTGGGATGACGATAATTTGGGCTACCTTCCATTGATTGGGGAAGTGTTTCAACCGTAGAACTGCATTGTAGATAAATGTTAAAAGTTTTATGCATTTAAGTGGTAATTGTTGCAACACTTTGCCAGTAATTAGGTCAAACCCAGGAGCCTTTTTTGGATTTATTTCATTGAAAATGACACGTTGAACTTCCTTTACTTTAAAATTTTTTATGGGAAGATCCATCTGAAAGGGTGCTTCGAGGTACTGTTGGACTTCAGAAGTTTCTTCAGCTGTAAGGGGAAAAGGGAATGGTGTGAACACCCCGAAAAATGTTGTTTGAAAAGTTCGGCTTTTTCTTTGTTACTTCTTGCCCATTTTCCATTACTGCCTTTAATTGGTGGTACCTGTTGTTGAGGACGCTTCAGTCTTTTGTAGCCTTCCAGAGAGTAGTCACTTGACTCTGTAGGTGACAAATTAGCAACATACTCATTAAATGATCGATTTTTGAGGCCAAGAAGTAGTGCCTTGAGTTCTGCAGCTTTCCTGTTAAATTTATTTTTGTCTTCCGGTGTTTTTGTAATCTGCCACTGTTTACGAGCTTTTCTTTTTTCCTCAATTTTTTGCTTGATTATCATTGGGGTTGACTCCTTAATGAAGGTTACGTTTGAATCAGGAGTTGCTAGCCACGCCGCATTCTGGATCGATTTTGTCATGTACTCAACTGCGTTTTCCAGGTCTTGTTCTGATTTTAAAGGCATTTCCAAATGTAAGTGATGATCTAGTGTTGCTCTAAAGATTTCCCAATTGGTTTTCTTACTAAATAACGACGGTTGTTTTTTTAAAGAGGACTTGAGAATGTAATGTCAACAAGACGGGTGTATGGTCCGAAGATAAGTCTAGTGACGACTCGGTTCTAAATTTTCTAGTATCTATTCCTTTTGTTACCCAAAAATCGATCACATCTGGAAGCTTTGCTGAATCGCTGGGCCAATAAGTTGGTTGCCCTGTTGACAGACTAGTCATGTTATTGTTTTTTATTGTTGCGAGTAGCTCCTTTCCTTTTGTGGTAGTGAGTCTTGAGCCCCAATATTGGTGCTTTGCGTTAAAATCGCCCCCCGCGATAAACCTGTTTCCCAGTGTTTCAAAGAATCGTTGATAGTGTTCTCTCTTGTTATTATGTTTCGGTGGGCAATATATTGCTGAGATCACTAGTTTTCCCAGTTTATTTTCAATAATTATGTTAGTTGCTTGTAGGTAGTCGTGCCGATATTTCTGTATTTCGTGATGTTCGATAGTCTTTCTTATGATTATTGCTGTTCCACCATGTGCAGCTCCATCAGGGTGGTTAGTGTTGTAGATGACATAATTAGGAATTTTTAAGTAACTCTTAGTCGTAAAGTGGGTTTCGAGATTGCCATTATATCTACTCTATGCATTTCTAAAAACAAAGTGAGTTCTTGTGCTCTCTGGCACAAGCCGTTGGCATTCCATATTGCCAGTTTTAGTGTTTCGGCCATTAAGCCATTTTATTGACCAAAGTAGTCAATAAATTTAACATGGTTCCCATTTGTTCAGTAAGTTTTTTCATCATAGCTTTAAGCTCTTCGATGTCGGTTGTTTGTTGTATCGGGTTAGTTTGATTGACTTGACTTTGGTAGTTAGTGAGTTGATTAGGTACTGTTTGTTTTGCTTGTTGGGCATAAGATAGTCCTGGCTGTACCATTTGGGAATGGATTTCTGTGTGTTGTGGATCATTATTATTATTTGGGATGTTGTTTTGGTTTGGTTTTAAGTTTCTTTCTCTCAGTGTTGGATATAGTCGCTGCTGCAATTGTTTGTGGATTGTGCATCCTCTATAATTAGCAGGATGCGCACCGCCACAATTCACACATTCGACTCCATTGCCTCTTTCTTTTCTTGTGCATTCCTTTGTCGAGTGATCGCCTGTGCATTTGACACATCTTGGTGGCCTGTGACAGAAATTCTTGGTGTGACCAAATCTTTGACATTTTGCACACTGTGGAATTTCCCTCTTAACATGTGGTGGTTCAAACGATACGATGGTATTTGAAAGACGAGTAATTTTATAAATTTCCTTATTACTTTCATTTTGCTTGAAATCAACATAAAACATAGATAATGGTTTTTAGTACTTCGATGTTTTATGTTACTGATATTGAGTACCGTGTGTCCCATTTTCATCAGCTCGGATTTAACTTTTTAATAACATTTCAAATGAAATTTTCACAAAATTTAATTAAGGTAAACGAACGCAGTTGGTTTTATTGCCAAAATATTTTAATAAACTTAGTATGTTTCACAACTGAAATTTAACAAATTTTATTTGTTTAGAGATCATTGTTCATAACATATTCGAAAAAAATGGCTTTTTATTAAAACTAGATTTCTTAGGCTATAAACAAGTGTGTCGACTAAATTTGGAAAATCCATGCTTCAGACATGGACAGCTGTATGTGGCCTGCTCACGCGTCGATAAACTTTCTGATTTATTCGTGTACGCACCAGACGGAAAAACAATAGGTGGTGTGTATCCATAAGCACTTCAATAAACAGAATTCTTAATTTAACAACTCTAACGTCAATTTTACTACAAGTTAGCCAAGGTGAATGAAGGTATAAATTCCCAATTAGCGAAGTTATCCATTAACATATTATTATAGAAAGGTTAAAATAAAAAAATTAATCTAATATTTGAAACTCAAATTTGTTTAATAATGTCCAAAAGAAAAAAGGGTCAAATTGTTGGATGCAAAACGTATAAAGCTTGCACGAACCAACCAATCGGAATGTGTTTGAAACTCAGATTTGTTTAACAATCCACAAAGAAAAAATGCTGCACGAAGTTCAAGGGCCTAAATGAAAGTAGGTACGTGAGACAAAGGCAAAGCATTTTATGTATAAATTATAAAAACTGTATTTGAGGCTGGGGCCGTTTTATAGAGTTGCCCGATTACTAAAGTATTACCAATTCGGTCCTGACTGTTAAGGATAGGATATCAGATGGCTTGGGTGGCATTGCGGTTTTTATAAAAACCTTTTTCTGTGGTTTGATCTACATACTATCTATCTTTATAAATTTGAAACTAATACAACACAGATTTTATTACAGACCCGTAGCCAGGATTTCATTTTGAAGCGCGGGGCGGGGGCACTTGTAAAAAATTTTCAACTTTAAAATACCTACACGTATTTTATTTTAAAAATTCAAATTTTTACTTTCAAACAGAATTTTTTTTAACATTTCAGGGCCGGGCACGTACCCCCTGGCTACGGGTTTGTTTTATTAGATTACCTCTGTTTACTTTATGTAACTTGAAAGCGTATTTCGGCGGTTATTGTTCGGATGAACAAACTTATTTTAAATCGAAGTTTAAACCACACTAATGGAATTGAAGTACAAACGATTGAGACCAAATTTGATCCCTATTTCGCGAGGGGGGGGCTTGAAACGATAAGAAATAATACAAATTCGTGCATTAAATTACGAGATTTAAACCAGCGATCACTTCTAATCTAGATCCTATTTGTGCAGAATAATTACTGTACCTACATCGTTACAGATTTAAATATGTAGATTGAAATAATTTAATCGATTAGAAATTAGAAAAATCCACTTTTTCGCGAAATTATCTTCATAAAAATAGAAAAATGCAATGTACGTGGAAATCGACATTGTTGGTTTGACCAATAACATCTACTATCCTAGTTATTTATTTAAACTACTTTTTATCGGCTCAAAAAATTGCGGTATTTTCACCGACTTAAAATTATCTTACGAAACGGTTTCGCCTTTAAAAGTTATCATCGGGATTTTTAAAGAATACTCTTTACAATGCATGCATGGCATTTTAAATATTCTCCCCATATCACGTCCATAATTTTATTACTATCAATTTACATTCTGTGCTAAATTATTATCAATAACTTTATCTATTATTATTTCTTAGTATAAATTCTATTGAAAGTTGTTTTGCTTTTTTATTCCGTTTTACAAACTGTGACTAACCGTAAAAAGTTAGTAATAAATTGTATTATGCATTTTATTTTACAACCGCAGTTGGTGGAAAATTGCTTATTATAAATAATATCGCACGGATAGGTATAAAATTTGTTGGTACATTGCATTTTAAAAATACATAAATAAATATTTCATCTAAGGCTTGAGCGATATGAAATAATGCATGTCCATTTGCTATTTTTATCTTCATTTTAGAAAACTCTTTAGCGTTGGTTGTAATTTTTTGAATTAAAAATTGATCCTCCTCGAAATGTTGTAATTTTTAATAAGTAAAAATGCTTTTTAGTGTGTAAATGGTTGAAATTGAAATTTGTAAACGTGAAATCATGTTTAATGTTTCAGTTAGAAAACATTAAACAATTATCCAATAGAAATTAAGTATGTGGAAAAAAATAAATGGTGCTAATTGAATCGCAAATCAAAAAAAATAGTGCAGGCTTTTAATGGATTATGTAATGGCCACTAATGGATGAATATTGACGCAACAGGAATACTACAATAACGACCAAGTTGGTACTGTTTCTGTATGATTTGTAATTTAAATTCGCCAATAATATAATTTTATATTAAATTACTCCGACTAATGAAAAATCTTGAATATTGAGCAAGTTAAGATCGCGAATAAGGTTGAAACGTGTATTTATAACTTCTCTTATTTCACAATATTTTGTCTTCTTTGGAAAATGTTTGCTGGTGACATGAGAAGTTTTCGTATCTTTGTATTATCGAAGTACATAACAAACTTTTGTTGTTGTTTTTTTTATTTACAAATTGGGGGTTTTATTTTATTAAATCGATTATTTAATTCATAATATTATATTTCGGTTTCAAATTATTTTTCGCCAGCGGGCGAAACTTCCTATAGTTTATTTTTATGAAAAAGGAATTGTAATATGTAATTACATAATTATATTGAAAAGGAACTTTTTCAAAGTAATAAATCGATCAATCGTTTATTATAAATTAACCCCAGGTGCGTAGGTACTTACTGTTAATTGATTTATTTATTATTGCAAGTGGGAGTACAAATTAATTAATATAGGAATCTGTGTTTAATGTTGACCACCAAGGCAATAAAACTTTTTATACCTATATTTTTACTTATGTATTATTAATGTCTCCCTTATTGCTGCTGACACACTGTAGGTGTGATTTGGACTTGTAATGCTTTTTATTTTCTCGTTTTGGTTTTTTGCCATAATATATTTTTGTATTGTGACTAAATAGGGTAGTACCCGATATCAGACATAGTTTTCACGGGACATAGCTGCTTTGCCAAATAAATGTGCTGAAATTTATGTTCAAGTTGAACTTTGCAGTAAAAGTGCCAGCTTGCCGCCCACTCACAAACGTGATATATGACTTGCACGGCTTCTGCAATGACCTGACAGAAGTCATTATACTCGGACTCGAAACTATTTAATACCAACCATGTTATCATTTTATCAAGTTGTAAGAAACATGATCGATGCGTCCAGTACTCGGGTTTTCTCTAGACATTCATACCATTGCAGCATACCTTTCTTTTGTTTTGAAAGCTTTTCATTTTGGGCTTTGCTCCCATGAAAATAAAAATTTTTCCCACCCTTCTAATCTGTGTTCAAAATCGTACCGTGTAAAAATCGATGTCGCAGGGAATAATGAAAATAAGTAATTAATAAAGAAATCGCAATAATGTCGTTTTGTTAATAATCGAACGAGTACTAATGAGTTCGATACGTTCAAAAAAATTATTGGATATTTAGAATTAGTTAACGCGATTTGTTTTCTTTTCAGCCTTTTATGATAGTAATTAGTAATTAAAGTGTATTAAGTTTACATGTTTGAGTATATTTTTACTTTAATTGCTTCATTAAATATAATTTTGCATTGTTTCGCTCTAACAATGTATTATCCAAGTTTAATTAATGTTTAAACATTGTTTCGAATATTGTCCATCGATAAGTGCCCACTTACTCGACTAAAATCTGCATCTAAAACTTGTAAATTGAAAATTACCCAACAGTGTTGTTATTATTAATATTAATACAACTTGAATCTGTGCAATGTGAATTGAAAAGAATTTATTTCATACTCGAATTGCAATGCCATGGAATACACAATGCTATTCTTCAATTAATGTTCACCTTTTTTTTTATTTTGTAACTACTCTCCATAAAATCCTGCAATTTTCATTAATTTTCGTCATAAAGTGAAATCGTCAACTGCAGAATTTAAGTTGTCAGTTTCGACCCCACGACTGTGGCATACGTACGTATATGTAACTTCACTTCTTATCATTTCTCATTTCACGCGTTAAGTGAAATCAGATTCACTATTTTTACTGGAAGTAAAGCAGTTTAAGTTGATTTGATTATCCCTCTCAATTTTGCTCAACCTTTTGTTCCAATAATTAATTACAAACGTAATTGGTTTCAAATCCAATGTAATAGTTAAATTTAATTTTATTTTAAATTATTGATTATACTAAACATCTCACAATTTTTCTCTAACAAAAGTAGGTAGGTACTACCATGTTTTGCAAAAAACCATTCTTTTTGTATTTATAAAGAGCGCGCTGCTATTGTTTTTATTAATTTGTTTTATTGTTTTGCATTATTGTTGTAGTTCTAAAATAACATTGATAAGATAATAAAACATTAAGTTACATTTTATAACCAAGGCATTAGTGTATAGGACATTTAACCGCGGGGAATAAGCGTTGGTTTACCGAATCATCCAATCAATACCACGATTTGCATTCTTAATTTTTATGAAACTGGTTTTTAAATCCCAACAAATTTGAAACTGCATTATGGCCATGCGTTTACCGATTCGATTTCAATTTATTTTCAATAGATCAAATCAGTTACAATAAACAGGACCGTAGGCAGGCAGATAGTTACATTGGGGTGGTCGATTCGAAAGGCTTAGAAATTTCAAACGAATACTTGCATTTTTCTCATTTGCCCCCCCCCCCCGGGGTAAGTGGATTTTCGCTGATTATATTCCGTTTTTAAAAATTTTATAATTTACCAATGCAAACATTGGGGTGCCGGGCTTTTCGAAGAGGAGGGGGCGTAAATATTTATCGATTTCAAATGAAATATGATTTTTATTTTATTTTTTACCTAACAGATAAGTTTTGAAACTTCAAAATAAACAAAATCAAAATTTTGTTTGTAATTTAAAAAGTTTGGTAAATTTTCATGAGGTTAACACATAAATTCATGAAATTACATTCCTGTTAACATTTATTTCAACGTT
This sequence comes from Lycocerus yunnanus, assembly GCA_036346125.1. Lineage (NCBI taxonomy): Eukaryota > Metazoa > Arthropoda > Insecta > Coleoptera > Cantharidae > Lycocerus > Lycocerus yunnanus. Next base: position 3,460,281 of record JARFIX010000050.1, read on the forward strand.
TCTTCCTCATCCATTGCTCACTTTCTCAATTTGGGTTTTGGGTTTTCGTAAAACATTTTTATTTGAAAAAATTCATGACAGACCAGATCAAAATCGAGTTCAATAAAGCTCACGGAAACTCGTAGCCTCTCCGGCGTTGAAAACTGTTTTTTTTTTTGGAAAAAAGGAAATCGGAAAAAATGGCGATCTTACGCGTCGATATCATTGAAGTTTCTCGAATTGTTATATTTAGGTTTTCCTATACCCTAATTTTCGACAACTTTTTTCGTAGCAATTTTGCCCCAGTTTTCGTACAATTGAATATGCAAAATGAAAGCATTTTCATGTGTCCTGTGACTTCGATTTAGATTGCGAGGAGGACGTTCAAAACCAATACTATTTGAATTTTAAGTTTAACCCCTTCCCGACCAACTACCTGTAGTTTGAAGTTTTAAATAGCACCCTCTATCTTGCAATACATCATTTAAGGTAGAAAACCTCCTTGTTCTCAGTTTTTTATTTTATACTTTTCTCTTTTCGGCATCGTCTTCCTACACAACCATTTGGCATATAATTTTGATTTTTCCTGAATTGTTTAATCTGTCTTTTCTGTTAGCCACGACGGTTTTCCTCTCCACATTATCGCATTCCGGCAATATTCAATCCAATTTTTAAATTTACATGTTCTGTTTTTGTGTCTGCCGAAAATCGAATCGTACGTAAACTGAAGCAATATTTCCCAAAAGAAAACGTAAATCCGTTCCAGAAAACCAAAAATAATAACAAAAAATACATATTATAGAAAATAAGTACAGAGTGTTCTTTTCAAAGGTGAACTGTGAAAAAAAACTGTCTTCAAATAGGTAATCGGTAATAACTCCCTCACGGTGAAAAATCGATGGATGTGGATAAAATATGCAGGATTGCGAACAATACGGTCAATTCCGCTTATTCGGGATATCACATTGGGCAAGGACAATTTGGTCCAATTAAGCGGTTGGCCCAAATAGGCGAAGTAATTCGATACTTAGTTTGGTTCTTCAAGATTTGGCTCAAATAAATCGTTACCCCAATTAATCGGAATCGCTTGTATTAAAGTAAACTTTTGACAGAAAGTGCACTTGAATTTATGGAAATTCCGTAGTCTTGTCAAGAAGAAACTAGTGATATCACCGTAAAAATCACCACAAGCGAAGTCGAACTAAACATAATGCACAGAAAAAACTGTGTTAAAATGTCACTCAATTGTGTGATATTTCTGCATAATTTATGTCTAGATTGTCGCCAAACCCAACATTGTGTTAAAAAGATGTAAATTTTTATGTCGAGGATTTTGTTCAGGTATACAACGCAAATGGTTCATTTTCAGGTATTTCTTTGTTGAGAACTTAATCTCAACCATTACCTTAAAATCTGCACAATCCTGTACAGATTTCCAGAAGAAAAGTTGTGAACATTGATACACCAAAATTATGCCATTTTAAACTACAGTATTATACAGAAAATTAACTTACGGCTTTGCAGATTTCTGCAACATAATTATGCAAATATTGTACAAATATTGTATATATTTATTGAAAAAAATTGTACTTATTTCTAAAAAAATTATGCACTTTTGAACTACAAATGTTATACAGAAAATTAACATACAATTTTACGCATTTCCACAACAAAATTCAGCAATTAAAAAAAATTGCACCTGCTTGTAAAACAAAGTAAAATTTAATAATTTTTGATAAATAATATTTATTTAAGTAAAATTTACATACAGTATAACACAAATTAAAATAAAAACAATTAAATATAATATTAATATTACAATACATATTAAAAAACCGATGAGCAGCGTTAATAAAAAATTCAGGGAACAATTCATCTTTTATGTTATAAAACTAGAAAATCGTTGGGATGATATCATTTAAAGGTTACCCATTTTGTAATCAACATATTTTCAAATTTACCAATTAGTTATTATAAATTTCACGTGTTTACTTCTTCCTTCTTTTATAGGTTATATGATTGCGAGTTCGTCAATTCAAATATTTTATTATCATCAAAAGCCATCCACACCTGAAAGATTAATATTTGATTAAAAAATAAATAAATTTATACAAATTGATTATTTTACCAGTCATAGATTTCAAAATTCTTCAAATTGTTATATTTTTCTAAACTCAACACGTGTTTTACTTCTTTTATAGGTTATAAGTATACGAAGCCATCCATACACTGAAATATTAATATTTGATTAAAAAAAGTAAATTTATATAAATTGATTATTATTTTACCACTTGTAATCCACTTTCCATCCGCACCAATGCGATATATATACTGAAACAAGACTTCTGAAACAGTTTTTAAACTAACAAAGTAACGAAATTGTGCGCCTATTACATTGAGATGCAAAAGTACCTATACAAATAAAAGATTATTGTAAGATTTACCATAGAAGCAGGTAATTTGGGATATATACAAGGTGACACCCGAACATACGGAATTACCATAATGAATTGGTTTTTCTTAAGTTCCCGCTTTCCATTAACACAAATTTTAATGAAAAATATATCAATCAAAAGATATTTTTTTTCCGCGTCTAACGATATGCAACATTTAATTTTTTCCTTTTTAATTATTGCTATAAATACAAAAAAAATTTTAAATAACGTTTTTTTTTTAAATATCAAGTTGTCAATTTGTCAAAATTATCAAATAATTTCAAAAAACATTGCGTAGAATTAAATAAATGACGTCATCGATATTTACCTGGCTAATTGGTAGAAATACCTACTTCATTGTAACGACGTTTTAAATTAACCTAACTGTACATCCAAAATACCCAAAAATCCAAAAAATAATAGCAATAATTATTATGACTTAAATTAATAGTCATTCAAATTTTATTTTTAATTATAAAATAATGGGTGTTCGTTTGCTCCATGCAATAAAAAAATTTAGAAACTGAAGTGGATCAATGTTAACTTCGGCCCTTATAACACAAACATTTTAAAAATACAAAAAGATCAATGTTGATTTTGGTCTTTTTAATACAATAAAAAATCAAAAACGGTTTAACTAAGACCTGCTGAGGCTAATAACACGCCTACGACCTAATAAGCGTAACAGATACGATGTTTATCTTTTACTACAACAGATTCATTCCAAAAAATATTTCATATGCGAAAAAAAAGATATTGGTATTATTAGCATTAAGCCACATAATATATAAAATATTAGGTTTTCAAAATAAATGTTTTAATCTAATAGTATATTATATACACCAAGGTAGTGAAGCATAGTGTTATAACCCTAGCGCCAGATTAAATCCCAAGGTGCGTAGCACCGCGGGATTTAACGCGCGGTTATAACACGCTTCACTACCGTGGTTTATATACAATTTTTCCACTACTAGGATTGTTTACTCTTATAATAATAATTGTTAATGAATAAAGTAAATCGTTTTAATTATTTATTTCAAATTATAAAACAAATGATAGTTTTTGTTTTGATGTTGACACTTGCTTGAAAATGTTTAATTAATTTTGACATAAAGGTTACATTAAATATTTTGATATTTATAAGTTTTGCGAGTGTTTTTAAAAAAGAGTGAAAGTTGTACACCACCCGAAATGAGAGAGATTGCTGAATCAGTGGCAGACAAGCTACTGCCGGAAAAATCCAAGACTCTTTATATGAAAGCTTATGTAACATTTAAAATTGGTGCACTGCGCGAAGTGTGGTTATAATATCTGAAAATGTACTGTTAGCATATTTCCAAAGTTATGCCAATGATAAAAAAGCTTCCACTTTATGGGCACATTATTCTATGTTAAAATCAACTCTTTCTTTAAAGGACAACATAGACATTTCAAAGTTTTTCAAATTAGTTGCGTTCTTAAAACGCCAAAATGTGAATTACCGTGCTAAGAAGTCTTCCGTTTTCAGTCAAGAAGAAATTACAAAATTTCTGATTAATGCACCCGATGAATGTCATATTGTAAATAAGGCAATTCTTATAATTGGTTTATCTGGGGCTTGCAGATGCGATGAACTTTGCAATTTGCTTCTTTCTGATGTTATCATAAAAGATGATATGATTATTATAAACATTCGTAATAGTAAAAATGGTTCATCTAGAAAATTTGTTGTTATGGAACCCCTTTGGATGAAAATTGTAAAAACATATTTAAAAATTAGACCAACTTCCGACATGCAAAAATTATTTATTAGTATACGCAATGGAAAAGCTACAAAGCAAAATATTGGTCATAATACAATAGGGCAAGTACCAAACAAAATTGCAATGTATTTAAATTTGCAAAACCCTGCGTCTTACACGGGTCATAGCTTCAGAAGAACTTCAGCCACAATATTAGCTGCTAGCGGTGGAAATATCCTGCAGTTGAAACAACATGGGGGTTGGAAGTCATCTACGGTAGCCGAGGGCTATATAGCTGACTCACCCCGGTTAAAACGAGCATAGCTCGTATGGTCCAAAGCCAATCAACATCAATTAATCAACATGTCGATGCTTCCTCGACGCCACCAATTCCTGTACAATCTGGTTCTACAATTGAAGATTCCTCGACACCACTAATTCCTGTACAATCCGGTTCTACAATTGAAGATTCCTCGACACCACCAGTTCCTGTACAATCCAGTTCTACAATTGAAGAGGGGCACATTATCAATAATTCTGTTATTAATGTACCTACCTCTTCTAGTTCCTTAAATGTTGGAGGTATAAATATATCAATGGAATGCCATAATTGTAACATCAATTACAATTTTTATAAATAAATTTTCTTAATATCTTGTGTTTATTATAATCATTTATGTAATACTAATCAATCAAGTTGTTAGTTATCGTCATAAAAACTCTTTTTTCAAACAACTTCCAACTAGTAAGAAATTTTGAGCGTTTTGAAGAGTTTTAAACTGTAGTTACAATAGCACGGAGATTGTAAATTTTCTAATGGAGTAAAGGTTATACAAGTTTGCGAACGACTACTTCTAACGATAGAATAAATTTGCACATCGAAGCGCATAAATTTTTTCATGATTCTGTTTCGACCACTAATTTCTTTAATATCTTCACAATCCAGTTATCCTACAATTGAAAATATACAGATTTTTAATAATATTAATGTAACAAAAACACTTACCAAACAAAAAAATTCTATATCGAATAAAAACTAGTGAACGTGGAATGCAAGTAAATAGATGTTGACGAAAATTATTTTGTCGAAAAATGTACTATTTGTAACGATAATTGATTGTAATAATTATTAATAATCGATTTATAAAGTTTTCAGTTGTCACTTCATGCTGGCATGAGCTGTCATAATTCATAATTCTCATTTCGCCTAATTGCTAAACGTCACAAAATTCCAATTTAATCAACATTTTAAATATCAAATTAATCTTATTTATAGACCGATTTTAATTATTTAAACACTATTGATAGAATTTCTTGGTTATGCTAATTCGTTTTACACATAAATTTTCTTTCAAAATGGCCCGAAGTTTCCGGACTACGCATTTATGTTCATTATTAACTACTAGTGAATAATGAAATATTATTCACCTCAGGTGATAGAAGGCGTGGTTCACAGTTCGATCACTTACGTTGAAATGATAGTGTTTATGGCTAGTAGTGGAAAAAATTACAAATAGTCTAAACCTTTAAAATATTATGTCAAAAATAATTAATTAGAATATCTTAGAAAATTCCGGCAAAATGTACAATTTTATTGATAGTTGGAATATAATATAAAATGTCAAAAAATAGAATAGAATTCCAAATTTAAAAATGTGTAAAAAAAGTAAATAAGTTGTGTTTAAGAAATGCACAATTTGAGAATTCTAAGGTTTGGGCTTAAATTGTAAAGCCGATTTTTCAGGTATAAAAATTTGCATTTTTTCTACAACCACTGGATTTAAAAAATGCACAATCTGTGTTTAGAAACAGTATAATTTTAAGTACACAACGTTGGGTGGAAATATCGCAAACAATTTTTTCTGTGTGGCAGTAAAAACGGCAGATCATCAGGCCCGGAGGAGAAGTACTGTGGAATAAAATATTTTTGGATAGTGGGGAAATTTTTGCTAAGCAAAACAAGAAAGACCCAACAAGCAATCGGGAGTGGGTTTCGGTGCAAAAAACGTTCATGGATCCTAATTTCCAAGTGTTAGGTCTGATTGGAAAAAGTTCGTGGACCTATTTTAGAAACCTAAGGAATACACGTTAATTTTTCAAAATAAACTCGTCCTTAAAATGAGTATATTTCTGTATTTAAGGAGTTAGTGGCACTCAGCCAGCTAAATCCAAGTATTTTTGTGATTTTTTTTCAGAGAATTAATGATACCTTAAAATTAAAGTTTATTTTGACAATAAAACAAAAAGTATCTATCTATACAAGAAAATGAAAAATCTTTTGATCAAAGACCACGCTATTATGTACAAAAGAAGTGTTTACAATTTCAAAGTTATACACTGAGCGTTTTTTAAGCAATCCTGTTCACCAATTTGAAAAATGCGATTTCGAGAGAAACGCTTTCCAAGTTTCAATTTTTAATTTTTCAAAATTGTTTTGTTAACTTACACTAACTGCAGTTTTTTTCAACGAGATTAATTTAAAACTGTCAGGGAATATTCTAGAAATATACCACTTCTAGAAAATGCCAAAATTGAAAAAAAAAACAATTTTTTCAAGGAGCTACAAATAGGTTTGAAAAGGAAATATACTACAGTGGTGGTCATATTTTTAAGGACACTGATAAATATTAGCAATTGCGATAAAATTTAATTAAAAATTTAAACTAATAAATTCCAAAAATCTGAACTAGATCACTTTTCTTACGAAATATCTATTTCAAACAAAAGATTCAAAAATTGAAATACCTGCACTAATATGTACTAGGTATAACTAAACAAGTTCAGAATATTCTTGGACATAATTATTAAAAACCCTTAACAATGAATGAAAAATAAAACAAAAAGTTATGTTGTTGAAAATATATTATAATAATAAATTAATATGCACTTAGGGGTAGTCCGTTTTCAAAATTGTTACCCCCCCCCTTCTCCCTTTGTCGCAGTTGGTCACAATCTTTATCTCCCCTCCTCCGAAACGTCTAACGGTCGCAAATCAAGAACACTCTCATTTATAAATCGAACTGACGTTTATTTTCGAAAAACATTAAAATTTTTGGCTCAGACATGAACGTCTTTTATGGACGACCCTTAGTAGTTTGACTTTCATTCTGTAAGACTTCATCAGATCAACATTAAGTCCACTAGGGGTCGACAGTTTCAACGGGTATCGACTTCCTAGCTTTTTGTATTTTAGTCCATAATTCACGTTCGTTTTTAGAATTTTTAATGCAGTAGCAACTCTTACATCTTTTTACAGGTTTTCTATTGAATTAAGTTCGGGTGATTGTTCTGACTATGCCAACACATTGACCTTATTTTCCTTCAAAAATGATTTACTTCCAGCCGACCGACGGATGTGTGCTTGAGGTCGTTACCATGTTGGTGCACTCAGGAAGAAGGTATATTATCTTGAAATGACCCAACTCCATGCCAAGAAAAGCAACCCCAAATTATAACATTACCGTCACCGTGTTGGACGTTTTTTTGTATACTTAGAACGAAATTCTTGATTTAGGGTTCTTTTAAGGTTTTCGAAAGAAAATATTTACTTTAGATTCGTCCAACCACAACAGATTTCTTTATCATCTTTCTAATCGGCAAATTTTGGATGGCCGCCAGTAATGTTATTTTCCTGATGATCTACCGTAGAGGTTATTTTTGCTAACTGTGCGATCTTTTGAGACCTCAAGTTAATAATATATTCTACATTCCTTCATGGAACAGCGATAGCAACGAGTAATTTTGTTAAAATAATGACCGCATTCGTGAAATTTTTTATAGCTTCGTTGAGATAAATTATAATTTTCTTACCCATGGTAGGGTGATGCTCGAATCAGTTTTTTTTGCCGTGGTTGTGAAGTTTGAAGCCTGAATATGAAAATGCAAGAAGTGCTGGATTATATGCATATTACTCCGAGAATTGCGAAGCAAGGTTTGCGTTGGTTTGCGTACTTACTGAGAATGGAGGAAAGCAGATGACCCAAGAAATTATTTAAGTGTGGACTTCGATTGAAGGAACGAGGCCGACCTAGAAGATCTTGGTACGAAGGAATTAGGAGACTATGACAGTGAGCAAGAGATGCAGCCAACGTGGGAAAAAATTGTAACATTACAGGTGTAATGTATTAAAGAGCCCAAAATATAATGATAGATAGAACAGTAAAAACATGGTTACAGGCACATTCCTCAATTCGGTTTAAGCAGCCGCGGAGTCTACATGATGCTAAAACCCACGTTCAGTTCAAGAGCGAACAAAAAATACTGGAAAAAGAAATTATTTAAAACTTTTGGGTTACGGAAATACATTCACCCTGAAATCATTTTGTATGGCAAAAATTGAATTACTTAATTATTTTGTTTAATTGTCATATTGAACCTCAGAGGTACGAAAAAACGATAAAAAATTTAAATTAGTATTTTGTCTTTCATTAATTACGAGTTAAATCGATGGACAAGTGCACGTAGGTTATGTATGATTTATATCGTAATTTACAATTTGTGATTAAAGTAAAAGTAATCAATTTCAGTGTATCATTTGTCAATATTATTAATATTACTAATTTGCACCGTTTATGCTACAAATTATAGAGGAATTTTTCAAGATGTTGTCTGTTTTTCTAGTAATATGTAGTTACTGCTTATGATTTTGATCATTCTGCATATTTCAACCCATAGAAGTTGTTTTTCTCAAAGGCCAGAAACAGCAAACTTTCTCTAATTTTTTTTAATGTATTAAAAGAATTATTCTATTCAAACTTATATTATAAGCATATTAAACAATATTTTATAAAATTTTCATTTAAAAATTTAGTCGTTGTTGGGACCTGGGTTTTGGAGATTCTTTAAGCAGCACTTACACGACGATAGTGACTTGTACAAGTTACTAAAACCTAGTACTGGATTTTAGTGCTTTCCTTGTGTAATCATATGTTTTAGTACTAAATTCCAGTGTTGATTTTAGTAATAAGTTTAGTGAATAGAAACCAATCCTATTTACTAGCGTAAGTGGCTACTCCCACTTCTACTTTCCAGATAAGTGAGGTTAAATTAAATTAAAAATGTGCGCTAAATGGGAGAAGACTGGATTTTAGTAATTTGTACAAGTCACTATCCTCGTGTGTCTTTAGAAAAAAGTATCCTCGCGGTAGTCACGATAACTCATGAAAGCTTTATCCGAAATCTAAAAACTAAATATTGTTTGTTAGTAGATCCGTACAGCTCGTAATTGAACGAAAGATTATAAAAAATGAAATTTGAATTTTGGCAAAGTTGTATGCAAAAAAATACAATTTTCACTAAATGATACACCACGTTTTTCGTTATAAAAAAGCTGTGATCAAAGAAAAAACCTTCGTTCAATCACTAGTGTGTGTGTGTGTGTGCAAGATATCAATAAGATCGGTGCATTAGTTTTTGAGAAATCGTGTCCGCTGACTTCAAAAATAGTTTTGAAAAAATGGCAATTATAGTTTTAATCCCAATGATTAATTAGAGGAATCACCTAATTTTTTACTTGAAACTTGGGGAAAATATTCCTAACATGCACTACGAGATCAAAAATTGGAATTCTTAAGATTCTTTTCTGAATATGTTTTAGAAATCTTTAATTTCGACAATTCAAAGAATTAGTTTTCTATTTTTAGCTTCGCCCATGTAAATTATCGAATAAGTGCAGGCTCTGGCCGAGTATTATTCATCGATACATAAATTAGAACCTATGCGACATTTAGTTTGACCGAACGGCAATAAAAAGCGAGGTAAGCGAGATATTTTTTGGTTCACCCATGAACCGTTGGTTTGAACTTTGGTAGGTAGTTTACAGGGTTGTTGCACTATTGCACTAGTAAATCATCTGGATATTGTGCAGACATCATTTCTAACTCCCTCAAAAGAAATTTGAAATCTCTTTGGCCGTTCAACAGCTTAGCCGTTGTGCAATAACTTGTTAAATTTATTAATCAGATTTTGAAATGAAATGTCACATCCGTGTAAATCAGTCGTGAAGTATGTAAAATAAAAACAAGTTTGATTAATGTCGAAGTCATAATTCTGGATGTATTTAAAGAAATGCGTGTGCGACTTACTTGGTTTCCATTATATTTTTCTTTGATTGGGCTTGAAATTGAAAGAAAATGGCGCTGCGTGGTTAACGCGATATAGATAAACCTGTTCGGATGATCCTAACCCATCATACCTGTTGTATTAACATCGCCATAGTGGATGGGAATCGTCCATGTTCTTTTACGAACACAAAACTTTTGGTGTTAAAATTTCACCAATAAAATTTGAGTTTATTGCTTTGCGTTATAGGTATTATAAACAAAGCTTAATGGGCAATAAAATTATCCATAATTTGTCAAATAAAACTATCAAAAAGTTCTATTACCGGAAGTACGAAGTTAATATAATATTTATGGAGAATTCAAGTTGTTGATGCACCATAAAACTGCATACGAACATTATTGACTGGTCAAGTTTTTAGCAAATTAATTAGGATTTTACTAACCACATAATGAAATGCTGCTCTAGAGTAAGCTTCTCACATGAAAATTAAATCAAACCATTAGAGATTACAAGAGCCATATTTCAGAAATAATTGCGTAGAAATCTATAAAACCTATCAAATTGGACACGTTTTCCCTACTTGACGTCTGGTAATTTTTGAATTGGCTTAAATGCTCATTAAGTGTAATAGTTTATTAGTTGGGAAAAAGTACGTATCGAGATTTATGAAGATGACATTTTCACATAGGGATTAGTTATGTTGTCATACTTGTCAAAATACAAGAACTACTAAAATTGAAATATGGGTAACTATTGAACGCTACCACTTGACAGATCCCGATGGTTTCCATTGGTATTTCCTTCTTTTATTCGTTCTAACTGGAACGAAATAACCCTCAAATAAAAAATATTAGATACTTTTCTAGAAATTTATAAAATTTTTTAATGTAAATCCGCAGCCATGATTCTATCAAATTATGTTTCAGCACATTTGAAATTTGACAGCTAAAACACGAAAAATGGCGCGATTTTGGCCATTTAAGAGAAAAAATTAGGGGATCAACGAAACGCGCGACAGATGTGGTCCTTTTTCAGGAATCAATGAGTCTACCCAGGACTTATACGTTTAAGGGTTGTTATGGGGTGAAAAAAATTGCATTTTTGTGTATAATTACAAAACGACTAATTTTATCGAAAAATTTCAAGGGATCTTTTTGGAAATAAATAATTTATCTTTAAATTTGATTCTTTTGTTTTTTGTATGATAAAAAGTCACCGACTTATGACTTTGTAACTGTTGGTGTTTTTTCAACCCACCTGCAATTTTGCGATTTTCTTGATAGGACAAGGTCCGACAAAAAAATATTATACAACACAAAGTTGAAAGGAACAAAGTTAATTCTCTGTAATATCGTGTTTTATTTTACCCTCGACGAAAAAATTCACCAAGTTATGGCTATTTGTTATTAAAAAAGTGTGTTTTTATCGAAATCAAAATGGTTTATTTTGTAAGTTAAATTGCTTTTTAACAAAAAATCTTTATATACCACTTTTGTGGCTTTTAAGGAAATAAACGAAGTGGTGTTTATTATTTTTATAAAAAAATTTATAACCTAAGAAATCCATTTTTTCAAAATAATGCATTTTTTTAAAAATATATTAGGAAGAATGATCTTTAAACAATTTCTACGGTGATATTAGAATTTCATCTTTAAAAAATTTGATTTAATTATGACAAAAATAATCAAAATTTAGCAATTGCACAGCAAATTTTACATAGAAAACATTTAGATATTTTTTAAAGCTTGTAAAATTATCTACAATTTGGTGTTTTTGTTGACTACAGTCCATCCCTCTATAATGCGGCAATCTTGTAACGCGGTTTTCGTAAACATTTCATTCTTTGTAGCATGAATTTATGTAGGTGTTAAATTTTTACAATTGAAATTTTGCTTTTGTATTTATAAAATTTTAGTTCATAATCGAATGCATCATAATTTGGTGCATTTCTTATAACCGGTTTTCATATAACGCGGTACGATTAATCGCGTTATAGGAGGTTTCTTACCGAAGTTAAAAGTGCGTTCCATAAAATATACCATATTTTGGATCGAGTTAGAAAACCCGAACTCAAAGTATACTTTTTTCTGTAAGAATAGCTTCACCAAACGAAAGAGGACGTTTTTACAAGACTTTTATGGTGAGGTAGAATTTGGTATGTATGTCTTTTATTAAGCCCACAATTTAAATTTGAAGTTTACAATATTTCCATACGAAACACATGTAAAGTGCATTATTGCGTAATATTGCGTAACAAATCAATTTAATCTGTTGCCAGTACGTGAATCCTGAGTTCCTAACGTCGACTATCCAAAATTTTGAATTCTGTAACACTTCAGGAAGTTTTATAGTGGGTGCCGCCGCAGGCGGCGGTCGCCTTCAGCACATATATTATAAGGGGAAAATTATAATAAAATACCCCATTCTAAATTACTTTTAGCTCTGACCACGTGATAGTGAGAGGAGATATGGTCCGAGACGACCAACGATAACATCGGAAAACATAAACTTTAAAGTCGTTTTTTCTCGAAAATTAGTGGTTCTACCGCAAATTTTTTTTTAATGTGAAGAAGACGATGTTTATAATTCACTTCAAAAATCATGACCGTGCCCTATTTTTTGTTACTCTAAAAATTTCTTTTTTACCGTAAATATTTGTCACAGTTCAACTAACAAAAAAAATTAGGAGATATTTGCGCAACGTTGATTTTAAGGTAGGTCCATGAACTATCCTTTCTTTAAAGAAAGATAGTTTTAAAGAAAGGAAGAAAGAAGGAAATTAAAAAACAACTTGAAAAATAGCTTTTCAACTACGTGATTTCAAACTGGAAAGGTGCTAGGGCGGGGCTCAACATCAAAAGTGGGATTATCCCCCTGAACCCCCCCTCAATTTGGAAAATTTTAGTTGGAGCCGCTTAGGTGTTTTAAGGTTTTGACAGTGAACCACCCCAGAAACAATTACAAAAAATGACTTTTTTAAAAAAACTCCTTAAATCTGAATTTCCCTGTTTTTTTAAAAAACAGCACATATGTCGAGTCGATCAAAAGGGTAAAATCTAATTTTTTTAAAATTCAAAACTTCAAAATGGGGGTGGGCTTGAGGTTAAATTACCCTGGTACTATTTCAATTTTAGTTTTAATGCCTAAACGTGAAAATTTTTAATCATCCTTAGCTTATAATATTTCTAATAAAGTTCTTTTTATAATATTTTACCATTTTTAGAAATTTTCCTATTTTAGGCCTTCCGTACCCCACCCAAATTTCTTTTTTACCGTAAATATTTATGACACAGTTCAACTAACAAAAAAAATTAGGAGATATTTGCACAACGTTGATTTTAAGGTATCCATGAACTATCTTTCTTTTTTAAAGAAAGAGAGTTTTAAAGAAAGGACAAAAGAAGGAAATTTAAGAAAAACAACTTGAAAAATAGCACGTGCTTTTCTAAATAATTTCAAAATATTATCTTACGGGGTTTTTAAATGACTTTGAAAAATTAAAATAATGCGTGTGTTCCTATTATTCGAAGTCATTTAAGAAACCCATTAATATATGACCGGGGGGTTGGCCACTGACCAAAAATGTGTACACCAAATTTGCATTTACAATAATTTGTAAAAATTGCAAAACTTTGCAAATAATTTCAAAATTTGCAAATCATTTCAAAATTTGCAAACAATTGGAAGATTTGCAAACATTTGCAAAAATTTACACAGATATTTGCAAACAATTTCAGACATTTACACACATTTGCAAAGATTTACAGTCATTTGCAAAGATTTACAGGCATTTGCAAAATTTACACACATTTGCAAAAATTTACACACATTTGCAAACATTTTCAAACAATTATAGACATTTACACATTTGCAAAGATTTACAGGCATTTCAAAGATTTACAGGCATTTGCAAAATTTACACACGATTGCAAAATTTACACACATTTGCAAACAATTGCAGACATTTACACACCTTTGAAAAATTTACACAGATATTTGCAAACAATTTCAGACATTTACACAAATTTCAGACATTTAACACATTTGCAAAATTTACAGTCATTTCAAAGATTTACAGGATTTGCAAAAATTTACACACATTTGCAAAATTTAACACATTTGCAAACAATTACAGACATTTACACACATTTGCAAAGATTTACAGTCATTTCCAAAGATTTACAGGCATTTGCAAAAATTTACACACATTTGCAAACAATTTCAGACATTTACACAATTTGCAAAGATTTACAGTAATATCCAAAGATTTACAGGCATTTGCAAAAATTTGCAGAAATTTGCAAACATTTGCAGAAATTTGCAAACAATTGCAAATCATTTACAAAATTATGTACACCAAATATACCAGGTGGTCAACCCCTCGGATATGACTATGAAATTTAGAGGTAATATTTTTGTAATTATTTAGAAAACATCTGGTATTTTTCAAAAGTTGTTTTTTTATATTTCTAGGTATAATATTCATTTTAAAGAAAGACGGGGAGACTCATGAAGTCTACCCTTAAGATGGTTCTTAATAAAAACGGTGGTATCCAACATTTTTGCCGGTGGCCCAAAATTATCAAACTATTTTAATTCGACATTTTGTATTTTTATTTTTGAACAATAAAATAATTGACGATCTCAAATACTTTTGTCCTAGAATTACTTAAATAATTAACAATGTAAATAATAAAATTAACAATTTTGGTTTCACTAAAAACACAATTTTCTTAACAACAAATAACCATAACTTGGTCAATTTTTTTCGTTGAAAGTAAAAAAACACGAAATTACGGAAAATTAAAATTACTTTCAACTTTGTATTTCATATTTTTTGTAGGACCTTTGCCTTTCGAGCAAATCGAAAAATGTCCTTTAAAATTACTTACATTGGGGTTGATTAACACCAACACAAAGCATAAGTCGGTAAATTTTTATCGTACAAAAAACACGAAAGAATCAAATTTTCAGATAATTTATTTATCTACAAAAAGACTTGTAATTTTTTGATAAAATTAGTCTTTGTAATTAATTATATACAAAAAATTATTTTTAATCTCTTTAACAACCTCTAAAACGATAAATGCCCTTAAATACCCTACATCTATGCCGAGTTTCGTTGATCCCCTAATTATTTATCCTAAAGATCTATTTTTACTTTACCAAAGGTGATAATTCTAGAATTAGGAGCTTTACTGGTTACTAAAGCAACAAAAATGCCGTAGCCATCATTCCATCAAATTGTTTCGATATTTTTGAAATTTTACAATATGACCATGTGAGGAGATTTGATAAAGTAGTTCCCAGATGGTAAACTTATTCGTGGGATATCGAAAAACTCAGATCAATTGAATAAATTGTAATCAAAAATCAAAATATTATTTTCTTTGCCAAACAACGCCCGTCTTATGTCAGTGTCATAGTTTGATCTCTCAACGGAACGCATGATTCGGCTATTATTATAAAAAATAATAGAAGATTTTTCACCAATGACATTCTTCTATTTTTTTGTGATCCTAACCGTTTTCGTAAAAAAAATTTTAAGTTTTGAATATTTCCTCGAGTTTCTTCAGCTTATGAGTCTCTTACCATTTTGGAGACTGCATTGCACTGGCGGCTTTTCTTGTGCGGTAGGTGTGAAAATTGCACACTTGTTGAAATGTAAAACTGAAAAAATTGTTTCAAAATTTAAAATGTTGTTTTAAAAAGTTTCTTTTCTGGTCATTTGCTACTGACGGCTGTAAGTTTGCGAAAAATAGAAAGCACACCACCGCCGGACCGAGATTACTTTCTCGAGACTTTCAGCGCGGGGGGGGGCACTTACTTATTTACTCCTTGGGAAGATAAAAAATTGCTAATATTTCGTTAATTTTTTTAAAAAACTATTGAACCGGCGAGTATTTGTCAGCGACTGCCGAAGTTGGACATGTTCAACTATTGGTAGGAGGCAGCAGTTTTTAATCAAAGGTTCAACTAATTCCAACAATTCTTGAAATTTAGAAGCCGTTATTCTTAAAACGTTTCTGTATGTTTGTGGATCTTTTCTTTTAGCTCTTGAAAAAGTCTTGAAGGTGTTCCTAACTCTTTCCTTCTTTGTATCCACGACTTAACTCACCAGCGATCTTGGCAAGGAAATTGGTATTGCTTTTGGTAATTCTAGGCCAAAAATTCTTCTTTTATTAATGGCAATTTTGAAGAATGGCAAAGTCCATGCGCAGTTGTTGAAGTGTGTCGAAATTTCATAATAACAATCTTGAATCTGTTTAAGTTTTTAGTTAAGTTTCTTGGAATTGCCTGTAGATTGATTTTGGCCATTTGCAAATAATACTTTACGTTCCCCATTTGCTGGAATGCAGTTTTAGAGAGTACTCCACATTGACGACTTTCCATGTATGTTACAGTGTTAAGGTGAAAAAATTATTACAAAATTGAAAATAAGAATAACATTTTTGCTATTCTAAATTTAATAAGTGACAAATCCTAAAAGCCCCAACTAGAACTCTTGGCTCTAGAAACGGGGGGTATGAAATACCCTCCATGGCATGATTTACAAATAGTATACCGAATTCCGTTGGATGCGATTGTGAATGACCCAAAAAAATACATGATATCGTGTTAGAAGATTGAAGAGTGCATATGAAGAAGCTATCTGCAAGATGGATGCTGAATTGCTAACAATTGATCAAAAACGCAATTTTTAGTTGTAGTTGTTGAAGTAATCCACGTGAATTTTTGCCTAAATTCGTAATCGTTGATGAAGCATGGATCCACTACTACACACCAGAAACAAAACAACAATCCAAACAGTGGATTTCACCTGCAAAGCGTGTACTACAGAAAGCAAGAACAGTTCAATCAGCCGGAAGAGTAATTTTCATCGATTATTTAGAAAAAGGAAAAACAATAATTGGACGGTATTATGCAGCATGTTTGAAAGATAAAACGTCCGCATTTGGCAAAGAAAGAAACGCTGTTTCATCAGGATAATACACCAGCTGACACATCATCGATTGCAATGGTAAAATTACAAAAATTATGATACGAATTGCTTTCTTCTCCAAATTTGGCCCCCTGTGACTTTCTTATTTCCGAACTTGAAAAAATGGCTTGGAGAAAAACGATTTTCTTCAAATAATCATAAGTGAAACTAATGCATATTTTGAGGCTTTCGATACATCGTACTATGTTGAAGGTTTAGAAAAACTTCCGAAACGTTGGTACAAGTCTATGGAATTGAAAGGAGATTATGTTGAAAAATAAATACAAAAATTTCTAAAAAATTATCGCCTTCGTAATGTTGCACTGAGACTTTCTTTATACAGTTTATTTTTATCAAAAGTGAATAATTATTATTATTGAAGATTTTAACATTTCCACATAATCGTAGCCATGGTAGTGTTTTCACAGGATAAAAAGTACAAACAATCGAAATAATTATAAATATCTATTGGGATCTAACGTTAAGATGTACGCCCTCGAGTGGGAATGGTGACATCTTAGGTTGTAGGGCAAAATTTTGACAAGATGCGATACTATCGGCGCGGCGGTATATATCAGGGGGGACAAAATTGTTGCTCGCGATCCTCAAGCGGCCCTTGGCCAAATATTAGGACAGGGAAAAACTTCGTGGTGTTTTTCCCGATAGATGGCATCAATTGCAAATAACTCGGGAAACAGAGATTGCAGCGATCTCACTACGCAACGCTCGCTCGGTGACACTTCGAGCGTTATTTTGAGTAAAATTGGTTGCGTGAGAAAAGTAATGAAAAATTACGCTATATTTTGCAATATTATTACGACAAAGGGAAAAACGCTGTGCAGGTTTATTGAAAAATTTGTTCTATGTACGGTGAAGGCACTTGATCAAAATCTACTGCGCGGAAATGGTTCGCTCGTTTTCTGCTGGAAGGGACTGGAAGGGAATCGTTCACCATGAGCTATTTCCAATTGGTCAGACGATTGATTTTAAACTCTACTGTGGATAACTGGAGAGATTACGACAGGCAATTGAAAGAAAACGGCCCGAATGGAATAATAGGAAAGGTGTGGTCAACGCCCGACCACGCACTTTTTGATGATGCGTCAAAAATTACGAGAGCTTGGTTGGGAAGTTTTGGGGCATCCACCGTATATAGGACCTTCTGACTATCACTTCTTCCGATCTCTGCAGGACTTTCTCAGTGGAATTAAGCTGGTTTCAAAAGAATCCTGTGAAAAACGCTTGATTCAGTTTTTCAACCAGAAACCACGGGAGTTCTTCACCAATGGCATTATGGCTCTCCTCAAAAAATGGCGATAATAATGGTTTTAATAAATTCATTTTCACACTATAAGAAAATCAGTTGAATTTTACTAAAAAAACGCCACGAACTTTTTCCCTAACCTAATATTTACTAATTGGTGACGAATACCACCTGGTGTTTCCTTTGCGTTGCGAAAATTTACATCAATGTTTGAATGTTGGAAATAATTTATAATCAAAAGTCAATAATAATAAAAATATTTGCACTATTGCATTGATTACTAATTATCTAAACTACGCTGACTATCTGAAGTTACAATTAGATGAGTAACATCGCTCGTCGCTGCCGTGCAAATTCGAAAATTTGCATAAATTATTGATTCATTCCTGATTTATTAATAATTCAAACTTCAGGGGCGCATCCAGAAATTTTCACTAAAAGCCTTCTAAATAATATTTTGACATTTTTAAAACTAAATTAATTTATTTTTTTATTATTATTATTGATTGTTGTCTGATTGTATCGGTAAATTTCTTATTGGATAATTCTTTCACCTTCGTAGTCGTAATATCGTTTTTATCAATATTTATTTAGCTGTATCACAAAAATAACGATGATCATGACCGTGTGGTGCAGAAGAACTGCTTAAGAGTCGAACTTTTTTATGACCGTCTCCATGCTTGGAGGGCACGTAAAGCCGTCGGTCTCCCTGTACTAATGATTACTAGGGTCACGGGCACATTTCCCAACCCGGTCTAAGTAGCTGTGGGGTCATCGAGAAAAAGGATTTTGAGTGGGCAAAAAAAAGAGAAAAAAGTTTTTACCATTAACTCGCGTACCATTTGACGACGATTGAACTACTTTTGGCATTAATCAGTCGACCGTGCTAGTAAAACGGCAAGTACGATTTGTTATCTGCAAATTATTTGTCTCGCTCTATGGAATAAATATGACCGTTGATTGATATTTTTCATTTTTACATTTTGTTGTTCATTGTGTGGAGGTTATTGTTGTCTACTGATTGGTTTGTTCTCACGTATCTATTGTCTTAATTCATTGCGTGAATTGGTTCGAGATTAATTAATCAGCAATAATATATTTTATTGATACAAGTTGACAAATTTTATTACCTACTATTGGAAATTCATAATATTTTTCTTTAACCGTCGTCTAATTTTTTGCGAATTTTAAAAAACGAATGGATTTGATATGGGGGGGCATCGAAATTAATAATTTGATAAGGTAAGGCGGAGACAGTCGAGAAGAAGGGATAACAACCCTTAATAGTGTCCGCGCAAGGTCGGTTGGTTCCATTGGCAACTTTTGATTGCGTCAATTCACTAATTTACACGTTGCATTAAATATGTCTGCCTGTCGCAGTGGGCACTCCACCTACGCCTGCTATTATTTATTCGCTCCTACGCGCTTGTAGAAGCAATGAGACCTGTAAATGTAAATAATAGACCGCATTTGCATCTAACCGTGAAGCAACTATACTTAAACTGCTCAATTAATTAATTTATCAAACAATTAAGTACCCGCAATGTAATTAAATATATACATAGATTAATGAACGGTCATTGTTTGCATTTTACGAACGTGTAATAATAAAATAATAATGACATTTTTTGTAGGCTGCTTTGTTGTACACGAGAGGTTTGGAGTTGTAAATAATTCGCAATTTCATTCTTTACGGCTTCTCTTATTGTTTGTTAGATTCCAGAGACGTGTTCGATAATTATGTAGTGTGTACACTGCACTTGGTTTGTTTCTCGAGTGAATTTACCATCTGCGATAGTATTTCGTCAAAAGTCTACCTGCTGACCCCAAGTAACATATGTGTATTTTTAGTTAGTTTAGTTGTTTTTCTACGACAGCATAATTATTTATCTGTTTGTTTCAGCGAGCGCTTCATCTTCCGCATCTGGATACAGTTCGGCCAGCGTTTCTCAAACACAGTTGACGGAATCGACAACGGATAAATCTCGTGCCACTAGCAGTAGACAATCGCCACAACCTTCTTCAAGTAGTAACAGTAACAACGCGCAAACGAAACCTCCCTATTCATATGTAGCACTCATCACGATGGCAATAGAAGATTCGCATCATAAACGGGCCACCCTCTCTGAAATTTATGCTTACATCACTGCCAAATTTCCATACTTTGAAAGAAATAAAAAGGGTTGGCAAAACTCGATTCGTCACAATCTTTCGTTAAACGAATGCTTCGTCAAGGTTCCGAGAGAAGGCGGCGGAGAGCGCAAAGGAAATTATTGGACGTTGGATCCGCAAAGTCACGATATGTTCGAAAACGGAAATTACAGACGACGCCGAAGAATGAAACGTCCATATCGTTCCACGCAACCATATCCGAAAGCATTCTTCGGAGATGCATTGGGCCAACATGGATTGCCTCTAACACGTAACATCTTCACACCACCAACTTATCCACCTGCATATTCGCGATACGACACCGCTTCTTGGCTGGGCCAATCTCAAATTGCCTATTCGAATTGCGGCACTCCTTCTGCATATTCTCAACAAGGTTATCCTTCGGCAGCATTTAGCGCTTGCGGTGTTCGTCAAGATACCACTCGATATCCTCCCTACTGGCCACCCGATAGTGAGTACCACCCTGGTCCCCACAACTCGCCCCCCGCTGATCCCCAGCTACTGTTACAGTGGTGACCGTTAAAGAAGAGCCAACTAGTCCTACTTTTCCCAAGTGTTTCATGTAAGCTACAATCAACTACCCCAGATTTGGCTCAATACAACATATCAAAAATGGTTGTCAGTAATAAATCAAGGAACACTCCATTTTTATACTATATTAACGCGTTTAAGTAGTTGTTTGTATGATGGTTTTAATAATAATTATTATTGTTACCGAATTTTTTCTAAACACCTACATGGATCACAAACCGTCGTTGCTTTTTATCACATTTGATGACATAATTAAAATGTGTGTCGGTAATACTCATTTTTATTTCGCAATTACGATAACGCATTTTGTGAATGATTATTTTAATTTCAAATTATTGATTTTCGTTCCAATCGCAATGTCAACACGGCATCGTTTGCTAAATTAACTTTGTCCGGGAATTTTTAAATAATTGCCGTCTGGCGATATAACAACGTCATATAATTATTTGTTTAATTTTTAAGCAATTAAGTCGATTTCTAAATAATCATAATTGTTTTTATAATATTTATCGTAATGTATTGTTCTATTCATAATATATAGTGCCAATTGTTACTCAACTGTTGCTAACAATTCTCGAATGCATAATAATAGTTAAATAATAACAATTGTGTTTTATAAACATTTTATTTCAACGTTCCAAACAGAAACAACATTTTCTTTCGTGACGTCTATGGGGGAACAAATTTTATTGTTTCTGCATGCCGACTCTTCAGAGTGCCTGATGATCGAACGGATTTGGATGATGATGATGATGCATTGGTGTCGGGTCCATTCCTGATTTTTTTTTCGAAAATTTTAAAAATAAATTACAGAAAAAACGTAAAAAAAATTTTTTTGAAGTGTGGGCGAACATGGGGCTAAATTGAAAAACTATTCGAAACCCACCCTTTATTCATTTTGGATTGCTTATCGAGGAAGCTGTCCATGACACTTCCGATTGCTGAGCTTACTGCACCACACTTTTTACTTTATCATATTATGTAATATGAGAAAGTATTGTTTTAAATGCAGTTACTCGGAAAAGAGGCGGGAAGGTTTAATCTGTTTTTTAATTCGCGGATTTATTTAAAAAAAAAGGTTTTGGTCCATGTAGAGTAAATTTATAAATAATTCTTTATAAATTAATTAAAAACTACTACTGCGCATGCTATTACGGCTAGTTTTTTTTTAAATGTATGGCATGGAATATTTTATGTTTAATTTATAATTCCGTCCCGTTAGTTGATGTTTCGGGACCCGTAAGGTCCTTGTTGATATGTATTTATGTATGTATTTAATTATCTATATGCAAATATATGATTTATCTGTGATCTTCTTGAAAATACTTTCTAGTCAACCGGAAAGGAACGCTAATAAGATATACTACTAACAGCTGAAGAGAAACATTCCGGATGCCGACACTTATGAACGACTTCCACCCCTTCATAACACTTGCGCCACCATTTTTATGCTTCCCTCTGTTTGCAAACACCTCCTTTCCCATCATGTAGCGCCGCTTTTATATTCGCCGACATCTTTAGTGCTATACCACGTGCTTGTTAATTTGTTAAAAAGATATAAATTTGGTAGAAAACCATTTGGTGCTTTTTTCTCACTTCACAGCTGTTAAAAAAGCGTAGTTACCAGGTGGACAAAAATTTTTCTCTATGTGTATGTTCAAATCTGCTTGCTACTTACTATTATTATACAAAATTTTTCACGAACAAGCTTGATCAGTTTTCTTAATACAAAAATCTATTGCTTTACATTATTACTTTTATGCCATCACGAAGAAGACCTCATTCAATCGTACTCAAGTTGGAAAAACCTACCACGTAAGAATTTTATTTTTCGGTAAATTTTAACATATCGGATTGGAATAAAAAATGTTCCGACTTATTTTACAGATTTATTATAGAAATTAGAATTTTCGAAACGTCTCTAGCGATGGAAGAAGATGGAAGTTTTGGGAACGAACGTTTGGAATCGAGAAGTATTTTGGACGATTTGTTATATATTATGTTCTACTATATTTTTTGTAACCAATTTTTGTTATAGAAATGTTTAAAATTGCAAGTTTGAAAATCTAATGGTTAAAGTTGTATTTTTAAGCAATAAATCAAGTTTTATGGGTTAACTAATCTTGTGATTTATTGTTCTAGTCAATTTTTATTGCGATATAATAACGATTCCATTTACTAAAAGATTATGACAGTTTTGGATGTTTCACCTTACTTTTCAAAACAAACATGGTTTAAAACGTTTATGTGTTTATTTTGAAAACTGTCATCCGAAATCCTGTTGTTTAGTAAACTCATTTCAAAAACGTACCAACACATAATTATATTTTATTTAAACTAATAAACCTAAAAAATTTGATCGTCGGTTTAACCGTTACCGATGCCAATTTTTTCTCTTCTTCGAGATCGTCGTCGCCAAAAAGATGATTGGCATTGGATGTCATTTTATGTCTTTAATGTTATTATGGATGTACATAACCAAAGGGAAGAAAAAAATCTAATGGTGAAATACAAAGTAGAAAATGTTGTCG
Organism: Lycocerus yunnanus; assembly: GCA_036346125.1. Taxonomy (NCBI): domain Eukaryota; kingdom Metazoa; phylum Arthropoda; class Insecta; order Coleoptera; family Cantharidae; genus Lycocerus; species Lycocerus yunnanus. The sequence continues at coordinate 3,483,959 of JARFIX010000050.1, forward strand.
TAGCTCGTCCGTCAACGAAAAGCTTTCAGCTGTTGGTCGTACGTCTTGTAGCCCACGCTGTCAACTTAGCGCTATTTTAAAAAGAATCCCGTATTTCTCACATTCTCAGCTAATCCCTCGGGACCTACTTGTCTTCACGTTATTAGATGCGGTTGACATTGGTGCCGACGTACCACTAAATACTATTAAACCTACTTAAAATAGATTTTAATTGAACGAACCTTTTACCGAAACACCCACCCAATACAACGTTTCAATTTTTTTCTTTTAGCCTCGAAATAAAAAATTTTAAATAAAAGTTTTTAAGGAAGGCAGTGGGTGAGGATTCTAGGATGGTCGTAATTTATTGACCATCATCGAGTTTATTATTGGTCATTATGTATATTGCACGTAGCACAATTTACTATCTGAGCTAATTGATTACGAAGTTGCTTTAATAAGTAAACTAATCGATTATTATGTATTAATAATTTCATTATTATTAATATATCTAAATATAATTAACGTTAAATTTGAAAGTATAAAATAGAAAACGACCGTTTGGGATTTGATTACATGCACAAAGAGCTCTCCAGCAAGTAATGCAATATTATTAACTTGAACCAGATCTACTTAATCAAAAGTCGTTAATAAAAATAAGTTGTAAAATCCAATCAATTTCAAAGCACTTGAATCTGTATTTAACGAGATTTTATTATTATATCCAATGTAAGGTTGATTAAAATATGAAATTGAATCTGGCAGCTGACTATGAAATGAACTATGAAAACTAAAACTTGGATTATAGTTTTCGTGAACAATCCTAACCTAAAAGTGTACCTATGGAATATTCATACATGGTCCCATCTTAGCCGAATTATTATAGTTGAAGAAGTTATACAATTTTAGTCATTAAAAATACAGTCTACACTCAATATAATGAACCAATGAGTGCACGACCCTGCTCTTCCATCGATGAGGTGATTACTTATATATACAAATTAGTGAATTAAATATGCCCAAGACCTTCCATTTTTTGGGGTTTACTATTTTGGCATTTGCAAAATTTATGGTAAACACATATTTTGAAAAAGAAAAGCTTTATTGTAAAGATAATTAATATACCGATTATTAGCATAAAACAGAAAAAAAAGTTATAAATACGGAATTAATATAAAAAATAAACATGATTATGAAAATAGGAACACGATTACGACGTGGGGTTCCCACTAAAATTTTCCAAAACAAAATTTCTGACCTCAGGTTTCCCTGATTAACATTGAAAGTTTTCCTTGACTTTTCAAAACTTGGTAAACAAAAATCAATTATTATTGTACCAAAAATAGTTAAATTGTTATCAAACCAGTTAAATTATTGATCAAAACAGTTGAATTATTCAACAAAACAGTTGCATTGTGGAATCTAGGCTGATTGGGCTATTGAACTGAAAACAATTGAATTATTAAACCAAAACCAATTAAATTATCAGACCAAAAATTTCAAAATTGTTGAATAAACAAGCTGAATTATTGAGCCAAACAGCTGAATATTGATAAAACAGCCGAATTTATTAAACAAAGTAGTTGAAGTATTTTAAAAACAGAAAAATATATTAAATTGTTTAGGAAACAGTTCAATTGTTGAATCAAGGATAATGATTGTTGAACACAAAAACAATTGAGCCATTAAACTAAAAATAATTAAATCGTCAAACTAAAAATAATTAAATTGTCGAACAAAATCAGTTGAATTATTGAATAAAACAGCTGAATTATTAATTGAAACAGCCGAATTATTGAATGAAACAGCTGAATTATTTTGAACAAAACAGTTGGATTGTGGAATCTAGGCTGATTGGGCTGTTGAACCGAAAACAATTGAATTATCAAACCAAAACCAATTAAATTATCAGACCAAAAATTTCAAAATTGTTGAATAAACAAGTTGAATTATTGAGCCAAACAGCTGAATTATTGACAAAATAGCCGAATTTATTAAACAAAATAGTTGAATTATTTATAACATTCAATTGCATTTTTGGACAAATAGGTATAGTTTTCCTTCTTAAAACAGTTGAATTGTTGAATCAAGGATAATGATTATTGAACGCAATACAATTGAACTATTAAACTAAAAGTAATTAAATCGTCAAACCAAAAATAATTTAATTGTCGAACAAAACCAGTTGAATTATTGATTGAAACAGCTGATTGAATCAAGGATGATTGAGCTGTTGAACCAAAAACAATTGAATTATTAAACCAATTAAATCATCACACCAAAATCTTCAAAATTGTTGAACGAACAAGTTGAAGTATTGGGCCAAACAGCTGAATTATTGTCGAAACAGCCGAATTTATTAAACAAAACAGTTGAATTATTTACATATAACAAAACAATTGCATTTTTATAGACAAACAGGTAGATTTTCTTCTTAAAACAGTTGAATTGTTAAATCACGAAATACGGAATTTTTGAATCAAAAACAATTGTATTATGAAACCAAAAACAATTTTAAACAAAATAATTGATTGTTGAACAACCAGTTGAATTATTAGAATCAAACAGCTGAATTACTGAATACAGAACTAAACAGCTGAATTTATTAAACAAAGTAGTTGAACTGTTTTAAAAACAGTTACATTTTTGATATTTTGTCAGTATCTTCTTTGCAAAAAATCGGTTAAATTGTTGAATCAAGAATAATGATTATTGAACAAAAAACAATTTACTAACTATTAAACCAAAAATAATTAAATTATCGAACAAATGTTGAATTATTGAACAAAATAGCTGAATTATTCATCGAAACAGTTGAACTGTTTTAAAAACAGTTACATTTTTAATATTTTGTCAGTATCTTCTTTGCAAAAGAAGCAGTTAAATTGTTGAATCAAGAATAATGATTGTTGAACAAAAAACAATTTACTAACTATTAAACCAAAAATAATTAAATTTGGATTGATTGAACCGTTGAACCAAAAACAATTGAATTATTAAACCAAAAATATTTAAATTGTCGAATAAACAGTTAAATTTGGGGTGAAATTTGGGTGAAATGTGGAGTGCCCAAAAAAGAGATGGAGCGACCAAAGAGTGACGTAATGAGCAGCAGCTCAAAACGTACAGACGACGATGATGATGATGACAGTTAAATTGTTGACCGAAACCAGTTGAATTGTTAGACAAAAAAATTATCAAACCAAAAATATTTCAATTGTTGAATAATAAATTTAATTATCGAACCAAACAGCTAAATTTATTTAACAAAGCAGCTAAATTATTAAAAACAATTGAATTATTTATCAAAACAGTTGCATTTTTAGACAAAGCAGTTACATTGTTGAACCAAAAACGATTGAATTATTAAGCCATTAAACAGGGTTCCCATCTAACTTCCTGAAACAAATTTTTTAACTACCTGGTTCCCTGACTTTTCTGTAACTAACATTGTACCACTTTAAATATCTAAACTTTTCCAAGTTTTGTGGGCAACATGAACATTGTTTCAAATTTACATGCGACTAAATATATGTAAATAATATGATACCAAATGTAAATTCTGCAACTTAAGAGGAAGTTCCTATAAATTACGTCATTCAAACGCGTGTTTGCTGTATTGGGGTTAACAGGCCTGTAGCCAGGGGGCAAATGTTAAAAAAAATTCTTTTGAAAGTAAAAAAATTTGAATTTTGAAAATAAAATTGATTAGGTTTGTGCCCCCCTGTATTTATTTGTAGCCAAATAAAATTCTGGCTACGGGCCTAGGGGTTATCGTTGTTCGTTAAAATTTTTGCTAACCCAATTTACAGACCAATTTAATAACAGAATTTGTTATTAAGTCCAATAAATTTCAATAACATGCATCTTTTAAATAAATCAACCATTTGCAATTAACCGTGTTTTCAATTATAAGTGAAGTCCCAGGTCCCAACAAATCCGAATAATGGAGGTAGTTGGTAACGGCATCTCATTAGTCCGATTTCCTGGAAATAGGTACCATCACTTCAGCAGCTATACCAATATACCTTGTGACGTCACATATAGCAGTAAAAAAAGTCAGAAAATGTTGTTTAACAAAGGGTTTTTGTAAAGCGGCTTCTTTCAGAACATCCTTCAGCGGTTGAATATCCTGAACGTGCCGGACAAAAATTGGTAGAGGTTTTTCGTACTTGGGTTCACCATTTTTAATATCTGGATCTTTCAATTCTGTGAGCGGTTGAAATCTATTTTAATGTTAGTTGCTTTTATATTTTTTGAATCATACTCGGTGATCTTCTTTTGTCTAACATTTCTAGTTAACTTTTAACTAACTTTGTTTGAGTTGCTGATCACAGCAACTTTATCAATGTTTGAGCTTACGCTTCTTAAGGAGCAGTTGTCAAAAATCCACTATTCACTTTTAAAATACGCATTGGTTTTGACAAACGCAACCACGGCAAATCTCGGATTCACCCTAAAAGTGTATTTTTTCAAATTTATGAACTGACCACAAATTTGATTTTTTAATGATTAATTAGAACCTCATCTTTCATAATTGGTTTTAAAAATCTATATTCGGGTATCTTAACTGTCACCACAACGTATTTTAATTTCAATGGGCCGGGTTACAGTTCAAAAGAACCAATGAAAAAATTACATACCAAATTAATTTTTAAAACCGTTTTTTTACCAAATTTGTGGTTCGATCGCAAATTTTAATTTTTTATGTCTATATGGCATTGTTATCTTTCATAATTTACCAAAAAAAGCGGTGAAAATCGCAATCAGGGTTAATCGACTCTCGCTAATAATAATATTTAAAATTCAATAACGATATTGCATTGTTTACGAGCAGCTACTGGTTTCATGGTAGGTTTAGAATAGCTTAATATTTTTTCAATTTTTAGAAAAACTCGAGCGTGTTGTAGTAAAAATCAGAAAATAGTAAGGTAAAATAGAACTTTGTTATTTTAAATAATAATTAATATTATTAAGATACATTACTTCTTTTATTATTTGAGCGTATACAGAAAAAACAGCAGCGTAACTATTTTACAGGGACTTTAGTTCTCCTCCCCCCCGGATTGTAAATTAAATATTTGTAAAAATGTAAAATAATATGTAAATTTACAAAAAATGGACAGAAGGGGTAATGCATTGTTCAGAGAAAAATTTTATTAATTAGGTATTTCTAACAAACTATGACCTAATTTATTTGGAGAGGGCAGTGGTGGCGGTAAAATGTAAGCAGGTGGCCATTAGAGCTGTATGGGAGCGTTTTGGCTCCCAGAAGGTATCTTCTAAGTCCATGGTTTTGGCACAGTATGGGGACGTTCATTAATTACGTGAAGTCAAAATGGTGGGGGTCTGGAAAATCTCACTTAAAGGGAGGGGTCAATGAAAATCTCATGTCAACTTTGTGATTCAGAGAACATATATTAGGTTGTTCAATAAATAATGTCGTTTTTAAGAGAGTTTTATTAGTTTATTTTACATAATTAAAAAATCTTTAATTTAAAAAGTAATTATCATCTGATTTTATAACTTTTGCCACCTGTCAGTTAACTTTTGAATCCCATTGCGATAGAAATTCGCTGATTTGGAATTGATAAAGTTATCAATATCATTTTTATATGCTGATAGCTTGCATATTCTTTTCCATTTAAAAAATGCTGGAGGGACCGGAATTGATGTAAATCGCTAGAGGCAATGTCTGGTGAGTATGGAGGATGTTGTAAAGTTTTCCAACCAAAGCCAGTAATTTTTTGGACGGTGATTGCTGCAGTATGTGGTCTTGCATTGTCGTGTTGCTGTATTACAGACTTCCTATTGACGAGGACCGCTCTTTTTTTAATAAATTTTTGTTGAAGACGGCCCTTCTGCTCACAATAAACATTTTCTGTTATAGTCTGCCCTTCATTTAAAAGTTCATAGTGAATAACTCCACGAATATTCCACCAAATGCACAGTAAAACTGTCTTTGGATGCAATCCCCGTTTAAGTGTGGGAAGTGGTTGTTGTTTTGCCGATAACCACTGCTTTTTCTTTGTAACACTAGCATAAAGAACCCATTTTTCAACCCCTGTAACAATTCACTCAAAAAAAGTCGTTGTTCTTTGTCTATTTAATAATGAAGAGAAGATTATTACTCGTTGCTCTCTCTGCCTATCGTTTAAATCATGCGGCACCCATACTCCGTCATAATTCGAGTTTTTTATCTTTTTAGGTGGTTAAAACAGTTGAACTTCTATTATTGGTTAAAGTGGCAATGTATCGACATGTTAATTGTGGATCATCTTCAATTAAAATTTCTATCTTATCGGAATCGATCTGAATTGGGCGTCCCGATCGTTCTTCGTCTTGAATAGAAAAATTCGCACAGCGAAATTTTTAAACCACTTTGACATTTTTATGTGTTGACAGCATTCTCACTAAACACTTGACACAGATTTTTAGCTGAAGTTGTGGCATTATTTCCATTTTGAAATTCATAAAGTAAACAATGCCGTAAATGCTCTTCACTCTTATCCATGGTAATAATGTTATTAAATTTAACCCTCAATATTTTTTTAAAAATTTTGCTGGAAACTAAAGATTATACATGTGTGAACCGACCAATAACTAAAACTGCAACTGAATCTTTTCGGCATTGCAGTTTCCGAGTGTTTATAATATGATAGTAAAAACGACATTACTTATTGAACAACCTAATATTATTATAACAGATACACTGTAAAAACTACTGGTTTCCGGTGTGGTAAAAATTGTAGGGTACATCTCACGTGAGGAGGAGGGGACGGTCTACCACATTTTACCAAACCTCAGTAAAGAGTAGGAGAGGGTACAAAATTAAAGAAAACCACCTCACGCAATTAATGGACGTAACTTAACAGTCATATAATCTGAATGAAAACGTAAACTAAAATTTGTGGTCCAACCCCAAATTTTATTTTTTTATGTTTATATGGCATTGTTATCTTTCATAATTTACCAAAAACAGCGGTGAAAATCGCAATCAGGAATATTACATTGTTTACGAGCAGCCACTGGTTTCATGGCAGGTTTAGAATAGCTTAATATTTTTTCAATTTTTAGAAAAACTCGAGCGTGTCGTAGTAAAAATCAGAAAATAGTAGGGTAAAATAGAACTTTGTTATTTTAAATAATAATTAATATTATTAAGATACATTACTTCTTTTATTATTTGAACGTATACAGAAAAAACAGCGGCGTAACTATTTTACAGGGACTTTAGTCCCCCCCCACCCCCCGGAATGTAAATTAAATATTTGTAAAAATGTAAAATAATATGTAAATTTACAAAAAATGGACAGAAGGGGTAATGCATTGTTCAGAGAAAAATTTTATTAATTAGGTATGTATTTCAAACAAAGAACTATGACCAAATTTATTTGGAGAGGGCAGTGGTGGCGGTAAAATGTAAGCAGGTGGCCATTAGAGCTGTATATGGGAGCGTTTTGGCTCCCAGAAGGTATCTTCTAAGTCCATGGTTTTGGCACAGTATGGGGACGTCTATTAATTACGTGAAGTCAAAATGGTGGGGGAGGGGCCCGGAAAAATCTCACCAAATCTTATTTAAAAGAAGGGGTCAATGAAAATCTCACGTCAACTTCGTAATTCAGCCAACATACATTATTATAACTGATACACTGTAAAAAATTACTGGTCTCCGGTGTGGTAAAAATTGTAGGTTACATCTCACATGAGGTGGAGGAGGGGTTCACCACATCTTAACAAATCTCAGCAAGGAGAGGAGGGGTCCAAATTCAAAGAAAAACACCTCGCGTACGACACGACACTTAACAGTCATGTAATCTGCATGAAAAATGTAAACTAAAATTTGGAAGGCAACCCGGCTTTTGGTGAAAATGATGAGAACTGCTGCCGCACTTGATGGATGCTCATCAATTATGCGCTAAATGGAAAAAATTTCAAAAAATTAAGGAAAGTAATTATTAACTTTGTTTTACTGAATTTTTTTTACGTCCCAACTGATTCGAAGTGATATTTTTACATACGAACTGATCGGCAATGTAGGTACTACATCAGCTGTGAAGTTAAATACACTCAGTCTGTTTTTATGCGGTTTTATATGTGGAATTGTTCATGTGCGTTTTTTGCGCGATATATAAAAATTCCATCAAATGCATAAAAAAATGAATCAAACATGTAATATATTTTCTAAGGAATTCCTTTTATGCGGCCCTATCCCCGCACAAAAACAGGTGTGAGTGCAATAGAAAATCAAACGAAACAGAAAAAAATGTACTACAAAAAGTTGTTCACGACATGCAAGTCCTACGTAAGAGTTGAAGAAGAAGTGATACCGTGGTCTATCAAATTTTTCTTAATATGATCTTTTTTTTTTTTTAAATAACGGTTTGAGAATGCATAAAAAACTGGAGAATGCTGGTGCATGATTTTTCCTTAATTTCTTAAGAAACACACGTGTCACAAAAATGAACATTTTAGTAAACCACACATCAAGTTAAATGCGTATTAACTACCGTGATGTATGAGCCTCATTAGCCGGCTCGACAATTTGTAGACGTTCAGGAGATTTGTGCATTTTTTTTACCATAAATCTCTCTTTTAATAGTCAAGAATGTATAATAGCTATTTGTATAATTAATGAAAACGTCATATAAAAATACACAAAAAGAAAGATAATTATTTTGTTCCCTTTGCGGACGTCATTTACTTATTATGTAAATATTTTTAAATTGAATTTTTATTAAATAATTTTTTATAATAAATTAATGCATTGACATTCTGTGACTGTCCAGTCTGCAAAAACTTTAATTTTGATTTTTGTGTCAAATTAAAAAAAAATTTTTCTCAGTTTTCGGTCACTGGATGGATTTTCTGCTAATTGATGTAAAGGGGCCGAGGGTTATAATTTTTGAAAGCTGAGAATCGGTAGCTTTAGCTATGTATTCAATGAGGCAATTTCGCTTTACTGCTAATAGTACAGTAAAAATAGATAATTTAGGGGAAAAAATTAGGGGATCAACTAAACTTGTTATAGATTTAGTCGGATAGTACTCGTTTAGGAACCAATGAGTCTACCCCAGATTTACAATAACTTTTCGTTTTTCGACCCATGAATTAACGGCGTAAAAACAGGTTTAACTGTACACTCCATTAATACAATCAACTCGCGTTATAACGAAAATCTCGATATAAAGAAAGAAACTGCCGGTCCCTTGAAATTCTCGCGTTACAACGAAATTTTATTGGGGTTTGGCCCCCTCGATATAACGAAGTTTTGTGCCAAAGTCTAATAATTTTTATCATTTCTATGGTTGCCTAACTTGATGTTCAAGAAAATTTGTTCTTTAAATGTTTTTGTTATTGTTTTTCAAGTGGCCTAACCGAACTAGGTTTAAAACTGTTAAGTGTCATGGTGAAAAACTTAGTAAGGAGAGAGTCACACAGTGCTATTTGGAGCAAATATGGGGTTCGGAGAAAAATGGCTCGAAACCCTCAACAATGCTATGCAAAACCAACTACGTTAAAAAATTATCGTATTTGTTGATAACTGCACCCCCCATAACACCCCCCCCCCAACCGACCTTTCCAACGTGCGAAATGGATTCCTTCTCCGTTTTTTATTACATTTTTTACACATATCGAATTTTGATATAACGAATGTTTTTCACTGTCCTTTGAAATTCGTTATAACGTGAGTTGACTGTAGTAGTATTTCACAAATAACACAGGGTTGTGATAAAAAATGTAGCTTATTTATGTACTATTGATTACGGGTAAGATTCAGATAAATTAACGAAGTAACCAATCAAGGCAGCAACAAAACAAAAAAATTAGCAATATGATTGGTTATTTTCGTTAATTCATCTAATAGATCTCTTGGCGACGAAACGGGCATAAATCGTAAGATCTGATTGGTTGCTATGAGATGATCTGGCAATGTCAAACAATAACGTTTTTGTTATACTGAAATGTTTTTTTTGTTTTTGATGTAACCACTCAGATTACTCCATCATCGTTGATTTTTAGCAATTCATAAGAATCACTTTAAATCAGTCTCACGCTCAGGATATGGAGTTACACCTCCTCATCATGGTTGCTACTACTCAATATTTGAATACTGAGTATGTGAAGATATACTACGATTACGATTTAGATATTCTTTATTAATTAATCATTACAATATTTGTTGGACCAATCGGCGCTGACGTGAGTGTCGATTGGCCTTACATTACAATTTGCTTACAAAATAGGAGCCCTCGTGATTACACATATCTCCAAATTTCATTTGGGGAACCGGATTGGTTTTACAATAATTAATAAAATTTACAAAAAGTTTTTGTGTTGTCGTTGTATAAATTTGGCGTTGTTTTTGTTGGAAAAGTGTTATAAAACCAACTTGTAGGAATTTCTGTTGAACTATTTACAATAAGAAGGCAAGAAAATATATACAGGAGAAGGAAAACTAACAGCAACAATGAAAATAAAATATGAAAACAAAACAATCAAAACAAAGCAAAACTTAACAATCAATAAATTAATAATAAAAATTAGCGTAAGAAGATTTATGGAAAGCTACCGGTTTTCACTCGCGTTCTCCTCAATGTGCAGGTGTACTCCTTCCAGAGGCGTCGCAGCAATTTCTGGTTCATGTCAGGTGTCGTTGTCGGGGTGCGGAGGTTGGGTTTGGGTTTGAAAGTTTGGTAGTGTTTGATGTGGGAGTTTGTATTTGCGTATGGTTTTGTCGTTAGTCATATTTTTTGTTAGAGGGCTATTTTGTGTCTGATGGGTGTAGAATTTTCGGATAACCTTGTAATGTGGCTTCCGAGAAACTCTACTTGTGCGTCTTCGTGAATGGTCGTCAGTCTCGTATATCTGTCCGCTCCTGTAACGAGGCGTAGGCAGCGATTTTGAAATACCTGTAGGGGTCTCAAGCGTGTTTTAGATACGCCCGCCCACACAGGACAGGCGTACGTTATGATCGGTCTTATTACGGCTTTGTATAACGTACGCTTGTTTTCGAAACTCATCTGCCCGGCTTTCAACAGGGCGTACATCTTGTTTTGTGCTCCGTAGGCCAGCTGTCGTCGTAGTTTGAGGTGCGTGTCGAAATTTAACCGCGAGTCCATAGTGACTGAGGTATTTCACGTTGTGTTGGGGTATTATTTTCTGTCCGTCTAGTATTAGATTCTGGAAGACTCGGTGATTGGTCCGCTTTCTGGCGAAGACTATTGTCTCCGTCTTACCGGCGTTCAATCGAATCTTCCAGTCGTCGAAGTATTGTTTGATGAGATCGAGATGTATTTGCGTCTGTTTGGTCGCGACCTGTGCGCTGAATGAGTGCGCATAGATCGCGGTGTCGTCAGCGTACAGGGCGATTTTTGTTTTAGCGAAAGTGGGGATGTCGTTGATGAAGATGTTAAAGAGTTTCGGGGCTAGTACGGAGCCTTGGGGAACTCCAACTTCGATGTTTTTGATTGTGGATATGGTTGCGTTAACCTTGACCGCGATCGATCTGCCCGTGAGGTAGGAGTGTATGAGTTTAGTAATGTGTTTGCTGAAGTTGTATTGTATCATTTTGTATATTAGTCCGTCGGTCCAGGTTCTGTCGAAGGCTTTTTCGATGTCTAATAATGTCATGACGGTGACTTTATCTTTGTTGAATTGTCCGATCACGTCGTTGACAATTCGGGCCACTTGCATGGTCGTGTTAAGACCCGCTGTGAATCCGAATTGATACGGGTTCGTGATGTCCAATTGTTTTTGTTCCTTCTCCAATCGGAGTAGAATTATTTTTTCGGTAAGTTTGGCCATTCCGTTGAGCAAAGTGATTGGCCTGTAGCTGAGGGGTTGACTGGGGTCTTTGTTGGGTTTGCGAATCGGAATTGTTAGGCCTTGTTTCCAGGCTGTTGGGAAGTATTGTAGCTTGAGAATAGCGTTGATGATGTAATTTAATTGGACGGTGGCTTTGCGAGAGAGGTTTTTTAAGATTTTGTTTTCGATTTTGTCCGGCCCTGGCGCTTTGTTGTTCGGCAGTGATTTTAGAAGTTTGTGAATTTCTGTAGGATTTGTGAGTAGAGTTTTGAGGTTATTGGTCGGAATGTGACATGATTGGTTTGAGAATGAAGTGACGGCGTTTTTTATTAGAATTTGTTGTGGAGTGTCGGTATCGTGAAGCGTGTGGATTTTTTGAAATGTGTTAGCCAAGACTTCTGCTTTTTGAGCATCGGTCATGGCTACGGACGTGTTTTCGCGCAGGGCCGGTATTGGTTCGTGCGCTTTGCGCAGTTGTTTCGTGAGTTTCCAGAGGGAATTGTCTGAAGGACGCAGGGTCGACAGAAGGTCTTCCCAGGTTTTATTTCTGTGGAGTTTTATTTTGGAATTGATTTCTGTGTTAAGATTTGACATTTGAAGTTTGTGGTATTCGTTTGCTGTTTGTTGCCAAAGCTTACGACTCCTATTCCTCTCTCGGATCAACTGTTGGATGTCATCTGGGAAGATGTCCCTATTGTTTTCGGAGTGAAGGTTTTAGAGTTTTCGGCTTTGGCTTTGGTGATGATCGATGTGAGTGTTTGTATTTCTGTGTCTATTGTGTTTTCGTCTGTGATGTTGGGATTTATGGTGATGAGTTCGTCGAGCCTTCGTCGAAACCTGGACCAGTCTGTGTCTTTGAAACTTGTGATGTAATTGCATGAACGGTTGCGGGAGGTGGATTTGAGGAAAAATTGAACTATGTTATGGTCTGACATGAGTTTGTGTTTTACTGTAGGTGTGGTGATGTTATTGATGTTTTTGTTTAGCAGGAGATCGATCGTGGTCGCGGTCGTGTTGTTCGTTGGGTGATGAGTGTGTGCGGCTGTGTGTAGGATTTGAATGTTTCTGTGTAGGCAAAAGTTTAGTAATGAATTACCGTTCGGATTGGTTTGGTGGCAGTTCCAGTTTGGATGCTTGGCGTTGAAGTCGCCAGCCACTAGCACCTGCCGTCCAATCCGAACAGCGTGTCTAGGTCGTGATGTGTGAGATGATTGGTCGGTCTATTGTAGGCTATTACTATTGTAGTGTCGTGTTGGAGTTTGATTCCCAAGACTTCCATACTATTACCTGGGATGATGTTGATTCGTTTGTGGGGTATGTCGTTTCGTATTATTGCCGCTACGCCTCCCGCTCCGTGGCCGCCCCTATCCTGACGGTGGACGGAGTATCCCTGGACCTTGAGGGTTCTGTTTTCGGTTAATTTAGTCTCTGTAATTAGCATGATGTCAATATTTTTTTTTTAAATAAATAATTTTTTAAGTTCCAAAATTTTGTTACTTATCCCGTTAGCGTTCCATAAATTTACTTTGAGCTTAGCACCCATAAGAGTTGATATTGGAAAAGAATTTCAGTGTTGCTGTGAATCGTTCCGTTTTCGTATTACAGCTTTTGAGCAGGTCGTTGTAGTCCTTGAGGGCTCTTAGCATCTCCTCGATGTCGGTTTGCTGATTTATCTCTTCGCATACTTGGGCAAATTCCGCAAATGCGTCTCCCATGCTTGGTCTTTCCTCTCCTCGGTTTGTTTTGTTTGGTTTGGCTGGCATTGGCGTTGGTGGGGTCATCTGCTGTGGTACTGACGTGCTGAGACCTCTTGGTGTACGGAGTGGTGGAAAAGCGCCGGTGCAGTGGATCGGTGCCGGCGCGGTTTGCGTTGTCGGGGTTGGGCGCGCCATCTGCCATGGCGACGACGTGGGAAGGGGAGCCGGCCGGTATGTTGGTACGTAGGTTTGAGGGGGGCCTCTCGGCGTTCTGTTTTCGTCCAATTGTTTTATTTTTCTGATGTAAATTGGGCAGGTTGTGCTGTTAGCAGGGTGGCTGCCTCGGCAATTTGCACACGTTGCCGGATCCGTGACTGGTCGTTTGCATTCTTTCGTTCCATGGCCGTCCGCACATTTTAAGCACCGGATTGCTCTTCTGCAATTGGCGGTTGCGTGGCCCCATTCTTGGCAGCGATGGCATTGGATGATTCTTTTGTTGTTGTAGTGTCGCTCCCATCGCACTCTGGCATCCAATAAGGTGCTGACTGTAGCGTTTAAGGTTTTTTCGGTTATCGAATTATGGGTAATTACTAGGAATGCCGTCGCTTGTGTTCCGTTCATTTTGTAAATATTGGTTGTCGGCATTCCCTTAGCGTTCAGTTCTTCTTTGATTTCGGCTATGGTTGCATCGTTGGGCAGCCCTTTTAAGACAAACCCGTGCGTTTTTCATCGCGTGGAGTGTATGTGTGATGCTCCACGAGTTTGTTTTTATAATCAGCGAGTAGCAGTTCGTACTCGTCTTTATCGTTGAGATAAACTGCCACCGTGTTAGTGCGATAGGATATTTGGAATCCTTTTGTTGCAAACGTACTTACTTTTTTCCTGAATTGCGATTGATTGTTGACATCGCACGCTATAATTATTGGCGGAGGTTTTGTGGTTTTCTGAGGTTTTGGTGGGGTGTCCTTGGTTGTTGTTGTCGTGGTCTCGGCATCTTGCGTATCCATAGCGTTTTCGGTAGTGTCGAGGTTTTGCGTGCTTTTAGTTTTGCCAGGGCGGCATACTTATTTGCAAGTACAACTGACGTTGGAATTGGTTTTGTTAGTAACTTTCTTACCTTTGTTTTGGTTGATGCACTTAGTTTCGTTCCATCTTCTTCTACTTGTGCGATTGTTCGCTTGGTTTTCGTTAGGCACGTCCATCCATCATCGTTATCGTTAATATTTGGCTCACTCATTTTAAATTTCGTTCGATTTAATCACTATTTATACTTAATCACTATTAACACTGCGATATTACCAATTTTGACACTGATATACTACAGAAATGATCCTGTGAAGTATGATCTTAAGATATACTACAGAAATGATCCTGTGAAGTATGATCTTGCCTAATTTTTTCAATTTTTGCCTTAACTTATGTTAACAACAAAACTTCACGTGCAATAGTTAACTATAGCGCCATCTTTCGGTTTTTCCGTATACTATATTTAGTTTTATTAAATTTTGCTGGCTATTTATGTGAAAATATTTTACTATTAAATAGTTCAACACAATCAATATTAAAATTTTATTGTTGTTGGATTTCAAGTTGTTCGATTAACCAAATAATATTGAAATAAGAGCATCTTCAGTTTTCAAACCATTGAGCCAGGGGTGGACTTGGCCACATGAAAAATGTAGAAAATCCCATGTAGGTCTGTTCTTGGATCCTCATTTAATTTTTCTTTTTATGGTCGATTTATACTCATTATTTAACATTTAACACTTAAGAAAATTAACAATAGGAATTGTGTAACCATTGGTTAAAACCAATTTTAATCCTCTTAAGTCTTAAATGCTAAATGACGAGTATAAATCGACCATAATGTTCATTTTTTCAATTTACTAAGCCGACTTACTTGACATTTCATGAAAATTGAATGGGGGGGGGGACAAATATTCACTGGGGTAGGCGAAACTAATTCAGGCGGTGAACTAAGCAAGAAAAAAGTATCCAGATTTGATTACCAAGATTAGAAATTTCAAAGGAACTATTCTTACGTTTCTTTGCGAAAATACTCAACATCATAATTCGACGCATTGGGACGGTCCGAGTCCAGAAAATGCTCCCGAGACTGACGCAAACGTTGCAAAGTCACCCAAAAGTCGTTTCAAGTCCTTCAGGGGTGGAATCAAATAGTTTCACTTAAAATGACTTCTTTAAAAATTACAAGTTTCATGAAATTTGAAAATTTTCCAACTAACATTTTAGTTTACGACTCGTGTCGCAGAAGGGTTTCGTCTTATCAAGATTTCATCAGCTAAACCATCTCTAAATAAATGAAAATAGTTAAAAAGGGATAGTTCAGCTGATGAAATCTTGATAAGACGAAACCCTTCTGCGTAACGGGTCTTAAACTAAAATGTAAGTTGTAAAATTTTCAAATTTCATAAAACTTTAAAATATTTTATTCAACATATAATTTCACAAGTTAATAAACATTCACAATTAAAATGATTTCTTTAAAAACTGTAATAGCACAGTTTTGTGAATTCTCTCTGCGCTATTATAGCGCTTATACCATAGAAATCCATTAAGAACAGTAAAAAAAGTGGTCATATAATGAGTTCTAATTTTTTTTTCCCCAAAAATGCGTAAAAGTTTCAAATGGGTTAATTTTGTTTTTTCAAAAAATCATCAAAATTTCGGTGCATTAGGACGGTTCGAATCCAGAAAATGCTCCCAATACTGGCAAACGTAGGATAATCACCCAAGTCTTTCAGGTATGGGATCAAATAATTTCACTTTATGGCTTATATTTTTGTAATTTATTTTCTTTAATACTCTCGTGTTCACCAATTTTATATTGTAGGCGGTAGCGGATCTACGGCCTTTGGCGCCTTAGAGAATCCATGCAAGGAACTTAAGCTAAATTTAAAAATTTCTAAAATTCATTGTAAAATTAAATTCTTTTTTAATGATTATAACATCAGAATTACTTGGAATACTAAGATTTGTCCCCCTTCAAGTACTGTAAGTATGAAAATGTTTAAAATTGATTTATCCCTCTGCCGCCTCCTTATTAGATATTAAATAAATTATGAATACACATTTTAAAAACACAACTATTTTAAAACTTTTTATATATAATCTTATAATGAATGTAACATAAAAATACAAATACAAAGTTTAGTAATATTTATACAAATATAAAGCCTGTCGGAATGGCTACCATTAATACTAAAACATTCGAAAATGTAGGGTGTAGTTATTTGCTTACTTAATCGGTAAGGAACTCATCGTCAATGTTAATGTCCTGCAAATAAAAAACCTTTTAATAATTTTCTATTAAAAACAAAATTTATTATATTATATTTATATTATATTATATATTATATTATATTATATATTATATTATATATATTATAATTAAACATAAATTATAATATTAAACTTACGGAAGTATCAATATTTTCATCTAAATTCATGCCTTCCAAATCTAAATCAAGATCGTCATCTTCGGCAGTAAGTTTGATACCCGATTCAGGAGTGGAATACGCATCTGCAGAAGACGCTCCCGTCGGTTGACTCAAAACTTTCTCGGTTACACTAAAAACATCCTATGTAGCCACATTTAAATAAAATTTAAGTATTCATTACCTAGTAGTAGAATAATTATCAGCAGTGAACAATCCTGATGCAATAGCGGCCTTCATTTCTTCAACAGGTTGTCTTTGACGATTTGAAATCGTAGTTGCTGCTGCACTGGCAGGCAAAAACTTGGCCGACTCTTTCTCCAAAAATCGTTGTGTGGCAATAGATTCTTGCAAACCGGGAAACAAATTTTCGTAGTTTTCAGGATCGGCTAAACTTTGGCCTGCTTTTTCGTTGATGGACGTGAGTTTCTCTTTCCACATTTTCACAACTCGCGATATTTGGTCGGGTAAGTATGAACGAGCAAAGAAAGCAGCCTCTGGCAATCGATCGGTAGAAATCAATATTTCCAAGCACTTTGGCAAATCAGACAGCATAAAATATGCTAAAAATGCAATGTTGTGTTTATTTTCTGCATAGGTAGCTTCTCCCAAGAATCGCATTAAATCTGCATCTCCGGAACTGCTGGACATTAAAAGTAATCCGCTGTAATCTTGTGCTTTCTTCATGCACTCTTTAGCTAACTGTAAATTATTTATATTTATGGCTAATTCTGCTAATTGACTCCATTTTTGTGGATTTCCAGCTTCTTGAGCTAAAGTTTCTGCTGTTTTTATATCCTTAAGCGCCAACGCTAATTCAAAACGATGCTCGGGATCGGTACTAACTGCTAATGCTTGCTCTTTAAATCCTTGCTTTTCTAAAAAGTGTGCAACACGTGTACGATGCTCTTTAGGTATCGAAGGCAAAACGCGGTCGGCAGTGGAAAATCCTGTCTCATTACTGCAGTTTGATACTCTAGAACTGACAACAACAGCTGATAACTCACAACGCCCAATTCCTTGTCGACCAAATACAAGTGATCATCTCGTGGCACGTATCCCAATAAATATAGTGGACGATCCAAATGAGCCACAGTTACCAACTCGCCACCGACGTAATAATTGATACGATTTACGGCGTTAGTATAAATAAAACAGTCTCCTACCCATAAACCAGTGCGTACAGATTCGGCAACTTCGCCCAAAACGTTAAAAGCCGCCTCTACACCATCTTCGGCATTTTCACCAGCATCTTTTGCCTTTTGAACCTCTTCTGAATCATAACTCAATATAAAAAAGCTGTCTTCCGTTGCTAAGCACACAAGTTTGCCACTATCAGACCAATAAATAGCACGCGGTTGAATGTCTATACGCCTAATCAAATCGGTTGTGTCCCAATCGTAAAATGTTAATCCCGAGGAGGACTTAACACCGAGTAACCATCCACCGAAAATACCTTCGGCTCCAAAATCAGGTTTAAAGTTTTTCCTCTCTTTAAAGTTTTTGAATATGCGCACAGTCGATCCTGCTTCACGAATCGCATATTCACTTGAATCTTGTGACCATACAAATTCTTGTGCACTACCAAATGCTTTATTTCTTAAAGCCATAGCGGTGTAGATTATGTACTCACCTATTTGAAATTATTTTAGTTACTACTTTGTCTTTATTAAAGGGCACAATTGTTTAATACAAATAATAAGTGTTAATAGGTTTGAAGCCATATAGGGTAATTATTCCTGTTAAATCAACCAGGTTTTAATAAATTTTGAACAATCATGAGGCACGTATGAATGCTCATAGGATCTGTAATCTGTCGCCCTAAAGTTTATTTTAAATTTTTATACTTTTAACATTGCTACCTATCGTCTTTAGAGTTTTTGTGAGTGGGATAGTTTTTACAACAAAATTTACAAAACACCCTGGATCAAGACGGATAAAATGTCCCGATTCCTACATCATTAATTTATTATTTTATTTTTAACTATGTGTCATAATAATTATCGACGGACAGTGCCAAGAGCTACGTGGTCAGAGAAAAACTTCCAGGAGGTACTAGAAGAGGTAAGAACCAAGCCACTAAAAGTTAAGGTAAAGTTTGCGGCCTTTCGATCTAAGTCGTCAAAGGGCTAAGAATCGTATGCCTACGATTCTTTATTTTGCTCATCAAGGAAGGATTTTTTGCCTAATCCTGCTAATGAAATTATCAGGAGTGCACCCAGAAATATTTTCTAGGGGACTGTATGGTACTTCTTTGTGTATGAAGCGGGGGAGGTTAAAACAGTTACCTCCCACTTTATTAATTTATTTGTTATATATTTGTTATTTTGCATTTCCTTCTACTTTTAAATGCTTTGAGAGGTTCCAGCTCCAATAAAATAACCTTTCAGTAAATTTCATTATTGAGATTGATGTTGGGGAGGCACTTGGATCTCTACTTAATAGACCTAGGCGACCAGTGGAAAATAGAAGCATGTCATCGACTGAAAACCAGTCCTGCGTTGTAGTTAGTTAATAACCGCTGCAATTTTCGTTCCTAGTTTGTTTGATACTTGGCTTTAACGTAACTTTAAATTTTAAAAACTACTGTGTATTATAGCCAAACCTACCCCTAATAATAATGTAGTAAGTTAAATTAAAATAGTGTAATACTTCTACACTGGCTATCCGCACAAAAATATTTTTTGCTACCATAAATTGATGCCTCTGATTTTATAATATCAAAATATCAAGACATCAGAGACCAAATCCTTGGTTGATTTAACATGAAATTATTGCTAAGTATAAATTTCTCACCGTCTCCACATACTACAACAAAACGTCCATTTGGATTGTGTTGAATAGTTTGTGGATAAATCTCGCACGCCCCCATATCTTTAACAGCAACAGGCAAACGTTCACCATCGCGAATTTCAGCACCTTCGGCCAAAGCTTTCAAATTAGCTTGTTGTAATTCTGAATGTCGAGCCCAAATGATTTTACCACCACTTGCATCCATACTAACAGCTGGTTCTTCACGTCCAACCTTCACCAAAATGCTTCCCTCATCATAACCAAGTGCAACATTATTTGAACCTCTGAAGCAGCAAATAGTCCAAACACGTTCAAATCCATAATTCAAACTACTTTCCAATCGATGGGTGTTTGCATGCCAAACTCTCACCGTACCATCTTCACTACCAGTCAATACAACTGGTAATTCTGGATGAAAACAGACCGCACTAATATTTTGTGCATGCCCTTCTAACGTTTGCACACACGTTTTGTTTTGATAATCCCAAATTTTCACCAGACGATCATCGGCACCCGAAATGAGATAAGGTTTGTCACCACCATGGTAATAATCAACACAGTTGACACCTTTCTCGTGCCCTTCTAGAGTGAAGTTTGCAGTAGCAGCCCCTAGTTGCCATACCTTTAAGGTGCGATCCAGAGATGCACTTGCAAATGTGTTGTTGTCTTTGGGATTTATTGCAATTTGCATTACATAGTGTGAATGCCCCTCGAAAACTTGTTGGCAGGCCCATGTTTTTTCCCAGTTCCATAACTTTATTAACATGTCATCTAAAATTTATATTATGAATAAGTAGGTACACATAAAATTATAAAAAATAACTTGATTACTTAGAGTAGTTACTCACCACTGCTGGTTAAAATATAAGGTTGAGTGGGATGCACAACAATACAACGAACATAATCGGAGTGCGCTTCGAACATATGAACACGATCTAATGTGTTGTAATTAAAAACGCGTATTTGCATATCATCAGAACCAGCTACGATCCAATTTTTGCGTGGTATAAATTTAGCCGCCCTAACTGGTAAGTCGCACACTTCAAAAGTTTTAACAAGCTGTTGATTATCATAATTCCAAACGTTAACGTTGCCATTGTATAAGGAACATAACATCCAAGGTTCTGTGGGATGTAAATCCACGCATTTTACTCGATCCGAACGAGCCGTCAGTTTCCTTTTTATGTCTAAACGAAGAGGCTAAAAAATATAAAAATGAAGATAACCTATCTCAACTTAAATTTATTGTCATAGACGTAAAGGTAATTAAATTAAAACTCGGGAGTATATGTATTGACTTACCATTTTGTTAGAAAATTGTAATTTTTACTTAAAATTGTGAAATGATTAAATATGAAAACACAACTACAACATTTGACGTTTACAAGACGTGGCCGGCACTACAAACATGTTACCACCTTAGAAAATCGGTTGATGATCTAACTAACTTCGCGCTTTATACAAAGTGTTAACAAAGTTTAACGAATTGATCACATTCGTGTGGAAATTAATAAGTGGAAAACCTGCGTGAGAAACAACGGCTGAAAAATAATAATTTTGACTATTTAGTAATCGATCTAAGATTAATTTTAAATTATTGAGGTAAATTAGACGGGAGCAGAAAGAAAATAAATAAATTATAATCAGCACAATAGAAAAACAGAAGAAGTACATACGAATACAATAATGAATTTATTATTTGTTTATTAAATTAAAAATACCCAAACTAACTGTTCACAAGTTATTTTTTTTAAATAAAATTTTCAAGCGTTGACCAAATTATTAACATTGGGAAATAAGTTATTATTAACTTTAAATTTCCAATCTAATTCCCACAATACTACCTATTGATATCGTTTAGAACTGGCGAATTGTCCTTAAATCTGTTGTTAAAAACAATTATTAGAAACTTGATTTATAAACAAAATGTAAGGGTAATTCAAAAATTTTACTACTAATATTTAAAATTTTATTTAAGTTATTTGTTTTATAAAAATATTTTTGCGCTAATTAGCAACGCGATAACAGCAATTTACCGCAATGTCGTAGGCTGGTCCTTCTTTTGGGGTAGAGGAGATAATACATATGACGATCTTCTTTAGTTGTAGTGTCAACAACATGTCAATTTAGGGACATAAGCACAACACAATTAAACAATATTACAAATAAATTTTAATTTTTTATTTAAATAAATATAAGAGAAAAAATAACAATCAAATGAAAAATTAATGCATCAAATAAGAAATTAAGTTCGCAATGGTATAATAAGCGAATTTTATTGTAACATCAATCTTGGAGTTATGTTCATGCTCATAAGTTCTTGGAAGAGCAATTTTCCTGCGTAAGGCAAACGAACTTGTGATATTTTCGTATCGTTGTTACATTTGAAGCACTTAAAGGTATTGTTTTTGAGATTAGCAACGGCAAACAATCCACATAGATTGCAAACATGTACCCGATATGGATCGGAAACTTCGAACAACCTCTCTTTCAAAAATTGAGCAGCTCCATGCGATATTTGGCAATCCCTTTCCATTTCTCCAAACCGCAATCCGCCGCCTTGAGCACGGCCTCCCACGGGTTGTCTCACCAAAGTTTGGAGCGGACCGCGTGCCCGCGAGTAAATTTTATCTTCGACCATATGTTTTAGCCGCTGATAATAAGTAGGTCCCATAAAAATTTGGACTTCCATTTTTCGTCCGGTATATCCGTTATACATAACTTCGTTTCCGTGGTGGTGATAGTTGTATGTCCTTAAAAGGCTCGAAATGCTTTCGACGGTCACCGCCTTATTGAACGGCGTACCATCTCCAAATGTGCCAGAGAACGCCGAAGCTTTGCTTTGCAAACATTCCATTAAATGACCAATTGTCATACGGGATGGAATGGCGTGGGATTAATTATGATGTCGGGTTATTCCATTAGCTGCGAAAAGCATATCTTGTTCTCCATACACCATGCCACATGTACCTTTTTGTCCGTGACGAGAAGCAAACTTGTCGCCAATTTGAGGAATCCGCACCGAACGAACTTTGATTTTACAAAACTTATTCCATCGCCGTTCGCGGTCATTGTAACTTGATCTACGATGCCGTTTTCGGTACTCTTCAACAACGTCGAAGCATCGCGTTTTGCGAACCGACTAACTGTACCGTCCAATTTCTGCTCTTCCTCGGGTACGCTTATCGTCTTACCTATAATGACGTCCTTACCGGACACTCGAACGCCGACGGAAATTAAACCGTCTTTGTCTAACTTATCGTAATGGCCAGTTTTCAAACCTTCGCAATTATTTCGCGACGGTTTTTCAAATTTTTCGCCATCCTTTTTCGTTTCGGCATCTTGATACGTGCGGTAAAGGTTTGACCTAAACATTCCACGATCTATTGCAGATTTGTTTAAAATTATAGAATCCTCTTGATTGTAACCGGTGTAACTTGCGATGGCGACTATACTGTTGATACCTGCTGGTAATTCGTGCGAACGCAGGTAATCTGCAGAACGTGACGCAACCAACGGTCTCTGAGGATACCACAAGACGTTAGCCGAAGTGTCCATTCGAAAATTATAATTTGTTACGTAAAGGCCCATAGCTTGTTTACCCATGGCACTTTGATAGGTATTTCTAGGACTCTGATTGTGATCTGGGAACGGTATCATGGAAGCACACACGCCCAAAATCATCGAAGGATGAATTTCGCAATGCGTATACGTTTTGCAATAAGCGCGTTCTCCGCCATGCAAATCTGCCGGTGTCATAGCTATCATCGTACCTTCGGCTTCCAACGTATCGATGTATTCCACCACGCCATTATCGACCAATTGTTTCCAACCGAAATTATTGTGCTTTCTGTTCTTCATCAAATCAATGTGCTGTTGCTTAATCAGCAATTCATTATTTTCTACAATCAGCAATGGTCTATTGATTCGACCACCGTCGCAATGAATTCGAATTTTCTATTGAAATGTCCCGTACCATGGACACATCTGGCGATATAAGGTTCCATTGTCTTCGGAACGTCTTCAAACTCGACATCATACGATCGGGATTTCGATTAATTCCTACCCAAGAACCGTTAACGAAAATTTTGTGGCATCTTTAATTGTGGATGGATAAACTTCTTCCAAAGTTTCCATGGACAATTCTTCTAAAAATTCCAAAATTGGCGATGACGGAGTGCTAATCGAAATATTAGACATCAAAGCCATGTTTTTCACGAGGCCGGTCGCCTCGCCTTCGGGCGTTTCTGCGGGACAAATTGTTCCCCATAACGTATTATGCAATTGACGCGGTGCCGCTAACTTTCCGTCGTGACCAATCGGCGAATTCACGCGTCTCAAATGGGATAAAGTGGCAGCAAAGGTAAGTCGATTTAAGACTTGCGATACCCCAGTTTTCGCTTGATGAGCTCTTTTCTGGTCTCCCCAATTTCCTGTGGCTAACAAATATGTTAAACTATCGGTGATGAGTTTGCTGTTCATCACCATTTTCACGGTAAAATCTTTACCGTCGTCGATAATCTTTTGTGCGCGCATTTTCGTCTGTCTGGTAAGATGTATAAATTGAGCTTTAAACAGGGACGCCATTAAATGTCCGGCTAGATCTAATCTTTTGTTTCCATAATGATCGCGATCATCTAATTCTCGTCGCCCTAAAGCTCCCGATAATAACCTATGCACCAGGTATCCTAAGAAATAGGCTTTTTTAGTTTCGCAGAATTCTGAAATTCCTACATGAGGCAACAGTTCTTTCTGCAAGATGTTTCTTGCATGTTGTATACGCCTTTCGTCTGTATCGCCGGACTTCGCTCCTCTTTTGCCAATAAAATTTAATGCCAAATTCTGGTTTTGCACTACGAACGCTTCTTCCAATGACGGTTTTATCAACTCTATCATTTCGTTGTCTTGAAAGTCTTGAGTTATAAATTCCAGTATATTGCGATCTGCCACGAATCCCAAAGCACGAAAAACTATCATGATGGGAATTTCTTCTTTGACGTATGGCAATGTTGCCACGATGCGTTGTCCTGATTTGGTGGCGGCGGAGCGACCACCGTGCGGCCGTTAAATAAAGGGTCAATGTCGACGTAGGGCGATAACTGTCTTCGATATTAGACCTTATTTCGCATTTGTGCGAATATTTTCCACCTTTCATCGCAAAAACGAATACCGTATTACTCGCTAATCGTTCTTGCGCGATTAATACTTTTTCAGAGCCATTGACGATGAAGTAACCTCCCGGATCTAAAGAGCACTCGTGCATTCGTGAAAATCGTTCTCGTTCAATCCATTCAAATAGCAATATTCCGATCTTAACATAATTGGAATTTTACATAAAAGCTGCATTGGGTATTGTTGCTCTACGGGTTCTTCGTTTTCCCTGTGCGTTGCTTTGGTGATATCGACGTATACGGGAGCACTGTAAGTTAGATTTCTCAAGCGCGATTCGTTCGGTGTTGCACGTACAACCGAACCGTCTGATTCCCACGTCGGTTTGGATAGATAAATTTTCCCAAATTTTAATGAATATTGTTTAGGAATTTCTATTTTCCTCTTTTATGCAGTCCATCGGATTGCAATGTAATTTCAGATGATTCTGCAATTATTGCTTGAATTGAAGTTTGCATAAATGGATTAAAACTGTCCAATTGTTGACGAACCAAACCATTGCTCTCGAAATATGCGTCGATAACCACCCAACATGCTTTTTCCCATAAGTCGAGACTGATGTTTTGTGCGGTTTGATCCACATCCATGTATTCGTTTTCTGCGTACATTGTATTTGCTTCTCGTCACGGACAAAAAGGTACATGCGGCATGGTGTATGGAGAACAAGATATGCTTTTCGCAGCTAACGGAATAACACCCGACATCATAATTAATCCCCACGCCATTCCATCCCGTATGACAATTGGTCATTTAATGGAATGTTTGCAAAGCAAAGCTTCGGCGTTCTTTGGCACATTTGGAGATGGTACGCCGTTCAATAAGGCGGTGACCGTCGAAAGCATTGCTAGCCTTTTAAAGACATACAACTATCACCACCACGGAAACGAAGTTATGTATAACGGATATACCGGACGAAAAATGGAAGTCCAAATTTTTATGGGACCTACTTATTATCAGCGGCTAAAACATATGGTCGAAGATAAAATTTACTCGCGGGCACGCGGTCCGCTCCAAACTTTGGCGAGACTGTTATGGATGGAAAACGCTCTCCAGTCAGGATGGCAACGTGGTTCCTTTTGAAGTCGCGAAATAAATAAAACGACTTGATCGACGATTATGGATTTAGTTTATTTTTCCACTACTAGCCATAAACACTATCATTTCAACGTAAGTGATCGAACTGTGAACCACGCCTTCTATCACCTGAGGTGAATAATATTTATTATTCACTAGTAGTTAATAATGAACATAAATGCGTAGTCCGGAAACTTCGGGCCATTTTGAAAGAAAATTTATGTGTAAAACGAATTAGCATAACCAAGAAATTCTATCAATAGTGTTTAAATAATTAAAATCGGTCTATAAATAAGATTAATTTGATATTTAAAATGTTGATTAAATTGGAATTTTGTGACGTTTAGCAATTAGGCGAAATGAGAATTATGAACACAGATTATGACTTATATGACAGCTGAAACTAGAAACTTTATAAATCGATTATTAATAATTATTACAATCAATTATCGTTACAAATAGTACATTTTTCGACAAAATAGTTTTCGTCAACATCTATTTACTTGCATTCCACGTTCACTAGTTTTTATTCGATATAGAATTTTTTTGTTTGGTAAGTGTTTTTGTTACATTAATATTATTAAAAATCTGTATATTTTCAATTGTAGGATAACTGGATTGTGAAGATATTAAAGAAATTAGTGGTCGAAACAGAATCATGAAAAAATTTATGCGCTTCGATGTGCAAATTTATTCTATCGTTAGAAGTAGTCGTTCGCAAACTTGTATAACCTTTACTCCATTAGAAAATTTACAATCTCCGTGCTATTGTAACTACAGTTTAAAACACTTCAAAACGCTCAAAATTTCTTATTTGATTAATTGATGTTGATTGGCTTTGGACCATACGAGCTATGCTCGTTTTAACCGGGGTGAGTCAGCTATATAGCCCTCGGCTACCGTAGATGACTTCCAACCCCCATGTTGTTTCAACTGCAGGATATTTCCACCGCTAGCAGCTAATATTGTGGCTGAAGTTCTTCGGAAGCTATGACCCGTGTAAGACGCAGGGTTTTGCAAATTTAAATACATTGCAATTTTGTTTGGTACTTGCCCTATTGTATTATGACCAATATTTTGCTTTGTAGCTTTTCCATTGCGTATACTAATAAATAATTTTTGCATGTCGGAAGTTGGTCTAATTTTTAAATATGTTTTACAATTTTCATCCAAAGGGTTCCATAACAACAAATTTTCTAGATGAACCATTTTACTATTACGAATGTTTATAATAAACATATCATCTTTTATGATAACATCAGAAAGAAGCAAATTGCAAAGCTCATCGCATCTGACTGAAAACGGAAGACTTCTTAGCACGGTAATTCACATTTTGGCGTTTTAAGGGAGATATACACCTAGAAGCCGGAAAAAAGGTAATTTTGTGAATTTTTCTAGAAAAACTATTTGAAATTTTGGATTTTGAGTTTAACTATCTATAAGTATACACATTCAGGAATATTTATAATTTTTTTATTTAAAATATCAAAAATAAACAAGGATATTGAACGATCCTTGGAGCATCGTAAAAAATTTGCGTTAACGGTAACCACTGGCGTTTCTTCAAAAATCATCTGAGAAAAACAAAACAAAAATTATTAAATTAGATACTATAATCTAGTACTTGTCATAGCCGATTTTGAAAATATTGATTTATGACAAAATAGGAGACGTTTGAACATAAAAAGTCATTTTAGACCAAGAATTTGTAATTATTTTGCCTATAAAGCAAAAAGTAAGTGACGGAAAGAAAAAATCCTATGACAAGTACTAGATAATGGTGTGTAGAATAACCACAAAAAAATTCAATGCAATCGGTTCATTGGTTTTCTTGCAATTTTGGGTACCGATTTGAAAACGTAGTTTTGAGTAAAACGCGTTTGAAAATTTGAGAATGAATAAATCATGAAATTTGTTAATTTACATGGAATTCTTGATACCAGGCTCATAGTGTAAATCTTCTACGGTCGACGGAATGTTCATAACTTCTAAATTTTGTTGTCGATGACCTATTCGACCTTCTTTCGTCTGTTCTTGCGCTTGCAGCTTGGCTTTTGCTAAGCGAGTTTCGTCTTCTTGGGCAGCGTACAAATGCGCTCCCGATCCGACCGATATTCCTAACACGTTTATGACTTCCGACAATGAGGTCACACCATTGATGAATGTGCATGTTGCAAGAAATACTGCAATGTTAACAATTTTCGCCTCCTTGTTCATCGTTTTTGGAGCTATCTTCCAAATAAGTTGGTCTTCGAGACAGAAATGATTTTAAGAGTTGCTGTCTGTTGAGCCGTAATGGTAGAATGTTCCCCATATAGTTTTTTCATGTCATCCTTGGAATTACAGTTTCTGCGAATAACTAAGCCATAGTAAACGCTCAGTTTATCTATAAACTTTGCCGTCAGTTTGTTTTGCCGCCGGATTCCAGGCTTATTTATCGAAATGTTGACTTGGCGTTTTTACCAGATATTCTTGAGACCTCAAGCTTCAAGAAAATGTAAAAAACAAAAATCGAATTTTTTCACCATGCTAGGTGTATATCTCCCCTTAAGAACGCAACTAATTTGAAAAACTTTGAAATGTCTATGTTGTCCTTTAAAGAAAGAGTTGATTTTAACATAGAATAATGTGCCCATAAAGTGGAAGCTTTTTTATCATTGGCATAACTTTGGAAATATGCTAACAGTACATTTTCAGATATTATAACCACACTTCGCGCACTGCACCAATTTTTAAATGTTACATAAGCTTTCATATAAAGAGTCTTGGATTTTTCCGGCAGTAGCTTGTCTGCCACTGATTCAGCAATCTCTCTCATTTCGGGTGGTGTACAACTTTCACTCATTTTAAAACACTCGCAAAAACTTATAAATATCAAAATATTTAATGTAACCTTTATGTCAAAATTAATTAAACATTTTCAAGCAAGTGTCAACATCAAAACAAAAAACTATCATTTGTTTTATAATTTGAAATAAATAATTAAAACGATTTACTTTATTCATTAACAATTATTATTATAAGAGTAAACAATCCTAGTAGTGGAAAAAATTGTATATAAACCACGGTAGTGAAGCGTGTTATAACCGCGCGTTTTAAATCCGCGGTGCTACGCACCTTGGGATTTAATCTGGCGCTAGGGTTATAACACTATGCTTCACTACCTTGGTGTATAATATACTATTATATTACACCTACACTTATTATAACTTATCTTAAAACACAAATTGCTAACGCACCAACGCAGCTTCAAACTTGAAATTGGACTGACTCTTTTACGAAAAGAAGGCTTTATATATATTGGGTGGCCAAAATACATTCCTGCAGCAAAAGAGAAATTTTATTTATACAAAGGAAATTATGAGAAAGTGACTACTTTCAGCTGCGATTCTGGACCTAACCCTTAAAAGAGAAACTATTGCTATAAAGCTGCGGGAGATTTACAATCGCCCGAAGAACATATTAGGTACTACACATTGTACTTCTTAAAATATGTTAGTTACGCTAAACTATAAAAAGGGTATTATTCTTGAGATAATACAAGAGAACATATTGAAGTGTATTATAAAACTTAAATCTATGTTAGTTACGCTAAACTATTAAAGAGAGAAAATTTAATATTCTTGGAAGAATATAACACCTCCCAAGGGTAGAATCCAATGTCCCATTGGATTTATAATTCCGTTTTCCAACCAGCAGGAATTGTGTGAGGAGATGTGCTTCTTTGTTGACGACTAGGTACTTTGGTTTGTCGCCGTGATTGTTGAGCTACTGGAACGTTGCTACCAATAGCTTCATCCTCGGAACCTGAAACAGAATGATCGCGAATCGCTGACATCCTTATGTTGGTTCGCCCTTCTTGTCTTGATCCGACATGATTATTAATGGTTAACGAAGAAAAACATGTTTTGCTGCATTTATGTTTTCCAATTAATTTCCAAATAAGCGAGATGAGATTACAATTGCAACAATATTGGCAAATACATAGCGACCCTAAAAAGGCTACTAATATGGTCACAAAGGTGTACCATGGATAATGTTTTTGTAGATGTTTATGGAGCATAAGCGTGTCGAGATCTTCATTTAATTCCTTTAAGTTTCGCTTTGCGTGCCACAGATCATCCAAATGGAAAGGGATTTGCTCGATCGTATCGAAGTGTAGGGTTTCTACGTGTTTCCTTTCTTCTTGACAACACTTTTCAAATATTGGCGTTTGAGGTATAAACAATGACATGTTTGAAGTTTCCTCGTTGAATGCTGTTAATTGAAGAGAACCGATGAAAGCTTGACATTTTGGTTCCAATGTTAAAATAAACGTATTGCTAACCATTTGATTGGATTGCGATGTAGGACAAATTATGTCAATGTTATTACTAATTGCAGAAGTGATGATCCAGCGGTTATCATTTACCTGACTCCATGTCAACACTTTACCCGTAACGATCGTAATGTGACAATTAGAAGGCAGATTCATGTAAGTCTTCTTATAAAGTTTGACCTCGCAAGGTTCGGAATCACCTTGTATCTGGGCTTGTTGACTGGTGCAAAGGTACTTAAGATTTTGGATTTTCTTGCATCCTTGAATGTTTTTTAATGTAATATACCTACGCCTATCCTCAGTTATTAGGATAAAGGAATAGGTAGGTTGGACTATGGCAAATTCGTTAAATTTGTTGGGATTAGCAAGAGGTAAGGGTAAAATTTTGTACAAATTATAGGAATATAAATCCGCAAGAGGGTTTTAATTATAAAACTAAAAGGTTATCGTGATAGTACACGTCTAAATTTGATAATTCCAGAAGTACGTGACCGTTACGTACATCTAGGAAGTGGGAAATGTTTTCCGGTGGTAAATGATTTTGAATTTTGTGCAATTCGCGAATAAATTGCGATGGACCTAAAATTGAAGGTGATAATATGTTTTGTTTTGCAAAAAGAATGCTACTGCCTAATATTTCTAATTGGTTATCTAATGTTTCAGTTATGAAATTCAATTGTAGTACAGTATCGTGAACTAAGTTGACTTTTGAAAGCTCATTTGCGGTGGTCGAAAAGTCGTACGCGAGCTCATTTAATTTATGAATGTTTTCGTTAATTTTTAATGTGTAATTTTGCATGTTCCTAAGAGTGAGATTAAAATTTGAAATAGTTGAACTAACAATTTGAATTTGTTCTTTTATTAAGCTTTCGATTTTGAATTGATCATTTTGTGAATCTTTGATGGCTTGATTGTAATATTCCGCATCTTTGGCGTCTGGTGATCCAGCAATAAATTTCCAGATCGTGCCAAGAAAATCAATTGATCGTTTAAACCTCTGCTGTTGGTTCAGATTCGTAGGCTGATGATTAAGGATTTCTGAAATCTCTTGATAGCGTTGTTCTATCAAGGGGAGTTTATATTCATATTGTTTTATTGAAAAGTTGCATGATTCTATTTGTTTTTCGACATGAGGAATGAGGCAAATTTGATTTAAGATATTTCTTAGATTTTTAAAAGAATTGATTGATGCATGTGTAATTGCTCGTTGGCGAATTTCTTCGCAATTGCGCGCTTTTACGAAATCTTGAAAACATGAAGATTTGGATACAGCAAAAATAGGATTTTCCTTAAGAGTTTGACAGGGGATGCGAGAAGATGCATCAGCATTGGAGTTGATTTTTCCTGATTTGTATGAGATCTGTTGATCTAAAATTTTTGCAGTGTGAGGATTCACTTCCTGTTTGTGAACCTCTGGGTATCTGTAAGGTTTTGTTGCAATAGGGGCATTTAAATTAGTAGTAATTGAATGTTGAATAACATTGGTAAATGGAAGACTGTCACCTGGTAGGTGAAACAAATCTTCATCATCGCGAAAAAGTTTTAATAAGGAATTGCGTGTTTCGCAATTCAAATGTGTAGTGCGAGTACTTTCGTTGAGTATTTGAAGTCTGGTTTGTTCATTTTCTGGTATTGTAGATAAATGACAGACTTGGAAACTTTTGGAAGTTTCGATCGGTAAAAGAGATACTTCATTTATATTGTAAGTATAAGAAAATTCGGATGTGTTAGCAACCGTGGCAATACAGTGGCCATTAGGTTGAACATCGACTAATTGTTGAGGCAGAAATACGCCTGGTTCTGATATTAATTCAGGTAACAATCCTTCTTTCATTTCGGGATTTTTTACTTTGAATGGTATTACCATTTTTGTGCGCGCAGGGATCACAAATGAAACCTGATTATTATTATTATCGGATAATGGAATACTAACATTATGTATTCGCAAATATTTCATTTTGAAGATAGTAGCTTCGTTTTTAAATAGAAAATCTGAACCGACTATACCGTCATTGGGTATATTGGTTGCGTCGTTAATGACGTGAAATTTGAAATTCACGGTTTTATCGTGAATTTGAAGAGGCAAAATAATGGAGCCTAAAGTAAACATATTTGTGAGAGGGTTAATTCCTCTTAAATTAATTGTATCATCGTAATCAATGGTTGAATTACGATTCAATGATGAAATTTTAACTAGCGACACAGAAGCGCCCGTGTCCAATAAAAATGTAAAATGTTTGTTTTTATTATAAAAATCGACAGTTTTCAGAGTAACTGTTATATTGTTTGAATTAATGCGCAAGGTAGAGATGCTATAAAAAGTATTGTTATTGCCAGATTTGTCAATTAATTGTCCACGGCACTGGCGCTCGTCGTTGGACACAAAGTGTAAATTTTCTGATTGACTTGACTTTAGATTTGGATCATTACTCGTTTCATTTCTAGGGAATAATGATGGTTGATTATTACGTATAGTATATTTGCGTTAGATATAGATTTATCTAGACACCCAATGGGGTGGCCAAAATACATTCCTGCAGCAAAAGAGAAATTTTATTTATACAAAGGAAATTATGAGAAAGTGACTACTTTCAGCTGCGATTCTGGACCTAACCCTTAAAAGAGAAACTATTGCTATAAAGCTGCGGGAGATTTAAACGTACGTTTAATCCACCTAGTCGAACTATTAAAATATTTTAATTAAGGTAAAATGCCGAAAGGAACCCATTTAGCGCGGATCCTTTGCTACCCTGGAAAAAGGGGTAAATCCGGGCAATAAAGTTGATTCTTTGTGCAGCTGACTAGACGTAATATTAGTTTTAAACCTTGTCTGAGTGTGCGACAAACACCTGTACAGTAATTTTAGTCGCCAATGGACCTCAGCTTAAATATGCCGCCTAAGTACTAGCGTGGTACATTATTTTTATGGCTTAATCCTTTATGGTTCTTTCCTTACAAAGTGAGTTTTGCGGTCAGTTTCTAAGGAAAGAAACATGTTTAATTCTATTAGTTCAAGTGCTTCACACGCCCTCCTTGGTTGGTCAAAAATCTTCTGCAAAGAAAACCAAGGAGGAGCGAAATTTAACTTATGTGTGAAATACTTGGACCAAAGTTAGTTCAGTATAAGATTTCGTATCATACAACTCCAAGAGCTCATTATTACATGGAGTTCTTGTACAAGTTCGTTTTTGTTGTGCATGTAAATATTTTGTAAATACAATTACTTCAAAAAGATTACCGAATTTTCATCGCACAACTGGTCCTTCGATCCACACCAAAACAAACCTACGGTAGCCGTAACAAATCAACATTTTCCAGGCCCGTACAATGGCAATCTAAAATCTTATAAACCTTTAAAAAGCGTCCATAACTGTCTGTCTAAACTCAATTATTTTTTAATATTTTGAATTTTGCTAAACCATTCACGAGTCCGTCCGTCCGTCTATCCACATTATTAAACTAGGGGTCATACAACTACAGTTATAACTAAAGTTTATCCTCTGATCACGCTGATCTGTGATTCAAGTTCGGCGATTAGTTGGTTATTAAATTATCAACCAATCACTGAATTTGAACATCGAACTAGAGACAAGCTCAATAATGAGAGAGATAGAACTATACTATATCTCTCATTTAAGAATAATTTATCTAATAAATCGATTATACCGAACTTTATCTAAAGGTGAAGAAATCGGACATTAGTAAACAAGATTAACAAGATCGATTCGTTGATCCCTTGATTCTATTATCTGTTTATCCATTAATTGCATTATTTGTTTATCCGCTGATTCTATTATTCGTTGATTCTATTATCCGTGTATTAGTTAATCCTATTATCCGTTTATGGTTTTTAAAAGTTTATAAATTTTTACAAGCTAAAATAAATTTAAGTGAACATATTTTTAAATTGTTAAATTTTTCCCATTTACCCCCAAATTGATTAAAAAAATTGTTTCCATCAACCAATTTTAACCAAAATTTAATAAGCTCTAATTTCTACCACAAGAATACGAAATTTAACATTATCTGGTTTTGAAACTCCTGTTAGTTTTTAAAATATTAAATAAAGACTAATATTAAATAATAAAATTTAAATAAATAGAAAAGCAATAGTTTTCAGAAACGAATTTTAACTATAATTTAATCTGTACTAAATCTTAATATAACTATGCGAAATCCCAAATTTATTTTTAATGAGCACCGGGCAAAGCCGGGTATCCACTAGTATCAAAATAAACATAACAACAAAAATAAAGTTTATCCTTTAATCGTACAATTAGTTAGGTACCAATTCAAAAAATTTCTATATAAGATGTATCAATCATTAAAAATACAATACAAAATACATCAAAAACAAGTCGCAAAGCTTGATTAACGGAAAAAGAAAATGGACAATTTATTATCAGAATATTTGCACGAAATAGATTTTGATTTAGATTTTCCTGATTTCAAATTTAATGAGGATGACATTGATGCTATCCTTGATATTGAGGGTGCAATCGATATGGCAGACTTATATAACATGGAAGTAGAAAATGAAAATATTTCTTCGCCGTCCAATGAATATCTTTGTAAAACTTGCAATGAGAGTTTCGAAGCAATTATGAACTACATAAAACATCTTCAGACTCACGACGAAAAGCACCTTTATAACTGCCACTTATGTGATTTTGGCAAGATTAAGACGCTGTCAAAGATTAAAGCCCATTTGATGGACAGTCACAATATAAACAAGAGCGAACTTACTCTTAGCAAAACATCCAAAAAAGTTAAACGTGTGGCGAAAAAAACCGAAGGAAAAAAAACCAGATCACCAATTTCTTTGTGCGAAATTTGTTCCGAAGTATTTGATAACGAAAATTTGTTAAATGAGCATTTAAAGTCGCATCCGTACCAACATACGTGTGAAATCTGTAGTAAAAAACTGAAGCTTACAATTGATTTTATAGAACATCGTATGCAACATAGCACAGACAAACTGTACAGGTGCATCCTATGCACGTATAATAACAGATTAATTTGTAAAATCAGAAGTCACTTGCAGTCTAAACATCCGAATTTTAGAAAGTACAAATGCCAGATTTGCGAAGAGAGGTTTTACGTTTTAACGCAATTTGTGGAACATGGTTTCTTGCACCAAGGAGTAAAGCCTTTTGAATGTAAAATATGCAGCAAAACTTTTATGTATTCCAGATATATGAATTCCCATATAAAACAAGAACATGTAATAGGAAACTTTGAGTGTCAGTGTTGTCAAGAAACATTCCAAACCAAAAGTGAACGTGCCCGTCATCTAAAACAACGTAGAAGAAAAACATATCAGTGCGATGAGTGTGGTAAAGTATTAAGTGGATTGGATAAATTGAAAATCCATTCTCGAATTCATACTGGGGATAAACCGTACAACTGCAGCTTTTGTGAAAAATGTTTTTCCAGTTCTACTCGTCTCAAAGAACACGAAAACATTCACAAGGGGATAAAGCCCTCCCAGTGCAATATCTGCGAAAAACGATTTTCTCAACCCACAACTCTGGCAAATCATATACGCCTAATACACACAAACGAGAAGCCATTTGAATGCTTACACTGTGGTAAACGATTTGTAGCCAGAAATTATTTGAAATATCACATAAAGAAGTGCACCAAAGAAAAACTCCCAGTAAAAAAGTCTCAAAGAAAATCTAAAAAAGGATCAAAAGGAACCGACACTGTCGACATTATAGCCCCAACGAAGGAAATATCGCACAAGAAACGGATTTAATTACAGGATTACAAAGTGTTGCACAGCACATACTAGGAAATAGTTTTTCCCAAGAAATTGCTGTGGAAGAGCAAAACGATGTTTCACAAATTGTACTGCAGCCCCCCAGGAATGACACTGAAAATCAGATTTTCAATTATCAGATTACTCGGCAATAGAAAGATTTCTTTCTGAAAACCAAATATCCAATGATTACAGTTTTCCAAATTCAAATATCGACATTATAGCTCCCAACGAAGGAAATATCGCACAAGAAATGGATTTAATTACAGAATTACAAAATGTTGCACAACACATAGGAAATAGTTTTTCGCAAGAAATTGCTGTGGAAGAGCAAAACGATGTTTCACAAATTGTACTGCAGCCCCCCAGGAATGACACTGAAAATCAGTTTTTCCATTATCAGATTACTCGGCAATAGAAAGATTTCTTTCTGAAAACCAAATATCCAATGATTACAGTTTTCCAAATCGAACTGGCCAAGATGTGGGTTATTACCATCCGCATTATATAAATTTAACGAAACCGATAATCCACATAATATTTATAATGGTGAACCCTATATTCCCCCTCAAAATAATAGTTATTATAATTACGAATTTTAAATTTTGCCTAACCGTTTCTAAAGTGGTGGCAATACAACAATTATTATTACCAATAAAATAAATTTTAAAAACCTAAACGATAAAGTTTTTATGTTAGCAATAATTAAAAACAATTTTATTATTTTTTAAAACTTAATTATACTATGTGTAATTATACAAAACTTGATTTCGAGGACGTCAAATTAAGATCAACAAAGCTGATCACGTAACACAAAAATACATTTCCGATCTCACAGTTTCGAAGCTCGAGAATTCTACCGCAGGCAGTTTCTTTGAATAATTACCCCAAAGTAACGTAACTAACATTGCTTTCAGGGGATCAAAACCATTCCTTTGGTAAATTCATGACATATGAACATCTTCAAAGAATACCCAGAAATCGAATATTACCAGAGGAAGAAATTTCGAGCCCACAACAAAATAACTTCAAGTTGATGTAAAATTCACCTAACTCCAACCGCACCGCTGAGAACCGAATTGTACAAATCAAGTTATACTTTTTATAAGAAATTTTAGTAAAAGAGAAGTGTTTCTCTTGGAATTGACCTGTGTTTTGTGTTCATGTGTTTTGACCCACTCCACATACTCAGATGTATCTTGTTTCTTGTCCCAAAACTCACACAATATCAGCAGAAGACCAAATGCGTTACAATTGTCAAGTTCTAAACAAACATCCACGGTGATTAACCAATAATATAGTGGATGACGATGCTTTCATATCGGCAAAGTGCAGACAGAAAAAGCTTCTAGCAGTTGCCATAGGTGATAATGTTAAAATAAGCCTGGACGGACTGGTGCACCTAAAAAGTTTGGATTTTTCTATCAAGTTTCTAATAATACAACATGTAAAATGATAACCGAATACTTGGCATCTAGTACCTAGCAACTTATCCTATGCTATATTGGTTTGAGGTCATTCTGTCCATGCTGCAGAAGTGGTTGCCCTGCGGAAAAGGTAGGCCAAATAATTACTGGCTTGGGTTATCGCGATGATTGTTGGAATCAGTTTACCCAACTAAATATAACGACAGTGCCATGCTTATATAATATCTTTCATTCACTGATGTACTATATGCACTACCGCTCAAGTAAAAAAAATTTAATTTTTTTCTCGTCAAAAAAACCACCTCTTCTGTTCATCTCTCCTCATGCTACTTGAGGAATTCTTTTAATTGGTTTTAACAAAACTGAATGCGAAATATTAGTACACTCGCTTTCCAAAATGTTTCATTGCAATAAAAATTATGTAACACAATGCTGCCTTTTCTAATGCCACGATAATCAAATCAGTCACCAATTACAAAGATCGACTTCTTCACGAAATGATTTGCATCAAGAGGAAAAAAATGCGATGAACAGAAAAACCGACATCGAAGGTTTAAGTAATGTCTACAGCCATCTACTCATCTAAGCTACAAATAACGTATTGGGGTTAAGTTTTTCCTATTTAATGAGTTCTTATGTAGGTTGTTCCTTAACCCGCGATTATCTTTCAAATTTTATGGATCAAGAAATCGTCTCAAATGACAATACGTTATATTCGTTTCCATGTAATTGCACTATTATTATTAAATGTCTGATGACAGCAGTAACCATTGCTGAAAGCTTACAAATAATGTTTCGTTTTATTGTTCATTTAACCTTATAATTTTAAAAAATTTGAATTAATAAAAATTATGTATTTATCTCCAAATACCATCAGTGTTTTATAGTCGATGGATCAGAGACCTATTGCCCCGTTATTTAAATTTACATTTAGTTAAACAATTATGGTCCTTGTCTTCGTCTAAAAGAATTTTGGTCGAAGTACAATATGCTTCATGCAATTAAAAATATGGATGGCAAGAAGTCACAGTTTCTTGTATGAGCAGAATATGGAAAAACTAAGAAAACGATTACAAGAGAATACTACTTCGGCAATTGAAAATAAAATTGAGATTAAGCAAAAAAACAATCAGATAGTAGAGCTTGGGCAGCAACTGAATCTTAACGTTGACAATGAAGATATTAATCAACTCATTGAATACGATGTAGATGACTTTACAAATGAAGATTTATTGAATCTTGAAGCACAATGTATTGCAGAAGAAGAAATGCTACAAAAAAATGTCCTTGCATTATAATGATGATATATTTATAATAACAACGATGTTTTTAATCTCTAATGCAATGAAACTTGTTTACAAGAGCTACATTCAACATAAATTTTGTGGTTGGCACTTAAAAGGACATAAGTTACATAAAAATCCCATCTACTTATGACTTTTTAAGTGCCGACCACAAAATTGAAGTAATAATTATTATGAATAAAAATTTTGAAATTTAAAAAAACCTGTAAATTTTTTCGATAGGACCTATAGAAATTATAGAAAGCAATTTAAACAAACAGTAATACGTACTAATAAATTCAAGTTCAAATTAAGAGTTAAAATAGGATCAACAAAGCAGATTAAGGATTACAACAAATTTCAACCAAGATAAAAAAACATGATCAAGTTATTCAGTTCCTTATGCTATTACTAGAGGATCTACCATATTAACGTGTTACCATCGATCAAGAAAATTTAATACCAATTTTGGTAACCTGCTACCGTAGATACACCATGTGCAAACTATTTAATTTCTTGTAAATCTAAAAATTATTCCAAACAGCAGTGGCTCCTCTTATGTACTCTTCGATACCACGTAAGCTTAAGTTTTTCACTTCGATATACACTAATGATTTAAATTTTTCGTTATCTGGTGTTTGTTGATGAATGTATTTGTATTAATTTCAATCTCATCAAAAACTAACAGAATTACCATTCCACACAAGGTAAATAGAATACAGGGTATGATCTAATGGTGAACTAAAACTCGTCATGTACTGCGCATTCAAATATGGCCGTCGCTCTGAGACCCATATGAGAACTGTCAGATGATAAGCAATGTAAACATAATACAGTTTTAAGGAAATCAATTACAATTTGTTATATTTTATGCACTGATTTGAGTTTGTGTTGCTCCATTATCATTAGGTAAGAAAAATAGGAACTACATCTGTCTTAAATACTAACACTAACCTAAATAGACAATTCGTTGTTATAATAATATCTACTGCAGGTCTTTAAAAAACCAAAAAATAAAGAAGTAATTCGTAAGCAAAATAGTGTTAGTAACAAGTCAGATTGATTTTGAGTTATTTGTGAGTTTGGTGAATATTATTTCAAGAATGAGGTGTTCAGTGTTTGGTTGTAACAATAGCAATAAAGGTAAAATGCTACCGTAGGCATAATGTATCACTCGTTTCCTCAAGTTCCATCATTAATAAAGAAGTGGGTGCATTTATCTGGACGGAGTAATAAAATTAATCCTAAAACTGCGCGAATGTGTTCAATTCATTTTGTTGAAGAAGATTACCAAGTAGATAATCTTTTGGCATCTATTGATATTCATAAAAAATTAAATAAATTAAAAGATCAAGTGATACTAACACAATATTTGCCCCGGAAACAATTGGAAGTCGAAAATTTGGCGCGAACGAATAGTCTTAAAATTAGAAATGAAAATAAATTAACAAAAGAGTGGGTTTTTAATCATTATTTTTATTTATGTTAATGATAAATTTATTACAGAATTGAGCTGTCTTCAATCAATAATAATACCGATATTATTGAAACAAGTCGTGATATCGAGAGTGATATAGAAATAAATCCAACAATTAATATCTCTGATTACAAGATTTTAGAAGAAAATCATGGGTAAGTTTTTCATATTAAACATTTCAATTATTGAGTAGTAATAGATTTTTTTCCAGAAATGAGTCTTCGATCATTGTACTTATGAAAAATTATTTACAGCTCAATTTACAACAGTCCGCGCACGTTGAATGCGATGAAACAGTTAAAACTCTATTTTTCAGGTCTAGAATGTATTTTAGAATGAAAAAGCTTAATAAAGCACTTGCACTGAATATACATTCTAGAAAGAGAAAAATCGTGAAAACCGTTTCGTAAAATCTTTTTATTAATTATTATATATCCTAATTAGTTTTTAATATAATTTAATATAAATATGTATAATTTTTAATAAAATAAAATATTTCAATTCCAAACACCAAATTATTGATATAATTTTCCAAAATAATATTTGAATTGGTATTTGGCGGGTATTTGGGGTCTCACAGCGCCGGCCATCTTGGATTATTAAACGTCACTACATGCGCAAGATCATACCCTGTATTCTATTTACCTTGATCATACCCTGTATTCTATTTACCTTGATTCCCACAGGTCCTTGCCTAATTTACTTTGTTATTAAAACTATAATAATATTCATATTTCTCCATAACCACAAAAAACTCGAATTTTAACCGCAAAAAAAGGTGTTGCCAAAACTGTCAAGTAAAAATCTAATTAGTTGCGTTCAATACATCTATGTTGCAGTTGTTTTGAACAGTTTTGGAGCGGCAAATTACAAATTTTAAATTAGGAAACTTCTTGTACTACCTAATTTGATGTTGTATGCAGATTATAAACAGTTTTTGCCCTTCAATTAATTGATTGTTAATTAAATTCAATCATAATTTCTTTTAAGCTTTGAAAATTAAAATAAATAATAGTTAACGTATCTACCAATTTATTAAGTTAGAGTTCTGTGGTGTATCTTTAGATAAACATCCCAAAAATTTAGCTTGCACTTAACTAAAAATTTAATTAAATTGCTAACTTTAGAATATCTAAGCACAAATAGTGACTTAAAGATTTCATAAAAACGCTATCACCATTCAAAATTTATCAAATGATTAAAACTTTTTAAATTATCTTATTTGACAATTTTAGTATCAATATTTTAAAATTCGTGCGTAATTTTGAATTTAGTAAACTTAAGCTCCGTAAGTGGTAGCTCTGGAAGTAACTGTTCAGTAGTTTAGTTATGTTTTGTTAGTTGGACGCATTGAGCCACCATTCTTTTTAGTAGTGTAAAGTTGTTACTACAACATGGGTAAGTGTGTTTTCATAGTTTTCCACATTTTTCTCAATCATCCTAACGTTTTTCACTTAATTAATGTTTTTACGTTATTTATTGACGTTTAATTTTATTGCAACAGCAATAATTGTATGAGTTAATTCATTCCTATTTGATATTTGTGACCTAACCTTAGTGCGGTGTGATAATCGTGGCCCGTTATTTATTTTTGTTACAAAATTTTAGGTATTTCTCGGGATAATTGGCATAAAAGGCGAGCAACTGGCGGTAAAAGGAAGCCAATCCGTAAGAAGAGGAAGTTCGAGTTAGGTCGCCCCGCCGCTAACACTAAATTGGGTGCACGTCGTGTTCATCATGTGCGTACTCGTGGAGGTAATACAAAATACAGAGCCCTTCGTTTGGACACTGGCAATTTTTCGTGGGCTTCCGAAGGCACAGCTCGTAAGACACGTATCATCGATGTCGTTTACAATGCCAGCAACAATGAATTAGTTCGTACTAAGACTTTGGTTAAGAACGCCATCGTTGTGATTGATGCTACTCCATTCAGACAGTGGTACGAAAGTAATTACATTTTACCTTTGGGACGCAAGAAGAATGCTAAATTGGTGAGTAGTTCTCTTATTTGGTATCATTGCTAAGATTAAGTGATGTTTTATGCGTGTCATATGAAATTTTAATGATTTCAATTTTTGTGCAGTTCCTGATAAATTCTTTTGTTTATATGCTTTTCCATTTTTATTCATTTTTAACGTGTTATTGTTTTACAGACTGAAACAGAAGATGCTGTTTTAAACAAAAAGCTGAGCAAAAAAGCTACTAAGAAGTACGAAACCAGGCAGAAGTTTGGTAAAGTAGAAGCTGCCCTTGAAGAGCAGTTCCAAACAGGACGTTTACTTGGTGAGATTTCTTTTTTACTGTTTGAATTTTCTAATTTAGTTTTACGTGATGTCAAATTTAAAGCGAGGCCATACTCATGGTTTGTTTGTTTTGAATAATTCCTTTGGTCGTATGATAAGCTTGTCATAGTTACTCTGATTATTTTAACTTGAAAAACTATCTACTTATGTGGAGGATTATTTTTACAATTAATTCTTTTGCAGCATGTTTGGCTTCCCGGCCCGGTCAATGTGGTCGTGCTGACGGTTATGTTCTGGAAGGAAAAGAACTGGAATTTTACGTTCGTAAAATTAAATCTAAGAAAGCTAAATAAATGTAACCGCTACGTTGTAAAATAAAATTTTTGACCTAATTTTAGTTTATTATCTTTTGGGTATCTGTTTAGGTGTAGCTAGGAGGGGTACTGATGCAGGGTTCCCACTTGTATGGAAATCCTGGAAAAGTCATGGAATTTAAAACTTGTCAGGAAAGTCAGGAATTTTAAATTTTAGCACCAATGTCGGGAAAACAAAATTTTGTTAAAGAAATATTTTAATTTCTGTTTCTCAGATCAATCAATGAAAATTTTTCTTCTAGTAGTTAAAAGTTTTCTTTAGATTAGTACGATGCCAAATTTTTGAATTTCTTATTTATGCTTGTTGAATAAAATTTGAAAATGTTCAAATTGTTTTCCGTTTACTGTACTACGATTCTAAAATGTCAGGGAAAATTAAAATTTTTGTCAGGGAAAACCTGAAAAAGTCAGGGAATTTGCTTTGAAAATTTAGTGGGAACCCTGTGATGGTTTTGCAGACGTTAATTAATTGTTTTAGGTTTTAATAATTGTGAAGATCTCCCATGCCAACCTGTCAGTTTTGCAAATAGAATGGTAAGTTTGTCACCTTAATTTATTTAATTAATGTTGAAATTGTTACTTTCATGATGTTGAATTTAAAGCGAGATCATTTTTACAGGTTTGTTCGTTTTGAACATTCTTTTGGTCACATGATTAGCTTGTCATAGTTACTCTGATTATCATATTTTGCTTGGAAATTTATCTGTTGGTGTTTATAAATCATTGTTTAAAAGTTAAATTTTATTTTCAGAGCATTGACCTTGCGGATATCCAAAGCTTTCTTTTTCATTTTCTTAAAAGAAAATTTGGCCTGGACTTGGGCTACCCAAGAATAACTATTGTTTTACCTGAACCAAGTCGGAAGGACTTGTTAGTTTTTATCAGGTCAAAATCAGGGAATTTGATTTGGAAAATTTAATAACATGGAAAGTTTGTAAAAGAATTTTATTGCGTTTAAATAAAGGTTATACATTTATTTGAATTTTTATTGTTTTTATTTGACTTGTAAAAAAATTAATGTGGCAAATTGCCATGTGAAATGACTTAACAATTCATATTGTTTTTGAATTTCAAAACCAAATTTAGGATTTCGCATACTTATACCTAGATTTAGTACTGATTAAAATTAGTTTTGTATTAATTAGTTATGTCGTATTTAATGTTGATCTTTATTTAATATTTTAAAAACCAACAAGAGTTTCAAAACCAAATTTGATATTTTGAGTTGTCAACGTAGGAGTTGGAGCTAATTAAATTTGGTTGATGGAAACGACTTTTTTTAATCCATTTATTTAATATTAGTTTTTACAA
This sequence comes from Lycocerus yunnanus, assembly GCA_036346125.1. Taxonomy (NCBI): domain Eukaryota; kingdom Metazoa; phylum Arthropoda; class Insecta; order Coleoptera; family Cantharidae; genus Lycocerus; species Lycocerus yunnanus. Next base: position 3,528,134 of record JARFIX010000050.1, read on the forward strand.
AATATTTGGAAAACTAATAAGAATTTTAAAATTAAATTTTGTATCTTTGTATTGGGACTTGGGTGATTAGATTTTGCACATCCGATTTTTTTTATATAAATTCGTTATTGTTCTTTTTCTTTGCTGATTTTTTGACTTTCCATCTGTTGACAATTACACCACTTGAAATAGGTCTCTTCTGAACATCGAATCACCAGACCAGTCAAAAATGTCCATCTCGTTCACTTCCACCAGTTTGCAGGGTTCAACGCCCAAAAATTTCTGGAATTTAATAAAATATTAACTGAAAATAAAATTCTAGCATAAATTAAAAAGAGTCGTGCTCAATTAAAACATTAGGGTTCAAACAATGAAACCAATTTTATTAAAAAAATTCGACATGTGGGGGAGGCAATATGAACCTACCTCTATTTCAAATATTTTGTTTTTCCTCGTTTTAATTTGAAAATCATAGCTTATCTTGAAAAATTAGGGGCAATGTGCCTGTTAGCAGCCATGTATCGGTTCGCGGCCAGGAAGAATAAAAAGTTAAATAATAGTAAACTTTCCGTTTTATATATTAAGATGAACATATTAGGCCAGTCAGAAGTGAGTCGAAAAAAGGTGGTGTGGAAGCTTTTATTTTTTTAATTTGTATAAATAGATACAAGCATGTGAAAAACAAAAATGTTAACAAGAGCGACCTCGGGAGAACTTTTGGCAGCCAAAAAACTTCAAAATTTTAGGACTTTTTAGTTTTTTGCATATAACTCCTAAACCGTGGATCCTAGCAAAAAATTGTGGTTTAACAAATTAAAGACCATTAAATTTTGCGTCGAATGAGCACCACAACTTAATAATTTCCTCAAGGTCAAAATATTCATTAAAATTTGGGAAAATTTATCTATCCAAACCGACGTGGGAATCAGACGGTTCGGTTGTACGTGTAACACTAAACGAATCGCGCTTGAGAAATCTAACTTGCAGTGCTCCCGTATACGTCGACATCACCAAAACGAAGAACCCGTAGAGCAACAATGTCCTATGCAGCTTTTATGTAAAATTCCAATTATGTTAAGATCAGAATATTGCCATTTGAATGGATTGGATGGGAAAGATTTTTCACGAGTGCTCTTTAGATCCGGGAGGTTACTTCATCGTCAATGGCTCTGAAAAAGTATTAATCGCGCAAGAACGATTAGCGAGTAATACGGTATTCGTCTTTGCGATGAAAGATGGAAAATATTCGCACAAATGCGAAATAAGGTCCAATATCGAAGACAGTTAACACCCTACGTCGACTTTGACCCTTTATTTAACGGCCCGTACAGGTGGTCGCTCTGCCGCCACCAAATCAAGACAACGCATCGTGGCAACATTGCCATACGTCAAAGAAGAAATTCCCATTATGATAGTTTTTCGTGCTTTGGGATTCGTGGCAGATCGCAATATACTGGAATTTATAACTCAAGATTTTCAAGACAACGAAATGATAGAGTTGATAAAACCGTCATTGGAAGAAGCGTTCGTAGTGCAAAACCAGAATTTGGCATTAAATTTTATTGGCAAAAGAGGAGCGAAGTCCGGCGAGACAGACGAAAGGCGCGTACAACATGCAAGAAACATCTTGCAGAAAGAACTGTTGCCTCATGTAGGAATTTCCGAATTCTGCGAAACTAAAAAAGCCTATTTCTTAGGATACCTGGTGCATAGGTTATTATCGGGAGCTTTAGGACGACGAGAATTAGATGATCGCGATCATTATGGAAACAAAAGATTAGATCTAGCCGGACCTTTAATGGCGTCCCTGTTTAAAGCTCAATTTATACATCATACCAGGCAGACGAAAATGCGCGCACAAAAGATTATCGACGACGGTAAAGATTTTAGCGTGAAAATGGTGATGAACAGCAAACTCATCACCGATAGTTTAATATATTCGTTAGCCACAGGAAATTGGGGAGATTAGAAAAGTGCTCATCAAGCGAAAACTGGAGTATCGCAAGTCTTGAATCGACTTACCTTTGCTGCCACTTTATCCCATTTGAGACGCGTGAATTCGCCGATTGGTCACGACGGAAAGTTAGCGGCACCGCGACAATTGCATAATACTATGGGGAACAATTTGTCCCGCAGAAACGCCCAAAGGCGAGGCGACCGGCCTCGTGAAAACATGGCTTTATGTCTAATATTTCGATTAGCACTCCGTCATCGCCAATTTTGGAACTTTTAGAAGAATTGTCCATGGAAACTTTGGAAGAAGTTTATCCATCCACAATTAAAAATGCCATAAAATTTTCGTTAACTGTTCTTGGGTAGAAATTAATCGAAATCCCGCCCCCTCGAATGTGCCTAACCTTGTCGCGGTGAGGGGGCTTGTGTATTTTAATGAAGCGGTGGGCGTGTACCTGTTAGGACTCGGGCCGGAGCCTTAAAACGCTCCTGGCTTGGTCTGTTTTGATACGCTGGGTTTGGCCGAGACTTAAAACCCTTTGTGCCTGACCTTGTGTCATTGAAGCGGGATGATGGCCACCGTGGAGAAATCAGACGAATCAGGCACCCACGTGTTTGTGCCGTGCGTGGAGACCCGTACGGGAGGATGAAAGGATCCTGGTGGCTGAGCTGGCTTGGGAGCGGTTGTAGTTCTCCTGGGTCCGGCAACACTCCACTTTGGCCTCGATTTCTTTTTAAACGGGTGGCCTAGGCTAGTCCACCTGGGTCAATCGGCTGAGCTGACCCGTAAGAGGATCAGCAGGACGAGCTCTTTGGGAAGGTCGTGGTGTGTAAACACTGTGCCTTCCTGGAAACTATACCTCTCGAGTAGCCCTGGCGCTGATTATATCGCGTCCCCTTGTTGGACTCTGTGACGGGTGGGGAGCTCTGGGGGGTGAAAATAACTTTCTCCATATGGATAAAATAAATTTAAATTTAAACTTGAATAAACAAGCTGGTGTGCCCTCGGACACACAAGCAAAAAATACAACGGGAGTGCATCTTATGGATGCCCCAAACACTGGTGTGTTGGGTATGTCCTTAACGGATGTCCCATCTACCAACACAGAGGTGGGTATATCTCATGATGTCCCACCCACAAAAAGTACCAACATGGCTGTTTCTGCAGGTGCGGGCGCTTCCTCTGGAAATGCCCAGCACAGACCCGCCGCCGAGGGAAGCCCTAAAAAAGCATCGCCTCTGCGGAGCGGAGAAGAAAAGACGCAGAAAAGCCAAAGCACTGAGACGCAACACTGCAGAAGGTCTCAATTGCCAAACTGCGCACGAACGGGCAGGGCCGTCCAAACCGGAAGGTGCGGGGACCGCCTGGTGGCGCAAATCGTAACAAAAATGCGACGGCAGGGGGGAGGGATGGTAAAACGTCCTCCGCTCGAACCGACGCATCGAAAAAAAGGTTGAGGTCCCAGGACTCTATGCCTTCGCCTCTCAAGCAGAGGAAGAGGGTCGAGACGACTGGGTCAACAACAAAACCAGAGGGGTCGGAAGCAACAAGCTACAAGGAGGCAGCAACTAGCCACCTTAGAGTAGCAGTGATCGACCGCCAAAATCCTATGGGCAAACTTACAGAAGCCCAGAAGTCGTTAGTCGAAGAACAACTCGACATAGCTTTACGTAAGGCTGTCATGACAGCCTTACAAACGAAAACAGGTGCGCCAATTTTTGAGGGCTTCCGTTACTCGGGACAGATCCTACGGATCACCTGTGGTGACGAGAGGTCCCTAAATTGGCTAAAAGAAATAGTTGGACATATCCCTACCTTATGGGAAAATGCCAAATTAGAGGTAGTCCAGGTGAATAACCTGCCCAGGCTTGCTAAGGCCACCCTCTGGGTCCCGGGGAAACCTGAACCCACTGAGGAGGTTATAAAGTGGCTAACGGCACAAAACACCTGGACAAAGATCAACGAGTGGTGCGTCTTCTATGACACGGACAGAAGCGACCCTTTGGGGAAGCTTATTGTCTTTGGTGTCAATGAGCAAGACAAAGCCGCTCTTACCACCAGGAGGGAAGTTAAACTTCAAATTCTCCACCTTAAAAGTGAAGGTACAACGCGTCATCACTGACGACAATGTGCCAACACCAACTGTGAAGAGGTGGCTGCAGAGATGATGGACCTCTTGGACATCCAAGAGGACTCTCATAACACGGCCGAACTCTCAAAACAAAGCGAAGCTCTGTAAAAGGATGGTCTTATGGCTACCTTGGGAGAGTGGAGCTTCACAATTAACCTGCAGCATGGCCGGGCGGCTACGGCCACTCTATGCCGCCACCTGGCCATGTGCAGGACACAATAGCTCTTATTCAAGAGCCATATACAATAAAGGCTAGAATTTCTGGCCTTTCAACATTAAAAGGAACATCTTTACAGGTAATCTCTAATAAAACTAGAACATGTTTTAATAATTTTCAGGCCAATTCCTGCCGCAGTTTGGAGACTGCGATCTAACAGCTGTCAGACTAGGCTGCGACTTTGGGAATGGTCCAGAGGATGTTATCTTAGCATCCGTCTACCTTCAATTGACTCCCAGGATCTGCCACCCTCTCAGAGGATGATGGACCTGGTGAGCTATTGCGAACAAAAGAAAAGACATCTCATCATATCGTGTGACTCGAATTCCCATCATACTGCATGGGGAGCGAGGACTGCAACAGACGAGGTAAGTCACTATTTGAGTATTTAATGGGTACGAATTTAGAAATTATGAACAGAGGTGTCACACCAACTTTTATGTGTCACCAAATCGACACTCGGTAATTGATATTACACTAGCGTCGGTAAATATTTCAAATAAAATATATGAATGGCATGTGTCCGACGAACTGACAATGTCTGATCATAGATGGATTAACTTTAAAATTAAAGCCATAAAATGGAGCCCAGCGCTTCAGAAATCCCAGGAAGCTGGACAAGCGGATCTTCTTGGATCTGCTTCTAGTGCCTTGAAACTGATATGCTAGGAAATCTCCACAAAGATATCTTACAGACAACTGAGGAGATTGAGATGTACGCGGGTGCACTACAACAGTCCCTCATAACATCCTACGAATCCTCGTGTCCACTGCAGTCCGCTGGATCTGGCAAGCGTACCACCCTTGGTGGTGCTGCGAGCTAGATCGAATGAGGAAGGCGGTCACGAGGTTATGTAATAAGCAAAAGCCTCGAGAGTTGCATCGGACTGGAATGCATATAGTGCGACAGTCCGAGTACAAGAGGTTAATCCGCCAAAACAACGGAAATCTTGGAGGGACTTCTGCAGTGGGGTAGCGACCACCACGGATGCTGCCAAACTGAAGAAGGTTCTCCAGGACCCATACCAGCAGCCAGGCAGCGTTCTTCGCAGCGACGGTTCCTATACGGAGAGTCCAGAGGAGACTGCCGAAATACTGCTAAAACACACTTTCCCGATAGTAAAACTGTGACGGACTATGCGTGGACTGAGCATATGACTCGGCCACCGACCGAAGCAGATTGGGAAATTGCAAAAGATCGTAGACCCGATCAAAACTTCATGGGCGATCAAATCCTTCGCCCCTTTAAATCGCCGGGACCGGACGGTGTCTTTCCGGCCCTACTGCAGTGGGGACTGGAGGACCTGCTGGCCTCTGGTGAAGGTGTTTAGGGGGTGCATTGCGCACGGCTACACACCAAGGGAATGGCGTAAGGTAAGAATCGTCTTCATACCCAAGCCAGGTAAAGGGGACTACTCCCTGGCAAAATCCTTTAGGCCAATAAGTCTTACGTCTGTCTTCTTGAAGACGTTAGAAAGATTGTGCGATAGAGAAATTCGTGATGTAGCGCTTGTCAACACGCCGTTACATCCGAAGCAACACGCATATGTTCCAGGGAGATCTACGGGTCCGCACTTCATGAAGTGGTAGAACGTATAGAGATCGTTGCATTATAAAGAATGCACCCTAGGAGCATTTATCGACATAGAAGGAGCTTTCGATAAGGCTACCTTTGAAAGCATAAACGCCTCACTTCAGTCTCACCGAGTCCCTATTCCATCATACGATGGATCAACTCAATGTTGAGGGGAGAGTGGTTGAGTTCAATGTCGGAGGTGTGACAACAAAAGGCATTGTTACTAAGGGCTGCCCGCAGGGGAGTGCTTTCTCCCTTTCTGTGGGATCTAGTGGTAGACAGCCTCCTTCAACGCCTAAACGAAAGTGGATATTACACTATCGGATACGCAGATGACATTGTCATACTGCTAAACGGAAAGTTTGAGAACACTCTGTGCGAGGTGATGCAGAGTGCATTCAAAATCTTAGAGGAATGGTGTACGGCACATGCCCTCTCGGTCAACCCGGCCAAAACTGGGCTTGTCCTATTCACCAAAAACGGAAACTGCGAGGCATAAAATGCCAAACCTAATGGGAACCCGTCTTAAGCTGGCCTCTGAGGTTACGTACCTTGAGTGGTGCTTGACGCAAAGCTCAATTGGGGAAAACACATCAGCCATAAAACTGAAAAAGCGAGCATCGCCTACTGGCAGTGTCGAAGGGCTATGGGAAAGTCCTGGGGTTTTCCCGAGGATTGCCCTCTGGCTCTACACTGCCGTAGTTAGACCAATGCTATGTTATGGTGCCATCGTATGGTGGCCTAGAACCAAATTGGTAACAGCAACATCCTCCCTTTGCAGGCTTCAGAGATCGGTCTGTTTAGCGGTGACGGGTGTGATGAGAACGACCCCGACTGCGGCACTGGAGGCTCTGCTCTGCCTTCCTCCGCTGGACATCTATGTGGAGGAATGTGCGGTGCGGCTGCCCTCAGGATGCGAACGTGGGGTCTGTGGGCGCATAGGCAGCGAGCTGTCGGACACTTGAGGATCTTGGAGGACTGCGCAAAGAGGCTGCCTCTGTTGGACCTCAGTACCGACAGTATTTCTCCTAAATACTCATTCAATAGGAAATTCGAAATCCTGTTAAACACGGCAGAAGCCCCCGAGACAGACATATCACTGTACACGGATGGCTCTAAAAATAATGTTGGCACCGGCTCGGGCATCTTTTCCCCTGAACTGGAACTAAACATAAGTCTACCGCTAGGAAAGTATGCCTCGGTTTTCCAAGCAGAACTCATAGGCGTACTGCACTGCGCGGAACAAATCCTGGAAAGGAAACTCCGGCAGAAAAAGATACAGATATTGACCGACAGCAGAGCGGTTCTTATGACACTCAACCGTCATAGGATCACCTCAAATCTGGTGCTGAAATGCATACGGATGCTGAACGAAATATCGACAAACGAAAATGCCTTAACTCTTAGATGGGTCAAAGGGCATCAAGGCGACAAGGGAAACGAGAGAGCGGACGCGCTGGCGAGAACGGGTGCGGGCACACCACCGTGTGGACCCGAGCCCTTCGTAATGCCGGCAGTCGAATTCTTCAACGCTCTCTAACTGAAGAAACCCTTAAACTCCACACCAGCAGATGGAAAAATACCAAAGAATGCCGACAGGCAAGGGCAGCAATACGTGCGCCCTCGAGCAGACATTCAAATACTTTCTACAGCTATCAAGAGATAAGCTACGAATACTATCGGGAGCCCTGACGGAACACTGCAAACTAAATAAACAACTGCACACAATGGGGCTGGTAGAAAGCCCCACCTGTTGATGGTGTGCATTATCAGACGAAACTGCGGAGCATGTGCTGCACATGCCCGGCCTTAGCGTCAAAGAGGATCCATGTTGGGGACTTCTGGCCCACCATGGCCAGAATTTGTGGCACCCTTCGCTCTAAGATCCTCGAGTACATCCTCTATGTGGAATGGCTAGAGGTATAGGTGGGCGGAGGGTACTCTTGAAACCCGGAAATAGCATAATGGGCCCGGTTTTGTGGCCTGAGTGCGTGCGAAGCAATTTGCCCTCCACAAATAATCCAGATCCAGAATCGAAATCCCGATCGTATGATGTCGACTTTGAAGACGTTCCGAAGGTAATGGAACCTTATATCGCCAAATGTGTCCATGGTTCGAGACATTTCCAATAAGAAATTCGAATTCATTGTGACTGCGATCGAATCAGCAGACCATTGCTGATTGTAGGAAATAATGAATTGCTGATTAAGCAGCAAAACATTGATTTGATGAAGAACAGAAAGGACAGTAATTTCGGTTGGAAACAATTGGTCGATAATGGCGTGGTGGAATACACTTGGAAGGTGGACTCCAGGTAACACTGTAATTTGTAAATCACCTAAATACTTACCCTTCCTTTGGAAGTTTTGTATGAAAAGATGTTCAACGTAAAGCGTGATCTCGTCAAATAGATTTTCGTTTTTCGCGTTTTCAAATAGATTTAACGATTTAACCCTAAATTTGTGGTCCTGAAGCAATATTATCTGTTAAGTAATAAGTTGTAATCAAATCTGTAAATGGAAATATTTTTTTAAAAATTTCATTTACGTTTCTGCGTAATAATAAAAAATTAACATTGGAATTTTTCATGTTATTTTACAAACAGTAGAAATACTACCAATTGGTACAACACAATTGTTAATAAATAAAATTTATGTGGTCAAAACAAAATTTTATCTGCCTTGTCAATTCTATTCGTCTACCATATTTCTTTTTGTTACTGTTTCTATTTTTGACATTTGCAACTTCATAAAATTTGCTTCCAACGTTGCTACAGCAGTCAAAAATTTTAGCCTTCATTCGGCAGCAAGTTGAAAGTGAATTCACGTTTGTAAATATTATGTTTTCAAATTTAATACTATCAAATGTTATTATTATACATACATTATATTTCAAATATTATCAGAAATAAAATATAAATAAATAGCAATATTATAGTAATCTAGTAAATAACATCAAGTTTTTTATTGTTTTGCACAGTTCTGAAATCTTAATTTAATATACTGTTTTTAATTTATAAAACTTTAGTTAGATTTTCTGTACACATTCCTATGAGTACTTAAAATTCCCTCGTGGGTTGCTATGGTCATGGGCACGCCAATGTTGGTGTATACTCTGCACTGTTCGATTAAACTCTGAGAGAAAGATTACATTTTTTAAAAAGTTGTGTACTTGTATTTAGTTGCTGACTTTATAGTCTCGTCACCTGTTGGTTACATTTTTCCTTCTTGGAAGGAAGCCCCATCTTAAGACGCGATGCCACATTACTGGCAAACCTAAAACATACAGAAAAGCAGAAAAATAAGATTCATTCCTCCGGCGTTGGGTATGGTATTATATTGTTTTTCCAAACTTTGATCTACAGCTAACGTATGAGTTCAAACATATGCATCAAGTCCAGAAGTTCAGGAAATATTTCTAGTTGTCGCCCCGTCTTAGCAGCGACTACGAGCCGCCACTGAGTTTGGGTAATAAATCTTTATCTAATCTGAAAAGAGCCGATTACTCTTTGAATTATTAGACTGTTTATGTATTCTTATCATTTGCGAGAGTAAATTACTTTTAATTTTATTGAATATTCAAATAATTTCTAAGCAAAATTTGAATTTGCCTCCGAAGTTAGAAATTCAAAGCAGGTTGCGTTCAAGTGATTCTCCCATTATATAACATACGTAAAGGTGAAGGTCGACTTGTCATCCAAAAGATATTCGGTTTTATGTCGATATGCAAAACAAACATGATAATTAAGTATTCCTTTCGAAAACCGTCGTGGTTGCAAAGTTGAAAAGTACCGAAGATTTGTTGAATGTTGCCATCTGACAATGACAGACCGAGCAGCTGTCAAAATATAAACGGAGTTTGTGTACGTTCGCAAGTTTCCTTCGTTCAAATATCGATTTATTTTATAATGCATTCGTATGACGGAAAAATGTTGATGTACGTAACGGCGCTTCCGAATTCAAATAAATTTCATATCTAACTAATAATATGTAAACACATATTGTTGTTAATACATAACTTTTTAAATTGTGGTATGTAATAAAAATAACACAACGTTTTTTACAACTTTTTCACAATTTTTGATACAGTCTATTAAAATTTCAAAAAAAAACCTATCAAAATTGTCACACGTGTTGTGTTGTGCCATGTTATGTTAAAAACTGTGACTTAATTATTATGTTATATCAGTTGCCGGATGCGGAAAGCGATAATGTAAGTTGTCGATTTATTCAATTATTTCACTTTATGTGCACGTACCTATGCATTATTGGTTCGTAGATGTTTGCGAAAATTTTATTTTCATTGTTTACTCGCTAAACCATAACCAAGTTCGAAACGCCCTTTCGATTGTTTATTTTTTGTTTTTTTGCGCATTAACTATGTTCGATGGTTTTTCGTTCTTCCTTTGTTAATTACAAAAATTTTGGTTTTTTAGCGCCTCAATTGCTGTTAAAATAAGTGAAGTTTCAACAAGATTTCGTATTAATTATTTTATAAACAAATTAATTATTAAAAATCCAGCAGCTGTTGAGGTCAAGGTTACAGGGGGCGGGTCACTTGATATAGTCGGTTACTTTTGTTACTAGCTGTTTAAATATCTAATCACTTTGCTACATTAAATAAACAAACTCATAATTTATATATAGGACGTCTATCAATCTAATCTACACAGGAGCATTTTCTTTCGTTCGCACGTCACAATTGCGAGAAACCCAAATTAACAATCATTATTATAGTACATACTATGTTGTTTGTTTGTACCTATGTACGAGTAGGTACTTATGATTTTTGTATTATGTACATACCTACAGCTATAAATATTTTTGTTCATTTTATCCTTTTCTCGCCTTACAAATTACACAATGCACCCTTCACACAAATAACCCTTATCGCAATAATAAATTGGAATTGATTTTGAGTTGTTTGAAAATTTTATATTTCCATTCCTTGACATGGTTGTTATGATCAGGAATTTTATCTTTTAAATAATAATTTAAAGCAATTATTGAACGTAATATTCAAAAACCCCAAAACCGACTGGTGGATATTAATTAATTCATTATTCGGTTCGTTTCTGGAATTGCTGATTAGCATTAAGGAATTTGCCCTAATTTTCTTTTTTTAAATTCACAAATTTATCTATTGGCCATAAATTGAAACCACTTTCTAATTAACACGATTGCTATCGTTTTATTATTAATTTAATGCGAAACTGTTTCCAACAATTTGGCTAACTCTTGTACTATTGGGGGTTTGTATTACACACCCTCGTTGTGTCCATTGTCAGAAACTACTTACAAAATTATTCAAGTTCATATTTCGAATTGTAGATTATTTAGGAGTAGCAATAGTTGCAGTGTTATTATAAAACTCAAAAGTTCACTTGCAAGTAAAATAGATTATTTCTCCAATCTTTTATTTATACGAATAACAAATCAAAGAACCCACCTATCTTCGTTTTTAAATTATTGATGAAACTATTTTATTCCCAATTGAGTCATTTTCGTATCTGCGAATAAAAGAGAACTTGAAAAATTTATCGTAGTATTCATGAATCCTGAAGAGGGAAGACGTTCAAGGGGCAGATTTACCAGGTGAAGTGGTCAGGGGCGTAGCCAGAGTATTGGACAGATTCGGACTAGAAATATTATAATACCGGGCGTTTTCAATATTTATTATAGTCAAAAATTTATATTATAATTATTAACTAATCTGTCACGTTCGGACACGTGATGAGGGGAGAAAAGGATAATGATCCGAGAAAGATAACCTAATGGAGACCGCTCAAGACAAGAAACAGGGGAAGAGCGAGATGGTGAACGAGGATCCTGAACGAATAGATAACTGTGGAGAAAGATAGTGACAGAAACCAAAAGTATACAGAGCTGTAATGCTGTAATAGGAAAGTCGGTATTATGGGCTAACCATATTTAGGCCCAATTAGTCTTTTCATATTCACACTGTAAATCGCTTTAGTTTTGGAATTTATTTTCCTTGGCGAAATGTTTGTGATATGAATGAATGATGGAATAAAATAATCGGAAGATTATATCGAATGTTGCTGATGGGAGCATCAAAATTTACCTATACGCACGACGAAGCAATTTTGGCATTAGAGGAAGCGTAACAAATATGTACAAAGGATCGCTAACGTTCGTGATTAATTGCTAAATTTTAAAATTTATTATTACACAAAATTCTCACAAGCTTGTCATTTCAATTTTATAAATTTGTTAGTAAAAATAAAACAAATAGAAATCCACAACATCAATCAAGATTGACGCGCTGTAATTTATTAACAACGGAAACTCTGTCAATTTGCAAAATTAACCGACGAATTGTAGATCTATTGAAGAACTTGAACGAAATATGTAAAATAAGTTGCATAACTTTCTAATCAAATTTATTGTAACCAGATAATAATAATTAGTAAAAGCGTAGAGAATTCATAATTTTATTTCGACTGAAGGCGAATAAGGATCTTAATTTGGTGCTCTAAATTAAACCAAGGTGGTCGACTGTTCTGATTGCTTGTCAGAATGAAGTAGAAAAAACAACGGCACATCTGTTTTGGCATAAATAAAAAAATCCAAGTTTCAGTACTTGTGAGCTAATAGCTAATTATTTTTGACCGGAAAATTTATCCCTTGTACAACGAAGGCTCTTCATAAAATCTTCGAATCGAAATTTATCATAACCACCTGCAATTTGTTCACCTTTCAAGCGGCAGGAATTTTAATGTTGTCGACAGTTACATTTATGTCAATTGCCTGAAACCAAAAGAACATCGGAGAGATTTTGGAAACATTTTTTGCATTGCAGTTATTTATTTATCATCGTTAAAAGTGACGTATATAGATAAATTTTTAGCTTCAATATGTACCGGATATAACTCATTATTTAATATTTAGTAAAACTTAATTGTTATGGAGATAATTATTTTTCCAATGTACTGATGATGTCCATTATTTCTATAGCACATAGCCGAAGTCTTGACATTTTATTTTGTTTTTGCTTTAGTACATTCCCACATTTTATCGATTTGTTTCTCACTCTGTTTCAATAAAAACAATATACAAATAAATTTCAAGTTCAAGTTTTCCATTTCAAGAGATTTTAATTAAATTTTTTTTAATTTCATGAATTGCGTTGAAGACACCAGATTTTTTCCAAGATTGCACCTTTCTATACACAACTGATTTTCAATTTGTGCTATAGGAACTTTATCTTTTTGTGCACATTTTTTCACAAAAAGCAACATTTGAAAAGGAAATTGATTTTTCAAATAAACCTGTTCGTGACAGTCAAGTTGTTGAATTTGCTCAACCGAAATGGAAGTTTGTTAAAATTGTTGGGAATTTTTTGTAATAACCAGGAGCCTATACGCTCACTTTATAAAACCATTATATCGAATTTGGAAATTAGGCTTTATCTGATGATGACAGATACCATTTAAAAATTAATACATTGTCAAATATTATCTGATACTTAATAATATTATGATGAATTATTGGTTGCTGTTTTTATTTCATTTTAACCCACAAACCTCGATTGTTTAAATATTTAGATAATTATTGTGGAGTAGCTTTGAGTGCCCGAGGCGACGAAAGTATGGATTACGAATAAAAATTATTAATACTTTGAATTATTGTGCGCCATGGAAACTATCATCATCAGCTATAATAACAATTTTACAATGTGAGAAAATGATTATTCATAATAATATGTTTTGTTCTTACACTATCATACTATAGTGAAACCTGCATAAGATTCATAAACTGTCTAAATTGCAAAAACCAGAAAGGTTTTCTGAATTCGTACAATTTTACGTACATTTCAAATTTATGGTTCAGTTATTGTAACAAATTTGAATTTACGTGCGTGCGGCAACAAGATACTTTACGCCTTAGGTACACAACATACTATTTAAAACGCGCTTATTTTTGAATTTTTACTATAATTCAAGAGCAAATAAATAATAATACGTAGTGTTATGTTATCTTTAGAAGTGGAAAAAATTCTCTGTGATTCGATAAATTTTTCGTTCATATCTGATATAATCATAGCAGAAATCTTAAAAAAGCTGATTTACCATGTCACTTATTTATCCATATTAGAGTGTAAGGCGGGACCACTCGGCATCAAGATAATCAAAATAAAATTAGAAAACATGAAAAATCAAGGCAACTTCGTGCTAACCGTAATTTAAACTTTTTTAATCCAGTCTAGTCGCGAAATAGCGGCAAGGACCTTTTACTTTTTAAGGGTTGTTAACAACTATTTTAGATTCACAAAATTTACAATAAAAACATGAAAATTAATATTATATTAGCATAAAACAGAAAAAAAAATTATGTAAATTCGAGTTAATATTAAAACAAACGTGATTACAAAAATGGGTTCGAGATATGGGTACGAAAAATGATTTTATTTTTGGCGGCAGTTCAGATATCCGAACTTTGATTTTGACAATTTTTAAAGCTAGTTATGAAAGGTGAGGGTCTAATTAGCACATAAAAAATAAAATTTGCGGTCGATCCACAAATTTTGAAAAAACGGTTTTAAAAATTAATTTGGAATGCAATGGGCTCTTTTGAAACTGTAACCCCGCACTCAAAGATTAAAATTAATTTTGAACACTAAAAGTAATTTTAAGTAACTATTTTATTGCGAAAGGAGCGAAGCGTAAGGCTTCGTTACAATTGAAAAAAACTTCCCAGAGCACGATCCAACTCGAAACTTTGGATCCTTGACGCGATAGATACGAGGAGCGACTGGTACCTCCTTGGACTGTTGTGTGTAATAACCCAGGTACCACGCAGGGACTGGTAACAGAATGTATTAAATTATTATGAAATATTACGCAATAATAATTCTCTTTCGTGTGTTTCTTGTGGGAATTTGAACTTCAAATTTTAATTGTGGGCTTTATATAGAACCTATCAAATTCATCCTCACCTTAAAAGTCTTGTGAAAATGTCCCTTTCGTTTGGTGAAGTTATTTCTATAGGAAAACGTATATTTTCGAGTTTGCGAATATTGATTATAACCAAATTTTTTATTGTTTTTTTTTTAATTTTTATTTTTGAAAAAATTGATTTCTATGTTAACGTTGTGAGTAAAATGAGGTGCAAATATGATAATTTGGGGGTTAATTCATATCAAATTATTCAAAAGGATGTTGCTCAAGATTATTAATTTTTACCAGGCTTTCCTCTACCTTTGCGAGTTAAAAACCATGGTTTAAATTCTTTTCACACTCACAATTTTTTTTGGCGATCGTGTTTTGTTCAGATTTGTGCGTAGATCGTTTTAAGCAAAAATCGACCTTAGGGAAAACTTCCTTATTTATCGAGTTATTAAACTGATTCAAAAACCGAAATACTCAGAATAAGGTGGTCTATTTTTAAATATTTAAAGATCGTAATGAAAAAAATTACCAAAAATAAGAAATTCAAAAAACAGATTTTTGATACATCATATATTTTGATAGAAGAAACCAAACTCACCTTTGTAAAAGTTTCTTCTCAAAGGACTACTTGTTGTAGAAGTTTCAAGTCGGAGAAGCTATTCCTTTCTAGAAGGCTTTCCAAATATTGCAAAATCTACGTTTTTGCCAATTTTCAAAGCAATTTTAATTCTCAATTTTATTCAAGAAAAATCATAAATTCTAATCTTCCTATCCGGAAAAAATATTTAGTTTTATTGCCTCTCTCTCCTTTCCCAATTAAATAAATAAATTTTTCATCATCATTCTGCAAGCAAAAATCTTATAAAAGGCATACCTAAGGAGACTATAAATATGGTAATTGGGAGATCTGGGAGAAAGTCCCCCTAGCTATAAGCAAAGCAGATGAGTTTTCCACCCAGTGTAAGCAAATACTTTTAAAATCGAAAATAATTTTAAGCTTCTGATGAATATGAAATCTGTTTAGCAAAATAGACCTTTATTCAATAAGATAATTTAAGAATTCATAAGAATGGATTAGCTCACAACGGGGGGAGAGCTATTTATACTACCCTCACCCCGATTTTTCAGATCGTAATCTAACAGTATATTTTTATTAATAATCGTTTTTTATAATTTTCTACCTTTTGACCACATAAAATATTACAAAAATTACTTTTATGTAATACTACCATCATAGTGTAAATCAAAATAATTTAAAAATGCATACCGTTGGTCCTTAGGAGACCGGGGGGGGGGTATGGAGCTATAATAAGGCAGCAGTGTAAATTTTTCAAAATTGTGTACCAATTTAGATACCGAGGTTTAGGTAAATGTGAAAACTTTTTCAAGCAAAACTTGACTTTCTGTTTACTAACAGCTGGGGGTTAGACTATTAAATGTTTAAAAAATTATGTAGTAGTTTTTGGATACCGCTATATTCTTCTTCTTTTTTGAACTTCCTTTTAGATCTGTTGATCTGCTTATTTAACCCACAGTAACCTCCCGGGTCCGAAGATGTTACGTGAGCATTTTATTTCTTTTACATCTGAAGTAGCTTGCTAGGCTTCCGAAGCACGGAGACGGCATTGCAAAGTGAGCTCTACCTAGATTCGAACCGGTGCGCCTTACGTTAGCAGTTGATCACGCTAACAACCAGCCCAATGACCGACTCTAATGAGATATTACTTGGTGTAATTTGTACCGACCACCGACCTTTGACCTGTAATTTGTATTGTTTTTAAACATTTCTTTATTAATCATTTAATTTATAGGTTGGGTTTAAAGGTAATAAGTTTGTAAACATATCTGTTACAATTTGAGTGTAACTCACGTAATTACATTGTGTAAATAAACAATGTGTACAGTTACATTATGTAAATCATCAGGTAGTGGTGCACTGGAGGGTGTTCCACACCCCCCAGACCCCCCGGTCTTTAACATTGTTTTCCGAAGAAGTAATTATTATGTCACGTCACGATAGTAACGGCCTAGCTAATATACTGAAGTCTTGAATTCAATTCAGATAAAAATAAAATTAGCAGACCGGGGGGTCTGGGGGGTGTGGAACACCCTCCAGTGCACAAATATCTAAAGGCAGAACATTAAATATTTTAAAAATTATATAAAGTTTTAGAAACCGCTGTACTTTTCTTCAGACCCCCTTCCGGGAGTTACCATCATGGCAAATATAAGTATCATATCTCTAATGGCCAAAGTTCCGAAAACTGCTTTTACATAAAACCACATTTATCGTGCAAATAAAAATCATGTAAAGGTCATACCCAATCAGGCCATAGTTGCGGACACCGGAGGGGGCTTATGGGGTATGCAAGCAAAAAATAAAATCATTTAATAATTGAATAATAACTTAGGCACAACATAGGTTTTGGTGAACATGAAATCTCTTTTAGGCAAAAGATGGATTCTAATTACCAACTCCCCATTTCATACCCCCTCTCCCACAGACCCTCAATTATGTACATATGTCTTTCCCCTTAACAGAATATTTACATTTTCAACCCTTCAATGACATAAAGTTCCGAAAAATTGTTTCTATGCAAAACCACCATCATCGTACAAGTAAGAATTATTTAAAAACATACCGTAAGGAGATTATAGTTTAGGAGACCGGCGGTCTGCCCCCCAGCGATAAGCAAAGAATTTAAGTATTTTAAAACAGCATCATAATTTAGGTCCAAAGTATTTGGTGAATATGAAATCCCCTCATGGCTTAGAATAAAAAAGATAGTAGACTTCTCTGAATCCACAACGATGGGGGGGGGGGTGTATTTCATACTCCCCACAAGCCCCTGTTTTCGGCCCGTGATAAAACATTATATTTATTGTTTATAATTTCTAGTTTATGGCTGATAAATCATGAGATATTAATTTTTACCATTTAAGCAAAAATCATAAAATCTAATCTTTCTTTACGGACTCCCGCCTCAATAAGATATTTCAATTATTATAATCCAAAATTTGCTTTTATGTAAAATCACCATTACCGTGCAAGTTAAAAGCATTAATTTAAAAAAGCAAAGCCCTAGGAGAACATAGTTAAGGAGACCGGGGGTTCCCCCCAGCTATAAGAAAATAACAGTATGAATTTTTAAAATTATGTAATATCTCAAAAGGACCAAGCCAAAAATTATGGAAATTTTGTAGAATGCGCTTTTAAGTGATATTAGTCTACCATACAAATTTGATCCTGGATGTCTCAACTGATGGTTTTGGAGTTATAAAATCTTGAAATTGAGCTAAAATTCATGTACTTTTGTTCTAACCTACAAACAATAAAAACAAATCCTGAAAACCAAAAAAACTGTGTGGGAGAAAAATTGCAACCATGGTTTTTAGCCTACAAAGGTTGAGGAAAGGCCTGGTAAAAATTTTTCAAAAATTAAAAATTTTGATCCACAAATTTTATTTTTTTAAATTTGCTGATTTGATATAGATTAACCGACCCTTCGGCAATTCAACTCGATACGATTAAGAATGTTTTACAGGAGTTTCAGTGGCGGATGGAATATTGCCAAGAAGTGCGCGGTGGTCACTAGGAATATTTAATCTTTATTTTCTTCTTTATCTCATTTATGCTGAAATCTTCGATTAAATTTTTGTAACTTTGGAACTGATCGTCTGGAAAACTTTTTCTATCCAAATCTGTAAAGAAAAATAATGGTTACCATTTAAAAAATACGATGGAAACGTAATGTTTACTAAAATTTTCCGAGAAAATTATTCCGAATTTGTTCCAAACTTACGAGTTTGTTATAATGTTTAATTAAAAGCAGGGTACGTGACTCTTCAGAACCAAGAAACTTAATTTTTTAATTTGAAACGTCATTTCATTAGTTTGTTTTATTTTTACTCTAAAAAATTTAATAAAGCTAAAACAATTATTGTAAAATTATTGATAATAACGTGGTGCCATGCGCGCGGTGTACCATTGAACGGTGAACACGATTCCCGGTAAACAACTCTCGTTGAAAAAAATAAATAAAACGATAAGAAATTTTCTTTACATTGTATCGACACAGATTTAAAAAAAGAAAATTTTCCGGCGATAAACTATTTTTATAAATAAAAAAATTACTCGTTTCACTCATAATTTATTAGCCATAGCTCCGTCCAATTTATATGTCGATAGCGCTGACTGTATCTACCAAAAAAATTGTATTTCCGAGTCCTTGATTTTAAAATGTAAATCGTGAATCTCTTTGTTAATGTAATTTCATTATTCATGTCGACAATTGAATTGGTATTCTGGTTGCTTTTTGTATTAGAATTTGCGTAGTACTTAAATCACACATTTGAAATTTTTTTGTTTTACTTAAAAATTGTTTACATTGCGAGAGGCAAAATTTTTTTATTTAATTTAAAAAAATATTGCATTATCAATTATTGTGTTAATTAAAAAATTGGAAACGTAATTCTTGATAGAAACAATTCAGATTATCCACAAATCCGGTCATTATATACAATCATTATCGCAATTACCTAAGATCGTACTATTGACAAACAAAATTTTTACGAAAAAACGTCGAAAAAAATTTTCCATTTTGGATTCTTGGAATAATTTATAATTGATGTGAAATGTAATAAGTACTTACCGGACGAAAAATTGGTAATTATTTATTATTCGAGGACATTGCTTTTTCTCAAAATTTTATAATATACCTAATATTTACCGAACTTATTTATGCACCGATTGACTTGAAATGTTATTCACTATTGCGGTTTTTCAAGTTTTGATTCCGACTTGAACAGCAAATAAAATAAACAAATTGAAAAAATATCTGTTATCTATTTATGATCAATAAACATACTTACTAAAATTTTATTTTTATAACCTACTCTTTTTTAGAAGTATTCATAAAAATGTGCCCAGAAGTGCCATGGTTAAAAATTCCGTTACCTTATATGCCTACAACTTTGTTGTTTTTGTAAATAATTGCATAAAACTTATAGATCAAAGTATACTCGTTTAGGTAACAGAATATGTATACAAAAATGTTATTTTTGATTTTCAAATTTATGTTAAAATAATGGATTCCAACAAATTTTCATTTTCTTGTATATTTGTCCAATTATAACGGTTTTTGTCACATCAAGTTCTTTCCATAGCAGTTATTTATACCGGGTGTTCATTTTAAAACTTCCAGCAATTAATATCTCAAAAACCAAAAGTCAGATGAAAAAATGTTTCGAACGAAAGTTGTATGATAGCGAGGGGGACAGAATATGGCATAATTGTTTTCTTAATTTATTGACCTTTTCAAGGTCATTTGAAGGTCAACTTTGGTTTTTTAAATGGCACCTTAATTTTTTTTAGCAGATTCATATTTTGCATAAAAAAATAAACAACTTTGTAGGAAAATTTTTTATCCCACATTAGATTTTCGAGTAAGATGCGTTGAAACAAAATAAAAACATTATTATCAACTAACCATTGTTAATCAAAATTTAATATTTACATGTTTTAGAAGGCTATTTATTAGTATTAAACAGTAGAAAAATGTTTGTAAGCGAGTGTTTTCATAACAAGTTTTCAAAATGTTCCCCATTTACAGCTAAACAATGATACAGCCTTTGTTGAAACTCGTTTCTAACATTTTCAAAAGTTTCTTTCGTAATATTTTTGCAAGCCACTGTGATTCGAAATTTTAACTCTTCAATATTAGCTGGTATTGTATCATAAATTACAGATTTTAAATGTCCCCATAAAAAGAAATCAAGAGGAGTTAAGTCAGGGGACCTAGCTGGCCATTCTATCGGTCCTCGTCTGCCGATCCACTGCCCTGGAAATTTATCATCTAACCAGTTTCGAACAGGAATAGTATAGTGAGGAGGTGCGCCATCTTGTTGAAAATGCAAAACAGTTTCATCGAGCTCCAGGTGTCCTTCTTCGTCACTTTGACTTTCTAACGCATCAACTATTAAAGGATAGATTGTATCTTCAAGCATTTCTAGATATTTTTGACCTGTTAAATTTCCATCAATAAATAATGGTCCAATAATTGTATCACCAAGTATACCAGCCCACACGTTTACCTTCTGCGGCCACTGTGTATGTCCATCAGTAAACACATGAGGATTTTCATCACACCAATATCGACAGTTGTGTTTATTGACAAATCCATTTAAAAAAGGTTGACTCATCAGAAAAACAAGTCGATTTCAATAAATGTGGATGTGTAGTTAATAATTGAAGCATTTCTTCACTAAACTCCACTCGTCTGTCTGGATCATCCTCGGTCAAAGTTTGATGAATCTGCATTTTATATGGGTGAAATTTATGCAATTTTAGCGCCTTATGAACAGTGCCCACTGATAGACCACTAATAGCAGAAACTTCACGCACCGAACTATTAGGATTTGAAGCATAATGGCCTATAACTTCAATTTGAGCTAAGTCATCCAATATTCTAGTAGAATTCTTGCGTGTTTTATTTTGACGGATCCTGTTTCCCGAAATTTTGAAACAAGGTCTATAACATACCTATGAGAGACATTTCTACCAGGTTGTCTCGCGTTATAAGATTCTGCAGTTCTTGCAGCATTTTCATTTTGAGCTCCGTACAAGAAAATTAATTCGATTCTTTCTTCTACAGTATAAACCATTTTAATGATCTAATTGCGAACTTTTATCAGATCTAAAGCGAACGGGAAAAATAAAACTCACTGAAAATCACAAAACTAACAATAGTTGAAGAAACTAATGTCAATTTATTTGTTTTGACAGTGTTTTGTTTTCATTGTCCTAAAATTATTCAAGTTGAATAATAACAAAAGCAATAACAGCCTTCTAACTTTTAAAAAAATAAATTTCGATATAATCAGCTGCAGTTTATTAAAATGTTTTTATTTTGTTTCAACGCATCTTACTCGAAAATCCTAATGTGGGATAAAAAAAATTTTCCAACAAAAGTTGTTTATTTTTTCATGCAAAATATGAATCTGCTAAAAAAAATTAAGGTGCCATTTAAAAAACCAAAGTTGGCCTTCAAATGACCTTGAAAAGGTCAATAAATTAAGAAAAAAATTATGCCATATTCTGTCCCCCTCGCTATCATACAATTTTCGTTCGAAACATTTTTTCATCTGACTTTTGGTTTTTGAGATATTAATTGCTGGAAGTTTTAAAATGAACACCCGGTATAATCCAATAAATAAATTTTTATTAATTAATACTGTGATATAATTATACAATTATTACAATGATATAATTAGTGTATTGATTGAAAAATAAATCATGTAGATATAATTGTGTTGGTTTGTAATTTTCCATCTGCACTCATTTAAAAATGACGTTGTCTTTCTAGAACTTTTCCTTAAAAAAACACAATTTAAATTGACGGCGATAGAACATTCAGTTCCTCGTGCATCCTTAATTAAAACTTGGCGAATCTTATACATCCTTTTAAATTTTGTTTTAGAATTTCAATAACAAAGTTACTCTATTGTAAGCAGTGACTGTATTTTGTGGATAACAACCAACATAGGCGGGGCTCAGGTGCGGTTTTAATTATGTATATTATTTGCTACGATTGCGACTCTGATGGATAAAATGGAATAACGCGATTGAAGTTGAGATGCTCATCTTCAATATTGATATAGCAGTTTGGCTGTGTATGTGTTCGCATTGTTATAGTCGTCGAATGGTTTCTAACGTTTTAACAAACTTGTCAGAAAAGTAAAATGGAATGGCCAAACTTGCTTACGTCTGTCTATCCGTTCATGAACCCACTTCAACCTTTCAGTAAATATTTTTATTCTTGATGGGTTTTCGAGTTTTGTAACATTTTCCTTCCAAATTGAGATCAATATTTAGTGTATTAGGAGTTTGATGATTTGTTAAAATTCATGAATGCTATAATAACAATTTTAATTATTATTTCTGCGAAATATCAATATTAATATTTTCATTATAGAAACGCAGTCGGAATCAAGTGAATTAATCGACTTTTATATTATTAACCTCCCCACAGTGAAAACTATTTAGCTATTAGCAAAAAGGCTGATATAGGTAGTAATTATTATGAAAGTTTAGCATAAAGTTGCTTTTGATGTAAATATTTTCCTAATGATCTATTATAATAACAAAATTGCCATGTCAAAATGTTACATTATTAACTTTTGAATTGACAACTTTCTTAATTTATTTGCGCTTTTTCTCAAATAAGTTCACTCGGCTTTTTATTTTTTATACCATCATAATGTGAATGTAATGGAATAATATTGGTTAGCAATGGCATAATTCTTGTCATTTTTTACGTTTATTTGATTTTGATCTGCTGCCTAAGGAAAAATAATTTTTCTCTAAGGAAAATAAAAAGCACAAAAGTTGTTACAAATTGCGATTTTATTTATGAAAAAGCTTTTCCGTAAAATTTACTCTCGCATTTATTTCTTTTTCGTGCTCGAATTATTTTTTACTACGTTTTTAATTTAAATTTTAACTTGCTGCTTTGTCTTTTATTAAAATTTTAGGATTAAGAATTAATGCTGCTTTTCATTAATCATATTTAAATGACAGCCTTAAAATTTTTTTCATAAATTTAATTTTCCTAAATTTTTCCGCAATATTTCTTGTACCTATTGTGCATATGACACCAAAATAAATTAACTTGAGCTATGTTTTAGATGTTAACTGTACGACAACGAAAAGTGTATCTTTTTCTACACAGAATACTATTGATTTTTTCTTCAAAAATAAGTTTTTTTCTTTTATTGTTGAAACTCGAAAGTATGGAATTGCATTTCCTCGCAAGTTTGGATGGAGAGAGTTTTAAATCTTCGAAGTTTGTAAAAACTAGTTTTATTTTATACTACCTAAAAATGTGTTTTATAATAGAGAGACCTACGATTTATTTTGTAAATAAATAGCTTCGCTTCGATAATCAACTTTAGCTGCTAATCGATAAAACGGCGGTAGCCCTGAATAGACGGACTAATTTCGCACAAAAGAGATTTTGATTATCACAAGATGCTCTCGATAGTTGCAAGTACAATGAAAATTTTATTAACTGCTGCGACTCGTGCTAATCGAAATCGTAAAAATGCAATAAAAAATAAAGATCGGTAATATTTTATGCATTAGGCATGAAATCGTGGACTTGCATTATTTATTGTAAAATATTTATAAAAGTTTACATAATAGGCCATTGTTAACACATTTTTAAGACTAATGATAACGATTTTTGTTGATAGTTTGGTATTTTTGTTTTCTAATGTAGCTAGTTAGGTTTTCAAATTTTATTTTATAATAGTAAGAAAATTGATTACAATTTTGATAAAAACTTATTGTTAACCTGCACTGCAACCATTTCTTGTACAAAGTCTTACAATATTTTACTTTTCTTTTTTGCTACTAATTGTATAATTTAAATGGTTTATCCGTATATTTGCGTAAATAAATAAATAAATATATTAAATAGCAATTACTTTTGCTGTAATAGACTGTGGGGGGGGGGGGGGGTAGTTGGAATTCGGGATTTTTAATATTTTTGAAGTGGATTATGAAAGATAAGGGTCTAATTAGCCCATAAAAAAATAAAATTTGCGGTCGGTTCACACATTTTTGAGAAAAACGGCTTTAAAATTAATTTGGAAATGCAATTTTGTCATTGGCTCTTTTGAACTATAACCCCGTCCACCGAAATTAAAATAGGTTGTGAGGACAGTAAGGATACCAGAATCTCGTTTTTTACAAGGAATTATGAAGGATGAGGGTCTAATTAACTAATAAAAAAATTAAATTTGTGATCGACAACAAATTTCGGAAAAAATTCTCTTTTTGTACGAATCCGACTCTTGACGTAGTTGCGTTTATCAAAACCTACTTTCCTACTACCTACAAGCGGTTTTGATAACAGCTTTACTTACTAAAACATCCCTCAAGTAGCTCCAACTCGTACAAGTATGGATGTTGACGCGACAGATCTCAGGGAGCGACTGGTATCTCCTCACCACTAGTCGCCGTCAACCCATGCACAGCACACGTACCGTCAACAGAATGTTTCCATATTTGCTGTTTTATTACGCAATAATAATAAACTTACATGTGTTTCTTAAAATTGTAATTTTCAAAATTAAATTGTGGCCTTATTACAAGTCCGACAATTTTCATCCTCACCTTAAAGAGCTTGTATTTTTCTGTTCTTTCGTTTGGTCGAACCATTTTTATAGGGAAAAGTGTATTTTCGATTCCGGGAATTTGAACTCTACCCGATTGTGGGATCTGGTATTGGTTTAAAAACAAACCATAATAGGAATGTAATGAAATTTAAAATTTTATACTTTTATTCTAAAAGGTGTGTTATGTGGTGGTGGTAGAGTTGTTAGGGTGGGCTAGCACCACCATTGTATTTAGTGATGATAGTCGGTAGCTTATGGATAGGCCCCCCTCTCATCTTTCTTTATTTACCTGAAAATTTACTTATTTATCTAATTTACGAATTATATTTACCTAGAAATTTAAAAAAACAACTTTTGAAAAAGAACAGGTGCTTTTTTAACTAATTTCAAAAATTTTACCTTTAAATTTCATAGTTTTTCCTTTAGGGGTTTTTTAAAAAATGACTTTGAAAAATAAAAATAATGTGTTTGTTTTTAATTTTCGAAGTTATTTAAAAAAACCTCTTAATAATAATTTAATAATAAGTAATAAGTAAAACAAAATCTTCAACTAAGCAGATTTACAGTTTATTACGATAAAAAATAGTATATTATACACCATGGGGTAAAGTGCCACTTTCATCCCTCGTGTGAGGTTTTTGCACGAGGCGTTAGCCGAGGTTAGCCTAACCCTCCCTGTCGCCTCCTTGAATAGAGGGGAGTCCTTTCATTTGCGGGAAAAAATAGTACTTTACCCGCAAAAGTAGTTAGTCCCCAAATTGTGAAAACAAAATTACATCTAATGTAAACATTAAATTAAAAAATGTAATATACAAATCTGATCAGGATTATCCGGAGATTCGGATCAACGAGGGTCGGATAAACTACATTTTACTGTATTTAGAAAATCACTTTCTACTTTTCAAAAGTTATTTTTTTAAATTTTGTGGTGGGTATAATATCAAGTTTAAAGAAAGATGGAGGAAATAGTCTCTACTGATCTCAAATGTGGGCTATGAGTTTTTTTTTCAATTATTTTATAAACAAACGCTTTTATTAACAATTGACCGAATTTATAATATTGTAGGGAAAAAATTTTGACCGAAATTATGTAACTTAATGATTTTTAAAAGGGCCAACTGAATAGAAAATATTCAGCGTTAAGAATCATTGATAAACCACAAAATTTTGTAAATATAGCAGATTTGCGCAATGTAATATCAATCACCTCGGCCTTGACAGCGCAGTGTCTTTTGTCTTTTGTTTTCGAGTTGGTGCGTTCGTGTTCGATTTCAGATCGAAGAACATTTGTTTATTTTGGAACTTTTTTGTTTAGTTTTCAACATAATCTCTTTTTGTTCATACACTTGTTCCGACGTTTCGGAAGTTTTTCTTAAGTTAGGGAAAAGGGGGGCCATATCCCTCTGGAGAATATCATGGATGAGGAAGCAATTCGTATCTTACTTCGTGATGTGTGAACTGGTGCATTATCCTGATAAAATAGCACTTTTTTTTTACCAAATGAGAACGTTTTTTTCACGATTTCTTCTTTTAAACGATCCAGTAATGTTACATAATACCGTTCTGTTTTTTTTTTTCTTTCTCTAAATAGTCGATGAAAATTACACCACGAGCATCCCAAAAACAATTTCCAACATATTTGCTGATTGAACTGTTTATTCTTTCTGTGGTGTACATTTACCAGGTGAAATTCACTGTTTAAATGATTGTTTTGTCTCTGGTTTATAAAGTGGTCACACGATTGCATTTTTGATCGATGTTAGCAGCACTCATCTTACAGATAGCTTCTTCGGTAACCGGACTGAACAGAACATGAAAGAATAGAACAACGAAAAAACAAAACAATGGAAAAAGAGAACACTAAAATAAAAAAATTTTGATAAAGAGAACACTGAAAAAATTAGAACAACGGGATCAAGTTTTGTCAATTGTTTTGGCGATTTTGTTTTCGTTGTTTTGTTTTCGGCATTTTGACGTGTTACCCTAAATACCTAGATACTACGATCGAATTTCTGGTTTTTATGGGAAGAAAGTAAAGAAAGTAAGAAGTTAAAGAGAAATGAAATGAAAGGTAAGAAATACAACAAATGAAATAATATAAAGAAACCCGAAGGAAAAGAAGGGAAAAGAAAGGGAAAATAGGATAAGGACGGAAAAGGAAAAACAGATGTCTTTGCCCTGATGGGATAAATGTCGCAGAGTTTTGAGATAGATACGGGGGATCCCAAAAGTCATTTATTTTGGCTTTTAGATTATTTGTAGATAGGAGTTGGGCGATACATCTGTCTTGACCAGGTTTTAGATTTGCATGATCCATGTAACAAATGCTTCTCTGTAATGATATCAAAACTCGCGAGAACAATTGACAAAACTTGATCCTGTTGTTCTTATTTTTCAGTGTTATCTTTTGTCAAGGTTCTGTTTTTCATTGTTCTATATTTTCCCCAAGGGTCAACCGCCAGAGGAAATCGTGTACAATTAACTTCACACTTCACCATAATTCTCCATACTTCTTACAGAAGAGACTTACAGAAATACCAAAATTTGAGCACTGGAGGGTGTTCCACACCCCCCGGATTGAGTAGATTATTTTTATCAGAAGTAAACTAAAGATTTCCCGTTGCAGAGGCACTAGAGGGTGTTTCACTCCCCAGCCCCCGGATCAAGTAGTTTATTTTTTATCTGAAGTAAACTGAACTCTCCTGTTGCAGAGATCTACCTCCCAGAGAGTACGGAATTTATAATTAGGTAGTTTATAATTAATTGTCAGATTACGAATTAAACACATTTACTTGGCCATAGCTAATTTTAATAAACTTGAGATATGCTTAAATATTTAATTCACTTTTAATAAAAATAAATTATTTAAACCGGGGTCTGGGGTGGAACACCCTCCAGTGCTTCTGCAACGGATATCTTCAGTTTACTTCTGATAAAAGTAAACTCTCGATCTGGGGTTCTGCATGTTCTGCAATGTTCTTCATTCCAAAATTTCTGCACTGGAAGGTGTTATACACCCCCCACCCAGTACTTCATGTACTTTATTAGATGTGTACAAAAACTTCACCAGCGGTTAACTCCTCGATTTTCCACACAACACTCAATATCTACTGGATATCCAGTTAATGCCTAAACCTTGTACGTATATCCAGGACTTGAACTGGATATCCGGGAGATATGCTTTGAATAATATCCAATAGATGTCTATACAAAATAATATACTGTGGACATCTAACTGGATAACTATATATCTTTTGTCTATTCACTACCCAATTACGTCATATAGTATCTACTGGATATGCAAAGTTGTGACAATTGATGGATAGAGGTCCATAAAGGACGTCCGCAATTTTTTTCCAAATTTTGACTCTCTCTCCCCCCTTTGTCTCAGTTGGACACAATATTTTATGCCCCTCTCTCCGGAAGTCTAATGGTCATAAATCAAGGACCCCCCTTCATTTATTATTATAATATTTTAAAATTATAGGAAAAAAATACTCAAACACAATTTTTTTACAAATCCCAAAAATGAAACTTTTATTCGGACGTCATATTTGGCTAAACCTCCTTCCCTCTTTGTCACATTTGGTCATTTTGGTGACCCCCCCCCCCCCCCCCAAAGACAAGGACGTCTTTTATGGACGACCCCATATCCACTATCTGAACGAGATATCCTTTGGATCTCGGATTAGCCAGTCAAGATATCGATTGGACTTATAATGGATGGGTTTCTGATGTGTGGGTTAAGTGTTCTGTTCTTTCATGGAATTATGACCGGCTACCAAACAAGAAGTAATTGACATATCTGTCTAAAATGTTGTATGTCGTTCTTTGACAGATTGTACATATTTGTCAAAAATAAGGTTTTTGTTTTAACGGCGACACCTTTATCTTTTTCGCTGACTTATCAATCTGCCCTCGTAGATTAATATAATATGTTGAAAAAAAATATGTGCATCGCACATATGTATGTACATAACATTATGTATGACGTACATGATATGTATACAATGCAATGAAAATATTGTTGGGCAATTAAACCGATGCATCTTACTTGTTTGGTTGAAACTAAATAACAAAGATGTCGTTAAGGGTTTCCCTCGTGTCGCGCAACAGAGTTGTATTACATTATGTTTGTAAATATGTACATAATTTAAATTTTCGTAAAATAGAATTGAATCGTCATATTAAGGTGCGTATAGATGTGGAAATAACAAATCCTATTTAATTACCGTTCCATATCATTTTGTATCAAGTAAGTTTAAATCAGCGATACTTAACCTTTTCTTTATCATAGACCCCCTAAAAT
This sequence comes from Lycocerus yunnanus, assembly GCA_036346125.1. NCBI lineage: Eukaryota > Metazoa > Arthropoda > Insecta > Coleoptera > Cantharidae > Lycocerus > Lycocerus yunnanus. Next base: position 3,557,390 of record JARFIX010000050.1, read on the forward strand.
GTCGTCGCGGACCCTGGACTTAATAATTAAAAACAAAATCTTCTGTTCAATGTAACTTATATTACTAGAGAATATTTCAAAGAAAAATTTTAAAAACTTTTCAAGTTCCCCTTAAATTAGCACCACGGCCCTCTGGGGGTCGCTGGTCCACATTACCATTATCTAGTTTGTACTGCATTATTACTGTACTTCTAATGCATAATTGTTGTCGCACTATATGTATAAACTGTTCTAATTGAATAGAATCACAGAAGTTACATTGACCCGTCTATATATACAAAGAGAGGGGTAATATGACACCGTATTTTTTTTTTAAAGCACTACCTATGAAACCAACAATGTTTTCAATACGGCCGTCTATTCCACAAAAAGTTTAACAATGTGTTGTAGTTTTCCTTCGAACAGGTCCTGCCATTCTAAATATTATAGAATGTTTGTACGCACCTTTATGATAAGTTGTACAAATTTGATTTTTTTTTAAACTAAAGTTGGTGTTATAAGTAAGACACACTTCTAGTAATCTGTACAATTGCAACTCGAAATTAATCGATTATTCTGCTTTCGGAGTTCGAATTTTATAGTTCTTGCGTAAACTTAACTGAAAGCGACTATAGCTGTAATTAGCTATGCTGCTGGGCTCTTGTAAAAAATTAATTTTAATAATTGATTAGTCACTGTCGCAATGTAAATTGTGATTTTCGCAAGTTTTATCTTCTTGTTTTGATGTTTTAATTATTAATAGAATCAAATCGGCTTATACATTATAATTATCTAATGTTTAATATTTACTTATTTGATATTGTTTCTTATGTAATTGTTGATAAACCATAATTATTCACTTTTACAAATTAGTTTCAATGTAAAATTTAACATACCAGTTTATGTGAATAGCACATTTTTGTAATATTAATTTTTTCGGCTAACAGTTAAGACGACGAATTATTTGCGAGTGTTCTTGTTTCTGTTTTGAATTTTTTTTAATTTTTTTTCAGATTTGTGATTTGTTTTTTGGTTTTTCGCCCAAAAAAGTGAAAATATTCTGACAAAAGTGTTGTTATTATGACGTCCGCCTCTGGTGTAAACGAACGGCAACGTCCACACCGTGAACGCAGTTTATCCTCTAGTTTTGGTATCAATGCGATTCGGTTATCGTTCCGCAATTTCCTCAAAGATGACCACAATCATCAGTAAGTGTTGAGGCTTTTTGGTGTTGGGAAATTTTGCTTAAACTAACCAACTAACTCGCAGGAAACAATTTTCAGCAATTTTTAATTGCCATCAATTGATGAGATTAACCCAATTAATTGTAATTATTTTGATGAAGTAATAACTACTATCACCTGTAATTATTTAAATGCCTAATTACGTAAGTTTCGCGGTTCAAGTATAACTTTAGGCTATTAACGACTCATCTTGCTTTTGAGCTTCTATAATATAGTAAATCTTCCGAGCGAATAGTTTTTTTTTCGGTTACAACGTGGAAATCCTTACCGCAAACTTAAATTATTTATACTACATAAATTATTTATTGATTGCTTAAGAAAATTTATTAACAGGTAACCTATTCGTTTAAACTTTGTGCCGGCACAAAGTGACTTATACTTGGCAACTTTCAAAAAATTACTCCCATAATTGATGTGGACACAGGTTGCTCAGTTAAGCGTTATTTTTTAACATTATTTAAATAAAAGTAAGCAAACATTTAAAAATAAATCTGTGTTTTCGACGAGGAACATTTTTGAAAAATAATAATGTACATAGATGTCTGTAAAAGGCTATAGTATTTTATATTAAGGTCAGTGCTTTAAACGTTTATATTTTATTGCGAATATTTAAACATAATAGCATTTCATACATTGAACCCAAAATTATAATAATTTTTGTAAACATTACCGTAATTATTTTATAATGATGTAAAGTATGAGTCAGTTGTATCACCACCTGTATTTATAAGGTCATTTTGTGGGATAGTTGTTAATTAACTAAAAAAATTGTTTGACATAACGGTTTTATTAAACATGTTAGATGGAATTCTTTATTTTTCCTTCCATTTCCTTCATCAGTTGATTAATTATCGGGATGTTAATAATTCAATTCAAATTAAATTGATTTCTATTTCCCGACGGAATTGGATTTTTAGTTTTCCTATTCGAACAACTTTCTGTAACTTGTTATTGTTGTGGTTTGATAAATAACAATAATTAAATTTTATTTTAGCATACCTTGATAACAAAAAAGGTTTCACACCTTAACAACATAAATGCTATAATATAAAAAAATTAAATACCAATATGAATAATTTAGCAATTAGTTATAACATAGGGTAGAGTCAAGAATCCCGAACTCAAAAGTACACTTTTCCTATAAAATGGCTTGACCAAACGAAAGAACGCAAAATACAAGCTCTTTAAGGTGAGGATCAATCTTGTCGGAGTTGTAATAAGGCCACAATTTAATTTTGAAAATTGCAATTTTCCCATAAGAAATACATGTAAGTGTATTTTGTGTTGTAAAATTTCAATATGGCGGTCATTCTGTTGGCGGTACGTGTGCTGTGCCTGGGTCGACAGTGACTAGTGGTGGGAGATACCAGTCGCTCTCAGAGATCCGTCGCGTCAACTTTCAAAATTTTCGAGTTGGAGCCGCTTAAGGGATGTTTTAATGAGTTTAGCACGTGTCAAAACCGCTCGAAGCCCGCACGAGCCCCGGAGGGCGAGGGCGGGTGAAGTAGGTTTTGACAGTGCAACCACCTCAGAAATGAATTCACACAAAAGTGATTTTTTCGAAAATTTGTTGTCCGATCACAACTTTAATTTTTTATTAGCTAATTACACCATTATCTATCATAATTCGTCGTGAAAACCGAGTTTCTGGTATATTTACTGTCGCCACATCCTCTTTCAACTTTGGGGCGGGGTTAAAGTTCAAAAGAGCCAATGATAAAATTGCATTCCAAATTAACTTTAAAGCCGTTTTTTCAAAATTGTGTGAACCGACCGCAAATTTTATTTTTTATACGCTAATTAGACCCTCATCTTTCATAATTCACTTCAAAAATCATGAAATTCCAAATTCGGGATTATTGACCGTCCCCATAACATACAATGCAACGAAGACAGAACAATAATTAATATATTATGTATTGCAAAAATTTAATTATTTTAAAAGTTTGAAAATAAATCCTGAAAATATTAGTATATTCAGCAACACCATTTGAAAAAATTTCGCTTCCACTGGTGCAATCCCTGCCGGCATCGGAGATCCTGCGGCAAGGAAATACAAACCTGTTCCGATTTCAGTACGGTTATAAATAGCATTCACATAGAGATTAGTTGTATTGTAAGGACTTGTGCAAAAGAGCCAATCAAATTGTATTTGCTATTCAGGAGCTGCATTTGCTACTATAAGAGGATCAATATTCAATCCACCGATTTCTTTTAGTGGCAGGTGTAACTTTAAACTCAGCATATTACATGATACTGAAAAATACAGTTTTTTCTTAATATTATGTTAACAACTAATGCAGCAAGACTTCACAGCTAGAAGTAGTTTACAATCTAAGAACCTAGTAACTTGAATTACTAAAACTAATGGTTTTTATTCATGTTATGTCTTGATTTTTACATGTATAAAATCATAACATAATGTCAAATAATTTACGGTTTGTATTTATTTGGTCAGTATCGAGGGGTTAACCGCTGGTGAAATTTTTTGTACACATCTCATGAAGTACACGACGTCTCATGTGAAGTATGTGAAGTACTTGTCTTCTTCTTCTTCTTCTTTGCAACGGGAGATCTTCAGTTTACATCTTATAAAAAATAAACTGCTTGATCCGGGTGGTCTGGGGGGCGTAGAACACCCTCCAATGCCTCTGTAACGAAAGATCTTCAGTTTACTTCTGGTAAAAAATAAACTACTCGATCCGGGGGGTCTGGGGGTGTGGAACACCCTCCAGTGCACAAATTTTGGAATAAAGAACATTGCAGAACCCCCAGACCGAGTAGTTTTTTTTATCAGAAGTAAACTGAAGATCTACCGTTGAAGAAGCACTGAGGGTGTTCCACACCCCAGACCCCCGGTTTAAATAATTTACTTTTATTAAAAGTGAATTAAATATTTAACATATCCCAAGTTTTTAAAATTAGCTATGGCCAAGTAAATGTGTTTAATTCATAATCTGACAATTAATCATAATCTGCATAATTATAAATTCCGTACACCCTGGGAGGTAGATCTCTGCAACGGGAGATCTTCAGTTTACATCTGATAAAAATAAACTACTCGATCGGGGGGTCTGGGGGTGTGGAACACCCTCCAGTGCACAAATTTTGGAAAAAACATTGCAGAACCCCAGACCGAGTAGTTTTCTTTTATCAGAAGTAAACTGAAGATCTACCGTTGAAGAGGCACTGGAGGTGTTCTAAACTAAACTACTCGATCCGGGGGGTCTGGGGGGGACACCCTCCAGTGCCTCTTCAACGGTAGATCAGTGCTTAAATTTTAGAATCTCGGTAAGTTTCTAAAATACCGATGAAGTGCGTGAAATACAATGAAGTACCGATGAATTAGGTGAAGTACCGTGAATTATCGATGAAGTACAGTGAATTACTGGTGAAGTAATACGAAGAAGTATGGAGAATTATTATGAAGTACGTGAAGTGTGAAGTTAATTGTACACGATTTCCTTTAGCGGTTGACCCCTCGGTCAGTATTTTAAATAATTGGTCAGTAGTTTAAATAAGTGGTCAGTATTACATTGATGAGTAAAAAACTGCCAGTATATTTGAAATAAATAGTGAGTATTTTTAATAAATGGTCAGTATTTTAATAAATGGTCAGTATTTTAAATAAATAGTCATTATTTTAAATAAGTAGTCAGTATAACATTGATCAGTATAAAACTGTCAGTATTTTAAATAAATGGTCAGTATTTTAATAAATAGTTAGTATTTTAAATAATATGGTCAGTATTTTAAATAAATGGTCATTAGTTTAAATACGTGGTCAGTATTACATTTATCAGTATAAAAACTGTCGTGTGTTTTTAATAAATGGTCAGTATTTTAAATAAATGGTCATTATTTTAAATAATGTCAGTATAACATTGATCACTATAAAAGCTGTCAGTATTTTAAATAAATGGTTAGTAGTTTTAATAAATGGCCAGTATTTTAGAAAATATGATCAGTATTTTAAATAAATGATCATTATTTTAAATAAGTAGTCAGTATTACGTGTATAAGTATAAATACTGCCAGTATTTTAAATAAATGGTCAGTATTTTAAATAAAGGGTCATTTGTTTAAATAAGTGGTCAGTATTTTAATAAATAGTCGGTATTTTAAATAAATGGTCAGTATTTTAAATAAAGGGTCATTTGTTTAAATAAGTGGTCAGTATTAGATTGATCAGTATAAAAACTGTCTGTATTTTAATTAATGGTCAGTATTTTAAATGATACGGTCAGTATTTGAAATAAATGGTTATTAGTTTAAATAAGTGGTCAGTATTACATTGATCAGTATAAAAACTGTCAGTATTTTTAATAAATGGTCAGTATTTTAAATAATATGGCCAGTATTTTAAATAAATAGTCAGTAGTTTAAGTAATATTGTCGGTATTTTAAACATATCAGTACAAAGTAATAAAATCTAAAATGAAATGAAAAAATGTTCTTGCTGGTATTTCTTTTTTTAAGATAATTAGTATATCAATTAATATGTTTCTGTAATGAGTATTTTACATGGGCAGAGTTCGCTAAGTGCAATTAGTAAATACAAGTTTTCCTATAGAAATGAGAGCAAATTACGGAAAAGCACTAAATTAGAAGTATTATACACCGAGGATGAATCGGAAATTTTGACGTTTAGGCACCAAAAAATCAAAAATTGTAGTACATTTTTATGATAGGCTAAATTCGAACCTCAAACCCCGCTCATTTTGCATTTTTTTTGTAATTTTACTTAAAATCATAATAAATTTTATCAATTTTTTTATGCAGCCATCGCGTATGCGTACTGTTATTGAATAAAACATTGAAACGCGACGATTTAAGCAGTATTTTTACGAAAATAATTTTTAGGATGAAATCGAGATTAGCTGTGGTTGCGTTGAACGAAACCGATTTTCTCCAGCCTCCGCTTCGGTTCTCTTTGCTCCGGCCGCTCCAAGCCGTTTTGACAAACGCTTTATTAACTAAAAATATCTCCATAGACCGGTTCGGTTTTTATAAATTAATTAAATAAAATTTTTATAATAATTATTTGGATTTCTTATTGTAAGTATGTATATTAAACAAAGTGTTACTACAACTTTATTATTTATAATGACCAAAATAACAAATACTACTGACCAAATTAACAAATTATACTGACGAAAATTCGATTTAATACTGATACTTAAATATTTATACTGACCATTTATTTTAAAAAGTACTGACCACTTAATGATAAAAATACTGACAAAAAATTAATTGTTATAATTTACTTATGCCCGGTTTCACAAACATTTAAACTGCAATTTTGGCTTAAATAATTTAATCGCAGTTTAAACGTTTGTGAAACCGGGCATTAATGTTTCTTATCGAGACAGTTTGTAGATATTCATTGAAATAAAAAAAAAGTTTTGATTTTTAAAACGTACAGTGGATTTTTTAATCGTCGCTTCACGTGATGAAATTTATATATTGCTTGACGTAAAATACAAAAAAAACATTAAATAAGAAAGGGAAGCTCCGACACTCGGATCAAAAGTACGCAAACGTTTACCTAATTACGCCATTTACATCTTATGGCAGCTGACTTTTATACCTCGTCTTGAACTCTTAAAGTATTCACAGCTTCTTAAATAATTCAGGTGCTGTTCAGTTAATTTGGAAAAAAAATGTTTTAAATTAGATGTTTGATATAATTCATAAAATAACGCAGAAACACATTATTGTTTTAATAAAAGCGAAGAAAAGGTGGAATGGCATAACATTTTTTCAGTTTTCCTACTTACTAGGGAGTGATGTAGAGCAATAATAGAAGATTTTGCGATCTTGTTACGCAAAAGCCTAAAAGCTACTAAAAATAATACAAAATAGCAATTGCCTTACTTTGAAGTGGTAAATGCAACTAAAAAATTACAAACGACCAAATATTTTCTTTACGAAATGACTACATTCTTGTCAGAAAGATGAGTTTTGAGCTCACGTAATTAATGGAGACCCCCTTAGAACGTTGAATTCAGCTGTAGATAAAAGTATATTTTTACAAATTTTTTCGGTAGTAATTTGTATTGATAATGTTTGTTTTTGCTAAACGAAGTTTTGTAATATTTAAAATTTTTTTTTGTGGAATTCAGAAAATAACAAATCATTTTTTTGTATATTTGCAAAGAACCAGTTAGGTATATGAAGCTGCCATATATGATAAAAATCATTGTGCATTTGATTAAAATTCAAGTTGTGAAAACAACTTTATAGCAATTTTAGTGTTTTATTATAATACTTGTTTTAAAAAAATGTAGGTACATAAAGTAATGGGTTTTTAACGACGTACCGTCTGTTTTTATTGTGCGTTTTTAAACAAGGCTTTTAAATGTGTGTTTAGCAGATTTTAAAATCATCAGTGTGGGTATTAAATGGATCGGAATTGTTTCTCCTGGGATTAAGATTGTAGTAGTAGCACGATTATTTAAATTTTGCCAATTTATTTAAATAAGTCCGTGATACTCGGCACTACCAAAAGAAATAATGAATTCGATAGATTAATTATAATCTGTTGAGGGGGATTATTGTTTATGGAAGTCGGAAATTCAAGTTACATAAATTTATCATCAGGATTCCAACTTTTATTATTTTATTATTCACTACTATTGTGTATTGAACGATTTAATTGAAAATGACATTGAAATTCGAAAAGTTGCCCATTATATCAATGATAAACAAGTTGGTGGTGTCAATGAACAAATCGCAATTTTGTTTGATCTATTCTTGTTGGTATTTGCTTATCCTTTATGTTATCCTGTCAAATATAAATATTTAACAATATACTCTTGATGTTCCAAAATGCTACATTCTGAGAGTCGCTTTGAGTAAATTAATAAAAATAAAAGTTAGATTGGAATTCCTCGGAATTATGAAGTGTTGTTTGGCAAGATTTGCTACTAACATCTATTACCTTGGGCCGAATACTGAAATAGCGTTTAAATATCTGGATAATTATGATTTGTTCATTGCAACACAAATTAGTCGAACAAATTGTCGTAGGAAGTTTATTCATTGATATCTCATATACCAGGTTCACGTCCTTGCTCAATCTAAATAAAACGGAGATGTTTAATAAACTTGAAGAAAATTGAATTGCAAATTTTATCTCGTGTGTTATACTTCAAGGCAAATTACATTGTTACCTCCCGTTTAGAAAGTTTCCTTTTGCAATAATAAGCTATGGATAAACTGTTATAGTTTGTTCAAATAAGCATAATTATAACATGTTTTTTTTCATAATACTCTCACGATTCACAGTAAGTGAGAAAAATATATTGAATGTGACTTCTTTTGTCCGTTATGGAACGATTACCATAACTTTGTAATAATGTAGCAATCAATAGAAATAATATAATAAGGTTGCTGTTACAGATACACAAATATCGATATCTCATTGGAAATTGAAAATAATATTGGGTGTACCCTCACAATTACTAAACAGTCTCTAATTTTAAATCGGAAACAAGTACATCATCGTTGAATTTTTTTATTGAAACTGACAGTTGGAAAACTCTTACGATAAAAATTTGTCGATGTCAATAACTTGAGCAATCTATTTTATATTGTGAGAGATTAAAACTCGAGTTTGATGAACTTGTTTGACATTTGAAGGCGTAATTTTTCAAATTCTTTTTTTGTTGTGTCACTCTCAAATTTTTGCATTCTAAGAAAAATATTTGCATTATAAAATGAAAAAGTTTTTAATCGATTGCCAAGTTTCATTTTTTGTTTTCACATCATCTGGATATGCCAAAAAAGTTTGATGAGAAGTATTATGTCGCCCAAAATATTTAAACAAATAATGAATATTTATAATAGTTGATTATAAATTCTCACTATGTACGTTTTGACATTTTCATATTAGTAAGTATGCAAATTACAAATTAAGTTAAATATGCTTGCAATTTTAATGATAATCCACATACTGTATGGTTTTGTAGCTTCCGACATCGGCGGTTTCATATTTATTTAAGCCCTTTAGCTTTAATAACTGCAATGAAAATATACCAGACGTTGAAATGAAGAATTAATCCATGTTTTCATAAAATATCAGCTCTACTTTACCTGACATCCTTTCCAACCCGAATCAAAATTTTATAGGATTATTCGTTAACTTATATCCCACGACCCTTTTTACTGAAAAAACTTTGAAACTTTTGTCTTTGTTGAATTTTTCACAACTAATTTTTTGCTTTTCAACTTACATGATAAATGCAAAAATCACAAAAGTTTGTTTTGTAAACTTCCCGCTGCAAACAAAATTTAAATTTGCTATTCCAATAAATTAAATACTACATCACTAGCAATTATTGGTATTTATTATATAATGCATATTTTAGCCTATCTTTTTATACTTTCATTTTAGCGCAAATGAAAATTGCAATATTATACCTTCTGGTTGGTAATATTTATGATTATAGCAAAATTATGATCGAGAGATTACAATAATGTAGCAAACAAATTCGATATAATGTTTTGCAATTTATCTAAATAATTGTTTCCGTACACTTAATTATGTAAAGTTGCTTTCCTACCAATTTTTTATCAAAAACGTTTGTAGTTAATCATTGGTGTTAATAATTGCGTGGTTCTTAGTTAAAAGAGAATATTTGAAAGGGATTTAGTATTCAATTTGTGGATCCAGAAAATGTAAATGTATGCGTGCTTTGAGTCACGCATATTCAATCAATGTTATATTTAAATCCTCTTTTATGTACGTACAATGTATTGTATATGTAGGTAATACATTCTAAAGACTTTGTTTGTTGAGGTCATTGCCTGATACAAATTTTGTCTAAGCTTAAATATCAATAAGATTATCGGGTGTATTTACCAAAATTTGTTATCGTTCTCATACAGAATTTTACATTGTACCATCGGTTTGCTCAGCTTGAAATTTATGCAAATGGGAGACCTTGATATTGCGAGAAGCTTTTTCTTTGCATAAATAATAAAACCGGAGAGACCAAAATTAAAAAATTAAACTTGTCTGTAAAAAAGTGAAATTATGTCGTAATAATATTTAAATGAAATATTACGAAATGTTTCTTTTTCGTAGCCATTACCCACTCGCAAATTGATGATTTCTTAATAAAGTCACTCCATCGGCATTATTGAGCATCGAGCTTTTTGCCCAGCGAGCAAATATTTTTAAGGTGGAGCTATCATAAAATAACATGATTTCTGATACCTTTAATTGTGATTGTAATTTAATTACAATAAATACGTCTCGAAGATATGAACAAGAAATTTTTTTTCGTTTATGGCCCGAATTAAATAAAATTCATGGCCACTTGGTTGAATAATTTTTATTTTTAACTCCGAGAAAACATTTTTTGTGCTTACAATTAAATATCCAATTAAAACTAAATTAGTGATAACAGGAGCAGCTTGGACTCTTTTAATTACCAAAATATGCCATTTTACGTTTAAAAAATTTCCACATTTACGAGAAGCTCAAGTTTAGCTAAAATCGCAAATAGAGAAATTAAAATTAAATAAAACGCAATTTGGCGGTAGATATTAAATAATATTGTAAATATTGTCGATTGATCTGTATTTGTAAACAATGCCCAAAATAATACTGTTTGGGTTTAAAAATATGCTCGTGGCGATTTTTCTCAATTTTTTATAAAGTATCTAATGTTTACATTTTTTAATGAATTTTTAAATAAAATAAAAATCCAATTAAAACGAAACTAAACCCTTTTTATTAAAGGTACACAATCGCAAAAAAAATTTACTTAAATTGCGAATATGTTTTTTCTGCCGAAAAATGCTTACTACATATAAATATTTACTTAAAAACGAAAATCGAACGATCTTGAACTCCTTGGGGTAATTCCCAAATTTTGTGGCATTCGTTTTATAGCGATTAATTACTTTTATTTTAATTCTGAAAGTAATTTAAAATTTAAAAAATATGAAAATTATAAATTAATATTTTTTAATAAAAATCGACGAGAAATTTTTGATATTATTGCTTTAACATTTTTTCTGTAAGTTAAACAAGTGAGTGGTATTCACAAAATTATTAAATTTTTTTGATTGAAAATGGATACCCGGTATACAACAATATTTAACAGATTTTTTTTTTTTATTATATTCGATGAATAATATTCATTGTTTTCTAATTTTATAGCTTAAACATAATATTTAAAAATAAAACAAGTTTATATAAATTAACATAAATATTATTTTCAACAACTTACGTATTGTCTAAAAATTTGCATATAAAAAGGTTAATAATAATAAAAATAATTGTTATGTTAATTTAACTTGTTTTACAAAAGCTCAATTTAATGCTTATTTAAATTATATTAAAGATATTGCACATTTACACTACTGTAACACGTTTCATGCTTAATCTGAAAAGCATAAATCAAAAAATTGAATCGTATTTTTCCGGTGAGGGGGCAAAATTGAAATTAAAGATATATTTTTACAATTTTTTTTTATTACATAATTAAACGAAAATATTACATTATATTATAGTAAGTATTATATATGAGATTTTTTAAACTAAAAATTTCAACGAATTCAAAAATATTTCAATATTTTAAAAATCAAAATCCGAGGGAGCGTCTAACCTCATTTCGCTCTCTCTGCTAAATTAAGGCAATCATTACATTGTATCGTTGTTACAGACAAAATGAATCGAGATGTTTTTTATACTTTTTTTGGCTTACAAGTTCTGTTTTGGCAAAAACAAAAATGTTTTTAAAAATAATTTTATATTTTTCACGGCTGCTAAATTTGATCAACCGTTTTTCATAAAACAACACGCCTATCTCGATGTAAGCTTCTCCTAACGATTTCCACCTTTCTTAATTTTGTGCCAATTTTCTGGTCTGCTGTTTTCTTATGTCGTCGGTTATTTTTTTCCTAATCTGGGTCTTCACTTTAGTACCTTTTTTCTGTCATTTTAGCTACATATACGGCCTATTGCCATTTCTGCCGAAATAGTTTCCTCCATTATCGTTTTTGTTCACGCCCACTTCTTTGTGGCCTTTGAAAATACAAAATTTTGTTTATAATAAACACTTTATTAAATTTTGAAATTATATGTTGAATAAAAATACTTTCAAATTTTTACAAGCTAACTGATGAGACTTTTAAAGGCGAAACAACATTGTGCAACGGTGTCTTAAATTAAAATTTTAAATTTCACTTAGCTTGTAAAACTTTTTTTTATTCAATTTTGATTATAGAGGAGTGCAATTAGATTTTTGCTTCGAATCTCATCCAACCTATTTTTTTGCACGAAACTGTTCTTTAGGATTGCACCAGAGCGTAAATAATTCGTTCTCCAAACAAATAAGATGCAAAATTATGTTTTTTGTATACAAGGTGTTTATTAAACAAATGAAAAAAATTTCCTTGGATTATTCTAAGAATTTGATTTGAAGTTTTGAAAAGCCGCTTTGTTTCGAAGATACATGGCATAACTGTTCAAAATTACTACCTCCAAGATGCAAGAAAATATATGTCAAACAAAATATTCTTATAATAATTCAGGGAAAACCTTTTGAATTTTTGCCGTTTGTTTAATAAACACCCTGTACAAAATTTTAAGATTTCTAAAATTTTAAATTTACAACTTGAAGCTAAAGTTGTAAAATTCAAATTTTAATGCGTGTTTTCCCGATTTGCTTCAAAAGTAAGGGTCTCATTAAAAACAATGTGAAATACACAGATAAAAGGTAATTTAATGACCTAAACGATATTTTTGGACGAAATTACGGCTGTTTAAAAGTTTAATATAAAACTTAATTTTTTATAACCAAAGATTTGCCTTTCTTTATTTTATGAATGTTTATATTTTCCAATTCAGGTGTTAACTACTACATTTACCTTTACCTTTATTTTTTTACCTTTAAAATGAATATTGATTTAAAACAATGGTTCCCAGCCTGTTTTGGCAGTGACAAAAAATTTCGAAATTTCATCAAGATATAATTAAAGATCTCAAAAATCCCGTACATACAATATTTCAACATTTGGTAAATGCTACTTCTGCATGTGTTTGTAAATTTTTAATTAACTTTCGCAATTTTGAGTACAAATTCAGCCATTTTGTATTTTCCATTTTTAACGTACTAATAATAATAATTGCGAACCATAAAAATTCCACTGATATGATATTTAAATTTCTAATTAAAATAATTGTGTTATTGAAACTTCCATAAATTTCATCTTAAATTCGACCATTTTAAAGCCGCCATTTTGTATTTTTGTTTTTATAACTTCGGATAAAATAATCAACGACTTATTTTCAGGACAAAACTGATTCGCGACCGAACGTTGAATTACGCAGTCGACTATCATTTTGCTCCCTAATTTTTATTGAAATTTTTCTTATATTTGTTACCATTAATTGTTATTATTATACTGTTCCGTTCTGTTACTAAGTTTATCTCGTTCTACCGCGTTATATTTCGTTTTTGTATCAGTTATATTTAAAAATCTTTTTAATTTTCAAATTAATTTTTTTGACGTTTTTGTGTCACATTAATTTTTATTTTTAGAAAAAATTAGTCTTAAAACTATAACTGAAAGAAAAAGGTGCGTTAGCACAATGGCAGAAACTGACACCAAGCTGGAGAACTTTAGTAATGAAAAAAAAAAAGCTAAAATAAAAAATGTTGCAGCGTTGCACCAATTAACTTTGACACCGGACATCAACCAAGCGAACGAAATGGAAATAGACAGTGCCCCAAAAAAAATTATACTTAATGTTGAAGATGACTTTGCATGCCTTAAGCCCAGGCAGTATGCAAAACTACCAAAAGAGATAGAGCCATCATCAATAGTCACCAGGAACAAATACAAACTTCTGGAAAACACTACCTGTACCGAAACTAATACATTGGAGACAGCTGCAAAGGACCCGGAAGAAGTCACTAGCCCTCCGGCAAAGAAGAACGTTCCGAAACCACCACCAATTATCATAAGCAACAGCATAGACGATCACCAAAATCTAATCAAAAGTTTGAAAAGTCATATTTCTAAAGGATTCCATATTAGATACTTTAAAAACACCACTGGGGTCTACGTTTATGACAAAGACGAATGGGCTTTATTAAAAGCACATCTAGATACAAAAAGTGCTCAATTCCACACCTACACCCCACGCGAAGAGAAATCACATGCATTCATTCTTAAGGGTCTGGATTGCAATCCCTCTGCTGAAGAATTGCTGGAAGAACTAAAGAGTACAACAAACTTAGATATAAAAAAAACTTACAAACTTACCAAAACAATTCGTCCGCTGTACATGGTAGTCACGGACGACTTTGTAACTGAAAAAATTTTAAGCACCATGGTGAAGTATCTCTTCCATGTGAAAGTGGTATGGGAGAGGCACCAAAACTCCAAACAGATAATCCAGTGTCACAGATGCCAAGCATGGTGCCACGCTACCCAAAACTGCAGACATGCGCCGAAATGTCTCAAGTGTAGCCAAAACCACCTAACACGAGACTGCCAAATAACGCCGGAAACCCCAGCAACTTGCGCTAACTGTGGAGATAACCACCCGGCCAATAGCACCAGTTGTATAGTGTACAAAAATAAATTAAAACAAATAGCCGAATCTAGAGAAGCGCGAGTAGCTACCCGAAGAGGTTACACTTATAGTCAAAATGGATTTCCCGATCTAAAACACACAAAACAATATATGCCAGCACCACTACCATCCACTAACGCCTGGGACCAAAGAAGAGTCCAAGAAGTACCAAGCCAACGTTCACCGAGCCAGCAAAAGTCAACCCAAAACTCACCTGCAGGAGACTTTGCCAACTTAATAAACGCTACGCAAGAACTAAACGCAAATACAAACATGAGTGAGATGTTTAGAGCCCTCAGCGACTACAACAACTTGCTGAACGGTTGTACGACAAAAATCCAAAAATTTCAGGCGACCTTAGACTTTTTTGGCAGAATCGACAACTATGACATCTAAATTAAAAGTTAATTTATGGAACGCTAATAGCATACATAACAAAATTTCGGAAATGCAAAATTACTTGGTGTCGAACAAAATCGACATCCTTTTAGTGTGCGAAACAAAATTAAATGCAAATAAAACCATTAAATTTCCAGGTTACTCCGTACTTCGCAGAGACCGGGACAACAACGTCTCTGCCGGTGGCGTTGCAGTAATTATTAAGAACGAAGTACCCCACCAACGTATCGACATACCGACCACCGACATGGAAGCCTTGGGAATCAAACTGCAAGACAAGACCACTTTAATTATTGCATACAATCGACCATCATACGCTTTTAACGACATTGACTTGGACCAACTCTTCGGAGTTGGTGACAAAATTTTATTAGCAGGCGATCTGAATGCAAAACATACTTACTGGAACAATTACACGCCACCGAACCAGAACGGACATACATTGATACGCTACTGTATGGACAATAACTTGGACATCCATTTCTCCGACGGACCGACCAACTACCCCATGAACGGGACGACCCCAACCACGATAGACATTTTAGTGACAAAGAACGTAAACAACGTGACAAAACCGCTTTCGCTGCCAAAACTAAGCTCAGACCACAACGTGGTGCAATTTTATTTTGGCAACTACAGAAACGTCACGAACGATACAAAGACAATTACCAGTTACAAAAACACCAACTGGAAAAAGTTTAGATCCGACCTTGATGAAAACATCCAAATTAACCCAAACATTCATTCGATCGAGACGCTACAGACCGAGGTTCAAAATTTGACCCGACACATCACTGACGCAAAAACTCGAAATTCAAAATTAATCAAAATCAACCATAACAACCTAAATCTACCCGACGATATTCTGAACCTTATAACCGACAGAAACCACTTCCGACGTCTTTGGCAGCGAACGGGAGACATGGCCTACAAACTTACCATGACGAGAATGACAAGGGACATACAAGACAAAATTCGACAAATAAAGAACAAACAATGGACTGACTTGCTTTCAAATCTAAAGCCCCAAAACAACTCCATTTGGCAACTGACAAAAAAATTGAAAAAAACTTTTAAACCCATTCCGGCCCTAAACCTAGAAAACGACGTTACCGCAATGACCGACGTAGAAAAAGCCGAGGCATTGGCGGTAACTTTTCAAAAAATTCATAACAACGACACAACGGACACCAACGAACAAACCAAAATCAGAAACGACGTGAAGACATTTTTGAAAAAGACTTAAACACTGACAAACGACCAATACGAAAAAAACATAACCAATCCAACAGAAATCAAATCTTTTATCAAAATTTTACCCAATAGTAAAGCACCAGGACCCGACAAGATCGAAAATTTAATATTAAAAAACCTTTCAAAAAAAGCAATCGTTCAACTAAATTATATAGTGAACGCAATTTTCAAACTACAGTACTTCCCAACCGACTGGAAGCTGGGCTTGGTGATTCCGATACACAAGCCCAACAAAGACGCCACGCAACCGACAAGCTACCGACCGATCAGCCTGTTAAATACACTTTCAAAACTGACTGAGAAAATTATACTGGACCGACTGCAAAACGAAGAGGACGACCTCAAAATCACTAACAAACGACAATTTGGCTTCACCAGAGGACACAACACGACACTACAAATTGCGAGAATAACTAACGACATTCTAAGGAGTTTTAACAAGGACCAAGTAACAGTCATGGCCCTGTTCGACATCGAGAAGGCATTCGACAAAGTCTGGATCGACGGACTGACATATAAATTAATGACCTACAAATTTTCGGCTCACCTTATAAAACTTATAAATTCTTACCTCACCTCTCGCGCCATGACTGTGAAACTTAACAACGCTACCTCGACGACAAAGACGATCAACGCAGGGGTTCCCCAAGGCTCCGTGCTCGGCCCGAAACTTTTTAACCTTTTTATCAACGACATACCGACATTTGCAAAGACCAAAACGGCCCTGTACGCGGACGATACAGCGATATATGCTAGCTCGTTCTACGCACAGGTGGCCAACAAACAATTACAGATACACGTTGACATACTGCAACCATATTTTAAAGACTGGAAAATTACACTTAACTCACAGAAGACGGAAACGATTATTTTACCCGCAAACGGACGAACAATAAAATTTTGACCACCTCAAGGTGGATGGACACAAAATTAAACCGACGACGAAAGTTAAATATTTAGGAATGACAATGGACGCGCGACTTAATTTTCGACAACACCTACAAAACAGGAAACAATTAGTATACGGACAAATGAGAAAATATACCCACTGATGAAAGGACAAACGATGACCGGCACGAACAAACTTTTACTATACAAGACGCTACTGCGACCCATTCTGACGTATGCCTCGGCGGTCTGGTGCAACGTTTCCAAGACGGCCATCCAGCCGCTGCAGGTGTTCCAGAACAAGAACCTGCGACTAATAACCGGACTGGACCGATACACACGGATAACAACGCTACACAAACTGACGAACATGGAATATTTTCAAGACCACATAAACCGACTCTCGACTAAATTTTATGACGCGCAAATTTTAAACAGTGACCTTACGAAAGACTTGACTAACATACGGCACGACAACGCACCATATAAAATCAAACATAAACTGACTTATCAAAACCTACCAATTTTTCGACAGACTCTGCCCACGGACTTCGACTCCGACGACGATGCATACCACGACAATTGACATCTGCAACGCCACCGACACGGAGTGCTTAGGCATTCCAAATTCCGTGTACATCTTTTAAATTGTAAATAGTTCTTTTTAATCGTTTAGCAAGTAAGTTTTATTCCAAATTCAAAATTTAAAAAAAAATGAAGAGCAGGTTTTTGATTTTTCCTGCAAATTTCAAATTACTACAAAATTGCAACGCAAACGACAAATTATCAAAAGGTCATATATTTATCAATTATTTACAACTGTTTAGGCACTAACAATTTAGTCAATGAGAGTTACGCGTTAACGCAGGGTCTCTCAACATCTCGCTTATCTTAAATTTTAGAAATGTTATATTATATATACTGTTTTTAAAAATAATTGTAAAAGTTAATTCTTAAAATAAATATTGTTCTGTTCTGTTCTGGACAAAAGTAATACCGAAGGTTTGTCAGTTATTTCAGTTTCTAAATAATTTTTTATTTTTTGCGTTTATTAAAGAAAACAAAAACCATTGGCGTACAAGAAAGTGAGTAACTTTTTTATTTATATTTACAAAAATCTATCAAAATACATAATTTTTGTGTAAATCTATGCAGATGAGAACTCACTCTTTTCGTATTTCATTATTTAGTACTTTATTATTAAAATTGACTTGATTAAATTGAAAATTTAAATTATTAAATGTAATATTAAGTGTTTGGTATGTATTCAGTAGGGATAAAAAAAATGTTTGTTGAATTTTCCTCGATTTTATTGAATAGAACTACATCCATATTTCAGATATTGGTTAATTAAAAATTTAATAAAATAATTACTTTAGCCGACTTTATACTTGTTAGTGCGATGAATAAATTTACGATAAATTCAAATAAAAATCAATATAAAGTAGAATATTTCATTTCGTTACAATTTTAATAGGTTTTTATTATTTACTTTCAATTATAATTACTGGGTCGAGGTAATAAACCTGAACTCAAAAGTACACTTTTTCCTATAAAAATCGCTTCACCAAACGAAAGAGCACAAAAATACGAATCATTTATGGTGAGGATGAATTTAGTCGAATTTCTAATATGGCCAAAATTCCAATTTGAAAATTACGATTTTTCCATAAGAAACACACGGAAGTGTATTATTGCGAAATATTACGTCACATTATATCACCAGTCCGTGCCCTGTAGGTGAGTCGACAGCTACCAGTCGCTCCCCGATATTTGTTGGGTCAACATCCACACTTTTGCCGAGTTGGACTGTTCTAGGGGGATATTTTAATGAATATAGTGCTTGTCAATACGGCGTGGAGCGGCCGGAGCGCAGCCAACGAGAAAATTTCATTGTAAATAATTTTTAAAACCGTTTTTTCCAAAATTTGTGGACCGACCGCAAATTTTATTTTTTTATACGCTAATTAGGGCCTCATCTTTCATAATCCACTTTGAAAATTGTCTAAATCGGAGTTCAGGTTTATTACCCATCCCCCAATTACTCTTCAATACTTCTATAATAATTTTGTCTTAGATTCTTCTTAGATATTACTTAACTGTATTTTCAATTTAATGATACCAAAATTACGCAAAGATTAACTAAAGGTTTTTATATCGACCAGGATCGTAATAAGGGGTTGACGTTTATTACTATTGGTTCAATCGTAATTCTTAACTTGAATTTGATTTATTGTTTTTTTGAACAATCTATGTAGAAAAGATATCACAATGTATCACTCAGTAATCATGTAACTGATTTGACTTGTAATTTTTATTCGACTTTGACTTTTAATTGGAAAGAACCTGTCGCGAATAAAATTAATTTTTTACAATGTAATTATTTTATTTGCCGAAGGCGGATGCAATAAAGACTTGTTACTGATACATTGCATATTACATATTTTACATTGTGGAATAACCTTCAATTACATTTGTAGTTTTTTTTAAACAATTTTTTTATTTTTGATTTTGGTATGTTATTTAGTTCCAAGCCCCGATGAAAACGCAAATTTTCGACCTTGAGGAAGTCGGCACGATCCGCCATCTTGGATTAAAGGTACAGAATATCGGTTTTTTCAAAATAATTCTTCAACAGTTGATCCTAGAACAAAAATTCCGGATAGAAATTTAAAGAAGGCTCAATTTCCTATAGTTTTTGTATAAATACTTTTTTTCTAAGTCTAATATGTAACAAATTAGAGCGGCGAAAACGTGAACATTCTTCCAAAAAATCGTCCAATTCTTCGTTTTTCTCATTCTAAGATATCATTTGGTAGCTATTCTAAGTAACTCATTTTCACACCACTACGAGGTAGAGTAAACGGCGCGTTTTTTTTAATTGTGGTAAGTCCCAGTAGGCCTTATCCACAGATGTTCAATTTTGTAATTGAATACGGCTCGTGTTCATTTCGAATCTTAAAAACGTATTCATACAAAAAATGTAGGAAATTGAGTCTTCTTTAAATTTGTATCAGACATTTTTGTTCTAGGATCAACCGTTGGGGAATTATTTTGAAAAAATCAATTTTTAGTACCTTAAATCCAAAATGGTGGACAGCGCCGACCTCCCCAAGGTCGAAAACTTGGATTTTTCATAGGGACCTGGAACTAAATATCATATATCAAAATCGTTTCTACCCCACCTTTTATAGGGCAAAGCTTTTTTTAATCTTTATTGACTGGACTATATACAGTCTACTCGAGTTATAACGAATTTCAAGGGGCCGAGAAATAAATTCGTTATATTGAAATTCGTTATAATTCGTTAAAATTCGATATTTGTAAGAAATTTAAAGAAAAACGTAAACCAATACACTACAAAATCGTTGTCCTTTAATAAAATAAACAATATAACGCATATTATGTAAAAAATTTTAATAAAAAGCAGAAAAGAATTTAATTCGCATGTTGGAACGTTCGGGGTGGGGGTGTTATGGACGGAGCAGTTATCAATAAACATGCTAATTTTTCTACGCTGTTTTTGTGTAGCATTGTTGAGGGTTTGAAGCTATTCGTTCCACAGTTCGGTAGTCATCCACGATTTTTTGTTGCTTCTGTATCATCGGAAAGGACTTGACATGTTTCAAATACCTGGTTGTAGCGGATTTGACTATCACTAAGGGTCATATTTACCGCAAACAGTAGTGTGGCTCGCTCTTTACTAAGTTTTGAGCACTTTCACCAGTTTTGATAACTTAAACACCAAGTTATGACACTTTTTAAAATTAGACAACCATAGACATGACAAAACTGATTAGATTTTGGCTAAAAAATTTTTTTATATCGAGGGAACCAAAGCCCATTTAAAATTTCGTTATAACGCGAGAATTTCAAGGGACCGGCAGTTTCAAGATTTTCGTTATAACGCGAGTTGACTGTATATGCATAGTTCTATAATATCGACAGAAATTCATCAAATAATATTTTTCTTGTTTTCGACAATAATTCGTGGTAAATGTAGCGATACTGATTCCGGCCCTGTTCTGTGGAAATAGACTCCACTCTGTTATTATGATTCGACCAATAGTAATAGACGATATTCTTCAATTGCGGTCCCATCTAGTAATAATAGATGTCATCCCGTTATTCGGATTCGACCAATAGCAATAGACGTGATCCTCTTATTACGACCCTGGTCGATACTTTACGTTAATCGTTGCGTTAAACCTAGTTAATTTTGGTATTACTAAGTTAACAAGTCAACATGAGCGATAAACTGAATATTACAAAGAGAAATAATATTACAGAAGTATTGAAGAAGGGGAAGCATTGAAAGAAGTATTGAAGATTAATTGTGATTGAAAGTAAATAAAGACTGATTTTATTGGAATTAATTCATAAAATTAGTGCATAAAATACAAAAAGAATTTATAATAATTATAATATTAGGTAATGTGCTATATAAAAAAATAAATCTAAGTACATTAAAAAAATATATTACTAATATAAATTTTGAATCCTTGTGGTAGGGTAATTTTAGAATCTCGTTAATCCATTCGTGCTCGTCAATAGTAAAAGTGCTGGGAAATCCAAAAATCAAAAAAATAAAAGGCAGTCAAAACTTATTTTAAACTTAAAGTTATTTAAATTTTAAAACCGCCTGGTAAACATTGTTTTTATCACGGAGAGCTTCAGGGATACAATCAGAGTCATCTTGGGGGAGGGGCAATTGTAATTACCTAAATACACCACTGACTCCACTGCCCAAATGACCCAGCATGAATTTTTATATATTATGGACTATGTATATAAAAAGTAACATGTATGTATATAATACAAAAGACACATTTCGGAATTTTAAAAGTTAGCATTTCGGTATAAAAATTCCTAACCAAAAGCTTGTAAGTGTATTGCGGGGGCTATATTTCTAATAAAATAATATAGTAGTACTAAAATTCACTCTGTCTAATTAATAATTGTTTAACTTTATAAAAAGGGGGTTATACTACTTACACTGGTGAATTAATATGTAAAAATTATTTATTTATTGTGCGTGAGGTTTTATTTATCTAAAAAATTACAATTTGCGACTGATTATTTCCCTCAAACACTGAAATTTCAAATGTCAACTAATGACGTTTCTTAAAAAGTTTGTAAATGTATTTGTTATTAAATTTTATCTTTGCTAATCTCACTATTTTGTAATTATTGTAAATTCAATTTTTCGCTTCGATTTTTTTTGTACAGAGAATCTTGTTAATCCAAATTGCGCTTCAGTTTTGTTTGTTTTCTTGAATATCTCAAATAGCGAAATGGTAGAAACACAGATGATACTGCATATTGCGAATGAGTTGCTATTTACTGAATCTTTGTATAAAAGGATTAAATAATCCCGTTCGATAATGTTTTGTCTTATCAATGTTGGTTAATTGAATATTTGTATCGAAATTGCTTGTTTACTGGAACTGTAATATGTTTTAATCTATTTAATTATTTTGCCAATTAAGATGTTGCCGTTTGAAAGTACATAAAATTAATCTATATTTAAGTGTAATACTCGGTACGAGTACCTATTCATGAACATTATGGATTATGTATTGTGTTTAATTTTAGAAATTTAATTGCTAGATATTGAATCACTAGGTGATTAGGTAATTTATAACAAATGGCTACATCTTACCTAAAATGGCTATTATTCAATGCAGTATCTACTAATAAAATTTTAATTTATAATTGGGTTTGATAAGGCACGTGCCTTGTTTTTGTTATTCCTTTTGTGTCCAATAACTTGCAACTTGTGTAGGTTCCCACATTTTTTTTCCTTGGTCGAGAGGCAAATTTTAAATTTCTTCAAATTACAGTACGTGCTCCACAGCTAAGCCTCGCAAGGAACTGAAACTTTGTTTCGTGGACAAAATACAGTCACGCGACTTTATAATGTTCAATATTTCACAATATTTGTTATTATTGATAACATCTTAGTTGTCTGTTAATTGTGAGATTAAAATTTAATAAAATGTGTGCTTGTATACTTCAAAACTAAGTGATCTCAGTTTTAAGTGAATCAATACTTGGAAGGCTATAAATTGCTTATTATGAAACTGAATTTTTTTCAAACGCACTCTAAAAAATAACGATTACAGTAGTTAATTTTATAATATTGCAGTTATTGCAATATGAGGGAATCAAACTTACTGTTATAATATGTTTGCAGTCACCGGTCGACAGACCTACATACATTTGTACATAGTTGTTTCTAAATGACAAAACTTTTATTTATTTTTACTTTTCTGCACCGATAGAAATTTTGAAGTCAGTACTTTTCCATTTGCAGGATTTTCGTGTAGGAGGCTACGAGTTCGTTCATTCCTAGGATCGTTAATTTTGGAAACATCAAAATAGAGCCAATACAAATTCTTTTAAATTACCACTAGAAGTTATGGATTCGTCGTCGCATTTTTATATGTCGTGGGATTTGTTCGAGAAATTTATTTTGGAAATTAAGTCGCGTTCGGACGAAATAAACGACGACTGGTCTTATCATAAAATAAACGATCGTGAAAACAGTGCTTACATTTCAAAAAAACTGTATAAATTTTGTCGAGAAATTTCAGAAAATCAAGATTCGGAAGGTATGGAGGATTTCGAAGAAGATATAAATTTGAACGACGACGACGGAAATGTTGAAAAATGTGAAAATTTAATCACTTACGAATTTCATATTGTTTATAATGTGGGCTATTCGTGTCCGATGTTGTGCTTTAATGCTTGGAAAACAAATGGAGCGCTGTTAACGATGGAAGAATGCTGGCAAATGACTAATTTGACAAATTTAGAAAATAAATATGAAATTTTGACACAATTGGTTCATCCAATTTTAATGCGTCCTTTTTTAACCGTGCATCCTTGCAAGACATCAGAATTCATTTCAACTTCATTTGAAAATAGCAAGAATCCCGTTGTTTCGTGGTTGAGTGCGGTGGGGCCAATTGTAGGATTAATTATTTCAACCGAATATGCAAAACTGACTTTTTAATGAAAATTAACTTAATTGTGTCGACTTTTTACTTGTTGTTTAAGCATATTCGATTTCCTGTCTTGTTTGGCCGAAAACATATAATACTATCTTAACTTTTGGGTTACAATTATAAATTTACAATGTAAATTAATTTAATTTTGCAAAATGTTGCCGTTTATAATGTCGTTAATGTCGTGTTTAAAAGGTTTTAAACAAAATCGCGTGTTAACATTTATTTAATTTTTATCTTCTCATATTTAAATTACATTAAAAGCTTTTAATTGTTATTTAATAAAAGGATGTTTCATTATTGCATTTTATTACATTTTGATTTAGTTTTTCACCACCCTAATAATCGATTATCAAATTTTACATGGTTTTACATCGACAATAATTATTTTATTATTATAATCTATAATTTGCGTGTAAGTATTTTATAATTATAACCATCGGCAAAACTTCATAATGTACGAAGGCACTTTTAAAGAAATTTATAATAAAATAATGTCGATTTACTTTTATAAATTATCATTTATACGTTTTGTTATTGATTAATTACCTACCGACTTTAATAATTAAAGCACCCTCTCCCGAATTTATTGCGTTGATTGAGAAAAATTGTCAATAATACGGATATATTTTTAAATTTGTATACTAAATCACAAATTTTATTAGGAATTATTATTACTTATTTACTACATAAATTTTAAACACGTTTAATTACTTTTTTAAAGGTGAAGTTGACCTTTGATTACGAAATAGAATTATTTTTCAAGTTTTATATTTTTAGCTCTTTCGAGTACAATTTTCGAGAATTTTTCAAATAATATAGACACATTTCTTATCTCAATAAAAAATGCAAAACATTGTCAAAGCAATGCCGCAATTTGACCCATATTTAATTTTAAAAAATTCAAATGTGACTTATCTCGTGTATGGAAATAAAATCGATTCCTTTACCCAATACAGCACCAAAAATACCTACCATTTCAAAAAATTGTTTACCGGAATTACGATCCAAATGTCCTGGATCTGGTGATGTAGATAGTAAATTTTGAACTTTAATTCTGATTTTACCTACACTTATTAATCGTAGTCATTGATTGAAGTTATCCATAAAATTGAAATTTATTATGTAATCAGTATTTCCGTTGCCGATAGATCTGTATCAACCCATCAGACCATATTTTATTTGAATTTTGGAGTGTCTATTATTCTTGGTGTGATTTTCGGTTGAATGCAAATTCTTATACACAAAAATTACAGAGTTAATCCAAAAAGATTCTCACAAGAACACACTCACAAACATAATAATTAATAAAAATTGAATTAACTGTAAGTTTAATAATTTATAGTCGGAATTGCTCTAAAGGAACAGCGAAACAAAAACGTCCTGATGAGACAAACTCAAAAAAATAAAATAGTAAATTGTTTTATTTTCACTAAGGCCGTTACTCTCTAAGGCCGGTATTCTGTAACTAATCCGTTATGAAAGGATGCTTTCACCAAAGGAAAAGCGTGGTTTCCATGTAAAATTATGGCAAAAATGTGTCAAAATTATCGGCGTAAACAAAATTTAACTTCAAGGACGAATTTTCTTAAAATTTTGGATGTAAACTAAACTTCTCCCGTTCTTCTCTAAACTCGTCCTTTACGTAAAAATCCTTGAAAACTGCTAAAATTAGTTTACATCCAAAAATTTGCAAAATTTTTGAAATAACGTTTTGTTTGTAGAGAAATCTTTTTAAAGTTATTTTTAAAAATATTTTTCCAAATTTCTCTGCCGATATTTTAATTTTTAGTTCTTTCGTCTCTTGACATAGGCATCATAACTGTTTCTTTTCTTGTTAAGGGCTCTTAGGCAAATTACCTCGGTGGTTTGAAATAGCTTCACCAGCGAAAGAGGACATTAATACGAAACTTATAAGGTGAGGTAGAATTTGATAGGTCTTATATATACATACAGTGGCGTATTTAGAGGTAGGCAAGGAGGCAATTGTCCTCTCCCCCCAAGGATGACTCGGATCATATCTCTGAAGCCCTCCGTGATAAAAATAATGTTTATTACGCAGTTTGAAAATTTGAATAAGTTTAAGTTTGAGGTAAGTTTTGAATTTCTTTAATTTTTTTTGATTTTTGGAATTTATCACTTAGCTCTTTACCACGGACGCGCATGAATGGATTAACGAGATTCTTAAAAATCTGGCCCCCCACCAAAGGCATATTTATATCTGTATATATTGTCATGTTATCAACTTAAAACTAAGATAAATAACCTTAATAAAGTAAATTGCATCGTCCGGTTAAAGAACCGCAGCTTCGATAGATGAAGTGTAACCTCGGATGGAACTTTTGTTGGAACGGGTTGTTAATTTTGGCATGTAGCATTTATAGAAGGTTCATGGCATACCATTAGAGCCATTTTGAACACAAAATTTCATTTCATAAGCTGGCCAGAGCAGTTAGCATTCTAAAAATTAAAATTTATCCTACGGGTAGCACAGATAAAAGTTGGAATTGTTTTGCATATCCAATAGCAGCGTCCGCATTTCTTGGCACTATTGTAAGTGAATCCAAAATCCAAAAGATTTTAAATAAAGCTAAAATGAGCAAAGAAAATTTCATCCTTCGGAAAATCTAAAAAGAGATTTAGATAACATAAAAATTGTAATTACATCATAAGGCATACCAAAAGTTGAGGATTAATTTGTAGAACGATTTGCTATACAAGTGAGGATGGTAGATGCAAAATTGAGTCTTCTACATTGAAAATGTGAAACTGTTACCTGCAGAAATGTCAAAATGTTAATTTTAGTAATAATTTTGTTAATAGGATAAGGATTTAAGTGAGATTAGTATTGTAAGATGAGGAATTAAAACTAAGTGTTACGCAAGTGGTTATGATAGGAAAGTGTGGAAATAAACATGGAGTGCAAAGAAAGAATTCGTACTTTGACAGATGATTGTGGAACGACCAGTGAACTTGGAATTTTTCTAACAATTTTGTGTGGAACTGCTTAGTAGTCTTTAATTTTCGTGAAAGTTTCAAAAGGATCCGTTTGATAAGAATTTACAGCCAATTGGAATCGAGTTTTTGTTGGAAAAACCCAGTTATAAAGTAGAAATCCTCAATTTAATAGGCTTCGCGATGCGAAAAATACGATCAGTCGACAATTTTCACTTGCCCAGATAGGACGTAAAAAATTTCGTTCCTAAAAAAATTTAAAAATGAACAATAAATTATAAAATAATTTTGTCGACATACAACATGCAACTACTAGTGACGCTATAGATATTTTATGTAACAAAAGTGATTTAAAGAAAGTGCAACGGAGAAAAAGTTATTAAAGAAAATTTCGTATTTACCTGTGAGAATGTTGATGACGATGTCCAACCAGATTACATGTTTGGAACCACTGCGTATTGAAGAGGAAGCAATGACCTGGTAATCAGCTGATCGTGCACCGGTTTGTTAATTCTTTAATTTAAAACGTATAACATGAACGATTTTACAACGCTTTAGTTTAATTAGTTTTAAGTAATTTTAATTTAAATGGCCACTTGTTTTCTTAGTATTATTCCTAACACGAACACATCACTACACAATAGATTAATAAAGAAAGAAACTACTTTGGTGACATCTTTAGTCAATTTTTTGTAAAAATATTATTAAAGTTAATACAGATTTCAACACAAAACGCCAAGTTTTTGCGGGAGTTTATTTAAAATTCAAAACAGTTTATTCACAGTAACAGAAGCGAAGTTTTCTTTTCAAGATTGCAGTTAAAGAAGCAGCAAAGTAGGTACATCACAAGTGGCACTTCATCTACCGTTGGCAATTTTACATGCAATTCAGGTTGGTTTATTTTGCAATTATAAAATATTATTTACGTCGGTACGCATCATTACAATATATTTACTGAATATTTATAATATATTGAATCGTATTTCGCGACCCTCTCGCCAAACCTTGCAGTTTTCCCTTATATTAATCCCACAATTTAATTTTGAAGTTCACAAAATTTCCATAAGAAATACTTAGGCGGAGCCTAGTAGTTCAACGCGAACCATTCGACTCTCGCATCCAGCGGTTTAAACATCCATCATTTCGAGTATTTTCGCGGCCAGGGATATTTTTTAAAGTTTAACTTTTTCTAGAACCCCGTTGTCTAAAGATGTATTATTTTCTACATTCCTTTTGGCTTGGAGATATTTTGAATGAGTTCTTTAAGTGGATATAAGTCGAGTTTATTTCGAGAGCTGCCAGACTCAGGGAAGTTTTTCTTTATTGTTGTGAAACCGAGGGTTTCGCTACCATTCGCAATTATATTATAAATATAAAATACTTATTTAAAATTACTTTTAGCGCTAAAAACGAATTTTAATTTTTGATGGGCGGGGTTACAGCTTTAAAAAAGCCAATGAGAAAATTGCACTTCAAATTAATTTTTTTAAGTCGGTTTTTAAATTTTTAAATGTGCTAATTGAAAGCAAGGATTCATAATTTCGAGTACTTTCGCATCCCAGGGATGTTATGTCAAGATGGCGCCGCCGGAGGCCGCGTGAACCATTTCCAAATATACATTTATAAAATTCACCAAAATTTAATTTTTGATGGGCGGGTGACAATTTGGAACGAGCCAATGGGAAAATTGCATTTCAATTAATTTTTAAATCTGTTTTATTTCAAAAATTTTGAACCGACCGCAAATTTTTTTTTTGTATGCTAATTAGACTCTCATTTTTCATAATTCACTTTAAAAATTGTCAAAATCGGAATTCAGGCATCTTACTCATCCCCAGTTTTTGTTTTGTCCGGGCTCGAACCGGGAATCTCGTTTTGGCAGCGAGCATGTTAAACCACTAGGCTATGTCGTCTTCTTAAAATCAAATATAAAACATTTTAAAACTTTGATATCGTTACAAAATCATCACCCCAAGGGCCAATTGTTAAAATGTATTAAAATTTGTTAATCAAAACAAAAATTAATACCAAAGCACGTTTTCCCGTGAGTCTGCTTAATATAATATTTAGAATTGATCAGGAAAGCCCCATAACCCCATAAAGGATTAAAAGAGTTTCCACACACACAAACTTTGTAGCCAACTTCATCGCCAACCCAACAACCTTCAGAAGGTCACCATGTTTAACTTTTCTTATCAGAAGATAACATTCAAGCGGTGGTCGTCTGAACAATGAGGGCGTTGTTCGGCAATCAATGTATAAATTTAATCTTCTGATAAGGAGGTTGTTATAATGTTTGCCAACATGGTATTAATGTGTTGGCAACGTCGCTTCGTTGGTAATAAAGTTTGTATGTGTGGCGAGGCTTTAAGAATAAAGTTTCACATTTTCATTTCAAATAGTATAAGATAAAGAAACATTTTTCATATTTGTAGCATTTTTTCCTTTTTAGATTTTGAAGATTCATGGCGGGAGGCTAGTTACCCTTAACTCCCTTTGTATTTGCCCTTTGTAGCAGTATATATTTTAAGTTTAACAACGAAAGAGTCCAAATCTGCGTCGTTGAATGTTTGGAGAATCTAACCTTTTGAAAATAAATTCGATTCGATTCCTGACCATGCCCATCGGAATTTTCTGACTGTGTTTCTCTTGTAAGGTTCTGGCAACATCTTCGGGGTAATTCTAATTTAATTTCAAGGGGACATCATTTTGATGAAATTTGTTTTTCTAGGAACTTGATTACAAAAATCGTAGATACTGCTGTGTCTGAACGGGGATTCTTAAATCAGCGAATTTGGTGTCATTTAAATCTAAATAATGTAGCTTCCGTAGACTGTCTTTCAATTAAAAAAATGTAGTTTTGAGAAAATCGCGTTAACATTTTTTCAACCGATACTGCACAAACTTTACGCTTTTTCAAGAAAACTGTTATAGCTTCTCGTTAACATCGAGAATTTTCATGTAACGTTTTTTCTTCTGAACTCAAAGGTTTTCCTTGATTTGTTTACATACAACATATTATAGTTGTCATCATGAAAGAAGAAGTTGACGTCATTTTCAATATGTGTATGAAATAAGTCAAGAATTATGAATCAAATCAGTGTTTGATATAATAAATTTAAATTAGAATTATAAGCGGAAAATTAAAATGGCTGTCAATCTACAATTAATCAATTGTAAAATAATTTTCTATAATTACTATTTTATTTATTAATCGCGTATAATTACATTAAATGTTATAAAATGTAAAAGTTACTAGTAAAACAAAACCTTACAAACTCAGCAGAATCAACAAAATTCATTACCATGCCAAAATCAAACAAGTACAAGTACAACGCAATTCAATTTTATTCTACTTCTATAATAATTATTATACAAGCTAAGAACTATTGTGGCTATCTTTTCTCATCAACGTATGAGCATCATAAAATTTTGACGTATAAGAAAATAAGTACATTCAAAACTTCATAGGTTATCTTCTATGGACTAACTTCTAACTAACAGGTGAGAACAATTTTCAATAAAACTCGAATGGTTTTGACTTCTACTAAAATTTTTTGTTCCTCCGGTTCGTTGCAGTGAAATTCTTAAAATATCAATTGTTTTTGTTTAGAGTTGAACTGCGAACCTGCCTGTAGTAATTTAGAATCTCAGCTCAGTCCGTAATTTTGTATTGTGGTTTGGTTTTTACGTTAAGCTATAAGTTCTTTACCAGTGAGTCAGTTATCAGATTCTTTTTGGGGCCGCTCACATTCCAATCTGCCACGGTTCAATCTGCTTCAAATTATTACAGATTTTGGAAACACGGAGCGTCTTCGTGCGTTAATTCTAGGTTATAGGAGCACTTAGCAAGTGTTAATTACACTATTCGTGTCACATCTGAGGTGATAACTACCTTAAATTTTTACTTTATCATATGCAATATGAGAAAGTATTGTTTTCGTGCAGAAAAAAAATTTGAGATTTTGATGGATTTACACTTTTGAGGTTCCCTGAGTAAAATAAGACCATTTCCAAAAATGTGTGTGTGTGTGGTCAAATTTTGTGTGCGACTTACAAGCAAAAAATTATAGGAATTTTCAAACAAAATTTTGGATTTTGTATAGATTTTGGTTAAAATTGGTTTATGGGAACTATTTTTTTTTAAATTTTAATTTAATATTAGTTTTTAATTAATATTTTAAAAAATGATAAGAATTTCAAAACCAATTTTAGGATTTAGCATACTTATGTCGATATTTAGAACTGATTAAATTTTAGTTAAAATCGGTTTATGAGAACTATTGTTTTTTTAATTTTTTAAGTTTTATTATTTAATATTAGTCTTTATTTAATATTTTAGAAACTAACAGGATTTTTAAAAGTAAAGTTGAGATTTGTTATGTTTATGACAGGGATTAGAGCTGATTAAATTTTGGATAAAATTGGTTCATGGAAGTAGTTTTTTAAATCTTTTATTTAATATTAGTTTTATTAAATATTTCAAAAACTAATGAGAATTTCAAAACTAAACTTGGTATTTTGTACCTTTATATTTAGACTTAGAGCTGATTAGATTTTGGGTCACATTAATTAATGGAAAATATTTTTTTCTTTTTATTATTAAAAATAATTTTTTTAATATTTATTAAAAGTATGATCAAGTCATGGGGGGTATGTTTTATTACGCCACTGGTTTGTGATATTTACCATGTTATTAGGTGTATGGTGCTAATATTTTTCTCCGCAACCGCATAGGGATTCGTTTTTTCACAAAATGCATCGTATGCGAATTATTTTACAATAAACGCTCAGTAGAATGGTGCGGTGTGACTGTAGACTTCTTGAGTTCGATTTTATTGTTCTGATTCGATAAATTAATTGGGTTCACTTGTATAAATTTCCATTTTGTCATCTGTAATTTTTACCCTACTTGAAAGTTATGTTTATACTGCTTATTTTATTACCTTCTCGTGTGTTTGCATTTCACGATTCGACATCCCCTTTGTGTTAGTCACTATGGGATCGCTTTGTTCATTTTACATGAGTGACAAAATGCAATCGGCACTTTACAGGCGTTACTAACATCCGATGTAATTCGGATGTGATTTCTTTTATTGCTCACCAGAAAAAGTAACCGAAGAAATATTAATGGAAAAGTAAAACAAGCATCGTACTTGATTGAAAATATCTACCTACCACATTCAAAATTGAAAAAGTTTCCGTTTAAATTTGTCATTCCCTTGGAAAATCACTTCCGAATATTGAAAAGTTAATTTATTTTTATAGACTTTTATTGACGAAGGTCGCTGTTATTGTGGAAGAAGTTGAAAAAATACTTAAAACAGTATCATAATAAAGAAGGTCGCGTATTTGAAAATCACTTAACTTGACATATGATGCAAAAGGTTAAGGAGATTTTTCGAGAGGAAGTCGATTGGTTATAGTGTGGGTCTGATCCTTATCCGATACTCGCACCTTCACTTCTGCACACACGTCAATTTTTTTTATTATTAACGATTACCGATTATTTTCAATGTGTAAATGCTTAATAAATTATAAATTCTGTTAACAATTAATTTAACTAGGTCGTAAATAAAAACGACAAATAAAGAAACCCATAATTATTGCTATAACAACAACGATTGTGTATATCTTGGCTTTCAAGGAGTATCTCGACTGCATTGTGCATTTAAAGGCGAACAACATATACGCTTAAATTCCTTGAACCATTTCTTACCATTTGTAGCGAAAGTGAAAAAATGTGCACGTTTTTTTTATACAGATTGTTAAATTATATTTAAAAATAGCCAAGGAAGTTGGAAGTAGGTTTTTAATACAAGTAGGTATGCACCGAAAGACGTAAAAGTTAAGAACTTATTTCAAGAGTTCTTGGCACGTAACAAAAAAAATAAGCCGACCAAATCTTGACCGAATTAGAAATATTAAAATTGTATACATAAGTAGATGACTATGTTGGCAAAAGAATCGATAAATCGATAGAATAGCTGCTTTTACAGCGCTCCATTTTGCACTTTCAGGTTATCAGTTACCTATTATGAAATTTCTTGCACACCATCTAATGTTTGGTTTAACAATTTAAAATGCATATTATGCTTTTCATGATAGTGAAAATGGAACGAATGGGTTTTACGATTAGGCGTAAACTTTTTAATTCAATTTCTATGGATTGTGCAACTTCTGCTGTGGACTTGAAACTACAATTTTTACGAATACCTGCAAAACATGCTCTAAATCAATTTCTTGGAACAACTTAAATAACTAATCGATAATCCCGTAGACAAGGATAATGAATACTTATAGGATGACGTATATGGTGCAGCCCAAATTTTTGTTACCTTCAAGTCTCACCGGATCTACAATTAAATAATAAACAAAGTTTATTTTTCAATTTTAAAGTTTACTTAGGTAATAATTCAAACTTGGATAGTGCAGGAGGTCTTCCTTATAAATTGAATTGAACTTACAACAATCGAATACTTTTTTGCCCTTAGTTTAATATTGTGTGTTATAACAAGGGGATCCGGACCAAGTTCGTGAAAAGGAGCTAATTAAATTTTTTGTAATAAACTCTAGGGAAATGCTTTCATTTTAAATTTCTTTTATACATAGACATTAAAGGAGAATATGCGGGGGGGGGGGGCAGAATCTATTATAACTTCATCAGCATATCTTATAATTTAAAAAGACACTTTAACCAGTGTAAAATGAAAATGTAAATTGTGAAAAAATACCCAATTTTATATTATGTTTCATTCAATAATTTTGAAATTTTAAAAATAATTGCTCTTAATTATACGTGCTGGATTTCAAAATTCTCAGTCGAGACTGGTTTTTTGATAGTTCATTCATTAAGAAATACTATATTATTGATTGCAAATTCATTATGATGTAGAAATTTAACAGAGGCAGGCAATTTTTTTCTCAAATTGTCCGGAAAACTTTTATTTTAAGAGAATATTAATGCATTTGAAATTGCATAAATTCGATACCACAATTTTTGTCTCCCATCGTTGAAGGAGGTCATTGGTAGTCTAAATCCAAAGTTTCCGGAAGTTACTGCTGTTGTGCCAACCGCCATGTTGAATATGAGAATTTGTTTTTATTAAATATCTCGCTAATTTTCAAAATCTGACAAAAATGGTCTTAACCAAACTTGTAGGAAAATTAATTTTCTGCAACTTTGATTATTATCATTTTTTGCCTACGATTGATATTTTTCGACTTAAACCTGAGAAAAAGGGCGAAATAACATTGTTGAATTATCTCGTTTATTTTAAATTTGAGCGCGTAAATAATCATTAATGGCCACACTTGTCGAGAATTAAGTATTCTACAAGTTTGGTTATGATCATTTTCAGTCAAATGTTGAAAATCAACGAGTTAAACAAATTACCCCTTAAATTCAAGATGGCGGCTGGAGCAACAGCGGAAATTTCCCGTGAATTTGGATTTAGACTACCAATAGCTTTCCCCAGCTATTTTAGAAAAAAAATTGTTATATTGAGTTTTATGTAATTTCAAATGTTCATTAGTAACCGATCAAACGAGATGTTGTAAATTTCAGGTTTCAGTCGAGAAATATCGATCGTACGTGAAATCAAAGTTGTAGAAAATTAAACTTTCTACAAGTTTGCTTATAACTATTTTAGTTAAATATTGAAAATGTAGGAGTTATTTAATAAAAACAAATTTTCCTTAAATGCAAGATGGCAGCTGTCGCAACAGCAGATTTCCCGAAAATCTAAATTTAGACTATCAATGACCTCCCAATCAGCGGAGAGAAAAAATTATGGTATCGGATTTATGCAATTTATGCCCGATTTCTTCACTTACAAGGAGACCGGCAACTTCCTCACTGAATTGATTCATTTTCATTGTGCGTTAGGTCTTGTATTGGACTTCAACAGGTGCAAGTATAAGGTCAAGCTTCTTTGCCAATTTCGAGAAAATTGAATTTAAATAATTATATATTACTGGTGAACTGCATAAAAGTTAACATAAATTTGGTAAGTTGTTAATGGAATTGCGCAAGATTGCAAAAAATAAAACATATGCAAGGGATACTGGGATCGCATCCAGCTTCTGCCAATTTTTTTTTATTTATTTGA
This sequence comes from Lycocerus yunnanus, assembly GCA_036346125.1. NCBI lineage: Eukaryota > Metazoa > Arthropoda > Insecta > Coleoptera > Cantharidae > Lycocerus > Lycocerus yunnanus. The sequence continues at coordinate 3,592,830 of JARFIX010000050.1, forward strand.
TTATTAATTCCCCAGTATAATTTATGTCATCGTTCTCAAGAAAACCAAAGCGCTATAATAAACCCCACTCATAATCTGTAATCATTGAATGTTTTATCTTTTAGCAGTGAGGCACTGGAGGGTGTTCCACACCCCCCAGACCCCCCGGTTTGTGCAGTTTATTTTTATTAGTAATAAATTGAAGATATCAGCATAACCGATCTAGAAAAAATCTCTAGAAATACTAATTAATCTTAACTTTAATAAGTCACACTCAAGTAACTAAAATCACAATTAGCCTAAATTATAAACCAAAGTTGTCGAGACTGGGGTCTGGGGGTGGAGCACCCCAGTGCCTCACTGCTAAAGGTAAAACATTCAATGTTTACAGATTATGAGTAGGGTTTATTATAGCGCTTTGGTTTTCTTGAGAACGATGACATATTATACTGGGGAATTAATAATCAAATAAATAAAAAATTGGCAGGAGCTGGATGCGATCCCAGTACCCTTCGCATATGTTTTTATTTTTTGCAATCTTGCGCAATTCCATTAACAACTTACCAAATTTATGTTAATTTGTATGCAGTTCATCAGTAATATATAATTATTCAAATTCAATTTTCTCGAAATTGGCAAAGAAGCGTGCCTTATACTTGCACCTGTTGAAGTCCAATACAAGACCTACACGTACAATCAAAATGAATCAATTTAGTGGGGAAAGTTGCAGGTCGCCCTTGTAAGTGAATAATTGTCATTTTGTACGATTCCATCTCAAAACGCCGATAACCAAAACACCGAAAGTACCATTAATCCAAACAAGTTCTTCTTATAGAGTAAAATATGTTTGCGATATAATAAAGTTTATTTTGATTGGGCTATTTAAAGTAAGTGAAAAATGAAAACCCAAAATTAAGTAAAATTCTCAAAACAATTCTGGAGGTTTGAACTCGGAAGTCTTCCATACTAGGCGCCTACGGCGCCGGCGGTAATAATTTTCAACGAATTTGTTCCTGCATTCCAGAGAGTTTTTCAAATATCAACAGATAATTTTAGAATGTATTCTCAATTCTAAAGCAATTGAAGCCCATAATAAAGTTTCTCTGCCGATGTTTTAATAAAATCGATTATAAAACCGTTTGAAATACAGAAATCATTGCAAAGCTGTAGCACCTCAAAAATGTGCAACGGAAGGGGCTTAAAATTTTTAAATTTATAATATTTAAGGCTTAAAATAAACGAAAATAACAAACATTTCATGCAAAAAATCATTTAACTTTCTTTACCACGGGGTAAAACGGTTAACTCCTAACTTTATTATTTCTTAATTAAATCACCATTAATTCTACCAACATATTTTTTATTTTACATCTGCGGTAATTTGTCAGCCTGACATCAGACTTCATTGTTAATTTACTTATTAACATCCTTTATTTTGCAATCCTTCTATTTTGAAATCTTTGGGGGGGTCCAGTAGGAGGTTCAAAAAAGTAACAAATTTTGAGTTCTTAATTGATTTAAGCAATAATTTATACAGCGACATCGTTTAAAATGTCTGTGACAATGGAGAAGGTTTGTTAGTTTTAAGTTTTTGAAATGATGTAATAAATATGATAGTCGGATGAAAATGCAATATACTGATACAATTACCTCCGTCAAAAAATTTAGAATATTAAAATAGTATTTAATTTTCCCGCGGTGATTAACCAATCAAAATTAAACGTGATTGTGCGATGTTGTCTAAGGTGGTGGCTGTCCGATACGACACGAGTTTTATATTATAAACAAAATTGTAATCGTGTGGATTTAACGATTATTATCTTTACAAATAAATATACATAACCAAATAATTCTATTTGCAAACATTTGATAAAAAATTATCTGCACTACATTTTTTTAAAATCGCTTGGCAGCATGGCATATTTTCTAAATTTTGATTGGTTTTTAAAACCTCGGTGCTTTAGGGCAACTACGTCATAGCCCCGACTCTTTTGAATTTCAATAATTTTTTTCTCATGCTAAACGCACTTCTCAGTTTGACATCTACTTTCAAAAAATAAAATAAAGAAAGTCCTCCATTATTGGATTGCTTTAGTTATTGTCAATGTATGAAATGCATCGGCAATAATTACTGTGCTTGGGGATTTTTGTACTATGACATTGTAGGAGGTGCGTAGGTACGAAATTGTAGACGATTAGTAGGATTGGTGTGGGATCGCTGCTGCTTATGGTAAGGCAAACCTTCTGAAAATGAAGCGTAACCGACTTCCGTGGTTTGATCCTACGTTAAGCAATAGGTTAAGAGAAAGCAGCGATTTTTTACTTTGCTGTATGTACAGATAGACAGAACAGTTTTGTTCCTTGATTAGTTATAAACAATTTTAAGTTAGTATCCTCTGCAACCTGCCCTATCGAAATTTAATTAGTATGTACATCATGTAGGTTAACAAAAATATTATTTAACCTTAAAACGGACAGCACAAAAAAGAGTTATCAATACATAATTTATAGTAAATGTAAAATTATTTGCTTAAGTGCGGCCTTCAGGCCGCAGAACCTTGACAGTTTAATATAAACTTAACTGATGGTATAATTTGGCGATGCTCTGACCTTGATGAAATTTCGTCACGTTATCGGTTAGTAGATTAAAATGTTGTTAAGAAAGTTAATAAGATCGAAAACAAAATTAGTTTTATACAAATTACTTTTAGGTTACCCTAATTTTAATAGCAGCCGTTGCCACATTTCTTTATTCGATTTGCTGTGGGGTGTTATACGTGCAATATATTTGTACTAAATTGTGAAATTGGCGTAAAATTAAAAATTAACAAGTTAATTGAACAATAAAAATTAATTATTGTACGTATGATGATACTAAATAGTAATTATATATTTCTTAAAATCTGATGACAGTAACTGTAACCGATTGCCAAAAGGTCATCATGCAAAATATTTTATGTGTTTTTGTGACAATATTAATTTTATTTGGATGTTTTTTTTCTTTTCTTCTACATCAAATAAGCATTAACGACATTACACTCCATAAATCCCAAAAAATAGTCTTTTAGGTTTAGTAAAAGTGATTTTATGATTTGACATTTTTTATACTACGTCTTAAATATTGCTAGTAATGATTACATTTTAATATTTTTTTAATTTCTCTTTTATTTTGCCAATATATAACCTGTTGATGGTGAGTTAATGTACTTGCTTATGGGCAGTTTATTTTTAGATCCAATATTTTTAACACTAAAAATTGCAATAAAACAATACAAATTCAAAGGTCATACAGATCAGTTCAGGTTTGCAAGGAAGAAAACGTATTCATGTAGGGCAAGGCTATAAAAGGACATCAACATGACGGTTGGACCACGACCTTGTCTGAAGAGGAAAATTTATTTCACTAATTACGGTCTTCATAAAAAAACACGTTACAAATATTCTTAAATATTGCGTATTAGCAAAATTAATAATTAACATTTATTTTTGTTGTTAATTTTTACAGTAAACTCGAATTAGAAAAAATTACCAAGACTTGGAGCGCTAGCGGGGGAAGGGTGGGAGGAAGTTGATTGTCTGTTTTAAAACATCATCATCAACAAATGAAGTTATTTTCGTTAGAAGTTTCTTATTAAAGGGGGCCAGTCGAAAATGTTTTTAATTTTTGAATGGTAGTAAGGAATTGGTGATGGGTTTCAATGGGATGCCACAATTAAATATTTTTCAATCAATTGCTTGGACAATTCATGTGCGTCATAGTCAACATAAACTTAATTAAACAGTACATGTAGTAAATTAATTGTGAAATATCCGTTATGTCACTAATAGAGTCACATACGTTTAAACCATTTAAGTACACCAATATCTGACATAATTGTGTCGTACTAGCAATATCGTATTCACTTGCTATTTATAAATTTACTTCAATGGTTTCCCAATTTCAAATAAAGTTACATTTACATTTTTCCGATCCCTTCGTCTGCCAAACGATTCTGATCATTTTTGAAGGGGCCTCGTAAATTTTTTTCTTTTAAATATCACCTAGCCGAAATAATTATGATCAATTTTTTTGTAATCATTTATGGCTGCTAATACTCGGGTGATTAATTATTTAATTTTACACAATATTTACGCGGTTGTGTAATATTCCTTCCTAAAAATTAATAATTTTGTCCCTGCTTTTATTCCTTAAACGTTTAATAAATCCCAGAGAAGCTAATCGATTTTCGTCAAATTGTGTGGGATGTGTTGCTTAGTCTTACTTAGTCTCAAGAATGGAACACATTTTTCACCTCGCTACTTCACTTTTTTGAGTTTTCTACTTCAGTAATTTCAGAAAATAGAAGATCGTTAAAATGTCTCGTGTCGATAGAGTATTAAAATTACAGCTCTGTGTTTTTTAGCGAAAGTAATTTGGTTTATGTTGATAGAATTTTTTTTTCGTTACCCAAGAATTTATTTAGCCGAATCATCCGTAGTTTGCAATTTAGTAAATTTATTGGATGTTCTACTCAAAATCTAACTTAATTTTACCTAATTTAATTTAACCTTGTTTGAGCTCAAAAGGGATCCAGTAAACGATTGCACCGGAAGAAATACACGAGCTTTGGAAGAAGGTAAATTATGAACAAGCCCAATATAATTTCATCATTGTGTTGAGAAGTTCATGGCTTGATCAAATCATTTTGCTCGGATATTTCGGTGACTGCGAAACAGGAGTGCATGTTTTATATTTTCTCGGCCAACATTATGCATTATTAATAATTAATTTTGGAAAGTTACCGATTAAACGAATCTACCACCCATGCCGGTCGTACCATACGATATGCGATGGCTTGGTTTTGAGTTTTAATTCGTGAATGACCCAATTACTCGATATTTTAACAATGCAATTTCTTTTATGAAGATACGATCAATACCGCGTGATTACAAAATACCAGGTGATTGACGTAAAGAATTAGGAAATGAAATTTTTGGTGCTATTGCAAAAGTTGACGTTGACATGCTGCAGTGGGAGATTGAATATCGCTTGAATGATGTGCCGAGATGGATTGTTTGCAATTTTCAATGAAACATTTTTGTGTCCCATTCAAAGATTTGGTGCTTATTTCGTAACATTTTCACTCCTCGAAAATAAATTTTTATACGTTATTGCGGAACTTACCAATTGAAGATGTAACGAATGTTGATTTTTCTTTCTTGTGCATGTATAAGTGAACTTTAAGCACGTACTTCCTTGATGTTAATTATACTTCTGCGTTTGTAATTTTACCTTTGAATATTTAAAATAATAATTTTATTAGCTTCCATGTAAATGTGAATGTACTCACTCGTACATGTATAAAAATTTCGATTATTTTTAATATTTTCTTTGATCTTGGAATACAATTTACCATTACCGCGTCATCGCTGTTACTATTATTACTGGAAAATTGGCGATTGAAAATTTTGTTTATTTGCTAACGGTTTCAAGTTGGAGAAAATTAGATTTGTGATGGAAGTTTCATGTAACGTTCGTTACATTAACCAGATGAATATTTTTAAAATAATAATCGCATCACGTACTAGAGGAATTTGATCACCAGAACTCAGCGATACCGATTATTTTTATTAAATTGATTATTTTTTATAGAAATGTTTTTCACTCGAGAATGAAAAGCATAAAAATTTATTTGTCTTTATATTTCTCCAGTGTGATGATTATCGCTTTGCGCCGGTATGTTAAAAAGTGACGACCAAAATTTCCAGGTCAATTTTTTTAAATAACGTTTACTACAATGGCTTTTGTTTAGAGAAATTAGAAATGTGACAAGTATCTCATTAAAAGTTGGTTAAACATTTTACCTAATGAATATAAAATGAAGAAAATAATAATGAAAAAGTATTCAATCGTGTCTGCAAACAAAGGAAGTAGAAAAGTTGTATCCACTACCGGAGTTGATGTATTAAAGTAAAGAGCGAGAGTAGCGAAAGTGATTTAATTGAAATATGAAAAATCAAGTTTCTTTTATAAAAAACTGTCTTTGTGATATTAAAAAACTGAAGCGCTTTTATTTATTTTAATAGCGAAAGTTGTCGTTAGAAGCAGAAATGTATCTGCATGACACAAAATTATTTGCAAAAACCAACCATTGCTGCTTCTTTAAAAGAACAACTTTTACATCAGGATCCCGTAAAATAATATTATAACATTAAGCGATTTTGGAAATTCTCGGGACACAAAAAGTGACTTTTAAAAAAATTAGGTTGACGTGTCCTGATGGAAAATCTCTCTAAAAGAGATAAGAGTTTTGGGCTTCAGATCGTAGAGTTTGCTGTAGAAAATTTGTGGTAAAAAATGCTCCCAAACCCCAACTGTTGTTGTTTTTGAGAGACGATCGGAATTCATTCCAATTTGGGAAACCAAATGTCTAGTCTGAAAGGTCCAATTATTGAGCACCTTATTTGTATGTTTACCTTATGGGGTTTCGCAATCTCCATACTTAAAAAATTAGCCGTTTAAGGAAATTCTACACAATGCTACTTATAGAAAAAATAAATTTATAAATAATATTGAAGTATGGATAAATTATTAAAAGGTTCAATATATAATTATGTACTACTTTAAATCGCCCACTCGAATTTATTGTAAGTTAGCAACATTATTATAGTTTATAATAGTAACCGATTTGGATAGGCATACTGGGTCAATCTTTTTTTTTCTAGAGAACGAATGTTGCTATGCCAGGTTATTTATGTTAATTTGTAAGGATGAGTGTTTATTGTCTCAAAATTTGAATATATTTAATCTATGGTCGAAAGTATTGTGGCTACATTAGTACGAGTGTGGGTTTTGTATAATTTACAATAGGTATAGTTAATTGTAATGTACCTGTAAACTCAAAATTTACGAGCTTTCGCAAAATGAAATATGCATTCTTTTACGTCTACCATGCCTAAATATAGATTCAGCCTTGTATTGTTGCAAGTTGATACATGGAGAGTTGAACAAACACTGAAATTTGCTTGTATAATTCATTAGGTAATACTCCCCTCGATCGATCATTAATGATTATTATAATAATGCTGTATTAAATGTTTCTAATAGAAGAATCGTGCGGAACACTTCGTTTATGCAACGTTTATCGAATCTCTTCGAGCGTACGGTACCCCCTTAAATGAATTGTCTTCTTGTAATCGCAAAATATGGCTTTGATTTTGTTTGCAAGTGGATGTGACTTAACTGAAAAATTAATATAATATTCAAATTCACGTGCCTTAACATCTGGTCAAACAAGTGTATTTTTATAATTAAGAAGCTACCTACATTTGCATAGGTCTCTTCTGTAGATAAATGGGTAAACCATTAGTGTTGACTAGGTCCACATTCTTGAAATTGAATTATGTATTTTGAAGTCAGATATACGGTATGTTTAAACTGCAAGGTCGGTCGGCCTTTGATAACGTAAGTATGTACACAGTTCATCGAGAGTTTCTAAGATTTACTGCAAGAAATAAAGTGTACCTAGCCCTAACCAAATAAGTTACTCCACTTGAAAAAAAAATGTAGTTCAATCTCAAAATCATTTGCAATATAGAAAACTTTCTTCATCATCCTGGGTCCTGCTGGGAGGACTGCAATTATTCAGAAATCTATTTTACAGCATTCTTAGGCATATTAATTATAATTAGGTTAATTAGGATGCACTAGTAGAATGAAATAAAAATAACCGCATGACAAATTTAAAAAACATAATAATATGTATTATGTAAGTTATGAAGTTGAGATTTGCATACTAGAAGGCCAGTTTTTTTTACCAAGATTCTAAAATTCTAATGGTAGGAATAACATTTTAGTTGTAAATTTCCTTTTAAAATAAATTTTACCTTTAAAAATGTTTCCTGTCAACAAATTTTCTGCACGGCGCTCTGCTGGACGCCGTATAATGTTATGTAGGTCAGTGAAATCTGCTGCCCCCTGAGGGGGTTGGGAAAGGTAGATTTAAATGGGTACCTACAATTTGTTTTTCTGTTTGTTATTTTTGTACTGTAAAAACCCGTGGGATATGTTATGTATTTAACGCATAATATTTTTATTAATTTAGGGTAATAAAACAATTTTTTTCTTGCAGAAAATGATAACTAACTTTATTTTTAATTATTTTATGTAAAAAAATAAGCAAAATAAACCAAATACAGCCCGTTATGTACAAATGCACACCTAAAGTTTTAGATTAAAGCAATCCAATATCAAACGTGGCAAACAGAATAAGCAGAATTATGTGGGTCCGTAATATCCATGGAGTTGCACATTTCTGCAGGTAAACGCATATCATATATGTCACGGAGCTGTGCGTTAAGGAGTTAAATAAATAAAACAACAATTCAAATTTTATAGATATTAATATTTTTTATTCGTGAATAAAAACATCTCTTACGGGTTTTTGTTTCAAAACATCTTTTATCGTAAAGGTACAAATAGAAAAAAAATTGCAATTGTGCATAACTGAAGTTCAGACAGCGGAATTTTTGTCCCTAAAAATATTTACACCTTGCAATATGGCTGGATCCGCATTTATGGGCCTCTATTTTGCAATTAGATATGTATACCTGATTAAGCCCCCCCCCCTTGAGACACCACTTTCAATAATGAAATATAGTAAAAATATATTTTATAGTAGTTAAAGCACCCCGAAGTATTTGAAAAGTTCGATGAAATACAAAATATTAGGCTATGATATGTAAATTAGTCACAAAGTAAGGAGTTGACTGACCCCCCCCCCTCCTCCAAAGAAAAAGGGTACTTTTTAAACATTTCTGTTATTTTGTTAAGGGTTTCGAAAGTTAAAAAATCAATATAATAAAAAAATTATTTTATTCAAACTTTTAAGCACATAAAAGAGCAACATTTAAACAATACTTGATCAAATTTTCATTTAAAAATTTTGTAAATTCAACCGTTGGGATCTGGTTTTCAGAGATCCCTTAGAAAAAATTATCTTCGTGGTGGCTAAGATGACTCACGATAGCTTTATCTGAAATGAAAAATCCAAATATTTTCTGTTAGTTTCGTAGGTGAACGAAGGATTTAAAAAAAAATTAAATTTGAATTTTTGACGGAGTTATATGCAAAAAGTACAATTTTCGGTCAGATCTACACTACGCATTGTCTTGTAAAATATGCTCTGATCGAGGGGTCAACCCTCTAGACGAAATGGTGTACAATTAACTTCACACTTCACGTACTTCATCATAATTCCCATACTTCTTCGTACTTCATATAATTCAACAGTAATTCACGGGACTTCACGTACTTCGCCGGTAATTCGCCGTACTTTGTCAATAATTCACGGTACTTCACCTAATTCATCAATACTTCATTGTATTTCACGTACTTTATCGGTATTTCAGAGACTCGCCGAGATTTCAAAATTTGAGCACTGGAGGTGTTCCACACCCCCCAGTCACCCCGGATCAAGTTTCTGATAAAAAATAAACTACTCAATCCGGGGGGTCTTGGGGGTGTGGAACACCCTCCAGTGCCTCTGCAACGAGAAATCTACAGTTTTGACAGTTTTGTAGTTTGACAAAACTACAATTATGACATATTCTTGGGGGGCATTAAAAACGTTAAGCAAAAATAAATTATGTACAAACGATTACCAAGATTATTTTTAAAATCGGGAGGGTGGAGCTAGCAGGTCTTCAGCCCCCTAAAATAATTTACTAAATAATTCAAAAACAAGAAAGGTCTAACTGAAAGTAAAAAATGCACAATAGATTTAGACTTTTTTGAATTAAAAATTTGCAATGGAAGGAGGCTGATGATATGCACCTTATCCAATCCCATCCAATCAGACCACATCGAAATAACCAAACACACAACAAAACAAAATCAAATCAAACTCTCATTGGTAATTTCGTCAATTAAATTTAATGTATTTTAACTGATAGATAACTAAAGTTGAAGAAATCGGGCATAAGAAGGTAGTTTAAATTGTATTATTACATTCTGGAGCCGTCTCTGTAAAACCGGGACAAGCGCGTTATTTTGGCTTCAATGTAATTAATTAATCACATCGAAATAATGAATTACCAAAGCTTTTTATTGAGCTACCAAACCTCCATGATATTCAAACAAATGAGCTAAAAAAAATTACAAGATTAACTAAAGAAATCTAAGTTTAATTTAATTAATTGATTACTATTAAACTAGCAACTACCAAAACTTTTAAATAGTAAATAATGACCGCCAAAGGTCTATTCAACGATTAAGATAAAAATTTTTTAAAATCTACTGATGTAAGTTAATTTGCTATCAAATAATTATTATTGAATACATGTGTCTTAGCTATGATACACATTGACCGCAGCACATGCGCATAAGCTAGGTTCAACTTCATGTAATTCACCAAAAATGTACTAACTTCATGATACTTCACTTGTACTTCAATATACTTAACACGTATTTTACCTACTTTACACGTACTTTATGTATTTTCCCAGTACTTCATGTACTTCACAAGTACTTGATGTATTTCACATGTACTTCATGAGATGTGTACAAAATACTTCACCAGCGGTTAACCCCTCAGCTCTGATCAAAGAAAGAAAATCTGCCTTCAATCGCTAGACAAATCCTATCTAGAAGAAGTATGCAAAATTTCAATAAGATCGGAACGTTTTTAAAAAATCGTGTCTACCGACTTCAAAAAGAGAGTTTCAAGAAAAAACGACTTGAAACTTTGAGAAAATATTCTTAACATGTACTATTAGATAAAAAAAGTGGATTTTTTGAAATTTCCCAACTCATGTAATGCCTTAAGTCATTACGCCCCCCTTTTGAACTTAAATTTCTGATCATATTATTATTATTAACGGGAGACCCACTGCACTGAAGCTTAAGCTTATTGTACCCCTCGTTCTAAGTTTTACTCCAACAAATGTGTCTCCTCAACAAAGTCGAGTAAGCATTTGAAGGGTGCTTGCGCTATCTCCTCAATTTCCTTTGAGGTCCCGCTTGAAGGCTCTGGACCCATGAGGTTTGTGCTGGCGGCCTTCCTAGCGAGGGAGTCCGCATCTCCATTTCCTTTGATGCCCTGGTGTTACGGCGGCGCCCACATCAGCGTGACGATGTTGCAGATATCTAGTCTCATTAGAGCATCCTTGCATTGTTTAACAACCCTGGAGTTTGTTTCGACTCCTTCCAAGGCGTTTAGAGCCGCTTGGCTGTCCGACGCTTCTGTTTTCACAGTTTCTCGGCACAGACAATTATCGCGATTACTTCCGCTTGGAATATGGTGGCGTGGGTTCCCAGGTTGATGCTGTAAGCCTCACCTCTTCTACTACCACGCACACCTACTCCAGTAAGATCCATCTGTGTACCAGATGGTATTATATTGCCGACCCAACCTTTATGCGGTTTCTACCTCGTCCCTCCCAGGTACTATGACCCTGGGAGGTTTTTGGAAGTCCTCACAATGCTTGTTCTGTCCGATAACATGCTTAGCACGCTGTTGCTCGTTATTGAGTTGATAATCATGGTGTGATATCCCCTTGAATTAATCCCACCATGGCTACTCTGGACAACAGGCTGATTTTCACTCCACACATATACAATTCTACAAACAGAGCGACTAAGCCTCTTTGGGCATGTAGGAGTATGATTGCAAACCATGGGGACTAAAACCGAAAATCGTACTCGGGCTGTACACTAGAATGGACCCACGATCATATACTCGGCCCTGATCTGCTGACACAAAGCCAGGAAAAGGGGAAGCTTAAACAGGCTCAACAAGCTGCAACTATACCGGGGGCAATGACGTCAACGCCCCCCGCTTCCATTGAGGCTCCCTTGGGGCTTCGACTGCTGCATCTGAATGAAGAATCTACTGAATCTGAAAATATTCGCACAAAATATGCAGCTGCGTTCGCATTTCTGGACTTTTATTTGGCAATAATTACAATTTTTGTAGTGCAAAACGTTTTTAACTTTTACACTTTCGATAGAACTTTTTGAGAAATAAAATCATTTTTGCTCAGGGAATAAAAACAATTTCAGGTTTTATCCCATAAAAATAAAATCAAAATTGATGCATTTCATTGACTTGTTTCATTGTAATTCTCCTATTAAATTTTAATGTAAGATTCAAATTTTATTATTATAATATCGGATTTAATTGTTTTTTTTTTATTTATTTTAATTAATTAAAACAGATTTAATTTACTCGAAATTTTGTTTAAAAAATTAGTTGAAAAAAGGACGAAAAAAAGCGTTTTACAAATTTCGCTACCTACTCACGTAATTTTTTACTGGAAAAATTTAAAAAAATAAGGAATTAATGAAATTGATTATTTGTGTGTTTGAGAATTTAAAATTAAATTAGTTCTTTGCAAAGAAATGCTCATCATTTACCGCTGAACTAGAACCAAAATGTATTCCTTTGATCCCTAATTTGAAATTTTTTGAATAACCCCAACTTAATCATTTTAATTTTAAAATTAATTTCACGGCTTAAAAATTTATATAAATTATGTATTTCGCGTATTTATACAGTAAATTGATAGAAATTTTAAAATATTATGTTTCGCTTTAATTTTATTGTTACAAAAACAGCAATAAATTAGGTAGGTGCTAATGCTGTAAAGTGATAAATCCTCGATTATACAAAATAAAATTGCACTTATTCTGGGTAATAAAAAAAATAATTCGAATTTTATTGCTTAATTAATCTTATAAATTTTAATATAATCCATTGTTATGCTTATTTAATATAATTGTGATTTTGCCTTCCCTTGACAATGTTGACATTGAACAATTAAACAGTAAATTTAGTGCCGGCGAAATGGCGACAACGAGGTGTCCCAACCCCTGTATTATGATAATATATTTTCTAGATCGTACAGACTTGAACAGTAAATTTATAATTCAATTTTCGGATGTAGTTCTATAATAATATCGTTAGAAAAATACGTTTCCGTAAATTTAAAAGATTTTTTATTGAAAACTAGGTCAATTTTTTTAAATTAGTGTACAAATATATTTTTCAACAAGCGGCGATCGTGCAAAAACTACGTGGTTTAATACTCGTTTAAGGTAGTATATCTATAAAATAAAGTAAACACTTTATTCGATACGGTTTCTGTGCAATCGCGGAATAAAATTTTTGATTAATTCAGAAGTATTCCCAATGTACTATTGATCAATTTAACGAATTGCACGTAAAATAACCAGACGGGATTTATAAACTCAAAAATGAATTTATTGTAAATTTGCTCTAAATACTAATTACTAAGCAAAAATTGCACAATTTAAAAGATTCCATGGGTATAATAAGGTACTGATGACATCGAATGAATCAGAAACACGTTTCTGTCTCTCATAATTATTGATTTTGCGAATTATTGCAATATCGAGTCGCAAATTAATGAATAATATTATAAATATATTACCTTTAGTAATATTTACTATTTACTAAAAACACAATTCAATTTATTTTATTTATGTAATTTCTTATTTCTCAATTTTCTTCGATGAAAATGTAAAATAGTGGAACGTAATATTCAACGACCCACATAATTAAGCGTTAAAGGTGGACAATCTTTGCGTTTAGTATTGAAATTTTATCACCCACATACTTTTTCTTAAGGGCAGGAATAATCCATTTTACGCCTCATTTAAAAACCTTTTTCTAAAATTACATTCTTGTGTTTTATAATTTCTGATTTTTTTATTTATTTATGATATTGTGATTATGGGAACTACCCCTTGTTAATTTTAATGTACCGCGTTATACGAGGACTAACGCGTTTATTTTAAATTATCTGTAATATTTGCATACCTGCATATAATCCTAATTGTTTGCCTTCAAAATAGACTATCAACTAGGATGGCCTCAAACCTTATCGAACTCAAAGCAATAATTTATCTTTCAACCTGCTTGTTTTGGGATTTTGGGAAACCACTGCTGAGCACCCATCTTTAACCACCATCTCGTGCAGATTTATAATATCTTCCAGTTGTCGCTATAGTGTGGTACATCGAATTTTCTTTTTTAAATTAATAATTCTAGAACTGGAGCGCTTGGCAAAAATTAAATTTGCAGAAGATGTTATGGAATACTATGGATCCTGTATGAGGGTGCTATTTAAGCCCACGCGAGCATTTCAAGTTATGTTTAATAAATTCCAGTGCGTTGTTCTGTTGTTAATAACATATAACATTTTCCATTGTGCTGTATCTAATTAATATTCTCTAACTTTGTACGTTATTATTGTCATAAAACTACAATGTTTCGTGTCGTTTATTAAGAGTACCTATACGTTTAAATCTATTGTTAGATATTTCCTTGAGAAATTAATTAAACTTGCACCTAAACTACCTACCAATTTTGTGCCTTTGTTTTGGTACGTTTAAATTTAAATTAGCATTAGAAATGAGTGTCTCAATCAATCATGCAAATTTGTTGAACTTTAGGATGTCGGTTTTAAAAACGTGCTTTTCATTAACAACTTGTCAAGTTCTTGGTCTTTTTAATTTGACGTTACTTTTAGTATATAAAATACATTTTTCGTAACCTCTAGCAACTTCTTTTTATAATATCCTCGATTGCTATTTTTATCGGTTTAATAAAATGTTTAAGACATTGGGGTGTGGGAAAAATTAATGTGGGTTGTACGCACGCTTCCTAGTCGTTAAAATATTAAGAATGTTCGTCAACGATGGATTTAGCGAAAGTAAACCAATTAAATGCGTCTTCAGGAAATTTAAATCATTTTGGGCGCCACTTGCATATTTTTATACTTGGTTTCGTTCTTACGTTCTTTTAAATTTAAATAACAACATTATTTGTCAATATCTTATCTCTCTCGTCCTATCTCCGGTGAAATTTTTTTTTGGATTCATAACGCACCATAAATTGACGAAAAGGTTTGGGAGCGTTCAAGTATTACGTAACGCAATTTTTGAGGATTTTGACCCCCCCCCCACTGTAACGCTCCGTAACGTTTTTCTGTACTCCCCCACCCCCCTCTTTAAACGTTACGTAACACTCAAGTGATCATTTTTACCCTGAAGTCGCATAAAGTTATGTTATAGTTTTTATTCTTGGTACAGTTTTAATTGCCTTATAATAAAACACGAGATTTTTAATCCGCAACACCTGCGTATTTTGTTTATTCTTTTGTAATATTTTGGCTACACACACTTGTTTTTCTCCTTTGTAATTAGTAAAAAAAGCTTAAATACTTAATAGGAGAAGTATTTAAGCTTTTTTTACTAATAAAGTTTTCAAATAAAATAACATATTTATTTTAACCTTTGGCAATGCAATTATAAACAGAAACCCAACTCAAATTAAACATTTTACTCGAAATAAAATCGTATTCTTAACAAAATTAAAAAATAATCAACTATTAACCAAGTATCTAAGTAGGTCTATAGAAACAATTCGGTTAAAATTACTGCTCCTCTGTCCACGGGTTTGCTAGCCACTCAGATTCTTTCATCACTGGTACCTGGAGTGCAGACGAAGACGGTTCTGGAATTGTTAAGCCACTTGCATCAACTTCGTCTTCGTCGAGCCATTCAGCATCCTCAGACGATGTTTCATAACGACGTACAATGCAGAGAAGCTCATTTGCCCTTCTGGCAGCAAGGCGCTGTGGCCGTACTCTAGTTTCACAATGGCCTTGGACAGGCTTGCCATGCACGTAAGCACAGTGCATTTGAACACTCCTGTGCGATGTGAAATAGATCCCACAGGTTGGACATACTTTTTTTTTTAGGTCGGATTGTACAGATGGACAAAAGAAATCGTAAGGCATCTGCTTGAACCCTTCTAGAGGAGGTGACAGATCAACGGCCAACCTCACAAGAAGTGGCGCAAACTTGGATTTTCCTTGGTCTAGCAAACTGGGTACAACGAGCTTGCTTGGGGTTTGAAGTACTGGGTAAGGTGGCGGCATGAAAGTATCCATAAGCACAGATTTCAATGCACTTCTCGGTGGTGAACAGCAGGTTTCATCCGCGCATTTTATAACCTGTAAGAAATATTGTGATTCACGGACGTGAATGCTATACCACGCCAGATTTGGTTCTACTGGATCCTGCATGCTATCTTCGGGCTGTCTATACTCCGCCGAAACGTCGTAATTATCAATTTTCATTTCTCCACACTTCTGCAAGTGTTTCTCCAGCGTGCTGAAAATTGCGTTTTCCAAAGCATCATCCGTAGTCATTCCTTTGTCGTTGAGATGAGAACCAAAATGTTCATGAGGCAGAATGACGCCTGCCAGTCGTTTGCTGAGGGGAGCCATGCGACGCTCAACTCGATTATATGCGCTCCGCCCAGGAGCATTAGTCGCTATAAACAGGGCGTCCAGGTTGTACTTTTTAAAGTGTTCAATTGCAAAGTTCTTGACTTTGCGATAACGCGGGTTTTCGTCCGGCCCACCATCTACAAAGATGATGATTACTGGCTTCACGGTGTTCGATTCTGTCATCATTAAGGGTTTGAATGAAGGTATTGATAAAAGTGCTTCGAAATCATAAGCGTGGGTGTTCGCTGTGGAGGATGAGTGTTTCCGCTCCTTATGGATATGTGTGTCGGCCCGCTGTACCCAACAGCTTCTTCCTTACCGAAATTGTTAGATTCTACGTTGACGCCGGCGTATACAGAGGGAATAAGTTTGTGCCGCTCTGCCACGACCCAGTCATGATCGGGTAAAAGTATTCTGTATTCCATATGCATTAAAAGAGGGCTCTGACTTTTCACTGCCGGTAAACCAATTGGTACACGTGCCTTATCGTCTTGTGAGAGAACGAATACTTGCTGCGGTCCCAGAAGCGAAGCGAGAGATTCCAATGACCTGATTGTAGCAGTGCAAAATTCGCCGTCCACGTGCTTTTGTGCATCTCGGTCTGTGGTCTTGCTAACTTTACGGGTACAGTACTTACGTGTCTTCTTCCCTCTCGTGTGTTAGAAACGCGTGGGAGTAAATGAAGATATGTGCCGCTTCGAGAAATTTGGAATCCCATTAACAACAGCCTCTCATGCAGGTCGGACAGAGTAAGACAACTCCTAATCATCTCTGTTCGGCGGCGTTCATCAGCAGCGCTGCCATGAATGGCAATATTAATTATGGTCTCTAGGAGAGCAGGTTGCGAGTCAACTAAAGGGGGCTGTCCAGGGCCAGTTCGAGGTTGTACTGCAGCAGGATTGTTTCTCAGACGTTCAGTTTTGTCCAGTTTTTCTTTGGCTCGAAATTTTTTTGCACGCTTAGCAGAGTCTCTTTTTTTCTTTAAAAATTTCTCTTCTTCTTTCAACTCTTTGCGTAGCTTTTTTATTTCGTCATGAACATCATCTTTGGCTATACCAGTGTCCCTTGCTTCAGTGAGAACATTTATTCTTTTTTGCAGTACACCAATTTTCTTCATAAGAATTTCTTGAGCCGGTTTGCTTGTAACATTTTTAGTGATGACCGAATCAACCAAAGTCTTTTCTGGTTCTGTAGACGATGTCTCCACAGTTTCTTTATCAGTATCCTGACTTTGCTCATCGTGGGTATCGCTCATCTTTCGTTTGACGGCAGTGCTTTCATGCCCAGCGACTGAGACAATCGATTCCACAAGAGATGAACACGTGGATGAAGCTACAACATTCGAATCCTATAGACCAAAAGAAAATAAATTAAGAATAGGTATTATTGACACATGCGATAAAAAAGAACATAATATACGACATATATAAGCAGATGCACCTGTTTTTGTTGAGGAGCACGCGAAGTCGATGGAACTTTGGGCCTTAGTGTTGCTGGCGTGCTTGATGTTTGCATAGGTAGCTAGAAATATAAAATACTTATGACCAGTTCTTTTATGAAAAATCAAGGTTTGGATTAAATATAATACTTATGTCATTAATTATTACATTTTATTAGTAGTAAACTTACTTTTGAAAAATAACTAAGCATTGTTGCTTTCTTCTTCGTGGCCTTCACCTTCAACTCTCGTATGACATCATTTATATGTTCTATAAACTTTTCTTTATTTTTTAGTTTTTCTTTAGCCGTTTTCCAAATTTCGTTGGCATTTTTTTGACATAGTTGCGCTGGCAAGTCAGCATGAGAGCCTTTATAGGCCAAAAACAGCTGATGATACAAATCTCCTTCTTTTGAGGACATTACAGTATGAACACTATGAACTCACTTTAATCACACCGACTACCACAATGTGCTTCTGCATAAACACTAACGAATACTGACAACAAAAATAACATTAAATGACGTACAATACAATCTAGGGATTCCCCGTGAAATATAAAGGAAAAGGTTTGTCAACATGCGAGAACAAATTAAAAATGACGACCAGACTAATACAATCTAGGGATTCCCCGTGAAATATAAAGGAAAAGGTTTGCCAACATGCGAGAACAAATTAAAAATGACGACCAGACTAATACAATCAAGGGATTCCCCGTAAAACGTAAACGAAAAGGGTTGCCAATTTGGGAGTTTTAATTCCCTAATTTTTTATATAGAAAAGAGATAATGTTACGTAACTTGTTGTAAGAAAGACCCCCTTCCGTCCCTGTAACGCATCGTAACGTTTTAGAGACCCCCCCCGCCCCCCCAAATTGCGTTACGTAATACTTGAACGCTCCCTTGACGATCGTGTAGGAAGAGAATCCGGACCCAACCCTGGGTACATTAAAAACACGTTGGTCGTAAAGGAACCACATTACTAAATTCCTCAGTCTATTTAGAACTTGATGATAACATACTCTGCTGATAGTTTCAACTTTCTTGTTATTGTTTCAAAAGGTTATCTATCAAATGGTTGTTTTTCAAAATCCGGTTATTTATAAATTGAACGTAGTTTTTTTTTCTATTTTTTAAAAAATTAAATGGAGCTCTTCTTTTTCGAAGAAAGTGCCAAGAGACGGTCTTTGGTCTTTAATGGAAGTTTGGAAGTGTCGTCTGAACATGTCGTGTTGAACTCCACATTTTATTTTTAAACGTGGTGCGTAGTCTAATCGTGCTAATTTGCACGATCAAGTTCGACGATTTTTGAGATAATAATTATTAATATAAATAGCATGGGGAACTGAATATATCAGTAAGGTGTCGTCGTCGTTACCGGTTGCAGTGGGCCAGAAAGTCTCGATTGTCGAGAAAGTAGAGGTGTGCGCGCGGCGAGTGTTGGCCGATTCTGGGCGAGTAGGTTTAGTGCACTGTGTACAAAGTCGAGTGTAGTTTGCGTATTAAAATTGTGTTTTTATTCACGAGCGGAGTTTTCTCGCGATCTGGAGCAAATCGAAAGACATTAGTCGCGTCAATCTGGAAAGACGTGGGTGTCACTATCAACCCCTATCCGATGTAAAGCCCAAAAGTATAGTTGCGTGATTATTTTTGCGGATATCCTAGTTTTTACATTTTCCACTTTGGAAGAGAGAGTCTTAACAACTGTTTTTTTAATGCAATAGACAAAGTTCGTTCCGCGTCGATGATATCGTGAAAGTAGCGGTGCCGTTAGCCCCCCGTTACAATTTTCATTGCACAATAATAACTAGTATATGTTTACAAATCGTCAACTTGCTAAAGTAAACGTTAATTTTTAATGTTTAAATTTGTTTTAGTGAAATTTAAGTTTTAATCGTCACGCGTGTGTGTAGTATGTGCTCGAAAGATTAAGATAAATTTCTTGCTGCAAATTTTGTGAAGGTGCAACGAAATCTATGCTCGTTTCTTCGCATTTCACCTTGAACTAAATTAATATAATCGAAGGATGTAAGTGAATTACTTAAACAGGAAGTTACCATTCTATCCCATTTTGTAAGAGACAATGATGAGCCAAGAAGTTTTGCACGTGGTCCGTGAAAAGGATCCGTGGATTATTGTAGAAGAAAACGTCGTTAATACCCAAGATAAGAAACAATGGATCGTCGAAGAAGAAGTGTCGCCTCCCATGGACAAGAAAATGCGACGAAAATCGTGGCACGCAATCAAATTTGAAAAAAAACGCCGAAAAGGGGTGGTCGATGAAAACGGTTTCCCAGAAATTAAACAAAAGCGTCCTTCGTGGTGGAATATATTCGCACCCCAACAATGGCCTAGGTAAAACTTGTTAACTTTGCTACTACTACTACTATGTTTTTATTTCTTTTTGTTTGGTTTTAATTAACGTTTGTTGGGAGGGTTTGGATATGTAAAAAAGAATTATTATTGTGAAATTACTTGAAATCTATCGGGTTCCATAATATTATACAATTTACAGTGGGGTTTCTAAGGACGAATTTTATACAGCTTAAGTGCATTCATGATTATTGGATTATTTTTCCGGAACTGGTGGGTTTTCTTCGGATTTTATGGGTTATGCGTGACTATGAGTATTGGTAAAATATTTCCTTAGCTCGTTCATGGGTTTTCGTCCTTAGCTGATAATGTAATCAAATTGTTGATATGTTGTGGTGTTTGTTTATTATACCTTTTTGTGACCTTGAAACATTGCGATTAGTTATTGATCTATAAAAGGTTGTATAATTTCTAATGTAGGAATTTTTTTCGTCATGGGATATACTACTTAGTTTTCGTTAGGCAATACGACAAGTAGATTTGGAGCAAGGTGGTTTCTTCTTTATTAATTATTATGATATTAAAACAATACTTTCCCATGCTACGTGTGATAAAGTAAACATTATTGTTAGATAAAACTTTTCCATAACTTTCTTACCCGCAAAAATAGACGCCAAATAAGATTATTCTCTTACGAAAGTACGAAATTTGCATAGTAAAGAAATACTGTGGCGATGATGAGGACAACAGTCCGAAATCTTGCGTCTGATTGTAGTTATGTAAAGGAAGGAAAGGTAATCAACCCATTAGAAGGTTCAGGAGTTACAAATCAGGCAAGGACAAACAACTAATCCAGTTTGGTAGTTTTATTGATTTAAAACGATCACGAGATGTTAACACGTGGCAAAAGGATTATTTATTTCTCCCTTTATGTTATACTCTGATAGGCATTCTTATGTATCCGGAAAAAACTTACATATGATGTAACCCCACGTATAATAATTAGTTGAACACCTACACAAATTAAAAGATTTCCAAATCCTTTATATATTTTTCCGAAATTGTTTCGATTGATATCAGTTAGTTGAGCAAGAGGGAAGTTGGTTAGTTTTGTTTCTATTTATTTCCCAGTATTATTGCTATATTATACTTGCTTATCTCGATTGTGTTTAATTTCAAGCACAATTTTTGGAAATAATGCACATAGTTATGTATGTGGGTGTTTTGTAAACTTTCAAGTAGCCAGAACAATAAAATATATCTTGGTAAATATTGAAGCTCAGTTCAAAATGGATTGCTATTAGGATTAAAGATAAGACTGACATATCATTGTGTCATCAAAATGCCTTTGTTTTCTTCTCGAACTTGGTTAACATATCTTTGATGCAGACCATCCCCCTACTGCAAGACATCGAGTTTTTTCGATGATACTATAAATTACCCCGCCCGGAAGAGGATGGAGACGAGTTCAACACTCATTAGATTGAATTCTCAAGGAGAGGTCACCCCATTGTATCCACACCTGTATCAGTTTGTACTTATTTTTCGAGAACAATCTTGATAATGTCATTTGGGCTTCGTATATGTACACCTAGTCGGCCTAGAAGCAGGCAGATATTGTAAACTTGATTTATTTGTTTTGTACAGTTAACACGAAACGAATTTTAAATATCATTAACTTCTTTAATTGATATCGACCATGTCAATATCAAAACTGTTAGTGTAGGTGTAAGTATATTTTATAAACGAATTGCGTATGTATACACGATCTACGTATGTATGTATGTTAATAACTTCTAAAACGTTTTTATTTTCGAATTGGCAAAACAATTACAGCTTCTTTTATTATTACATTAATATTTCGAAAAACTAGAACAAGTAAGAAATATGGTCTGGCTAAACGCACGATGCTTAGAAAACTGACGGTCTCTCTTGGATAGCTTATCTAATAACCTATTTTCCATTTCCAGTAGCATTTAAATCCATTATCTCTATCAGTTTGCCTATACAGTTGCGTGATATAAATGTATTATAAGGATTTGTATTTATTAACTTCCTAAACTTATGCGATTATTTTAAACCTTTAATAAAATAGTTTTTTTTAATATGTTTATCCTTAAAATATATTTGCGATTATTTATAAATGTTTTATATATTAGGATGCCCTATTTCTTTTATTATAACTCGAATCAAATTTTTTCGTTTTATAATTATCAGTGGAATAAAATATATTGGATGTGGGCTTTCGTGAGGTTATTTTTAATTTCAAGAGAATATATTATCGCAATTATTAGTTCTAAATTAATTACAAACATTTGATAATTCGAAGGCTGTTATAAATAAAACTAGGCAATAGATTAATTGTTTTAGTACTTAGTTTGGAAGCTATAAATTTTGTTATTTCCATTTTTTTACCGATAGATCATGTTCCATACTATTGATTTTATTACGTTTACGTGATTTATATTTATCGTGTTCTTTATTATTTTTAGTATTTATTATTTTTTAAAAAAGCTTTTAAAGTTTTTCAAGTTAAGTGAAATTGTAGTACATAGTAATAAAATTCTTTTTATATTAATAAATTTTTCACTAATGCCCTCCGTTTTAAAATTAAAAGGTCGATCAATTTCTAAATAAAACAAATTTTTCAAAATAAAAAGTTTCATTGCAAAATGAATAGTTTCTTCGTCGGCAATACAAAAACTTTCAAATTTAATATTTTGATTCACAAAGTCCAAAATCAAAGCGTTTTAAAATTATAAAATCGGACGAATTTTTTTTAAATTTTTAAAATTAATTTTATTGTATTCCCAAAAAAAATTTATTAGGTATTGATTCGACCAAATTTTGTATCTTTACAATATATAATTTCGCCTTGCAGTAAAATAGCCAATTTTATTTTGTTTATGGTCGAATATTACCTTTTATTTTAATAAATTTACCGAACGAGGTGTTCCCTAAGATTCCCAATAGGGTTCAAGTCAAGTCAACATGCTGGCCAGTCGAGAACATCTATATTCTTATCAGCAAACCATATTTTTGAGCTCCTGTTGACACTTGCATTATCTTTCTGGAAGATAAAATTTTGTATTTAAAATTGAATCAGATATTAGGAAAACACTTCTGATATTCCTCGCTATACCATAAGTCATCTACCGCCAAATTTCTTTTTGGAAAATATCTGTCTTATCTTAAATCTCTTCAATATCCATTGAAGTCATCTGGGGCATCTAAGTTAAACTTATTTTTCCAATTTTAATTCTCAGCAATATCCATTGAAGCCTTCTGGGGGCATCTAAGTTAAACTTATTTTGTCGGAATAAATAACCTAAGAAGAAAAATAAAACCTTGTGGAATTATGGACATTATCAATAAATTTTTTCAGTTAGTAATCATATTTTTTTTAGCAATTTCTATCGATTTTTGTGAATCCTTTTCAATTGAGGTGCCGTTTTTAATTTTTAACGATTTATATACAGAAGAGATAATTGTAAATGTTTATTATTAACTAGTGAAATTATATGTTGAATAAAATATTTAAAAATTACAAGTTTAATCAAATTTGAAAATTTTCCAACTTACATTTTAATTGCGCATAAGTGGTTTTCTCTTTTCAAGATATCATCAGCTAAACTATCCCTAAATGAATGAAAATGGATGAAAATCTATTAAAATTGAAATCAAAATTTATATTGGAAATTTTTTAACTAAAATTAATTGACATGTGTTTTGACAAACCAATATAGTTTTTGTTTTTAATTTTAATGGATTTTCATTCATTTAGGGATATTTTAGCTGATGATATGTGTTTTGACAAACCAATAGAGTTTTTGATTTTAATTTTAATGGATTTTCATCCATTTTCATTCATTTAGGGATATTTTAGCTGATGATATATGTTTTGACAAACCAACATACTTTTTTATTTTAATTTTAATGGATTTTCATCCATTTTCATTCATTTAGGGATATTTTAGCTGATGATATGTGTTTTGACAAACCAATATAGTTTTTGATTTTAATTTTAATGGATTTTCATCCATTTCATTCATTTAGGGATATTTTAGCTGATGATATGTGTTTTGACAAACCAATATAGTTTTTGATTTCAATTTTAATGGATTTTCATCCATTTTCATTCATTTAGGGATATTTTAGCTGATAATATCTTGAAAAGACGAAACCACTTATGCGCAACGGGGTCCTAGACTAAAATGTAAGTTGGAAACTTTTCAAATTTGATTAAACTTGTAATTTTTAAAATATTTTATTCAACATATACAGAAGAGATTTATTGCCCTCCATAAAGTAGATTTTGAATCTTTTAAACTAACTTTACGTTTGATTGTATTCCAACTCTTTGTTGAATTCAAAATTATTTTCGAAATTAGACAGAGATTTTGAGTGAAAATCACTTTTAGACGTCCAGCATTTTCCTCATTAGATTTGAAAACATCTATACGACCTTTTTCATTTTCGGTTAACAGTTCCCCACGTGCCATGAAGTCTTAAGATAAAGTTTCATTTAAAAACTGTATAAAAAAAATCGGATGTGGTCATGCCCATGACTTGATCATACTTTTATTAAATATTAAAATAATTTAACCATAATTTAACACCATCACACAGACATTTTTGGAAATGATCTTATTTAACTCGGGGACCTCAAAATGTGTAAATCCATCAAAATCTCAATTTTTTTCTGCACGAAAACAATACTTTTTTATATTAGATATGATACAGTAAAATTCAAATAATTAACCGTTTATCTGGATTTTTCGTCTGACCTTATACTTTTGAAACGATTGAAAAACACAATTATTTATAATTTAAATGAAGTTTCTTCGTAACAATTTACAGCAAACTGCAATTGCAGGTGCATTTATATCTTGTAATAGCGATTTGAACATTTGTTTCACTCATTTTTGTAAGCAACTTTATCATTTCGAAATGGAGTTACATTGCACAATCATGTTTCAATTTTTCCTAAATCTCATCGGTTCAATAGCAGAGCCAAAATTTGAATTTGGGGAAATTAAAAAAATTAATTAAAACATTTTAAAATAATTTTGGAAATTTTTAAAAATGCAAAAAAAGACAAACGTAGTCGACCTGAATTTTAAATTGAAAAGAAAATGTAGTTGAGGTGATAGGCCAGTGTAAATCTAACAATTAGATACCTTTTTCACAACGCATTACCAACGCAAACATTCAAAAAGCAGGGTCGCACTCAGCAACATTGTCGAACGAAAAAAATAATTTTTAAGAAATTATAATTTTTGTTTGCTATTTTTCTCATTCGACTCATCGGTTAAACTTGGTCCTAATATTTCGAAATCGAAAAATTAATAGAGAAACCTCCAAAGATGATATGCATGAGACTTTACTACTTTCGAAATTACTACTTAAATACTGCAGTGCAATCGGGTATAAATCAGTTAAATTCCAAAACTGCAGTTTTGAATAATTTGGTTAATTTTTTTCGTACCAGTTTGCATTTAACCGTAATGAAGCATGTTTGCTGAAAGTTTGCGTGTGACGTATGATGTATATTATATTGAAACAATAAATTTATGATTTTAAGTGTAAATGAAGCAAAGCATTGCATGCATGCATACAATAACATTTCTTAACTTATTATTACCTTGTACGAGTTTGGCATTTAAAAGTGCATATTGTACAAGGCAAAATATGATTTTCCGTAAATTGATTAATTTTCATTTTAATTTTTGTCACGAATATTACTCTTTAATGTCGACTGCAGATGTAAATGTAATATTATTTAATTTAGAACCCGAATCCTTGCGAACCGCTTTTTCATCAAGTTAAGTCTTTTGGAAAGTCCAGATTTATAATTTAGTGCTCCAATATTCTCTGACATGTTTGAGAAATTGTTTTTCTTACATTTACAAAGTAAAATGTATTTTTTATATTTTTTTCACGCAACTTCCAAGTTCCTCGTATATTTTAAGCACGTTTTGCTTGAAAACTTAATGCAGGCCCAGTGCACGAAAAACACATTTAGTACATAATAATCATTTAAGTTTTTCGTTAGCCGGGAAGCTATTATTGTATTTTCTGTAAATTTAGCTGAATCTTCTACTATTATATTATACAACGGAAGACGTCGGTCGGTTGATTTGAAATTTAAATATTTAATTGAACGTACACATCGTAATATTCCCTCTATGGTCCTTAGAAACTAAAACTTCTCTCCGACGAATATTACTTAATTTCATTAAGAAACAATTTCCTGTAAGAGATTACGAAAATTGTATTGTACATTTTTTTGAATACCTTCACTTGAAATTAATTAACTTTTATGTTGATGCTGTGAAAATAATACAGACACACAAGTTTTATTTTTTCTTCAAGTGGAAAGCGACTTTAATTTGGAATGACGCTCGTAAAACACAAACGTTTTTTATTTCTTGGGTTTTCATGTAAACAATAAATTTCAATTTAATATTGTACGTCTGTTTGAACGAACTTGGCTTCGTAATGTACACGGTGATTCACAATTAAACCGTTAAGCAGTTGTCAAGGTCACGTAAAGTAGGTTAGGTATATTTTGATTTATTGCTGGAATTAAAGATTTTTTTATGTGCCTGCCTATATTGAAAAAAAATTGTGTATTGTATTAATCAACGTTTAGGTTTTACCGTAATTACTCGATTCTTGAATTTGCGAATATTGTAAAAATTGTGTCAAATTGAATTATATACCGTTTTTGCGTTCCGTGAATTGTAAATTTTGTAGTAAGCTATTTATAATAATTGTAATTACTTTAAATGCACTCCACACTTATTTATATGAGTTATTTATAACATTTTGAAGAACCTTCAGAAAACCTTTTAAGAAAAAACTTGTATTTTGCAGTCCACGAAGCAGAAGGAAAAAGTTTTTATACCACGTAGTATTAAATCAAAAGTTTACCTATCACGTAAAGTTTTAATTAAGTTGAACGAACCCTTTCAATCTAGGTGGTCTGATATGTATCTTATATATTATGTAGTTCTCTTGATGTGATTTTCTTCCTGCATAAGGTAAGGAAGAAGTGCCACTGTAAGTCATCAGTACATTAATTTGCATATTTACTATAATAGTAAATAATATTTATCTACCTGGGATCAAGGGAACAATATTCGAAATTTGAATTTTTCCTTTTTTTAAATATAAAATATGGCTTTTTATATACATCCGGAAACAACCCTGACGTGCAAATTTGTTTGTTGTTTTTTCGGCTCAATCACACTTGAAATTTTTTTTACATAATTAAGGTCAAGGCAACGCTACTATTTGTGAATGCTTTTTGATAATAGATAATATCTGGTAAAAATCTGACATAATTACCAAAATTAACGACAAGTGTCATTTTAATTATGGATATCGTTATAATCCCTCAAGGCAAATTGGTTTAGAACATACTATTTTATATTAATATAAAGGAGTGTTTTGATATTCTACTGTTAGTTTTTTTTAGTTATTTTAAAAGTTGATCGGTGCAACGAAGTGAGTATAGTAAGAGCTCGCCAGCGCCTATGCATCGTATTAACCGTCTATCATTATTATTCCTTGACACGGTTCTGACGGTTATATAATTTGAAAAGTTAACACCCTTTTGCCTTTGCGAAAACTTTAAAAGTGAACTTTCTATGGTTCTGCCGAAAATCTAAATAAAATAATTTTTTTTGTGTGAGAAACATTGAAATTTTAATTGTTATTATTATTTATAAAATATTATAATTAATTAATTTCGTTTTATTTTTATAATATCAATTTAACATTTTGATAAACTTATGGCAATCAACTAATGACAGACAGTGTATTGGTTATTATTGCTTGATAATTTTTTTTTTAGAATATCCTACTAATGTAAATAATACTAAATTAATGTATAGATATACTGTTTTAATAATCAACTTAATTACTTAATAATTATTTATTTATTAATTATTATCGTTGCCTATTTGGTATAACTACGATAAGAATGGGTTCAGGAATTTGGGTTATTTTTTATATTTAATAAAAATTGCTTTAATTTAAAATATGTATCACGATTTTTTTCAGTATGTACATAATTATTATGAATGTCGAAAAATATGCCGAGTGCGACGTTTTACTGCTAAATCTAGTTAATTTTAAAAGGAACGCCAAGTTATGTATGGTAATGTCGGGAAAATTTATCATTTGACAAAATTCTTAAAACAGCGCTATATTATGTAGTATGTATGCTGAACCATAGAGCACGTAAGCTGCATTATCCTGTCATTATATTTCAAACCATTATTAGGACCAATTTATGTTGCCGTGAAAAGCTTTTGTAGCATATTTAACAATAAATTATTTGTTATCATCATCATCGTCATGTATTTGTGTTGGAATATAACAGCGCCCCAACCGAAAGATAATTAAAAAGTTGATGACTTCATCTTATGGAAAAATAATTAATTTTGGAAATTAAAAATTTCAGAAACATAATTTTCATTTTATAACAACTATCAATGTATTTTTAGATCGTGAGCTCGTTGAGTATCAAAAAATACGGGTTGCCATTTAACAAAAATTAAGATGCCGGCCGTGACAGTTCAAAATAAAACCTACAAAAACTCTGAATGGCAGAAAGAGTGACAGGTTGACCCGTTCTAAGAAAATCCCCCTAATTCAAAATTGGTTTCAAACTTTACCATCTCACTGTATACATAATTTTATTCTTTTATCGTCGTCAGCGAAACTCGTATTAAAAAACAAAATTATTGTATTTTTGACCGAATAAAAATTTTTTGAATGAAAATAGTTTAAGAAGAATTACAGTATAATAATTTATCGTTCATCGTTTATTTTGACTTTTGAATCATTTTTTCCATCAATTGTTTTGTCCTTTTATTTAATTTTTATTGGTATCAGTTTAGTTCAGAAAATCGGCCAAGTTTAAATTAATCTAAATAAATTAACTTTATCATAATAATATTTTTGTACATTAAATATTTAATGCTAAATTACAGTTAACCTAAAAAGTAGTTTGTTGAAGTATTTGTTTGGGTATTTGTTATTCAAGACACTTACAAAATATGAAACTTAACTAAAAATTTGAATTTTTAGATTTAATAGTTGAATTTTCAATTAATCACTCGATTAGTTCATTGCAATTTTGAAAAACACTGAAATTCAAAATAGAGTGAAGTGCCTGTTCGTGGCCTCTGTCAGTGCCGAGCCTAGGAAAAATAAAAGTTTAATAATGATTTTCAAAAATCACATTAATAGTTTTGGACAACATTATGTAATTATTACTTTGTCTAGTTAACAAAGTATAAACGAATAGATAATGTTTCACTACGACGACATTAAGATTTATGGGCATAGTGAAGAATTTTGTACAAAAGCCGAGGGGTTAACCACTGGTGAAGTTTTTGTACACATTTAATGAAGTACATGAAGTACTGGGAGAGGTGTAGAACACCTTCCAGTGCACAAATTTTGGAATGAAGAACATTGCAGAACATGCAGAACCCCAGACCGAGTAGTTTACTTTTATCAGAAGTAAACTGAAGATCTCTGTTGAAGCACTGAGTGTTCACACCCCAGACCCCGGTTTAAATAATTTATTTTTATTAAAGAGAATTAAATATTTAAGCATATCTCAAGTTTATTAAAATTAGCTATGACCAAGTGAATGTGTTTAATTCGTAATCTGACAATTAATTATAAACTACCTAATTATAAATTCCGTACTCCTGGGAGGTAGATCTCTGCAACAGGAGAGTTCAGTTTACTTCTGATAAAAATAAACTACTTGATCCGGAGGGCTGGGGAGTGAAACACCCTCTAGTGCCTCTGCAACGGAGATCTTTAGTTTACTTCGATAAAAAAAATCTACTCAATCCGGGGTCTGGGGTGTGGAACACCTCCAGTGCTCAAATTTGGTATTTCTGTAAGTCTCTTCTGTAAGAAGTATGGAGAATTATGATGAAGTACGTGAAGTGTGAAGTTAATTGTACACGATTTCTAGCGGTTGACCCTTGACAAAAACATTAGTGCACTGTGATTTCTTGTAAGCTAAGGAACGATTTTAAAATGCTTATGACATATATACATGTTAATTCATTGTATGATTAAAATGATCTTCAAAATTGAGCAAAAAAATAGAGCAAAATAATGCTGTTAAATATTTTGTTGTTTTGTGGCATTTGTAAGCTAAATATTTTTATATTAATTATGACATGCTGGTTTAAAATACGAATTATAAGCTGTTACCTCATCAAAATAGGGAACTTCAACTTAATGCTGATTTTCGGACACAAATTACATTTCCACGAAAGGCTAGAAATGCTAATTTTACGCGTTACCGGCATAAAAAATTATTTGTCTTATTTCAAGAATATGTTTTTTTTTGAATTAATTACTATCATCTGTTTACATAAGTAGCAATTTCATAAAGAAAACTAATAATTACTTGTTGATTTAAGGAGAAATATTAGGTATATTATAATCGAGGGGTCAACCGCTAAAGGAAATCGTGTACAATTAACTTCACACCTCACGTACTTCATGATAATTCTCCATACTTCTTCGTACTTCATATAATTCAGCAGTAACTCACGGGACTTTACGTACTTCACCAGTAATTCACCGTACTTCATCAATAATTCACGGTACTTCACCTAATTCGTCGATGCTTCATTGTATTTCACGTCCTTCATCGGTATTTTAGAGACTTACCGAGATTCCAAAATTTGAGCACTGGAGGGTGTTCCACCCCCGCCCCCCAAATTGAGTAGTTTATTTTTTATCAGAAGTAAACTGAAGATCTCCCGTTGCAGAGATCTACCTCCCGGGGTACGGAATTTATAACTATGCAGATTATGATTAATTGTCAGATTATGAAAACTTGGCCATAGCTAATTTTAATAAACTTGGGATATGCTTAAATATTTAATTCACTTTTAATAAAAATAAATTATTTAAACTGGGGTCTGGGGTGTGGAACACCTCCAGTGTTTAAACGGTATATCTTCAGTTTACTTCTGATAAAAAGTAAACTACTCGGTTTGGGGGTTTTGCATGTTCAGCAATGTTCTTTATTCCAAAATTTGTGCACTGGAGGGTGTTCCACACCCCCCAGACCCCTCGGATTGAGTAGTTTATTTTTTATCAAGTGTAAACTGAAGATCTCCCGTTGCAGAGATCTACCTACGCATTGACCGTAGCGCATGCGTAAAAGCTAGGTTTAACTTCATGTAATTCACCAAAAATTTACCAATTTCATGATACTTCACTTGTACTTCAATATGCTTAACACGTGTTTTACCTACTTTACTCGTACTTCATGTATTTTACCAGTACTTCACAAGTACTTTATGTATTTCGCAAGTACTTCACATGAGATGTCATGTACTTCATGAGATGTGTACAAAAAATTTCACCAGCGGTTAACCCCTCGATTATAATATTATATTTTAATGACGTTAGGGAACGTGCATTAATTACATGAGGTGTTTTTTATTAAATTTGAATCTCCCCCCCCTCACCTTCAGTGAGATTTATTTTGCAAATTTCACCACACCGGAGACTAGTAATTTTTTACAGTGAATCTGTTATAATAATGTAATTCTCTGAATTACAAAGTTGACGTGAGATTTTATTGACCCCCTATTATAGACGTCCTTTGATAATATTTTTATCTTTTTGTAAGTTCAAGCATTTTTCGAGTTTATAATACTCTTTATTGCATAAAATAGTTGGCCGAAAATAAACTTGAAATAAGCGGACGATGGAAAGATAAAGACCGAGGATCAAGATATATTCTATAAACCTGCAATAATGCCAAATTTTTTTCTCCTAGTAGTACTGAATTAATTCAAGATATAACAAATTCTTTTGATTTCTTGAAACTCCACGCAAACCCCATCTCGACATAACTTCATAAAATATAGAGGATGAAATTTTTTTTTATAAATTTTGAACTAAACCTACGTAGAAATAAATAAGGTTTTATCTAAAATTAAATTGATTGAGATGTGATTCCGAGTTATGTAATCTAATGATGGAAATAAAACACTGCTTGTAGATTATAAAATTTATTGCAGACAGGTTTCTGAGACAACAACTAATAACAATATCTACGAAGAAATGCAATCTATCTTACAAGATTATTAGCAGTTTGTAACCTGATGTTCATTTAAACACGCGCTTTCCTTGTTTCGAATAATTTTTCTGTAGTTTTTTTGTGATATCTCAAAACATACAGGATACCTGTAATTAAATTATTAACTTGTGAAATTATATTAGTACAAGTATAAAATTTTCAAATATTACAAGTTTTATGAAATTTAAAATTTTTGATTTCAATTATCATTCAATAATCAGGACGATTGCCAGTTAAGCATGAAAGATGAAAGCATGAAAGTCAAGGATCCATAATTTCGCGTTGTTTTTCAAGTGGGCGCCGCCGAAGGCGGCGTCAATCATTCGCAAATACATTATAAATATAAAATCTACTAAAATTTAATTTTTGATCGACGAAATTACAATTTGCATTCCAATTAATTTTTAAAGTCATGTTTTTTGTTAATTGTTGGAATATTTTTTAATGTGTAGAGAACGATGTCCTCTTTTTATAATTCATTTAAAAAATCATGAAAATAGCAGTTTGTGATTGGTGACCATTCCCATTAATTTAATGTGAAACTTACAGATAATACTTTTGCATGGTAAAAAATCGGATGTGGCCATGCCCATGACTGTATCATACTTTTATTAAATATTAAAAAAATAATTTTTAATAATAAAAAGAAAAAATATTTTCCATTAACCAATGTGACTCAAAATCTAATGAGATCTAAGTCTAAATATAAAGATACAAAATACCAACTTTAGTTTTTAAATTCTCATTAGTTTTTAAACTAATATTAAATAAAAAGATTAAAAAAAAAATTGCTTCCATGAACCAATTTTATCCAAAATTTAATCAGCTCTAATTCCTGCCATAAACATAACAAATTTCAACTTTAGTTTTGAAAATCCTGTTAGTTTTAAAATATTAAATAAAACTAATATTAAATAATAAAATTTTAAATAATAAAAACAAGGGTAGGGTACGAGAACTGGGCCTCGAAAATCGCAAATTCTATAGAAATGGTATAATATTATGAAAAGAACATAATTAGAAATATTATAAACTAAGGATGATTTAAAATTTTCACGTTTAGGCATTAAAACTCAAAATTGAAATACGTATCCATGATAGGCTACATTTGAACCTCAAGCCCCGCCCATTTTGAATTGTTTGTAGCAATTTTACAAAAAATTACGTATTTTATCACATTTTTGATGCAGACGTCACATATGTGTACTGTTATTTGAATAAAACATGGAATTGCATCGATTTAAGGAGTATTTTCTAAAAAAAATCACTTTTTGTGTGAATTCGTTTCTGAGGTGGTTGCACTGTCAAAACCTATTCTCCGCACCCGGTTTTGACACGTGCTAAACTCATTAAAAACATCCCTTAAGCGGCTCCAACTCGAAAAGTTTCCAAGTTGACGCGGCGGATCTCAGGAGCGACTAATCCCCACATTTCGATGCTCTAGTAGGCCCCGCCCAGCACCTTTCCATGCATATTGAAATGCACGTACTGGCATGAAAATGATTAATTTGCCCGATTTCGTGATTTTCAAAATCGATTTTTGGCGTTATTATTGCAAATATCGAATTCATCCTTAGTACATTCCACTCGTATTAACGTTCTCTACCTAATTCTAAAAAAACATTTGTAAAATAATCACAGGGAAAAGGCCCCAGTTGGCGTACTTGAACCAAAACAATAGTTTTTATAAACTAATTTTAACTAAAATTTAATCAGTTTTAAATATCGATTAAAACATGCGAAAACCTAAATTTGGTTTAAAAATTCGTATTATTTTTCGAAATGTTAATTAAAAACTAATATTAAACAATAAGATTTAAAAAAATTCAAAAAAATAGTTTCCATGAACCAAGTTTTAACCAAAATTTAAAGAACGTGAAACAAGTTGCTGTAACATAATTTTGTGTAAACCACTGAGTTACGCATAGTTTACATTAAATTAAATAGCAATTAATACAATTGTAAAAAATGTAATTGTTATGTTAATTTACAGTTTTAGAATATTTAATTTTATTTAAATCATTAAATCGCAAAAGATGAAATTGAAGATAAATGATAATGCAAATTCAGTGAAAAGTAAAAACTTTTACCAATTAGTTAACTGATGTTTAAAATTTGTAATTTACAGAGGTATTTTCAACTTGAAAGCATTATTAGCACCTCTCTAACTAATACGTACATAAAATTTATCTGGAAATGTTTAAAAGCGTTTAAATCTTTTTTTTTGTGAGTAATTTTAGAAAATTTTGTGTTTGCACTTATCACGAGCCCAACTAGAACAATAAGATTTATAATTCTTTTTTTATACACCACAGTTAATATTGACTCAAGAACGTTGATGAACAAGGTATTCATGGAAACTGGATTAATGGTGTTGAGTATAAAAAGTGTAATGTGTTTTTAATAATTAAGCATCTCTGGGTAAACATAATGTAATTGACATTGAAATAAGTTTACATTGAATTCAAATACTATAATTAATTCGAGGTTGTTTAATTATTATTTAAACATGGGATACAACTGTAGTATAGTACTTTCTATTATAAGTTCAACTTCACAATAATTAATTGCGTAGCTTGTTTATAATAAAGCACACACCCTTTTTTGAGTTCATTGCCTAAAATAATAAAAGCAAAATTCCTTTTTTGGATTCAAACAGTCGGGCATTTTTAGAAGGTGTAGAAAATGAATTAAATTAAGAGGTACAACATATTTGTTCGATGTAAAAACCTTAATTTATATTATAGTCATACACGCCGTATATCAACATAGACGTCGACCTTGTAATATCAAAATATTAGACAAATTATCAATTTGTTATTGATAAATATTTAACTCGAGGAGTTGCAAATTTATACGATGGAATTCTTTCCGTTTAAATGCAATTGACGAATTAATTTATTGTTGACGTTGTTGTTCCCGAAACAGTGAGAATACGCTAATACGAATTTGGGATAATACAAATTTGGAATTTGGGATAATATAAATTTGGGATTTGGGGTAATAAAAATGCAATGTAACTATGAGTTCTGCTTCGGGTTCGATTCCCAGCTTTTACCAGATCAGTTTTGCTGGTTTAGTCAGTTATCACCGACTACTGATTTGTAATTTGGTTATTTTTTTAATAGATGTAAATTTTATTCTTCCACCTTCATTATTTGAATTTTTTTAAATAATACAAAATAGTCGAACTTTTTGGGATCCACTGCACCTCTATTATTGCTTCTGAATATAATTGTTTCTTTTGGGATGGGCAAGAAAAAAATTATCTATTCTCGCTCTCTTGCATAATTCTGTCGTTCCGTCTATCCCATGCACGGAGTCCGAAATTAACATCCAATCATCTTTTGCATGTCGCTCAATCTCTCGGTATGCCCAAATCAATTCGAGATGTTTGTTTCACCTTGACCTATTGGATTCGCTTTCAAACTGCAGTCATTCATCGACCATTCATTACCAAGTTAGTCCATGCCCATACGAGTTTTTCCACATACATTTCTGAAATACTCCAACTCATTTCACCTTGCTCTCGTGTTTCTCCCGACATAGCCACGCTTCACATATGTATGTACATAAATGTTACAGTGACAAGCAAAACTGTTCACAATAAGTAAATTTTTGCTATAAATATAATATTACCGGAAATATGTATAAAATCTACATCCCACATTTGATCATATGAGAAGTAATGCATGACGCACTGATAACTTATACTATTTTGCAAAACAACAGTTTTATTATATTATTATCACATTGCTAAGGTGACGTTCGAAGTGAACAGTTTTGAGTGTCAAGAAAGTAATTTTATTTGCTGTGAAACGAAAGTTTAACCGTTATTATTTTATTTTATTTGTACTGAGTAAGTGCTAACTTAATTATAACTTAAGTATTCTTGATCAATTTTTCATTTAATATAGAAAATAAAAATGCCTATTCGTATTAAGGAAGATTTAAAAAAGAAGATCGCTGAATCTATTAAAACAGGTATTTCAGTAAGAGAAATTGCAAGCAAACATGCGGTTTCAATAGGCCTTGTTACAAAATTAAGAAAGAAATTTAAAATTACCACAGAAATTAACAGAGGAGGACGACCGCAGAAGCTTTCGTCTCAAACAAAAAGAATTATTCGCAAGTTAATAGTGTCTGAGCTGCAGAAAACGCCGTAGAGGCCAATAATACTATCAGAGACAACTTAAAATTAATGTCTCTAATGATACCGTTCGTAGATGTTTAAAGGAAGTTGGTATGAAAGCTAAAACTAAAATAAGAAAACCTTTATTAAGCGAAGTACATAAAAAAAGCGTTTAAAATTCGCAAAAGACCATATTAATTGGACTGTAGATGACTGGCGGTTGGTTACATGGTCAGATGAATCGAATGGGATCAGATGGCCGTGTTTGGTCATGGTATGATAAAAAAGTAGGCCCTACAGAAAGAAACATTAAAATTTGGTGGAGGCTCTATGATGGTTTGGGGTTGTTTCAGGGGATAGGGTAGGAATATTAAGAAAATTAATGGAATTATGAAAGCAACCGATTACATTGACATTTTAGAAGACTCATATTTACCAAGCCTTGCTAAATTTGGTTGTGCAGTAGGTGATACCATATTTATGCAAGACAACGACCCTAAACATTCGGCTAAAATTACTAAAAATGGTTTGCTGATAATAATGTTAAAGTGATGGAGTGGCCGCCGCAGTCCCCGATTTAAATCCAATCGAGAATCTTTGGTGTATAGTTAAAAAGAATTTTAACCGCAAAGAATCAGCCCAAAATGTCGATGAGTTATGGACCATAACAAATAATGAGTGGAGTAAGATTGATTCTCAAATTTTGAATAATTTAATTACTAGTATGCCAAAAGGATGCAATTAGTGATTAAAACCAAAGGAGGTCATACAAAGTACTAAAAGGTTGTTTAAATTATAAATTTATGATCAGTCGCAATACTGTTCATAATAATTTTCAACAATATGTTTTTTATTATTCTTATTTGAATTGTTTGGATGTTTTTCAAGTTTAGGTAGTTTTATTGTGTTTTAATTTATAATAAAATATATTTCAGCAAACTTTTTTGTTTTTGGTAAAGTTTTAAACAAATTTAAAGAATACTAGATTTTTATGAACAGTTTTGCTGGTCACTGTATGTACATACAACAAATTCGTACACACTTCTATGTGTTTGTATTCAAACAATTTATATTTTTAGTTTATAAACATACAACATTTAATTTAAAACGATTAAATTTGCTAAGCCAAAGTAAAGTGCCATATCTTATCATGCAAAGAAGATAATAAAATCGTATTGTTGAACTTTATTCTTACGTCAAGTTTTATAATTTAAAAAGATCACTTTGAATTATGTACTTCAGTCGGGAATTAAAAATTGCAAAATTTATGTTCAGTATATATTATGTACTTGCAAATATACTTTTGTATACCAATCCTCCTACACTCATCCGAATATTTCGTTGTCTGAATATAATTGTTTTTATTTGTATGGCTTATTTTGAAAATTCAACGGTATATGTATGTAATCGAAAAATTCTCGCTGTTAAGAATAGTAAGGCTAAAAAAAAAACAAATTTTGTTTGGCTACAAGTGCCTGCTCGTCTGGCTATTTTGAAACAAATAGAAATTCAAATTATGGTAAGACTTGCGAAGCCGACGTTTCCGCTCTGTATCTCGACTAGCGGTCACAACAAACCACAGCACCGCCGATCCGGTTTATTTTTTAATTAAAACTTATATTTTCACCTATATTTTATTTATTAATTGTTATTTAATACACTTTGTGATAACGCCAATCTTATCGGCAATAAAGCTACTTCTAATTTTTTTAAAATTATTTCATTAGGTACTAAAATAGCATTTTGTTATGTTGTTGTTTATATCTATTTATATTGACGCTTTATAATACAATGGCAGTCGTCGAAAATGACAATCAAATCTTTTTTTATTTTTTTATTTTTTTTGACTTGACTTTGAAAATTAATCTTACAAAAAATGGTAATATTGTTTACCTATCTACCATATATAATAGGCAATGAATAATTGTTTCTGAAGGTCACAGAATGTGCAAATCTGTATTTGAAAAGACTTTGAAATTTGTATAATATTATATAAACCAATAAATATTCAATTTATTATATTTAATTGCACTGGGATTCGCATAGATCACAAATTTTTTCGGTTTTATTTGTGCATATTCATCTTCGTGTTTTACAACAATTTTCAGATTATTAATTTAATTTACGAACGTGATCTACTTTTGATTATCTGAAATAAATTGAATTCGTAATTTATTATTTAAAAATAACATCCACTGTGATTGTGGTCGAGTTCAAGTTTTGTTTTCGACATTAACTTCAATTCTTATTTTTGCCAAAAACGCCCACGTTGGGCGTACAAAAAATACTGTTGCCTTTTAAATATTTAGCTCTTGTGATACTTTTATTTCAATTAACAAATGAGGATATTAAAAAAAGTAACATAATTTCGGCAATTAAGCGTGTGCCAAGTAGTACGTCTAAATTTTTGTTAAATATAAATGCGGAATTTAACATTTTAAATACGAAATTATAACACAGCATGGTCACAAATTAGACATAATTTGAAATTCAAGAAATGCAAACTTTTCGTGTCTAAATAATTAATTAAATTCTTCTAGTTTGCATATTCATCGGTGCATTAAGGTTTACGTAAACGTCTGTCTGAATAACCGTGTAATTTTCTGCTTTAGTTACTGGACAATGACATTTGCAAAGAGGAAATGTAATCTTGATTTTGCAAACAATTTCAATAATATTTAAATTTTATTTCGGCTTCTTCCCTCATTCTAATCTGCAAAAAAAAATAATTGAATTGTGACTATACCAAGATATTATATAATAATTATTATGCTAGGTATTTTTGCTTCTAATTTATTTTATTATTAATATAAGTGAGTGTACACGATATGAATTATTTAATAGTTGCATCAAGCAAGTGCGAATTTATGCGTAGGTACTAAATATTATGGTACTACTACGTACCACCTAGTCAGGGCAACCGGTAATAAATTAAAAGAAAATTCAAAATTAAATAACAAACATTTTAAATCTGTAAAAATCAAAATATTTTGTTTTATGCAAATACCTAATTATTATATAAATTTTTGGAATTAAATTTTTTAGTAATAACAAAAGATATATAATCACTTTAGTTTTTTTCGAATTCTTGATTGCAATTTCTCAACTAGTTTTACCTTTTTTTATATTATTATCTTACTACTGATATTGATGTCATTCGATAATTAAAATTTTAAAAAAACTTCCAGTGTTTTCTCGGGGATTATGCGACCGTCAAACTGCTGAGCCGGCTCTGTACCTACCATTTTCAGTAGCAGCTGTCGAGATGTATGTATGATCATCATGGTCAATAATATTCGAGGATATTCATGATAAACAAACATTTCTATTCATTTATTGACAGGAAAATCATTTACTTAATAGAGCAACTTTCATAAGTGTTAATAGTTTCAGTAGACTTGGAAAATATAATATTAACCTCGTGTAAGGTTCAACTTGCGGTAGGAATATAATTATGATCAAGAAACTGGAAATATAACTTTACTTCCGAGATTCACTTATTTCAGAGGTATTCATTTTTATTCCAAACATGTCGGAATTAAATCGACCCCGATGACAATATCGATAAATGATATTGCCCTTAAAACGATAATGCAGAACCCAAATAGGGCGATAGAATTGTCTTTATTGTCGCTTTAGCGCATTTTACTTCGTAAAACTTGCATGAATAATAAATTATTCACTTATTATTCTTA
This sequence comes from Lycocerus yunnanus, assembly GCA_036346125.1. Lineage (NCBI taxonomy): Eukaryota > Metazoa > Arthropoda > Insecta > Coleoptera > Cantharidae > Lycocerus > Lycocerus yunnanus. The sequence continues at coordinate 3,632,830 of JARFIX010000050.1, forward strand.
GTAATTTTTAAAATTATCAAATCCGATCGTTAAACTTGACACACAAATAGCTTAGCTGTAATTATCGAATTTGACTACGTTATAAAAATAAGTTTTGGGTTGAAATACTTCGACAGTAATAAATATTATCGTGTTCACTATTCTGTTTATTTTTATATTTTTCAAAACGTAGTTATTAAAATATAAAATAAAAATTATGTTTCATTTCGAATCGATATATTATGAATATTATTTGCGGCTTTAAAAATGCTGTGCCCCCCCCCGCTCGGCACACCACTGGTAACATTGGTTGAAAAAAGGGTTGTTCTATTGGGGTTTTGTAGACTCCCTAGTTTTTATTCGTCTTTTGTAAAGTCGGCTAAGTTTTTTGTAAATCGTAGCTATCGACGCAGCAGGATTAATAATTAATTATACAATAGGATTATTGTATTGACTTTTTGTAAATAATTATTATTTTCGTACTAATTACTAAAATAATGACTGCTAGTAACTTTAAATTAATGAGCGAACGTAATGACGGGTATTATTGACAATCGGTTGATTATAATACAATGAAACAGAGTACGAAAACACGAACTTGCCAATTCAAAATTTCCTAAAAAAAATGAAAAATGATTATAAAAAAGGACACAATAATCTATGGGCGATTCAAAAATTTTGACATTTAAGCTCAAAAAAATCACTTATGAAGTAATACTTTTCAATGATAGCGTATATTTTTTACATTTTTAGGGTTATAATAATTTTGAAATAGTTTTTTTATATTTATAATATAATTGCGAATGGTTACAGTGCCTCCGGCACCGCCGCTACTCATTAAAAATATCCCTGAGCCAAAACAGCCTTCAAAAACGTAGATGCTTAAGCCATGAGGTTCGTTTGTCGACTAAAACTTGTTTAAACTAACCCAGGATACACGTACCGTCAATACAATGCGGAAAATCACTTCTTCGTAGTTTGCTTCCATGTTTTGAAATTTTGTGACGTTGGCAAAACAGGTTGGGAATTACTGCTTTAAATCAAGAAGCACTTTCAAGGTAAATGTTATAATCAACACCCCCTAAATTTTTTTCTTCATAATGTGTTTTGCATTTCAATAGTGAGGCACTGGAGGGTGTTCCACACTCCCCCTCCCCCCAGACCCCTCGATCAGTGCAATGTTTTTATTAACTCAAGTGAATTGAATACAGTAAAGCTCCTTATCCGCGGTTCCGTTATTCGCGGTTTCAGTATTCGCGGAAGAAAAATTGAGACCACTTTCTGTATTCGCGGCCGAAAATTTCATTATTCGCGGATTAATAATTTACGATTTTGAATATTATAATTTATATTCAAAACTCAAAATTAAATAATAATATTTAAACGAAAAAATTTAGACTTCAAGGAGGTTCTTGTTTTGGACAATGCTCCGGGTCACCCTTGTGAGCTTGAAACTATGCATCCGAATATTAAGGTGATATTTTGCCTCCGAACACGACGACTTTACTTCAACCAATGAACCAGGGAATAATTCAAGCTTTGAAGTTCTTTTACATTAGGCGAACCTTTAAAATCATTCTGGATATCATGGAATGTGATTCTGACGTGAGTTTTATGGAATTCTGGAAAAATTTAACATAGCAATGTGCATTGTTAACATAAAGGAATCGTTACAAGAGCTCAAGCATTGCATACACATTGCAATCATATTGGAAAAACTATAGGTTGATCTAACAGTCTGTGAAAGTGAGGATTTAAACAAATTAAAACATTAACTGACACAATTGTACAAATTGCTAATGGAATAGGACATGATGGTTTTGAACAGATAGATTCGAGTGACGTTCAAGAGCTGCTTCAATCACACGATGAAGATTTAAGTGAAGCCGACTTGCAGGAAATGTTAAAACCCTTCAAGCTTCAACATCTTACAATGATACGATGACAATCACCTTAAAAACCAGACCGCAGGTTTCAAATGGCAAATGAACTGTGAGATCACTTCATTAAAATTGACCCGTTTTGGAAAGAAACCTTCCTTTTAAAAGGAAAATTGAAGTTGCCACAGCTGAATACCATGCGGAATTAAAAGGCATTTTAAAGACGGCAAAGCAAGAAAAATTACTAAATATTTTAAACCAAATAATTCAAACAATAATAATTAATAATAATGATAGGTATGTGATTAAACTGATTTTATTTTTATCTATTTTATTTTATTTTCGTACCTTGGAACCCAACCCTTGCATTTCCATACAAATCACTATTCCATATTTACGGTTTCCTTATTCACGGCATAATTTTGGAACGTATACCCCGCGAATAAGGAGCTTTTACTGTATGTCTTTTAATATATAGACAGGAAAATATTAATATGTGTGTAAAAAGTTGGCGAGAAAGGGTTATCAATTGGAAAATCAGGATTAGTCGACTAACCCTGATTGCGATTTTCACCATTTTTTTGTAAATTATAAAAGATAATACATATGCCATATAGACATAAAATAAATAATATTTGCGGACGGTCACAAATTTGGTTAAAAAGCGGCTTTAAAAATTAATTCGGAATGCAATTTTCTCATTGGCTCTTTTGAACTGTAACCCTGCCCATCTAAATTAAAATAGGTTGTGGTGACAGTTTAGATACCCGAATCTAGATTTCTAAAGCAAATTATGAAAGATGAGTGTGTAATTAACAAATAAATAAAAAAATAAAATTTGTGATCGGTCCACAAATTTCGAAAAACACTTTTAGGGTGAATCCGAGATTGGCCGTAGTTGCGGTTGTCAAAACGGCTTGAAGCGGAGGGCTGTTTCTCATCATTTCTTTTTCGTTTCAATAGCGAGGCACTGGAGGGTGTTCCACACCCCCCAGACCCCTCGGTCAGTGCAGGTTTTTTTTCAACTCAAGTGAATTGAATATATCAGCATAATCTTTTGTTCATTGCTACGTTAATGTGACATTTTTAACAATAGAAAATCTTGCAAAAATTACACTAGGAATTAATCCTCTTGCCCCAAACTATAAACCATAATTTTACAAACCGGGGGGTCTGGGGGGTGTGGAACACCCCCCAGGTACACTTAAATTGTAATAGATAATATACTTTTTGTGATTAATAGATAAACGGAGGTAAACTTTTTAAAACAACAAAATGTAAGATGTAATGTAACAATGTAAGATTTTTACATTTTTAACTTTTAAAACTTTTTTATTTTATTTTAAACTTTTAAAACAACAAAATGTAAGATAGGGACCCCAGATCTGGGGGTGGGGGATTATGAATTACCCCAGCTATAATGTGTCATCGTTTCCTAGGAAACTAAAGCGCTGTAATAAGTCTTACTAACAATCTATAAACAACAAATTGGCGAATTTACGGCTTTCAGTAATAAGTGATCAATAGAACAACTTTAGAATAGAACAACAAAGACCAGCAGTGTAGCGTAAAGCATACACCGGCCGACTGGAAAGCGGTAGACCGTGGTTTGAGTCCTAGTCGAGTCGGATACACTGCTGTGATCAAAGGTCCAATATCAATCTGTGGACCATGGGGAAGGCAACGGAAACCACCCCATGAGTTATACTCCCATGAAAATTCATCTTGGCTTCGGCCAAGCTGGGTCTGACGCTTCTGACAAGAAGCAAAAACGACCAAGAAGAAGAACAACAACAACTTTGTAAAATCATATGAAATGCAAGGCGGTGACTAAAGGTCCAGGGGGGGGGGAGGTTTGAGGTATCTCCAATGTATATCATGGTTCGCAAGAAAACGAAAGCGGTATAATATAAGCATTTAATGGTACTGGAGGGTATTCCATACTCTCCGATCTATGCAGTCTATTTTTTTTATCGGAAGTGAATTGAAAATTTCAGCATATTTGTCAGGCCGTTGCTATGGTAGCGTGACATTTTTAGTCGCTATTTCGATACAAACATGGAATAATAGAAAATCTTTCATAGTAGAAGATCCGAACCTAAGTCGACCTTCACCGAGTTGATAATAGAGTGAAACCTATTTTATAATAAATTTAGTATATTAGAAAATATATTAAAAATGGGTTGCCTAAAAAAATCCTGGACAGGCTATTTTTAATATTTTTAAAAATGTTTTTAATTAAATTTTGTAACATCAAGATAATAATAAAATTTTCTTCTGACTTCAAGTACAAAACGTATAGAATGTGCAGCTTGACCGATCGAAACGAGACTTGTGGCATTCGAAAGAGTTCTACTCAACTTAGATTTGTCAATTTGTTTGTAAGATATTGTTGTTGCAAAGTTAAAAAAATTTTTTACGTTTTGTACTTGAAGTCAGAATAAAATTTTCTTATTATCTTGATGTTACAAAATTTAATTAAAATCATTTTTAAAAAATATTAAAATAGCCTGTCCAGGATTTTTAGGCAACCCATTTTAATATATTTTCTAATATACTAAATTTAATATAAAATAGGTTTCACTCTATTATCAACTCGGTGAAGGTCGACTTAGGTTCGGATCTTAGACTATCATAAGTTTGGCCGGCTTTTCAGTAAGCGACACAATAAAATTATAAACTGCTTGGGCTGTATTAAAATAATTATTCAAATAAGTTTTGAGGGGGGGATTGTCGACAATATAAAATTAAAAAAATCAAAAGTTCGGAGTACCCAGATTACTCAACTGGTGGAAAACCTCTATTGCATGGTTCTGAAATATAGAATTAGCGGTTGGAGAGTATTCTAAAAATAGTTAATATAAAAGGGGGTAGCAACATAATCGCTTTACTCATTAAATATATCCGCCTAGAACGGTCCAACTCGACAAAGTGTGGATGTTGATTCGATGGATTTCGGGAGCGACTGGTAGCTCCCCACCGTTTGTGCCTGTCGACCCACCTACAGCGCACGGACGTGTGATAGAATGTTTACCATATTTGGCATAATATTACGCAATTATACACTTACAAGTTTTCTCATGGGAAAATCGTGATTTTGAAAATTAAATTGTGGCCTTATTACAAGTCCGACTAAATTCATCCTCACTTTAAAAAGTTTGTATTTTTTGGCCTTTCGTTTGGTGAAGCAATTTTTATAGCAAAAAGTGTATTTTCGAGTTAGGATTAGGCGATTCTTGCTAAAATTTTCCAACTTATGTTTTTAGTGTACAATGTTGTTCCGCCTTTTAAAGTCTCCTCAGTTAAATCTAGCCCTAAACGAACGAATATAATATTATAACATAATAATTCCACAAGTTAATAAACTATTTATAAGAAAATATTCATGTTTATGGACAAAAATATGTTTGTTTTTAATTAAAGATTAAGTTCTTTATTAAACCGTTAAACAGCTGTAATTTTGTTCAAAAAAATCGTATAAAATCAACAAACGAACTAAATTAAAGATAATTTTGTTATATTTAAAAATATCTATAAATTTTTATCGTAAAATACCGCATTTGTTTATTTTGCAAAAATGAGAAATTTTGATATTTTTTTAAATAATTTAGTAAACGGAAATGAACGAATTTGGTTTCGTTTGAAAGGTATTTTAATAAACTTAATTTCACAAAAATATTGGGTTCATTTCATAAGAAATAGACTTATTTAGTTTATGAATAATTTTAGTCAAAATTTATCTTGTCCATATCTAATAGAAAAACTGGTTAATTGTTTTTCGGAATGGAATTTAAATAACTGAACTAATAACTTATAATTTCATGAAAACGTACGTTCTTAATAACACGTAGCTATAACTTGGTTAATTTTACCGCAAGGAGACAGAAAAAATTAGATTATAGGCAATTGAATTAGCTTTTAACTTTGTATGATGTAAATTGTTTCTGTAGGATCCTTATTTTTGAACAAATTTAGAAAAATCTGCGTTCAAATTTGACTTTTACAATAAAAGTGGGCGATAAAACATGGAACTATTAAAAAATCATATCTGGGTCAATTTGTGACCAAATTAGATGAAGTTGGCTTTAGAAGAAAAGTTAGCTTCAAGGTGTAAATTTAAAATTTTAGAAGTCTAAAATTTTTTTAATTTCATTTGCAGAATACATAATTTTTCATCGTATTTGTTAAATTAATACTTTAGCTGACTATGGATTTTGGGTAACTTTTTTTGCAAAATTTTTTTTAAGTCGGATGAGATTTGAAAGAAAAATCGAATTTTAACAATTATTATTGTGGACAAGACTATAAGCTACTAAAAAAAAGAAAAAAATGAATTTTTATGCTTTTTTTCGATTTTAAAACTTTTTAATTTGATAACCCCTCTAGCTTGATGCCCCGGATATTATGTGAATTAATAAAATTTGATGTTCAACCAAAAATTCAATAATTACGTTCGTTAGCAGTATTATGTAGATTTGAAATGGTTTTTCTCAAAATGGATAAAATGTTACTATTGTAACACCAAACGTAATTATGATTGAAAGATATGAAACTAATGTTATATAATTACTGATTCATTGATTTCAATTTTTTCTTTTCTACTAATTTTAGTAGATATAATAGAAAGAGCCAGTCAGCAAACGATTAGTTATCATAGGATGATAACTTTTTGTAGTATTTGAGTAGTAAATATAATTTTCCAAACTTAGGCAACACATCTAACAATCTAAATCAGCGGTCTTCAATCTTAGGGTCCTCGGTAATTCTTCTAGCTTTCGGAATAAATTTAAGGACAGTAAATAATTTTTTTTTTCGTAAAATGTAATTTAATTTAATTATTGCAATAGTATTACTTCATAAACAGGAAACAGAACAGTAGGTAACTCTTACACATAAACAGTATGTCCCCTGATTTTCATTGCAAGGCATACTAATTTGCAAGTGAAATTTTTTTTGAACGTGTTGAAGACCACTGTTGCGAAAAGTTTGGAAATTTTTTTGATAAATTGATTTACAAGGAACACAGGGATTAATCATAACTTCTATACAGCTGAAACTTTATTTTTGTTGTTGTTTGTTTTATTCGCACCACTGAACTAGTTAAATTCTTTGAAAAGTGATGATGGTTTTTTTTTTCAATGTATATACCGTGCAAGCAAAAATTTGATATGTGTTTACGTTATTAATTATTGTTTACGTTTATAGCATGTTTATATTTACAGCACAATAGGTACAAATTCTACACTCTGTAGAACTCGACCTGTGCGGTGGTGGTTTATTTGACCACTTACATGAGCCTGGTTTATGTAAAGCGTTTTACGGGAGGGTAGCCAAATTGAAAGCCGAGTTCAGGTATTGTGGTCTTCCAGCAAAACGCATTGTATAAACCAATAAGTCTGACCAATTGACGAGAATTTAATAATTTTACATTTTTCTTTTCAAAATCAAAGTACGGTACCCCCTTAAGCGCAAAACTGATGATATACCGGAGTGGTCAATAGATGGTGAAAACTGAAGTCGAGAAGGTTTTACAAAACATTTTTAATTTGTGATAGTTTAGGTAATTACTGGAACTTTAAACTTAAATATTTTGTATGCTGTGGCAAGTCAAAACAATTACATTCTCATTTATAATGTTGATTCGCGCACTGTGTATATTAAATAATTTGTTTACGTACAAATATGACATCAATGAAACTGCGTCTGTTTTAAAAATTAAAATTTATTGCGAACTCTTATTAATTACACTTTAAATTGTACAAATACGATTAACATGGTATGAAACATGCAAATGTTTCGAATTAGTAATTACTACTGCGCTAATTAAAATTTTTAGTAAAATTTGAGCGAATGCTAATAATAGAGGTTCTCGGCTAACGCTTAATTACCCACAGATTAAATCGGCCATTAACAATCGCATATTTGCGAAGCTTCGCTCAAACCATTTCCTTTAATATCTATCTACCATCTGACAGATCGGAAGCAGTTGAGAGAACTTTTTCAAATGTAAATGCTTTGATAACAACTGATTAGAATCAGTAATTGAGCGTTAGCTGAAAACTTCTGAAGTGTGATTTTAATTCCAATATTTCTGCAATACTTTTTGCGTAGTTGTGGGTAGGTTAGACACTGATGGCTTTCTATGTGTGCTAGGTGTGACAATTTAGCCGAAAAGATTATTACAAAATTGAGAGCAAGGAAAATCCTAAGGAATGGGAACTAAAATGATTTGCTATCTTAAAATAAGTAAAATTTAAGTAATTTAAGAAAACGTAGTTTTAGAGACCGGTGGTGGGGGGAGGTATCCTCCAGCCACACTCAAATTGTACAATAGATATGTTTGCGAACTTATGGCTTTCGCTTCAGATGTGCCTGTGAACTTTTTTTTTATTGATATTGATGGCATTTCACCAACACAGGAAATCAACGGAGAGACGCTCATAAGAAAGTTAATCTCTCCCCGAATTCAAATTTGGTATCTTCGTATTAGCAGTTGATCGTTCTAACCACTAATGTCCGATTTCTTCACTCATTATCTCCAAGTTAGCGACCTTCAGGTTAAATTCATGAAATAACCAATCAGATGATTGATTTATTTGTTTTGTTCTCGTTTGATTGGTTATTTCGTAAATTTAACCTGAAGTTCGCTAACTTGAAGATACGAGCGGTTTGATTTTGAATTTTCCGCGTTGTAACTTCATATTCAACACTGCTCTTGTAAACTATCATCTGTCAGTAGACTACTGTCAAATTTTGAGTAAGCTGCGTCATTTAGTTTGCTTTTGACAGCTATTGAAAGTAGACAACCTCGTAAATTTGGATGAAAATGGAAATTATTTTTTTAATTATTATTATTTTTTGCGTAAAACAACCATCACCGAAACCAAGGCAAAGCTTGATAAATATTATGGGGACTTTGCGCCATAAATTTCAATGGTTAAGAAGTGGTTTACTGAATTCCGTTGCAGTCGTACCAGCACAAGTGACGCCCAAAAGAGGTTGTCACGTCAGAAATTGTCGATAAAATCCATGGAATGATATTGGACGAAATGAGAAGAATGCGAAATGATTCGCAATTCGAAAGAGTTTTTGCGCCGTTTTGTAACCGTGAACGAAACATGGATCCATCGCAACACACCAGAGACCACAGTTAAAGCAGTGGACTTGGCTGGGGGAACGTGCACCATAGAAGGCCAAGGTAGATCTGTCGGCCAACAATCGATTATCAACACATCGATTATCTTGAAAAAAGAGCTGTTGGACGGATTTGACATTGATTTGAACCAAAAACGACCGCATTTCGCGAAGAAGAGAGGGCTCTTTACCATGACAATACGGATGCACACGTGTGTCATCGACATGGCAAAATTTCATGAATTGGGCTACTAATTGCTTCCTCATGCAGCATATTCTCCAGATTTAATCCTCCCGCGACATCAACTCATCGATTATCTTGAAAAAAGAGCTGTTGGACAGATTTGACATTGATTTGAAGCAAAAACGACCGCATTTCGCGAAGAACACCATGACAATGTACGGATGCACACGTGTGTCATCGGCATGGCAAAATTTCATGAATTGGGCCACGAATTGCTTCCTTGTCCAGCATATTCTCCAGATTTAACCCCCTGCGACTATTTCCTGTTTCTAAACCTGAAGAGGTTAAACTTGAAGAGGTCAAACGAAAAGGTCATCATTGAAACAAACGCCTATTTTGAGGGCTTTGAAAAATCGTATTGTTTGGAAGGGATAAAAAAATTGGAAAACCGCTGGACTAAGTGTATCGATCTAAATGGCGGCTATGTCGAAAACTAAAACGGAAAAAATATTTGGGGACGGGTAATAAAACCGAACTCCAATTTTGACCATTTTTGAAGTGGATTATGAAAGATGATGGTCTAATTAGCGCATCAAAAATATAAAATTTGCGGATTATTCACACAATTTTGAAAAAAAAACGGCTTTAAAAATGTATTAACAATGCGATTTACTCATTGGCTCTTTTGAACTATAACCCCGCCCACCAAAATTAAAATAGGTTATAGCAACAGTAAATATACCAGAATCTTGGTTTTACAACGATTTATGATAGATAATGATGTAATTAGCTAATAAAAAAATTATATTTGTGATCGAACAACAAATTTCGGAAAAAAATCACTTTTTGTGTGAATTTGACTCTTGATGTGGTTGCGCTGTCAAAACCTACTCTCCGCACCCTACGCAACCCTCCGGGTTGCTACGAGCGGTTTTAACACGCGATTTACTTACTAAAACATCCCCAAGTACTCCCAACTCAAAAGTATGGAAGTTGACGCGACGGATCTCAGAGAGCGACTGGTACCTCCCACCACTAGTCACTGTCAACCCAGGCACAGCACACGTACCGTCAACAGAATGTTTTCATATTTGGCATTTTATTACACAATAATATACTTACATGATTGTATTTTTATGGGAAAATTGAAATTTTCAAAATTAAATTGTGGCCTTATTACAAGTCCGACAACAATGATCCTCACCTTAAAGAGCTTGTATTTTATACTCTTTCGTTTGGTTGAACCATTTTATAGGAAAAAGTGTACTTTTGAGTTCAGGTTTATTACCTTGACCCAAATATTTTTATTCAAAAAGTCACCGACTTATCAAACCACCCTCGTATGAGTGAAGAAATCGGGCATAAGCCAATGGGCGGTTCTTGGGAGTGTAGTAAAATTAAATTTGCACATTTGTGTATGGGGATGAAAGCCGCCAATACGGTTAGGCAACAAGGCACCTGGGTCGTAATCTAACCTCGATTTCGTATTTAAATTTTGTTGCAAATCCCCCCTCTCGCTAATTTAATATTACAGTTGAAAACAAAGTAACGCAAATTAAAAACAAATTTTGCAGACACATCTTGCTGCATGCAAGTTGCGTGTCCTCCATGTTGTGTATGCGGTACCGATGACGTCCAATAAGACAAAAATATATTGTATCTGTCGCTCATCTGCAAAATTTGTATTTAATAGGTTTTCGGCTAATCCTCCATTAGGTGCTATCATGCAGTTACAGTTCCCACTATAATTTTCGGTAGTTTTAATCAAATCTGTGGTTAGGTGCGGTTTTTACTGGAAGTTTTTTTAGAAATTTTTTCGTCCTATTCTTCTATTTATAGATTATTTAGTAATTTCACATACTATGTAGTTTTATAATTTTGTATTGCTTAGTTTTTGCATGTAAAGATGTAGTTTTTATTTTTTTTATTTGCTATGACAGGTCACGAAGGGCATCCCAGGATATAGAACGAATTACTAGAAGTACCGAAAATATACCATGGGCAAGGTATGTATATTTTTGCAGTATTTCAGTTTATAGTTTGTGCTCTGTGTATTTTTTGCGCTTGCACTTGTTATTTTATTGTTGTAATATTTTCGATGATCAGACATCTCGACCAACAGCTCCCTCCGTGTATCGAAATGAAATGACGACGTTAATTACCTATTTACATACAGTGAGCTCATCAAGTTGGGAACAAATTCTATAAAAAAAATTCGAAAACTTTTCTCTTCAAATTCCTAATTTTTTAAATCGGAAAATTGTGTTATATCCTAATCTGTAAAGAAAATAAAGGTTGCCATTTAAAAAATATACGATGGCATCACAGCTCAAAAACAAAACAAGATCAAAAATGTGACATTGACATGTCCGAGGATTTTCTGAAAAAATATTTCGAAATTTTTTATTCCAAAAGTTGAAGAGCTACCTCACTGTACTATTTTTTTTATGTACGTTATTACACATAGCGTTGATAATATTATTTGCAAACAATAGCTAACTTGAAAGAGGTCATCATACGTAGAAAAATAATTATGTAGAAATTCCCATTTATAAATACCTCGAGTTTTTCGCAGAAAAAAAAATAGAAAATTCGATAATGACTAATAATAATCTAAAATAAATTCCCTTGATTAATTAAGTTTTTGTCACTGTAGGGGGATCGCCCCATTTTCTAACTCATCAGCAAAATTATTTTTTTTTGTTACCTTGTCAATTAAAATATTTTTTTATTGTTAAATCTATAGGTACAACTGTAGGCTTTGAACTACATACATATGTACACGGTGAGTCGGAAATTTGTTTACACTAACTTATTTGGTGGGTCGAGTGTTTTTTAATCGTCGAGATGTATAATCATCGAATATAAAAACTATGTTATTTGCATATTTAAATTTAGGAAAGAAATTTAATGAATCAATTATTGTTACAGGAGTAAAAGCAGAAGTGTAGACCACGGCGTTTCGGCTGCGTTTGACCTCGATACGTTGAAAATCAAGGAAAAAGTAGACAGTCGCCTCGATAGAGGTAAGTTATTACTATTAATCCATTTAATACTTAATTGCAAAAAAAAAGGTTTTTATTGTATAATCGAAGACCTTTCATTAACCCCTCGTAAACCTTGAAAAAATTCATTGAAGCGTATAGTACATATTGGGTTTGGCGAGTAAATCATTTGGTCTTAATTTTGCAGAGGCAATTAAAGCTAATAAGGCGAACTTTACTATTACAAAGAATTTCGATTGCTTTATTATTACGTATTGTTCTTTTGGATAGACATATCGGTATGCGGAAATGTTCTTATAAGTAAATAGTATGCAAATTTTAGATTGTTTTCCATTTGACTGGTTGAATTTTAAGTAATGGATTTATTCAAAAACTTTAATCCTTCATGTAATTATTTTCGAGTCAGTAAACTATGTATATGGGCGAAAAGAGGACACATTACCTCATCCCCCTTTTTTTTATCCTTAATTCCATTCTAAGTTGCCGGATGAAAAAGGTTTGATTCACCCATTCACCTCTGCACTTAACAGATTGTTCTAATGCTTTCTTTCAGTTCCGTTTCGGGTTTTGAATAGACATTCAAAGAAAGGATTGATTCGAGACTTACTCTTGAAAATTGCTACTTCTGCTAAAGTACAATGTGATGTGTAATATTACGTAATGTTGCTATATTTTCCATTTTTCAAAATATTTTAAAGCAAACTACGTGGTTTATCGTTTACGGATTGTTTGTTTTTTAGCTCCACATTTTTCCTGTATGCATTGCTCGAATTCCTTTATGTAAATTGTGTATTTAAACAAACTGTAATTTATCTCTTCTTTACAACTTTAACATACTTTCATAATATTACACGTACTTTTCCATTTCGCAGTTATTAGAATGTATCAACACGTTTTGGAACTTAATTTTATGTTAGTCTTTATCATCTTGCAAACTAATTTTTTTTGTACAAATCATATTTTTATATTTTTTTTAATCGACCTGAAAATTTACCATGGCCGTTTCCATGCATGAAAAACTGAATTCTTTCGAGCATACCCACATAAATAACGTTTATCTATTCAAGTTATCGTACGTTTAACTAATTCTAATTAAAGATAGATAGTAAGAATAGATGATTAACCCGGTCAGGGTTGCGTGCGGTTCGACTATAAACTTGTAAATTTAATGCCACCAGACCAATTCACAATCGCCCAAAATCTTGATTTCGCCCGCCAATGTTTACTTTATACCTTTTAATTGAATCTCATTTAAATATATTAATTTAATTATTATCGTTTACACCTCCTAATGCTGAGTATGTTACGTCACCGATGATGTTTTTAATTTGTATTGACAAAGGTGGCCAAATCCGTTATTAAAAGTTTATAAATAATCCCAGCCATAATAAATCATCGGTAAACTTTTCCTTTTTGCCATATTTTACAGGAAATAATCTAATCGGGTTTACGTAAAATATTAATTAATTTTACGTAGTACACAGTATTATTATTACCTACAGTTTATTTATTCGACCGTAACTTGTTTCGGCGCTATTCAACTGTTTTTAATTTTTTTTTATCCAAGAGAAAGTGAAATTTAGCGATGTAGTTTTTCGTGGATACAAAACCGTCTTCGATGTAAAAACGTATCTATAAGGAAAAACTCGGATAAAATGTTGACATAATACGTAATGCTGGTAGACGATAAATAAATAATTAACGGCGTTGCAAAACCGCAGAATGTGCCATCATAGCGAAAGATAAACAGTGAACTACAGTAAACCGCCGTTTGATTTGTAGGTTATGTTCAACAATTTCACAGAAGTTTCCTGCAAGTTATTATGAAATTTTTAATAATTACGTTTAATTTTGCACAATGAATTTCGTGGATAATTATTACGATTCACATGTTGTCTTTATAAATAAAAAAAGTATTATCGAAGATGACTACGTGGTTGTCTATCATGCACATTGCAAAGGTTTGTTACTTTATTTACTATACGCAGTTCTTAAAAATATAAACACAACATTATAATATTATTGTATTGTAATAAATTTTCTTATATTATTATTATTATTTTCTTTTCAGATATCAACGGTTCAAACACTAGTTTATCAGAGAAGAAACGAACTGGACCACCTGAAAATACAACTATTTACACAGTAAGTTTAATATTAGCCAAGTAAAAAAAGATTGAAAATGATATTGCTGGTGTGCTGTTGAGATTTATTACCTATTCCTCAAAGAAATAACAGGAAAAATAATATTAATACAAATATTTGCCACATTTGTTAGTATACGAAGCAAAGTTTACGTGCAATGTAAAATTTATTTAGAAACTTTTCCGAAAATAGGTAAATTTAATAATAACGTGACTTTAAATTTTGATTGGCATGTTCCAACTAAATACTGTAATTTGATTGGCAGGGTAAATTGGCTATTTGCAATTTTAATTCTAAAGTGCACAAGCATCAAAATTAGATGTCATGACAGAATTCATTACCGAATCCCCTCGATATGATAAATTTATTTGAACAGAATTTTTATTTATCGTGATTTGGTTACTCATGTATTTGATTAGTTATGTAAACCGCTTTAATCTCCGATATAAGAAAACTTGGAAAGCATGGATATTGTGCATTCAAGTAAAAACGGTTTTGTTCTAGTTTACCAAGTAATTTTTTAAGACAGATGTTTGTGTGACGGACACTCATTTATTCAATAGTTTTACAGTAAAAAAATTCTCTATTTAATAACTAATTATAGAGTACTTGGTCAATGAAAGAATTCTAGAATATAAATAAAATTGGAAATTCCTCCTAAATAGAATGAAAGACAAAAGAATTCCAAAGAAAATACTCTTTTACAACCCGAAAGAGAAAAGGGATATTGGCCGACCGAGAAAGCGTTGGCGAAACTTATGAAGTTGGAACAGGCAATAAAGCCTAAACCCGAAAGGAAGAAGAAGAGTTCCTATTAGAAGTTATTTTATACCAAAAGCTAACATTACCGATAAATTAAAATGTTAATGAAGATAAAAATTCTCTTTAATGGTTCTCGACGACTTCGGCAATCCTAATGTCATCCCAATTTGAGGATAAACTTTTCGAGATTTTTTCTGAGCCATTTTTCTGACAATTATACTTTTATTTTCTTAAGATCTCAACTCACCTTGTCTATCGTTCTTCTATTTATGAGCAAATTATCGAATTTGTTTGCAAATTTGTTGTTATACACTTACTAATATCTTCGTTCATCATAATTTCTAATATTTCATGATTTATTGTCGTTCTCTCCAACTCCCTTCATTCCTAATATCCAATGTATCGTCTTCCTCTTTTCTTCTCTGCTTGTCATGTTCATTACTTCCAACACACCAGGTAACTTGGATCTTATTAGGGTACTGTCTATTTTTACCTTTATTCTCAAAATCTAAAATTAAAAAGGGCAGGTAGAAACAATGTAGGTAGGTAGAGACAGACCAGCAGTGTAGTGTGAAGCATACACGGGTTGACTAGGAAGCGTAAACTTGCGGTTCAAACCTTGCTTGCGCTAGATACATTGCTGTGAACAAAAAGTCCAATATCGATCTGTGGACTGTGGGGAAGGCAACGGAAACCACCCCTTGAATTATACTCCCACGAAAATTCTTCTTGGCTTCGGCCAAGTTGGATTACGACGCTTCTGATAAGAAGCAACGATGAAGAAAGAGACAATGTATGCGACTAAATAATAAAGAATGCAGGAAAGAAGACACACTTACGATGTGTGAAGAAAAAAAGATGCATTGATTGCGTTTACTGTTGCGTCGAGTTATACCAAGTATTCGTCTCTCCATTGCTCTTTGCCCCACTGCAAGTACGGATGATATTTAGTGATGTTCCCACAGGGTATACTCCTTATACGTCTCATACTTTCTTTTTCTACGCATATTGCCTATACTTTGTACTAAATGCTTCTTCTATCCTTCAAAACAACTAACATACTTTCAACAACAGCACTTGATTGCGAACGGGAGCTTTCCGATATGAACCTCCCACTAACCGATTTGAAGACTCTCCCAACTATTGAAAATGTGTGAGATTTGATGTTTGTCTTCATTAATGGCCCTACAGTTGCAGACTACAATCCGCGGCGATATGTGAAGATTTGGCTTCAACTCCTCGTGGTGAAGTCAAAGAACGTCGAGAAACAGACAAGGAAGAGGATGCATGTCAGAACGAATTGTTTGTGGACATATTTACTTAACTTAATCGATTTTTGTATCGTTTTTGTATGAAAAATATATAAAAAAATTCAAGTGCACTTGCTGTCTTTGATCCTCCCAATAGGAAAAATCAGGTACTATGGATTACTAGCAGTATAACCGAAAAATTGATGGGAACATCACTGATGATATTGTTATGCCCCTACCCAAAATCAACTACTGTTTTTAAATACTTTAATATAAAATATAATAAAAATAATATATATATATTTCGGCTTCCTTATGTAAGGATACAACCAAGGTCGTTTACCCGTCCCCTCAAGACGGTACTTCAGCAATTAATATCTCAAAGATGTTGCAAGCATCTTGTGAGAGGACCACCTTTTACGTGCCTTCCAAGCACGGAGACGGCATTACAAAGCGAACTCCACCCGGATGCGAACCGGAGTTCTACCTTAGCAGTTCATCGCGCTAACAACCATGCCAATGACCGTCTCAATAAATTAATTAATAATAAAATAATATAAATATAATAATATAATAATCTATAGAATATTGGATGGTTTTATATTTTTATGACCGGGATGTTGATAATCTTGCGGTAAATGTTGGTTTTCAGTGCTTCGAGAGTTCCTGGCTTTTGATCAGCAAACCCTTAAAAGCAAGTACCCACCTCTATTATAATTTTTATAGTTTTTTATGATTATTAACGGGTTGTGGTTTCAGACCTACTGCACTAGAGCTTAAGCTTATTGTACCTTTGTTCCAAGTTTTACTCCAACAAATCAGTCTCCTTAACAAAGTCGAGTAAGCATTTGAAGGTTGCTTGCACTATCTCTTCAGTTTCTGGGAAAGGAAGATCAAGGTGTCGTAGCCTTTTACTGGCGAAAGCCGGTCATTCACTTAAGATGTGGCGAGGGTTTCTCTTCCTCGCCACACTTCCTAAAAGTAAGATTCATAGATGATACACTAGCTGTATTACCAGCTCTGCAATTTGTATTCAAATGTTTTTGTTCTGGTTACTAAGCCAATTTGGCAGCTCTTTTAAATTTTACTTTCACGGTTTTTCACTTTTAATTTCTACAAAACCCACCTAAAAGGAACCTCTACTTCCGCCTATTTTATTACACAATTAACAACATTAATTTTTTTTTTTATTAATAAGGTTATGCGACCTGGCAAATAGTCTGTCCTGGGGAATAATTTTAAATTTACTATATGTGTGTTACAGACAGACAGAATATATTAATTATCTAACCTGGTTCTAGTACATAATGTAAATGCTTGATTTCTGTCATAACACTAATTTAATAAGAACATGACCAGGCCCGGATTGGCAATAAACTAGTTACTGGGAAGTTTCTTTGAGCCTCAGTCTTTGAGACATTTTTTATAATCAAAGTATAACATTTAAAAAATTCGAATATAACAAGTATTACATTTTAGGATGCTTATAAGCGAGATTTTTTGAATCTATTCTTGCAAGACTTTGCAGCAACTTTTAAAATATATTGCGACATTTACACCAGTTCCAGGTACATTTTTTCACCTATTCCAAAGCGACTTAATAGGTTTGTTTATTGGACGTGTTCTGCACAGTTTTGTATTACGTCACACTGACAGCTTTTCAGAGGCAACATCCCTTTGGAACAACTAATCTTTGGTGTAAATAACCTAACCTCAAAATATTTTATAAATAAGTTGTAACTGTGGTGTCTAATATGAATAATTTAAGCCACAAGATACTGCAATTTAAGTAGTAATATCTTATAACATAAATTATTCATATTTGACAATGCAATGACAAACTTTTTTACAAAATATTTTGAGGTTAGGTTATTTACATCAACGATAAGTTGTTCCAAAAGTGTTCGTCGGATGTTGGCTCTGAAAAGCTGTCAGTGTGACGTAATCGGAAACTGTTCAGAAAACGGGCAGCGCATTTCTGAATATTTTTGAGAAAAACCGAAAGAGACTATTTGACCTCATACGTTAAAAATACGAAAAGTGACAATTTTTGATTCTGTATTGGACCCATTTGGAGACGTTTGCATCAGTTAGTTCCATGCACATTTTTCCAGCTCTATGTATCATAGTACGTCCTTTTAACCAATACAAAGGATAGCCGAGTTTTAATGATTTTAAAAAAAAACACGAAAGGTTTGGTACTTTTAGAATCCAAAAATTAAAAGTTGGAAAACAACTACTTTTTCACTGCGTCTAATAGATTTCGATGGGAACATTTTATTGGCGTGAAAGACTTCATGAAGATGTTGATGATTTTAATGAATGTTTAAAATGAAGTTTTTCGAATCCACTTTTGAAAAACTTTGCAGCGACTTTTGAGCCATTTTTAACGTTTTTATCAGATTCAAACTAATTTTTTTAGCTCGACGCATCCCAATGCGTTATTATGTAATGAAACAGGCAGAAAAATTCTGTAGTTCTTGGAAAATAAATGAAAAGTGAACCACTTGGGTACTTTTTGATCCCAAAAATGAAAATCACGAAAATAATTAGTTTTTACTGCTTCTAATACATTTCGATGAGAAAAGTTTATTGGAACAGAAAGTATTCATGTAAATATTGTGTTTTGTATTTTATGAAGCTAAAAACTGTTGGGTCACTTTACTACATGTCGATCAATATTCGAATCTAATTTTGATCCTATCCAATTTCGCGTTTTATCTAAGTTCGTAAAAAGTCCATAATACCAATAAAATTTGAAAAAAAAGGCAAAATATTTCTTTTTATGGAAAATAACGCCAAAATTTTTGCGAGAACAAGTTAATGTTCACTCTAATTAATTTAAAAATGATGTCAAGTAATTAAAATTTTGAAAGCTGCACGCGGCCTCTGGCCTTCAAAAAAATATCGACCCACCTGGCATTGTTTCCTTTGCCTGCCAACCCAGTTTAGGCCTGAATGTAACTATCAACCTAAATATAGAAATGAATTTTAATAGTACAATGTTTAAAATAAGTGTTTTTTTTTGTTTAAACATGTTTTTTAAATTTAATATTAACTCGTGTTTTAAACAATAAAAACCGTTTCAAGCAAAAAACATGTTTTTATATTCATTAATGTATGTACGTAAAAAATTGTTAATGAGATGTTATAAGTAGTGATGTTTCCTATGGATAAAAAACCATCGTTTTACAACGTCGATGTAAAAAACAGTTACTTTAATAGACAATAGCCGCCAAATATCCCTTATTACTGTAAAACTACTTGTTCGCCCCACGTTGAGGCAAACGTGTTCTATTATGAGATATTGCTCAAGTTAAAAGGTTTACCGTTTCCCATTACTGTATCTATAAAATAACTGTACAGTAAATAGTCATTCTACTCCCAAGAATGCATAATAATATTATGTACATTCATAAAATGTGAAACCAAAGTTATACTATCCGTACTTTTAAAAATTTTGTACTGCATTGCATTTTAAAGTTACAAAATCAATCTATTTTTCTATAATATTATATTACACTGCGCTGTACTATACATTTTACCCGGCTACCGAAAAATGCAAATATTGTGTATTACACTATTTTCTGAAACGTATATTTTGTAAAGACAGAATTTAAGTGCATTGTGTAAAAAACAAGAAAAACTGAAATTGCGTTGCTTAAAAATTAAACTTCGCAATCCTGTTACAACTAAACGATTTTAATAAAAGATTATAATTTCAATTCAACTTTGTTTAAAAATGTTGTTAGGTATTTTCCCTCTGGAAGTTACCTTGATTATTTATCGAGGCACAAATGCTTTATAAGGGAGCAAAGCTTTCAGGACTCTCATTTCAGTGTTTAGTTTCACTGTGAACTTCAACTAAAATTAATTTTTTTTAACAATATTGCGATATTTAAGAAACATTGACACTGCCACGCAGTATCAATATTATTTTTATGTTGTAATAAAATGTTTATATATTTTTTTCAGTATAAGTAAATACACTTTGGAGTTTTTGATAAGAAAGAATCGTTCATTTATTATTGTATCAACAGATGTCACAAATCTTTCATAAATATACATTAAGATTAGCCTTCCTAATACGTTTCCACAAATTTGTGCCTTTTTAATGTGTACATTTCCTAGTTTCAAATTATGAGTCAACTGTTAAATTTGTGTGCACCAAAGTGGAGTTCTAATTTATGGCATAATTTGTTACCCTTTGTACTCTAACTTTGATTTCGTTTTGCTAACAATTTTAACCACAACAAAATTTTTTTAGGTTTCCGATAGGGACACATTAACATCGGTAGCGGCTAGATTTGATACAACACCTTCCGAATTGACCAAATTAAATAGACTGACCTCATCCATAATATTTCCTCGTCAACAATTATATGTTCCTGTACGTTTATCAAACGATTCCGATCAAACGGAATCAACACAAGAAGATCTTCACGATGATTTACCTCTTGAAGAAAAAGGTTGGTAGTAATTGCTCGGTGTTTTAAAATGTGTTTTACTAATTCGTTATTTTATTTCTTTAGAACTGTTAGATAATTTAAGACCAGTTAGTCCCAAACCCGGTCATGCAGAACGCGTTAGAACACCATCCTATAATCAATCCTCAATTCCCGAACAAGATGAAGACGCAACGGCGTACACAGAAAGATTTCTTAGGATTAACGTTCGCCACATTACCGATGGTCAGGGTGTGGTCGCCGGAGTACTTCTTGTTACTCCAAATGCCGTTATGTTTGACCCAAATGTATCTGATCCTCTGGTTATTGAACATGGGCCGGAGGCTTATGGAGTTATCGCACCTATGGAATTTGTAGTCAATGTTGCCATTTATCACGACATTGCACATATGAGAGTAGGTCACGTCGAGGGAACTAGTGGAGAGAAGCCAGAAATTTATTATGCTAAACATGCCACGAAGCATATCGACGATCACGAGCCAGATTCGCTTATGGTGAAGGACGAAACCTTTCCTGAATTAGGTAAGCCATTTCTAAGAATATCACACGAGAGTGCAAAATCATATTTTTTTAAATGTAGTGGCCGGCGATGATGCGGAATCTGTATGTTCGAGTACCGAACGAGAAGGTGATGCATTTCCAAAAGCCTTTGATCGAGATTTGGTAACACCAACAAATTTGGACGATTCCGAGCAACCTCAACATTCGTTGGAAGAAAGAAGAAAATCGTTATTAGATCATCATTGGGCAGTTCCATCTAAGGATAGGTATATTATTGATCATGCAATTGCGGATTATTCCACATTTTTTAATTAAGTAGTATTTGTAGGTCGGTCGACGATGAAGGCTCAACGAGTACTCCAAATCTTTTACAAGAGGAACAGGAAGAAGAAAGTGAAGATGAGAGTTTTGTCAAACAAAGCTGTCATGACTCGGAATTGATATTCGTGAAACTAGTAGTAGTAGTAGTGCAATTCAAAATGTAACAACTAAAAAGGTTAATTTTAATTTTATCTTTTATTTTCATTTATTTAATTTGATTTTGTATTATTTTATGTTTTGTTTATTTCTTTGTAGTTAGTTTTATTTTTGTTTTACAGAAATATAGTGATGCTGATATTATTTTATCTAAAGATTGGGTACCTCCTATAACAATTGCACCCACACAGGTTACCACGACTAGCGAAATTGTCAGTCCGGCCCGGAAGAAAACCAGTTCGGTATCGTTTAGTTTGGATTCTAGTGGCGGCGATCCTTTAACACCACCGCTTTCCTCTAGTGTACCCGACGGTAAAGACGCCGACAGTCGTAAAAATAAGGTAAATTGAAATTTTGTTTTGGTCTGTAAATTTTGTTAAATTTAAAATTGTTGCAGATGTTGAAGCGCCTTTCATATCCTCTAGCGTGGATGGAGACTTTCACGGGCGAAAAGGAAGAAGAAAAATCTAGTCAACCAAGTTCTGCTGATAGTGGTCATCACGGATCGATGTTCTCCAAAGTATTTTCAAGGTAGGTAAATGCGATTTTTTTGTGTGTTGAAATTTTTATTAACACATAGTAATATCATTTAATCCATTAACATTGCTTACTCGGGGTGCAGCTCTCCTAAGAACTTGGTGGATTTTGGCACGGGTTTATTTCTGAGCAAGACGCCCTCTGAAGAGAGTGGAGGTTCGGGAGGACCTTGTTCGGGTGGTAGTGGAGGTCCTCCATTAACACCTGGTGTTTTCACTGATTCGCCTGCGAGTGCTAGTGAAAGTTCTAGTTTCTTTCCTTCTAACATAATTAGTTCCATGGGGGCATCTGTGGGAGCTGTGGGAGCAACAGTTGGGGCAATGAGCGCATCTGTGGGTGGTGCCGTTGGGGCTACCGTTGGTGGGGCCGTCGGGGCTGTGGGAGGTGCAGTAGAGGCTACTGTTGGTGCAGTAGGTGCAACGGTAGGGGCTGTGGGTTCAACCGTTGGGGCTGTGGGGTATGTTTTTGTTGCTTGTTTTGTAACCAATATTCTGCTTTACTTCACTTCTCTGTAAAAATTTTATTGAGTAATTAACCTTAAGTTGTACCAACCTTCGTGAGGTATTGACAAAGAAAAGGTTACTTGCTTGATGATGGAGAGAAGATTTAAATTGCTGGGTGTTTTAATTTTAAGTTTCCAATTGGCAACTTTAATATTTTAATTGGCGCTCTTGCTAGAATACGTGTTTATTATTTAAAATTATTTTTGTGCACAAAATTTTTACCATGCATTCACCACCTTTTTAATGTTTCAGCATATTTCTGTGTTTCAAATTGTTTTAATTGACGACTAATTGATTTTTTTAAATAATTTCAGACGTTCATCTGTGGGAACTTTCATGAGACAACCAACCGAAAGTTTCAAACCTACAAAAATTCCTCCTCCAAAATTAGATTACAGATCGATGGTTTCGGTTGACGATATGCCTGAACTGTTTGTTTCTTTTGACAGTAAGTTTGACTCATTTTTTTTAAACTTTAATTTATGGCATGACTATTAGTTAGATTAGAATGTCAATAAACTAATTTAAATAATTTTAGGTTGTACGATTATTGTAATGTAGAAATCTATCGTTATTTGTATAAAGAGAGCTTAAAACAAATGCGATTGATTTTTATCAATTTAACGAGCAATAATTAGTTTGTTTCAAATAACCAAGATAACTTTTGCACATTAATAATGATGTTGTTTGTAATTTTTGCATTGTTTGTTTATTGCGGCAGTTCGATATCCGCAATTCGGGCTTGATAAAAAGCTGGGTAGGTCGCATGCGAGTGTGCACTGCATGTTTTTGTTTTAACTTTTAATAGTCTCAGTCATTGGCTACTTTTGTGTGGAAATAACTCTAAATGCAATTTTTTTGCTTAAATTTGGCTTGACTCTTCAATTTTTGATAGCTGCTTTAGAAATTCACCCTATTAGGATTAGAAGGTTGTTTTGAATGATAATTGAGTCTAGTTTCTCCGTCTTCACATCTGCCTCGAATGAACAAAAAGAAAAGTTGACGTCAAACACTGAAAACTACATTGTTTTTTTTCTGTTAATACTTTCTTTGAACAGCTATATATAACCGAAAAATTAAAGGGTTAAAAAACATTTTTTAAGTTTTTCATTGAAATTATATCTGATTTAATTTTATCAATAACTATTTTGGGCATAAGATGAAATATCCAATCCATAACTTTGGGAGCTTTCTTAACAAATTTTTACTGTTTTAGAGGTTTTTAAACTAAAACGTTTAAGGAAGAATTACCATATTTCACAGTTATTTTCACACAAACCCAATTTTTGCGACTTGATGACTACATTCTAAATTTTTTTAATTCTGCCTGATGGTTTCTCACTTTTTAAGAAGTTTTTTTAATAACTATTTGTAGAGTTTGTTCTACTTATTTGACTGAATATTTTAGTTTATTCTTTTTTTAGTATTAATTCGCTCTTTCTTGTATCTGTAGAATTGATTCCTCGACCTGCTCGATCGTGTGATGACCCACCTTTATACCTAAGATTGCGTATGGGAAAGCCAACTAACAAAACCATTCCACGTTCTACACCACTCATGTCTTACGGAAAGAAGAAGATGAGACCTGAATATTGGTTTAGTGTACCAAAGAACCGCATCGACGATCTATATAGTTTTATTCATGTTTGGTTTCCACAACTTTATGGTGAATTAGACGAAGAACAGGTAAATTTTTTTTTCTTCTATGATAATTGCGATAGTCCTGTATTTTTTAAGTTTAACAACAGATGGTTACAAGTACCACAAGTACAACTTAATCCAAGAAAAAGATCCATTAGTACTATTGTTAAACCAAGAATCAAAAGAAATATTTTAGTGAGTTAATGGAGTTGTGATAATGCATCCATTAATGCTTAATTTTTGTGTCTCATTACTTAACTTCAATTCTCATTCCGGGAGTTTTAATAATTTTTATCATTTATCTGCTTGTCATGCATTTAAAAAATTAAAAAAACACATACTGAAATTTATCTGAGTGTTACGGTGAGCTTAGAAATAGTAACAAATGCATCCTATTGAATTGAGTAACTTTTTCAAATATGCAATCAGATTTCTTTCTTATTTATAAAAAGATTTGTAATTGACAAATGATGATTTGAATCTGGATTGTGGTACATATTTTTTTAGCATAACATCTTACTAAATTGGTGACCCTGCTATAAAACATTTTCTGTTGCAAGTAATCAGTAGCTAAGTAAATCACATAATAGAATCGGCTTCTTCCAATTTCTACTAATCTTAAAACACCTGTTTATGCAAATACGAAGAATTTTATTGCTTTACTCATGAGAATATTCCGTAAAGTAAAAATTAGGTTTGGGAATTCTCAAATCTTGCTTTTCTCTTTACACAATGTTGTTTCGGGGTAAATCAGAATTTTTTGTCATACAGGTGTAAAGGTCTGTGAAAACTGGTAATTTGATGCTCCTATGAGAAACTAGATCTTACAATTAGTGTACAGTTAGGAAACCTAATTAATTCGATACGACAAAAAAAACATTAATATCCGTTGAAGTTTGGGCATCGTTCATGCATGCAATGTTTTTGAACTAAAGCGCCATTTCGTTTTTAGACCATGAAATTATTATAAATTATAAATACTGCTAAATATGCTAACAATTTTATTAGTAAACTTTTTTCAATTATTGAATTTGATAATCTGTGAACTTGAAGAGCACCTTCGTGATTTTGGATAGATATTTTAAGTATCAAAACTATTTTTTTGGCTTACAGGTTTTATCTTGAAATTAATTTTAATATTGTTTCAAAAACGCAGATCGTAGTTTTTTTATCAATAAAATATAATTAAGGGATGTTTCATGAGTTTATATAATATTATGTCATTCACTTTTAGAATTTTTCAAAATTTTGAATAATCGTTAGTTCCTACCAATAATACGGCGTAAATTCGAATTTGGGAATCCCAGAATTAAATATTATCCTAGTTTTTAGTTTCCACAATATTCCTTTTGGTAAAGCATATTTTTTTCTGTACCTACTTTCACCTCCGCATGATTGAAAAATAGCGTTCACTTGGATTGTTATAATATTCTAGTAATAAATTACATAAAACACTAATTATGCAATATAGCACGGAACAATGCCCTTAATATGAAATTTATGCAGAAAAAGCAATTCCCAAGTTTATTACCCTCAGCTTCTGCAACTTGATGCGAACTTAAATAATGTTTTATGCTTTTAAGAAATTATTAGTCTCATGAGCGCTACTAATTAACGAATTTTCATATTTTGAGATTTGTTATTGTATCATTGCATATTTAACCATCACGTCAAATGCAATGAAAACTGTATTAATAAAAGTTTTACAAAACAAACAAACATTATTGCGTCTTTCAAATCGTAAAATAAAATTGAAAAAATTGTAACCTTGAAAAATTGTAACCTTGAAAAAGGACAAAAGGTCGAAAACGAAAATATTTATTTTGTACCCACCGAAGGTCATCGGTGGCTCATAGTTTTTTTAAATATGAGATCATGATGATCTTACGGTTCTTGATCAAATTAAATAGAACAATTAAAAAGTGTTTTTCTTATTTTGTTCAGGTGCGACAGCGTGGCTTCAGTTTGGTGGAATTAGACACCGAATTGTGGAGCAACGAACCAACTCCATCGGCAAGTCGGCACGGAAGTCAGGATGGAGAAATAAGTGAACTTACCAAAGAAAGTTGGGAGGTAAGTTATCGATTTTTTTTAATTCAAAATCGACCTTGAAATTAAGAAGTGCATTAATTATTTAAAAAAAATTGCTATGATTGACTTGTTTATCGTTGGGTGCAGCTAATCAAGGCGCCTTATGTTAAGATCTACAGCATCATCAAGACACAAACGATGTCGGCGGATAGCACTGACGAGGTGATTCACTTGCACGCCACACGACACACTGGATGTGCCCCCTACATAGCGATGTGTCTTTCATTTAACCAAATATTGTGACCTTTCTAGTCTAGTCTTTCCTTAGAAACAACAAAAACGACATTCCTTTAACTTACAAAATTTGTACATAGCTGAATTTGCTTGCTTTAGATTGTTAAATGTACCTAATTAACGCTGATTGTATTTTACTAGACTAGGTTAGAAAAAAGTATAGAATTATATGTTGTTTTGATTTTCTAATGTGGACAAACTAAGTACCTAACATAATGAAAATGCTTCGCGAAAATGTCAATCATTTTTACAATTTTATTTAAAATTCCATACTAGTGTGTGATTTAATCTTTACATAATCAAAAACAGGTTCATTCAAAATCAAACAAAAGAACATCTGCACACCTCAATATTTAAAATATTACTTTCCAAAATACTTTTAGTAGAAAGTTGTTTTCATGTTTATTTTTAGATCAAATTGGCAGAAATATGTGCACTTATTTTTAGACAAGTTGGTGGTCCTCGTCAACTACTAAATATTATTATTTTATATAATATAAACATGACTTAGATTTTTCAATCTTGTAGGTAATTTGATTTGTTAATTTTACGCCTTTACTTTAAACAATTACACGCGAAGGCGAAAAATTATAAAATTGTAGTTGTTATATTTTGCACCGGCGCGCGTTGTAGGTATTGTTTTATGATTACAATTGTTGAGTTTAATTTATTTAATTGATTTTTGTTTTATTATCAACAATTTAATTGTTCTTAGTTTGTTCACATAAATTTTAATATTTGTGTTAATTAAATTTGCGCGGACCTCATGGTTATTTTAGTGTGTACTTGGATTTGAAGTTGCGATGGTCAATCGAATATCTAATATTGTTTAAATAATGCAAATATTAAAAGTGCTTTGCAGCTTACATAGTCAAGTAGATGAACAAACACACAGGAAAGACAACTTAATGTACACGAACACATTTTTGGTGTTTAAATTGATTTGTTACCTATGCTAATGCAAATTTTCAAAATTATTAGGTGCTGCCCATGTCGGATGAATTTCGAAAAGCTTTATACTCTTCATCTGCACCTTCGCTCGATGTTGAGCTCGCACCACCCGAATTGGTTGGAACGACCGAAATTTTAACAGACGAACATCGAGAGTGTTTATGTCGTCACCTACCAGCTCGTGCAGAAGGCTACTTGTGGTCTCTCATATTTAGTACTAGCCAACATGGATTTAGCCTTAATTCAATGTATCGCAAAATGTTCAAATTAGAGTCTCCAATTTTGCTCGTCATCGAAGACACAGACAATAATGTAAGTAAATTCACATTGATTGTGTATGCAAATAGAAATAATACAACAATTAACATTTAATAAATATGTTGAGTGCTTTTAAATTGGTTGTAATTTGTTACAATGGTCTGTTTACATTGTAATTATTGTAACCTGCAATTATCTAGTCACGATTTTAGAATAATTTAAAAGTCACTTACATTTTAGTAAATAATGACACAATACAATACATCAAAACTTGGCATATTATATTATTTATTATGTGTTGACTGTTTGTAGCAAAAGTTGTGAAACAATAAGTCATACAAAATTTTACACAATGCTATTAAAAGTTTTTCAATGCTGCTGCTGCTAATTGATTGATTTTTTATTATAACTTAATATCGAATTTAATTACGGTATTGTTGGTAATAATTTTATTGTCCCCGAGAGTACATTAAAATTCTTTTTTAAAAGCGAAAGGCGTAAAAACGTATTGTCAATATTTTGGATTAATTAAGACTGCGGCAATACTCCATTAATACTTTTCACACTTTGTGACATAAACATTAATAGTTGAAGATGAACTTAAAAAGCAAATTTTATTTATTTTATTTTCTTTAAGGTATTTGGTGCTTTAACATCTTGTGCTCTACAAGTATCAGATCATTTTTATGGAACCGGAGAATCGTCTCTATTCCGTTTTAGTCCACATTTTCAAGTATACAATTGGACAGGGGAAAATTTATACTTTATAAAAGGCAATAACGAAAGTTTAAGTATTGGAGCGGGAGATGGTAAATTTGGACTGTGGTTAGATGGAGATTTGTATCAAGGAAGATCGGAAACGTGCAAAACGTACGGCAACGATCCGCTAACACCTAAGGTCGATTTCGTTGTAAAGACATTAGAATGTTGGGCTTTTGTTTAAGCCGCCATCGCGAATGATTGATGATACCTTTTAGTTACGTGAGAATACTGAACATTTTGCTGATTGTTGTTTTTAGTTGAAAAACAAAATAGAGTATCAGTAATTTTTTATTGAGCGTTTGTTACAACATTTGCATAAATCATTTTGTACAGTTTTATTGATGCATGTGCATTGTTGTTGGTGTTCTGAATTGGAAAGTTTATGAATCAATTTGTGCACGTTGTAACGGACGCTCTAGTGATAGTTATTGCCGCACAACTGTTATAATAAAAAAGCTTAAAATAGTTATTATTCGGCTGCCTTTCACTTGTTATTGTAGCATTATTTGTTGTCAATTTTGTGTGCTTAAAATAAAATTTGATAGGTATATGTAGGTACAGGATGTGTGTGCGTGGCCGATGCGTAAGTACACTTAGTTTATTATAAAAAAAAAAGTCAAAAGATTGTTTTTAAATTAAAATATACTTCTAACTGTTGATTAATAATTTAAATTTATTTTTTAATGTATACCACTGTTTTTATTAGACTTTGTTTATTATTTCAAATATGTAACAATTTTATAGTGATAATTTTGCAGCACAGCTGCTTTTCGTAGTAATAAAGTATTAAAGTTGATTAAATAAAAGTAAAAATTATTGTTTTAATGTTTTAATTTGTAAGATTCCCATGAAATAACAATGAAGGAACCCACGTTCTACACATGTTAAAAAGGAACTTGAAATTTACTTAAGGGGTAAGTACGATTTATTCAAACGGAAGCGTTGCTTTCTTTCAGTGATAACTTTGTTTTATATAAATAACGATTTACTTACAATTTAAGCAAATACATTTTTTGACTACTAAACTTTAAGAAACATCCTGTATGGTACATTAGAAACTAGTCGTTTTATATATATTTTTATATTAATGTGAAATAAATTAGATTTTATTATTTATTGTGTGTAGAAAATACAAAAAATTAATGCTAAGTGAACGGCAGCATTAGTTTGTTGCATAGTCATTGTAGTCATTCTATGTTGCTTGGCTTACAACGAAAAGAAATGTAATATATTATATAAAAAAAGAAAATAGGATGCGAGCGAAAGATTACTTGTATGTACACTAAGCAGCTAAGAAAAGCGATCGTAAATGATATTGTCGTTATAAGCGGCCGTAGTTACTGTCTGTCAATTAGGTGCGTAGAAAACACGCCATATCAGTTGTCAATTTATAATAAAACTTTTAAAGATAATACCTACATGTTATAGAGGCTGTTGTTAATGGGACTAAATATGGTTCATTTTATGGATTTTCTTATTTAAAATGGAATTATGCTTATTCGGTGTAATTTCACTTTTTAATAAAAAATGATTGGTATTATATTTTTGCAAATCTGCAATTTGAATCAAGCCCATTCTTATTAGATTAAAGATTAGTTTTAATGTTTATAAATTATAATATTATTATCATTGTATACTATAATGTTTAGAAATTATTATTTAATTATCTGTATAAACTGTATATAATATAAAAAAAAACAATAAATTCTAAATAGTAAAAACTTACTTATTTTATTATTTCCCATAACTAACCATTTAGATTATATAACAATTATAATGTTTATCCCCAATAATTAGATTTCCTACTTTGTAAATATCACGAAATGAGGTACTATTATAATAACACCAAAACGTGTCCGAAAGATAGTTTGCTTATCATAAGTACTAGTTAGTATCTTACTTGCATATTTATCCTTATAATAAATTTTCATCAATGTATACTACTGTACAAAAATATATGTTGTAATCACCAGCCTGCGACTGGTTATACCCCAGAAACAGAACAGAACGTAAACGGAAAGTTTCTCATTTTTTGAATCTAAAAATAGAGCAAAATTACATAATATTTTGAAAAGAAGGGTTAGTACGCATGGCAGCTTGAAGTTATAGGTATTTTATAATAAATTGTTATTCTTTGAAAATATCAACATTAAATGGTGACGATAGGATGAAATTATCACGATTATAATCGAGAAGTGTATTTCAATCCAAAACTCTTATTTATTAATCCAAAACATTAACAAAAATATTTCTCAAGAAAATTCCGTAAATTGTAATAATTATTATAAATAAATTTTTTTTTACATTTATTTTTTGTAGGGTTATTATACTTCCGGGGGTCGGAGTAAATGGTAAAGTATAGCAGCTACATGATTGCATAAGGTTTAGAGGAAAGAAACGGTTATCTACAAATATTACAGAAGGAAGTTTCCTCTATTATATTACATGTATTAAAAGTTTGGTAAACATTAATAAAAATATTAATAATTTTTAAAACTGTTTGATTTTAAAATAAAAATTTAATTTTAAAGTGAAATCAATTACTTTTAAATTAACAAAAATTGAATAGTTGAAATTTTGAACGGAAAGCAATGATTTTCAAAAAAAAATTTTTAAATTAAAAGTAACTGCTTTCAATATCAAAGTGTATATTGAAATCATTTACTTTCAAATTGATGCTTGTTATATTTTTTGAAAAATGAAAGTATATCTATTAAAATAAGAGTAACGCAATTTTTAAATGAAAAACAAAAATCTTGAACCAAAAGTAACTGCTTTTGATTTCAAAGTTAATGTAATATTATACTTTCATGCATTTTTGTAGGCCAAAAATTAAAAGAAAAAAATTCTCCACTTTTAACGTATTTTGTTGTTATAAATACATTGGCATCGAAAGAAATTTACGGAACTGCGTTATTTAATTTAATTCGAAACGAACTTATAATAAGCCTTCCGTTTACTACTTTTTAAGATAATGTAGTTCTATCAATGGTTCTATGCAGTTCTATAAATCTTACGTTTACTTTTTTTTAGAATAAAGTAGTTTTGCATTAAATTATCCATTCCGTGGTGACTGCCAATTGAGTTCCGACGTCCATTATGTTTCTAAGTTTGTCTTTTTAATTATCAGCGTTAAATAAAATTATAAAATATTTATTTAGTATTTTTATTTTACATAGTTAACTTTTACATTCACTTGCAATCAAATTTATGTATAATTAAGTAATTTTATTAATTATTACCCTTACCGTAGTACTATATATATATAGTACAGCATTGGTTAGTACATACGCCTAGTTACATATTCTAAACAATACGCGATTTCCTCTAATAATAAGAAATATTTTTTTTAGTATTTTCTCATCCTAAATTAGAATTATGATAAATAAATCCTAAATCTTACTATCCATTTGTATTAATGCTTGGTAAATTCCATCCACTATCTCATGCGCTTCTTGTTCATCAGATATGATTGCTTTATCCACACTTAGTGATATTTGCAGACGTTCATCGTACGTTAAAAATCCCAAAGATAAACCTAAAATTAAAAAAAGATATGGCAAATATGGAAGAATAAAATGATGTTTCCTACCGATCGGGTCAATGCGGGGTATCCAAAATACAACATCTTCGGTTATAGAGTCACCAAAAAGTGTTATTGTTGATGGGCCAGGTATATTAGTTATAATTAATGGTATCCAGCTAGGAGATACCACTCGGAGAAAAATTGATTCGGGACAAAAATATGTAACTCTTTGAATTATTCCATAAGTCACCTGAAATGTGAAAAATGTTTTCAATTCAAAACAATTATTTGGCCGTTGGATACTATGTTAAAATTTAAAGAATAACCTTATAGTCGGGGGAAGTTTTCCAGTGTTTGGTTTCTATCTTTACTTTCTCTAAAGTGTCCATGAAACTTTTCCAATAGGAAGATGGCTCAGTTGTGTTATAAATGATCGGAAGATTCATACTGGCATATGAAAACCCATTTTTGAGTTTAAAGGGTTTTTCACCTGTCATTTGCAAATAATTTAGATTTTTCATTAGAATCGTTATGCATGTATGTAAGGAGGTAAGATTAGGATCCTTCCCCTAAAAGATGAAATAAGAATTTGCACATTTGGCAAAGTTAGAATTTTAGCTCACCTTCTTTTGAAAATAATTACTGAAACTTTTCGAAATTGCAGCTCCTAAAACGTCAACAAAAGATGTGTTCTTAGCTTTGTTTTTGATTCCTTTGATGATTTTTAAACATTCACGCGATTCTTCCACTTTTGCCACTAATATTTGTTGATCACTGATGAGTGCGGGTGGTACGTCCAAACTGCTAACCTCCACGTGCCTAAAGAATTTTTGAGAAATTACCACAATTGGTGTTCTTAGCAAAACCAAAATAGAATCCAGAATATAATAAATCTTGATCTTCAAATTATGTAACGCATTGTGGTCGGTGGGTGTAGGAAGAGTTTCGGCTTTCTTCTCTCTGTCTAAATCATCAGTTAATAGGTGCAACAGCATGTTAAAAAGGGTTATTCCGTCAGCTAAGCTGTGATGTAATCTAATCAAAATTACGTAGGCTTTTTCACTCTTGTCGATTCTGTTATTCCATGTTACAGGCTTTTCGCCAAGTACGACTTCCCAGAAGCCTGTGCTATTGTAAGGTAACGGTTGGTTGGAATAATTACTTATCTCCTTCAACAATACTTCTTTGCTTATCTCTTCGTTCTTACAGTTAAAATCTATTCTTCGGATACATTCATTAATTTCCACTTGATTTTTAACGTAGTAATGATAACCACACATTTTGTAACGCCTGGATAAAAATTTCGGAAACTGTTGTGGATTTTGGAACACTTTCACGTTTAGTATTTCTTTGAATTGGTGAAATAATTCTTGGAAAGTATGTTTAGTTCTTACAATCATCATGGTATTTATTACATTCTTTGAGCCCGTTTCGGCTGCAAAAAAAGCATCCGTTCCGCTCATAATACTGCCGAATGTTGATTTAAATTTAAGTTTTAAAATTATTAAAATTATGGTCCGGTATACGAAAAATATCAGAAAAACCAGTAAAATAGGTAGTACAAAAATTGCGAAGAGTAAGACTGACAGCAAAAACTGAAAACAGTTTATGGCACGAGCATAGACCATCCAAAATGATTGAGTATTGAAAGTCATGTCGGTATTAGAAGCAGATTTTTTACCTTGTTTGCTTTTTAGGTTTTTAATTTTTTCTTTTTCTCGAAATTTTCTCGTATTCTTATTCGTAGTCTATAAACTAAAAAAAATATATGTATAGAAAAAACCACAGGTAGTAGATACTAAAAATTTTACTTACTTACTGTGGAAAATTTATATTTATTCTATATTGCACACCACAGGTTTATGTTAATAAGTGGAATCATTATTTTCTTAAGTAGTAATAAATTCGCTATCAGCTATTAAGAAATATGTACCCGGCGGGAAGGTCGTAATTTAAATAAAATTGTAATTTTTTTAAGTATTTGCCTATAAAACTATGACAACACAAGTTCAATAAAAATATACTAGGTCATAAACAGCTTTGAGGCAGGTAACTAATCTATTCAACAATTTCAAGTTTAGTCGCTTCACAATGAAAAAAATCCAAAAATATGGAATAATGTTCAGAAAAATGTTCGCCAATTTCTTCTTCTAGAAAGTTAATTGTTGTGTTTAACACAAAACTGTGCGTCTTGCACAAGCTTCCAGGGATCAGGAAAATAGAATCATTTGGGCGTGAGTTTCAGAGATTTCCTGAGATTCGAGAAGTTACCTTTGATTCTGTCCGGTCCAAGAGCCGTGTTTGGTTTAAGAGAGTAGATTGACTGGTTAAGTTTTTCTTCTGATCTTCAGGAAGGCTTGCATCATTTTCGTTTACGGTTTGTTCGAAGGTTTCCAGCTCCCCAACCATTCTACCTAGGTTTGGGTCATTTAGGAATATATCAATGGTCAGGGAGTAATGTTTGGAGAAGAAGGTTTTTTCGGATAGTTAAAATCTGCAGCTTTGTAGAGGACTTCGTGATTTAAGGCGATCTGTAAATAAATAATTGATTCAAAAAGGTATGCACACTTGCAAACAAAGCTTTTGTTGAATATAGCGCAGGTGAGGAAACAGGGTTGATCAAGAAAGGCAGTCATGACGCCTGTTAAATAGTTTGTGTAAACATTGAAAATGAATTTTAATAAAACACAGAAAACTCGGAATAAACCATTTTCTTATAATTGCTTGTGACTACAGTTTGTATTAAAATAAATATATATATATTAATAAAAATACAATTTAAATGGTAAACGTTACATTGTTTACAACTGTCAAATACAAGTCAAAAATTTAACTGTCAAGTCTTGACGACGTTGTAAAATTTCCATAAAAACGTTCGGGATCACGCGTCTGACGTCAGAGATGTAATCGGCTGACCGATCCATTTTGAATTTTAAATTTGATTTTCTCAGCGCAGACCGCATTTCAAAATTTTTATTTCGGTTATAAATTTCATTTGATATTATTTTCAAGAATTAATAGGAGTTGCAACATACCATGCAACATCCCTCCACGCTGGGTCTGCTTTGAAAGGGCAGGTATTTGTGCTGTGTTCCGTTGAAGAGCAGAAGCTACAATATTCGATGGCTGAGCAGTATTTAACATGACCAAACCTTCAACGTTTATAATGTCCGGGAACGTTGAGGCATTATTTTAGTTTGTAGGAATTTTGGATTTTCTATTAACAAGAATTTCTCCATAAGGTGTTCCATGAGGTGTTCGTTTTTTGTAAAGAGAAACTTTTAATTCGTTAATCTTAATTCAATCTGTAGTTTTGTCAATTTAATTACAGCGAATTTGTGCCTGTTATTTTATCTGACCAAAAGTGACCTGGCTACCAATTATTTTCAAAGGATAATTAAAAATTTAAACTCCACAATTAATATCTTTTTCCATCACCAAAAGATCGTAAGAACAAAAATTATTGTGTTACCGTCAAACTGTAAAATTCGTTTTAACCCAAATAGCATTGTACGGTTGTCATAAGGTTGTAACAAGCTTATCAAGCATGTGACAATATTGTGACAATATTACTGTAACCCTTACCTACTAGCTGGGAAACTTTAAAATACAAATAAAAGACAAATCCATCTTTTATTACGATTTTTTACATACAAATTATACAATTACTTGTCTGTTAACTTTTCAAAACTCGCTTTTCTTTTAGGTCGGGGGCATGGATCATCAATCATTTATAATCAAAAGTAAGATTCTGAATCAAATTCAATTAAAGTAAATTTATTAAAAAGCAAATTAAATTTTCAACTTGCAGTGGTCGCGCAATAACATGCACAGGAGAATACTTGGGAGTAAGAGAGAAAGAGCTCATTTAAATTAATAAAACGAAGTATTTCGAAACTTTAATTCTATACCAACATATAATATAAAATTAAATTTTGCATAATTTAGACTTTTTTTAATTAAATAAAAATGTATGGTTATGTTCTTTTATTTTTTACTCCAGTAAAGCCGCGCCACCTGGTAATTTAGTTCATACCGATACGGTGCACGCCATTTTCGGCATTTTAACAAAGGAGTTACTAGTCCTTATATTATAATCAATTATAATATATGCGAATGTAAAACTACACAGATGTTAAAGTTGTAACCAAAATAAGTAGTGATAAAGTGGTTTATAAGAGGTTAGTAACATTTATTATAAAAAGTATAAGAATTAATTCTTTTATTGTTAGATTAAAAATGGGTTACATATGTATAGTTCCTTACTGTAAAACCGGCTACCCTAGTGAAAAAGCAAAACAAACGCGCTTGTATTCTTTATTTAGAACACCACAACAAGACGCCGAAAGACTTCGACAGTGGGAGCAAAATATACCGAGCAATATAAAACTTAAAAATACTCATCGAGTGTGTGAGAAGCATTTCACAGACGACTGCATTGTAAGAAAAAGGATTATAATTTATAAAGACATTCCAAATCAAGAGGTAAATATCAAAAGATATCTTTAAAAGTAATTATTACCATCATTTGTTTCGTGTATAAAATAGTTAACAAATATTTTCTTAAAGTGACACAAATAATAATTAACTGAGCTTAACAATAATTAATGATAATTGTAGGTTTTATTAGCTAAGCCATTTTTAACCAAAACTGCTGTACCAACAATATTCCCTAATTGTCCTGGATATTTGAATACACATATTATAATCTCAAAAGAACCTTCAGTAAGGAAACCTTTAATTAAAATAGAAGAACCTTTAATTAAAACAGAAGAACTTTTAATTGAAATAGAAGAACCTTTAATTGAAATAGAAGAACCTTTAATTAAAATAGAAGATCCTCTAATTAAAATAGAAAAACCAAGCAATGAAATTATTGAAGATAGCGAACTTGTACAAACCCATTTAGTTAACCCCAATCGAGTCGCTGATAATGATGAAAGTTTGCAATTATATTATTAGAAAAAACTGGTATGCACATACACGGTGTTGTAAGTGATGGTGCTACTACCAATAAAAGGATGTGGAAGGAATTGGAAGTAAGCGGCAGTTTAAGTGATGTTGGAAATTTTTTACTCATCCTTTAGATGACGACAGGAAGGTTTATGCAATATTTAATGTGCCTCATCTTATAAAGTGTATAAGGAACAGATTGGAATCTAAGAACTTGAAGGTATAGGAATAATGTAATTTTATGTAAGAACTGTTAATGCTAAAGTACTATTTAGATTCGCGAATCGGAACAGGACATTCTTTGGAATCACTTCAAAATTTTATATAAAACTGACATCGGTATAGATAAGCCAGGAAGACTGAGAGTTTGTCCTAAAATTTTTGCGGGCCATATTAATTGATCTAATATGAACAAAATGAGAGTGCGACTTGCGACCCAAGTATGAATTACTATTTTGATTTATTAATTACGATTAATTTAATTTTTAGATATTCAGTAAATCTGTAGAAACAGGATTGCAATTTTATAAAAATCGTAATGTAGAAGGTTTCGAAGATTGTGAAGCAACAATTAAATTTTGTTTAAGAATCAATAATATGTTTGATTGTATGAATCGAAGAATTGCTAAGGAGGGAATTCGGAAAGACAGTGAAGATTTACAGGTTTACAATAAAATAGTATATTTTAAATATAATTAATTTATATTAATTCAAATTTTTAAAAATTATAAGGTTAAATGAACAATAAAACGAAACATTATTTGTAAGCTTTCAGCAATGGTTACTGCTGTCATCAGACATTTAATAATAATAGTGCAATTACATGGAAACGAATATAACGTATTGTCATTTGAGACGTTTCTTGATCCATAAAATTTGAAAGATAATCGCGGTTAAGGAACAACCTACATAAGAACTCATTAAATAGGAAAAACTTAACCCCAATACGTTATTTGTAGCTTAGATGAGTAGATGGCTGTAGACATTACTTAAACCTTCAATGTCGGTTTTCTGTTCATCGCATTTTTTCTTGATGCAAATCATTTCGTGAAGAAGTCGATCTTTGTAATTGGTGACTGATTTGATTATTGTGGCATTAGAAAAGGACATGTTCATAATTAAAATATGTTTGCAATCAACATCAATGCCTTTAAGAGGAAATACTTTCTATGCAATAATCAAATCAGTACATTACAAGATCGATTCTTCAAAATGATTTGATAATGAGGAAAAGATGAACAGTTTAAAACTGACAATGAATTTCAAATAGTGCATCTACATTAATACAAAGATTTAGTATCTTTTAATGAATTCTTATGTTGTTCCAAACAATCAACGAAAACGATATTAATTTTAGATCAGAAATCTAAATAAATACAATATAGTTTATTAATTTATTTTCCATTAAACTGAGAAGATATCTATGTAGTTATCAACCGATTAATCTTTCAAATATTTTATGTGTCATTTAAAGCAAATGTTAAAATTGAATAGTTATATTTTTCATTAATGGAATATATATAAATAATTTCTATAATTAAATTTAAAGCAAATATGTTATCTTTTATACCTTCATTAACATTAAATTGAAAATTGAAGGTAATATTACTAGTTTCAAGTTTTAATAAATAAAGGGACCTTAATTGTCTGTATTGAATTAACAATTATCTTTAGATAACGAAATTTCAAATATGTTTTAACAATTGAAACATTGATAAAAGTGAAGGTAATTTTCATTATGGAATATTTATATAAAATAATATTTGTAATATTTTTTAGAGATTTTTTGGAACCATTCCAAAAGCTGATGGTGCAGATGATCATCCTTGTACTCCTACATTTCTTCAATTGTATAATATTTTATC
This sequence comes from Lycocerus yunnanus, assembly GCA_036346125.1. Lineage (NCBI taxonomy): Eukaryota > Metazoa > Arthropoda > Insecta > Coleoptera > Cantharidae > Lycocerus > Lycocerus yunnanus. The sequence continues at coordinate 3,671,934 of JARFIX010000050.1, forward strand.
TCTATATTCTATTTTAAAGCCACTAAAGTATGGTAACTGTATTGTTGATGTTGAAGATCAACCAATAGGTATCACATTAAAAGAAATTAAAGTAATTTATAAAGATTGTAAAACAATTTAATTGTGAGGTGCAAGGATATTGTTCTATTGGACCACTCTTATCATTTAGAAAAAGCTGCTGATGGCGTAAATTATTATGTAACCGGTTACTTATGTTTCCAATTAAAGAAACACAAAATGTCAAAATTATATAGAAGCATTTTCTAATACAAACTGCGATGAAATAAATTCTCTTTCGACCTTAGTGAATATGAAGAGTCGGGGATGGCTAACTCATCCGAATATTCATTTTTTTACAATAATTAGGAAAATCGAAGAAACGTTGCTTAAACACATTAAAAAACCAACCGTGTATGAGGATTGTATAGACGATTTAATGAAAAATATGCAATTTACATTTCCATGTCAACTGCATAAAAACGATGTACTATCGTATGTTGTACATTATTATATTATTTAATTAATTAATTAGACTGACTCATCGATAATTTAGCGTAAAACTACCTAGCCTACCGGACGTGGGACGTTTTTCTGCTGAAGGTCGCCCTGTGAGAGGGTCGCCTGCGGCTCGCCTATTCTTCCCCATCGGTTCGTCAAAAACATTTGGTATCTTTTAGTGACCAGCAGTGTAGCGTAAAGCATACACCGCCGACTTTAAAGCGGTAGACCATGGTTCGATTCCTAGTCGAGTCGGTTACACTGTGATCAAAGGTCCGATATCAATCTTTGGACTGTGGGAAGGCAACGGAAACCACCATTAATTATATTCCCTAGTAAAGTCAGCTTGGCTTGCTAAGCTGATCGCTACGCACAATGAAGTGTATGGCACTTGAAGAAGATCTTTTAGTATATTAGAGCGATGATGAGATTAAGACAGTATACTCGTCATTTAAATTTAGAAACTAATAAAGAAAGTTCCTTTTAAATTGTTTTTATGTATAAATTTATTTTTCTAATTATTTTGTAATTTACAATAAATTTTGTATAAATAAAAATGTATAGTTATTGTTTTATTTTGTGGTGTTAGCTAATCAAATTTTATAATTTTAAGGCACGCAAAATTTAGGACAGTTGCCAGTCCTTACCTTCTAAGTCTGTGGCCGGGAGTTAATAATAAGGGCTATTAGAAAATGTGAGGACAAAGCTTTTCGCTACACTATGCTTAAATTATAAATTGACCCCCTTGGCCTTGATCATTTTGAAAAATCTCTTGTATAGAACCTCTCTTTCAAGTTCCTTGTGTTCGAAATTTAAAAAGCCTACGACAGGCCTACTACCACAACATTTCAAACTATTGTCATAACATTTATTATTGACATTTCTAAATTTTAGTAGAGTAATTTAATTAGGTATAGAAAATGTCATCTTCCGAAGGAGTTTTGAAAGTTCAGTCCCAAACCAATTCGAAAGGTGTACATCTCGTCAGTACGTTAAAAGTGCATTACGATAAAAATTTATGCACCAATTCAGGAGATACGATAATGCAATTGGTAAGATTTTTGATCAAGTTGGTGATTTTATTAAACAATTTTGCTGTCAGACTGAAATTTAGAATTATAAGAAGAACTAAAATGTAATAAATGTTGATTAAACACATCGAATTGTTTAAATATTTCAAATTTAGCAAAAAGTGTTATTTTGAACGTTATTTTGGTAATGCTGCTACACCTGCAGTAAGTACATTTTTGTAAATATTATTTACACATTTGCAACACCCTGTACATAATATAACCTCAATCGACATTTTTGAATTAAACTTTTATTTAAATTTTAAAAGTTAACAATAATCTATAAGGGGTTCAAATTTAAAATGAACTGAATTATTACAGATTCACATAGTTTGACACTATTTTATGCAGTGCTAACTTCACGCGATCTGTTACTTTCTATTTGCTTTGCAGTTGTCAAGTGTATTGTGATTGGTTAACAGGGTCAGGGGGGCACTTTTTAAGAACGATAACCATGGCTCTTTCAATCCTTTCACGAAATCGTGTTTCTTCCAGCGTCAAGTACGCATTGTACAATTATAAAGAAACTTTTAGTACCAGTGCCGTAAAAATGGTAGGCCCCTTGTTATGTCATCACCAAAAATTTCATTAATATATTACTTTACCTTATACAAACCAAATTGTACATAAAATTTCTTAATAAATGCATTATTTTAGGCTGGAGTTCGAAAAGAACGAGATACTTTTGGCGAACTTGATGTACCGAGTGATAGATATTATGGAGCTCAAACCGTTCGATCGACCATCAATTTTCCCATTGGCGGTGAATTTGAACGTATGCCCGTAAGTTACTACATATTCTTATTCTATTATCATGTTTACTGATTAAATTCTAATCTTGTTAAATATAATAAATCTCCAGAAACAGTTGATACCTAACTAATGTTGGGATAGAACACAGTAAATCTGTTGAATGTTGCATAGATCTCTTTAAGATTTTAATTTTGGTTCTCTTATATTCTTTGATAGAGATATCGATAATATATTTAACAATTTTTATATTTTAATCATTGAATCGGTGAGTGGCTAGAGGTGTTAACTAACTTGAACAAAACATTTTGTTTGATAAATAATGACGTTCGAGTATTGATAAACACCTTTTACAAAAATATCGTAATGAATTTTCAGCTGGCGATTGATAAAAGAATAATTTTAAATTGACTCATATTTTTTTGATAGTATCAGTTACTTCCTGTTATAAAATATTTGTTGAGGACATTCTAATTTTTATATAATGTAAAGTAGAAAAATTTTAACTTTTAAACTGAAGATTCAAGTTTCAAAACTTTATTTTATATGTATTTTACTAATTGCCGAATCTGATTTCAGTAATAAAAGTCGAAAAGTTCTTTTTCTCAATTTATTTTTTTCTAAGGCACAAGCACACAAGTTTGCCCTAAGCAATAATAGCAGAATACGATCTATACCTAACAAATCGGAAAGTTAAATTTGAATTGTCTTATTTTATGTAACAATTACCAAAAAATAATTACTTCCTTCATGAAACATCATTAAAATAATAATGAGTCATTGAACTCGCAAAAAACCCGAGTTTTTTAAAAGCTGACATTAAATTATTTGAAGGTATAATTTAGACTTTATTGAGAAATCGATTTTTTATCGCTGCCCTTTATTTTACTAAATTTGTATGTACAAATTAATACTAAATATTATACTCAATTTAGTCTAAACGATCTGTTTCCAACCTGGGGGCAATTACCTTAAGGGGTAAAATAGGATTTTCTGAAGGGCAAAGACGTTCACCAAATTACATGAATTACTTCTTGACGTAATAAAAAATTGCTAAAAAACAGGTGTTTTCTTTGTTTGAATGATGATTAATTAAAAATGTTATTTATTTTTCGTAATTTAAAGAAAAGAAATGCCATGGCTAATTAGCTTTTTTGGGGAGGAGGGGTATTTGGTAATATTTAACTCTTTTTATGGCCAATAGCCTCAAAATTTAATTATTTAAAGTACCTATCTTTATTGTGAGGTATGTAACATCCTCTATTTTTTTGGGTTAAAAAGTTATGAACAATGATAGCTACACAGCAATGGGACTTTTGTGCTTTTTTGTCAATATCTTCCTCGATGTGATGTGTGTAATTCCCACTAGACGTAATTACCACTCCTAGGACAATTCACAAATTTTATATTGAAATTTAACTCTTAACTTAACCAACAGCAAATTTATGGTCACTATTTTCGTACTAAAACGGTTTCTTGCCAGTTTCAATTCTTAGATGAATTTTAAATTTTTACAACCTGCAATTTAAATTATTCATGATTATTATGCATGCACCAGTAATATTATGGATATACTTCTAGCTAATTTTTAATTCAAAATTAAAAAATAATATAATCTTGAACTGGCGACTTCGTATGTGTGCTAAGTGTGACAATTGTGCATCTGTTGAAATACATAACTAAAATATTTATGACAAAATCGAAAATAACAAAAATACTTAAAATGCGAATTACAAAGATTTTCTATCCTAAATTTAACAAGTAACAAATCTCAAATGCCTAAACCAAAACATGGATTTAAAGATGGGGGGGGACACTCAAATTGTAATAAATAAATTTGCAAACTTATTGCCTTCAGTGATCAATAGAGAAACTTTTTAATATATCATAAAACGTAAGATAGTAAGCAAGAGTCTGAGGGGAATGTGAAATACCCTGTAGTATATGTCATCGTTCCTAAGAAAACTAAAGCGGTATCGTAAACCTTTTACATAGTTTGTGAACTACATAATGTCTGTGCAGTTTATTTCCATCGGAAATTAATCGAAGATTTCAGCATGTCCGCATGGTCGTTGCTATGGTAACGTGACATTAGTCACTATTGTGATACAATCATTGAATGATAGAAAATCTTTCGTAAGTTTGAAAAATTTTACAATGCTCTTGCCTAAATGGGCCTTCATGCTCAAACTTGGGGAAATAACATTGAAAATTTGTTTTTTAAGACTTTGATATTTCATCGTTGGCAATGAATGGGATAATAACCTTATGCCGTAAATCGCAGTCTATTGTCTTCTAGTAAATAAATAAAATACAAATTTTAATTAAACATTATATTCATTCTTTTTTAATTCGTATATCAACGACATGTCCCAGGACATTAATTTGTCAAGACCAACTTGGCCTTGTATGCAGATAATACAGTAATTTATGCTCATATTCAGTTAACAATAAAGAATACAACACTGAAATTATTATTTTCTCACACAAACAGACAAATAATAAAATATTTCAACCTTGACATAGACGGACACAAAATTATACCCTCACTAAACTTTCCTTTGCGGTCAACTACTTTTATTTTAAATAGTAGGTATAGTACACTCGACCTCGAAAAAGTGGTTGCAAATTGTTTTGTTTTTGTGTGTTAATTAATTGTTCTATTTTGGGGAATTTTAAATTTAAAAAATTAGTTGTTTATTGTAAATTATTTAAATCAACTAAACGATTAATTATATTAATTTTTATGTAAATAGAGTGCCAAAGTCAAACGATGAATTTAAAATATTTATATATTCCATTATTTCTTTTAAAAGTTTTTATTTAACTTGGCGGTTTGTCGCCCGACTTAATTATTATTTCGACTGGCTTTAGTTGTGTCCGATACAAGGTTTCAATTTTCTCACGTTTTAGCTGCATGACCTACCGTACTTCTAGTTAAAACATAATTATTTATTTAACTAGGTATTGATTTATAAACCAGACTAGGGGCAATTGAATCTGACCATGATTATATCAGGCCAAATTGAAATCAAAATTAAATTAAATAATATTAAAAAAAATTAAAAGAAATAATATCTTAATACTATATTCTAATATTTTTCCCCTCTCTTGAAAACTTTTGACGGCGCCCTTGAACCAGACAATGCCGAGACTATGAAACCAGACAAAACAAATATTGTTTTCTCCAATTGTTTAATACTGTATTACGTTTAATGTGGAAATGGGGGATTAGGTACTCATATATTTTATGTTATGGCATTATTGATACGACTTATTAATTATTTGTTTTGAATTATAAATTCCTTATTTCTCTTATTTTTAAAAAAAAAGAAAAACAAGATTAACTTTCTTAACAAACAACGAGGGCTTGTTTAAGCGATTTGTTCGTGCACATTGTTGAAACTGCAATAATGTAAAAATTATTATTGCAATTATTGCAAATTAATGTAAAAATTCAATAAATAATTTCTTTTCAAGTTGCTCTCACTTTAGATTTCAGACGTTCTAAACAGAACACCCATATAATATTAAAATGGTAATGTTGCTTGTTCAAATTATCACAAAACATGATCATCATAAAATAATATTATGCTTTATGTTAATATATATGTTAAAGATTTTTTTTTTTTAGTTGCCTGTAATAGTTGGAATGGGAATTTTAAAGAAAGCTGCCGCTATTGTGAACAGAGAATACGGTTTAGATGAAAAAATATCTTGCGCCATATCAGAAGCATGCGATGAAGTCATTTCTGGAAAATTATATGACAAGCATTTTCCATTGGTCATTTGGCAAACTGGATCTGGAACCCAAACCAACATGAATACAAACGAAGTAATAAGCAATCGTGCAATTGAAATTATGGGTGGCACTTTAGGCTCAAAGACTCCTGTTCATCCAAACGATCACGTAAATAAAAGTCAAAGTAGTAATGATACTTTCCCAACGGCCATGCATATAGCTGTCGCCCAACAGATCAACAATGAACTGATTCCCGCTTTATGCGGTTTACATAAAGCTTTGGATGCCAAAGCTTGTGAATTTGAAAAAATCATTAAAATTGGTCGAACTCACACCCAAGACGCTGTGCCTTTAACTTTGGGACAAGAGTTTAGCGGCTACGTTCAGCAGATTGAATTTGGTATTGAACGTATAAAAGATACTTTACCAAGGTTGTACATGTTAGCATTAGGAGGCACAGCCGTTGGTACAGGTTTAAATACAAGAAAAGGATTTGCCGAAAAATGCGCCAAGAAAATATCCGAACTTACTTGCCTTCCGTTCGAATCAGCTCCAAATAAATTTGAAGCTTTAGCTGCACACGATTCCATGGTGGAAGTTTCAGGCGCCTTAAATGTTGTAGCAGTTTCCATTATGAAAATTGCTAATGATATAAGATTTTTGGCGTCAGGTCCTAGGAGTGGTTTAGGAGAATTATCGTTACCTGAGAACGAGCCTGGAAGTTCTATAATGCCAGGAAAAGTAAACCCGACTCAATGCGAAGCCATTACAATGGTGGCAGCTCAAGTAATGGGTAACCACGTTGCCGTTACAATTGGGGATCAAATGGACATTTCGAATTAAACGTATTTAAACCCATGATAGTTGCAAATGTCTTACGTTCTGTGAAATTGTTAGCCGATAGTTCAAAAGCGTTCACAACAAATTGTGTTAACGGAATTGTTGCTAATAAGGAGAGAATTAACAAATTAATGAGCGAGAGTCTTATGTTGGTAACAGCTTTGAATCCTCACATTGGGTATGATAAAGCAGCAGCCATCGCAAAAACTGCTCACAAAGAGGGAACGACACTGAAGGCAGCTGCAATTAAATTGGGACATCTCACAGAAGAACAGTTTAACCAATGGGTGAAACCTGAAGAAATGTTAGGTCCAAAGTAACTTTTCTCATTACAAATGTATCCAGCAATTGTTTGTTTTTATGATTTTAAGTAACTAATAAAAGTTGAATTTTATTTACTTTTTAATTAGTAGTTTTGAGTTGTACCTATTGATGAATTATCCAAGTTAAGAGAGGAATGTACGGAAATTAAAAATTTTGTATTGAAATTATAGAAGATAATAATGTAAAGTAGGTAAATTAGAAAAAAAAATTGCAGTTCCTGACTTAAAAAAAATCCAAATATGTTATTAGTTGTTTTTATAGCTGTAACTCCGCTCACCGATAAGCATGGTAGATTGGAATCAGCATTATTGTGACATATTCCCGCATGCGATCTATTGGTTACAAGTTACCATAATATTGATTAACCGCCTTCTATTAAAAAATTATCCAAAAAAGAACATAAAACGTTTTTAATGTAATCCGTATAGGCTATTGACCGTTCATCGGTATTTATATAATATTCAAAATAATTTTGAATTGGAGTATTTTATATTTATAATTAGAGAGTGGATTTATATCCAATAGCAGGCCTGAAGTCAGGGGTCTGGAGTTCCTGAGAGCAGATCTTTTGCACGTTTTAAAATTTTAATCAATTTGTAATTGATATTTCAATATTAATAAATTATAAACTAAAATCAATTAAAAATTAATTGAATTAAAAAAAGGTCGAGAAAATCTGTTGGCTAAAAGTTGTTATTTTAGCAACAAGTTCCAAAACACTGGGCTGCGCCTTCCTGAAATCACTATCGGAGGCTGTCCTCGGAAAAAAGTTTGAGAATTATACGAGAGCCTCTTCCCAGAGGTGGAAAGTAATTTTTGTTTAGATCTTGATCTGTTTTGTAGAAAAAGTAAAAAAAAAAAAGATTTTGAAACTGAAGTTGATTTTCTAGAACAGCCCACCAAGCAAGTTCGGAGGGGGAATCGGTTTCATCTAACAAATTTCCAATTTTTTTTAATTGTAACTAATATGAGTTTTATGTTCCAATGAGGAACAAAGTGTGTTTTATGACAGTTGAACCATGTAAAAATCTTATGCACCGTGGGAGATATCAGGTACTACGGATAAAGAGTGATGTATAATTTAGCGGTTCCGAAAGTATGGTTGAAGAATTTGTTAATACCTACTACATCGATCTTTTTAATAAAAGATCACGTTCACACGTTCGAGAAGGAACACTTACTGCTAATGAAATCTTTCAGATTGTGACTGCTATATCTCGCTGAAATGTTATCAAAAATTTGCTGCAACGTAGACATCAAACTAGAATTTTGTTTCGGAAAAATGGACTTATTGCTAACTTCTTGAGTCAAATACTCCACTGTGCGACAGTTCTACACTTGTCAAAAACATCCCGGAGTTGAAACGGAACTCGTAAGAGTGGACGATCGGTAAGTATCCCTATTTACATTGAGTGCACGAACGGACGACAAAATAAAATCTTGTACAGGGCACATAAAAAGTTAGTTACGGCCCTGGTATCAAGTTAGTCTCATTCAAATACATTAATTGCAAAATTAGTGTTGCTGGATGCTCTTCTCAAAAACCAATAATATTTGCCTTACCGTGTACATCATTGCGATGAACTAGTTTCTGATTGGTGCAAACTTACTTTTGTTTTGACGATCAGATGACATTTGTTATTCGCAGCATTTATCGCATTATTAGTCATTGATATTCGAGACGGTGTAATTTAATTTATAAATTCGTGGGTGCTGGTTAATTGAAAATTTCTATCTAAAATGGGAGCCGTTTTGGGTTTGTGTACAGCTACACAAGTGAGTAACAGAAATGGTTGCAATCGCGACATGTTGACTTTTTTATTTTAGTTGGCTTGTTGCTGTGGGAGTGCTGCTTGTTCTTTATGCTGTTCGGCTTGTCCAACATGCCGAAATTCAACATCAGCGCGTATTATGTACGCTTTGATGTTATTAGTAACAACCATCGTGGCCTGCATTACACTTTCTCCAGGTTTACAAGATGTATTAAAGAAGGTGAAGGTTGTCTTGTTAATTGACTATTTGTCGTTTACATTTTTGTGGATTATGTTTAGGTTCCGTTTTGTAAAAACTCGACAAGCGTTTTGCCAGAATCGGTTATTATAAATTGCGACCAAGCCGTTGGATATCTTGCAGTGTATCGAATATGTTTCATTGTTACGTGTTTCTTTTGTCTAATGGGACTGATCATGATAGGGGTGAAGAGTTCAAGAGATGCTCGCTCAGGTATTCAGAATGGGTAGGTGCATTTTAATTCTTTGTGTTTTTATAGTGATGTTGAGCTCCTAATTCAATTTGGTAATTCCGTTATGTCAGTTTATCTCAAAATAGTTCAGCTAGAACTTATTTATCAGAGATCAATCAATAAATTGTAAGGTCAATGTTAGAATTGAAATTACCATTTTAGAATGATTTGTGATGAAATAAGTGCATTTAAACATTTCAATAATGAAATAAATTTTACATTTCAGTTTTTGGGGGCTGAAGTACTTGATCGTAATAGGCGGCATAATTGGTGCATTCTTTATACCTCAATCGTCATTTGGTCCGACATGGATGTACTTTGGAATGATAGGAGGGTTTATTTTTATTCTAATACAATTAATTTTAATTATCGACTTTGCACACTCTTGGGCTGAAGCTTGGGTAGGAAACTATGAAGAAACAGAATCGAAGGGATGGTATTTTGCTCTTATCGGAATCACCTTTTTGAATTATGCCTTGGCCATTACCGGAATTGTTCTGTTGTTTGTTTTCTTCACTAAGGTAAGAACACCAACTATCTTAACGATTTAAATTAAGTGCAGGATAAACAACGGTGATCTTTTATCGGTTGAGATTTCAAATACAATTTTAACCTTAGGGTTATGTCTGCTTGATGCAGATAATTTAATATTATTTTTAACCCTGCCAAATGTTCTGTTTTAAGTTTTTTAATTCAGAAGACAGTCATGGTCTGGCACTTAAGTGTGTCGAATACCAAACCGAGATGCCCTGTTCAAGTCAGACGGAGTAAAAAATTTATTCTGGCTGTCTTCCCTTGGATGGAAGTGGCTGCCCACCAAGGTAATTAGCCAGAAAAGTCCCAACCTCCTTATAGGGAGGAGCCACGACACTCAAAATCGAGTTAGCAAGGACTAAAAAGAAAGAAAGAATTCAGATATATTTTTTGATCATGATACCTCACGGTACATCAGTGAGATCTTGAATTTTGATGTTTCAAAGATCTTGTTGTGTTGAAAATGTATTTAAAATAAAAGAAGTGACTGATTTGAATTTAAAAGCAAACAATAAAACCTCTGACTTATTGAGAAGTTGTTGATTCAAATTATTAAGGGCACTCACTTAAAAAAATAAAATTATATCGTACTTCTCAAAAATAGAACACTGGATGGTTAAAAATAATTTTAGGTTTTACAGAACCAATGCCCGGTTTCACAAACATTTAAACTACGATTTCGGCTTAAATAATTTAATCGCAGTTTAAACGTTTGTGAAACCGGGTATAATAGGCACCTTACATCATTCATATTACGTCAATACTTATGCTACAAGGTACAAAAAAGTATTAATAATATTATTGATGGTGTAAGGCAAGTTAAGCTATTGATTGATTTTACCTGTATCACAATCACTCTGCGTACTACATTTTAAGTTTCTATTTTAGTCTGACGATTGCAGTTTAAATAAATTCTTCATTTCTATAAATTTGATATTGAATTTTATTGTGAGTGTGGTTTCTATTTTACCTTCTGTACAAGAAAAATTGCCTCGTTCTGGTTTACTTCAGTCTTCAATTGTTTCACTCTATGTGACTTACTTGACTTGGTCTACAGTGTCTAACTCTCCAGGTAAATATTGTGTTTTTGGAAAAATGTAGTATCACTGCAAATGTAATACTTTTAGATTCCGATTGCAATCCAGGCTTGCTGGGTATTGCAGGAGTTCACAGCTCACATAAAATGGGTTTTGATAGTCAAAGTATAGTCGGTCTTATTGTTTGGATGGCTTGTGTTTTATACTCTTCACTGCGCACTGCTAGCAGTTCATCAAAAATTACAATGTCTGAACATGTTTTGGTAAAAGATAACGGTGCAGGTAAGTTTAAATAACATTTTTGAAGTTTTGAAGTAGAATAAGTTTTGATTTCAAAAATTTAATTTTTACACTGTCAATTGCATGTTTTATTAATTTATATTATGTTTATTTGTAGTATATTTAATTTTTTAACATCTTTTTTTAGCTTTACTAACACCATCCTTTTTAATTTACTTTTCTGCATCTATTTTCAATCCATAGCATTATGTAGTGTTTTATAAAAATAGTTTTATAGTTTTAATATTTATTGTAATAATTTGCCTATTATTTATATGGAATGGCAGTGCGGAATGGCGAAGACGACAGTATTGTATCACAAGGTATGAATTGTTACATACTTAATTTTAGTTAACCACATAATGCTGTGGGGGTTTTGGTTTATCTTTATATTTCAACTTATTTAATTTCTTTCTTTTATAATCTATTTTTTTAAATTTATAAACTTGCTTTTATTTCTTTTTTTCTTATTATTTTTGAATTATTATAGACAATTATGTGCCTATCGCAGGTAATGATGGTGATCACGATGGTGGCGAAAGCGGCGGCAAGAAAGTGTGGGACAACGAAGAAGAAACTGTAGCTTACAATTGGAGTTTCTTCCACATCATGTTTGCTTTAGCTACTCTTTACGTTATGATGACTTTAACGAATTGGTATAAGTAAGTACAATTTTATGATGTTTATGCCAATGAATTAAATCATAACTTTTTTTCATTTAGACCTAATTCGTCTCTAAAAACATTAAATGCCAATTCTGCTTCCATGTGGATCAAAGCAATTTCCAGTTGGTTGTGCATTGCTTTGTATACCTGGACATTGGTGGCTCCTGTTCTTTTGCGTGATCGAGAATTTAATTAATAATCTTAATTTTGATATTATCTTTCCTTAATTTGTTTTATACTTTGTTGTACGATTTATGTGATAGTTTTTTTTCAAAGCATAGAATTTCTATTTATTGGATGTAGAATATATAAAGCAACTTGTTAACTTTACCTTATCCTTTAAATCGTAGAAATAAGTAACGTAATGCTTTTTGTTTTTTAGATTATAGAGAAACTCATTGTATGGTATAACCAATTGCTTATATCAGTTAATATTTACAAATGTATATTGTGCAGTTTACATGAATTAAACGCCTTAAATACATAGGTGATTTTTAAATTTATCTATAAAATTCGTCTTATATTTGTTGAATTTTGCTGTCTAAACAACACTTGTTTCCAAAAATTCACTTTTTTCCAATCATACTTCTTAGAAAAATCAATAGTAGTTTATGTCATTAGAGTGGAAAGTAATAGTTTGACATGCAATGCGTTTGAATCTTTGCTTTAAAGTCATTATTGCAGGATGTAGTTGTTCACCTGGAAGAACTTATCCTATAAAATGACTAATTTTGCTTTCTTAAAAAATATAAGGCAACATTCTGCGTTTGCTACCTTTATTTTAAAAGTTACGAATTTGCAACAAAATTCTCAAAAAACACATTTATTTAAATTTCATACGATAATGCATTTGTTAATTATAGACGAATTGTAAATCAGTGTAAAAATACATCGAGTATAAAAGTGTAAAATAGAATGTATAAAAATTTTAGTGATGGGCCGCTCCGCTTCCAATCACATCAGCAAACGTTTTCTAAGTCCAACATTTTATTGAATGCACACCAATCTATAAGGGTTCCAGCCTTTGGTTCTCGTATTGAAGCCCACCATAAATCGTACTAAAAAATATTTGTTAGTTTTGAAAGCAAAATTAGTGAAAAATGGATTTACCTTTATGTTAATTGGAATGGTGTCTGCTAGTGGACACTTTTGTCTATCCAAGAAGTTAATAATGTCATGATAATCTAAATTTCCATGCCCATCCGTTTTGATTCTAAATTTTGATAAAAGAATTATAAAATGGTGGTTTAGAAGAGAGCTACTTACACTTTCAGAATCCTGTCTAGAAGTATTCTGTCAACAGGAAGTCTACAAGCTCTAAGAAGTGTATACACATCATTTCTTGGCAAGACTCCTCTTCTATCGTGATCCATTTTTAAGAAATATTCCGACACTCGTTCTAAATCATCCCACAGGTATCGCTTCATTTCAGTCAGCGTGATAGCTCTAAAACAATAAAATTAAGACAAAATTTGATAAAAATTTTATTTTATTACCTTATAGCTTCTCTATTGTATGTTTCTTCAACACAGTTTGCACTAAACGCCCTTGATATGGTGATCATTTCATGTTCTGTAAAATCTTTTCCCATGATACGACATAGTTTGTCACGTAACACATAATAGGGAATAACTGGTGTTTCAAAGGGTATATTTTCTGCCACGAAATCTTTATAAATTGGGCGTAACGCTTCACGTATTTTATTCATAATAAGTTTAATGTTTGACTTTGGATACTGCAAGGGGGTTCATGATGAAACATTCAAGTGATTTTAATGTTTGTTACCTCGTTTTCATTTATTTCCATGTAACGTAAAGCATATTCGTCGGCTTCGATTAATACAAACTCGTAACTGTTTATAATAATCGTGGCTCCAACAAACATGTGTTGTGGTTTGTAACATTCGGGTGGTAGACTTGTAAACGTTTGCTGTCCAGGAAGTTTAATTTCATTTCGTTTGAAGAAGGCACTTTTTTTAAAACCTATAAAATCAGAACATGCGGTTCACATAGCTCAAGAAATTAATAGACATGTGGAAGATTATGAAAGGTGCCGATTCCGGATTAGGCAATGATGATCGCAAGACCTTTGGCATTCATTGGACCGATTTATAAATTCAACCAAGATTACGAACACTAACCTGAATTTTGTTTTGCCAATTCAAAAACTGAAATAGTTTCGTCTGATAAGTAATAACTAATAATGAATATTCGTCCACAGTTTTCAGGAATTCTGGAAATCAGTTTAGCTTCAAAACGCAGAATGTGGCTGTCTAATCCAACTCTAAAAAAAGTATCAAGAAGAGTCTTCTAATAAAATATTTATTGACGAACTTATCGAATTTTAAAAACTTTTTAAAATCCTTATTGGGCGCCTTAGGTTCTACCGTGATACAATTTTGGGCAGAATCTTCAAACGATCCATAACCATTCCATGGAGGAAGTTCTCGTTCTTGCTTTTCTTCGGGATGTGCTGGCTTTTGCAAGTCGACAGGTATTTCTTTAGGGGTAAAGTCACTTAAACCATATTTTTTTCTGTAATATTCCTTGGTGAATGGATCGCAGTCGGTCAAGACGATTTTACGACCAAATACATTTATCATGCCGCCAATCGTCAAATCCTGTTCTTGGTAATAGTCGACGTGTTCTCTTCCACAATCTAAACTGTCTGGAACATACCTCGGACCTCCTGGACCAGACGTTAATACATTCAAAATTGTAAAGGGCGAAAAAGTTCCAGGTCCTGGCAATCCTTTGTAAACTTTAGGTAGTTTTGTTCGTCTGACAAATATAAAGCCATTGTTATGGCCAGAGTTGTCATACACATTTTCTTTAATCTCGATGGTATCATCTGCCAAATAATATTTTACCTCAAGATGATGTAAATACCCATACAAAGTTTCTTGGTCATCCCAATGAGCATAAAATCGCAAGACCTAATTTTGAAATTTCAACACTAGCATTTTCTTTAATAAAATATTATTATCCACCTACTTTTCTATCGTTTGCCAAAAATTTTCCAAGAGGGTCTTCTTTTCTACTTGGTTTTTTCGGTAAGCGAGCTTCACCTTCGTGTGAACGCCTTTCGTAGTAAGGATCTGTATGAATGTCGATAGGATCGGGAACTGCAATTCCACACCGATTTAAAAAAACTCGCGTAAATTGATCGCAATTGGTTATTTTATAAACTCGACCGAAGAAGTCTACTTCGTTTCCTACGTTCAGATCCAATACATCGTAGAAGTTAAAATCCATCGGCGCAGGAAAACGAACTCTTTGGCGGCTAAGGACAGTTCCTAAAATTTTCATTTTGTTATTAAATGTTGATACATTTTATGGAAGAAACCTTGCGAAATTCCACTATTATCAATTTTGGGTTCTATAACTTTAATGGTTCCGTCTTCCAAAAAGAACAGAATTTTAACTTTTCGGATCGAAAAGGGAGCTCCGTTAAATTCTTGCAAAGTTTCTTGAAAGAATCCATCAAAACGTAAAATCTGAAATAATAAGTTAGTATATTTTGAAGAAACCGTTGCAGAGGCAACACTTGTTTATCGTATGCAATCCATGTTGGTATTTCGGGTGCTTCTCCTCTGGCATATAAAGAAGGATATTTGTCCGAGAGCGGTCCTAACATATTTGGAACCACTTTCTCAGCTAATGCTCGGACCCCCACAGTACCCCCACCACCTCCGATGAAATCGAAATGGGGTTTCTTTTTGAAATCGGTTTGGCCAATCTGGAAATTTAAGTGGGCGATTAAAAATAACAAGAAAAAATGTGTTTATTTACCATTGGATTGAATGTAAATCCCGGAAGAAAGGGTAAACCTGGGCAGCGAGCCATTATGTTTAATTTTTAATATACAAACAATAATATATTTTAAATTCGAGCCAAAAAACTGACAACTGACTTAAAAAACTTGGAATAAATTATTGTTTAATTAAAATATTGTTATGAGTTTATTTGTTAATTTAGAAGGCGTCTAAGATTTTTAAATATTGATTTATTATTCGGTATCGCTGGGTAAGTTGCCTAAGAGATACGCGACATTGATTTTAATAATAACAATGTCATCATAATCGGGGTTTTGAACAGCTTGCGCTGTTCTCTCCTATGTCGTAGTGAGTGTAGGGGACCTACAGTTTAACGTGGGATACAAGCCGCGGAAAGTGTATACACTTGAATTTATTACAGAGAAGGTAAATCGAACACTATTTTGGGGCGGATCCAATTGTATATGGAGCTTCACCTATTCTAGATAGATAGAGAGTCAGAAAGAAAATTGACCGTCCCCGTGCTTCGGAAGGCACGTAAAGCCGGTGGTCCTCATGTTAATGAATTGCCATCATTAACAATAATATAGAACAGGCACATCTGAAGCCAGTCTAGCAAACTACTTCAGATGTAAAACAAATAATATGCTCACAGTTCTAGCAGTGACTTCGGATCTTATTCGAGGCTGCTGATGGAAAACACAGGTCGCAGACCTCACGTAAGAAGAAGACCTATTCTAGAAATAGGATTTTAGAAGTTCAAAAACAATAATCAAAAATTGTTTTGCTCGTATTACTACTAGAAATGAGATTGGAGTTCGCGAATTGAACGAATCAAGCTTGATTTAAACTGAACTCAAAAAACTGAAACAAGAAATTGGTAGCTTTTTATTGTTAAAATGTATTAAATCTTATTTAATATATATAATAAATAAATATATAATATTCTTAAACTATTCTTCAGGAAAGTATCTTCAGAAAGATACTGATCATTCAAAAATTGTAAAGCATATTGTAAAAGTAATTAATGATGAGCTTGTCCATCTCCAATCACATCGGCAAAGGTGCTTTCCAAATCTAACATTTTATTAAACTCACACCAATTTATTAGTTTTCCAGCTATGGGTTCTCTTATCGATCCCCACCATAAATCATACTAAAATTGATTTTATCACTGACTGCTTATTTTCATAAAAATGAGGATTTACCTTGATATTTATTGGAATGGTATCTGCTAATGGACACTTTGATCTGTCCAAAAAATTTATAATATCTGCATAGTATAGCTTTTCTTGTGCATCCTTTTTGATTCTAAAATAGTTGCAAATTTTACAAAAGATTTTTCATTTACAATGACAAACTATACTTACACACTTAATATTTTATTAAGAAGTACCTTATCGACAGGAAGTCTGCAAGCTTTCAACATTGTATAGACATCAGATCTTGACAAAACTCCCGTTCGTTCGAAATCCATCTTTAGGAAATATTCATTCATTCGATCTAAACTATCCCAAAGATTACGTTTTAATTCGGTCAATGTGATTGCTCTAAAATATTGGAACACAATCTTCATTATTACTTTGGATTAAGTGCTTACTACCTTATGGCTTCTCTATCGTATCTTTCCTCAACGCAATTCGCACTGAACGCTCTAGATATGGTGACCATTTCGTGTTCTGTAAAATCATTTCCCATGACACGACACAGCCGATCTCGTAATGCATAATACGGAACGGCTGGCGTTTCTTTTGGCATATTTTCGGCAACAAAATCTTTATAAATTGGTCTTAAGGCTTCACGAACTTTATCCATGATAAGTACAATGTTCGCTTTTGGATACTGCAAAATGAGAATATTACTAATTATGTATGTGCATCATTTGGAACGTATGCTCTACATTTTGGGCATTAATTTCCATATAACGTAAACAATAATCGTCGGCATCAATCAACACAAATACATAACTGTTTATGTTAATTGTGGCTCCAATAAACATGTGTTGTGGTTTGTAGATATCAGGTGGATTACTTGTAAAGGTTGGCTGCCCAGGAAGTTTAATTTCACTTCGCTTGAAGAAGGCGCTTTTCATGAAACCTAAAGGGACAGTGGAACCAACATTTATCCATAAACAAATAATTACCTGAATTTTGTTTTGCCAATTCAAAAACTGATATAGTTTCGTCCGACAGAAAATAACTAATCACAAATATCCTTCCACAATTTTCAGGAATTCTGGAAATCATTCTCCCTTCAAATCGTAGCACGTGACTGTCTAATCCAATTCTAAAATACCAAAATAATTTTTTATTGAAATGCCATTTTTCAAGTCTTGGAATTTTACTTGTCAAATTTCATAAACTTTTTAAAATCCCTCTGGGGGGCTTTTGGTTCGACAGTGATACAATTTTGAGCAGAATCTTCAAATGTTCCATAACCGTTCCATGGAGGCAGTTCTCGTTCTTGTGGTTCTGCAATAATAGGCTCTTGCAAGTCAACTGGCGTTTTGGCAGGAGTCAAGTCACTTATTCCATATTTTTTTTGTGTAATACGCTTTAGTAAATGAATCGCAATCGGTCAGAATAATTTGGCGACCAAATATATTCATTACACCCCCAATCCACAAATCTTGTTCCCGATAGTATTCTATGTGTTCCTTTCCACAATTTAAACTATCGGCAATATATCTAGATTGTCCCGAACTGGAAGTTAATACATTTAAAACTGTGAAAGGTGAAAAAGTTCCTGGTCCCGGTAATCCCTTGTACACTTTAGGTACTTTCGATCGCCTGACAAACATAAAACCATTGTTGTGGCCGCCAGAGTCGATAACGTTTTCTTTAATCTCGATTGTGTCATCTGCCAAATAGTATTTCACCTCGAGGTGGTGTAAGTAGCCATACAGAGTTTCTTGATCGTTCCAATAAGCATAAAATCGTAAAACCTAGTACATCACAATTTTTATAATTATGTATGTATTATTCCGTATAGTTTACCTTTCTGTCGTTAGCTAAGAATTTCACAAGAGGATTTTCTTCCTTCCTACTAGGTTTTTTGGTAAACGATCTTCGACGTCGTGAGAACGTTTTTCAAGGTAAGGATCTGAAGGCGGGGTTATGGGATCGGGAACTGCAATTCCACATCGATTTAAAAAAACTCTTGTAAATTGATCGCAATCGGTTATTTTGTAAATTCGCCTAAATAAATCTACTTCATTTCCAACGTTAAAGTCCATTATATCATAAAAGTTAAAATCCATTGGCGGGGGTAAACGAATTCTTTGACGACTAATCACCACGCCTAAAAGTGTATTTCCTCAATACATAAATGAAAAACATTCCAAGAAAGAAACCTTGTGATATTCCACTATTATCCACTCTAGGTTCTATAACTTTAATGGTACCATCTTCCAAAAAGAATAAAATTTTAACTTTACGAACTAGGAAAGCAGCTCCGTTAAATTCCTGCAGTGTTTCTTGAAAAAACGCATCAAAGCGTAATATCTATAATAGCAAATAATTTTGATTTGAGTAAAACAAAACTGTTAATCCAACTTGTTTATCGTAGGAAATCCATGTTGGAACTTCTGGTGCTTCTCCTCTCGCGTATAGGGAAGGATATTTGTCACCTAATGGTCCCAATATATTTGGAGTCACTTTTTCCGCTAATGCCCGTACACCTTTTCCACCACCTCCAGCCCCAATGAAGTCAAAGTGTGGTTTCTTTTTAAAATCAGTTTGGCCAATCTAAAAATTTTTGTAAGAATTATATAATTGTCGGAAGACTTATTTACCATGGGATTAAAGGTAAATCCTGGAAGAAAAGGTAAACTTGGACAACGAGCCATTCTGTTTAATGTATAAAAATAATATATTTGTAAAATGTAGTAAGTCAAATGTGACTTTGCGTTTTAAATTATTATAAAAGGTAAATTGATTTTTATTGATTGATAACAAAGCCAAAAGTCTTCTAAAAGAAAAACCTAGATGACCAATATTAAATTTTTCAATTTTTTGAAAATTTTGGGAAAACCAATCAAAATTAAAATTTTTTTTTTCGATTTACTACTCATTTGGGGGATTTGGCAGGTATTTGGAATAATTATAAAATCCTGCATAATGTCAGTGTAATTTTACTACTTAGTATTAGGTTCATAAACAAAAAACAACTTTAAAAATTTAATATTTGTAATGAGAATATTTTATTGGGTTTTTTGGAAACAAATTCTTGCAACAGTGTATTTTTACGGTTGCCGGAAAAAAAATCGCTTTCGATAACTTTGTATTCAAAAATTATAATTTATATAATAGCAGTAGGATAAAAAAAAATTTATATTTCTTTTTTTAGTGAAAAAGTGATGGAAAAAGGAAAAAACCTGTCGTTTCAGATCTGGTTTAGCTTATGTTGGTTAGTTTTTATCAAATATTTTAACCAAATCATTGGGAAAACCTGAAAAAATTGCCTTTATACTTTCACTTCTTGGAAATTTGTAAATTACAAGAATAAACTGGAAAAGTTAAAGATGACCAAAAAATAATCTAAAATCCTAATTTTTTACGGAGGTTTGTCAACTTTTGTAAATGAGGATAAGTAATTCAAATTTACATAAAATATTCTTTAAAATCTAAGGAGTTTCCTTGAATTTCTTGACATGGATTTTTATTTGGAGACGAAATATCAACATTTCTGGACAAAAAATAAAATAATTAGCATTATTTTCTAGGTGATATTATCTTATTAGTTCATAATATTACTGCTTCTATGGTGTGGACGGACGCAGTGCAGAGGAGAGACTCCAGCCCATTCCCAGCATCTTAACTGGTAAGGGAGAGCTCTAGTTTGGCACACGTTGTGCGTCATTTGGGCATTACATGCAAAATGGCAGCCGTATAAGGAAAATGTGAAACAAAATATACAACGGTAGAAGTCTACTATGATTTCTCGGATTTTATTATCGAGACCTTTCGCCCTTGGGAAAACAATTCGATGGAATAGGAATGTTGCATGGTATCGAATTTAGTAATAATTCCTTTTAATTCTTGAAAATAATATCAAATGAAATTTATAACCGAAATAAAAATTTTTGAAAAGCGGTCTGCGCTGAGAAAATCAAATTTGAAATTCAAAAATGAGCCTCTGACGTCAGACGCGTGATCCCGAATGTTTTTATGAAAATTATACAACGTTACAAAGACCTGACAGTTAAATATTTGACTTGTATTTGACAGTTGTAAACAATGTAACCGAGGGGTTAACCGCTGGTAAAGTTTTTTGTACACATCTAATGAAGTACATGAAGTACTGAGGAGGGGGTGTAGAATACCTTCCAGTGCACAAATTTTGGAATGAAGAACATTACAGAACATGCAGAACCTCAGACCGAGTAGTTTACTTTTTTTCAGAAGTAAACTGAAGATCTCCGTTGCAGAAGCACTGGAGGTGTTCCACACCCCAGACCCCCGGTTTAAATAATTTATTTTTATTAAAAGTGAATTAAATATTTAAGCATATCTCAAGTTTATTAAAATTAGCTATGGCCAAGTAAATGTGTTTAATTCGTAATCTGACAATTAATTATAAACTACGTAATTATAAATTCCGTACTCCTGGGAGGTAGATCTCTGCAACAGGAGAGTTCAGTTTACTTCTGATAAAAATAAACTACTTGATCCGGGGGCTGGGGAGTAAACACCCTCTAGTGCCTCTGCAACGGGAGATCTTTAGTTTACTTCTGATAAAAATAATCTACTCAATCCGGGGGGTCTGGGGGGTGTGGAACACCCTCCAGTGCTCAAATTTTGGTATTTCTGTAAGTCTCAGAAATTGAAAGTCTCTGATACTGAAAGTATTGATTAATTACTGCTGAATTCTATGAAAGACAAAGAAGTATGGAGAATTATGATGAAGTGCGAAGTTAATTGTACACGATTTCCTCTAGCGGTTGACCCCTTGAATGTAACGTTTACCATTTAAATTGTATGTTTTATTAATATATATTTATTTTAATACAAACTGTAGTCACAAACAATTATAAAAAAAATTGTTTATTCCCAGTTTTCTGTGTTTTTATTAAAATTCATTTTTCAATTTTTACACAAACTATTTATAGGTTACATTATCAACACAAACGGCATTTGCTGTGTTGCCAGTTGTTAAAAAAATAGTTTGTGACGTCATTCGCGCTAAAAACATGGTTTCAAAAATCATTTTTTATAATTTTTTTTAGAAAACTGAAGGTTTTCTGAACTTTTTACCTGTGCAGTGCTGTTTACCAGCACCTAAAGTTTATAAAAAACTTCAAAAATCATGTAACATCCCTATTGGTAGTTTGAATTGATTGATCGTCTGCTGATTGATATGTCGGTGGATATAAACACCAAGAGATTTTTAATCGAAGAAATTACCTTGTCATTTAAAAAGACAATTCCGCTTCAGTGCTAGGGTCGATGCTCTCACAAGCTATTATGGACGAAGTTTTGAATTTTTTTCTTTTTGTTCTTCTCATTAGACTAAAATTTTTATGAGCAACAATAATAATTATTAGTTGTGTTTATTTTGAATTTTATGTTTCAAAAGCTATCTATTGAAAAACTGTAGCGATGGGAAAGTAAAACCGCAGAGAGCCTGTTGAAATTTTATTTGTCGATAAATTATAATTTGAATAATCGTGGTGTAAAACTTTCCGTTTGTAAACATTCCTTAAAAATTGATTAAATACCCATAACTAAAAATATATTATGGTACCCATTAAATATACCTAATAACAAAAAATGTGGTTTTTGTGGGATTGTAAATGTAAATTGATAGTAAACTTGGGATTTTTTAAATAATATATTATTCGATAATTTAAAATTCTACTTTAAGTTGAAAACTGTCTTTTCACTCTTGCGTCGACCACCAAATAAGCTGAGAGACCCGTTTGAACCCAGGTGAAATTAAAAAATTTATTCTGATTGTCTTCCCTCGCGATCACACCATACTACTGCTGTCCACTTATATTATTTTATATTAAGTATTAATTATTACAATTTTAGTGAATTTTAAATTGAATTTGAAAATAGTGAATTTTTCCCACACTTATTTAATTAGTCCATGATATAGTATTATTTCAAAACCTGATGACCATTTATATTTCGTTCTATAAGAAACTCATCAGATGGACCCATTTTAAAATGTAAATTATGGAAAAATGTACTTCTATTATTTATTAACCGTTGATGTTGATGAATTAATTAATTTCACTTTTTTACCAAAACTTTTTACCAACCCACCTGATATCTTATTATTAAATGTCAAGAATTATTTAGAAGCAAAAAGTTTATTTACAAGAAAGATAAAAATTTTCCAATTCCATTGTCAATGCACATTGTGGAACGTGAAGGTTATATCTTATGTTTTCTCAAAAATCACCATTATCACCATAAAAATCACTATTTTCAAATTCAATTAATTCACTAAACCTATAGGTGAATTTTCAAATTCACTAAACCTGTAATAATTATTAAATTAATATTTAAATATATTTTCATAAGTTAATAAACAATTATAGATTATTTTATAAGAATCCATAATTTAATTATTACAAATGACAAAGTTTCGTATATCAAATAATTGTATATTATCCATCTATCCTTGTTTCAATCCAGAATCTTGAACCTATGGTAAAGTGTTGAAAACATTGTTAAATTTCCAATTAAGTTTGTTTTCACCTTGAATTTTATTAATTAATTATATTGTTGTATGCAGATATTAGAAAGATGGAATCAATAAATTATAAAATGACATTTTTATACTTAAAAATTAGATTTTCCTCGTTTTTGTTGTATGTATTTAGGAAGAGTTTAAAAACCTTCTGGTAAATTATTTTTAACTTGTTTTTTATATTCTTTATACTAAGCTAAACAACCATAAATATTTGTCACCTATCCTCGCCTTTCGGAATTCCACATCTTATTTTTAGCATATCTGAGCTTTGTTTCTTGTTAATATTATTTATTGAGATTGGGCGTGATCTTCCCGCGGGGGTTCAGAAAATGTATTTAAATTGTGTATGAAGAAAAGTTTGTTATTATAAAAATTAATCACTTTAATAATAACAACTAATGAGTATGCAAACGAAATTTTGACTTTTCGAGTATCACTAGTTTATGAGCCCCCCCTTCTTTAAACTTGCGTTATTATTTAGCCCCATACGTTGAGAACCGCTGATCCCAATTAAATACATATATATAGTACATATTTTTTAAGTTTTGTATAATTTAACTATATAATACTTTTTTAATTTATTCATATTTTTTAAATTATTATCTATTCAAAATAATATCAACAAACAATTTGGTATTACCTGCACCTACATAATATATAATGTGTAGCATCTATGCTATATATACCAGTTATCAGTTTTATAAATTAGGAGATTCCTAGTTTTAGTATTTAGTTTGGCAGGAACCTTTTAATTTAATACATCAAATATTTACTTGTGTTGTGAACAAATAGTAAGTGTTTTAAAATTCAAATTTTTAGAAATAATAATAATAATAGTAGTAATATTTTATTTGTTCTTAAACAATTATTGCGTTAATAGGTTCTATAGTGTTTATTTTCGCAGGAGCTGAAATGGAAGTTATATATAATTTATTTTTAATATTCTACTTTGGACGTCTCTGTTTGAATTTACACATCAGAAATTATATCAAATGGATCCAGATTTTGGCTTAACAACGGTACTAATATTTTTGTAATATTTAATTATAAAAATAATAATTATTATTAACCTTTTAGGAAGATATAATAAAAAATACAACTATCCGTTTGAAAAATATACAATACAAACTGAAGATGGATATTTTCTAGAAATTCATAGAATACCAAATACTAAATTTAAAAACAAAATGAAATTCTCCGCCAATTTTGTTATATTCTGGTTTCTTGGGTGATTCTGCAACCTGGGTTTCGTTAGGACCTAAAAGAGGTTTAGGCTTCATTTTAGCTAATCATGGTTACGATGTATGGATGGGAAATAACCGAGGTTCAACTTTATGCAAGAAGCACGTTTCTCTTGATCCGCGTAAAAATAAAAAGAAATTCTGGAATTTTAGGTAAGAAATTATAAAAATTTTAATATTTGAAATAATTCAAAAATTCATTAGTTTAAATTAGGTTTAATAATTTTCGCAAAAAAACGTTTTTTGAAAAAGTGCGGTATTAGAACAACGTACATAAAAATATAACATTTTTAAAAATAAAAAAAATCGGACGTGGATACTTTTACAAAAAGTAAAAATTAAAACAAAAATTTACCAAATCAGTTCTTAGTTTTAATACAAAGGCAGTGCGCCGGGTTTTAAAGATCAGTGGGGGGTACTCTAATTGACAATACAAAAAAAGATACCAAATTTTTTGAAAATGGTCTTATTTATCTTATGGATCCTCAAAAAGTATATCGATTAAATCCTTAATTTTTTTTCTGCACGAAAACAATACTTTTCATATTACTTACGATCAAATAGAAATAATTTTTATTTTGTAATTTTGGATTTTTAAAATTTCCAGTCCCACTGGAAATTTATGCATTTTTTTTTTCAATTTTTTGCTTACATTTTTCAAATTAAGGTGATAATTATTCAAAATCTTCTCATCGTTTTTGTTCTAAAATTGAAAAAAATTCCTTTTTGTTTATTTTTATCACGAATTAATTTTGAATAATAAATTGGATTCTCACCAAAGTTGAAAAAAAATGCTTCATTATTATTTGCATATTAATTAGTTGTACGGATTACTATTTGTCAAGTTGATGGTCCCCTGATAATATCGTTACTTTATGTAAAACCATTTCTGTTTTATAAAAAAGTGGAATTTATTTGACTTATGAATATGCAAATATACATTTTTTTCTATAAATAAAATGTTTTTATATAAAAAAAGATTTGTTAAAAATAAATTATTAACTCTCGTTTAAAATGGTTGCAGCAGCAATAATTAATTATTTTACGTAAACAAATAAAATTTTGAGTAAAATTGCACCAAGAAATTTATTCGGGACGTTACTAGAGTATTATTATTTATTTTGTTTAATAATTTTGGATTTCCAATTTCTGTACCTACCACTGATCAATTAGCGTTAGTGGGAGTCATCTTTTTTATATAAGATAGAATATGTTATATGTAAAACCTGATTTAAAACAAAATTAGTTGAACAAAACTAGTCCACTTTTATTTTTATTATATTCCTTATGAATATGCGTATTATTATTAATATTTATTATTTTCGCTTTTCAATGTTATATTTTGTTTTATTTTAAAATTTTTAAATAAAATTAAATGAATTTGATTTATTTTAAATGGTATCTTAGTCAAAATATCCTTTGACTCATTGCCTTTCGTATGGGGGGGGAGCAACTATTACAGTTGCTCTCTTTGGATTCTGGTTTAGTTTTCATTTTCAATTTAATTTTTAGTTGTAAATATTTTATATTGCGATGATAAAGCCCATGGTTATACTATAAAATTGTTTAGTTTTCAGGAATTAGGCTACTACGATACTCCAGCCACTATAGACCATATTTTGAATGTAACTAAGCAAGAACAGTTAATATATATTGGATACTCCCAAGGAACTTCCAGTTATTTTGCGATGTTATCGGAAAAGCCAAATTATAACCACAAAATTAAATTTGCAATAGCACTAGCTCCAGTAACATCGTTGCAAAACTGTCCTTCGGCTTTTGTTAATCTGTTAGTAAAAACCAAAGGTATTTCAAGGTAAATTGTTGCTACAATTTGAATTGTGTAATGATGAAATTAATTAATATTAAATTAAAAATTGTAGAACCTAACAGAGTCACTAAATATGTACGAATTACTTCCACACACCAAGCAACTAGTCCGAACAGTAATTGAATTTTGTAGTCCATATTCGTCTTATCAGAATTTCTGTGCTCAGCTAGTTTCTCAAATAATTGGCGTAACCATGAATCAATTAAATATGGTAAGTTAATCAATAACTTAAAG
Organism: Lycocerus yunnanus; assembly: GCA_036346125.1. NCBI lineage: Eukaryota > Metazoa > Arthropoda > Insecta > Coleoptera > Cantharidae > Lycocerus > Lycocerus yunnanus. The sequence goes on from JARFIX010000050.1 coordinate 3,698,700, forward strand.
TAAATTATGAAAATAATTTTTTGGTTTAAAGACAACTTTTCCTATGATATTAAGCAATGCTCTAGCAGGAGCCTCCATGAAGGAAGGTTTTCATTTACTTCAGTTAAGCACTGGTGAGCTATAACAAACATTGAAGTTTACTTTTTCAATTGAATTCTACATTTTTAGGACTTTTTCGTAAGTATAATTATGGAAAAAGAAAAAATTTAAAAGAATATGGCCAAGAAGATCCTCCAATGTATAATTTTTCAAAAGTTAATGTTCCAACTGCGTTTATCTACGGGAGTTATGATGTACTTGCATCGCAAAAAGTAAATAACTGCAAATTATCTTGTAAATCTTCTAATAACAAAATTTATTTTAGGATGTAGAATTGTTGGCACCTAAAATTCCAAACATCGTGGGAATGAAACTAATTCCAAAGTTTAATCATGTAGATTTAGGTTTAGGTATCGATGCTCCCAGACTAGTTTTTCCTAAAATTTTAAAATTTTTAAAAAAGTACTCGTAATCTTTACTCATAATTTATTTTACTTTACTACTGTAAGAAATTTTAATGTTAATTAAATATAAATAATTTATGATAATAATTATGTTAAATAATAATTTTTTGACCAGGAGGTGTCCTTTCCTTCAAGCAAATAAAAGATTTTTTTGTTTTATTACATTTTTTACTGTTCCTCTCCGCCCTTTGTAAAGTTAATAACAATGGGAGTTTAGGTTTTTTTTTATTTTGTTATATGAAAGTATAGGTTAAACTCAGGTTTCAGTTTTTTTCCAATTTTTGAGTGCGTTTAAAATAAGAAAAAAATCGGATGTGGCCATGCCCATGACTTTATCATACTTTTATTAAATATTAAAAATAAGTTTTAATAAAAAAAGAAAAATATTTTCCATTAACCAATGTGACCCAAAATCTAATCAGATCTAAGGGTAAATACAAAGATACAAAATACCAACTTTAGTTTTGAAATTCTCATTCGTTTTGAAATATTTAATAAACAAGGTGGAACTCGGATGACCGCAGTTCTTAGGGTTCTATACAGCTACCTTTTGGTTTACAATTATATAATATTTTGTAATTATTTTTAATTTAAATTTATAATTTTTCTTTATCTGCACGATCATCAGATTATCTTAATTTTTTAGTTGGTAACAAAATTTTCTATATAAGAAATTGACTTGCATTTTGTAAGTGTTATTTTTACGTTTTACGTAATTTTTACTTTCACTCTTTCGCACCTTTAATTGGTTAGTTCATTTATTGCCAACCCAAAAAAAGTGTAAGATGAATAAAATAATCTCATAAACAATTGAAAAAGCGTCCACAACTCTGTGTGTTTGATCTCAATTAATTATTTTGAATCTTGTTAATCCATTCACGCGTTTGTCCATCCACCCACAAAGAAAGTAAAATTTAGTGACAAAAGGTTTTTTTTGTTACTAATTTAGTGACTTTGAATTATGCGGACGGACAGACGGACGGACACAAGCCAGATTATAAGGCTTTTTCTATACTATGTATAGAAACCTAAAAGTAAAATTTAGTGACAAAAGTTTTTGTCACTAATTTAGTGACTTTGAATTATGCGGACGGACGGACGGACGGACAGACGGACGGACAGACGGACGGACGGACACGAAGCCAGATCATAAGGCTTCTTTCTATACTATGTATAGAAGCCTAAAACTAATAATAAATAAAAGATTTAAAAAAATTGCTTCCATGAACCAATTTTATCCAAAATTTAATCAGCTCTAATTCCTGGAATAAACATAACAAATCTCAACTTCAGTTTTGAAAATCCTTTTAGTTTTAAAATATTAAATAAAGGCTAATATTAAATAATAAAATTAAAATAATAAAAACAATAGTTTTGTAAACAAATCTTAACTAAAATTTATTTAGTTCTAAATATTGATTAAAATATGCGAAAACCTAAATTTAGTTTAGAAATTCGTATTACTTTTCAAAATATTAAATAAAACTATTATTAAATAATAAGATTTAAAAAATTTTAAAAATAGTTTTCATTAACCAATATTAACCAAAATTTAAATAACTTTAACTCCAGCAATAAAGATAGGAAATCTCAAATTAGGTTTTGAAAATTCTTTTAGTTTTAAAATATTAAATAAAGGCTAATAATAAATAATAAAACCTAAAAATAAAAAACAATAGTTTCCATGAAACAATTGTAACTAAAATTTAATCAGTTTTAATTTTCGACATAAGTATGCTAAATCCTAAATTTTGTTTTGAAATTCCTATTAGTTTTTGAAATATTAATTAAAAACTAATATTAAATAATAAAATTTAAAAAATAAAAAAATAGTTCCGTGAATCAATTTTAGCCAAAATCTAATCAGCACTAAGTCTCAATATAAGGATACAAAATCCAAAATTTTGTTTGAAAATTTCTAGTAGTTTTGCTGTAGGTCGCACACAAAATTTGACCCACACACACACACATACACACACACACACACACAGACATTTTTTGGAAATGGTCTTATTTTACTCAGGGGACCTCAAAAAGTGTAAATCCATCAAAATCTCAAATTTTTTTTTCTGCACGAAAACAATACTTTCTCATATTACATATGATAAAGTAATTATTTAAAGTTCAAAAAGTATAGGGTTGTGACGCCAGTCCTCCTATTTGAAATCATCACTTAGATGATAATAACGCAACGCTGTTGCCGTATCTAAATGTTTACCAAGCTAACTTAATGTTAACTGCAATGTACATAAAAAGTTTAAAAGCTTTAAAGAAACTAAAATCTGTTTTAATCGTGAATTATTTCTATGCCATTGCATTTATACCATCGAAACACATTAGCAGCAATAGAAATTTTGAGAATATTTCAACTTTTATTTTTTTGACTACAAAAAAGCATAAAAATTTCAAAGGGGTTAACCTTTGGTTTTTTTCCAAAATCCTCAAATTTTTTATGTGCATTTTATTAGATAAATCGACGCCCTGGAACGTGTAGAGCTCAGAAAATGCTCCCGGAGCTGTCGCAAACGCTGGAAAGTGGCCCAAAAGTGCCATCGTAACCTTTTCAATAGTGAAATCGAATAGTTTCATTTAAGAGGATTTTTTAAACTGTCGTTATGGCAAGATGGTACAAAATAACGCTTTAACGTGTACCATTGCTTTATATAACCTGTAAAACACGGCATAATTAAAATTCTAAATAAGAACGATTATATAATATTTTATACTTGTTTTTTACACTTGAAAATAATAATAATTTGATTAACAGATTATTGAAAATTTCATAAATAATTTTAAATAAGAGAACGCTTCATAATTAAATTACAAAACAAGTAACTTGTCATAACGAAACATAAGTGACATGATAGCTGACAACGTTGCAGAGCTGTGATTAACTATCATTGGTTAGCTGTGGTGCGTAACTTATATAATTTTTAAAAATTCAAATTTTTTTAACAATTCTACAGGGTGTTTTCAGATCAACTAATTGTATAAATATAGGTCATTATTATTATTTTACTTTCATATTCATATATTATTTTAAAAATTAATTAACCACTAAACTCCCCTATTACATATTGTAGTTTTTCTATACAGTGAAATACAGATAAAAAATCTTATTTGGAAAAAATGGGTTTTAAGTTTCGAAATTTATTAACCCAATTAGCTATTTTTTTTATCATGTAGTAGCATCCATAAAACTTAAAACTGTCACATTGCACTATACTATTTTGTATCGTGAAGTACAAAATATGCACTTGGCTAAATATATCCTGCCGCATTAAAATAGTTATCTTGTATTTGTCAGTTTTAGGAATTACATCACAAAATTTGGTAAGCGTTTGCTTAATATTATAAACTTTCATCATTATTAAGTAAAAAAAATTGTTCTTTTCAATCGATTCAGTGAAAATATTTTTAACTCATACAGATAGATTCAAAAATAATAATCAAAAATAAGGATTATTAATTTCTCTTAACAAAATTTGTAATAATTTAAATTACAATTACAGGAGAGTAAAAAAATGTATTATTATATTGCAAATTTCCTTTATGTTATTTTATTCCGTCTTTTACATAATATTCCTATAGGAGGAGAAAAGAAAAACAATCTAAATTATTTTATGTGAAAAAATATTTCTTTTCCACTCTCCCTAGAAAAGGAAAACCCGAAATTTTAAATTTCTTACTAATTAAATTAAAGTGCATTTTTAAGTGTATGATTAGCATTTTTATTCAAACAACATTGTGTAGGTATTGACCCTAGCACTGAATATATTAACTGTTTTTATAAATTTATTGCGGTTAGCTAATTTGTTAGTATACTTTTAATTAATAATATCATCAATCATTGTAAAAAATCAGGTAGTCATATATATTTGGCAATTTTTTCATATTAACTTTAGAAGGTCAAACTTATTTATATTAACTGGATACCACAATATAACGTTTCTGAACATATAAATTTTAACAATAAAAATTTAATTCAATAAAAAAGATCGAAAACACCTAAATAGCAAAAATTTAAAATAAGATTAATAAAAATAAGACGTCAAAAGTTTCATGAAATGGGGCTTTAAAGTGGTCACAAAATATTCCTAATGAAGAAATTAAGAAAAATATTATAGTGGGTAGTTGATCAGCCGGAATAGCATCTTATAATCTTATAAGATGAATATATTAATATATAATAGATGAGCTGCGAAATGCGGCCAATGAACTACCTAATGAGAAAGCACCCGGCCCAGACGACTTGTCAGCGGAGGTCATCGAGATGACATTAGACGAAAAATCGAAGACAGTGCTGGAGACCATTAACAGACACGCTGAAAGAGGAGAATGTCCAAAGACCTTATGTATGATAGTGTGCAAACTATTGGATTTGCAGACGACCTGATTGTCCTGGTCGTGGCAAAGACCGAAGAGAGAGCCACGTGCATGAGAAAACCGGCCCTTAATGAACATCAGAGGGTGGATAAGCAGCCAAGAACTTCAACTAGTGGCAGAAAAGTCAGAAGTGATTCTCCTCATCGGTAAGAGAAGAAGTAAGAAGGACTACATGGTCAGACCCGGATGCAGCGTAAAAGTCCTGGGCGTAACCTTAGACTACCGCCTGAGTAATCTAATATTATTTTTAAAAAAATTTAGTGACTTCATAACCGACTTAAAAAGTTTCATTTTTTTTAAAGCAAAACAGAGATTGCGAAAGTCGGTTTTGACAAACGCAACCACCGCAAGACTCGGATTCACCCTAAAAATTATTCTTAAATCGACGCGGTTCAACGTTTTATTCAAATAACAGTACACATACGTGACGGATGCACAAGAAAAGTGATAAAATATATGATTTTGAGTAAAATTGCAAAAACAATTTTTAAATAGGTGGGACTTGAAGTTCGAACTTAGCCTATCATAGAAACGTATTGCAATTTTTGATTTTTTAATGCCTAAACGTCAAAATGTTAGAATCATCCATAGTTCATAATATTTCTTATTATGTTCTTTTTTATAATTTTATACCTCTTCTTTTTTGGGGAAGAGAATTTTGCATTTTCGACTTCATCTTCTCGTAGTTCGCCCAGTAATGTTTGTACTCGGTGGCGGATCTATGGGGTCTCCCCATAGCTTAGAAATAAAGCAAATTAAATTCACTGGAGCATGGAAATTCTAAAATATCAAATAATTTTATATTGAATTTGTAAATTAGCCCCCCCCCCTTCCTATTGAATACCATTAATTTTTATAAATATGTTAAAAGTTGGATTTTTCGAATTTTAACATTTATCGATAGGCGAAAAAAAAATTTCTTAATGTAATTCGAGACGGAACGTATACTAGCTACGACTGAAGCGCTAAAACAATTGTGCTAGTAATTCTAGGAACTCTACAGGTTTAGCTTCAGCGCTTCGATATTTGACTCCGACCCAAAAGATTGCAAAAGCAAGGAAACTATATTTGGTTGATTGATTAACTGTAGAGTAGTACCTATAGTAAGAGACTAACAGGAGAAAATTATGTACAACGAAAAACGGATGGGACAGATTTTGCTGGTGTATAAGTCAAGATGAGGAAGATTTGCCAATTGTTGACAATGTCGGTTGGGTAACACGCCAAAACGCCGAAAACAAAAACGGCGAAACAATAACGCTGAAGTCAAAACGCAAAACATTAAAAACAAAACCATCATCATCATCCATGATAGGTGGGATATTTGGGAGATGGAGAAACAAAATAATATTGCACTTATGCAACCAAATTAACGTTCCGGACTGTTAATCAATAAATGGGTTGAATTTTTGTACTTTTTGAGGCGGGATTAACCTTGTCTTTTATTGCTTTATTGCGCTCTTCTATTAAAATTATGTATTATATCACATTTAACCTACGACACAAGTCAAACTTAACTTATCTTTTATAAAAAAAACTAAATAAGTAATATTTTTGTATTAATTACAATTGTTACGTGGGAGTGTTCCTCCGGTTATCTAATCAATTTTTTTAATTCAATGTGAAGTTTAATTGCTCTTTTGAAAAGGTCCTTTTTAGCAACCACATAAAGCACACCCACTGAGTCATGGGGGACACCAGCGATGAAAATGGAAAGAATAACGGAAAATCAAAAAAGAGGAAAATCGCTGGAATACATTTTCGTAGCGTACTATGCAGCGCTTTTAAAAAGTAAGATTTATAATTTGAATTTTACAAATCAGTATTTTTCAACTTACTGCGCTTCTTTCTCCTGGGCAAATATTTTAGGTTAATTTTTTATCTTTCAGATGTCAACAATTGCTGTTATTTACTTTGTTGGATACATGCGATGGTCGATGGGCTGGTTTATGGGACCTGTCGTACTGTTAGTCATACGGGATCAATATAGAAAAATAACAGAACGACGATGTAAAATTGCTCAGTCTTCTGCTCTCGCCAAGGAAGAAGATGTTGTGCTAGCACGACTTGACGATTTGCCATCTTGGGTGAGCAATTTTACATTTTGTAAATTTTACAAAATACCCTTGGTTGAGAATAACCGTAGATATAAATATATCTTGTAATTGCATACTAATTACTTCTTAAACGTACCAAAAGAAAAACAATAAAAATTATTAGTTTAAATGCTTCGACATTGACTTCTTATAAAGAAGGAAAATCTCTGATTTGATTTAAAACTTGATTGATTTATTTTAAATTTTTTTGCCAAGTAACAAAATATTTTGCAATTCAGTTTATTATTTAATGTTCTAATTAGGGTCTCCTACGGTAAATTAGCTTATTCATTTATCCAATTTTATAATTTCATTATGACACTACAAAATTAGTTGATTCTGTTTAAGCTAATGGGCAAATTAGAATATAATTTATGTTTTTGATATTTAAATATAAAAATTCTTTTAATTTGATATATCGATTTTATTTTTTTTATTTAAGTGTTGGTAAATATTTAGCTAATTTATTAGTCTACATCATGTTTATGATGTTTAGTTATTGTAAATGTAACATTTTGTAAATATTGATTAGATAGCAAAATATGTTAACATTGTTAATTGTTTAATAATTAAAAAATATTGATTAGAAGTATAAATTTTGTAATATGATAAAAGGTATTTTTGTTGTAATTACAAAATCAATTTTCAGGTATTTTTTCCCGACATTGAAAGGGCAGAATGGGTAAATACAGTAAGTATACATTTTTAATTTTTGTTGAAGCTCAAACATTTAAATTTTGTATAATTGATATGCTCGACACAGAACATGCCCAATAAGTTAAATATTACATCATCGATGGATAGGTACACATAGATATTCAACCTAGAAAAATCCCAAGGTAAATTTGAATACAAATTCAAATTAATTTATTAGAGAAACCATCCAAATTGGGCAAATTGCTTTTTAAAACTAGAGGCTACTTTTAAAAGTAGCCTAAGCTACCACATACCCAAGCAGCAAGCAAGTAATAACCAGCTAATTAATTTGAATAATAGCTAGCTGCCTGACAACTTCTAATAACAGTGAAATTAATTTTATTTTATTACCTTCAGTAAATTTCAAAATTTCCAACAAAACTAAAGCAGTATCACCAAGCCTTTACATAATTTTTAAATATTTCATGTTTTGCATCCCGATACTGTTGCACTGGAGGGTATTCCATACCCCCCAGACCCCCCGGTTTTATGCAGTTTATTTTTATCAGAAGTGAATTGAGGATTTTAGCGCTTGTGAGTGAAAGCTCCAGTGAACATTTAAGAAAAGATTAATGTAATGCTTCATTCTTAATCGCATTGTACGGTTGTCACAAGCTTGTCAAGCATGTGACAATCTCGTCAAAACCTTACGTGTTATCTGGGATACAGTGGCGTCGTTTCAGATTTTGCTATGAAGGCAAAGGCTTTCCAAAAAAGGAAGAGGACAAGAATCTCGTCACATAGTCGTGATTCCAATGAATTTTTAACGAATACCATATTGGTTTTAATTTTGTAAATATTATGTAATGCAATAATTTATAATAGCATCTTGCAAAGTAGTCTACGACATTTTCGAAATTTAATGAATCAGGAGCTGCAATTGAACCACCCTGTCACCAGTATATAATCCTACGGTTTTGAAAGAATTAGTCTTAATCATTTGTGCATGTTTAAATTTTACTGATTATTTTGATCAAGACAGACTTTTGGTCTTGCTTTTCTTTAGCATTTTCTTCATTTTACAGATACTAAAGCAACTATGGCCTAACGTAAATAAATATGTCAATAATATGATCCGTGATAAAATTCAGCCAAAAATTGCAAAAAAATTACAAAAGTACAAATTAAGTGGATTTCAATTTGAAAATATGATTTTGGGATCCATCGTAAGTGATATTTTTAATTTATTCATTATTCTCTAAGTTAATTTTACAAATTATAGCCACCCAGGATTGGAGGTGTGAAAGTTTACGAACACAATGTTTCTAGAAATGAAATTATATTAGACGTTGATTTATTGTAAGTTTTTGTAATGTGATTTTTTCATTTTTAACTTTCAATCTGTTGCAGCTATGCCGGTGACTGTAATCTTACTTTCAGCATGTCTGGCTTCAGAGGAGGAATAAAAGATTTTCAGGTTCAATTTATTTTGCATTTTAACTTAGTTTTTTTAAATTTTTTATTTTAGTTGGAAGGAATGGCTAGAATTGTCTTAAAACCATTATTAACAAAGCTGCCGTTGGTTGGTGGATTACAATTTTATTTTCTTAATCATCCAACTATCGATTTTAATTTGGTTGGTGTCATCGACATATTAGATATGCCTGGATTTAGGTAAATTGAAAGTTGACATTGCTATTTCCATTAATAACTTTTCTTATCTGCAGTGATCTCTTAAGACAATTAATATGTGAACAAGTTGCGTCTATGATGGTTTTACCTAATAAATTACCCATAAAATTAAGTAAACACGTTGAAGCTGAAGTGCTGCATGTGCCTTTACCAGAAGTATGTTTTAAATTTATTACGAAGTGTCTGCTAATGTAAGTTTTAATTTTTTTAATTTAGGGATATTGAGAATGCATGTAGTGGAAGCTAAAAATTTGATGAAAAAAGATATAGGAATTTTAGGTAAAGGTAAATCCGATCCTTATGCTGTGTTAAATGTTGGTGCTCAAGAACATAGGACCCAAACTATTGACAATACTGTAGATCCGAAATGGGATTACTGGTGCGAGGTAAGTACATTCACCTTTGTGAACATAATGCATGAAATATAAATCCATTAAAAATTCAAGTGTTGTAGAATTCATTTTTTAATGTCGACAAAAATCACTAGTTATGTGTTGTCAGTTTTAATGTTTTACAATTTGCTTAAGCTTTCACAATTTAAAATTTTTTATAGTTTTCTAAATGTACACTACTTGTAAGAAACAATAATGTTTGGGAAAACATTGATTATACCTTAGCAGGGGCGATTGGTCCTAGTTTCTAACATTTTCTTTCAAGTTGAAATCAAATTTGGTCTTTTCATGTTTTTAATGAACAAAAATTAGAAAACCCTCTGCAGTAGGGTTTTGAGCTCGATCAGGCTAAAACATCAGTAAATACTTTGTTTGACGAACTTTAGTACCACCTGTTACCGACAATAAAAGTAATGAAATACTAATTATTTTCTACCTTGGAAGAAAACCTAGCATGTTGTATTTGGTGTAATAGTGACATTTCATAGCCTATTTTATGAATAAAAGTTAAAGATAAGATTACTGCTGTTTGAAAGGAATTTTTAACTTCTCACCCCCCCCCCCTTCAATCCTCGTGTAATACATATTATTCTTACTCATAACAGTCGCCCAGTAGCATGATCATAGTATAAAATTTTTTAACACTTAGACAATTGGGGTTACGAATACGTAGTTACACTTACATTAACTGATTGTTACTAATAAATAGAAAGCCGACGAATTTAATCAATTTGTAAGTATTCCCCAGCATATCGTACCTTCTCTCTCATTAATGCCCGATTTCTTCACTCATAGTTATCTTCAAGTTAGCGAACTTCGGGTAAAATTAATGAAATAACCAATCAAACGACAACAAAACAAATAAATCAATCCTCTGATTGGTTATTTCATCAATTTAACCTGAAGTTTGCTAACTTAAAGATAACTGTGAGTGAAGAAATCGGGCATAAGTCTGGTAATAATAATATTGAAATTTTGAATTAGCTTGGTTAGAGCTATGGGTCCCCACCCGCCTAAATCTGCCACCGATCCCAAAGGAGAAAGACATTTCGGTAAAATTAATTTTTGCAAATCTAAAAATCGTAGAAAAAGTGAAAATTACCCGATTTTTGATTTCTCTAATGCCGATTTACCTTCGCAATTTCAGATAAAACATAAAAAAAAATTTATTATCAGATTAAAAGCAACCATATACCCATATATTAAAACTGTGGCAATTTGAAGGTGGATTACTCTTTTCTCCATTTATTACTTTGGTAATGAACCACACGCACCATTATACACAACATTAATCATTTATTTCATTTTTATGTTCAGAAATTAAAGTTGTAAAACATGATTATTTAATGGAAACTAAATTTTATTCCTGTTTTTTATTCATCTTTCTCACAAAATTTATTAGTTTCCTATAATGGATTCGAATGGTCAACAACTGTTTGTCCACCTTTTTGACTACGATGATGGAACAAAGGACGACGACCTTGGCAGGTAGTAAATCTTTTTTTTTTATTTAAATCTTTCGAGTCGTACTTTATCTAAATTCTTCAAAAAAGGTAACGGTTGCATGCTTGTAGCTTATGGCACAGCTGTATTTATTGTATAATCACTAAATACTTAACTCGACTTTTATTATTATTAAGATTTGTGTTTTTTTTTCAAATTCTATTGTTAATATTATTAGTCTCTGGTGTAGAGGTACATAGTAAATTGTAAATGTAGGCTTTGGTGGACTCGGTAGATGGTCAAGTTGTTTTTATTCATGTATGGGATTGGGATCCAGGATTTCCAGGGTCACAAAATGATGATATTCTTGGCAGGTATATTAAAAATTAATGATTTTCATTTCTGGCACTAATTTACTTAAAAAAACGTTTACTTGTTTGAATTTTCGGCAAAGCTGTAAGTTAGTTTCGTAGTTGAAAATTGGCAATAAAAAAAAATTAATTTTGAAGCTTTAAACCACGCTTTTTGAATAACTTGGGTAGGTACGTTTGTCTCAAGAGTTACATTAATTTGCTTATTGATGCTGTATTTATATAATTTGCTACATTTACGCTATTTTATTAACTAACACAAATTTCACTTCAGTCGTTAGCCTGATTTAACTGTAAAAAGTATGTTTTTGATATTTTCCCCGAGTAATAAGATGGTTGTAATATTTTTAGAGCAACTATAGACATTGGAACTATAGTAAGAAAAGGTGAAGACGATATGGTACGTTAGTTGTTAGAAAGTCTAGAGTTTGTTAATAAAATGTTAATTCAATTTTAGTGGATAACACTAGAACAAGCAAAGCATGGAATGATACATGTTCGTTTTACTTGGCTAGTTTTAACCACAGATTATTCCGATTTAAAAGCAGTAAGTAAACGTAAACATGACATTTATTTTTAATATTTAGACACGTGTTAATAGGCAATTGAAGAGACTCAACAGTTGCAAGTTACAACAATGAGTACGGCGTTACTTATCGTCTACGTTGATTCGGCCAAAAATTTGCCAGTACGAATGAAATTTAAATCAAAACTTTTTGTTACGTCTTAACTTTTGTAGCAAGCAAGAACTCAAAGTAAACCGGACGTGTATCTTTTATTAACAGCAGGAAAGCATAGTCAGCAAACTTCGGTTAAAAAGAAGAATAGTGATCCGGTGTGGGAAGAAGGTTTCAGCTTTTTAATCGCCAATCCAGACTCGGATACTCTTTACTTGAACGTTATCGATCACAAAACAGGAGCTGGTTTGGGACAACTGACATATAACATAAATGCCCTTTCGGAAAAACCTGACCTACGTGTTCACCAACAACCATTCGGACTCTTAAAAAGCGGCCCAGAAAGCAAACTTATTTTTTCGATGCATCTCAAGGTTGGTTAATTATTTTTGAAAATTAAAAATTACATAAAATATTTTTTTAGATTTTAAAACGTGCAAAACCTATGGTAATTAACGAAGATGACGGTGACCATAATACAGTAGATTTTAATAGACAAGATTCTACCTCTTCCAATGCTCCTTTTGGTAAAGTTTAATCCTAGTTTATTGTTCTTTGTAACATTTCGTGTTTAGAACGTTCAAATTCATCCAAACAAGTACTTTCACGTAATGCATCTTTAAAAAGTAATTCGGATTCTGCTGGAAATTTACCGGAAGGTGAAGATTTTTGCGAGGAAAGCAATGTGCTTCTACAGTCTGCCACGCCACCTCATACACCTACAGATACCGTGGTACACAGACAAATTAGTGTTACTTCGTGAGTAGATTGTAAAAGTTTTTTGAAATGTTTTTTATTGCTACTCGTAGGTCGGCTGGTGAAGCTGGGCTTGGAAGAATACAGTTAACATTGCGTTACAGTGTACAACGACAGAGACTAATATTATTGTACATAAAATTGCGTAAGCATAAATTTTCAGTGTTTCTCCGTTATTACTGAGTGTAATTATTTACAGCAATTTACCAATTTCTAAGGATCCAACTAACATCCCAGATCCATATGTGAAGTTGTATCTTTTACCGGCAAGAGCTAAGGAAACCAAACGAAAAACCACCGTGAGTTTTTTTTTTAATTTTTAGTTATTAATTGAAATGGAAGTTGAACTAAGTGGTATTTCACTTGTTGCATTGTTTACCCTAGATTAGCTAAACTTTGATGATAATTGAGAGTTCGCTGAGGATACCATGCAGGAATGAATAAAACACAAACTAAACAATATCACTGATAGTGAAAACATGTGTTTTTCTCTAAAACAAAAAAGCATAATCAAGAAATTTTTGTTTAGGTTATTAAAGACAACTACAATCCAGTTTATGATGCAACATTTGAATACATCATATCTCAGGGGGAGTTACACACTCAACAACTTGAAGTTACTGTTGCAACACAAAAACAATTGTTTTCCGGAAGTAACATAATGGGACAGGTAATTTTCAAACTTTTTAAGCGACTACAATTTATTGATTTTACTTGTTAGGTGATAATTGACCTCAACGAGTTCAACTTGACCCAATCCAATACATTCTGGTATGATCTTCAACCTGAAATTGACAATTAGATTACCACTGATACAACCAAAATAAATTTTAATGGAGGGAAAAAATTAAACTGAAAAAAAAATTAAGGTTTTGGGTTTGCTTGTTTCGGATCAAATTCAATATGATGTTTATGATATAAATTTTAAGGAAATACTCTACATATTTCAATTAGTTTTTATCTGCGGTTCATTTTAAGCAAAAACATTTCATATTGAATGCTATTTATTTGACGTAAAAATGTGATAAATTAGAGATTTTCATGTTTCTAAAGAAAAATTATTTTAACAAACGCAAATTTATTTTTTGATTCTAAACGATTTCATTTCAAATATTAGGAAAAATTTCAACAATTTCTAAAAAAATACTTAAAATAAATTGTGCTTAAAGTTATTAATTTCTTCTCGTATCCTTGCTGTTGGTCTGACTGCCAAAATTAAAAAGCTAAAATTCGTATATGAAAGCAGCTACCTCATTTTAATGTTGTCTCAAAATATGCCAAATAGGACAGAAGTTAAACGATAATCTCTCTTTGCATAAGTTAGGGGCCTCACTCCTAAACTATAATTTTAAACTTGAATCTTTTAGAAGCCCTACATGAACAATAATTTTACAAAAAAATATCAATTTAGTTAAGTAGTTTTTTATTAAATTTTTATATGTGTATTATGGTTTAACACAAAAATGTGACTAACAAAAAACTTTTAATTTCCCATTTCACTTTGTAATAATCGTGTCTTACGGAGAAAACATTAATTTAGTATATGTAATGCACACTGAGTTTATATTTTCAGCGGCTTAACGCTTAATAGCTTTAAATTTATAACTTACAAGTGAATTTATAAAATTTCTCGTTTATTTTATATTTTGTTGCATTTATAACGAACGTTGACAATTTTTTATTGCTTTTCATGTTAATGTTAAAAGAATTGCTAAATATTTTATCTTGTTATAGTAATTGTACAACGTAAATAATGCAAAAATGTATTTTAAATACCTAACATAATAAAAGCAAATTTTCAAATTTATTGTTTTATTTGGATCATCTCCGAATGGAACTTCCAAAGAGTATTTTACGTGATACACCACCAAGCATTATAAATCTATAAAATTTCGAGTATTTTACATCATACACCACTAAGAATTACAAATCGATAAAATTTCAACTATAATTTACATCAAAATATTTTACTTCTTTATGTGCCATATCCGGTTCCACAGACGTTGGCGATTCAACTTGGCCGAAGCCAAGATGAATTTACTAGGAATATAATTTATGGGGTGGTTTCCCGTTGCCTTCCCCATAGTCCACAGATCGATATTGGACTTTTTGGATCACAGCAGTGTATTTAACGCGAGCTGGATTCGAACCACAAGCGTACGCTTCTCAGTCGACCCGGGTATGCTTCACGCTATACTGCTGGTCTTATTTTAGTCTCTTACAAATTTACTATATCTATCGATAATTTTTCACCAATTGCTTTAGTGTCAGACTTATTAGATTCGTGCTTAAGCAAATGATTATTTAAATCTCGTTTTCGGTTGAAAGTTTTTATACAAATAGAACATGCGAATGGTTTAAAACCAGAATGAAGTCTTTCATGTGTACGTAGATTAGATGACTGAGTAAATCCACGCCCACAGTGAGTGCAAGTAAATGGTCGAAACTAAAACAAATTCCAATCACAACAAAAACTTAGTGCCATTTAAAACAACTTATACTATAATGCGTTTACCCCACCTTGCACAGTTGGTTTGGCTATTATTAATAAAGAATTAATAAATTTTTAGCATTTTATTGTGATTTTATGAATTCTAATAAAAATAAATTTTTGTTATGTTCATAGTTAAGAGTATGGTGCTCCAGACACCCTGTAGACGGACAATTAATAAATTTAAGTGAGACTTACCTC
Source organism: Lycocerus yunnanus (assembly GCA_036346125.1). Taxonomy (NCBI): domain Eukaryota; kingdom Metazoa; phylum Arthropoda; class Insecta; order Coleoptera; family Cantharidae; genus Lycocerus; species Lycocerus yunnanus. The sequence continues at coordinate 3,714,344 of JARFIX010000050.1, forward strand.
GGAATGAGTCCTTTCATGGCAACGAAGAGAACTTGTACTCTTAAACGATTTACCACACTGCAAACAATTGAAAGGTTTTTCACCAGAATGCACACGAAAGTGTTTCTTCAAATCCCCGGAACTAGAAAAAATTTTACCGCACTGTTCGCATTGCAGTATATTTTTCAACTTATTCATTTGATCCTGGCTATCATCATAAGTGCCAGTTGCAATTTGCTTTTTTTTTTCGTGCAACTTCAAGTGCCGTCCTAAATCGTACTTATTTACAAAGGCCTTATCGCACTGATCACATAAAAAGTTGCGTTCGTTTGTGTGAATTTTATTATGTAGCAATAAAGTGCGTCTTGATTTAAATTCCTTCGAGCACGTACTGCATGGAAAACGTTCTTTACTCAAATGAACCTTTAGGTGTACCTGCAAGTTACTGGGATGGGTGAAGCTTTTGGGACAATATAAACACTCGAATTTTCTAACACCGTCGTGTTTAAATAAATGTTTTGTCAACGATGGCTTTGAAATAAACGAGGAATCGCACAGGTGACACTTGTAAGGTTTGATACCAAAATGAGATGATAAGTGGTTGGTCAATTCTCTTGGATGAAGATAGAGGCGACCACAAATGTGGCATTGACATCCTTTACCCGGTTTTGTATTGTGCCTTTTGTAGTTGTGAAGCAATAAAGTGCACTTGGAAGCAAAATGCAAACTACAGGTATCGCAATTGTACAACTTTTTTCCATGTTTAGTTCCGTAGTGTATAGAAAGCGAGCGTTTGCTTGAAAATTGTCTGGTACATTTGGTACAATCAAACGTATTGGTTGTCGTTTTGTCACTAATATCGATCAAATCGACATTTTCAGTTAGAAAATTTTGACTACGAAATTTCTTATCCGATCGTTCACATAAACTTTTAAATTTTAATGAAAAAGTCAAGTAATGGATACACTGTTTGCAAATGTGCTGTGGAAATCCATCGTTTTCTTCGATCTACAAATAATTAAAAAAATTTTAATTACGAAAATTTAAATTTCGAAATTGATAATCTACCTTTACTGGAGCGCAAGACATAATTTTTTCTGGTAAATTATTATCAGTTCGAAATAATTTAATTAAATTCTTAGTACTGCAACAAACCCTGCAAATTTTGTTCATTTTGTTGTATTTGTTTATTTATTAATTTAAATGCCGGGTAAAAATTTGTAAACAAAATATTTGAGGTTATGTGCACTTACGCCTGTTTGACGTTTGCTTGTAACTTTATTTTCTGTGACATTTGCTGTCATTTGCGTGACACAACAGAGCAGGGTTCTCAATCTATGGTAGGCATTTCGCTAGAGGTACGCGTGAGTTTAGTTTGGGCATTGATTATTAACTTTTATGGTAAAGGAATAAGGTAAAATGGAGGGATATGACGCACCTTTTGAAATTTATCAATTTTTCAGTTATTACTCACAAGTGTCTCATGGTGATAGGATTTTTGTACCTACAACCCTAACGTATCTTAAGCAGGAAGTATAGGTGATTCTGATTGTGCTAACTGTTATTAATTACATTAATTCTGAAAATTGAATTTTGCGTCATATCCCCGATGGGGTTGGGGATATGACGCTTCGAGGGTTGGGGATATTGCTTATGGCGATTTACATGTAATTGATTAAAATGTAATGAAAAACAATTTTATTTGAAAAAGTATAATAGTCAGATAAAAAACTCAAAAAACAATGAACACTTAAACTACGGTAATGGTTTTAGGAAATATAACATTAAATGTAAAGTGTAAAATTGTAAAAATGTAAAATTAATGTAAACATATTACTATCTCACAATATGCGTCATATCACTAACTATCCACCATTTTATTTATAAAATAATTAAATCATAACAAAGACCATTATGACTAAATTAACTATTTATAATTAATTTTAGACGTTGTACAATGCCATAAAATTCAGAAAACGAATTAAAAATCTATGAGGAAACATAATACAGAACTTTCAAAATAATGTAATAAAACTTTTGCATGTGCTCACCTGATTCAGACGAAGAAAATGCGTGCTCTCATGAAAACGATTCGTTCAACAATTAGTTTCTTGCTGTATATCTGGTTTTAGGCAATGGAACTAAGGAATATTTAGGTAATAAGGTTCATAGATAACAACATAACAGAGATCTTGCAATTGCGTCGTATCCCTACCGCGTCATATCCCTCGGTTTTACCTTAAGTGAAAAGGAATAATCAATCAAATCAATTTTAAATCAAATTTTGAATTTTTTAAAAAGCAAAATTTGAGAATGAAGTGAAATTACAGCGATTTTAACATAACAGGGTGGTGAATTGATTCACGCACCATAGGATTTTCAGTGCTACATTTTTAATATCTCCCCTAATTGTTATAGAGAAAAATTATTATTCTAAAATTTAAATTAATCTTGGAATTTTTTAAATCAAAATCGATTATTTTCGATCTGTCTATTAAATAATATCTTTGTAGCAAACCGCCGAATTCCAAAAAGTATGGAATAATTTTTTTATTATTATATTCAAATTAAAGATTTAAACCAAATTCAATTAAAGTAAATTTATTTAAACGTAGTTATAATTTCCACTTCCATTAATATCGCGCCAAAAGACACTAAAGGACTTGAAGAGCCACTTAAGTAATAACCGAAGTATCTCATAATTTTAATCTTACACCAATATAATAAGTCGAATATTTATTCAAATTATTAAATGTTGTTACGAGTGTCGACGTCATAATTTTATTTTAAATAAATTTTTATTTTAATTTCATTACTAAAAATCTACGGTAAGTGGTATTTTCAATCCACTTGCCTTCAAACTTTAAAACTTAAAAACAATTACGTAATCAGGTAACGACCCAGCGTTTCTCACATTTCATGGAAACCCCAAAAACGATACTTGAACATGAAAGGCATAAATATAGGGGAACAGAACGCAGTTAGGCAGTTCCATCTTGCCAATGGAGTTTGATCAGCCCGTCAGCTCAAGTCATAGAGTTCGGTCATTCATTTGATTTTTTAATTTATTTAATTTTGAGTTATTAGATCCAAACGAAACAAAAAAGATTTTTGAGTTGGAGGTACTTGGGGGATGTTTTTAGTAAATAAAGCGCTTACCGCGTTGCTCCGGCGCTACAAGCGGTTTTGACAGGCACAACTACATCAAGAGTCGGATTGACAAAAAGTGAATTTTTCCAGAAATTTGTTGTCCGAACACAAATTTAATTTTTATAAGTTAATTATTCCCGGTTGCACCGCTTTTGACTTAAATAAAACTTAGGTTTTCCTTGACAGCGCCAAATTTAATATTACAGAAATTTGAAAACTTTTAATTAATTTTCCCGTTTGCATCGCACTATTTAAGAAAAACTAAGGTTCACAAAGTCGCACCCGCTAATAAAAACAATTGAATTATACAATATAAAAGCAAAAAATTAATTATTTTTACGTCAAAATGTACTCGTTCTCGTTCGTAAAAACGAACAAAATGCGAGCGCTAAAAATATCTTATATTTGAGCACAATACTTAAGTTGCATGAGAGACAAACTTGAAAAAAATTCTTAAATCTAAGATTTTTTAGCGATCATATGTTGTTCGTGTTTACGAACGAATACGAAGATTGTTTTGACGTAAGAATTATAAATTATTGATACAAATAATTAATTTTTTGCTTTTATCTTATATAATTTAAACATTTTTATTAGCGGCGAAACTTGGTGAAACTTCAACTTTTCTAAAATAGTGCGATACAAACGGGCAAATTAATTAAAAGTTTTTAAATTTTTATAATATTAAATTTGGGCTGAGAGATTTACTTAAATTTAAGTTTTTCTTAAATAGTGCGGTGCAACCGGGCATTAGACCCTCCCCCTTTATAATTTGTTGTAAAAAACGAGATTCTGGTATCTTTACTGTCCTCACAATCTATTTTAATTTCGGTGGGCGGGGTTACAGTTTAAAAGAGCCAATGACAAAATTGCATTTCAAATTAATTTTTAAAGCCGTTTTTTTCAAAAATGTGTGAACCGACTACAAATTTTATTTTTTTAATACGCTAATTAGACCCCCATCTTTCATAATCCACTTTAAAATGGTAAAATCCCATCACCCAAAAACTAATTTATAATTATTTTTTGGAATAATTAAAGAAGAATTCATTAAATATTAAAATTTAGCATTGAAAATGATACGTAAATGGATTCACCACCCAGTGTAATAATAATTAATTATTTAAGTTTATAAAACAAGTTTTTAGGTCGCAAATATGTTAAAATTATTATAAAATTTAAATTTTAAAAATTAACAGGTTAAACAAATTTTTATATGAATTTGCTATCATCAGAGTTTAATTTACATGTGATGATAACAGGAGGCTGTTCGCTTGGAGGTGCTGTTCCAGAGAATCTCGTTGCCGAACATTTGTGTACCTTTGAGAAGTTTGTTGCCGTGTTTTTGCTTGGATTGACCCTGACATTTTTATTATTGACACGAAAACTTATAATTTTACATTAATTCAAATAATTGAAACCTAAATTGATATTTCACCAGTGCTACGACAAACAATCAAATAACCTAGTAAGTCGAGTTACTAAAATTTGAGTTCATGGTTTTTAGTATTATTTTTGACGAGTTTTATCATTCCTGTTTTTATTTTAATTGTGAAATATATTATTATTCGATATCTTATGCAGCAAAACATAAACGAAACCCTGGGCCCAAATTTTACATTTACTGTACTCCTCCGCTGGTTCCCCACCAAATGATGGATTAGAATGCGCGGTTTACTACCAAATTGTCGAAAAATGCGGTACCCCTTTTTTGGAAAAATTTACAAAATTAAAAATCTTTCAAAAAAGTTTCGATTCTCTCTTAAAAATATTTAAAAAAATTTCTCACAAATTATTGACGATTTTATTCTTCTTAGGTTTTTCGGTTTTCTTTGCAAAGAGCTTCATTTTAACAGTTGAAACAATTTATACATACAGGAAGAAAGTGTTGACTGAATTAGAATTCTGCCCAAGTTGAAATTAAATCATGTAATAGCAATTCTAGAAAGTGTAAGTACTTGCCCCATTAGCGTAATCATAGCTTAAATTTAACAAACGTGTGCAACGTTTTTAAAATCAATACAACTATTTAATAGTAGAAAGGGTGGTCTACGTGCCCTCTCCCCATCTTTTTTTTTTATTTAAAAAATTGTAGTTTTTCTAGGTAGGTACAATATCAATTTAAAAAAAATGGGTGGGTCCCATGTAAAATTGAAAGTTAGAAATTTATATTGCCTTCGAAAAATAAGTTTTGTTCTTTTGTTATAAAATAAAATGAGTTAACCTAGAAAAAGTAATCTAATATAACTTTTTTTATGCACTTACTGATGCAAAGCTAAATTTCGATAAATAGTATAATCTACAATTTTCTAATTTACTCTCCTGAGAAGTGGATGGACCCTATACTGCTAGCTCGTGTATATTATATTTCGGCATTCATAAGCTGGCTGCCTACAGAGTAATCTCTATTGTAGATGTGTTTGTTTAATATTCATCAGATTTTATTAAATTTTCTTCAGTTCCAGTAGATTTGGTTTCTAGATTAACTAAACTTTGAAAAACCAACAGTGTATACGAATTATCGAGATCCCACTGTAAAACTTCTTCTTCAAGTGCCATCACCGCTACGGAGTTAGGCAATCATCATTACTATTCTTATCTTCAAAACAGCTGTTCTGAACAATTGGGTACACTTATACCAATCTCTCAGTACACATTTCGAAGACTTCCACTTTATTGGTGCTGTTTTTATTCAATGTCCATGTCTCCACACCATAGAGCAGTATGGAGAAAACATAGCATCTAACTGTAAAATTTAAAAAATACTACTTATGGTGCTGAGATATTTTACGCATTGCGTGCCTTGGTTTATAGATAGTTACGTCACTGCCAATGACGCATTGTTTCTATTGCCCTATATGCATATTTTATTTTGTATTTAGTTTATATTGACCTGATTTAATAATTCAAAATGAAATAGACTCGTAAAACTACTAAAATATTCAAGACCATCAAATTACTTTCGGTAATTACAAATCTGTTAACGTGTTTGATTTATTAAACCAACTCGAAGACTTCTAAAATTAATTTAAAATAATGCGTTAGATCTGCAAAAATATAAGATTTTATAACTCCCGGCGAAATGTACCCAACCCTAAATAATCTGTTACTGACAAAATTTTACAAATTAATAGCAGTAATTAATATTTTAAACAATTTATTATGAATTCTGCTAACAAAAATTTTTGTTACTTTTTGAAATTCCTCTCTTTGCTACTAAAAATAACTTCTCTTGAATTTGTACAACGAAGTATTTAAAAATAAAAATTATTTTATAGGATTTTCTAGGGAATGTTTTGAAAAAGTCAAGAAGTGGGAGCTATCAATCTCCCACCTACAAACTTAAAATTTAAATTAAATTATAATCTATCGATGATGGAAGTCTTCAGTATACAAAGAAAATATAACACTATTATTTAATAGTTCACAAATTAATAACCCACTTTTGAATGATGCAAAAATTTTATTGCTGATGTGCCTGCTGATTTCGTAATTAGATGAAACTGCCTATGTTAAAATTTTTTATTAATAAGTTATTTCGTATTGGTAATCATTCGCGATGTTTCAAATATTTTTCACATTTTCGGTATTTTTTGTTATAACTTTCAATTGCGCTGCCCAAAAGGAAATTTTAAGTGCTGTGTCTCAATATCCTTCTTCCTCGTTGGAAAACATTATTTTAAACGCTTACATTAATCAAACTAACCTTTCGGCGTTATCCTTTAGTGATTACCACTTAAATTTGGGAAATGGAAATCAGACTCATGGTGGATATAAGAAGAAAGTGTTCGATGAAGAAGAAAATCAACGAAAAGGGAAATTGTGTTTGGAAAATGTTACGCATTGCGTGCAACAAGGTAGGTAAAAATATAACGTATAAACTGTGTTTTTCCAAATTAGCAATTGGGTTTTATTAATTTTATTCTAGCTTGAAGAAAGGCATTTGTCGGTTAATTTTTAAACTGCTTTAAAATTCTGCACAAGTTTGTAAAATCGGCTTTGCCTTTCAATTAGTTCATAAAATATTCAGAACAAACGCAGTTATGAAGTAATATACATTTTTCTGTGAAATATCAATGAAGTATTTGAAGGTTACAAAGAAAAATCGAAAAATCAATTTTTTTTTAAATCATCGGATGTGACCATGCCCATGACTTTATTATACTTTTATTAAATATTAAAAAAATAATTTTTAATATAAAAAGAAAAAATATTTTCTATTAACGAATTTTACCCAAAATCTAATCAGCTCTAAGTCTCAATACAAAAATACTAAATTTGGCTTTGAAATTCTCATTATTTTTTGAAATATTTAATAAAAACTAATATTTAATAAATACATTTAAAAAAAATCGGATGTGGCAATGCCCATGACTTTATCATACTTTTATTAAATATTAAAAAAATAATTTTTAATAATAAAAAGAAAAAAATATTTTCCATTAACCAATGTGATTCAAAATCTAATCAGCTCTAAGTCTAAATATAAAGATACAAAATACCAATTTTAGTTTTGAAATTCTCATTAGTTTTTGAAATATTTAATAAAAACTAATAATAAATAAAAAGATTTAAAAAAAATTCCTTCCATGAACCAATTTTATCCAAAATTTAATCAGCTCTAATTCCTGCCATAAACATAACAAATTTCAACTTTAGTTTTGAAAATCCTTTTAGCTTTTAAAATATTAAATAAAGGCTAATATTAAATAATAAAATTTAAAATAATAAAAAACAATTGTTTTTATAAACAAATTTTAACTAAAATTTAATGAGTTCTAAATATCGATTAAAATATGCGAAAACCTAAATTTAGTTTAGAAATTCGTATTACTTTTCGAAATATTAATTAAAACTAATATTAAATAATAAAACTTAAAAAATAAAAAAAAATAGTTTTCATAAAACAATTTTAACTAAAATTTAATCAGTTCTAAATCTTGACATAAGTATGCAAATCCTAAATTTCGTTTTGAAATTCGTATTAGTTTTGAAATATTAATTAAAACTAATATTAAATAATAAAATTTAAAAAAAAAAAAATAGTTCCGTGAATCAATTTTAGCCAAAATCTAATCAGCTCTAAGTCTCAACATAAGGATACAAAATCCAAAATTTTGTTTGAAAATTCTTATTAGTTTTTGCTGTAGGTCGCACACAAAATTTGACCACACACTACACACACAACACACTACACACACACACAGACATTTTTGAAATCGTCTTATTTTACTCAGGAGACCTCAAAAGTGTAAATCCATCAAAATCTCAAATTTTTTTCTAAAACAATACTTTCTCATATTACATATGATAAAGTAAAATTGTTTCATGAACTAATTTAACCAAAATTTAATAACCTCTAATTCCTACCATAAAGATACGAAATCTCAAAATTTGGTTTGAAACTCTTATTAGTTTTAAAATATTAAATAAAGACTAATATTAAATAATAAATTTAAAAAAATAAAAAAACTAGTTTTAACACAAATTTTAACAAAATAATAAATTTGGTTTTGAAATTCTCATTATTTTTGAAATATTTAATAAAAAAAATAATAATTTAATAAATAAATTAAAAAAAATATGTGATTTCATAATTTTAAAATCTATAGCTTTTAAATTAAAATATTAAAATAATAATATTTAATAAAAAATTAAAAAAATAAAAATTTTCATAACCAATTTTATCAAAATTTAATCAGCTCTAATCTCAATAAAGATACAAAATCCAATTTAGTTTTGAAATCTATTAGTTTTGAAATATTTAATAAAAATAAAAAATAAATTAAAATAATTAAAAACAATTCTTTCATAAACAATTTTAACTAAAATTTAATCAGTTCTAAATTCGCCATAAAATATGCAAATCCTAAATTTAGTTTTGAAATTCGTATTACTTTTGAAATATTAATTAAAACTAATATTAAATAATAAAATTTAAAATAATAAAAACAATAGTTTTCATAAACAATTTTAACTAAAATTTAATCAGTTCTAAATCTCGACATAAAATATGCAAATCCTAAATTTGTTTTGAAATTCGTATTACTTTTGAAATATTAATTAAAACTAATATTAAATAATAAAATTAAAAAATAAAAACAATAGTTTTCATAAAACAATTTTAACTAAAATTTAATCAGTTCTAAATCTCGACATAAGTATGCAAATCCTAAATTTCGTTTTGAAATTCGTATTAGTTTTGAAATATTAATTAAAACTAATATTAAATAATAAAATTTAAAAAAAAAAAAAATAGTTCCGTGAATCAATTTTAGCCAAAATCTAATCAGCTCTAAGTCTCAACATAAGGATACAAAATCCAAAATTTTGTTTGAAAATTCTATTAGTTTTTGCTGTAGGTCGCACACAAAATTTGACCACACACACACACACAACACACACACACACACACAGACATTTTTGAAATCGTCTTATTTTACTCAGGGACCTCAAAAAGTGTAAATCCATCAAAATCTCAAATTTTTTGCACGAAAACAATACTTTCTCATATTACATATGATAAAGTAAAAATTGTTTTCATGAACTAATTTTAACCAAAATTTAATAACCTCTAATTCCTACCATAAAGATACGAAATCTCAAAAATTTGGTTTTGAAACTCTTATTAGTTTTTAAAATATTAAATAAAGACTAATATTAAATAATAAATTTAAAAAAAATAAAAAAAACAATAGTTTTCAACACAAATTTTAACAAAAATAATAAATTTGGTTTTGAAATTCTCATTATTTTTTGAAATATTTAATAAAAAATAATATTTAATAAATAAATTAAAAAATTGGTTTCCATGACTTTATCATACTTTTATTAAATATTAAAAATAATGTTTAATAATAAAAGAAAAAATATTTTCATTAACCAATGTGATTCAAAATCTAATCAGCTCTAAGTCTAAATATAAAGATACAAAATACCAATTTAGTTTTGAAATTCTCATTAGTTTTGAAATATTTAATAAAACTAATAATAAATAAAAAGATTTAAAAAAAATTCCTTCCATGAACCAATTTTATCCAAAATTTAATCAGCTCTAATTCCTGCCATAAACAACAAATTTCAACTTTAGTTTTGAAAATCCTTTTAGCTTTTTAAAATATTAAATAAACTAATATTAAATAATAAAATTTAAAATAATAAAAACAATTGTTTTTATAAACAAATTTTAACTAAAATTTAATGAGTTCTAAATATCGATTAAAATATGCGAAAACCTAAATTTAGTTTAGAAATTGTATTACTTTTGAAATATTAATTAAAACTAATATTAAATAATAAAACTTAAAAAAATATAAAAACAATAGTTTTCATAAAACAATTTTAACTAAAATTTAATCAGTTCTAAATCTCGACATAAGTATGCTAAATCCTAAATTTCGTTTTGAAATTCGTATTAGTTTTTGAAATATTAATTAAAAACTAATATTAAATAATAAAATTTAAAAAAAAAAAAAATAGTTCCCGTAAATCAATTTTAGCCAAAATCTAATCAGCTCTAAGTCTCAACATAAGGATACAAAATCCAAAATTTTGTTTGAAAATTCTTATTAGTTTTTGCTGTAGGTCCACAAAAATTTGACCACACACACAATACACACAACACACACACACACACACAGACATTTTTGGAAATGGTCTTATTTTACTCAGGACCTCAAAAGTGTAAATCCATCAAAATCTCAAATTTTTTCTGAAAACAATACTTTCATATTACATATGATAAAGTAAAAAATGTTTCCATGAACCAATTTCAACCAAACTTTAATAAGCTCTAATTCATACCATAACGATACGAAATCTCAAATTTGGTTTTGAAACTCTTATTAGTTTTTAAAATATTAAATAAAGACTAATATTAAATAATAAATTAAAAAAAAATTAAAAAACAATAGTTTTTATACACACATTTTAACTAAAATGTAATCTGTTCTTAATCTTGATATAAGTATGAGAAATCCTAAATTTGGTTTTGAAATTCCTAATATTTTTTTTGAAATATTAAATAATAAGATTTAAAAATTTAAAACATAGTTCTCATAAACCAATTTTAACAAAATCTAATCAGCTCTAAGTCTCAATACAAAATACTGAATTTGGTTTTAAAATTCTCATTATTTTTTGAAATATTTAATAAAAAATAATATTTAATAAATAAATTTAAAAAAAATGTTTCCATGAACCAATTTCAACCAAACTTTAATAAGCTCTAATTCATACCATAACGATACGAAATCTCAAATTTGGTTTTGAAACTCTTATTAGTTTTTAAAATATTAAATAAAGACTAATATTAAATAATAAATTAAAAAAAAATAAAAAAACAATAGTTTTTATACACACATTTTAACTAAAATGTAATCAGTTCTAAATCTTGATATAAGTATGAGAAATCCTAAATTTGGTTTTGAAATTCCTAATATTTTTAGAAATATTAAATAATAAGATTTAAAAATTAAAAAAATAGTTCCATGAACTAATTTTAACCAAAATCTAAACAGCTCTAAGTCTCAATGAAAAAATATTAAATTTGGTTTTGAAATTCTCATTATTTTTGAAATATTTAATAAAAACTAATATTTAATAAATAAATTTAAAAAAAATTGTTTCCATGAACCAATTTCAACTAAAATTTAATAAGCTCTAATTCCTACCATAAAGATACGAAATCTCAAAAATTTGGTTTTGAAACTCTTATTAGTTTTTTAATTTTTAATAAAGACTAATATTAAATAATAAATATTAAAAATATAAAAAAACAATAGTTTTCATACACAAATTTTAACTAAAATGTGATCAGTTCTAAATCTTGATATAAGTATGAGAAATCCTAAATTTGGTTTTGAAATTCCTATTATTTTTTTTTTAAATTTTAAATAATAAGATTTTAAAAAAAAAAAAAATAGTTCCTATGAACCAATTTTAACCAAAATCTAATCAGCTCTAAGTCTCAATACAAAAATACTGAATTTGGTTTTGAAATTCTCATTATTTTTTGAAATATTTAATAAAACTAATATTTAATAAATAAATTTAAAAAAAATTGTTTCCATGAACCAATTTCAATCAAAATTTAATAAGTTCTAATTCTATCATAAAGATACGAAATCTCTAAATTTGGTTTTGAAACTCTTATTAGTTTTTAAAATATTAAATAAAGACTAATATTAAATAATAAATTAAAAAAAAATAAAAAAACAATAGTTTTTATACACACATTTTAACTAAAATGTAATCTGTTCTTAATCTTGATATAAGTATGAGAAATCCTAAATTTGGTTTTGAAATTCCTAATATTTTTTTTGAAATATTAAATAATAAGATTTAAAAAAATAGTTCTCATGAACCAATTTTGACCAAAATCTAATCAGCTCTAAGTTTCAATACAAAAATACTGAATTTGGTTTTAAAATTCTCATTATTTTTTGAAATATTTAATAAAAAATAATATTTAATAAATAAATTTAAAAAAATGTTTCCATGAACCAATTTCAACCAAAATTTAATAAGCTCTAATTCCTACCATAAAGATACGAAATCTCAAATTTGGTTTTGAAACTCTTATTAGTTTTTAAAATGTTAAATAAAGACTAATATTAAATAATAAATTTTAAAAATATAAAAAAACAATAGTTTTCATACACAAATTTTAACTAAACTTTGATCAGTTCTAAATCTTGATATAAGTATGAGAAATCCTAAATTTGGTTTTGAAATTCCTAATATTTTTTTTGAAATATTAAATAATAAGATTTAAAAAAATAGTTCTCATGAACCAATTTTGACCAAAATCTAATCAGCTCTAAGTTTCAATACAAAAATACTGAATTTGGTTTTAAAATTCTCATTATTTTTTGAAATATTTAATAAAAACGAATATTAAATAAATAAATTTAAATAAAATTGTTTCCATGAACCAATTTCAACCACAATTTAATAAGCTCTAATTTCTACCATAAAGATACGAAATCTCAAATTTGATTTTGAAACTCTTATTAGTTTTTAAAATATTAAATAAAGACTAATATTAAATAATAAATTTAAAAATAAAAAAACAATAGTTTTCATACACAAATTTTAACTAAACTTTAATCAGTTCTAAATCTTGATATAAGTATGAGAAATCCGAAATTTGGTTTTGAAATTCCTATTTTTTTTTGAAATATTAAATAATAAGATTTAAAAAAATAGTTCCCATGAACCAATTTTGACCAAAATCTAATCAGCTCTAAGTTTCAATACAAAATACTAAATTTGGTTTTGAAATTCTCATTATTTTTTGAAATATTTAATAAAAACTAATATTAAATAAATAGATTTAAAAAATGTTTCCATGAACCAATTTCAACCAAAATTTAATAAGCTCTAATTCCTACCATAAAGATACGAAATCAAATTTGGTTTTGAAACTCTTATTAGTTTTAAAATATTAAATTATTTTTTGAAATATTAAATAATAAGATTTTAAAAATAAAGAAAAATAGTTCCATGAACCAATTTTAACCAAAATCTAATCAGCTCTAAGTCTCAATGTAAGAATTCAAAATCCTAAAATCCATCCAAAAATAAAGAAAAATAGTTCCCATGAACAAATTTCAACCAAAATTTAATCAGCTCTAAGTCTCAATGTAAGAATACAAAATCACAAATTTGGTTTCAAAATTCCTATTAATTAGTTTTTGCTGTTGAGCGCACACAAAATTTGATCACAGACACCCACACAAAGACATTTTTTGGAAATGATCTTATTTAGCTCATGGGACCTCAAAAAGTGTATTTCTGCACGAAAACAATACTTTCTCATATTACTTATGATAAAGTAAAATTATAATCGTGACTTTTACTTGAAATTTGCATTGGAAATTTATTGGACAAATGAAATCAATTAATTGGTAATTATTTTCGTAACTGTTTTACAATGTATGCTCGATTAATTTTTATATTCATTGCATGTAAAGTATTGATATGATTGATGGTTCTTTGGGTGACCTACACAACATCCTCATATTGCAAAAGTTTTAGTGTCGTGAATGTCAATTACTTTATGGAAAAAATACAAAATTAAGTAGGCAGAGTTTGATTTATAAGGACAAATGTAGATTTTTATTGGAAATTCTTGACCTTGTCTTTCTTGTCAATTGATCATCAATACCACATCAAATGGGAAATTTTTTATTGTGTTGAACAGTGGAGCATTTGAAATAGTTCTTATCAGCTGGCCACTTTAGTCTTGCAATACCCAAATTATTGTTAATATATTTTAAAAGTTAAAATCTATTTATCCAGCTGCCATCATGGCATCTCGATCGAAAGTTTTCTTGAGATTAATTTGCAATAATTAAAGTTTTTTTATCAAATTTGATTATTTTTTTTTGGCTTCGTAACGGCATAATTCGTATTGGTTCCTTTTTGGATAAAGCAGTCCCAAGTGCTCGAGATAGTTTGAACTCCAACAAGAGAGTAGAGAGAGGTAACCACCATAGGTGGTCGTCGGTGAGGTGGGTATAAAATAAAAGTTGGTCATTTAAAAGTTAAACTAGGCCAGAACGGCAAATAATGTGCATAGCAATTGTTTGGAGTGCTCTAGTTTTAACAGGCTTGCAGAAGCTGTAGAGGGTGTTTGCTACAGTTAAGTGAACCAATTCAGTAGTATGTCCTTGACTTACACGATACCTTTCGAAACATTGTGCACATTTTTTTAGCTTTGATCTTCAAACAGATTCAATAATTTGCATTATTGTTGTGTGCCATATGATTAATCTTAAAATTTAACATTATATTTTGTATTGCAGACGACGATTACCGAAATACATTAAAATATCTTACAAAAAATATTTTTCGGTTGAATCCTCAAATTGACTTTTTGTCAACAAACGGAGTCAACTCAAAATGCAAACTCCAAAGCTTGCAATACCAACGCTCCCTGGAACAATTCAAATTGTGGGCCTTGAAGAGTAATAGTTTGCTAGTATACTCAATTATTTAAAAAAAATTTAAAGACTTTTAATTCTAGTGTACGACTCAAACGCTAAAATCTCCTCAGGACTTCTAAATGGAAACGTTAATCAATTTGGAGATTTTGATTCGTGCTTATCCATAAAATCAGAAGATTTAACAATTAAAGGACACTATTGCTTAGCATCTGTACAAATTAAAACCCCGCCAAGTGCATATCTATCAGCTATACATAATTTATTGCATTCGCATTATGCATTTAAAAGCAATCTCGACGACGTGAGTATTTCAGTCACCTTGATATTGAAATATTTGGAAAAACATGCAAAAATAATCTTTAACATTTGTAGCCTGGTCATCGTGTTCCAAGATTTTCAAGCATAAATTGGGCTGTTTGTGTTCCAAATTCTTGTACTGCTGAAGATATCGAAATAGCTTTCAAAGAATCTTTAAACAATTTTTTAAACGGAACCAACATAGATTTTGATTTAAAAGTCGAACCATCGATGTGTTATCAGTCCGATGCAGAACGTTGGCCATTATCGACAATTTTAACATGGTGAAAATTTTTCATGTAATTATATATTATTATAAACCTAATTTTTTAGTGCATTTTTTATTGCAATTGCATTAACTGCTCTATTTGCTACCATATGTGATCATTGCGAATGGAAAACCCGTAAGTACTAACCTTTGAAATGGATTGAGCGATCAAGAGAGAATTCGAGAATGCTTTAAGCAGTTTTACCGAATCCGCTCTTAACTGCAATCCGCAAAAGCATAAATGGGCAGTAGAGCTAAATTATTTTTTTAGATGAATTAATTATTGGATTTTCATTGAAAAAAAATATTTTATCGCTTTTATCAACAGAAAGATATGATGGAAACGACATAACAGCAGTTCATGGCATTCGATTTATTAACGCTTGCATATTATTGGCAGCTCATAAATCTCTAGCTTTATTTTTTATGCCATTCACAAATAGAACCGAGATGACCGAAGTAAGTACTCATCGTTAACTATTTATGCAAAATTTGATTTCATACTCCAGAAGAGTAAATGGAGTTACAATTTTGACCTGTTATGATGATTCGAAACTAAAGTGTAATTTCACCTGTTTCGCTGAACGTTACAAAATTTGTTTGCTTATTCGATCGAGATCAAGGCGAGAGACGAACAGTTTTCATAAGTGAATTTTTGCTTGTCCAACAGACAGGATCGCAAAAATTGAAGAGGGTCGTTATTAAATTGATGAAATGGTTCCTATCCCGCCAGTATTTTAAATCAGAAAAGAAGCAAAACGATACGTTTGGAGACGCGAAATGCGTTGGAGACGAAAATTGAAGATATCTTGTCAGGAGTGTAGAAGTGTTAGCTGGTGCGATATCGCGAAAGTAACGATATCAAAAATATTATGCTTCGAATAGTCCACCTCAAGGATATTCTGTTATCCTAATATTAAATTGATAATTATTGTGTCTCAGGCTAACATCAGCAAATTTTAATTTCCCACCGAATGAACACTTCGGACCCGAAATTTGTCGTTTTTCATCTGGTTTGCAGAAAACATTAGGAAGTAAAGAACTACTACAAAGGGTAATATGATAGCAACAAAAAATATTTAAATATTATAATGCATAATATTGAAATCACGCACGGCCATCGTCATCTCCTTACCAAAACGATTGGGTGGTGCATTTAATGCTGCTCAAAGAGTTGATTTCGAGGGAAATTTCCCTATTTTCTATTAGGGCAGCATAAACAAAAGAGTATACACTACTCTTCATTATCGTACTTGGTAGGCCATCTGTTATGAAATTATAAAAATACCCAAACGATTTCTATAAGACTTTCAGCGGTATTTTCACATTTCAAATACTATTTTTGTTTACCTACTTCAGATATATGGTCAGCAGTGGTCGGTGTTGGGAAGAGCTGCAAGTTTATATACAGATCCATTTATTATGATTTCGGGAACTTTAACGGCGTTCTCTTTGTTTTCAAAACTGGAGAAAAACCAAAAAATCAACATCGTTCAAGAGTACATTTCAAGATTGTTTCGTATCGTTCCACCTCTTGCCGCATTAATACTATTTTGCACCTTTGTTTTGCCATGGTTAGATTCGGGTCCCCAATGGAACCTGGTGGTTACCCATCACGCAGAAAAATGTAAACAATACTGGTGGAGGAACATGCTCTTCATACATAATTATTTCGGCTTCCAAGATATTGTATGTTGTTTCCAAAAATATATATTTTTAGATTTTATTCCAGTATTTTTAGTGTTTAACACATACACATCATGTTGGGATCGACATGCAATTGTTTCTCTTATCTCCATTTGCAATTTTGTTAATATGGAAATCATACAAAATTGGAATTATAATGTTAAGTTGTTTGGCGATTTTCTCAACAATGATGAGATACTACGTAACCATCACTCAAAATTTATCGAATTACATTCATTTTGGAACTTCGTAATATTTAAATAAAATAATTTAACATTTGTGTTCTATTATGTTAGTTTTAGAATCCAACAATTATTCGATACTGCCGATAATATGTACATTTTGCCCTTCCACAGAGCTACCGTTTACATTATGGGAATATTATTGGGATATTTATTAAGACATAGCAAAAAAAATTGCTTTAGCTCAGTACGTAACATCTGAAATTACTTTTTATGATTTAATTATATCGATTCCAGTTTCAATTACTAATTGGAAACATCTTAGCAACGATATCATTCTACGTTTCGTTTTTGGGCGCATCATTTATGGGAAAAATAAATTATGTTTATAATCCAGTTCATGCAGCATGGTATGCTGCATTTGCGCCAATTTTTTGGTGTGCCTCTTTTGCTTGGATAATATTTACTACACACGTGGGCCAAACGGGTAAGTCTTTTTACTTGCAAAAGGAGGAGATTCCAACATTTTTTCTAGGTGCTTTAGGACGACTACTTTCATGGAAAGGTTTTATCGTGACAACTCGTATATCGTATGCTGTGTATTTAACACAATTTCCAATATTTTTTTATAAAGTGGGTACTGCACGAACTCCTGAATTCTACGACGTTAATAAATTGGTAAAAATATCCACTTTTAAATCTTGTAATTAAATCTTCGTACTTTTAGCTGGACGTATCTGAATACTTATGGATAATAATTTGTTCTATATTTTTAACGTTATTATTCGACTTGCCATTTCAAAACTTTAAGCGAATTATACAGAAAGGAAGATCTTCGATTGTGGAGATTCAAACGAAAGACAAACTAAAGTAGGCAGATGTGTGCTTATTTGAAATTAAATGTGATTATGCAAATGTTTTCTATTAATATATTTTATTTTCAATTTTTATTTGTCGTTTTTTTATAATCTGACTAAAAACGAAAATGGTGTGTATACCCATAAGTCATGATTTCGAAATTTTAGGTAAAAAATTATCAATGTCCACAGGAATTACTAATCTGACTGCGATTACAAAACTGCTTCCCAAGCAACGCCGGGTAAATCTGCTAGTATTTTAGAACAAAATAAAAATAGTATTCGTTCGGATTATTCGTGCCCATCCTACCCTTCTTTAAAAAAATTAATTAAAAACAACTTTTCCCTAAAATAAACAAAAATGAAAGCCTACAATGAAAATCAAGATCTTTTAATAAAAATTGGTGTTCTTTGCACAGCTAAACCTCAGAGACTAAATTTATTTTTAATTTTATTAAGAAGTTCGTCTAGTAAAATATTATTCAGTAGCGAGATGAATAGTCCAGCTTTATAAGCTTGATGTGTTCCAATTACCAAATTTGAAATTTAAAAAACGTTTTACAACAATAAATAAACTAGGGGTTAAGCTGCCCCTGTTCTGCCCACCTATATGGAGGTTGCTCTTCATTTAATCGCGATTATTGACATACACAACAGCAGTACCATTTTGACCTATTTTAGTTCAGAAGTAGCCAAAATATCATTAATCTAAAATGAAACATTAATTTATCGAATTATCGTTGCCACTGGGTACATATGTTTACCCGATAACAGCTTCCCGTTTTAAATTATTGATCCAAAGTAGATCCTACTATAGATCGGTTATGATTTGTTTAATCTTGCTTGTGCATTTTTAATTGTACTTCGAGATATTCAAGAACTCAAATAATATTGACGAGCAGTATGGGTTAACCAGATTCTCAACTAAATTTCTTTGATTCTAGAATGGACCCACAATTCCCGGCTTCCAAACTTGCCAATGTACGCCTAATACCACACTGTTAGTCATAAATTTATCAGCTTCAAATCGCATTAATCCGTATCATTATTATTTGTTATCATGGATATTTCGAAATATATGTAACAAATAAAAATATACACAGTAAAAAATGTTTACACGAATTAAAATTTCTTCAAAATTGATGCAAGTACATATTGCACTATAAAGCTCGCCTCACACGATGCTTGTTTTGCTGATGGATTGCTTGCTGGCCGCTGTGATGGCCGGCCGTGCTGGAAAGTGACGTCACGTGCTGGGTTTTCGTGCTTGTTTTTGTGATAAAACGGGTGCTATTTTTCTTGTTGGTTTTTCTGCTGGTTTTAAGCGCTAACCAATGACAAAGTCGCGTCGTCTTCGTAAATACGGGCGCTACTAGGTTACGACAAGGCTAACCTGTTGTTGTTTGCTGTCAAGTAAATTTATATTATAACCGCGTCCATTTCTACAAACTGTCACTATGACAATGAAATCACTAAACCGCGTGCGCGTTAAAACTACCTTGCATTAAAACTACCGTGTGAAGCCAACGCACTGAAAAACCATCCCGAATATCCAGCTTGAAAGCCAGCAGAAAACCCAGCAAGCAAATCAAGCCTCGTGTGAGGCGAGCTTAATTCAAGTAAAATACTTCAAATGAGCAAAGGGTTTTCTCTGTGCAAGGTTAAATGAAGCTCAGACCCCTCAAAGTATGTCATGTCGCCACAAACCCCTAGACTTAATAATCAAAAGCAATCATAATTATTAGTTATTTAATGATAAAAATAATATCTACCAATGAACGTACACTCATATAAGCTACAACATTTTTTTAGAAAATTTTTAGCTATCTCTCATGAATTTGTCAATAATCACAAATTAATTAAAAGCAACTTCCAAATAGGAGAGTGAAAAGTAGGTTGATGGTAAAAGAATGAATAAAAAGAAGATTAAAAATTAATTGTTGATAATCGGAAGTGTAATACTTTTAATCCTTCTAATCTCACTCCAGAAGATAAAAAATTAATTGTTGATAATCAGAAGTGTAATACTTTTAATCCTTCTAATCTCACTACATATTCATTTTAGTCATAGGATGCACACAAGATGGTAAACCTCGAGATTACCGTTAGCACTTAAATAATTAATTTCAGTTAGGTGCTAATTTGACTTAAAACCCACAAAGTTAATATTGGATTGTCTTCAAGATTCACAAAAGGTAGTTTCAAAACACCAACTGTTTTTCCAATTTAGTTTTGTATATTTATTAAATGTAAGTGGATTGTAAATATAAAACTAAAATTTAAGTTACCATGAATTGTATTCAAAGTATATTAATGCAAAGAGTAAAGAAGTTTCTGTTTAAGTTTACGTTAACATAATTCGCTGTACAAAAACTACTTTATAAAAATTTATATTCTCCCCACTTTTATAAAAACGAACCACCAATAACCTAAGATTTTGCTTAGTTCCTTTGTTGATTACATATTATAATAATAGATAAATTACAGTGAAAGTTGGGAGAAATTAGTAGGTCATTAAGCATTGAAGGCAACGGCGGCCACACTTATTAAAGTATATTCGGCATTACATTAAAGGTTTATCTTCAGAGATAGATGGAGTTGTTGCTACCGAGTCAGCTCTAGATCGACTTGCATCATTTAAGTCATGGATTGAGCTAGATCTTGATGAGGAAACTTTGGTCTAAAATCAAGCAACAAATTATAAATTTTTTAAATTAGAATAAACTAAATGTATACCTTAACATTTTCGTATGCACTTCCCATTCGTTCTTCAATCGACTTAAAGGATTCTGAGTGCCTCATTTGACCTATCTTATTTGAAATGGATCCGGTGATTCCACCAATTACCGACGTAGTTTTTTGATAACTAAAAAATTAAATATTTGGTTACTACACAAAAAGAACATCAAGGAAAGTGCAGCAGCTACTTATGAGTGCAACAAAATTTGCGACTACAAACACAAAAAAAGTTAAGGAATAAATTAATACTTGTTTTTAAAAATGATAAATGATTTTGGCAGATACAATGATCCACAAACACGATACTTACATAGGGGCATCGGTAACAGCTTTCGTGACCTGGCCAACTTTTTGTTCCACAGTTTGGTAACTATTTTACAAAACAAAAGAAATAATAAAAACTATTAAATCATGCAAATAGAAAATAAACAATCTAAATCAACTTAATCAACTATACAAGGTTAAAACTGTAATCAACTATAAATAGGGTTAAAAATTTAATCAAAGTTTTTAATTGGCTTACTAATTGGTTAATGACTTACACATTACTCTCTTTGACATTTTTGATGCCTTGGTTCATGTCCTCTGAAATTTCTTTCCAAACCGTAATTCCAAGATTACGTTTCAATTCGGCTGACCGTTTCATTTTTGAAGCCAAAACAGTGCGTAAAGTTGCAATTTCATCTTCAATTTGAGCTAATTCTGCTCTATATAGAGCTCTTTGATGTTCTTGTTCTTCTTCTGTTAAATGCGACAAATCGGGGATAGAACTTTCTGAGGCTACACTGGCTTCTTCTAAAAATTAAAAAATTATCAATTATGTTGCAAGACAATCCAAGATTTGAATATGAATCAATTTGCTTTGTTTGATCGAAAATTTCTGTCAAACTGTCAATTTTTATCGCTATATGTACACGGTGGCCCACGTGAAATTTTTATTACAGATCGTTCAGCTGGGAACTTCTAGGTCAATGCAAATATCTATAACTCAAAATTTATAATTCAAATATATTATTAAAAAATATTTAATTATATTTGATTGGGTGTGGATTACAACACATCAATAATTGTTATTTATATTGTTTAGTTTATGGTTGATCAAAGAATTTAATACACAATTAAATCCAGTTAATAATAATTTATAAAATAATTTCTTATCAACATGATTTACTTCCTGTTGAAATGTGTATTAGTTATACAAATTGAACTATTATTGTTGGAATAAAATCAATTTTAGATAATGTATTTTATATTTTGTATGTAAATTAGCATTGGCTGTTATATAATATGCTAATTGAATGAAGTGTTTATCATTAACATGTTTCGTTGTGTATTCTTGACAAAATAAATATATCGTAAATTACAATACTTTCCTACTGTAACGAATTTTTGTTATTTGTTTTACAACTAATTAAACAAATTTACATTTTGATAATAATTGAAGTTCAGTTAATTGTTCTACATTTACGAGCAGATTCTACTATTTACTTATATATTGATATACGGGTTATTCTATGCGAAATTGACCAGGCTGTAACCCTCATCATTTTTATTTTTTGTTTTCTTCAGAACTAAAACTACTCCCACACTCTACTCCTACTCTATCCAAATTAGCGTAAAAAATAAAGATTGCAATTTCAAGAAGCATTCATGCAAGCATCCCCTGCTGTATAAGTAAAAATTAAAAATCATGACCCCCTTCCCTTCCCCAAATGATAAGACGTCTGAATTTTTTCAAAACTTTTATTAAATATCAAAATTAAATTTTCAATTTTCATTATTTTGGAATTTTTTAATCTTATGTAAGATTTATAATATCCCTCTTCCTCGGCTCCCTTTTTCAGCAAAGTAAGAAAAAATTGAACCCCTCGCTTGCTAAGTCTGCTTACGTAAGGTAATCGTTGCGTAACGTAAGGTTCATCATCAGATGAACGTAGGTGGTTTCCTACTTGAAAATCTTTACACTGAAAGATGGTAATTTGACTCAACTGCCAAATATTAAAACATTTTATAACAAAAATTTAAAATTATTTACTCGTAAATTTAATTGCTTAAAAATAGACTTTAATGTTTTGGTGCAAGTTTCGCCGTTATCTAATTACATGTAAATTAGTGAGTCAACGTTGTTGTTTTAATGTTTATTGAAAATGTTAGCAATGTTTTATAAATATTACATATTCTCATTAATGGAAGGTCGAAACACAATGCAATGATTTACTAATTTATTTTAAAATTGTTATAAATAACTTTAGATAAATTTCGAAATGTCCTTCTTGCATTTTTGTTGTTACATGCTTATTTGTAAACAAAATTAACTATGCTAACCAAAGAAGCAATGATCGAAATAACAAACTGTTTTACCCTGCAAACAGTAGAACAAACGTGCATGTAAAGAGGCCAACTATTTTAATGTGTAATAACTTTAACGAAATCTCACATTTATGCAATATTCAGGATGATAAATTGCAAGAAATTAAGAATGTCGCAAGCACGTACTTCCAAAACAAAATTCCCCGGCTTTGATCTTTGTCATTTTTTAATTTTGCTGATTGGTCAATCAACAATTTGTTTGTGTAATTAATTTGATTGCATTTATGTAATTTTGTTATACTACAATTTTACTTTCCTGTTATTGAGCATTAATTTGTGGTAGAGCAATTGTTAATACTATAAATTTCAATCAGTTTTTTTTTTTATGATTTTTCATTAAATTTTTTCGAAAGGTGAAAATGTTGAATAATTTTTATGAAAAAATAAAAAATTTCTAGAATTCATATATAGCAGGGGTAGCCAAAGTGGCGACCTCGTAACGATTCCTAGTCGCCCGCCTGTCTGCTATGTACACATATGCAGCGTGCAAGACAATTTAAACTTATTTTTGGCTTTAAATTACTACTTTTCTTATGATCACTTAACATATACGATGTTATTTAAAAAATACAAGTCGCTCGTAGTGATCAAAAGTTTGCCTACACCTGATATATAGGATGAGACAGACCACCAGTATCATGCATTAAAAAAAAGATTAGTCATAGAGGGTTGGGAAAACGTTTAAATCAAAAAAGCCTGCATGAAGAATAGAATGGCAATACCGTCATTCCTCTAAAATGTTGGCATCTGTCTCACCCTGTATATATGTAGGTGATAATTTATTTACAAAATCAGGTTGTTTAAGCTTTCAACAATAAATATTTTAAACATACGAATGCATTTTCTTTGCCAAAAATGTTATTTCTTGTTTTACTAAATACAAAGTGTAATTCTAGAATTTCAGGATTTTAGTTAGGGAGTCTGCAACTATCTAATCTGCAGACTATTATGGCCACTGACTACAGCGATTATCGTCAGATCGGAATTTGCAGAGTAAATCGACAGATTACAGAAAATATGTTGTGCAAATGATCTGCAGTTCGCATCTGACGATCGGAGACGTTTTTTTTTATTCGCTAGAGACAGGTTCTCTATTTGCTGTAAATTCATTAACTGCAGACTGGATCTGACATGTGTATGTTGAATTTGCAGATTTTTATCTGTCAGTTCTTAACTGTGTCCATTCACCTATCAGATTATCTGCAGATATCGGACTACCGACTTGAACTGAAGAACTTATTTGTGCTGGCCGCGCACATTATTCAGATCGAATCTGCAATTCAACATACACATGTCAGATCCAGTCTGCAGTTAATGAATTTACAGCGAATAGACAACATGTCTCCAACAACTAAAAAAACGTCTCCGATCATTAGACCCGAACTGCAGATCATTTGACCGCACACATATTTTTTGTAATCTGTCGACTTAGACTGCAAATTCCGATCTGATGATAATCGCTCTAGTCAGTGGCCATAATGGTCTGCAGATTAGATATTTGCAGACAATCGTTAGGTGAATGAACACCATAACTGACGATAAAATCTGCAGACTCGGTTTGAATAATGTGTGACCAGCGCAGATAAGTTCTTAAGTTTGCAGATACTCTGATAGGTGAATGGACACAGTAATAATAGTTTATTTTCTTTGTAGTTTTTGTTTTTTTATTGTGGCGGCATCTGTTGACGACATTTTTCTTTTTTAAAAAATCCTCCTTCTTACAGGATTTTGTATTGAATTTTAAATTTAAACTTATTATTAAATGATAAATTTTTTATGTGTCAAAAGTTTAATTATTCAAATTTTATCAACTCCTCTTCACTTGAGTTAATCCTATAGATCCGCCACTATCTGCACTGAAATTAAATTTGTACATCTGTTTGTGGGGGTGACAGCCTCTAGTGAAGCCAGCTTACATTATTAAAAGTTACTGTAAGTTTTCAGAGCTTCATAATATAAATTTACATGGTGAATTTTTTCATACAAATTTACATTATAAAACTTGATAACTTGCAAACAGAACAACTACAAAAGATTAGTAGTATAGCATAAGCACACACAAGCCGACTAGAAAGCAGGAGATCGTGGTTCAAATCCTGGTTGCGTCAGATACACTGCTGTGAGCAAATGTCCAATGTCAATCTGTCGGTTATAGAGAAAACCATCCGATTAATAAAAGAATACTAAACAGAGACTAAGAGAATACTCTCTAACAGAGCTGACAGCACGAGCAAGCATCTGTTTGGCCCGAAAAAATCATTTATACAGCATTAAAATATTAAATAATACAAACGTTTATATATTAACAAATATTTTTAATATTAACATTATTATTATACTAATATTCTTTCAAACATAACACAGGAGTTGATGTAATCTAGTATCATTTGAAAGAAAGATTTAGTGACTTCATAATTGATTTAAACAATTTCATTTTCTCTAAACGTCAAAAAAAAATTTCCTTTATGTCATTCAATAGTCAATCTTAGTTTTACTTTCTTGTCAAAGCAATTGTTTTAGTTACTTACTGTCTATGGAAAGCACTCAAGTAGTTCATAGTGCAAATGTAAACATATAAATTCCAAGTACAGCAAACGCTTGTACATTTTTCTTCCGTGTTACACAATTACATATTACCTACATTATAATAAATTAAATTTTTTTTCATTTTAAATAACAAGGACACTATGAAATGGACCAGCCTGTATAGACACTCGTATATTTTGTATGTTAAAAATAAACTTTCATCAGTTGTGAGGCGACAGCCCGAGTAGTAAGCATTTTCTGGGTATACACTGCATCATTAATAAAGTAAGAAATGCATGTCAAAACATTGGGCTATGTAGAAAAGATAATTATTATGAGCAGAATTGACTAAGTACGAGGCTACAATTCATAATTGGATCGCAATAACAGATTCACAAAATGCAGAATTAGAGAGAATCTGCTATTCGTATGAGTTATTGATTCCCACACCTATATGGGATGCTCAAAATTGAATATTTTGATTAGTTTATTTCAAATATGAGATCGGCTATAGGTACAGGCATAAGTGTTCAACAACATGCATATTATGAAAATCAGATATCCACATCATTTGCTAAGCCTCATAAAGCAGATATCATCACAAGTGTGAAACCACAAATCAAGTCAGATATGTAGATAATAATATACAGAATATGGGTATCTATGCATCAAGGTAAATTCTTTGGAAAACTAGCAAGCGATAAAAGAAAGCTAATGAAAAATTCTAAGTTCTACCTGAGCAACCAAGTAATCTCTCACCTTGAATATACATCTATAAAAATCGTTTAATACCAAAAATTAAATTAAAATCATGTCATTCTTACCAGTTTCCAATTTACCATTGCTGGTAATATCTAAGTATTTCCTAAAATTATTATCTTTTGGCAATTTAGCTAAATAAGGCTTAGTTAAATCACAGTATGTTACGCGAACTTGCCGCTTTAAATTTCGTTTAAAAAATGTACTAATAATTGCATTCGCTCGTTTGGCATTAAAAAATTCCGCTTCAACGTTCAACGATTCATCGGTACCGTTTAGCGAAGGCAAGCTGTTACCATTCAATTCGTCGAAATCTAGCTGCCTCAAATCAAACAATTCGAGTTCGTTCTCTAAAATGTCCTGGTCACTTAAGTACTCGACATTATCTAAATCATCTAAACTCGGAGTAGAAGTACTATCGTGTGGATTAAAATAAGGATCTTCGATGTAATCCAAACTGTGATCCTCTTCGCTGATCATTTTGATAGAACTATCACTTCACCGTAATTATAAATGATATACTAAAACTTTTTGCTAGCTGCTACAGCTGTCATAATTCAAGCATAACACCAAAAGAAGTTCCTTTCACCCTCAATAGGAAATTAGATATTTGAGTAAAAAAATCGATCACGTAAAATTGTCCGACATTATTTCACTACTGTTGTAGTAGTAAAAACAAAATTAATAAATTATGAACATGTTTCTATAAATAACTCGACATTATAGCGAGGAACGTAAAAATACAATAAATTGGTAAATGTAACGGTACTTTCACTATTGATATGACACGTCATACCGGTAGCCAAACAATGAAACGATTATTAATTAGTAATTAATGTACTTTTCAATAAAATATCGATAAGAACAATCGATTTTGAGGATAAAATAGAAATTTTACTCTCATATGTTAGCATTTCGTAAAAATAGTGCAAAAAAATCGATTATTTAAGAAACGAGAAAAAATGAAGTACCTGTGGTTGGACTGATGTTATTCATTGTAATAAATTTCGTTTTTTTTCACTAATTAAACAAAACTAATGGAATTTGTGAGACAAACCGGATTAAAAAGTTAATTTAGAAATGACTTTGACAACAGCAATCAACTTCAAAGTTGCCAACCTCGGCTTTAATATGGTAACTAATGTCAAGTTTGTTTACATTTTGAAAACGACGTGTGACAGTTGTTCTTGTGTGGCGACATTCATTATTTAAACTGGAAATAAGTTCAATATTAATTTATGTAAACAAAAAAATTAAAGGAATTAATTATCAAGTTAAAATGGTAGGGAAGGATGCGCGAAGGTCATAGCTCTGCCACAGTTTCATTTTAAAAACGTAGAAGGTACTTCTGAAATTTTATTATAATAGGCTAAATATATTCGAAAAAAATATAATTTGTAACAATATTCGAGTAATATTTAAAAAATAAGATCTACGTTTATAACATATTATGGCTGTGAATAATTATTTCAATCAATGAGTCCTGAGGGCAGTATTCTGGTACACTTTGTATTGAAATTTAATACCGCTTTCTTCTAGCACACCTTGAGGAACATCAGGATCACTGTAACATTTCTTTTTAGTGTCGAAAATACATTTTAAGGTGTACTTACCATATTAGTTGTATATTATTGACAAGTGGAGGGAAAAATGCATCGCAATCAAATTTTTCCTTTATTTCCGTCAAGTACAAACGATAAAAGTATTGGGAATGCATTGCATCCTAAAGTATAAACTTTGAAGTAACGAAATAAATATTATCGGTGTACTTACTTTGTATACTTGACTACCGCCGATAATCCAAATAGATTCGTATTCCTCTTTAAATTTATTATCATTTAATTTATTATAAATTTCATCCCACGACGCAAAACCATAAGCATCTTGAAATTCAGTTAAATTTGGCCTTTACTTGATATCACAAAGTTAATTCGATTTGGTAATGGTTTCATACGAGTCGGTAAAGAATCCCACGTCTTTCTGCCCATTATAACAACATTTTTTTTATTAAGAATCGCTGTTTTACTCGTCATTTTGGCAAAATATTTCATTTCGGTTCTGAAAAAATTTTGGTTTTTTAAATTAGTGCGTAGAATTTTTTTATACGAAATTATTACTTCAAACGCCAAGGAAGGTTGTTATTTTTACCAATGCCCATATTTTCACACGCAGCTGCAATTAAATTAAATCGTAAAGCCATTTTTGTAACAAAACGTTAAAATATTTAAAAACGCGTTAGAATCAACAGGTTAACGGTTGGTATTTCAACAATAACTATCTAGGAAGTGGCCTGTTGTTGGCATTCAAAACCAGGGCCGTATCAGACCTTTGTTATTACTTGTTTGTTTTACATACTACGTTTTGTTTGTTATTCAATTGTTCAACTTTGGATAGATAATAATAAACTGAAGTTCCAATTTTAACTTTGATAAATATTTATTTATTTGTTTCTAACATTTCTAAAATGCTGTTCATACAAAATACAGTAGCGCACTTAGGAAAATTATCAGGGGGCCTTAGCACTCCCAACAAAAACTCGTTTTCTGTAAGGTACTGGAATTAGGTAAAAAGAACATTTACAAAAAAAGTTGGCAGTTTAGATACTATTGTTTACGAACAAAAAATGTTATTCTAAATTAAATTACTCCCCCTCCCCCCTATTGTCATTATTGCCTTCTTAAGAAATTCACTTTAATGAATAATAAATTGCAGAATTGTCACAGTCATTTTTTAAATTATTAAATGTAATCGTAAAACTTGATTCAAAAACAAATTTCTATCGATTCTGACTAAGCCAAAAATACAAACGTACGAGGGGAACAGTTCTGGTTAAGGTGGCAAATAGTATCAATTATTTTCAAATACTACTGGTAGATGACTCTGATATCAATTGATCACTAGATAATGCGAGCATCAAAATTTAACGACGCCTGTATTAATTCGTACTTTTTTTCCCCTTACCTATTCAGAAAATAGTTTTGAGCACAAAAAAATTCTTATATTGACAACTTAAATTGTAAATCTTTTCGACATAAAATAAGATAATATACTGTACTATGCGCGTGCCATCTATGAAACATTTTCCAAACTGCAAATAGCATAAGCAGGATAGGGATTAGAAGAACCACGATTAATTTCGTTACTAATGAGGTTAATAACAGATTTTTAAACTGCAAACTCTCAAATAGATAATTTGTAATAACATACTGTAAATACAGCACGATTACTTTACTATTTTCACTACAATAAATAAAAGAACTGAACCGTTCCGCAGGCATGTTTTGTTTATTTATTTATTCATTAACTATAAATGTTTTTTACTTGTAATTATAATATATTATCGATAAATGTTCAAATATATCATGTTGCAAATTTGAGCACGGTACGTTATATATACTCGGTTTTTAATTGTGGTTTGTTCTTATGGCCAAATAACATTGGTATTTGCCACCTTAAGTTGAAGGTAATCAAACCTTAATAAATTATCAGACGATCTCTTTTGTGTCACTGCAAGCATTCCCAGCATCTTAGAGTCCGTGGGGATTTCATGTGATGATGGAATAAGGAGACCAGATGGGATTGGCTTGTTATCTTGGCAATAAGGGACAGCGGTGACGGTTCGAATTCCCTGATCGCGATTTTTACCATTTTTGAAAGATGAGGGTTTAATCATAGTATATTCACACATTTTTGAAAAAAACGGCGTTAAAAATTTATTAACAATGCAATTTACTCATTGAGTGTTTTGAAGTGTAACCCCGCCCATCGAAATTAAAATAGGTTGTGGCGACAGTAAAGTTACCAGAATCTAGGTTTTTACAACGAATTATGAAAGATAATAATGTAATTAACTAATAAAAAAAATTAAATTTGTGATCGGACAACAAATTTTGAGAAAAAATCATCTTTTGTGTGAATCCGACTCTTGATGTAGTTGCGCCTGTCAAACCCCACTTTTTGCACCCTGCGCGACCCTCCGGGTCGCCTCGAGGGCTACAAGCGGTTTTGACAAGCGCTTTATTTACTAAAAATTTCCCCCAAGTACCTCTAACTCGAAATCGATCTCAATTCGAACTCTCACCAGGAACAGCTTTAGTATGGGACGCGATATCTTGACTCCACGTCATATGATTATTATAACATACAAAATATGCAAATTATAAAACGGTATGATTTCTCAGCATTTGTTGTCGAGATCTTTGGCTTTTGGTGAAGCGATGTAAAGGAATTGATCACTTGTATCGGTCATCTGCTTATTGATGCATTGGCGGATAGACTTAAAAACAGGTTTTTGATCCAGAGAATCAGCTTGTGTATCTAACGAGCCAATTCCCTTCAGTGCGCTAGGCTCGATGCCTACACACAAGCTATAGACGAATTTTTCCATTTCACTATGTTATAATTTTTTTAATATTTGGATGAGCTTTCATGCTTAACAATAATTATTATTAGACGTGTTTATTATTTTGTTCATTTTTAAGTAAAATCCAATTTATTTTGGAATTTTTTAGGTCAGAAGATATGGCAAAATGCGAAATTGGAAAAAGAAGAACGGAAGTGACTATCTTATAGAATATAAATGAAACATAGAAAAACATAACTGAGAGTTTTATAACAAGCGTGGAGAAAGTGGTAGGATATAAAAAAGTGGAAGGTATATTCACTAAATATTGCGAAGAAAAGAATAAAGAAAAAACAGATGTTAATGGTTAGCAACAAATGGGAGGAGGAGGTGAAAAAATAAATGAATGACAGCAAAAACGAAAGAAAGCAATTTAAAAAATAAAATGAAAAGTTTTACACAATAAAAATTAGCAGAATAAAAAAAAAAAGGAAAACTGAAAAGCGATTCATTTAAAATTAAAAAATCTGAATGGATCACTTCAAAGAACTTTTTGATGTACAGCAAAAAGACAAGATTACACATCTTGAAAATGAAGAAATCGTGGAGGCAATACAGAAACTAAAAATCAAAAAACACCAGACCTGGACGAAAATTTGGTAGAAATGATATAAAATGGTGGGAAAACATTGCGATATGAATACCAAAAATCGGAGCAATACCAAGAATGTGGAGAGAAGGAGTAGTAGTACCTAACTATAAAAAATCGAATGTGAATATGTGACTTTATCATAATTTTACTAAATATTAAAAATATCAATAATTTTTAAAAATAAAAAGAAAAAAATATTTTCTATTAACTAATTTGAAATAAATTACAATCAGCTCTAAATCTCAATATAAAGATCCGAAATACCAAATTTGATTTTGAAATTCCTATTCGTTTTTGAAACATTAAATAAAAAATTAAAAAAAGAAAATTAGTTTCTATGATCAATTTTAACCAAAATGTAATCAGCTGTGAGTTTCGAAATCCTTTTGGTTTCGAAATTCCTATTAATTTTTGAAGTGGAATGCATACAAAATTTCACCACACTCCTACAGACATTTTTTTGAAAATGATCTTATTTAGCTCATGGGATTCCAAAAGTACAATTTACATTTAAAAAAAAATTTTCTTTTGCCTGTTTATGTTCCTGGTTACGGCCCTGATGTCGGCATTGTAGGGCACACAATAATCGGTTAAGAAATGTAAACTTTGAAAATTGTTTGATTTCTGGAGATAAGTTCATATTATAAGAAAGAGTAAGTCTTTTCTATGGTAATAAGTCAATCATGCTGATTTCAAGTAAGCCTTTTAAAGGTTTTGAATATAATTATAAAACATTAAAAAGAATTTAGTTGCACCAAATAACTATAATAATGACATACGAAGTTATTAATACAACACCAAAATCAAGACTTGTTAATTTAACATTTGCAGATGTAATAATTATTGTTAAGGAGTAATGAATAATAAACAATCAAGTTGTGATAATTCGGTGTTAGTTGATTGAACGGTGTTAGATATCTTGCAAGAAATTGGAATTGATATATATCAGACGATAGGTTACACCTTAACGATTTGCTGAATAAGAAAGGAAGATAATTTCGCACAATGAAGACACGACAGATTTGGTGATGTAGTACATAAATCACTTGCAAAAGTAATTGATAGTCATTAGCTTTGTAATTGATACCGGGGGGCATATAAAACTGCTATTTGAGAAATAAAAGGTTGCTTCTTCATTAGGTAGGAATTGGCTGAGTGAGCCGAATTTCCTGGTTTGTTCAACCTGTTTTAATTATTATTACCTTTTATTATACTCTTTTATCTATGCTTTTGATCTTTACTTATACTTGGCATCTTTACTAATAGCTTACATCAAGCCGATGGCCCTATTTAGAATATAGAATCCCCAAATTATTGCCACGCTAGATCGAAAGATGCGAAATCTGTAAATGCATAAGCACGTGGACTATTTTGTCTTCACACGGTAGTTTTATTAACATTCGGCAATTAAAGTTTTCTTTTAATTTGATTATTTTCATGCATTAAACATTTTCGTTATGTTTTGTGAATTTTTCTTTGGCAATTTTTTTAATTTCGTTCCTTTTCTTGATGAAAGATGATTTCTTCATGAGGAACAATTTCTTGCCTTATTGCTTTGATAACCTGATGGCGTTGCTACTTCTGCTGACTATTAGTATTTGCTGCTGAGATTGGACTTGAGAAACATTTAAAATCATCTACCACTTCACTCCTTAAAATAAAATATTGATAATTTTAATTGCTTACTAAAATAACTTATTACTTTTCTCAAAAGAACCTCCACATTTAATGGTTCTCTATGGGTGGTATAATGGTCGTCCTTTTTGGTAAAACGTTTTGGTTATACATTTAGATCTGTTTTCACAATTTTCCACATTTTCTTCATCGTTTTTATTTTATATTGCCCTATGAGCATTGTTTTTTTGTACAACTGAATTAACAGTTTTTTGACGAAAGATGTGTTGACATGTTGACAACTTTTAGTACAATTTATTACATAATTAAACTGTTTAAATAAATTAGTTTTCCAGGAAGGTTTCAGCGGCAGTTGTCCGTTTGTGGGAAATCCAACGAATTAGTAATTCCAATCCAGTACAAGTAATTTTCATAAGCAAGTACCTAGGAATAAAAATTCAAAGTAGTATTGTTATTAGGTTGTGCATACATTTTAGCATCATCGGTCAAATCTTAAAATTATGTTTCCTACGAACTTAAAAACTGTAGTTTTGAGAAAAGTTGTGAACTACAAAAACTCAATAGTTTCAGTGACTTGCCGACTAATTAGCGATTCCATGGTCATACAATAGTCCGTCAGTTTCTTTTTGAACCTGATTTTACTCCTGCAGCTGTTCTTTTCGGGTTTTACGAACTTCTTTTATTGATAACCTGCACCACTCTTGTCGAGTCACTTGATGCTGATACATTTTGGCAGCATGCATTCTGGTTATCTTTTTTTGCTGTTATCTGAATAACATATTTTTAATATAACGTAAATATTAAGTATTGCTGCCTCAAGACAATAGTAGAACAGTTTCATTTAACATCGTCTTGATTTCCATGTAGAAATTGGTTATGTTGCAATAATCTGATTAAATGTACATCAACCATATATTTATTGTTGTCAATTCTTTTTTTCAATTTCAAGATTTTGACATCATCATCATCTACTTCATGGATTAGGCTTGTTCCGGCTCAAGTCGCCATGATTTTGCCATACGTACATTTCTCTAAATATTTTGGTCGATTGCTTTTATATTTTTCCTCACATGTGTGGAAAGTTTCACAATAATTATTTTGATTTCTCTTTATCTTCGTCGATTGCAAGCTCTTTTGCTATATTTGCAAAGTACCTGCTATTCAATTCTTTTGCTTATAGAGAGGGCTATTGGCCTTTTTCGAAGATTTTTTGGTTTTAAATTTGATCAGCTGCTATAATTATGACTTTCACCTTTGTACTTCAAGTTTGAACTCTTTTTTTAGGACTTTGTACAGTTTCAGTGAAATTACTCACGTGCACATTAAACCCCAATAATTGAATATGGATAAATACCCACCATATAATTGTAAGTAATATAACCATATAATTGTAGTAATTGAATTCATAACTAAAGTAAGTGAAAAATTAAAAATCAAATAAAAGTCATTATGTTTTGACAGAACTACATTCCCAGACTAGATTCCTTCCAATTGCCATGAAATAATTACATGAAGGTTTATTTTTAAAAAGATAATTTTTATTTTATCAAAAATTTTTTTTTATTTTAATTCAATTAATATTTACAATCTGTTCTAGAGAAAAACAATAAGTAAATGAGATGATATATAAATGTCATGTGGAAAGCACTTCAGTAAGTGTTTTCCTAAACTATTACAAATTTAATGGTTATCACAATTCAATGATTATCACAATAACATAATATTACAGTACACTAGTTATCTTGTTAGTTAGTTAAATCGAGTAGGTAGGTCAGTAGGTTTGTATCTTTTTAATCGTCGTACTTCATTGGCAGAATCTAACAATTTATTAGCAAGTTCGTTAGGATGTGCTTCCAATCTTTGTTCGTATCTATTGTAGTACTTCTTGATCTGCTCGTGGACTGAAACAACCTGTAGGTCCTGTTGGATGACATAATTTGGAACATACCATGGAGCATCAACTATCATTCGCAAGACTTTGTTTTGGAATCTTTGTATTATCTCTATATTGGATGTACTAGCAGTTCCCCAGAGCTGGATACCATATGACCATATTGGTATTATAATAGATTTGTACAGTAGTATTTTATTCTCCATGGATAACTGGGAATTTCTGCCGATCAGCCAATACATTTGCCTAAGTTTCAGTCCAAGTTGCTTACGCTTTGTGAAGATGTGCTTTCTCCATGTCAGTCTTCTGTCCAAGTGGATACCAAGGTATTTTGCATCATCAACCTGAGGTAGAATACAGTTGTTTAGCTTTACTGGTGGACACGTTTCTCTCGCATTGTAAATGTAATATGGGTAGATTTTGTTTCATTTGCCTTAATTCTCCATTTGCGGAGCCAGTCTTGGATCCTGTTTAAGTTGTCTTGGAGATTTCTAGAGGCAAGCCTAGGATCGTCATGTGATGCCAGTACAGCTGTGTCATCAGCAAATGTTGCTGTTGTTGCTAATCGTGTGGTTGGCAGATCCGCTGTATACAGCAAATACAGCACTGGTCCCAAAACGCTACCCTGAGGTACTCCCGAATTGATTGGGTGAAGGTCGGTATATTCCTCCTGATACTTTACCAAAAAATGTCTATCGCTTAAGTAAGATTTTAATGCTTGATAGAACTGATATGGAAGACATTTTTTTAGCTTGTAGTACAATCCTTCGTGCCACACCTTATCAAAAGCCTGACTAATATCTAGAAGGCAGCAGAGCAATATCTTTTTTCTCCAAGTCATTGCTGATCAAAAATAATAAGAGATAAGAGTCAAAAGAAGACAACTTCTTATTAGTATCATACACTTCAACATAAATATAACAAATTCAGTGAATTTTATCAAAACCGGATTTACCTATAAAACGTGGGGTTTTTCTTCTTGGTTCGTCCAAAAGGGTACAATTTTTAAAAAGCGATTGGAAAATGATATCTTTCTCCAATCGAATGGATTAAATCGATGGGTAAAACACTCCCTCCAAGCAAAGAGTATATAGACTACTATACTCTTTCCTCCAAGTAATTTTTTATGTAATTTAGAGTGGGGGGGGGGTTAGCCCGGTCAGCAATATTTTTTTTCAAAACTAAAAATTAAAAGTTCATACTCATAAAAATTACTTTTTTTTTATTATTTACCCAAAATAAATTTCATAAAATGAAGAAACACACAAAACTTTAGGAGAAATTAGTTTAAAATTGATTTGACGCGTAGGAACTTAATATTATGAAATAATAATTATGTTAATTCAAATTTTTAAAATTATAAGGTTAAATGAACAATAAAACGAAACATTATTTGTAAGCTTTCAGCAATGGTTACTGCTGTCATCAGACATTTAATAATAAATAACCTTATAATTTTAAAAATTTGAATTAATATTAATTTTAAAGGTTAATAATATAAATAATTTCAATAATAATTCTGTGTACTTTATTGTAGCGCTTTAATGTAAAGAAAATTATGACAAAAATTACGAGTACATCTGCAAATATTTCAAAATATTAGGAAATACTGCGGTGGGAGCGTCGATACCAAGAACTAAATCAAGATGCCCGAACTTTGGAATTGGTTTCATTTGCACGATGTTTGGAAGTCTTAGTGCCAATTGTGTTACATCCTAAAAAAATTGTATTAAGGTCTGTTTCGACGCTCAGATAAACTGCGATAAATTTATTTAATCAATTAAATCGTTGTGCTTTTGAGTGTGTACATTTCTATTTAGTCGCAACGATTACATGTTTTCGTCTAAATGGAATATAAGATAACTTAACAAAAGAGATTTTTTACTTTTTCTGATGCGAAAACATCGTAACTCCCATAGATGAACGCTGTTGGAACAATAGTTTTCGATAAATTGTACATTGGAGGATTTTCTTGGCCATAATTCTTTAAATTTTCTTCTTTTCCGTAATCATATTTACAAAAAATTCCTGAAAATGTTGTTTTAATGAATGTAAATTACTATTAAACTGGATTATTAAATTAATGAAATAAAAATTTTATTTTACAAGGGTTGGTTAAAATAAGTAAAAGTCATAAAGTAATTAACAAAAAAGAAAGTGTTACTTTAAAGTGCTTTAATAAAGTACAAGTAAAAAAGGAAAGAAGGCCACCAATAAAATAATTGCATTCCTTTATTGCCGTTTGTTTTTAAATTTGAGGACCGACCGAAATTTAAATTTTTTTATGCTTATATAGCATTATTATCTTTTATAATTAAAAAAAAAAATTGTGGAAATCGCAATACGGTTGATTGACACTCACCAACTATTCTTTTAGACTTTTTATTGTGGCTTACCATTCATTAATTGAAGTGTATGAAGAGCCTCCTGCGTAGATCCTCCTGCTATAGTATTTAGCAAATGGGGAAGAGCTGTCTTCAAACCAAAAAAATAATTTTCATAATTCAATTTTGAGTCTTCAATTAATTTACCTTATTTAACTGTGCCATGGTTGTACCATAGAAAGTACATAATATCTGAGCACAAAGAGTCCGATAAGATGAATTTGAACTGCAATATGGCATGGCTAATCCTATTTTCTTTGAATTTAGAAATAATTCGTGCATATCTAGTGCTCCTGTTACGTCCTATAAATTTTTAAATTTAATAATAATTAATTTCCCATTACACAGTTAAACTGATCGTAGTTTACCTTGACAATATGTAGATTTTGTCCTAACAGTTTAGCAAAACCCGATAAACAGTTTTCCAACGATGCTACTGGAGCTAGTCCTACTGCAAATTTAATTTTGTCATTATAATTTGGCTTTTCGGAAAGCATCGCAAAATAACTTGTAGTTCCTTGGGAGAATCCTACGTACAATAACTGTTTTTTTTTAGTTATATTCAGAATATGATCTATAGTGGCTGGAATGTCATAATAGCCCAATTCCTGAAAGCTAAGTAATTTTTATTATTAGAAATCTTTTTTAGGCTAGTTGTGAGAAATATGTACAGTGCGGAGGATAGAGACCGCACAAAAGGATATTTATTGATACTACTAGCATATTTGATATAACTTTCTGGTATTTCGCACAAAAAAAATCGTTCATAAACAACTTAAAACCCCATATAAAAACCGCATAAAAACAGGTTTGACTGTGATGTAAATGCAAATAGTAATAAAGCTAAAACCACGAAATATTCATTTATCTCGCACAAACAAATTAGTAAAGCATTATTATTCTAGCAAAAATGTTGGACTAACATACTTTTTAAAAAACGAATTATTACTTTTATAATTTTTTACCTAAAACTCCAGAACTTCTTATCTTTATCCGGATCAAGAGAAATATGTTTTTTGCATAAAGTGGAACCGCGGTAGTTCCCCATCCATACATCATAACCATTATCCGCTAAAAAAAATGCCAAACCTCCTTTAGATCCTAATGAAACCCAGGTTAAGGAATCGCCGTCCAAACCAGCTAATAACAAAACGGGCGGAATATTTTGCATTTTGTTTACAAAATTAGTATTTGGTATTCTATGAATTTCTAGTAAGTATCCATCCTCAGTTTGTATAGTAAATTTTTCAAACGGATAATTGTATTTTTGAATTAGTTCTTCCTATAACAATTAAATTTATATTTTTTATTATACCTAATCAAATATAAAAATATTACCGCTTTTAAACCAAAAATGGATTCATCTGATTTAATTCCTGTGTAAATCCAAAGATAGATATCCAAAGTAGTATAATCAAAAGATTATACATGCTTTCCATTCTAGGGAACATAACCAAAGCAGAGTTAATATAAAATAAATTATTATTATCAATAATTACAAAATTGAAATTTTAAAATACTCACTGCTCGGTTATTCAAAACTGGAAACGTGAATCAAGTTAATCGTTTGTTACCTTTGAGTCAATGATTTCTTGACAATTAAATACTAAAATTAAGAATTTCCCAATTAATAAGATTATAAACAGTGTAATATATTATAATAGATGTTAATTATGCTAGTTCAGATAAAACAATACCTAGATTTAATTGTTTATCTCGACCATAATTCTTTGGCAGGAACTAAATATTGCTATGAGCTAATCCGAAAATAAAATGTGATCTCTGTATAAAAATATTCACAATTTTTCATTTTAAAATATTGTGACTATTCTGTATTACAAATCTGATACCTCCTATCACATATAAATACTTATTAATAATTGTTTTGCAACACTAACAAATTGTTAATCTTGCATTTTATCATTTTAATTATACATAATCTTCACAATTTTTCATTCTTAAACTAAAACTCATGTTGAATAACAAAAAAAATTTATTTAAAAAAAATCACAAACTAGTTTTCATAGTTCTGCAAATTTTGCAACTTGATCAAAATTTCACCTTGGTCGATCCCTTATTGAAAACTAAAACTTCGCTCCTCGGTTCTAGACAGATTTCGTCGTCAAATAGAAATATAATAAATTCAATAACA
Organism: Lycocerus yunnanus; assembly: GCA_036346125.1. NCBI lineage: Eukaryota > Metazoa > Arthropoda > Insecta > Coleoptera > Cantharidae > Lycocerus > Lycocerus yunnanus. Next base: position 3,754,164 of record JARFIX010000050.1, read on the forward strand.
AAATTATACCTATAGGTGTAATTTTTACAATCAAATTAATAATTATAAGTTTGATGTTTTTATGATGTTAATTTAATTGTGCTGAGTATACTGACTCTGAACAGACCCTAAAAACCCACGGAAAAGGAAACATCAAAATAATTATTTTATATAAAAAAAAAATAAAGCATAATATATTATAATTATGTGTTAAATATAATAAGTACACAATTATACAAAATATACCCATATCATAAATAATAACTCATGTTATTGTACAAATTGCAGGAAAATTACAAAATGAATGTTGTACTTCTTGTTATTTACATTTTAGTAATTTATAATTTTGTAGTTATATTATCTATATTTAAAAATAGCATTTTATGATAAATTATACTAATATTTTTAGTTAAATTTGCGCTTTTTATATTGAAAAATCGAAAAATTTATGAACCGGGTCATATTGACCCGCTTTTATAGTAAATGCGAACAGAGCAAAAGAGTTAAATAAGCGAATAAATAAATACCAATAAAAAAAATATGCGTGTTATATTGTTGTCTTTTTATTAATTCACAAATCCAAGGTTTTTATAAAAAAATCCTTTGTTTACAAATTTTAATGTCTAAACCCAAAATAATAAGCAAAAACCATCTCTACCTATTCGTAGTAAGTTTTAAAATATTGAATTAATTGTTTGCATTATAATATTAAATTGCATTAATTTACAATTATTTTTAAATTAAATAATAATTATTAAGTTCATACTTAAGGTCGCGCAGAGGCTGCGGCCATGTTTGACCGGCTTCTGGGTGTAGATACAGGAAGGGGACCTTGACAAAGAGACAATTAAAGAAATCATAATTAATGTACTACTTAAATAATGAATAAGAACAAATATTATAATACTGACATACATAGGACAATATTTGGGCATAACATTATGTAAGTTTTAAAATTGGAAACTACTTTTTTTTGGATTTTAAATATTTTGCGTATTTATTTTATTTATTTTTATTGTAAAAAATTGGCAATTAATGACAACTCTCCAGGCGATCTAATACTTTTCTACTTCCCTTAATGGTAAAATTACAGTTTGAAGTATTTAATAGAATCATTTTGACATTGGGTATTAATTACATCTTTTCCTTACATTTAAAATTATTTGCCTAAAAATATCTTCCACACTTGCTAAAGTGTGAGAGAAGCATTCAAAGTATGCAGCTCTTTTGGTATCGGAAAGCCGCCGTGCTTTTTTTTATATTGTCCTCTTTCCAGATTGGTTTTTTATGTTTTCCACTACAAAGGTGCACACACATCTTTTAAGCAGTAGCTCGCTAAGTCCTTGCTCCAAATTTGCAGATTCTGAAAACATCGAACATTAATATAATAATATCGGCCAAACTGAAAAATTTGGAAGATAACACCTATAGCACTCTTTCCTTGACGAATCTGAGATTTCCAAAATTGTAGTTGATTTACTGTATACCACTCCTAATTCGCTCCGATCGCTACGGGCCATTTTGACAAACGCCTTACCAACTAAAAATATCCTCTTAAACCGGTCCTAGCGTGGCATGGCGTAGAAGTCGACCCAACAGATAGTAGGGAGCGACTGATAGCTCCTCCCCGGTTGCGAGTGTCGATCCACCTACAGCGCACGGATTGGTGATAGAATATATATTATTATGACGTAATAATACACATACATGCGTTTCTTATAGAAATATTCAAGGAGTCGACCGCTAGAGGAAATCGTATACAATTAACTTCACGTACTTTATCATAATTCTCCATACTTATTCGTACTTCATATAATTCAGCAGTAATTCACGGAATTTCACGTACTTCACCAGTAATTTATCGTACTTCATCAATAATTCACGGTACTTCACCTACTTCATCGATACTTCATTGTATTTCACGTACATCATCGGTATTTCAGAAACTTACCGAGATTCCAAAATTTGTGCACTGGAGGGTGTTCCACATCCCCCAGACCTCCCGGACCGAATAGTTTATTTTTTATTAGAAGTAAACTGAAGATTTCCCGTTGAAGAGGCACTGGAGGGTGTTCCACACCCCCCAGACCCCCCGGATTGAGTAGTTTATTTTTTATCAAAGGTAAGCTGAAGATGTTTCGTTGCAGAGTCCCCCTTCCCAGGGGTGCGGAATTTATAATTACGCAGTTTATAATTAATGTGAGATTACCAATTAAACACATTTACTTGGCCATAGCTAATTTTAATAAACTTACTAAAAATCTAATAAAAAAATTATTTAAACCGGGGATCTGGGGTGTGGAAAACCCTCCAGTGCCTCTGGAACAGAAAATCTTTAGTTTACTTCTGATAAAAAATAAACTACTCGATTCGGAGAGTCTGGGGGGGGGGGTAAAGCACCCTTTAGTATCCAAATATTACAATGCAGGCAAACATATTAAAGGTTTGAAAATTTAGTAGAAACTCTCCGCTACAGTTTTAGTTTTCTAAAAAAATTATGACATATTCTTGGGGAGGGGTGCAACAAAAAATGATAAAGCAAAAATAAATTATGTACAATCATGCATAAACGATTATTAAGATTATTTTCAAAATCGAGAAGGGGAGCTAGCTGCAGGTCTCCCCCCCTCCCCCTAACTAATTTTATAATGCTCGATAACTCATAGTTATCTTCAAGTTATCGAACTTCAGGTTAAACTGACGAAATAACCAATCAGGCGACAACAAAACAAATAATGTAATCATCTGATTTGTTATTTCGTCAAGTTAACCTGAAGTTCGCTAACTTGAAGATAACTATGAGTGAAAAAATCGGGCATAAATCAAAAACAAAAATGGTCCAACCGAAAATAAAGAAACCACAATAGATTTAGACTTTTTTGAATTAAAAATTCGCAATGGACGGGAGCTGAGGACATAAACCTTATCCAAACTCATCTAATCAGACCATAGCGAAATAACCAAACACACAACAAAACAAATAAAACACCTCATTGGCAATTTCGTCAATTTAACTTTAATGTATTTTAACTTATAGATAACTATAGTAGAAGAAATCGAGCATAAGAAGATAGTTTAAATTGTATTATAACATTCTGGAGCCGTCTCTGTAAAACCGGGACCAGCGCGTTATTTTCGCTTTAATGTAATTAATTAATCATAACGAAGCAATGAATTACCGAAGCTTTTTATTGAGCTACCAAACCTCTATGACATTCAAACAAATGAGCTAAAAAAAATTTTTCAAAATTTACTAAAGAAATCTATGTTTAATTTAATTAATTGATTACTATTAAACTAGCAACCACCAAAACTTTTAATTAGTAAAATAATGATCGCCAAAGGTCTATTCAACGTTTAAGATAAAAAAATGTTAAGAAAATCCACTGATGTAAGTTAATTTGCTGTCGAATAATTATTATTGAATACACATACACATTGACCGTAGCGCATGGGCATAAGCTACGTTCAACTTCATGTAATTCACCAAAAATTTACTAACTTCATGATATTTCGCTTGTACTTCAATATACTTAACATGTATTTTATCTACTTTACACGTACTTCTTGTACTTCACAAGTATTTCATGTATTTCACAAGTACTTCATGTACTTCACATGAGATTTCATGTACTTCATGAGATGTGTACAAAAAACTTTACCAGCGGTTAACTCTTCGGAAATATTGATGTGATTTTCAAATTTGTATTGTAGCCTTATTAGAAGTTCTACCAAATTTATTTTCTCCTTTTAAATCATTCGTATTTTTGTGTTTTTACGTTTGGTGAAGCGATTTTTATACGATAAAGTGTACTTTTGAGTTCAAGTTTATTAGTTCCAGCTCAATTTCAATTAAATTCACTGAATATTTTGAGTACATTGGAGCAGATGAATTGGACTGCAATATTTAATTGCTTTACATTCGAAAACCTCTATTTCGAAGGTTAATTTTTTGACCACTTCTTATCAATATCATACACTGCAACATAAATACATCAAATTCAGCGAATTTAATCGAAACCGGATTTACCTTATTAAACGCGAGTGGTCTTTTTTTATCGGTTGGATCTAAAAATTAAGTCCAAATGGGTACAATCCTTTAAAAAAAATTAAAAAATGAGGTTTTTCTCCCTACGGGTGGATTGAATTGGTGGGTAAAAATAAAATTTTTGTTATGATATACTTTCCAAGATCGGAAATCGTTCTTGAAAATTAATAGCACCCCCTCGAAATAATTTTTAACATATTCAAGTGGGGGGTAGCTCGGCCAGCATTTTTTTTTAAACTTAAAAATTAAACGTTTTTCTACCTGCACCAATCATACTCGTAAAAATAAATTTTCGTATATTATTTATTCAAAATAAATTTTCCATTAAATGGGGAAACACGCAAAAGTTGAAGAGAAATTACATAAAAATTATTATAACGTTTTAAACATCGTCGTGTGGTCATCGTGGCGATTTTGGCGGAAAACAAACACAAAAATTAGGGTAAGTCTCGCACGATAGTGTTTGAGGATTAACCTAAAGAAAATTACGAGTACATCTGCAAATATTTCAAAATATTAGGAAATACTGCGGTAGGAGCGTCAATACCAAGAGCTAAATCAAGATGTCCAAACTTTGGAATTAGTTTCATTTGCACGACATTTGAAAGTTTTAGTGCCAATTGTGTTACATCCTAAAAAAATTGTATTAAGGTCTTAATTAAATCGTTGTGTTTTTTGGTGTGTGCTAATTGCACATTTTTATTTAGTCACTGATTCATGTTTATCGTATAGCTTAAATTGTTGTCTAAATCGAGTATAATAGAATTAAACAAAAAATTTTTTACTTTTTCTGATGCGAAAGCATCGTAACTCCCATAGATGAACGCCGTTGGAACAATAGTTTTCGATAAATTGTACATTGGGGGATTTTCTTGGCCATAATTCTTTAAATTTTCTTCTTTTCCGTAATCATATTTACAAAAAATTCCTGAAAATATAGCATAAACGAAAGTAAATGACTATTAAATTGGATTAATTAAATTAATGAAATAAAAATTTTACTCTTCGAAATTTAGTTTACTTGGGTGATGCGTTTCAGTCTTACACGAGCTTCATCGGACACCCTGCACACCATATGACAATACAAAGGTCGAGTAAAATTAGATAAAAGTTTCAAGGTGATCAACAAAAAGAAATTATAACCGGATACTTATTCCAATTGTTATATTCGTATTTGCAATAAACTGCAGGGTTGATTTTTTTTAAATATACCTGTATTTATTTAAAAAAACTCTGAAGGTTTCGTGTCTGAGACTGAAACGCGTAACCCAAAATAAATAAAAGCTGTAGGAAGAGTACATTAGCAATAGGGATGTTGCATGATTTTTGAAGTATTTTTTTTATAAACTTTAGATGCTGGTAAACAGCACTGCATAGATAATCAGTTCAGGAGACCTTCAGTTTTCTCAAAAAAAATTTATAAAAAATGATTTTTGAAACCGTGTTTTTAGCGCAAATGACGTCACAAACTATTTTTTTTAACAACTGGCAACACAGCAAATGCAGCTTGTGTTGATAATGTAACCTATAAATAGTTGGTGTAAAAATTGAAAAACAAATTTTAATAAAGACACAGAAAACTCGGAATAAACCATTTTTCTTATAATAATTGCTTGTGACTACAGTTTATATTAAAATAAATATATATTAATAAAAAATACAATTTAAATGGTAAACGTTACGTTGTTTACAACTGTCAAATACAAGTCAAATATTTAGCTGTCCGGTCTTTGCGACGTTGTAAAATTTCCATAAAAACGTTCGGGATCACGCGATGACGTCAGAGGCGTAATCGGCTGACCGATTCATTTTTGAATTTCAAATTTGATTTTCTCAGCGCAGACCGCATTTCAAAAATTTTTATTTTGGTTATAAATTTCATTTGATATTACTTTCAAGAATTAATAGGAGTTATCACTAAATTTGATACCATGCAACATGCCTATTAAGATAATAACAAGAACAAAAAAGTATTTTTTTCAATTTTTATTAAAGCTCACCATTAATTAACTGAAGTATATGAAGACCCTCTTGCATAGATCCTCCTGCTATAGTATTTAGCAAAGGGAAGAATTGTCTTCAAACCGAAAAAATAATTTTTATAATTTAATTTTAGTCGTCAATTAGATTACCTTATTTAACTGCTCCATGGTTGCACCATAGAAAGTACATAATATCTGAGCACAAAGAGTCCGAAAAGATGAGTTTGAACTGCAATATTGCTTGGCTAATTCTATTTCCTTTGAATCTGGAGGTAATTCGTAGATATCTAGTGATTCCGTCAAGTTCTATACATTTCAAAATTTAATACTAATTCGTTTCCTCATTACACCGTTAACTGACAGTAATTTACCTTGATATTATTTAGATTTTGTCCTAATAGTTTAGCAAAACCCGATAAACAGTTTTCCAACGATGTTATTGGAGCTAGTGCTATTGAAAATTTAATTTTGTCATTATAATTTGGCTTTTCCGATAGCATTGCAAAATAACTTGTAGTTCCTTGGGAATAACCTAAATGCAATAACTGTTTTTTCTTGGTTATATTCAGAATATAATCTATAGTAGCTGGAATATCATAATAGCCCAATTCCTGAAAGCTAAGTAATTTTTATTATTAGAAATCTTTTTTAGGCTAATAGTGAGAAATATGCACAGTGCGGAGGATAGTGACCGCACAAGAGGATATTTATTGATACTATGCATATTTGATATAACTTTCTGGTATTTCGCACAAAAAAAAATCGTTCGTAAACAACTTAAAACCGTTTAAAAACACCGCGTAAAACAAGTTTTAACTGTGATGTAAATGCAAATTGAAATAAAGATAAAACTACGAAATATTAGTTTATCTCCCACAAACAAATTAGTAAAGCATTATTATTCTAGCAAAAATGTTAGACTAACATACGTTTTAAAAAATGAATTATTGCTTTTATAATTTTTCTTACCTAAAACTCCAGAACTTCTTTTTATCTTTATTCGGATCAAGAGAAATATGTTTCTTGCATAAAGTGGAACCTCGGTGGTTTCCCATCCATACATCATAACCATTATCTGCTAAAAAATGCTAAACCTCTTTTAGGCCCTAATGAAGTCCAGGTTAAAGAATCGCCGTTCAAACCAGAAAACAACAAAACGGGTGGAATATTTTGCATTTTGTTTATAAAATTAGTATTTGGTATTCTGTGAATTTCTAGTAAGTATCCATCCTCAGTTTGTACAGTATATTTTTCAAACGGATAATTGTGTTTTTTAATTAGTTCTTCCTATAACAATTGAATTTATATTTATTATACCTAATGAAATATTAAAATATTACCGCATTTAAACCTAAATCTGGATCCATCTGATTTAATTCCTGTGTATATCCAAATATAAATATCCATAGTAGCATATTAATCAAAAGAACATAGATGCTTTCCATTTCAGAGAAGATAACTAAAGCAATAATTAATATACAATAAATTATTATTATTATCATCAATTATAAAATTGAAATTTCCAAATACTCACTATTTGTTTATTCGAAAGAACTGGAAAAAGTGAATCAAGTTAGTCGTTTGTTGCATGTAAGTTAAAGGCTTCTTTAAAACTAGATACTAAAATTAAGCATTCTACAATAATTAATAAAATTATAAATAGTATAATATAGGTATTAATTATTATGCAAGTCCAGCTTATTGTTGTATTTAGGTACCACGATTTAAAAAATATGAATGCATTTACAAAATGTTATGTACAGGTAAATTATACAAAATACAGTTGTTGCCAAAAGTATTAAATCACTTTTGTAATTTTTAAGTTTCAGAGTTCTGAGGCTAGAGTTAAGAATCCCGAACTCGAAAATACACTTTTCCCTATAGAAATGGCTATAACCAAACGAAAGAACACAAAAATACAAGCTCTCTAAGGTGAGGATCAATCTTGTCGGAGTTGTAATAAGGCCACAATTTAATTTTGAAAATTGCAATTTTCCCATAAGAAATACATGTAAGTGTATTATTGCGTAATGTTGCGCAATAATTTTATGCATTTTGATGACCGTCCGTGTTGATTTATTCTAGCGGTTCTACCTTAAGGCGGGGCCAATTAGAGCAGTGGTAGAAACGAGTCAGTCGCTCCCTGAGATCTGCCGCGTCAACTTTCAAACTTTTCGAGTTGGAGCCGCTTAAGGGATGTTTTTAATGAGTTTAGCACGTGTCAAAACTGTTCGGAGCGCCGTACGAGCTCCGGAGGGGCGAGGGCGGCTGCGGAGAATAGGTTTTGACAGTGCAACCACCTCAGAAATGAATTCACACAAAAAGTAATTTTTTTTCGAAAATTTGTTGTCCGATCACAACTTTAATTTTTGTATTAGCTAATTACACCATTATCTATCATAATTCGTCGTGAAAACCGAGATTCTGGTATATTTACTGTCGCCACAGCCTCTTTCAATTTTGGGGGCGGGGTTAATCTTCAAAAGAACCAATGATAAAATTGCATTCTAAATTAACTTTAAAGCCGTTTTTTTCAAAATTGTGTGAATATTCCGCAAATTTTATTTTTTTTATACGCTAATTAGACCCTCTTCTTTCATAATCCACTTCAAAAATGGTAAAAATCCCGATTCGGGATTCTTAATCGTCACCGAGTTCTGACTTTTGATTGAAATTTAAAAATTTTTACAATGAAATAAATCACATCTCTGATTTTTTTTAATAATTTTTTTTATAATATTAATATTTTATAGACCCACTATTAGCATTAATATTTAATAACACTGACAATACGTTTAGGGATGGTAGCAATTAATTTGTTTTACAAAGGACTATTTTATTCTTCTAAGTTTTCCACAAATTTTCGATCGGAGTCAGGTCAGGACTTTTTGACGGCCAATCTATTATAATTAAATTTAAGATTTTGAACCAAATTCGATTACATTAGATTTATTAAAACGTAAGTTGCAGTGGTCACGCCGGAAAGATACTTGAAAATACTTAAACAGTTTACTTAAATTAATAAACTGAAGTATTTCATAATTTCAATTATATACCTACGTAATAAATTTATGAATTAATTAAATTTGGTCGGATGTGCATTTAAATTGTTGAATGTTGTTGTGAATAATTGATGTTGACGTCATAACCTTTTCTTTTAAATAAATTGTGACTAAATCGACGATTACTACGACAATTTAATTGCCAAAAAGCTACGGTAAGTGCCACTTTCCATCTACTTATCTTAAATATTTTAATTTCCTTAAAAAAATTAGGTAACCAGTTTTATCCTAGTAAAATGGCCTGGCCTACCGATTATTCTCAAGTGGGCCAACAATAAAATTGCAAACTAATGTGAATTTGCAAAATAAATACAATACGAAAATTAATTTCTTTCACGCTCAATTTCCTCAATCTCCGTCTTCCTAGTGCCATATCTTTTTTAGACGTTGGCCGTTTAACTTGGCCGAAGCCAAGATGAATTTACTGGGGATTATAATTCATGGAGAACATTTTGAACCGCGTACTTAGGCTTATTAGCCTCCCCCCCTCCGTATGCTTCGCTCTATACTGATATAAAAATCAAATAAAGTAACTTATTCGCTATTATAAAACCTAAAACTAAAATTTTTCTAAATTTAAAAACCACCATAATTATTTTTTTAATTAATTTTTGAATTCAAAATGTTGCTTATACTCTCCGTTTCACCATGATAAGGTCGCTTACAGAAATAAATTTCTTAACGAAACACATGTTCAAATCGGTGTTACGAGATAATAAATACTAGTATGCACCTGAAATTGTAATTTGCTGTGAATTGCTTATGAATAAACATCATTTAAATTATAAATTGTGTTTTTCAATCGTTTCAAAAGTGTAAGGTCAGACGAAAAATCCAGATAAATGGTTAGTTACTTTAATTTTTGTACACGGTTTTTAAATGAAACTTTATCTTAAAACCTCATTGCGTTTAGAAAACTATAAACCGAAAATGAAAAAGGTTGTATAAATGTTTTCAAATCTAATGGAACGAGCATGAAGGAATTCTCCCTAAGATTCGGTAGATGCTTATGTGTAGTGCAAAATTATGTAAGTGGTCTTGATGCTTATTGGACAAAAAGTCTGCTGGACGTTTAAAGGTAATTTCCATTCGAAATCTCCAAAAAATTTCAAAAACAAACTTAAATTCAACTTCAATGAAATTAAACATAAAGTTGATATAAAAGATTCATGGAAGACAATAAAATCCCTTCCGAATATAAATCGTTGCAAAATGAAAATTACACCTCAATTTAAAGCGATTCACAAAGAAAATCGATTGGAAATTGCTAAAAAAATATGATTACTAACCTGCTTTAAAGTGAGAAAATTTATTGATAAATCCATAATTCTATAAATTTTTTTTTTCTTTTTAGGTTATTTATTTCGACAAAACAAATTTAATTTAGATGCCCCCCCGGACGGTTTCAATGGACATTGAAAAAATTTAAGCTAGGAAGACAGATATTTTTTAAGAAGAAACATGAGGTGGTTGATTTATGGTATACAGATCTTTTAGTGCATAAGGAACACTTAATTTGGCATTTTCATCCATTCGGACCAATAGCGAGGAATATCAGGAAGTTTTTTCCCAACATCTGATATAATTTTTAAATGGCCATTCCTAACAAAATTTTATCTTCCACCAAGATACTATAAGTGTACATGTCAGCAGGGGCTCAAAGATATGGTTTTCTAATAAGAATATAGACGTTCTCGACTGGCCAGCATGTTCACTTGATTTGAACCATGTTGAAAATCTTAGGGAACAACTTGTTCGGTAAATTTATCAAAATACACAAACTAAAAGTGGCTATTTTAACTGCATGGCAAAATGTATGTATGTATTGGAAAGATACAAAATTTGGTCAAACAAATGCCTAATAAAATTATTTAAGTTATCTGTACTAAAGGGGGATACACTAAATTTTAAACAGTAATATATAAAACCATAGATATCTGTAATTTAATAAATTCTTAACGATCTTATAATTTTGAAACACTTAAATTTTTGAACTTTTGATTGATTCTACCATGGTTTTTTCTGTGTGTTTTTTTGTTTTCGATGGTATATACCTATTCCATCATATCGAGTTTAGGCAACCTAACACCCTACGGTTGCTCTCTATTCTGGGCTTGATTTATTCTTTACCGATTCCTCTGTGGTTATTTGTAGTTCCAAAATACTTAAATTTCTGAAATTGTTTTATTTTGTTCCCATCGTTGAATATATTTATAGTTACGCCCCATTGTTGGTAACTGTCCTGAAGTATTTTCAGCATAAATTCGAGATGATATGCATTATGGGCTTTCACGACCTGGTCATTCGTAAAATTTAATGTGTAAAGGTGTTTGTTATTTACAGGAATACCCATTGTTCTAGTCTTCCTTTTCAGTCGTTCAGGGCTACCGCCAAATATGCGTTGAATATATTTTTCCAATTATTTACTAAAAATAGGTTTTCCATTAAATGGGGAAACATATAAAAGTTGAGAAGAAATTACAAAAAATTGAAATGACACGTAGGAACTTAATATTACAAAATATACTTTATTATAGCGCTTTAATGTAAAGAAAATTATAAGCAAAAATTACGAGTACATCTGCAAATATTTTAAAATATTAGGAAATACTAAGCTAGGAGCGTCGATACCAAGAGCTAAATCAAGATGCCCAAACTTTGGAATTAGTTTCATTTGCACGATATTTGGAAGTTTTAGTGCCAATTGTGTTACATCCTAAAAAAAAATTGTATTAGGGTCGGTTTCGACGCTCAAATAAACTGCGATAAATTTATTTAATCAATTAAATCGTTGTGTTTTTTTTATGTGTGCTAACTACACATTTTTGTTTAGCCCAACGATTACATGTTAGGAATGAAAAGTTTATATTTTCGTGTAAATGGAGTATAAATCTATGAATTCACTATGCAACAACTGACGCACGACATGATGCGCGACGTTGCGGCTCTTTTGTTTAACAACATTGTCTGTCCACACATTGCAGTCGTTGACAAGATGTCGCCTGATGAGCTAGTGTAGATTTTAGCTGTAATTTTTATAATTTCATCTTTAATTTGTGGGTACATCCAATGTTTTTGACATGGACTTCCATATGGAAATACGATGTTGCATTGATGCAAGCAACAAGACGCGTGTGATATCGCGCAACATCTGGCCGCATTGTTGCCTAGCGAATTCATGCATGGCTTTAGACAATTAAACAAAAAAGAGAATTTTTTACTTTTTCCGTTGCAAAAACATCGTAACTTCCATAGATGAACGCTGTTGGAACAATAGTTTTTGATAAATTGTACATTGGAGGATTTTCTTGGCCATAATGCTTTAAATTTTCTTCTTTTCCGTAATCATATTTACAAAAAATTCCTGAAAATATAGCATAAACAAAGGTAAATAACTATTAAATCGGATTAATTAAATTAAGAAAATAAAAATTTTACTCTTTCAATTTTATTTTACTTTGGTGATGCGTTTCAGTCTGACGTGAGCTTCATCGGACACTGCACAACCATTTTTAATTTAACTGAAATATGTCAATACAAAGGTAGGGTCATAAAGTGACTTACATAAACAAAAAATAAAGTGTAACTGGATACTTATTTCAATTGTTTACTCGTATTTGTAATAAACTGTAGCTTAGGGACTTAAATGTTTGGATTTAAATTTAAAGGTACTAGGTTGGAATTCTAGTGCAGGTTGACTTTTTTTTAATATACATATGTGTATTTATTTTAAACAATTATGAAGGTTTTGTGTGTGAGACTGAAACGCGTAACCCAAGATAAATAAAAGCTGTAGAAAGAGTGCATACCTACATTAGCATTTGATAATAACAAGAACAAATAAATGTATTTGTTTCAATTTTTGTTCTAGCTCACCATTAATTAACTGAAGTATATGAAGACCCTCCTGTATAGATCCTCCTGCTATAGTATTTAGCAAAATGGGAAGAGTTGTCTTCAAACCGAAAAAATAATTTTTATAATATTTAATTTTAGTCGTCAATTAGATTACCTTATTTAACTGCGGCATGGTTGCACCATAAAATGTACATACTATCTGAGCACAAAGATTCTGATAAGACGAATCTGGACTGCAATATTGCATGGCTAATTCTATTTCCTTTGAATCTGGAGGTAATTCGTACATGTCTAGTGATTCCGTTAAGTCCTATGCATTTTTAAATTTAATATTAATTCATTTCTTCATTACACAGTCAAACTGATGGTAATTTACCTTGATATAATTTAGATTTTGTCCTAACAGTTTAGCAAAACCTGATAAACTGTTTTCCAACGATGTTACTGGAGCTAGTGCTATCGCAAATTTAATTTTGTCATTATAATTTGGCTTTTCCGATAGCATCGCAAAATAACTTGTAGTTCCTTGGGAAAATCCTAGATACAATAACTGCTCTTCCTTAGTTATATTCAGAACATGATCTATAGTGGCTGGAATATCGTAATAACCCAATTCCTGAAAGCTAAGTAATTTTTATCAACTGTGTGCTTTTTGGGCTAGTAACAGTTTCAAATTTTGTTTTGTTTTTTTATTCTTTTGTAAAATTTATAACAATAAATTTTATTTAAAATAACTGCACGTGCGGTACTTTAATAATTTGTAATTTTGTATTTTTTTACGTTATTCTTGATTGTACATCGTCATGTATCTTTTTTGAATATAGTTTATTGCTGTGTATGTTTGTAATACTGTATTGTACTGTCACATTTAGTTGAATTGTTCTAAGAAATAATTGTAATAAAATTATTGTTCACACCTATTATATTAAGTAGTTCTGTGACATAATAATTTTAAAATTATGGCGATGAACATAATTATTATTATAAAATATTTTAAGTTTTTTTTCATTTGTAGACATAAGTAAATACGATTAAATTGTGTTTCTAAGATGTTTAATTGCCACACAAGATATTATATTATGTATCTATTAAGAATTTTTAATTTGAAAATAGTGGCAACGAGGTGGGCGAATTAAAAGAGACGCAATACCCAAAGTATTAGCAAAAACACACATACATGTTTTTGTTTCTTTATAATTAGTATTATCCGTCTTCAATTTACTACGAGTGGATAGCCACCAGGTAAGTATTTATACATCCGGTTTATGGTAATTATAATTTGTCACAGTTTGATATCAAAACTATGGCAAGCGGGGTACTATACCGGGTGTTCATTTTAAAACTTCCAGCAATTAATATCTCAAAAACCAAAAGTCAGATGAAAAAATGTTTTGAACAAAAGTTGTATGATAGCGAGGGGGACAGAATATGGCATAATTGTTTTCTTAATTTATTGACCTTTTCAAGATGATTTGAAGGTCAACTTTGGTTTTTTAAATAGCACCTTAATTTTTTTTAGCAGATTCATATTTTGCATGAAAAAATAAACAACTTTTGTTGGAAAATTTTTTTTATCTCACATTAGGATTTTCGAGTAAGATGCGTTGAAAAAAAATAAAAACATTTTAATAAACTGCAGCTGATTATATCGAAATTTATTTTTTTAAAAGTTAGAAGGCTGTTATTGCTTTTGTTATTATTCAACTTGAATAATTTTAGGACAATAAAAACAAAACACTGTCAAAACAAATAAATTGACATTAGTTTCTTCAACTATTGTTAGTTTTGTGATTTTCAGTGAGTTTTATTTTTCCCGTTCGCTTTAGATCTGATAAAAGTTCGCAATTAGATCATTAAAATGGTTTATACTGTAGAAGAAAGAATCGAATTAATTTTCTTGTACGGAGCTCAAAATGAAAATGCTGCAAGAACTGCAGAATCTTATAACGCGAGACAACCTGGTAGAAATGTCTCTCATAGGTATGTTATAGACCTTGTTTCAAAATTTCGGGAAACAGGATCCGTCAAAATAAAACACGCAAGAATTCTACTAGAATATTGGATGACTTAGCTCAAATTGAAGTTATAGGCCATTATGCTTCAAATCCTAATAGTTCGGTGCGTGAAGTTTCTGCTATTAGTGGTCTATCAGTGGGCACTGTTCATAAGGCGCTAAAATTGCATAAATTTCACCCATATAAAATGCAGATTCATCAAACTTTGACCGAGGATGATCCAGACAGACGAGTGGAGTTTAGTGAAGAAATGCTTCAATTATTAACTACACATCCACATTTATTGAAATCGACTTGTTTTTCTGATGAGTCAACCTTTTTTAAATGGATTTGTCAATAAACACAACTGTCGATATTGGTGTGATGAAAATCCTCATGTGTTTACTGATGGACATACACAGTGGCCGCAGAAGGTAAACGTGTGGGCTGGTATACTTGGTGATACAATTATTGGACCATTATTTATTGATGGAAATTTAACAGGTCAAAAATATCTAGAAATGCTTGAAGATACAATCTATCCTTTAATAGTTGATGCGTTAGAAAGTCAAAGTGACGAAGAAGGACACCTGGAGCTCGATGAAACTGTTTTGCATTTTCAACAAGATGGCGCACCTCCTCACTATACTATTCCTGTTCGAAACTGGTTAGATGATAAATTTCCAGGGCAGTGGATCGGCAGACGAGGACCGATAGAATGGCCAGCTAGGTCCCCTGACTTAACTCCTCTTGATTTCTTTTTATGGGGACATTTAAAATCTGTAATTTATGATACAATACCAGCTAATATTGAAGAGTTAAAATTTCGAATCACAGTGGCTTGCAAAAATATTACGAAAGAAACTTTTGAAAATGTTAGAAACGAGTTTCAACAAAGGCTGTATCATTGTTTAGCTGTAAATGGGAACATTTTGAAAACTTGTTATGAAAACACTCGCTTAAAAACATTTTTCTACTGTTTAATACTAATAAATAGCCTTCTAAAACATGTAAATATTAAATTTTGATTAATAATGGTTAGTTGATAATAATGTTTTTATTTTGTTTCAACGCATCTTACTCGAAAATCCTAATGTGGGATAAAAAAAATTTTCCTACAAAAGTTGTTTATTTTTTTATGCAAAATATGAATCTGCTAAAAAAAATTAAGGTGCCATTTAAAAAACCAAAGTTGACCTTCAATTGATCTTGAAACGGTCAATAAATTAAGAAAACAATTATGCCATATTCTGTCCCCTTCACTATCATACAACTTTTGTTCGAAACATTTTTTCATCTGACTTTTGGTTTTTGAGATATTAATTGCTGGAAGTTTTAAAATGAACACCCGGTATAAATTTAAGAGCAAATAGAAATGAAGTCCAAACTTTAAAAAAATTTAAAAACATAAAAACATTTTAAAAAATGAATTATTGCTTTTATAATTTTTCTTACCTAAAACTCCAGAATTTCTTCTTATCTTTAACCGGATCAAGAGAAATATGTTTCTTGCATAAAGTGGAACCTCTGTCGTTTCCCATCCATACATCATAACCATTATCTGCTAAAAAAAATGCTAAACCTCTTTTAGGTCCCATTGAAACCCAAGTTGAAGAATCGCCATCCAAACCTGAATACAACAAAACGGGTGGAATATTCTGCTCTTTGTTTATAAAATTATTATTTGGTATTCTATGAATTTCTAGTAAGTATCCATCCTCAGTTTGTATAGTATATTTTTCAAACGGATAATTGTGTTTTTGAATTAGTTCTTCCTACAACAATTAAATTTATATTTATTATACGTAATCAAATATAAAAATATTACCGCATTTAAACCAAAATCTGGATCCATCTGATTTAATTCCAATGTATATCCAAACATAGATATCCAGAGTAGTATATTAATCAAAAGATTATACATGCTTTCCATTTCAGGGGAACATAACTAAAACAATAATAAATTATTATTATCATTAATTACAAAATTGAAATTTTCAAGTACTCATATTTGTTTATTCGAAAGAACTGAAAAAAGTGAATCAAGTTAATCGTTTGTTGCATTGAAGTTAAAGGTTTCTTTAAAACTAAATATTAAAATTAAAAATCCCACAATTAATAACATCATAACCGCTGTAACACATAATAGGTGCTAATTATACAAGTCTAGGTAAAACAATACCTAGGTTTAATTACTTATCGTTTTGTATTTAGATACCACGATTTAAAAAAACATGAATACATTTACAAAATGTTTTATGTACCTGCAGGTAAATGCCAGAAGTATTAGGTCACTTATAAAATTTTAGGGTTCTGATGGAAATTTAAAAAATCGGATGTGGCCATGCCCATGACTTGATCATACTTTTATTAAATATTAAAAAAATAATTTTTAATAATAAAAAGGAAAAATATTTTCCATTAACCAATGTGACTCAAAATCTGTAATTAGATCTAAGTCTAAATATAAAGATACAAACTACCAACTTTAGTTTTGAAATTCTCATTAGTTTTTGAAATATTTAATAAAAACTAATATTAAATAAAAAGATTTAAAAAATTGCTTCCATGAACCAATTTTATCCAAAATTTAATCAGCTCTAATTCCTGCCATAAACATAACAAATCTCAACTTTAGTTTTGAAAATCCTGTTAGTTTTAAAATATTAAATAAAACTAATATTAAATAATAAAATTTAAAATAATAAAAAACAATAGTTTTTATAAACGAATTTTAACTAAAATTTAATCAGTTCTAAATATTGATTAAAATATGCGAAAACCTAAATTTGGTTTTGAAATTTCTATTACTTTTTAAAATATTAATTAAAAACTAATATTAAATAATAAGATTTAAAAAATAGTTTTCATGAACCAATTTTAACCAAAATTTAAATAACTCTAACTCCTACTATAAAGATAAGAAATATCAAATTTGGTTTTGAAAATTTTGTTAGATTTTAAAATATTAAATAAAGACTAATATTAAATAATAAAACTTAAAAAATAAAAAACAATAGTTTTCATAAAACAATTTTAACTAAAATTTAATCAGTTCTAAATCTCGTAAGTATGCTAAATCCTAAATTTGGTTTTGAAATTCCTATTAGTTTTTTAAATATTAATTAAAACTAATATTAAATAATAAAATTAAAAAATTGCTTCCATTAACCAATTTTATAAATATTACAAATTTATAAATACGTACATATCCTTGCATTACTTTCGTAAGACAAAATCACTTTCGATCAGTCTTAAACTTTTTGCTGAAGATATTTTTGCTTAAACATACCAATGTCTGCTGTATGTACTTTTTGTTCTTTTTTAATTTTGTGTAATTTGTACCCAATATTTTTCAATTGGGCAAAATTTAGAAATATCTAACTAAATTTAATATTTATTTTTACAATTTAATTAAATAAATAAGTTATATTAAATGTAAGGTAAGATGTTCTGATAAAGGAAAAACCTTGATAAGTTCATCATCAGGAAGTTGGAAAGGATTGCTAGTATCCTGAACATGCTTTCTAATTAGTAAGGTTAAGTTTATGCCCATAGAAAATATAGAAACGTTATTCGCATTTTAGGCCAAAATTTTATATTTAGTTTTTGATAAATTTATTTATTTTACTTTTTTCTTAAAAGTCAATTTCTCTATCAATAAACAAATTTAAAAGCAATAACTACGGTTAATTTAAAAAATATTTGCAAAATCATTGATTGTTAAAATTAAAGTTAACCAATTTTTACTACAATAACAAATGTCGTTTCTAACAGCATTTAAATGAATTTTTGAACTCCAACGTGAGTAACAAATCCAAATTCCAAATAATATTTACTTTGCAATAAAAACGAGAAAAACATATTTAATGAGGTTGTTGATTCTAACTTAGAACAACAAAAATTGCAATTTCTTTATTATATAAAATTTAATATCCACACAACAATAATTTATTAATATTCAAACTCACGGTAAAGGAAAGTTTTGCAAAAAACATAAATTGGTTTGTTTGTCACCGGTATTTTTGTACAATACTTATCAATTTTAAATTTTTCATAAGTTATGAATTAAGCCCTTCGCAATATCGTCGAAAGTTGTAACATATTCAATTTGTCTGTTAATGTTTTCTTTCAAAGTACTTACAATTATAATAATTTTAAGGACTTAAAATTTTATTCTAAAAATTTTGCAAAAAATCAAGGTGAAAGATAATTCGATGTTTTTAACTTCCAGGAGCAATAAAATAAAAAATTTCATATTTAAAATGTAAATACTAACGGTGATTAGCCCTTCAAGGTACTAATTTACATACACAGTAGATTTACAGTAAATTTTTAGTAGACTAAAGTTATAGCTCGTTAAATTTGCTACCCGAATTGGGCCGTTAGTTTTTTTGCAAGTAGTTTAATTTAAAAGATACAGGGTTTTGAACAAAAACAAAAAAATTAAACTTGGAATTTTTTTGACATTTCTTCTCTTAATTTAAGTCATAACTCAAAACCCGTTCATCCTAGACAATAGAAGGTTATAAACTAATTTGTAGATAAGTAAATTTTCTTTAAAAAATTACTAATCTATTAATACCATAAAATCAATATTTATGCAGATATAGCCGTTTCAAATCAGAAATTCAAAAAATTTCTATAAAGGGAGGTAATCTCCAAGAGTTTGGATTTGGACAAAAATTTTATTTGAAAAGTTGTCTTAGAAAAGTGTCCTTTATCACATCAATTCCATCAGGAAAGATTATTTGAATTCATCTACTATCAAAAAGGACAGACAATTTTGCATCGTTGATCTGGTTCCCATAAATCATATGAGTGGATTCCAAACATTAAGTGACTAACATTTCCATTATAGGAAACAAAGCTCAATTTAGTTTTAAGTTTTTAATTTTAGAATTGCAGATTGAGTCTGTTAAACCATTTGACGATTAGTGCTTCATGAATAAAAACAATGCAAAAACCCCCCGGTTTGTGCAGTTTATTTTTATTAGTAATAAATTGAAGACATCAGCATAACCGATCTAGAAAAAATCTCTAGAAAAACTAATTAATTCTAACTTTAACAAGTCGCACTTAAGTAACTAATATGGTTATCAGTATTAAGCGATAATGGTAAAAGTTTTTAGCACAAAATATAAAGCAGTGACCAAGAATCGGGAGGGGAATTATGAATTCCCCGGTATAATATGTCATCGTTCTCAAGAAAACCAAAGCGCTATAATAAACCCTACTCATAATCTGTAAACATTGATTGTTTTGCCTTTCAACAGTGAGGCACTGGAGGGTGTTCCACACCCCCCAGACCCCCCGGTTTGTGCAGTTTATTTTTATTAGTAATAAATTGAAGACATCAGCATAACCGATCTAGAAAAAATCTCTAAAAAACTAATTAATCCTAACTTTAACAAGTCACACTCAAGTAACTAATATCCTAATAAGCCAAAGTTATAGAGACCGGGGGGTCTGGGGGGTGTGGAACACCCTCCAGTGCCTCACTGCTAAAAAGTAAAACATTCAATGTTTACAGATTATGAGTAGAGTTTATTATAGCGCTTTGGTTTTCTTGAGAACGATGAAATATTATACTGGGGGGAATTAATAATCAAATAAATAAAAAAACAAATTGGCAGGAGCTGGATGCGATTATTCATTAACAACTTACCAAATTTATGTTAATTTTTATGCAGTTCATCAGTAATATACAATTATTCAAATTCAATTTTCTCAAAATTGGCAAAGAAGCGTGCCTTTATACTTCCGCTTGTTGAAGTCCAATACAAGACCTACACTCACAATGAAAATGAATCAATTCAGTGAGGGGAAGTTGCCGGTCTCCCCTTGTGAGTATATTATTACCTTTATTACCAACGTAAAAAACTACATGTATACCTACACATTATTTGCCAATTTCTTCCAGCTGTGCGGCACTTCGGCGATTATTTGTGCTTATGCTACTATTTGGGGGATATCCCCGGCAACCCTAAGCGACTATCGCAGCAAACGAAATATATACCCATATGCTCCTTCCTCTCCTATTATATTCTAAGGGTTAACCTATTAAACATAACCTGAAAAGTCAAACGTCAAATCAGAAATCAACAATGAAACTGATTAATAAAACTTCGAGCCGTTATTGGCGCTAGTGTGCTGCTGATTACCACTTTTCGTCGAACTTGGACGTATTATAATCTATAGTATTTGATCATACTCATAAAAATAATTTTTTCATATTATTTCTTCTTATGTCGATTTCTTCACTCATAGTTATCTTCAAGTTAGCGAACTTCAGGTTAAATTGACAAAATAACCAATCGGACAACAATAAAACAAATAAATTAATCATCTGATTGGTTATTTCGTCAGTTTAACCTGAAGTTCATTAACTTGAAGATAATTACGAATGAAGAAATCGGGCATAAATTGACGAAATAACCAATCAGATGATTGATTTATTTGTTTTGTTGTTGCCTGATTGGTTATTTCGTCCATTTAACCTGAAGTTCGCTAATTTCAAGATAACTATGAGTGAAGAAATCGGGCATTAGCTGTTAACTTGATTTCGAGTGTCGTGACACCTCCCTAGTAAAGGGGCTTTCCTGGCTAATTACCTCGGTCAGTAGCCGCTGCCATTCGAGCTAAGATGGTCAGAATAAATTTTCTACTCCGCCCGGGTTCGAACAGTATCTCGGTTTGGTAATCGACACACTCAAGTGTCAGACCATGACCGTTGACCGCCCTCTTCATATTATTTACTCAAAATAAATTTTTTATTAAATAGATAAACACAAAAGTTGAGGAGAAATTACACAAAAATTGATATGACGCGTAGGAACTTAATATTATAAAATAATAATTATGTGTACTTTATAATAACACTTTAATGTAAAGAAAATTATAAGCAAAAATTACGAGTACATCTGCAAATATTTTAAAATATTTGGAAATACTATAGTAGGAGCGTCGATACCAAGAGCTAAATCAAGATGTCCAAATTTTGGAATTAGTTTCATTTGTACGATGTTTGGAAGTCTTAGTGCCAATTGTGTTACATCCTATAAAAAAATTGTATTAAAGTCTTTTGACGCTCAGATAAACCTAAACTTTTGTCTAAAGTTGTATTCAGACATGCAAACTTCATCGTCAACCAATTAACCTGAAACAGTTTTACGAAGTTCCTTATCAGAAGATAAAATTCAAGCGGTGGTCGTGCTTACAATGAGCGCGTTGTTCTTGAGATCCTTGCTGTCCTTATCAGCTTTCAGATACCGCTTGCCAATATTGCGAGAACAATGAGCTCGTTGTTCGACCACGATCGCTTGAATTTAGTCTTTTGATAAGGGAGGTCGTAAAATGTTTGCCAATATCGTGTTGGGTTGGCGACGGAGTTTGACTGTGTGGGTACACTTTAAATGGAGTATAAGAGAATTAAATAAAAGAAATTTTTACTTTTTCCGATGCAAAAACATCGTGACTTCCATAGATGAACGCTGTTGGAACAATAGTTTTTGATAAATTGTACATTGGAGGATTTTCTTGGCCATAATTCTTTAAATTTTCTTCTTTTCCGTAATCATATTTACAGAAAATTCCTGAAAATGTAGTCATTATAAGTAAAAGTGACGTATTATTTATTTAACCGCCTTTATTTAAATTATTTTATTTATTTTTGGCTCATCATTATTATTTTTGGATTATCATTATCAGCTTGATATTTTTTAAACGTGGTACTACCGTTTATCAATTTAGCTTATTTAATGTCGTATTCCTTGATTGATTATTATCGACTGTCAAAAACTTTTATTAGGGCCTTCTTTACTCCACACCCACAGCAAGCTTTCATTTTGAAAATTCGCCCAATTACTCAAACATAGGCGGCATAATAAACCAAAAAGTTTGGCCGGATACCTATTTCAATTTATTGTTATACACGCAAAGAAATCCATTCTTGCCGTTCTTGAAATTGATCCAATCATGGCAACGTTCTTAAATTTAAACAAAGTATTCTTAAATTAATATACCAAGTTACTAATTACTTTCTGCAATAATAGTTAAGTACGACATTCTTAAATTTTTTCCAATTTAAGAACGTAAGATAATTGCGTCAATTTCAAGAATGATTTTCTAACTGGTAAAAACGAATTTTTTTAGCGTACTCGTATTTCCCATAACCTGCAGCTTAGGGACTTAAATCTAAAGATATTAGGTTTGAATTTTACTGCAGGTTGCCAGTTTTTTTTAATATATTAAAAAAATTCCGAAAGTTTCGTGTGTGAGACTGAAACGCGTAACTTTAGATAAATAAAAGCTGTAGGAAGAGTGCACACCTACATAAGCAAGTAAGATTATTAACAAGAATAAATAAAAGTTTTTATAGCTCACCATTAATTAACTGAAGTATATGAAAACCCTGCTGCATAGATCCTCCTGCTTTAATATTTAACATAAGGGGAAGGGCTGTCTGCAAACCAAAAAAATTATTTTCGTAATTTAATTTTAAGTCGTCAATTAATTTACCTTATTTAACTGCGGCATGGTTGCACCATAAAAACTACATACCATCTGAGCACAAAGATTCTGATAAGGCGAATTTGGACTGCAATATTTCATGGCTAATGCTGTATCCGCTGGTAATGTGTACATATCTAGTGATTCCGATGAGCTCTATACATTTTTTAATTTGATAATAATTAATTTCCTCATTACACAGTTAACCTGATAGTGATTTACCTTGATACTATATAGATTTTGTGCTAACAGTTTAACAAAACGCGATAAACAGTTTTCCAACGATGTTACTGGAGCTAGTGCTATTGCAAATTTAATTTTGTCGTTATAATTTGGCTTTTCCGATAGCATCGCAAAATAACTTGTAGTTCCTTGGGAAAATCCTAGGTACAATAATTGTTCTTCCTTAGTTATATTCAGAATATGATCTATAGTGGCTGGAATGTCGTAATAGCCCAATTCCTGAAAGCTAAGTAATTTTTATTATTATTTTTATTATATTTTATTATTTTTATTATAGCTTTTAGACTAGTAGCGAGAAATACAGGTTGGTTGTAAAGTATTTAAAGCAAAAATGAAAGAATGTGAACTTTTAAATGAAATTAGTTTTTTTATTCAATATAATCTCCCTCAACTTCAATACACTTATTCCAATGATCCTGCAATAATGTTATTCCATCTCTGTAATGATTTTCTAGAAGCTCTGCAAAATACTGTTCCACGACTGAAATAGCTTCTTCATTCGATGAAAAACACTTTCCACGAACGAATTGTTTCAAGTTTCTGAAGAGGTAGTAGTCGCCAGGAGCCAAATCTGGCGAATACGGTGGATGTTCAAGCAATTCGTACTTTAGTTCATTGAATTTTGCCATTGTTAAAACACTTTTGTGGACAGGTGCGTTGTCTTGGTGAAAGATGATTTTTTTATGTTGCAAACCGGGTCTCTTTTCACGAATTTGTTCGTTCAATTGATCCAAAAGGTTACAATAATATTCAGAGTTAATTGTTTTACCTTTTTCAAGATAATCAATCAATAAAATCCTTTTGCATCCCAAAAAACTGATGCCATAACCTTTTTTGCTGATCGTCCTGACTTCACCTGTTTTGGAGCTGAACAACCAGCCTCAGTCCACTGTAATCGTTCTTGTTTCAATTTAGGATCATGGTGGTAGATCCAAGTCTCATCCATAGTTACAAAACGACGCACAAAATCGATTTTATTCTTATTAAAAAGATTCAAATGATGCTGAGAAATTTGCTTTCGTGTGAGTTTTGTTGAATTGTTAACGAATGCGGCACTAACTTTCCAAACAGCTTTTTCATACGTAATTCTTTATGTAAAATATAGAGTACTCGTTCGTCTGAGATGCCTATGGTATTAGCAATTTCACGCTTAGTCAAACTTGGATCTTCACTAACAATATTATGTACTTGTTCAATGATTTCTGGTGTTGTTGCAGTTTTTGGTCGTCCACTACGTGGTTCATCTTCAACGCTTGTACGACCACGTTTAAACTCTAAAACCCATCGATGTACAGTTGGAAATGAAGGAGCAGATTCTTTTAATACGCTCACCATTTTTGTATGAATTTCTGTTGCTGATAAACCTTCCAAAACAAAGAATTTTATCACTGCCCGATACTCAGTTTTTTCCATTGTTAAAAAATACACCGACACATCGACTTCAAATGGCTTGTAAACAATGAATGAATTGACAGATCGAAATAAAATTTTTAGTAGGTTCATATGAAAGATCAAATATCAAAATGACGTATGAATTTTGATTCCTCTACTGCTTAATAGTTGTCGCTTTCAGTACTTTTCAACCAACCTGTATGTAGTGTGAATTACTATTATCTTTTTTCTATGTGAAATTAATCCCTTTGAACAATTTTGTTTTCTCAAAATTCTTGAAAAGATGTAAACGAACCAATTTATTTGACTTTAAAGCAATTATTTTTAGCCACAAAGTTTATTTTTAAGAAAGTTAAAATCTTCCAATTCTATTGCCCATACAGGTTCTGGCAGAATGGAATCTGTAGCCAGCTTTTATGTTTTCTCAAAAATCTTGAAAATATGTAGTAAATAAAACAATTTCTTTGACTTTAAAGCAAAATTCTACCATACGTCCGATATTGTTTTGTAAATAGTCAAGGATTATTTAAATTATTTTTGAATGAAATATTTACAGAACGTGTATAGAACGAAATACATATACGCATATATAACGGACTAAAAAGTAAGTGTGGAAAATATTCAGTAATTGTGTAATTATTTAAATAATTAAAAGAAATCTAAAGTACAGATTAGCAAAACACCCATAGGTGTTTTTGTTTGTTTATTTAATTAGTCTAGTTCGTCTCCAATTTACTATGAGTGGATAGCCATGAGTTAGTTTATTATACATCCGGTTTTATTTACTACTTATAATTTACTACAGCTTGATATCAAAACTATTGCAAGCGAGGTATGCAAAAGTAAAAACAAATAGAAATAGAGCCAAAAACTACGAAATAAACTCGCAAAAGAAAATACTTATAAAAACGAATTATTGTTTTATAATTTTTCTTACCTAAAACTCCAGAACTTCTTCTTATCTTTCTCTGGATCAAGAGAAACATGTTTCTTGCATAAAGTGGAACCTCGGCCATTTCCCATCCATACATCATAACCCTTATCCGCTAAATAAAATGCTAAACCTCTTTTAGGTCCTAATGAAACCCAGGTTGCAGAATCGCCATCCAAACCAGAAAACAACAAAACGGGTGGAATATTCTGCTGTTTGTTTATAAAATTATTATTTGGTATTCTATGAATTTCTAGTAAGTATCCATCCTCAGTTTGTATAGTATATTTTTCAAACGGATAATTGTATTTTTGAATTAGTTGCTCCTATAACAATTGAATTATTATTTATTATACAAAATCAAATATAAAAATATTACCGCTTTTAAACCAAAATCTGGATCCATTTGATTTAATTCCTGTGTAAATCCAAACATAGATATCCATAATATTATTTTAATTAAAAGATTATACCTGCTTTCCATCTCAGGGAACATAACTAACGCAATAAGTAATATAAAATAAATTATTATTATCGTTAATAACAAAATACTCACTATTTGTTTATTCGAAAAAACTGAAAAAAGTGAATCAAGTTAATCGATTGTTGCATTTAAGTTAAAGGTTTCTTTAAAACTGATTACCAAAATTGAGAAACTCACAATTAATAACATCTAGCCGGTGTAATATATAGTAGGTTTTAATTATGCAAGTCCAGGTAAACAATACCTAGATTTAATTGCTAATCATTTTTTATTAAGGTACCACAATTTAAAAAATATGAATACATTTACAAAATGTTATGTGTAAAAGTAAATTATACAAAATATTATATATGCAGTTAGATACAATATTTTCAAAATTACAAGTTTAATCAAATATGAAAATTTTCCAACTTACCCCGTTGCGTAACGTGGTTTCATCTTGTCAAGAACTCGTCAGTTAAACTATTCCTAAATGAATGAAAATGGATTAAAATTGATTTCAATTGCGCAACGGGGACGTAGACTAAAATTTTCAAATTTCACTAAACTTGTAATTTTGAAAATATTGTATTCAACATATAATTTCACAAGATAATAAACATTTACAATTATATTATGTAGTTAGCACTACAGCGATTTATTTTATGTAAACAAAAAATTATAGCTGCACAATTATGAAGTAAACACATATCGGGTATGTCACTGAGAGTTAGGGGTATGAGAGTATTCTAGCAAGAGTAGAGAGAGGTAAGTTTATGCCTAAATTTAGTTATTTGATAGATTTATTTTTTTACCTTTCTTTTAAAAAATCAATTTCTCTACCAACAAACAAATTTAAAAGTTTATCAAAATCCATAACTACAGTATAATATGCGTGACATCATAACACAAAGTGAAAATAATTCAAAATACCAAATCTAAAAATTAACACCAAGAGGGTTTGCAAACTTATTGATTTATGAAATCGAATTTGAGCAATTTTTACTATAATAAGAAATATCGTTTCTAACAGCACTTAAATGGTTTATTAAACTCAAACGTGAGTATTAGATCCAAATTCTAAATAACGATTCCATTGGAAGAAAAACGTACTTAACGAGATTTTTGACTCTTACATAAAACAACAAATGCAATTTTTTTATAAATTTAATATCTACACAACAATAATTTATTACCATTGAAAGTCAAGGTAAAGGAAAGTTTTGCAAAACAAATTCGATAGCATATTTTTGCATAAAAATAATGAGTGTTTTTATTTTTCGTAGACATTTTAGTACTTGTCAATTTTAAAATTTTTCTCCAATAATGAATAACGTTGAATGTTGCATTAGATTCAATTTGTCTATTATTGTTTTCTTTCAAAGTAGATATTTAAAATTATAATAATTTTAAGGAGGTAATATTCTATTCTACATTGTTTTCAAAAAATCAAGGTAAAAAGATGATTCAATGTTTTTAACCTCCAGGAGTAATAAAATAAAAACCCTAGATTTAAAATGTAAATACTAACGGTGATTAGCCCTTCAAGGTAGTAATTCATATTAAATATTCTGTCAAAAAGTGAATCCAATTTTTCTCATAATATAAACTTATATTTAGAGAAACATATTTGTAGCTAGGGATTGCAATTCTGCTATTTTTGGTTATTTTATGATATCGAAGTCATTATTATCATTTCGACCTTCCTTTTGCAAAGATACAACTTACGTAGTTTACCCCCCCCCCCTTCTCAAGACGGCATTCGAACATTTAAAACCTCAAAAATGTTGCTAGCACCTTGTGAGAGGACCACCATCTTTTCCTGCCTTCCGAAACGCGGAGACGACATTGCAAAAGTGAGCTCTACCCGGCTTCGAACCAGAGCGCCTTACATTAACAACAACGAGCTTAATGACCGTCTCATGATATCGAATATATTCGATTTATATATATTATATAATAATATACAGGCCACATGTTCCAGAGTTAAGCCCCCCCCCCGCGGGTAATAAAATTTTTTAATGCCCTATTAAAGATAGGGTTCATTAAAAATATTTAATTTTTATTAAATTATATTATTAACCTGTGAAATTAATATTAAATTAAAATATTAAAAGTTAACAGGTTAACTGAACAACAAAACTTACATTCAAAATATAAATGTTGTGCAGCTGTGTGTTAAGGGGTTAATATATAATTTTGACAGTCATATTAACATAAGTTTAATGTTTGCACGGTGTAATTTACATTGTGCTGAATATACGGATTCTGAGGAAAACCAATATAAAAGGTTGAAACTGGTTGATTAAAAATATAGTAGTTTGATTGAAGGGACCCAAAAAACACCACGAAAAAAAAACATCAAAGGAATTATTTAATCTAAAATGAAAATAAAGCATAATATATTATTATAATAGATTTAACTTAAATTTGCGCTTATAATTAAAAATCGAAAAAATGATGAACCGGGTCACATTAACCCGCTATATAGTAAGTGAGAACAGGGCCGTCGGGTTAAACAATTGATTAAATAAATACTGGTAAAATAATAATATGCATACAATAAACTGATTTACGTCTTTTATTCATTCACAAATCTCAAGTTTTTATAAAAAATAATTGCTTTGTTTACAAATTTTAATGCCTAAACCTAAAATAATAAATGAAAATCATCTTTATTAGTATTTTGTTTAAAAATTTTAAGCAATTAATATTGCATTAATTTGTAATAAATTATTCTTTAAATTCATACAATGATTTGTTCAATTAATTAGTAACATTAGTTTTTGAAACTTTATTAAATTCAAACATAAATCTACATATTTCTAACTTTAAAGATTAATTAAGAAAAATAAAAACTTTAAAGATTTGTAACAAAATGAATGAATGAAAAATCACAATCTTTAATTGATTGAAGGAGGGTAATCAATTAGTCTAAAATAATAATAGTAAATAGTAAAATATCTCGCTTATTATCGTAATTTTAAATTAAAACTTAATTATCTATGTAAAAAAGTAGTCAATATTTTTCATAAAAACATTGAGCAGATTGTGAGTATAAAACATAAAAAATATAAACTATAAATATAAATTTTAATATTTCTTTGGAAGCCAGTGGGTACGGTAAATTTTCATGTCCTTATATATTTCCCTCATAGTCCTTTCAGATACGCCAGAGACTTCTCTTATTTTCGTTTCACTTCTCTGATGTGACGTTCCCTATAATCAAACCAAAAATAATGGAAATAATTAAAATTAAATTTATAATCATAGCCACGAGAGTTCAGTTTTTCTATCACATCTAGAAAGCAACGTATATTTTCGTTTTAAAAATTCTTCATCCTTTTGCAGTTATAAGAGAAATACTACATTCGATTCCGACTTTCGTGGTTATAACTATAATGAAAAATGAACCAGATTATGGTACAAAGCAGCCGGACAGATGTAAGAGTTAAGTAATCTTTTCCCACGAGTTGGGCTGAACGTTTTATCTAATTGGTGTCGGTTAATTTTAGGCATAAACCGCAAATCTAACAATAGTTTACCTGTACAGCCATGTAAATAGCAGCAGCTGCAATTGAAATAGGCGATCGATTTTCAAACGTTTCCAATTTATTGGCTTCTGCTGTTATATGTGATGCAGCTTGTAATATTTCTCTAGGCAGACCCAAATTTCCACAAAATCTGGGTAGGTAATCTTTATTATCCACAAATGCAAGTGGTTTGCCGATAACGGTCTTAAGTATTTTAGTAAAACATCTCTTTATTTCGGTGGCCTTACTACTGCTAACCGAACATATTTCTTTAAACGTCCTTGGAGCGTTTTCTTCACGAAAAGCTACATATAAACAAGCAGCTGCGAAAGCATTGTGCGACCGACCCTTCGCTTTATTCGTATCGTAAAGTTTCTTAAATACTTCATTCGCTTTATTAATCACTTTTTGTTGTGCGTGTAATTTTTCACCCATGTTACTTATTTCTTGAAAAGCAGCCATTAATGCGCGATCAGAAGTACTAACATTTTTTTTGTTGGAATATTTAGTTACACCAGAACTGCCAGCTGTGACTTTGCTAGAAGAACTTGGACCAATAATGGTAGTCAAGTCTTCACTCAATAAAGGATTTTCTGCACTTCCAACACGAGAAGGATCGGACTTGGAGGAACCATCATTATTACTAAATGTGCGCCATTCTGAACTTACATCAATCACTCTATTTTAAAATAATTTAAATTTATTTTAAAAAATGGTTATATTTTCTAAATAATAGATCTACCTATCTGCCAAAACTAATCCACACTGGTTGCAAATCATATCTCCTGCAGCACAATCTTCGATAATACGAGCATCTGGATGCTCTCGACAGTATATCTCATTTGCACGATTTCTAAAATATTTAAATTATATATATTAACCTGTGAAATTAATCGTAACACTGCCAATGGCGGTTTGAAAATATATATCGCCAGGAAGAAGTGTGGCACAGCCAAAGAAGAGATGGGTGCCCAAACAGGAACCCATGGCCTATACCATAAAGTAAAGAAGAATTAAAATTTTAAAAGATTAACAGGTCAACTGAATAATTAAACGAATTTTTTCATAACCTTTCGGTTGCTGTCATCAGATGTTTTATTAACATTCAATTCCATGTGAAAACATGAAAACCAAATATTTACATTAGAACTAAATGATTTAAATCAGCTTATGAAAAAATTCGTTAAATTTTTAACTGTTAACCTGTTACCATCTTTCAAATTTCTAAAATAGGAACATGTTTTAAAAAAAAATGTAATAATTATAGATTTCATCAATTAATTACCTTGGTAATTTTACCATATTAAAAATTTATTATTAAAAGCAAAATTAAATTTTGTTTCCAAACGTAAGAAAATATTGAAAAGTACAATATAATATAACTACACTATATCAAAACTATGACCACAACTATGACTAACACCACAGGACTAACACAGAACTAGAGACTAATAAATTTAAATAAAGTGATTTAAATAAATGTTACCAACTAAAACTAAAAATTAATTTTCTAAAGAGGCGGTTTTTTTTCGAAAAGAAATGTTATCAACAGGTGGCGCAAAAATTGATAAACAATTAAATATCAATAAGTTTTACAGATAAAAATCTGTTTAAGATGGAATTTATATAAATTCATAGAATTAAATTGGCAAATTAAATATCAGACGCCATTTTAAACTCGGTAAAAAGTGGTACAATAAATGGGATTTTTTAACAAATGTTTTATGAAAAAACAAAGAACGATTGGATAGGGAGAGCGAAGAATATAATCAGTTTATTAACAGCTTTTATTTAAAAAGTTAAAATATGTGGCTTACAGTATAACATGGAAAGAATTGCAGTTTCCTCGTAGTCTTCTATATGGTGGTTCTCCATAGTCTTTGTCTGGTTCCTTTCTCTGCAGTCGCAGTCTTGTCGTCATTGGATCTTGAAATTTTCACATGGTGGTCTGAAGCACCTTCGCCGTGATCTTTTTGTAAATTGCTCACGATTCCAGATTATCCTATTCCAGGTTATCTTTATGATCCTGTTAGGAAAAACCTGAAAAGAAAAAAGGGGGTATCTTCCTATTAATGTGAAGTCAATATTTATTTGGTAACAATATTGAGCGGTGAAAGATCACTACGATTTTTCAGTTTTCGCTGTCGAAACTTAATTGACAGATAAATCTTATATCCATAAATGTCCGACTCATTTATTCCGAATTGTTCACAATCAACTTTGAAAACCTCGAGTAACATTTATCTTTTACTACATCGAATTTTATTATAAGTGCAAGTTTGATATTTTAGCTAAATGAAAAATACAAACATAAAACAAAACTTGTCATTGTCTAATGCCCGATTTCTACACCTAGAGATATCTCTTAGATAATCTATCTATTAGATAAATTATCTAAGAAATATCTCAAGGTGAAGAAATAGAGCATAAGAGTCTTCAAAAACTATTCAATGTAAAAAAAAAGACCATCACAATACTGAAATTTTATTTTTCATTTTACAGAACCAAACGAGCGGTTTCAACTATAAAATCTATAACTAACTAGTTATAGAAAATTTGGCAAGTTTTAAATACTTGCTGTTAGAAAAATCTTAAAGTAATCTGTGCGATCCCAACCCTCTTCATACCGCATTGTAACCAACAAATAAATATTATTAATTCTGGAATAAATATTTATTTTGGCATGATTTTTTAAATAAACATTTGATTTTTTTTTAGATTTTACGATATTAAAACTAAACAACGTTACAACGGCGGTACTAAATAAATACATATTTCAATTTTTAATAAATAAAAAACTACTTAAAATTTCAAAAAGATCACAAAGAAAAATATTTAATTTGAGGTTTCATTTAGAAAAATTATTGTAGTGGTTCACCATATTCAGAGAAATATGTTTGTAATATTGGTCCCACTTATTTATAAACAAAATTTAGCAACAATGTAATAACATACTAAAAGTTAAGAGAAAGAATAATATGTATATTTACACTTCCATGCTTATCAAATAGCATCAGATATTTTAAAATTATAATAGGATATTTTGTGGCGTTTTTTAATGTTAAACAAATCACAACACACAATATGGAATTACGGATAAGTTTTACCCTCCGTTCGATGAAACTTCCGTGTGCTTGGACAACTACTCAATATGCATTTCTAATTATTTATTAACATCAACGGACTTTTATTAAAAATTGCCAGTGTTGGTGTCCAAACAGTTGCCTATTGTCTGCAATGACTAGAATGTGGACTTTAGAGTGCTAAAAGGTACATTTTAAACGTAGAAACAATTTCCATGAACAAAAGATTAAACTAACCAAAATATAAATAATGTATGCACCATCGAAACATAAAATGAAAACTTTAAGATATTAATCACTTTTAAAGCACAGTTCTCACCCGAGCAATAGCATTTAGTAAAACTTTCGTATATTCGATATTCTGTACCGGCACACCTAGTACATTATAATTATTGTCTAAATTTGTACAAAATAAAATTAACTTTTAATAAACTCAACACACTCAAATTATTTGTAATACTCTTATATTACTTACTAAAAGAAAAATGACTGCTAAGACACATATTTGGTCTGAAACGGTCATTTATTTATTAAAACATCAACTTGAATGTAAGCACCTTCAATTAAAATATTTTGAGTCACAGTTTAAACAGAAATGCAAAGATTGTCATTCGATAATTCTGTTCAATTTAATGTAAACGATTTCTATAACTTAAACTACAAGTAACTTGTAATCTTATAAAGAAAAGGATAATAAAATATTAGCATACATTTTAAAATGCATTTCCACTTAAACCAAAACTCCAAGTTGACATTTTGTAATTCAGATCAATACAATTACATCTGTGGCAATTGATCAATTGGTGTTGCAAATTTAAAGTCTTCAGGAAATAGATTAGCTGCATGGGGGTACATTAATTTGTACGATTGCCGAATCGTAACATCGGCTACACCAGCAATGTCGCCAATTTCTTTCTGACTTCTTTTATCTTCAGATGCCTAAAATTAGCATTCGTTAGATGTGAACTATTGCAAAATTTCAGTGCATTGACTTTTAGAACAACCGATTAAAATTTTAATTTAAAAATAAAAAACTAACCTGTGATGCCATGTAAATAGCTGCAGCGGCCACCGAAATCGGAGAGCGACCTGGAATAATATCAATTTCGACTGCTTTTCTAGCTATATATGTCGCTGCCCTTTGTACCATGTTAGGAAGACCAAGATTTGTGCAAAATCGAGACATGAAATCACCCGTTGTGATAAGATCCACCGAGGTTTCGAGAGCCTTCAAAATTAACTTGAAACATCTGCCTATTTCTTTCTTGCTAATTTTACTAACAGCACATATTTCTTTGAATGTTCTGGGCACACCTTCCTGTCGACAAGCTATATACAGACAAGCAGATGCAATGGCATCATTGGAGCGACCTTTTAAATTTCTTCCATCGTGTACTTGTTTGAACAAGGTGTGGGCTCTATCGATGATTGTTCTAGGAAGATTAATTCTATCTGCCATCGAATTAATTTCTCTAAAAGCGCCAAGTAATGTGCGATCTGAACTACTCATGGTTCTTCTGTTTTGATAACGAGATCCACCACTTTCGTCCAACGAAGCATCACCTCGGGAAGGCCCTATCATTGTAGTTAAATCAGATCCACTCAATAAATGATTTTCTGGTCCTCCTACACGAGATGGATCTACGTTAGACTTTTCATTGCTGAATGTCCGCCATTCGGAACCGACATCGATAACCCTAACCATAAAAACATGCATGTTGTACCTTTCAAATGAAAATTTGATATAATTACCTGTCACCAACGACTAAACCACATTCTGAGCATATCATATCTCCTGCCCTGTAATCTTCGATCAGATTTGCATCTGGGTGGTAGGTACAACATATTTTGTCTTGTCCTTTTTGTCTAAAAGGAATTTATTAACAAAATCATATTTTAGTTTCAGAATATTAATTTAATATTTACCTTGAGGAACTAGCCATATTTCACAATTTTTAGTGCTATTATTTTGTGAAAATCAAATTTGTTTGCAAACTTCTAGAACTTCATTTTCTGTAATATGACAAATGACAGAATTACAAGGCTGCCAGCTTTTAACTCCAAAATGCACCATTGGGTTGTGTTCGGGGCTACGAGCACGTACGGCTCAGCCGAACCCAGCCGTAATATTAATTAATTTAATATTAATTAATAATGGAAATTATTAAGGTGGCCCTAGTAGAGACAAAAAATCGAAATCTATTTGCCTTTCACTTTGTTTAGATAGTTGTATATTCTCAGGCATTACAAATTATATCTTGTGTAGCCCTCTTTTGAGTAATAGAAATATTGTGATATTGGTTTATTTGTTTGAAACTTGAATAAATTTTCGAACCGGTAATTGCAGCCTTCGATCTAATCTAATATATTAATAATAATATAAAATAATATAATTATTATTATGTCAGTACTAGCTAGAGGTAAATAGCAATTATTTTGTTAATGCAAAATTGAAATTTATTGAAAAATATAGTGTATTTGATTAAAAATTTGAAACGTTATCTAAACAAATTCCAAATTGGGCCATCTCTGTCACAATAGTCAAAGTTTTACCAACTATTTTGCGACTTGGCTAACTGAAAATTTCATTAAAATGAATGATATTTTATTTTATTACTGATGGCGAAGATTTTTTTAAAACTAAACAAAATTTGAATTTTTTTTCTTTTGGATTTAGTAGATAATGATTAACTGTACACTGTAAACAATTTTCATAAACATTTATTGAAAAATGATTGTGAAAATAAATATAATATAAGGTACAAATTCATTGCAATAATAATGGTGATTTCTATTTCGCTATATATTTTAAACTATTCAACGAAATAGCTTGAATTTGCTTTACCGCAAACGGATAACTATGTAGATTTAAAAAAATAAAAAAAAATTGAAAAATTCGTTATAGTTTAGGAAAAATCTTCGCCATCGTCAAAAGCTAATTCGCCTATCTTACGCCACAAGTGGAAGTGAGTGCACAATAGTATCATGCGTATTCTACTAGGCCTCTTAAATTGCTATATAACTAAACGTAATAATTAATAATTATTTTTTTATATCGTCTAGATATAAACGATATTTACTTTTGGGCCCCCTTAATATTTTTTTAGGAAATAAGTATAAAACAATAAATTTATTATAATTAAACAATTTATTGTGGTGATGCGCATGACTAGATGAACGAGATTTTTGCTGTAGAAATTAATTAACAGAACTGCTTGCCACTACGACCACAAATTCTTTTCATCTACACAAAAAATATACAAGGGGAGGGCTAAAAACAATTTAAAATTCAAAAAACAATGTTCCTTAAAAATATAATAGTTGACATAAAAATAATTTATGGTTGTAGAAGTTTGGTGAGTTAATTTTTACGGCGAGAATCTCGGTCATCTGGTCTCCACAATAAATTATTTAATTATAATAAATTTATTGTTTTATTCTTATTTTCTAAAAACAATTTAAGGAGGCTCAAATATAAAATCTTGCACAGAGCACACGAAAACCCTATAACGAGCTTCAAAAAGTACTTTTACTCCCAATAAAACATGCTAATATTTCTCTAAGTGTAAATAATAATTATTATATTTAATTAACGTTACTTTTACTGCTGGCGAAGGGTGGAACTAAAAGTTGAGTAAAAAGATGGCGTACTAGTAATACTAAAAGTAAAACAATAGGAAAGATGCATAAATTTTTTTTATAGCGTAGTTAGATCAAAAATATCTAAAGATACTGATTAATACAATTTATTTTCGTTTCGATAATAATTTAAAAAATATTGAAAATTCAATTTGAATAGAAGGAAACGACCGCGCAAGTCGCTATTTGTTAGTGACGTCACACGGCTTAGTAACCTTAGGAACTTAAAATGCGGCTATTGCTTTGTGCAGTTTTGTGCTAGAAAGTTGAAGTTTATTAGTGTTAAAAGCTGTTATTATCATGGAAACCAACAAGAAGATGAGTTATACGTATTGTATTGTTCCGAAATGTATGCCGTATGACGTCAAACCAATGGCGATGCGTTTATGGTCACATGATTTATTTTAAATTATGATTGAATTTAAAAATCTATTATTTATAACAAAATACAATAAATAGTAGTTATTTTTACTGATTTGATGTTTAATATATTGGATTAATCGGAAAATACTGTTTTAATTAAATTTTTTATTCATGCACATTCCCTATTGCGTCCATAAAAAAAATGAAACTTTAACAATTGAATAACATAAAATCAGGTTTGTTGATAATCAAAGAATAATTTGCGTACAATTTAATATTATGTGTACGAGTAATATTTCAAATAAAGCTAATTTCCGGAGCAGCATAAAATGCAAGTTTAAATGTTAAGAGTTTTCGTGGTGTAGTGGTTATCACATCCGCCTAACACGCGGAAGGTCCCCGGTTCGATCCCGGGCGAAAACATTTTTTTTATTTAAAAAAAAATTATAAAGAGTTCATTTAAATTTTTATTTAAAATAACACAACAAATATAGGTAGAAATAAGCAATTTGTAAAATAATTTTTTAAACCTCATAATCACCGTGTATAAAATTAGTCAATTTATTTAATTAATAATTAGTTAAGAGCCTACCTACAATAAATTATTTGTATTTTGCTCACAAAATATTAAAGAATGAACAAAATATAGATAAATAATACAAAAAAAATTAAAAATTGTATTGAAACATAACATGCTTGGGTACATTCGTTTAATTGTCTCCTTAAACCTCTAAAAGTTGTTTGTTAATGTAGTACAGCCTAAGTTCTAAAAAAATTGAATAAATTACACTTAAAAATTAAGTTATAACTGTCTGAATTGTCGATCCCTGAAAAAATCGTGGAATGCAGATAAATATTGTTTAAAATTTTCATAAAAATTGACTATAACGTAAATAGTTGCTCGAATTATTTACAATCTAATAAATTTACACTTGCACACTCAGCCTCTGACTAATACTTTCGCTTCTAATTTTTAAATTTGTTAAAACATCACTAGCTAATTCTTCAACAACTGTATATTTACATTTTTGAAAATTAAATATGTCTGTTAAAAATCCCATAACTTGTTCCTTAAAATAAACGCAAGTTTCTTTAAGTTCTTCATCGGGACCTAAAAATCCCCATACTAAGACCGGCGATAACTGCTCCGATATTGTATAAAAGTGAGCCATAAATCCAGTACGGCATTTTAATCTATGTCTTTTAGTTTTCAAAATAGACCACACTGCAGTCGTTAGAGCCGTTTCTTTAAATCCATTAGATAGCCATCTATTCTGAACTACTGCCATAACCGAAGACGGAGGCGAATCTAAGTCTTCAAATGCATCCATTAAAATATAATCTAAAACTATATCATAAAATGTTAACGCTTTCACTCCCCGTAAGCTTAATTCTTCTTCCAATTGAAGAACATTTGAAGAATCTTGGATATAGGTGAGAATATTTTCGTAACCAATCAAAAATTCTTTGGGGTCTTTGTCAGCGTACAATAAAATATCTGTTAAAATTTGTCGACCTATATCAACAAACCAAGTATAAATAGTAACATCTTTTAGCAAATATTGAAATGCTAAACGTAAACAGTGCAATTTGGCCAAATATTCCCCATCGGAACCGCATTTTACTAATTCTGTTCGCAAAGTTCTACATGGTATTTCACCATTTTCGATCCTAATTAAAGCGTCGTGGTATAACGGGAGTTTTTCTATTTCAGGAAAATATTCTGAAAATTCTTCGAACTCACGAAGATCTGCAACCTGCAAAAAAGAAAAATATAACAAACAAATAATACATTTAAATAACTTAAAATTGAAATTTAAAAAAAGACGGTCACGGT
Organism: Lycocerus yunnanus; assembly: GCA_036346125.1. Lineage (NCBI taxonomy): Eukaryota > Metazoa > Arthropoda > Insecta > Coleoptera > Cantharidae > Lycocerus > Lycocerus yunnanus. The sequence goes on from JARFIX010000050.1 coordinate 3,793,082, forward strand.
CCGGTACTTGAGTGTATCGATTACCAAATCAAGATACCCAGTTCGAGCCTAGGCGAAGTAAAAAATTTATTTCGACCCTCCGTTTTACCTAGAAAGGCAGCGGCTACTCACCATAGTAATTAGCCTGGAGTGTCCCCTTATAAGAAGGGGCCGCAACATTTAAAATAGATTTAACGACTAAGAAGAAGAGAAGCAAAAAAAATTAAAGCACTAGAAATGGGCAGCTAATGTGTGAGATTTCTCAAGCAAAAAGCATTGTCATAGTAGACATTCGAGATGAAAAACAAGAATTTCAAAAAAGTACTATTACATACATAATTCTAATAACAGTAATATTTCTTTTTTTAATTGCAATTCCATGAGGAAATCCTTTTTTTTATTTAAAAATAAGATACCATTTTTTCGAAATTTAAAGGAATTTTTCCACAGATCAGCAGCTAGGTTTTTCGGTGACGGGGGGGTTATTCTTTCTTGTTTTATTAATTTACTGGCAAGATAAAAATATAAAAATGCCCACTATTTTATGGTTCTACCCCCAACCAGATATAATGGATGTTAACTGTTATTCAAAGGGAGTCGCAAATGTATTCGGAGAGAGTTGAGCTTTGGTTGCTGTACGAAATATTTGGTTCAATTGCATCGATTATATCTAGCTGGAAGGTATTCCATACCCCTAGATCTCTCAGTCTGTATAAGTTTGGGACCAGTAGTATAGCGCAAAGCATACACGAGTCAACTACAAAGCGTAAGCTCGTGGTTCGAGTCTTGTTTACGTTAGATACACTGCTGCGATCAAAAAGTCCAATATCGATCTGTGGACCATGGGGAAGGCAACGGGAAAACACCCCATGAATTATAATATTCCCTGGTAAATTCATCTTGGCTTCGGGCAAGTGAATCGCCAACGTCCGGGGGACCGAATATGGCACATGAAGAAGAAGAAGTATAAGTTTGAGCTTCATGGTTTTTCTAATTATTATTCACACTTTGGACTCGAGAAGAAAATATGAAGAATCGTAGATTCGACTGAATATTCCTTTAGGATTCCCTGAATTATTTTAAAATTTAGCTTAAAAATTAAAAATAAATTCTGTTTTGAAAGTCCTAATTTTAGTTTTTGGATTTCTGGTAATTCAAAGAAACAGTTACTTTTCGTAATATAAAATCAAAACTGTTTAAGCTTAAACTATAAATTTTGGTAATGCGTAGGCATATTGATTTATACAAAATGCGTACCTACATAGTACATATAAAAATGAATAGCATAGTTATAACTGTAGTTTGTAATAACCCAGAAAAGCCTATCTTTTGTCGTGGATCACATTTTATGTTTATTATAATGTGATTTTATCAAGAAATATGATTTTTAAGAAAATAGCGTAGATTGGGAAAATATACCTAATTCCCCCACAAGCAAATACGGTATAAGTGTTTTCTGAAGACTGCATTTGCATTTCTTGCTAGTCGATTTCCGACTATATTCACGCATATCTTTTATATTGTAAATAATTCATTTTGTTTAAATCCTAACTTTGGTTATTATATGGACTCACAAGCAGTCTCCATAGTTATCTTACTATTGAAGCCTGTGGTTCTCGTAAAAAATCGCTTGGCAAAAAAAACAATTTCCGCCGAAGCCTTTCTCGTCTTTTAAAAATACAAGCTCATGGATCATAAACTGAAATCTGATAGAAATGCCCTGCAGAACAGACGAACTGATGCTGTCTGCAATGCATAATACAAGACTGATTTTATTCTCGAGTCTCGACCCTTTTTATACGATTATATACCGCACTAATGTTAAATGGAAGATCAACAAATCAAGATTTGTCAATTATGCTTTTATTAAATGTTATCCAACTGTAAAATAGATTCTCGCGATATACTTATCAGATGAGACAGGCCATCTATCGTCCCATAGGTCATTATGCTCATTGCAATCATAATAAACTAGTTTCCGCCATTGCTGTCGGATAAATAAAAAATTCATTGTGTCCAAATGTAATCATTTGACATTTTTCAATTGTGTATGTTATTATAGATATATTAAATAAATATCTTGCTAATACGGTAATTTTGTCGGTACCTTTATTTGCCGGTCAAGATAATGACACTCATAACGATAAATTGGGAACACTTTTTTGGTTGGACAAAAAAATATTAACTTATTAGCGACAATTACCTGATCTTGAGCAGATGCAAAACTTTCGGCACTAGATAAATCTGTATCACCATCGGCTTGAGTTTTTGACAACTGAACACTACCACTTTCGGGTTTAAAAAGAACAGACCGTTCGTCAAGAAAAAGCAGTTCTGAACGCTCTTGAAGCTCTACAGCGCTGTTTAAAAGTTGTTCCAAGTCTTTACAAAAAGCAATTTCTTCTGGTCCTAAAACGTGCTCCGTCTCATCTTTTCCCGCATTTTTATATGCCAACAGTGAATCATTCCAATAATTGACAGCGGTTTCCAATGCTTCTATGCCTGTAAAAAACAAATAACAATTAATATTTGATAATAAAATATAACAACGCACATAATAATATAGGACGTACAGTGTTTTTGGTTATAATGAACTTAGATGGAAGGTGGAAGAAAGGTGAAGTAAGAAAGTAAATTAACTTTTTTATTTATCATCCGGTCAAAAAAAAAAATTTAACATATTATAATACTTTTTCATTGCACCTTGTAAGCGTAAAATTAATAGAAATATTATTTCAATTTTAAAAACCTTTTCAAGTTTTTCTACCAACATAATGCGGTGAGACATCGTTGCATTTATGTGAATAATTATTAAAAAAAATTATCGATGTAAACACCTTTTGGGAAATAAAAAAATTTATATCAGAATTGCGCCACTGGGACTCGTCAGCAGTCATTCGTTTGTTTAACACCTACCAAATGACATCGTCAGAGAAAAAATCTTACTTTGGAACCCTTTTATGGCAAGTTCTTGTGTAATTTTTTTGATTAAGCCAATTAAGAAATATTACTGGAATTATACTTCAAATGTGATTGAATGCAAAGCCAAAAATTCTTCTACCAGATTATGCAAAACAAGAATTTTTAAATTAAAAAATACAGGTTGGTTGAAAAGTACTGAAAGCGACACCTATTAAGCAGTAGAGGAATCAAAATTCATACGTCATTTTGATATTTGATCTTTCATATGAACCTACTAAAATTTTATTTCGATCTGTCAATTCATTCATTGTTTACAAGCCATTTGAAGTCGACGTGTCGGTGTATTTTTAACAATGGAAAAACTGAGTATCGTGCAGTGATAAAATTCTTTGTTTTGGAAGGTTTATCAGCAACAGAAATTCATACAAAATGGTGAGCGTGTTAAAAGAATCTGCTCCTTCATTTCCAACTGTACATCGATGGGTTTTAGAGTTTAAACGTGGTCGTACAAGCGTTGAAGATGAACCACGTAGTGGACGACCAAAACTGCAACAACACCAGAAATCATTGAACAAGTACATAATATTGTTAGTGAAGATCCAAGTTTGACTAAGCGTGAAATTGCTAATACCATAGGCATCTCAGACGAACGAGTACTCTATATTTTACATAAAGAATTACGTATGAAAAAGCTGTTTGGAAAGTTAGTGCCGCATTCGTTAACAATTCAACAAAACTCACACGAAAGCAAATTTCTCAGCATCATTTGAATCTTTTTAATAAGAATAAAATCGATTTTGTGCGTCGTTTTGTAACTATGGATGAGACTTGGATCTACCACCATGATCCTAAATTGAAACAAGAACGATTACAGTGGACTGAGGCTGGTTGTTCAGCTCCAAAACAGGTGAAGTCAGGACGATCAGCAAAAAAGGTTATGGCATCAGTTTTTTGGGATGCAAAAGGATTTTATTGATTGATTATCTTGAAAAAGGTAAAACAATTAACTCTGAATATTATTGTAACCTTTTGGATCAATTGAACGAACAAATTCGTGAAAAGAGACCCGGTTTGCAACATAAAAAAATCATCTTTCACCAAGACAACGCACCTGTCCACAAAAGTGTTTTAACAATGGCAAAATTCAATGAACTAAAGTACGAATTGCTTGAACATCCACCGTATTCGCCAGATTTGGCTCCTAGCGACTACTACCTCTTCAGAAACTTGAAACAATTCGTTCGTGGAAAGCGTTTTCATCGAATGAAGAAGCTATTTCAGTCGTGGAACAGTATTTTGCAGAGCTTCCAGAAAATCATTACAGAGATGGAATAAAATTATTGCAGGATCATTGGAATAAGTGTATTGAAGTTGAGGAGATTATATTGAATAAAAAACTAATTTCATTTAAAAGTTCACATTCTTTCATTTTTGCTTTAAATACTTTACAACCAACCTGTATAGCAACAACGGACACCAACGAACAAACCAAAATTAGAAACGACGTGAAGACATTTTTGAAAAGACTTACACATTGACAAACGACCAATACGAAAAATCATAACCAATCCAACAGAAATCAAATCTTTTATCAAAATTTTACCCAATAGTAAAGCACCAGGACCCGACAAGATCGAAAATTTAATATTAAAAAATCTTTCAAAAAAAGCAATCGTGCAACTAAATTATATAGTGAACGCAATTTTCAAACTACAGTACTTCCCAACCGACTGGAAGCTGGGCTTGGTGATTCCGATACACAAGCCCAACAAAGACGCCACGCAACCGACAAGCTACCGACCGATCAGCCTGTTAAATACACTTTCAAAACTGACTGAGAAAATTATACTGGACCGATTGCAAAACGAAGAGGACGACCTCAAAATCACTAACAAACGACAATTTGGCTTCACCAGAGGACACAACACGACACTACAAATTGCGAGAATTACTAACGACATTCTAAGAAGTTTTAACAAGGACCAAGTAACAGTCATGGCCCTGTTCGACATCGAGAAGGCATTCGACAAAGTCTGGATCGACGGACTGACATATAAATTAATGACCTACAAATTTTCGGCTCACCTTATAAAACTTATAAATTCTTACCTCACCTCTCGCGCCATGACTGTGAAACTTAACAACGCTACCTCGACGACAAAGACGATCAACGCAGGGGTTCCCCAAGGCTCCGTGCTCGGCCCGAAACTTTTTAACCTTTTTATCAACGACATACCGACATTTGCAAAGACCAAAACGGCCCTGTACGCGGACGATACAGCGATATATGCTAGCTCGTTCTACGCACAGGTGGCCAACAAACAATTACAGATACACGTTGACATACTGCAACCATATTTTAAAGACTGGAAAATTACACTTAACTCACAGAAGACGGAAACGATTATTTTTACCCGCAAACGGACGAACATTAAAATTTTTGACCACCTCAAGGTGGATGGACACAAAATTAAACCGACGACGAAAGTTAAATATTTAGGAATGACAATGGACGCGCGACTTAACTTTCGACAACACCTACAAAACAGAAAACAATTAGTATACGGACAAATGAGAAAAATATACCCACTGATGAAAGGACAAACGATGACCGGCACGAACAAACTTTTACTATACAAGACGCTACTACGACCCATTCTGACGTATGCCTCGGCGGTCTGGTGCAACGTTTCCAAGACGGCCATCAAGCCGCTGCAGGTGTTCCAGAACAAGAACCTGCGACTAATAACCGGACTGGACCGATACACACGGATAACAACGCTACACAAACTGACGAACATGGAATATTTTCAAGACCACATAAACCGACTCTCGACTAAATTTTATGACGCGCAAATTTTAAACAGTGACCTTACGAAAGACTTGACTAACATACGGCACGACAACGCACCTTATAAAATCAAACATAAACTGACTTATCAAAACTTACCAATTTTTCGACAGACTCTGCCCACGGACTTCGACTCCGACGACGATGCATACCACGACAATTGACATCTGCAACGCCACCGACACGGAGTGCTTAGGCATTCCAAATTCCGTGTACATCTTTTAAATTGTAAATAGTTCTTTTTAATCGTTTAGCAAGTAAGTTTTATTCCAAATTCAAAATTTAAAAAAAAATGAAGAGCAGGTTTTTGATTTTTCCTGCAAATTTCAAATTACTACAAAATTGCAACGCAAACGACAAATTATCAAAAGGTCATATATTTATTAATTATTTACAACTGTTTAGGCACTAACAATTTAGTCAATGAGAGTTACGCGTTAACGCAGGGTCTCTCAACATCTCGCTTATCTTAAATTTTAGAAATGTTATATTATATATACTGTTTTTAAAAATAATTGTAAAAGTTAATTCTTAAAATAAATATTGTTCTGTTCTGTTCTGTATAGCAATGACAAAAATTCATCAAATAACGAATGTTCTAAACTTTGAAGCACGGGAAAAAATATACAATGCAAATGTATAAAATTTGCGAAAAATATATAAACAGCGCCTTGGATGATTTTTTGAATACATCAATGTAAAGCGAGGAAAATTTAAGTTCGAACCTTTTAGATTTTGATTTATTAAGCCCCAAATTTCAGGTTTCATCTAATATTCTGGACGAATTGATACACGAGTGAGAATTTTCTGACCGTCTTCCCTCGGCAGGTAATGGCAAACCACCGAGGTAGAATGCCAAGAAAACTCTAAAAAATAGAGTCATCAAACCCTCTTTAGGGTAAACGGACTGAGAAGGAAGGAATATGTTTATACTCTAATAATATTTTGGTGTCAATTTTTAAAGAAACGTTAGCCACAATTTTTATCCCCGATTGATCGTTCAGGGGATGTTGTTGGGTATAACAATTCTGGTGGGTCAGAGGTGAGGACTTTTTTGCCGGACAAATTTAATTTCTTCGCCAACGAGAAATTGTCTAAAATGGTTGTTCAATGACAATAAAATGGTTTGTGAAGTGTTCCAATGTACCAAGTCTAAAAATCCGGTGCCCTATTGATCCATCATCTAGCGACCCCTCCCCTAAAACCGCTGTCACAGTCAAAAAACTGTCTGTTCGTTCTCCCATAATTTCAGAACGAATGACTAACTATACGATTTTCGTCAAATGATTAAGACTTGCACTGGCAGGATTTATTAGTAAAAAACTAGCGCCATCTTGGATTCTCCATGTTGAAACTTTCCAAAAATTATCTGATCTGAATGAAATTTAAAATCTAAATAAATTGAACAATTAAACAATTATTTTTTCTTTTCAGACGAATTCTGTTGAAATCCGGGTACGCGAAAATCGGAACGCGAGTGTGATGTGTGGGTACGAATCATTATGGGGAAGCCCGATGAAAGTTTCATTAAAAATCGCGAATTAATTTTGTATTAATATTTGAGTCCAAAAGTAGTGCTATCAGTGTTCCTATAAAAAAATTTCACTCGTAATCTTTAAAAAAGTGTGACATGCTTTGCTTACATACATTTACTGGAACGAAAGTATGAAGAAGTTTACATGGTCAATAAGACTAAGGCAAAAGGACTACAGTGATAAAGGTAAATTTAGTCTTTCTCATTCAAACTGAAAATTAATAAATGACTTTCTTCATTATTACAGGTAGGGTCCACTTCGTGGGTTGAGCAGTAATTCAGGTTAGTGTAAATTTTTCTCTGGTGATGTAGCTAGTGAATCCTTGGAAATTGTGACAAAATGCATTTTTCTTTAAATGTATTTATAAATTATGTTACGGTAAGTAAACTTTCTTTTTACAGTCTGAAATAGAAAAAGCTATTTCTGTTTGAATTAAACGAGTTTATAACATTGTGCTAATTTAGTTTACTATTTTTTAGTTTATCACAGGCTTTCGTTGTTTGATAATTTATTAATTTTTCAAACATTCAACCCAACAAGAAAACTTTTAAGAATATTTAAGTTAAAAAAGCGCCACAGGTGACTTTCTCCCAAGAACTTCGCTAGACAACCAAGACTTAATATCATTATTGGAAAAAACTATTATTAGGTACCATTATTTTACTTCGTCCAAATCTACTCTTCTATCCTTACATTTCAACGATTAACTACTTCTTTCAGGCAACAAATCAACGTCAACGCCAGCATTGACCGACCCTAGGAAGTCATCATTACTTGCGATGCTCATCAATCTTTGAAATCTGCATGGTAAAAGAGATATTCTTTTTTATTGCTTTTTCCTTTTTCAGCAGTGATACTCGGGCACGAAAAATCGTCTTATACGAGCGGAAGTGTAAATGTGTCGAGTACGAATTACTGTGGGAAGCCTGATCAAAGCTTCATTAAAAATCGCGAATTAATTTTGTTTTAAAATAAGTGAAAAAAGTAGTACTGCCAAATGTTACTATAAAAAATTTTCATTCGTAGTCTTTAAAAATGTGTGACATTGTTCTAGTTTGTTCGTTGTTATGAAATTATGATGAAGCTATAATAGTCAAGAAGACTAAGGTGAAAGAATTACAGTGATAAAGGTAATTTAGAAAAACCTTTTTTTTAATAACGAAAATAATTAATGAATGATTTTCTTTATTACTGTAGGTAGGGTCCACTTCGTGGGTTGAGCAGCAATTCACGTTAGTGTAAATTTCTCTTTAGTGATGTAGCAAGTGAATTGTGACAACATGCATTTTTCTTTAAATGTAACCAATACGAATTATGGTAGGTAGGTCTGAAATAGTAAAAGCTATTTCTGTTTGAATCATAACAAACTAATTCATAATAATTTTTCTGTGCTAATTAGTTCCCTACTTTATAGTTTTCATAGTTTGACAATTCGCTAATTCTTTAAACCTTCGACCAAGAAAACTTTTCTGCAAGAACAAAAAGCGGCCACAGGTGGCTTGCACCCAAGGACTCGCTAAATACCCAAAATTCAATATCAATCATTATTGAAACCCACTATCCGCTGGTGGTAAAAATAGTATTTCACAATTGGGAGTGTGATGAGTCGAGTAGGAATCTTTATATTCGGAGGTAAACAGTGGTGCTACTAAATGTTCTAATAAAAATTTTTATACATAATCTTTAAAAATGTTCAACATTATTCGGGTTTGTTCGTTGCTTACATTCACTGGAAGGAATTATGAAGAAGCTATCATGGTTAAGAGGACTAAGGCGAAAGAACTACAGTGATCAAGGTAATTTGGTAAAAGTCTTTCGCATATCTAAGAAAAATAACTAATGGTCTTCGTTCTTATTGCAGGTAGGGTGCACTTCGTGGGTTGAGCAGCAATTTAGATTAGTGTAAATTTCTCTTCAGTGGCGTAGCAAGTGAATCTTTAAAATTATCTAAAAATACATTTTTCTTTAAATGCATAAATTATTAGTTTGGTAGGTAAATTTCATATTACATTCTGAAATACTGAATATATTAATTTGAGTTTTCTGTTTAAGAGTTCTAGATGAATTTTATTATTACATTTTTCTTCAGATATTACGGCTTGACTTGTAAATTAATTCTACAAGTACGATGACAATTATGTGTAAGAAAAGTTGCAGTAGAAAATACTATAGGTAACTTCTCTGGAGAAGAACTACGACAACCACGATTCACCGGGTTAAGCAAATCGGTTAATACGAGCGTAAGGACTTTCTTCAACATCCATCACAATCATGTTGGAACCAACTGTCAGGTAGTGCTATTCTTTTCCCATTGTCGTTTCTTCACGTGAGCAGTATTCTCCCTTCGTTGTATTTAACCAATCATCACATCAGCATAGATTCACTCTCAAAAGTTTTAAAAGCCTCCGGGCTAGGCCACTCCATTACCTTTGCAATCTTATTTCGCGAGCGAGAGTGTGATGTGTCGAGTACGAATCTTTGTGAAGAAGCTTAACGGAAGCTTTATTAAAAATCGCAAATCATTTTTGTTTTAATACAAGTGAAAAAGGTGTCACTATAAAAGATTTTCATTCGAAATCTTGAAAACAGTGTGACATTGTTCGAGTTTGTGCATTTGCTGGAATCGAATTATGAAGAAGCTATTATGGTCAAGAGGAATTAGGCAAGAGGACTACAGTGATCAAGGTAATTTTGTGAAGGTTTTTTTCATTCAAAATAAAAATTAATTATAGAATATCACCACAAATCTTGCTACCACAATGAAAATTTACATAATTTTTGTGTTATTGCAGATAGGGTCCACTTCGTGGGTTAAGCAGCAATTCAGGTTAGTAAATTAATTTCTAGTAATGTAGCCAGTATATCGTCTGTTATTGTGAAAAAATGCATTTTACTTTAAGGCCGTTCTTACTCGACTGCTAAATTGACTATTTTGGGTTTGGCGATTTTGGCGAAATATTATTTGGCGAAATATTAAAGCAATGGCATGTAAATCACCAAACCCAAAATAGTCAATTTAGCAGTCGAGTAAAACCTTAAATGCAGTAATTATTGTAGGGTAAGTAAAGCTTCTTTTACGTTTTGAAGTGCAACATAATGATAAATGATTGTATTTTTTGTGGGAACTCCAATTCAACACATATTTTATTTTTCATCAGGTTTTCATAGTTTGACAGTTCGATATCAAGTCGTTACGACGTCAATTAAGACATTCTATCAGCGTTCTTAAAATAATCGGAAAGTAAAACCGACCCAATCAGTAGTAATTACAGTAGCGTGCAATCGAATTAGGGCCACTCACAATTTTTAGTTTTTAATGCAATTTGTTATATTTGATAAATTTTGAATTTATACTAAGTAATAACTATTCAAAACAATTAAAACTCACTTTTTAAAAGCAGGTATCAAATTTCACCCTAACAGTTATAAAACGGCTTAAATATCAAAACTCGAGGTATATGGGTATTTAACGTCGGGTAGTTTTGTCCGTTGTTGGTCATTGTTTAAGGGACTGGCGAATATAACTGTGCTGTATTTTGGTTAAATCTACCCTACAAGTGTTGTGAAGAAGTTGATTTTGTGTATTTTGACTTTGAGTAATATTTTTATTCAACCACGTGTTAATTTAAAATTTCAAGTTTTAAAAATTAATTTTACGTAATGGGTAAAAATAAGGACCTTAAATAGGATAAAAAAGTTAAGATTGAGGGTCTTTTGAGATCTGAAAATCACAGGAATCGTGAAATTGCCAAAATGGAACGAATTTTGCGTCAATCAGTCAATCGGATTGCAAAATCAATTAAGGAAAATATTCCTACAACGTCAACCAGGCGATCAAATTGTAGGGGTAGAATAAAAACTACCACTCCAGAAGATTGGTTAATAGTTCGAAGGACATTAGAAAATCGAAAATGGACTGTGAAAAAAATTAATCGAGTCCTACACCAAGATGAAATTTCAATTTCTGAACGTGTGCTTAAATCGCGAATCTCCGAAGCTGGAATAAAAAGTCGACAACCAGCAAAGAAGCCAAAATTGACTTCAAAAATGAAAATTGCTCGACTTAAATGGGCCAGAGAGCACAAAAATTTTACTGGAGCAGATTGGTCAAAGGTATTTACCCATAAAATTTATAATTATTCATAATTAATTAATTACTAAAAATTAATATTTTTTATAGGTTATTTTCAGCGACGAGACACGGCTTGGGTGTGTAACTGAAAAAAGGGGCAATATGTGAAGAGAAGATCATCTGAACGTTTAAAAGAGTGCTGCATTGTAAAACAATCAAGGACCCACGGGCAGTGATGATTTGGTCGGCCATTACTGCTGAAGCACTTGGACCACTTCATTTTGTTACCAAAACCATGAACCAAATTCAGTATAAAGAAGTGGTTGAAACGGTTTTGGTACCTTATATGGGTACTTTAGGTAGTTACCGTAAAAGCTACACTGTCATGCAGGATGGAGCACCCTGTCATAAGGCTAAAACACTCATGGACACATTCAAACGGTTGGATATCAATGTGTTGCCTTGGGCAAGTAATTTTCCGACCAAAATCCCATAGAAAATGTTTGAAAAACATTCAAGTTGTTAGTTTACAAACGAAACAACTCCACAATAGCAACTTTAAAAGAAAATATTCGCTTAGTATGGAAAACAGATGAGCATTTAAAAAGTAGCTTAAGCTTGTATTAGGAGTATGCCGAAAAGGGTGGCTGCAGTAATTAAAGCTAGGGTGGTACCACGAAATATTAATCAAAAGGTGTTAAAATAATAGAAATAAAGATTTGTTCGAAATATAGTTGTATTCTTGCATTAAATTATAGGTAAATTTAAAAAAACAATTTTAATGGGTGGCCCTAATTCGATTGCACGGTACTGTACACAAAACGAAAATAAAAATTCGGAAAGATGAAAGCAGACGAAACGGAATTTCCTTTGTCATTTGGTGAACTTTGCTAATAATAAAATAGGTTGCCGGATGGGAAGTTTTTAAATGCTAAGCTAATGAATGTTGAGGAGTAAGGTTTATTTCCGGTGAGGTAAAGGTCACAAATAGGGGTCAAACGTGTGGCAGATTAACTAATGTCGCATGTCGAGTTCAGAATGGCCACTTGAGCCCGGTTTGCCGAGCAAACGCCAGCTTAAAAAAACTTTTGAAAAAATAAATAAAACGAACTGCTACGGGGTAAGTATGGTTAGTCATTTCAAAGACAAAAACAAGGCATCATTCAAAAAGATTTTTACATTTCATATTTAAGCAACCCCACCTATTGTCCTATAGACAATCCAGCTCTTTTTACTAAGTAACGGAGACTTTTACCGAGATATTTTCGTAAAAATAAAAACAATTTTGGTTTAAATGTCATAGATATTCAGGTGACCTAGCCTCTTAAGGCATTTACCTATGAACTTCAAAGAATCTAGATTCAGAATACATTTTTGGTGATGTAACCAACACCCTAAGACCTATTGAATGCATCCTACGTATTTTCTAGTCAGATTTTAAAATTCTAGAATTTACATTTACGTCAAAGCTAACGATAAAGATAACGACAATAACGTCAAAGGAAAAAACTCACAACCTTCTAGCCCTACCTCTGAGCTTCTAGAATTGATGATTTGGCAAGAGTTAACTAACCTGGGTTCGAAAGTACACTATTTCGTATAAAAATAGTTTCACCAAACGAAAGCGGACTTTAATACAAGACTTTTAAGGGGAGGATGAATTTAAAAGGGCCAATGAGAAAATTGCACTCTAAATTAATTTTTAAAGTCGTTTTTTCCGAAAATTTGTGGACTGACTGCAAATTTTACTGCTTTTATTCATCTATTGCATTATTATTGCTCAAAAAAATCATGAAAATCGCAACCCGGGTTAATTAAACCTCCCCGATCATTTTCATCCTTTTTTGAAGAATATTTTTCAGGGTTTCAATGTTTTGAAATATGCTACTTGGTTTTGGTGTACTTCGGCCTTTTGAATCATAAATCCAGTTAAGTTTATGAGTTACATACATACATCTTTCCACGTAAAAGTTTCTAATGACTGAACGATTTAATCACTTAATCGATTATTATCGATTGTGAAATTTTCAAACAGCAAAGCCCTAGTAGTAAGTGTAGTCTGCCGGTCGAAGGATAATGTTTCAACCGGACAAAATCAAGCGCCTCTAATGATAAATAAGGCTACGGAATAAAACAGGGTAATGTACAAAAGTAGAATTAGAATCGTTAAATTTTTAATCGTTAAATTATTTATGCATTTATACCGGTGATAACTATATTTTCAACGTTAAATTTGTGGAATCCTTAGTTTTATTTTTTGATATTTTACTGTTGAAAAGCCACATGATTGTGAAGAAATGATTAACAGTTTCAATTTTGCAAAAATGGACTTACCTTGTTTATTCCTGTACCCTTCAAATATTTTTTGCAAAAATTGTCATTCTTTGTATTTAAAAAAAAGACGTGGTATAAAGTGCACACATTAATTTTATCAAGTAACCTTGTCGTTAAACAGTTTTGTTCGTTTCTCAATTATTTTATGCAATTGTCACGGTCGCGGTCGGTGAAGTAAATAATTTTAGCTAATATCGTGTCAATAGCCAATATTACAAATTTTATTAGATAATACGTTAACTTGTTGGAAAAGCCCCACTCGCCTGTCCACTCGCGAAGGAAACTTATTCGGTAAATCTTGGCTTTCTAAACTTGTCTCGCAAACTACTATTTTACTTAGACAACGCTAAAAATGTTAAGCCTACGGGCTGCAGTATTATTTTTTAATCAATAAAATTAAACAATCTTTTCTTAACAATAATTTTTGTATAAACAATTTTACATGTAGAAAACCTTCCGTACTATCAAAGCTGTCGACGATTGCGGCCAATGGCGTAACGTCACGGAGGCCTTGGGGGCGCTCGTATATTATACACTCCATTCCGTTTAATCGGGACACATTGGAGCCAATTAAGCGGTTGGCCCAAAAATAGGCGAAATAATTCGACATTATTTCCTTAGTTTGGTTCCCAAGATAAGCGGCTGCCACGATTAATCGATGACCAATTAGCCGGAATCGACTATAATAAATTTATGGTTTTATTATTATTTCGTTCGGAAAAATTAAAAGGGGGTCAAAAAATAAAATCTAGCACAAGAGCACACGAAAAGCTAGTTAAGGCACTAATTCCATTCTATAGCCGAACCATGTGGCATTGGTGTATTGTTAAGATGATGATAATAAATCGAGTAGGTATACAAATAACAAATTATACAATAAGACGTTTTTTTTCTTAAAGTAAAAATAAATTAGAGGACACCGTGTCATACAGGTTATGTCATGATGCAAGTAATATTTCCAGTATAAATGCAGTTGAACAACAAAAACCATTGTATACTTTGTTATTACTTCCACTTCAGGAAATTTGGATTGAATCATTTTCAGTTCAATAATTGCGCAAGAAGTGGCCAAAAATAAAATTCATCATCCAGGTAATGCAGAGATGTAGGAAATGTGCTACGGTGAAACGTTTAATAGTCATATCGGGAGCGCAATTAGAGTAATTATGGAGCATGAACACCACAACTCGGAACAATATTTAAAAAGTTCAAATTTAGAGTAAAATGCCCTATATTCTTCGTTTTTAAAAACGTTAAAACTAAACCACTGAAAAATTTTGAATTAAAACTAAAATTATTTTTTCAGTTTATCAATACTTACGAAGCATCCTGTAGACATATGAATACGTAATGGTTATTTTAAAAAATTAGAAATTGAATTAGTTTACAATTTAGTAGTAATTCGCTAATCCGCGATGACTTAATAAGGAATTAATTCTAACTTTGATATCAATGCTTGTCTCATTATTTTAAAATAGAAAATTTATCTGGTAAATTATTAACCAATTTTGTAATACTTTTTTTAGATTGTGTGATAACGAAAAAGCATGCTTATTTAATTTTTCAATTGAAATAAATTATGTCATGTTTTTTAATTAAAAAATAGTCGTATCTACTACTATAACTTCATATTAGTAAACACTAAACATTATTTCCAGTTTTTCCAGTAGTAACATTTAGTTTAGTTAATTAATTCACTCTTACCGCCATCGGGAAGTCATGCAGGAAATATTGTGATATAATGGTACTTATAGTAAAGAAATTGGAATAAAAAAGAAACCAAAAAATGCCGACCTTTGTGTCAATGACTGATTTGTAGGAACAATTTTGTCGATGAGAATTGCACAAAAAATGTCGATTCAAATTTTTTCGGCGAGAAAAGGGTGCAGACTTTGCTTACACTCCATTTCTTACCATGTTCGTGTTCAGAATGACAAAAAATTAGCTCACGTTGAAATTGCTGTCCCAAGCTTTGACCGAGGAAAGGAAAAAGGTTTTTGGGAAGTTTTTATATAATTAAAACTAATTAACTTAATTATAATCTGTTTCTGGTTTAAAAATTTGCATTTACGCTTCTCGGTTGATGTATTGCGTTGCATTATTAAAATTTAATTCGACTATAAAAATTCCGGAAAGGAAACGCAAAAGAAAAACGCTGGAAGAAAATTAATTTTTCTAGAGGACACTCGCAACAGCCTGGCGGCATAAAATTAATAAATGTATGTATGTTAATAACTGATGTTGATTTTTGTAACACGCTATTGCGTCTCTTCAAATATTGTCTGAAGAGGTAAGTGATAAATAATTTAAGTGCGTGCGTAAGTATCAATTAGGTAAAATTATATATTAAATATCATTGACACTGCTGCTCAAACATTCTAATTGGTTTCGCTTCAATTTGCATAATCACTTTCATACCAGAAAAAAAATCGATTCACTTCCAGTCGATTAGCATATCAGTGTCTAATTAATATCGTCTACTGTCGATTCGATCAAAAGCCGTTACTTGTTGCTGCGTAGTGTTTTATATATTACACAGAATAAGAAAAGAAGTAAAAAAAGTATCGTAAGTTGTGCAATACTTGAAAATTTTGACTATTTTACTGAAACAAATTTTCGTGAAACCCGGAATCGACCGGAGTCGATATTAGAATGACGTCGCGTTCCGGGATCCAATCCGAAGCGATGCATTATCCCCACCCAAACGCGGATCGTAAAACCGGCAAAACATACGGGGAAACGCCATATCAGAGACCGCTTTTGAGGTACATATTTGAATGATCGTGAAAAGTTTGTGCTGAAGGTGTTGTGCGTAAATTTTTGTGCATTTTTTGGATTTTGTTGCATTATTAAAGGATATTAATAATTTTGCGCCAAAGGTAGAGTATTAACGATCCTAAAGGACGAAATTTAATATTTTCAAAAAACAATCTTTTAAATATTATCCCGAATTTGCGGACCGAAACGTATGATTAAATTAATCGTTTCTACGAAAGCAACTCACTTTGGTTGTTATAGTTTTTTTTATAATGATTTTACCTGTCGGATTACCTATGTATATTCGAACGTGTATGGTGCAATGCGTCAAGAAACGGCATTTGTTATTATAACACGACAGTTAATTCATGTTTAAATCCCAATTAACAATACAAGTAATTCAACAAAATTGATTTCTATGTTTTACATTGTGCAAGACCGAAACAATAAGTTACAATACAATAGAATGGATTCTTTTCTACTCGTGGAACTGTAGTTCTGGAAGTATACAACAACGCATCTTATTAATGCTTGACCACCCTTTTTAGGTTTCTCCAAGATGATACATACAAAAACAGTTAGTTCATTATTAAGCAAGCTCGATGGGTTTTAATTAACATATTTTTATTTTAATTAAAAACCACCGATAAATTACACAAACGTTCATTTAATAACGGCTCAAATTCATACCCTGTCAGAATTGAATTGCATACTTTCATGATAAAAAAAAGGAAATCTTGACAAGATCTAACCAATTTTAATACGACTGACACAGTACGCTACGAGTAATTATTCTCTTCTGATAAAGATGTGTCTACAGGACCTCGAGTAACATAATTAATCCTGATGACTCGTTTAATTTAAATAACGGACACCTATTATTTAAAAAATGCGAAGAGACTTGATTTTTTATTGCATTTCTTGCGCAATTTATAAAATGATAAATCCACAGTAACGAAGCAAAGTTTAATAAAGTACGTCATAAATATTGTAGTGCAATAATTAAATATGCAAATTAGATTATCCATACGCGATCAAGCATAATTGACATTCGTTAAGCCAATTTTATTGAAATACTCGGTATATTAAGATTTGCAAAATAAAAATGCAGTCTAATCGAAATTCTAGTCCTGTTTATAAAATGAGATAACCACGCAGCACATATTTGAAATATCCTTTCAATTATTTAGTTTTATGGAAATGAGATTAATACACCAAATTGTATTTATTATAGTTGACCTTTCGTTGATAATTAATAATAAATTATTGGGGTTTATAATCCTAAATTATAACGTCATCATTAATATTACAAAGTAAATATTATTATGTGCTGAGTTTGATAAATATTTTGCATAATTAACTCTTAAAAAATTATCTCGACTTTCAATTGCTATTACAGCATAAGGTGTAATTTTTATTTCTCATTGTTGATTCATTTTAACTGCATTTTTATTCATTCGATATTTCTTGTTGAACCCAACCCACACTTTTATTTATTCTACAAATTCTTTCACGTTTATCCAATCACTTGAAAATAAAAGGTACATTTTTGGTAAATTCGATCGACCCATTTCTTGATTTATCCCGGGGATTTCTTATAATTAAAAGCTTATTACGGGATTGCAATCTGTGTTTAATGAATTTTGAATGAGTCAATTGCAACTTCGTGTGATAACCTACCAAGTGCGACATACGAAGATAAAACTGAAAGTTTTTCAGAAATTTTACGCCAAATACGATTAAGTGGCAACCTAATCAGTTTACTTAAAAACATTGGGAATTTAAAATATAAATTTTTGGTATCTAATAAAAATAAGCGATGAGTAATACTACAAAATTAAAATTATCTCTCAATTAATGACCTTTTCACCAAATATAAACTGCGAAAGTGTTTCACTTGCTATAACAAAAAATGGTGATAAGCAAAAAAGGTCGTTTTTCAC
Source organism: Lycocerus yunnanus (assembly GCA_036346125.1). Lineage (NCBI taxonomy): Eukaryota > Metazoa > Arthropoda > Insecta > Coleoptera > Cantharidae > Lycocerus > Lycocerus yunnanus. The sequence continues at coordinate 3,811,475 of JARFIX010000050.1, forward strand.
TTTTAGTTTAGCAAATTAAAAGTTTAATGCAGTTTCGAAAAAAGTTAATTAAGGTTCTGCTAACTAAAAGTGTTTTGTTCTCATGGTAAAGTGAAAACTGAAAGTAAAGTCATTATTTAGCTAGCTAGGGCTAACGTAAAAAGGAAATAAAACAATGCTGTCTAAAACGATCACATTGACAAAGTATTATTATATAAGAAAATTATAACAATGAATGAACGTTTTGTGGGTGGGGAGGTTTTGAACCCCTTGAAAATTGAATTGAGAGAAAGCAACCTTGTTAGATTGTAACATTTTCGATTTTTACACGCCGGCCAACTCGGTAACATAGGTAGCAATTACGAAAAACTAGTAACAAATCACGTCCACCTTAAAGCATAAAGCCATTAAAATCGCATTTCATCACAATGTCTGCAAAACAGTGTTCCCTATTTCGAAATCCAATTTTAGGTGTAGCAAATATTCGCCATACACGGCATTAAAATGGAAATTAAGAGGATATGCATTCACTTTGCGCTCTGACGCACCGAGAAGTTCATCATGTTAAAAGATAATCGAGTGACTCATCCTATGTTCTAATGGTTGAAAAAATGAGAACAAATTTTGATGTTCCAAAGGTATTCAACTTGAAAGCTAATTAACCTTTTCTTTGTAAATGGGTAAATTTAGAAGTTGTGAAAAAAAATCTGTCGAAAAACCACCACACTGTAATTCCTCTCGTCCAATCTTATTTGTGTGTAATAAATAATTTATGTTCAATTAAAGATAAAAATAGAAAGTTGATAAAGGAAACATCGCTATAATTGATTATAAAATGTAAACATAGACGATTTTCGAAATAACTACATTTTTTCACTTGCCGGAGTGTAGGCAGTAGACTTTTTTAATTATCATGGTCTAGTGACTTTTAAATAGGGGAGTAATTGTATAATGAGCAGTAAAAATTGTAAAAAACCCTAATTGTTATTTGGAAAAACTTGAGTAACGAATGTCGTGGTATGACATACTCCTTTGGCTTGATTAAATAATTTACTTCGGTATGACTCAATTTAAACGTCGCATTCAAAGGTGAAGAATAAAACATTGCGTTACATCCAAGGTATTATTCAAAACAAAGTTCGTCAAACCTTTTCCATGTTTTTTCTGATTAAACGCAATTTACACTATGCAATTCGTCGTTTTTGCCGAAAGAGGTAAAATCGTAACTTTTAATGTGGAACAAAATCATTTTTGTTTAGTTGGTTTTTTGGTTTTGAGGCGAGGTTACTAGTAAAACGAACAAAATCTTGCGTAATTTTGTGGATTTTGTGTTTTAATCTGCAAATATTCGAGGTTGCACTTTCCTGCAACCCACCCCACTGCAAGTGGGGGCCTAAAAAATGTATAGGGACAAACATCTGCATGAGGTCCAATAAAAGTGAAACCGAACAAAATGGTACGCGTGTAGCGGTCAAGATCAATTCATAATATGAATCGAGAGTAGCAAGGAAGCTTCACGAGGTCATGGATCAAGCATTGTGTATTTCATAGCCTATGTTTAAAATTTAATTAACCCGATTCACGTTAATCCGGATTTGATTTAAAAGCTTTCTTAATGGAATATAATACCCAACAAACGATTTACAAAGTTAAAATTAAGATTCAATCCTTTCAAGGATTACAACATGAAGGTTAATGAAGAAGCATGAAAGAAGAAGTACTCGCTTGGGAATATCAAATTATTAATTACCGCGGTATGGTTCCTAACAATTTAATTATAACGATAGTTGATATTACTTAAATGTCAGCGTTACAATCGTGAGAAAATCGACGTCGTCAAAAATCGTTAGCGAGTTCATATAGAAATACTACGTGGATAGGTAGTACCGTACTATTTCGAAAAAACAAAAACGGTCTTTATATTAAATGTCAAGATAATTTATAATACAAAAACACCCAGCGGAAATGTACTTTTAAGTAGCACGAAAAGAAATTAAAAAATTGAAATTCTTAGTATGTAATAAATTTAATTCACATTTTTTATGTCGATATTGATTACAATGACCCCTATTATTGTGTTAAGATTTGTGGCGTCTCCGTATCGCGATAAAAAATTAAGAAAAATATTAAATTGTATGACTAATCTTCCACTATACCAAAGGGACCATTGTTACAAAGAGAACTGGTTCAATTATTTTGGCAAGTGGATGCAATTTATTTATGGTTAACAAACGCGACCATGACCAACAATTTCATCGATATAATTAAGCCCCAAAAATAGCTGTGATCATTAGAGTGAATTGAAAATTATAGTTTTCTAACGGATGCAGTACGTTTGGCGGTGCGAAATTACAAAATTGCGTACAAATTCCGTGTTGGAAAACTTCAAAAGAAAGTTTACAAATCAATACCTTTCTGCATTGCAGGAGGTTAGAAAATGGGCAAAGCTCAGCGTTTAGGGTGCGATTTGTGTTGTGCAAAGAATAACGGAATAAGTTTAATATTACCAACTTGCCGGCATTCGTTTTTGAACGACGTAAACATTGCAAAATTATCGATAATCGTTTATCTAACAAAAGTTGGGCGCCTCGGTGGCATGAAAGACGCTTCGATACATTTCACGTAAAAGGAATAATTAAAGTTGCGGACGCGTAGCACGCGCAACGACTTTAAAATTTTGCAGCTGCCTCAAAGGAAGTACAAAGGAAAGATTTCGATAGCCCCAAAAAGAGGTTCACCTTCATATGAGTGACCGTTAAGGGCACGGCCGAAAAACGACCAGCAAGCAGTCGCCGCATACCTGAATCGAAATCGTAGCATTTTTTTTACACTTTCATTATAAAATTAACAAGGTCGGAATTTTACCGTGTGTTGTTAATGCGTCAAATTGTTTTACGCTTGTTTTAAAATAAAACATCGTCGTATATAATGACCATTAATCGTCTTGAATTGATAACGCGTTAGTTGCTGGTTGTGTTTACACGTCTTACACAATCCTATGAAATAAAATGTATTATGTACCTGAAATCATGTAATTTTCTAGATGTAATTATTATTGGTGCACTTAACAACTGTGGTGTAATACAGTTAGATCAAGTTCAACATCCTTGTACGCTTGATGAATGCCAAAGTCTTCAATCAAAAGATGTCAACCTTGTATTTCTCTTCTAACGGAAATCATAAAAAAATGAATTGTTGTGCTTCGATTGAAAACGCTCACAAATTACGGTTAACCCTATTATATCGTCATAAATACATTAGATATTACGGATGGATGATAATTTGCACTTAAACGTATTGCTGGTTCGTTCAAAAATTAGGTTAGGGGAACAAATTTGGGTCGAAACTTGAAGGATTACAAACTCGGCAGTTTCAATGTTAATTAATGGTAAACAATGTTATGTAACAACGATTTGATGGTCAATGTCAGATACAAATATGAACAAAGGAAGTGAACAGGTTTTGCAAAACGGCAATGAATGAAGAACTCAGATTCGCTTTTTATATTATTGTAACTTTCTACTAGTGGCTATTAATATCAAAGTAGGTTCCTAATAGATTTGAATCTGACTTTCTTATTGGAAGAAGAAGAAAAAACATTAGCGTCGAGAAAATTTTCAATATTATTATGTTCTACTCGAGGCCCACAAATGCAATTTCGCAGCAGTGAGTTACTGTATAAATAAATCTATAAAAGCAAACATTGCATCGCATCCCCATCATCATGCCACGAGAAGGGGAAAAATTGAACATCTCTTGAATTGCTGCTGCACCTGGGGTTGTTGCCTAGCAACGTTGCATTCAGCTTTAGCCCGAGTTACCTGGATTCATTAATATTTGATTATGAACAGTTGTTTCGATTTTTTGTGAAAAGTTTAGCTTCTCAAGGGGGGCTAACGTGATTAACGAGACGACGAAATGTTTATTGAATTGTGTGCGTGATCGCTGACAAAGAAAATTCGTCTCAATTTTCGTTATTAAATTGAAATGAAATATTGAACGAGTAACGCGATATACCTATCATTCTTCATAAATAAATTTCGGTAATAGAAGTCAAAACGCGAATAAACCGTTTCCGTGAACTTAGTGGGATGGATAAACAAGTCGAATTAATTTCTCTCCCCTAAAGTCTCTTTGATGATTTTGTGAAATCAGTACAATTCTGTACGTACCTACATAATATATTCGTATACCTCCTGACAGCTGTTTAAGTAAACTAGGGGTTAAAATAATTAAGCGTTAGATGTTGTATAACTATAGCGTGAAGAAAATCAAACGAAGATCATTGCATAATCAAAGTTATTAGTTAAATAAATGTTCTTGCGTAATATCAACGTTGCGTTTCCATATTAGGTACATCTGCATAAATTTACAAACTTGGTATGGATATCGTGAGAAGTTCGAAAAGGTTGTACATATAAATTACTCGTTAATTAAATTCGACTTTACTGCACATCATTTGCTTTTGTAATTTTTATCATAACAGTATTTTAGTAGAAAATTAGACAAAAAAAGTAATAGGTACTATTGCGGTCAAACCGGGCGTCAAGATTTACTATGATATGTATCTGTGACTCATAATCAGTTGCACATTGTTGTGGTGTTTTTCCGTGTCTTTGAAACTATTAAAATACCGTATTTATAATAATTCAACTATTATCCGATGTAATTATGTGCAAAATTAAATGTACCGATACGTTAATTTAGTATTTAATACCATTAAGATATAATTTATGTTCTTGCCTCTGAAATTAGAGGTGCTTTAATTAATATTGCTTATATGTAACATTTCGGGCACTATTAAACTGCTCTTTAAGGTTAGCTCTTATAATTATGACCATAATAATACCTTTACCTATACGGCGAATTAGATTAATTAATAATGAGATACAAGAGAAAGTTTAATTGGGACTTTGATTTTTCACGTAATTGGAACCCAATCAAAGCAAACTCCCGGTAGTTGGTTTCATTATGATTACTTCGACGGCCATAAATCAAGACAGATTCTATACCAGATACATGGTAGTACATATCGTGAACTTCTTTGAAAACTTGGAACTAGAACATCATGATGATGTATCTTAGCTCTTACAATGTATAGAGGCGCCTTTAGTATATCCAAGTTTCTTCATTGTATAGTACCTATTTATTGCGTCGATGAAACAGAATCGATTACAAAGTAAGTTTTTAAAAAACCAAAATCAAAGTTGGATTAAAATTCATTACGTAAGTGGAACAACCTCAACAAAAATAGTACTTGTTCAGTAGTGTATCAATTAGCGTAAATTGTTTCTAAAATAAAATAATACTTAAAAATTATTGCTCTGTCCTTGTAACAAAATTGTGATGTATTGTGTTTGTCAACGTTGAAGTTGTAATATTTATTTATAAGCGTTCGAGTAACGATAGGTAATGAACGATACGAATTTAAACTCCAGTTAAATCCGTAGCCATCGAGGAAAACATGCTTAGTTTTCCAGAAACACTTCCTTGTTTTTCGTGAAAAATCTCGTATTACAGCAAAATGTAAGAAACAGATGTCTCAAATAGAATTTTAAAAATTAATCATAAACCATGCTAACTCTGTCGGCTTAACGTTTTAATTTTAAAGTTAATTACATGCCACATTAAGACGCATTAGAATATTAAAAAGTAGGTAAGGCGTCTGTAATGAATTGCACAAATGAAACTCTGAATGTTAATGAGGGTCATCTTCATAAATATACAATTATTTTTATTGTTTTCAAACCCACGTAGTGGTACACAAGGAAGCTTAATTTTACAAAATAGAAAGAAAACCTCAATTACGGCGGGGTCCGCAAGCCCTCACCCCCTGGTCGCTTCTGACCGTATTGTATAATTTAGTACATTGTAATGTTCCTGCTCGAGTGTTTAAGGTTTAGGGGAACCGGAAAATAATAGTATAAAACTTCCCTAAAGGCCTGCGTCTGGCCAGGTGACGAAACCCATTCAGTGAAGGATCCAGCAAGAAATGAGCAAACGCTCCAATGAAATCAACCCCGGAAAAAGATTTTTTCAAAAGACCATTTTCCGATGATGTAACTTTGCCATTAAAATTTGTAACTGTAGCGAGGATTCGTAATTGGATTGACCGTACCGAATTGGATGTATCCTCCTAGAAACTAATTATCGATTGATGAAAATGTTTCAATTTTCGGTAGGAAATCGCTGGAAGCAAAAATGTAAAAATTGTTTACTTTCTACGCGGAGGCTTCAGAGTGCTTTTACATCATAATTTTTCTCCTCGAGTTAAAAACGATAGCATCTCGAATTTAAATCCGAGTTCATTATTCCAACAGGTAATACCTCATAGGCAAACGGAATGCAAATTTTAAACCGGCAACCTTAAATCATTTAACCACTTGTAACCTATGTTTATAGCGGATAAGTTCATAATCGAGTTACCTATTTGCTATTCACCGGTGATATAATAATTACTGCCTAGAAAGTAAGTTGTGTGTACACTTAAATATCCAATAAATATAACTTGAATCTTGTAATATTATTATTGTAGGCGCTTGTAATAAATATAAAATTATTTATTATATAGTACTGGTAGGAAGTTAACAACGGAAGCGACACAAATATGCCAGAATAATTGGATTGATATAACGGAATTTTGCAAATTACAGAGAAATGTGTCGACTAATATTGCAATTTATAGTACTTCACATTATTTTCTCATTTAATTAGAATAAAAAAAATTCATTAGGAATTCTGACACGAAAATAATGCACGAAAATAATTACCCATTTCTTGTCTGAAAACGAGACTTGTTAACTAACGACAAGTTAAAAATGTGTGAGATAATAATTAATTGTTGGAGTGGGAGTGCGAATATAATAAATAATTCATCAATTGAATTGAAGACGGCAAAAACATTTTTCCTATTAACACTTCAATTAAGAATAATAGTAATTAGAATTATTACAGAACCTTGAGTTAATTGAAAATATTATGGACTGATTTTTGTTCGTAATTGTTGTTATAAACACGCCAACACTAACTTGTTACAATTAATTTAAAAATTATAGGATTTTAAATTTGGGTTAAATGAAATGTTAACTACGATTAAAAAAGTTTGTAAAAAACGAATTAAAGCGTGTTTACAAATTCGTTACCTGTTTAGGAAGTTTTAGCCACAACATGGATATTAAATTATATGAAGTGTGAAGAATAACGTCGGAAAATATTGCGGAAGTGGAAATATGAAATAACAGAAAGGCCTTACATTTAAATGTCAGATTAAAATGTATTCGTTTGAGTGGAAAACCATTCGTGAGAATGAATCTTCAAAAGGTTAAATTACATAAAATAATGTTGGCGAGGTACATAAAAAATTGTAATTATTGTTATTGTTGAAAGATTGTTTTTAACAAACGGTTCTGTGGAAAGACTGTTACTATTTCTGATAGAAAATAAAAACATTTTGTGGTTCACCGACGGTTGGCCGATCTTTCATTCTAAAAATATTAAAATAATTGTTATTCTCTAAACGAGAAGAACATTTTTGATTTGCTCATACCAACATCGCGTAAAATAAAATAATTCAAATCAAAGTCCCAAAACTTACATTTCCTTTAAGCGACGCCCCTATGAATAAATACGAATTTTTCTTCACATTTAGACAAACTAAGTTATTTTAGTTTTACTAATATTCGATAAATAAACGGCATAAAACAATGCAGTACTGAGCAGTACTACTCCGTACTAGCGTTCCATAAAAGAATCTCGAAATATATTTTGTTTATCTAAATTACTTTTGAGATATGATCAAATTTTAATTTATAATGTGCCATGCTTATAAAGCTGTTGTAGCATTAATCTTTTTGTTAGTTAATCAGTTTTAAAAAATCAAAGCTCAAACATAAGCAGGCGAGAAAGAAATAACCTCAACTCATCGATGTCGTAGAATGCTCCGTTTTTTTTATAAATTCTTGTATTTTGAATTTAAAGTGGAGTTGAAGGGTGAAGTCAACACGTCGGCCATTCTTGCGGTAAACAATTGTATTAGGGGATTATAACCATTCCGGTCATACTACATAAATTCTGCTTGCAACCTTAACCTGTTGAAATCTATGTAACCTTTTATTGAAAGTTTTCAATTATGAACAGATTAATGTTGTCATTATCCAAGCATGTCAAAGCCCGGAGCTTTGGCAAAATATCATATGCGACCTAATAACACATTTTATGATAATAAATAATGCTTTATACACGCCTTTATGGATTGATTTCATAATCAAATTTAATGGGAGAATTAAAATAAAAATATCAATTTTTATGTAACATTAATATTTTATGTTAACCTCAAAATGATTTTGTTGAAGTACTGTTTATAATGCAAAACATGGTGACACTAGATTATGTCATTTAGCTCGAACACAGGACAAAAATTTTAAGTGTGAAAGAAGTATTGTTTTCAACATTTTTAATATCTTTTTCCGTTTTTGTGTTACAAGAAGAAACAAGGATTGAGATTTCATGATTTTTACTACATAATAAATATAATATGGGTTTCGACTATATAAAACAAGTCTTGCTATATGTTACGTGTCTGGAGTTCATATAAAATTAAAAGTCGACCTTTCCTCTGACGTGTTTACTTTTACGACTTCTACTTAGAGGTATGATGTGCGGTCCACACGTATAAATTGCTAATGTGGCTTGCTTGCCCTAAAAGTTGGATAATATGTTCGCACGAAACGGTTTCAAGGTAGCGGTGTTTCGGCGTCTGAGAAGCCTGGATGAAGCTCTCGCAGGATAGCTTGGCCTTGAACGCAGTTAACTTTAGACGCACCAACGGAGTAATCTGACACCATTCTCGAATCCCACGTTAAATAGGCAATTCCAGACATGCGAGAGAGAGTTTTTTTCAAGTAGACTCCATCTAATTCATTCTAATTGGGGTAAAGGAAAGTACTCGAAACCGATTGGATCAATATCACTGAGTTTGATTTTCTAATTCAAGTTTGAGATTGGAATTTAAAAATTAAACCCCTTATTTGCGTGTACTGCATTATAAATAATGCTAGGGAAATTTCAAAACTCGTGAACGATATTGCTAAATTATTTTCAATCTTGACGCGTGAACAATAATAATTATTACATTCAAGGAGAAACTCGTTTAATTTGAAATGCGGAAAATTTCAACCCCATTGTTCTCAATTTTAAGGTACATGAAACAACGAGCGGGTAATTTTTTATGTAAATTCTTTTACATAAACGAATGTAAAAGTCGTGTTTTACTCACCTAACTTTTTTGAGTGTCACTAGAGCAAAGTAATTACAAGGCGAACGAGATAAGGTAAACAAGAAAGTGGAGAAGTAGAGACATGCAGTTGCACACCGGGGGTTGCTACCCCTAGAGGCGGCAAGTTTATGGTTGCACGGCTGGGGAGTTGTCATAGCAACACGGTATATGGCAAAATCGTTCTTCAGCAAACGGTGTTTCAATAAGCTTGATTTTGTTGTTAATGAGATTAAGTCTAAATGAGTTTTATTGTTTCATCATTTCAAGGATAAAGCATTTTATGCAGATTTGAGCATATAGAAAGCGGAAGTGACGCTCCATGGTCCCAGACCGGAAAATTCTTTTCACGTTACTGTAAAATGACATCCATGCAAACCCGATTAGGAATTTCATTATCAATTTTTCAATAGAAAAAGTTTTTCCGTAGGTTTCCTTTGAAAACCGCCTCTTTAAAAACGATACGTTCATGGTGACGATAAATTACAATTAATATATTTGAAATACAGTATCTGAATTTTTACTTGCTACATAAATACGTACGCTCTGAAGTGAATTATATAATTATTATTGAACGTAATAGCAGGAAGTTATTGATGCGCATCGTGAATGAACTTTTATTCCTAATGTTATTTTTTACGATCTCGGTAAGAAAACAGGAATTAAATAATTAAAATTATTAAGTATTTTGAGATTATACTTCGAAAATGCGGATGCACCACGACTATCTGGCGTTTAAACCAAGGAATGCACATATCAGAAAATGGAATTTCAACGTTAGATTCGCCCTATTTCTAAAATATAATTACTATTAATAAAAAAAAAGCGTCAAATCTTAAATGTAATGTAACAGATTGTAATTAATAAAATTGGAAGTTAAAAATTAATAAAAAAATGTTGTGTGAAAGCAAAGTGAATACAATGGTTAAATACTTAATAGGTTCAATAAAAAATTCGAATGCAATTATTAAAACTTACAATGAAAATATTAATTTAATAATTGAAGACTAATTCGTATAATTCATTAAATTAAAATAAATTATTATTATTGCATAGCCATAATAAAAAATTACAAAATTAACAGTCCATTTATCTCTTATGTCTTAACGATAGTGAAAATATTTAATCGTTATTCATAATTGTTTGATTCTAATAAAATTTAAATTATAAATCGACCAATTGTGTTTTGAAGCGTGAAAAACATTAACCTATATCAATTAAAGTCACTTTAATTTAGCATGTGCTTTGAATTTAACAAATCGAACTAAATCAATGCAAGTCTTAATAGCACACATACAACATACATCGATGAAATCAAATTATGTTAATCAAATACCTAATTTATTTCTCACTTCCTTCTAACTTTTCCCCTCTTCAGGAAAACTCGATAATTAAAACTTGTTGGTCTAATCGAGAACATGACAATTTTGTAGTGCAGCCTATTAAATCTCCGTGAGTTTTTAACATTAAAAGTAAATATTTTGTTTGACAAGAAATTTAACATAAGAAAAGGTTACCTGGTACATCGACCTGTAGTTACGTTTACTAAATAATTTTTAACAATGCGAATTGCGAACGTTATTATTTACTTATTATTCTAGTTAAAACGGTATTTCGTTACATAGTACATAAAATAATATAAAAGGGTCGAATTAAAGCGTTACTTTGAGAAAATTAATAATAGAGCCGCCGCCAATAATAAAAAACAAGTTTGCCATTTGAAAAAATTGGAGATACTTTACAAGCACTTTACCACCCAAAAGTTTTCCACCCACACTAAACAATATCAATAGTAAATTCAATCAAGCATTGTGAAGAAACTACGAACCATAAATAACATTACCATGATAAACATACAACACCTGTACTTTGATACACATCCACAAGGACGACATTTAAACGTTGCAACATAAAATTTACAATCGTTTGTATGAACTTTTTTTAAACCGGTTGAGACGCATGACATCATCCAACTCGAAATATTCATATATAATATGGGTTACTTAGCTTTATTTCCAGTTTAGTCACCATGCCAGTTCATTATATAATTAACCATTAATAAACGAAATGTTTTGCCTAAAATGAAGACCCAAAAACCTTAGTTTAATTAATGCAAAACATTTTAAACGAAAATGTTCTACAGCAGTTTAGCATGCATTTATCACGTCGACGTGTTAAGTAAGGGTCAGCTCGAAAGTAATCAGTTTCTCTAGACAACACTCAAGATTTAGTGGACATAATGGATTAAGTAATGGTTATTTGTATTGCTATAATTTAGGTCACAATAACTGGCAGTTTAATTTAAATATTTATGATTGGTGATGTGATCACATTAATTGAATTTTTTTTATTACTAAAATTAATTATTTTTTACAGATACAAAAATGAAGCACTTCTATTTGGGCATTTTGATATTACAATGTGCGTTTTTACCTTACACGCTTTGCCAATCGCCAGTATTAATTCTAGCAGAAAATTATGAACAAGTGGTCACGTCGAGCACATTAGAATGGGTAGCAGTTAGCAATCAACCAACAGTGAATTTGAAAAATGCTGTTATAGGAGCATTTCAAGTAACAGAAGGTAATTCATTTCATGATAATTACTATAAACTATTCCATACTAATGTACTGCATTTTATTTCAGAAACTTTGAATGAAGAAAACGGCGAGTATACCAACGATCACTAGGTGAACCCGTTTATATTTGCAGGGCAAAACAAAACGGAATTTGGGTATCTGGACAATTGAGGCCACACGAGAAGAATTGTATTGTGTCTCTGCGTGGGGTTGTAGACGTGGTGAACCGATATGAAGTTCTCATTAATACAGAAAATGCTGCTCGACTAACTTGGGTACGGAGAGATAAGTACACTCTCGATCCTAAAGGTGCAGTGACGGGAGGCGACGAACCTTTTAGAACGTTCATTGGCAGAAGGAAAGTGAGTAGTCACAATCAACTAGGTTCGTTAACATATTTTATTGGAAAACTCAACCCGAACGACAATTTGGGAAAATATACCGTTGTCGATCAAAATAATAAACAGTTGGAATTTGAAGATGGAGAAATTTTGGTAGAAACCGAACCGATTGCGTACGAATTTAATGCACCCCGAATTGACTTTACGAAAAAGAGAACGAACGAAGAGCAGTTGGCTTTAGGACATATAACGTTAAAAAATGTGGATGGCGACTCTGGTACCGAACAAGTGGACGCTGTCGTAACATATAAATTCAATTATTCGGTTTATTGGGGCCACGGTCATGGAATGTTAACAGGGCTGCCCTTAACCGTTAATTTTCCGAATGGTACAATATTGTATAGCCAGTGGGGTATTCCAGAGATCGGGGAAAAAGAAGAAGTGTTTCCGATTGAAAGCTACTTGGCACCTGGAACCGCAGTAAATGTAACATTATTTGGCGATTATGGCGAATGGGATATGCCGTATACTACAATTGTGTATTCTCTGTATAAAGATGGCGTCAAAACAGATAGGTATCTCGAAGACAGCAAAAGGGAAACTACGATGAGAAACGTAATACCTGAATTTGGACCTGTTTATTTCTTACACAATAACAGTTACGTTCCAACAACGACCACGACTACGACAACCACGACTACCACCACAACATCGACAACTGTAAGGACTATTCCAACCACTACCGAAGACGTGAATCCGTTAATTCCGCCAGAAGTACTTCACATTCCGGCCAATAACGAACACTGGAAGCCCGACGATCACGAAAACTCCATAGATCACACCAGTATTATGGTTTCCGACGAAGGAGATGCCCAGTTTTTGGAAAAGAAGAATTCTAAAACTGCAAACACCGATGGTGGAGCGTCAGGTGTGACTTCGAGTTTGGCGATTTTGATAGTGTCGATTATTTGTGCAATTAAATTAACGTAAATGGTTTTAGACGACGGGAGTATAGAATGAGAAAGGCTTGCTTGGAATTGCTTGTATCTAGTGCGCGTGATGTATGGAAAACGAGTGTCTACATGTATATAATCACAGCTTAATATATTCATCTCTCCTAGTTCTAGTTTCTCACATTCCTATTGTCGATCTTCATGTAAAGTGTGTAATCCAAGGCAAGTGTGTAAATAGCCAGTGTAAATAATGTTGTTAAAAGGTGACATTTCGCGGTAACGTCGTGAATAAGTAGTAGTGATATTGAAACTATGAACTGTTCGTCCAAATGCTCGTATGTAAGTTGTAGAATGAAGGAATAGTGTATCAATAGTAAAACATATTTTTGCATCTATACTGTAGTGAAAGAAAACTATGTTTTGCTTACGGATTTAATCAAAGTGATGCATATAATATAATAATTTAAGTATAAAAATCAAATTAATTTATTTTTTTGCTATTATACGATTGCTTGATGATCCTTTTCAAATTCTTTTTCTACTTATCAATCAAAGTCGTATTTTTGTATGAGGTATTAACGATTAGCCAAGTTCCTGCGTTAATGTGTTTGCTCTTGCCAAAACCGCATCTTTTAACACTGGCCATTGACATGCAAATGAATGTTCATAGAAAAAGAAGCATTAACTCTTAAAGAGTACAAGTGATATTGCATCATGTATTTACTATCATGTCTTCATAGACATATCCAACTAGATTAGGCTAGTTCTACTTCAGACCAATTTTTGAGCATCGCGAACGCATTTAATTCGAATTTAGTATATTCGACCTTGAAAATCTTTTCCAATTCGCGTTTGCATGTCTCATACTAGTTGAAAATTACCAAGCATTTTGGCGATATAGTTTGTTATATAGACAAATCAAAGGTTATCAAGTTTTTTGATCCTATCTTGTCTACAAATTGTGTTCGTAGACGTTGCGATTACGGAAGGTATTAAATAATATAAAATTTCGTTGACGATCTTATTAATTAATTTATTTTTTGTTCGTAGTGGTAAAATAATTTCGGAACGAAAAATTGTAGAGTATGATATTTAAATTATTTCAAATATAAAAAAAATCTTATGTTATTATTGATCCAAAATCATTTCGGGAATAATATTATAATACATATAATTTACGTTGGTTACAACAAGCTGATTGTAGGGGAGATAAAATTTATTTACTTAAATGTGCAATTGGCAATTAATATGTGGCTCCAACATAATCTTGGTAAAACCAATTACACGTCTGGTTTCACGTATGCAATTGCGGCTTACCACAACAGCTTATTGAATTGTTGCAAATTCAATATTTATATTATAAAAAATGTACCAACAATTGAATAATTATCAGCAATTGATGCTTCAAAATTATTTAAAAATGTTTATAAATGTATTTCAAAACCATTTCGATGTATGTAATTCTATGCTAACAAGAACAGGTGATATACATGATACTAATTCAATTTGTGATTATTGATTTGCGTTAAGGTTTTTGGAGCAGAGTACAATTTTTGCATGACCTGATAATAATTGATAAAATATATTCGACTGATAAAATGTAAAAATAATAATTTGTTTTAAATGTATATTCATGTAAATGTAGATATTAAAATACTGCAAAAAAATATTTTCGTTATCTTTTATTTACATAATTGTCTGGTTATAACAAACCTCAAGAGCCTGACTTATTTGGTTCGTTATATCCTGTAAATATTTTCCTCGTTCAAATTATTTACCTATAGCCGGAAACACCATTGGGGACCAAGATCTATTGCATTATATGTGAATGTTCTAGAACAAATTATGGAACATGGAGAAGTATAAAAAAAATATGGCGGAAAATGGCGAGGTAAAAAGTAATAAAACGGTAGTAAATTATAACACAAAACTGAATAATATAACGGCTATGTATGCTTAACTTTCATTAAATTCTTATTGGTTTTTATATTACTTGAAAAATTAGCAAACTTCTACAAAAAGTAGTTTAAAGAGGTAAAAAATAAGTTAACTACGGCAAGGTCTTCGTTCGTTTCTGCCCATGCATAAAAAAAACATAGCGCCACCACTGGCCTTAACTAATAACATTATCCCCCATCGATCTCTTAAAACATCGATGGTATCCCCTTTGAAAACTTGAATTAACCCGAAATCTACTCAAATATTATACATAATAGTGTACAAAATTCACTGCAATATAATCTTATGACTTATTTTGTTTAAAAGCTATGCGATTAAACGATATGCTAATGGGTCATTATAACCCCTCTATTTAACCACCATATTTTCGGATGCATAATTAACCGAAATAGATAAAGATCCTGGCGCCCCACGCTTGTAATTGTCAACTAGTAAAAGTATTTCATTAAACAAATTATAACGATCATTTTATTGTCCAAATCGTTTGTCACGAATTTCATTAAAAAGATTAACTCAAGAATTGAAAATGGGAAATGATTTATATCAATTGAACTTGAAGCAATTGGGGTAAGTGCCTACAGTTTGGGCGCATATTATAAGAACCTACGGTAAATAAAAATTATTATTTTAATATTACATGCATGATGTCATAACACACTTGTCTACCAGATAAAAAATAATTATTATTAAAAAAAAACTCGGATGTGACCATGCCCACGAGTTGAACATACTTTTACTACAATATAATTTTTAATATTCAAAAGAAAAAAAATATTTTCCATAAAAAGCTAATCAGCTCTAATAATATCAAATTTGCTTTTGAAATTCCCATTAGTTTTTGATATATTATGATTACTGAATATGAAAATGAAATGAAAAATATTATAATTATGGAAATAAAAAGATCAAAAAAAATAGTTTCCATCGAGAGGTCAACCGCTAGAGAAATAATTCACGATACTTCACCTAATTCACCAATACTTCATTGTATTTCACGTACTTTATCAGTATTTCAGAGACTTACCGAGATTCCAAAATTTGAGCACTGGAGGGTATTCCACACCCCCGGGTTGAGTAGTTTATTTTTTATTTTGTTGCAGAGATCTGCCTCCCAAGGGGTACGGAATTTATAATTACGCAGTTTATAATTAATTGTCAGATTATGAATTAAAAACATTTACTTTGGCATAGCTAATTTTAAAAACTTGGGATATGCTTAAATATTTAATTCACTATTAAAAAAATAAATTATTTAAACGGGGGGTCTGGGGTGTGGAACACCCTCCAGTGCCTCTGAAACGGGAGATCTTTAGTTTACTTCTGATAAAAAGTAAACTACTCGGTCTGGGGATCTGCATGTTCTGCAATGTTCTTCATTCCAAAATTTGTGCACTGGAGGGTGTTCCACACCCCAGACCCCCCGGATTGAGTAGTTAATTTTTATCAGAAGTAAACTGAAGATCTCCGTTGTAGAGATCTACCTCCCAGGAGTACGGAATTTATATTTATGCAGTTTATGATTAATTGTCAGATTATGAATTAAACACATTTACTTGGTTATAGCTAATTTTAAAGAACTTGGGATATGCTTAAATATTTAATTCACCTTTAATAAAAATAAATTATTTAAACCGGGGAGTCTGGGGTTGGAATACCCTCCAGTGCCTCTGCAACAGGAGATCTTCAGTTTACTTCTGATAAAAAATATACTTCTCGATCTGGGGGGTGTGGAACACCCTCCAGTGCCTTTGCAGAAAGAGATCTACAGTTTACTTCAGATAAAAAATAAACTAATTAATGCGGGGGTCTGGAAGGTGTGAAACACTCTTCAGTACCCAAATATTACAATGCAGGCAAACATAGTAAAGGTTTGAAAATTTAGTAGGAACTCTCCGCTACCGTTTTAGTTTTCTAAAAAAAATTATGACATATTCTTGGGGGCAACAAAAAGAGTAAAACGAAAATAAATTATGTACAATCACGCACAAACGATTATTAAGATTATTTTCAAAATGTGGAGGTGGAGCTAGCAGGCCTTCTCCCTCCAACAAATTTTTAAATAATTTAAAACAAAAAGGTCCAACCGAAAATAAAGAATGCACAATAGATTTAGACTTTTTTGAATTAAAAATTCGCAATGGGAGGGGTCTCATGATATGCACCTCATCCAATCAGACCACAACGAAATAACCAAACACACAACAAAAAAAAACAAATCAAACACCTCATTGGTAATTTCGTCAATTTAACTTACTGTATTTTAACTGATAGATAGCTATAGTTGAAGAAATCGGGCATAAGAAGATAATTTAAATTGTATTATTACATTCTGGAGCTGTCTCTGTAAAACCGGGACAAGCGCGTTATTTTGCTTCAATGTAATTAATTAATCACGACAAAATAATGAATTACCAAAGCTTTTTATTGAGCTACCAAACCTCCATGATATTCAAACAAATTAGCTAAAAAAAAATTACAAAATTAGCTAAAGAAATCTAAGTTTAATTTAATTAATTGATTACTATTAAACTAGCAACTACCAAAACTTTTAATTAGTAAAATAATGATCGCCAAAGGTCTATTCAACGTTTAAGATAAAAAACTGTTAAGAAAATCTACTGATGTAAGTTAACTTGCTATCAAATAATTATTATTGATTACTCGTGCCCTAGCTATGATTCACATTGCGAATCTTCATGTAATTCACCAAAAATTTACTAACTTCATGATACTTCAGTTGTACTTTAATATACTAAACACGTATTTTACCTACTTTACACGTACTTCATGTATTTCACCAGTACTTCATGTACTTCACAAGTATTTTCTGTATTTCACAAGTACTTCATGTACTTCACATGAGATGTCATGTACTTCATGAGATGTGTACAAAAAACTTCGCCAGCGGTTAACCCCTCGGTTTTCATGAACCAATTTCAACCAAAACTAATTTCGAACCTATGAAATCCCAAATTTGGTTTCGAAATTCCTAATAGTTTTTGAAGTAGAGCGCACACAAAATTTGACGACAAACATTGTTTGGAAATGATCTTTTTTAGCTCATGGGACCTCAAAAAGTTAAATCCATCAAAATCTCAATTTTTTTCTGCAGGAAAAGAATATTTTTCATGTTACATATTAATGATAAAGTAAAAAAATTATAAATAATGTTTAATTGTCAAAAAAATCTTATGTTAATTCTGTATTTGTTAAATTACAAATTCTAGAGTAGTACTGCACAGTCGGCTTCCGGCCGCCTTTAGCTATATAGAACGCGAGGGTGACAGTTGTTTGGTTCACCTAGGGCGTTATAGATTATATTGATAATGCCAGAATTTATTAGGGAGAACCTTTAGCTAATCCATTGGTCGAATGTAATTTGTAAATGGATTCATGATTTTTTGATGATAGGTGGATAAATTCATATAATATGCAAGTATTTTGAAACACATATAACATGCAATTCTTTTATTATAATCGTCCTGTATAGAATGACATGCATAAGCATAATAATTATTATAAAAAATGAATGTAATTTATATCTATGATATCTAACCGTAGCCGATTCGATCAATCGTCTATAAGTAAATAATTGTACTATTAGGTAATATTATCTTGGAGCAATATTAAGCTGCGTTATTTCGCAACAAAGTTATCTAATATTATTTTATTTACACCAAGTTTTCAAGTGACTAGTAAAATATAGTGTTATGTTAATATGAATTTTCTATTACCGCATAAACATTAAGCACTAGACGCTCAATTAGAAAATCAATATTGTAAATAATGTAACTATTTCAATTCAACATCAACACCTTGGGTCATTTATTTGTATGATTATTTTACAACATACAAACATAAAATTTATGATTTAATGCAATGCTAGTAAAACCTATTTATCGTTAGATATATAGATTATTCTCGGGTTATTACCCAAGTAGGTTGCTATCTGTTAAATTTTCATTTCAGAACACTTGAATTAAGATCAAGAAATAAGAAAATAGAACAAACTAATATAAAAAGTTCTTGCAGTCTTATTTGAAATACCACATAAATCAAATCAATATAAATTAATACCAGTTTTACAAATCATACTTACTAATCTGTATAATAAAATTACTGGTTCAATTTCAAATAAATAAACAGCAAAATATACTAAATATTGACGAATGGTTTATCCTGAGTTTTTTAATATTTTGCAAGAAGAAAAACAATGGGTTACGATCATTTGAATGGAAAAAGAAATCGAAACTAAAATTTGACATCTTCGGTGTAAGTGGGTTAATAGTATCTATCGCATTTTGTAACTAATACATAATCGATCCATTCACACTGTCGTTAATATAAATAAAATGATTTATTAGCAAGTGGTGGCCAAGATCAAGAAGTGAAATCTGCTCCACGATACACACCAAGATAAACTCGCACTTAAAAAACCAACTAAAAACTTGTTCGAACAGCAAAAAGTAAATATTTGAAGATATCATAAAAAATTTGAGCAACTAAATGATATCTAGCCGAGCAGCTTTTACTTTTAGTTCTGAGTCAACGTCTGCTATTTCAACAGATGATAAGTGATAAACTTGTTTCTTATTTTCTGGTTATTGGTTTTTTTGAGTGGATCGTATAACGCAAAACACAATTTAAAAATGAACGATGGAGATCATACTTAAAAATATGGAACTTTGGATGTAGACACGTCGGCACCAGCATCTAGACGCCGCCGGGTGCGTGAGACCTTTATTCCAGTACGGATACTCCCTATTTAAAACGATAGCGCATTGAGACAAATCGATAACAGAATGTAAGTAGACCACGCAGACAGCATAAATAATAAAAATTACGGTCACAACTTAAATTAAGCTGCAAACGTTGGTTATACAAAAGAAGCTCCAAAAATTTTTGACCTATATTTTTTGGGTTGTAAACAACGTTCTAGTTTTGCATCATGCTATATCAAAAGTTACGCAACTTTGCACGGTGCCCAATAAAGATAGTCAAAATGACCCAAATACTAAAGTTATAGTCCATCCATTAAAACGGAAAATCCAAAATGGTGTAGACAACCGTTTTGGAAATCCTGATAAGCTTGCGTGTCGTCTTTTAAGCGTCAATAAAATATGTGTCTTCCAAATATTATTTTTATATAAAAAAGATTTTGTATAGCAAAATCGATATCTTCGTGATCGTGTTTGGAATAGTAAGTACGACATCGACCGCGTTCCTTAAGAAGTATTGCTCCATTTTAATAAGCCATTCAGCTCATGTCCGATAAATTACTCTAGTCGCATTATCAACCTCAGCAGAGAACTTAACAATATTAACCCAAAACTATAGAGCTGACCCAATTTCTTGAGCGTTGAAAGAAAATCTAATTCAAGAAGCAAAATTTACATGTAGTAAACATTTCACTTATTTAATTTAGGAAAAATAATTTATGTGGGAATGAAATTGAGTTGATTATGCAAATGAGAATTTTAAATAAATTAATAAATATGCGAAGAGCTCAATTTACATAAACCGTGTTATATGATTAAAATATTGTTCGAGTCGCAAATTTCTTTCGGAACGAATAATTGAATTGATAATCAGAGCACCACGTTTATTTGAAGATTGTAGTCTGTCCACGATACATAATTTAAACCCACATTTCGTTTTATCAATATACTTTGTGAGGGTGCACATTTCAAGTTCAATAGTCCTCATCATTATTCTCCATGCAATGGTCGTAGTAGCCGAATACAAAACCAAAAATTAAATTTTCAATTACCTCAACTGAAAGTGACCTTTTCGACGTTAAAGTACGAAAATAAGTCATGGCAAGAATAGGTATCTGAAATCTATCAAAATTCCGTACCGCACCCCGTGATGAATTTATGAATATATCACACGAGGGAGCGTTTATCTTTTTTTTGTAAAGCAAAAACTTAATGAAGAGTTTTTAATTTCAATTAATAGTGAAGTTTAACGTTCCGGTTTAAACCTTCAGTAAAGCTAAAATTTTTATCTAATAAAAGTATCCTTATTTACACTTACCCCTATGAATAATAAATATTAATGAACAGCGATAAACATTTAAAAAAATATCTTTATGGACTCCGAAATAAATAGAATGGAATTCCGTTAACTAAAAAAATGTAAATTAATTGTTCTGACAATAACAATAATTGATCATAAAATGTTTGCACATAAAGGCATAAAATTAAATCGCACAAAAGGTACGCGCTGGGGAAAATATAAATAATGTGATCCCCCAAGTATACATTTATTTCCATCATTAAAAGAGAAAATAAGCAAAAGTATACGAATAAACTAATTTGAAACAGTAAATTTTATTTTATGTCACCTTTCCAAGTTTTCAAACAAATTTCTCAAATTCAAATTAAGTTTTTCAACTTTAAATTGAATTACCATAAATTTTTATGAAACTTGTACCTGGCTCGTTGGTCTAGGGGTATGATTTTCGCTTAGGGTGCGAGAGGTCCCGGGTTCAAATCCCGGACGAGCCCAGTTTTTTACGTTTGCAGCCTTTAGATATACAATATTTTTAGCTTTTTCCAATTACCGATGTAATTCTATTGTGTTAAGACATTAACCTCAAAAATAGTTCCTATGAGTGGGTGTAATTTAAAAAAGACATTCCATCAAGGTACTACAATACCGAAGAAACCTGACTAAACATTAAAGATGCCAAGTATGTGGGATGTCGTCATTTCCATTTAAGGACTTTGTCAACAATGTAAATATATTCCAAGTATAGTGCATAATTTGAGCGGGGGTCATAACTACATACTCATAGCAGACAGGGTGTGAATGAACGTTAGGGAACATCTGCTTAATCAAGAAGGTTCTCGACCAGAAAAACATATTTATAATACACAACAATTTTGGTAATTTTTTTGACTTTAGATTGTGAGATTATGTAAGATAATAAAAGTTTAACTTTTTCGAAAGTTATACCTTCGAGACACTACTAAACTTTTAAATGGACGCCCACATTAGGTCAATATCTAAAATAATTAATTATATATCGAAAAACCACAATATAATATAAATACACAAACAAAACTGATTTGAGTGGTAATTGAAAATTTAAAAAATATTTCAACACCGGCTTATAATAAGGGGGTACGGTACCTCCATTATATTATATCTTGGTGGAACGAAATCAGCTTATTTAAAATTCATCCAATTTCCGCCTACGCATTACCTATGGATTATTCGAATTAAATTCAATTAAAAACAATGCTAGTTTGATTAATTAACGAACAAGAATAAAAAAGGAACACCCACAGGCAATAAGCAAATAAAGAAATATTGAACCCTGCGTTATTAATTGACATCAAATGGGACGAAAACAAAAGCATTATCTCCGAGAGTTATCAATTGATTATCGAATGAATAATAATATCTTTTATTTGCAATAGTATGTCTCACATCATTAGTTATTGCATTTAATCTATTTTCTTAATCAAAATAAATTGATTATTGTGTTAATTGGACTTTTTACTAAAAATTTCATTTTTACAAATTAATGTAACTTTTTTATTTCAATTTAATGTGTAACATTGTATGTACATACATAAACAAATAACAAAACATTTTGTTCCTACAGCTTAACTTTTTTGTCGGTTAATATTCAATAATCAAATTTATTAAATAATTAATTATTCAATAAAAAGAAATTATGTCTGTATTGAAAAAACACAAAATTTTAGCGTAACCAATGTATTGTAATTAGAATTCATGGTTTTATTGCTTGGATTTCTCTTTCAAGTTTTTGTACGCTACATTGGGAGTCTCTGGTTTTTATACGCCCCATGGGTATGTATGCTCTACAGTCTACACAATCAAAAGAATTTTTTTAGCAGTGAACACTGAAAGAGTTTTGGTACAAAAAAGATTTGTGATAGAAATTCTCTTATAATAATTAACGCATGAACTGCTTTAATTATAGCATTGTTTTGATTTGACAGTGAATAATGAAGAAGAGCGGTTTTAATATATCATAAACTTACAAAAACACAATATCGGTATTAATTATATTACGCAGGTACTTACTATGTAGTATGATGTGTTGTTAATATACCTTCAGCAGTCCCGGACTGGCAATAAGTTAGTTATCGGGTAATTCCTTTGAGCGGCCCCGTCATGAAAACATTTTGGGGACGGTAAATAACAAATAAATTTTGACGATTTTTAAGGCTAATTATGAAAGATGAGGGTCTAATTAGCACATAAAAAACTAAAATTTGCGATCGGTCCCTCCGCCCATCGAAAATTAAAATTAGTTTTGGGTCGAGGTAATAAACCCAAACTCAAAAGTACACTTTTTCCTATAAAAATAGCTTTACCAAACGAAAGCGCACAAGAATGCGAATCATTCGATTCAATTCGAAATGCGACTTCTAATAAGGTCACAATTCAAATTTGAAAATTATGATTTTCCCATAAGAAATAGGTGTAGATGGGTCGACAGTGATTAGGAGAGGGGAGCTACCAGTCGCTCTCTGATATCTGTCGGGTCAATATACATACTTTGCCGAGTTGGACCGTTCTAGGGGAATAGTTTTAATGAGTAAAACGCTTGTTAAAACGGCTTGTAGCGGCCGTAGCAGAGCGAAGTTAAACGCAATCACCGCAAGACTCGTATTCACCCTAAAAATAAACGTTACATTATATTTTAGTTAGAAGTGGAGTTTACAATTTTCTTTGTCTTTTAATATATTAAAAATATAAAAAAGCTTATTTTCAGTTAGTTTTCTTATTTTCATTGTCGATGGGCAGGGTTACAGTTCAAAGGAGCCAAGGAGAAAATTACATTGTAAATAAATTTGTAAATCCGTTTTTTTTCCAAAATTTGTAGACCAACCGCAAATTGAATTTTTTTATGCCCTAATTAGACACTCATCTTTCATAATCCACTTTAAAAATTGTCAAAATCGAAGTTCGGGTTTATTACCCGTCCCCTTAGTTTTTAGCACTAAAAGTAATTTCAAATAACTATTTTAACGTTGTATATTTGTAATATAATTCTTCTTTATGTGTCATATCCGGTCCCCCGGGCGTTAGCGATTCAACTTGACCAAAGCCAAGATGAATTTACTAGGGAGTATGATTCATATTAAAATATAATGGCTTCGCAACAATAAAAAAACTTTCCTGGGTCCGACAGAACTCTAAATTATTCAAGTTGATCCGGCAAAATCCGAGAATTAACTAAAGGGTTTTCCAATAAGGGCGCTCGAACTTTAAAATTGAATGATACAAGTTGTGTATGAGGTATTACCGAAATTTATTTTTGTTTGAAAAGGCATTTGACCCCATTAAGTATGGAAGATAACATCGTTCAAATGGCCGCCGCGGCTTCGCTTGATGGCGCGCATCCGAGAGGTCCAATTTTCGATAACTCTTGCGCACATGTCGGGCTGAATCTCGTTGATGGCTTGGGTTATGTTGGCTTTCAGGGCAGCGGTGGTTTGCGGCTTATTGACATAGACTTGCGACTTAAGGAAACCCCACAAGAAAAAGTCTAGCGGGTCAATCGCATAATTTAGCGCTTCGTCGCTGAAGATAATTTTACGGCCAAAATCGGGGTCTGCTTCCAACTGCTCAAGAGCCCAATCAGCGAACACACGGCGCTGTCTATGGTCGTTAATCTTGAGCTCCTGGGCCAGTTGGAACTTGTACGGGTGCAGGCTCAAGTCTCGACGCAGAATTCGTCAAGTTGAAGCCTGCGAGAGGCCGAATCGACTGCCTCGGTTTCTCGCGCACACTCTCGCAGACAGCGGTGATATTCTCGGCAGACCTTGCGTTCCGATGACGTGTCGGTGTTGGCTGGTTGTTTACTGAACCAGTCGACTCGAATTTGTCCACCAATCGGCGGATAGTCGACTCGGAAGGCCGACTATCGCGACCGTAAAATAGGCGAAGTGCGTTGATCGAACTGATGACCCATTTTCGTAAAACAATTTAATAATTTGCACGTGTTGCTCGACACTCAAACTTGCCATGGTAAATTGGGGTGAATAAATGACAGCAAGTTTCACAGCTCTACCTCAAACAACATGGCGGCCATCTACCGGCAAACTTCGAGCGTCCCTATTGGAAAACCCTTTACTAAAATTCATTAAAAATATCTCGAAGTCAAAAGTAATCTAGAAAATAATAAATCTTGGACCCATGGGGCCCTAGAAGAGGTTAAACTTATTAAAAACACAACAACAACAACTTGACGCAACAGTTTTAAAATTTAAATAAGTTTAAGTTTAAAAGTTTTAAATTTCTTTAAGTTTGTGATTCTTGAATTTGTCGGTCAGGCCTTTAGCCAGGATTTCATTTCGAAGAGGGCACTTGTAAAAATTTTCCGACTTGAAAATACTTACACCTATTTTTTTCAAAATTCAAATTTTTACTTCAAAAAGAGTTTTCTTACATTTCGGGAGGGGAGCACGTGCCCCACCTGGCTGTGAGCCTGCTTACTTATAATCTGTAAACATTGAATATTTTGCCTATCAACAGTGAGGCATTGGAGGATTTGTCTTCCGATTTGTGCAGTTTATTTTTATTTTAAGAAGATTTAGAAAAATAGAAGTTATCTTAACTTTAACAAGTCATACTCAAGTAACTAATATCCCAATTAGCCCAAATTATACAACAATACTTTTAGAGACGGGGGTCTGGGGGTGGAGCACCCCCAGGTAGACTCAAACTATGATAGATAAATCTGAAAACTTATAGTCTTCAGTATTAAGCGATTAATAGTGAAAGTTTTTAGCACAAGAAATATAAAGCAGTGACCGAGAATCTAGGGGAGAGAGGATTATGAATTCCCCCCAGTATAATATGTCATCGTTCTCAAGAAAATCAAAGCGCTATAATAAACCCTACTTATAATCTGTAAACATCAAATGTTTTACCGGGTGCAGTTAAGATTCCCGGATCGCGATTTTTACCATTTTTGAAGTGGTTTATGAAAGATGAGGGTCTAATTAGCATATAAAAAAAATAAAATTTGCGGTCGGTTCACAAATTTTGGAAAAACGGCTTTTAAAATTAATTTGGAATGCAATTTTCTCATTGGCTCTTTTGAACTGTAACCCCGCCCACCAAAATTAAAATAGGTTGTGGCGACAGTAAATATACCATAATCTCGTTTTTACAACGAATTATGATTGATGAGGGTCTAATTAACTAATAAAAAAATTTGTGATCGGACAAGCGCTTTACTTACTAAAATCATCCCCAAGTACCTCCAACTCGAAAAGTATGGATGTTGACGCGACGGATCTTCTTCAAAATGAAATTGTGGCCTTATTACAACTCCGACAAGATTGATCCTCACCTTAAAGAGCTTGTATTTTTATGTTCTTTCGTTTGGTAAAGCTATTTCTATAGGAAAAGGTGTATTTTCGATTCCGAGAATCTTAACTATACCCTGTTTTGCCTTTCAACAGTGAGGCACTGAGGGTGTTCCACACCCCCAGACCCCCGGTTTGTGCAGTTTATTTTTATTAGAAATAAATTGAAGATATCGGCATAACCGATTTAGAAAATTCTCTAGAAAACTAATTAAACCTAACTTCAACAAGTCACACCAATAAGTAACAAATATCCCAATTAGTCTAAATTATAAACCATACGTTTAGAGACCGGGGTCTGGAGCACCTCCAAGTACACTCAAACTGTGATAGATAAATTTGCAAACTTATGGTCTTCAGTATTAAGCGATTAATAGTGAAAGTTTTAGTACAAGAAATATAAAGCAGAGACCGAGAATCTGGAGGAGAGAAAAATTACAATTAACGCAACGGGGTCCTAGACTAAAATGTAAGTTGTAAAATTTTCAAATTTTATTAAACTTGTAATTTTAAAATATTTTATTCAATATAAAATGTATAGTAATACACAAAATCGTGCGCTTCTCAAAAGCCTTTTCGATGCCGCTATCGTATTTTCAAATATAGTCCTGTCGATTTTAAGGGGATACGCATTTCCGACAAAATTTTGAAAATTTTTTCGACGACTGTAGCTTTTTTATTTACCAACAAAATATTAATTTCAGAGCAGATATCGATAACCACAGCGGCGTATTTATGGAGGGAACGAATCTCCAAAATAATCTGGATTCATTCTAAACCCCCCCAAAGATTTTTAAATACCACGCGTTTGTAAAATTTGGAAATAAGTTGAGTTTGAATTAAATTTTCTTTATTTGAATTTGTTTCTTATAACAAATAATGAAAGATTCTAAAATTAATTGGGCTTAATACCTCCATAGGCTTTTCAAATTACGCTCACTTTACAAATTTGCATAAGTTCTCTTCCGTTTTACTTTATGGAAAAAGTATCAAAACTTCAAAATTAAATTGTGGGCTTAATATAGGACCTCAAATTCTACCTCACCTTAAAAGTTTTGCATTAATGTTCTCTTGCGTTTGGTGAAGCTTTTTTTTATAGGAAAAAGTATACTTTTGAGTTCAGGTTTATTAACTCTGCCCGACATTTTTTATAACAAAGTACAAAATTTTTATAAATTATGGAGCAAAAAGCTTTTCGAATCACTTTTACAAGGCTTTTCAAGGACTTTTGAGTTACTTTACAACATTTACATCAGTTCCAGACGCATTTACCAGTTCTAGACATTACAATGCGAATAATATGCAATAAAACGGTCAGCTTTGGGGTAAGTGCAAAATCAGAAGAATTCAATCGTAAAGGGGAGATCATTGTATAAATTTTTCCAGCGATCAACCCATTTATTAATATATTTTTTAGAAACATTAAGAGTTTGAAAACAACAACTTTTTTACTGCTTCTAAACACAAAAGCAGGAAAATAAACAAATTTTTGCTGATTTTAATAAATTTCAATCGGAAAATTTTGTTGGCGTAGAAAGTATTTAATTCTCCTTTAAAGGACTTTGCAGCAACTTTTTAGCCATTTTACGACGTTTCGCCAGATCAACGTATGTTTTCCCAGTTTTGTACGGAATGCATTACTTCCAGAGAGATCAACATTGTTCATTGGAGCAATCATCATTGATGGATATCTTACGAATTGAGAAACGAAATGAGATGGCCGAAGGATGAAGACAGAAGGTTCAATAATAGACACAATTGAGGTCAAGAGATTAAGTTGGTTTGGCCACGTACAAAGAATGAACAATCGGAGATGACCGAAAAGAATATGGAAATGAACTCCGGACTATAGAAGATAGAAAGGAAGACCAGCAAAAACCTGTGATGGGGATTGGACGGACAGAGAGGCTTGGAGAATAAGATGCGAGAAACGGATAAAACCGCAAATACTCGCTTATATACTATAGATATAAAATTAAATTAATTATTGATATTTTGCAGGAGAATGTATTAAAAGGTTCGTAAGATATCCACCAATGATGGAAAATGGCCGAAAGGTAATTTTGGGCAACTGCACCACCCCCTTGGTGGCGCCCATGATTGCATCAACATCATTTCCCACATTATTTTATAATTTGGCGATACGTTTCACTGCATTTTATATTGACTTTTCATATTCATCCATATTTGAACAAGATTTTTGACATAATATGAAAAACATTGAAAAGAAATATGAACTTCTTGTGAGATCGTAATGTTATGAACATGAAGTGCAAAATTTAAGAAGAACAAAATTAAATCAAATAATTCACTCTAAAATAAAGAAAAAAGCAGCAAAAATAGAATTAAAATAAATTTGTTCCTTTGCCCGCTGGCCCAGTCCGGGTCTGACCTTCAGTACTATACAGGGTGTTAATGTTTTCAGTGCCGTAGGGTCGTGGGGGGGGGAAGACGTGGTTCCATACGTTTTTAGCTTCCCTTCCATTCCAATTTGTTTGAAAATTTATATTAGAAGAAGCAGCTAAAGTAAAAACAATCGTCTCCCAAATTCTCTTAGCCCTTCAGACCGCACTATGCCACTGAATCTGAATATGTCACAAAGTTCTAGCCAACGAGGGACGGATTTTCGATTATGGTTTATTGACAAAAAAACAAGATTATATTGAAAAAATAAAATAATTAAAAAATAAATTTTTGTTATGGTGCGCTATGAAAATTCGGAAAAGCTCGGGGCGCTCAATTAATTGTTTAGATTTTTAATAAACTATAACTCGGAAAATTTATTTTAAACTAATTAAAGAATTCTAGAAATTAATTAAAGGAAGCTTCCATATAATAAATAAGGTGTATATTTCCTCAATATTATTCTGGAAATCTTCCTGGGCCTAGATTTGTAATGAAATTACAACACATGAGTTATTGAGTTTCTAATTTCCAACTGCATAAAATTAATACAAACGATGTTGCCCAAGGCCCCCTAGCTATATACTTATTTCATATAATATAATGCCAATTTCAGTGTGATAGGTGTAATTACTCACTATTAAAGGAACATAGAAGTTAAAAAAATTACTTTTAGTATTAATAATGCGAAAACGTTAAAAAAATTAAGCTACTGCAAAATAAACGGTAAAATGTTGTCAAGAGCAAGACAGATTCTCGAAAGTCAAGCTTTAATTTTTAATTATAAATCAAATTTGATAAAAGTTCGAATAATTGAAAATTCACCGTGAGATTTTGTTGAAATACTAATTACTTATTACATAAAAATATTATTTGGGTTACACTGAACTAAATTCAGCATAAGAAAAAAAAGAAGTAACGAAAATATAAAAAGCGTCTTTACAACAAATTGAAACTCACCCATAACTCCTAACTGTTGTGGAGTAACATGGGTAGTACCTCCCAATTCTAGTGTGGCACTTCCTCCATTAGCATTACTACCAGATGCCAAAGAATTTTTTTCGCTGCCAATAAACAACGAATTTCGATGTTTTTCACTATAACCACTCCTTCTCCCACTACTTGCTATGCTTACAACTTCTGAAATAAAATTAAAAACTAAAATGAAACAGATTTGCAGAATATAATTAGTTCTATTATTTTTACTACGAATAAACATTAAAATTTAGGTCGGGAAAATTTTTTAGACGATGGGTACTGTAAAAGTTAACGTGGGTGTACGATAGACCAGGAGAAAATAATCCAAAATTAACAAAATAAAATCCTTCTATAAATAAAGAATAAATTGTGAGAACATAATATAGTAAAATATTTGTGCCTCCCTCTGAAATGAATAGGGAGCCATTACAGAACCTTCGTCCACACGTTTTTGATAGTTTGGTAAGGGTCATTCGCAAAAAACTACTAAAAAAAAAAATAAAAAAAATTGTGCGAAATCAACCTGATCAAACAAAATTAAAAAATATAAAAAATAGTTCTTTTATTAATTATAGTTTTTCGCCGGTATGAATTTTGAACTTTATTTACTACGCAAGTAGTACGGGTCGTTCTTGCAGTTGTAATTATTTTAACGGAGTGAAAAATAAATTTTGTGCATAAAAATAACCACGTATTTTTTCTAGCATTCCCACTTAAAAGTGGGAACAATAACTAATTATTAGTCACCACCACACTCATAGGTGATTTCATTTGTACATTTTATTAACACAGAAATTTGAAAAAATATGAAATCGTTTTTGTGGAACGCAGTAGGAATTGGAATATAAAAAATATTGACGAAATAAACTGTTTTTCTTGATACGTTAATTTTAAGTTGATTTTTTAAAAATTCCATCAGGAAAATTTTTGTGGAACGCAGTAGGAATTGGAATATAAAAAACATTGACGAAATAAACTGTTTTTCTTGCTACATTAATTTTAAGTTGATTTTTTAAAAATTCCATCAGGAAAATGTAAAAAGTATTTGCGTCACTATAAAAAAATAATTTCCGCACAGAAGAGATCTTCTTAAAACAATTAAATTTATATCTTACGAAACCATATTTTCAAATTTTAATTGATCAATTCCCTCAAGCTTAGAACACCAACCCCTAGCCTTTCACCAGAGATTTATAAAAGTCGTTCTTTGTTTCTCCAAAGCACTATTAATTTATTTATAACGTTGCCGCTTCAAAATGCATGATGAAATTATGAACAAAATGTAATTATTTTTTGAGTAGTGCGAAATACCTTTTCAAAATAATTGGAATCAATGTTTATGTTATAATAATAGCAACATTCGAATACGAAATAATAAAGCAACTATGATTTCAAAGCATATAGCATTGATCTTGAATTTAGGTCGATATAATAATGAAAATCGATAACGTCTTTTGATTACATTGTGCACGTGAGACAATGACAAGCTGAATAAAAATATGAAGAGAATACAATAACAATATTGATAAACCACACTCCATAACATGTTTTCTTCAAAATAAAAAGCACGTTTAATAATATCAAAAATAATTTAATAATCCACCTATTCAACATTTTATTTAATCACTGCAACGAATTATAATTATGAAACATAAATCAGTTTCATAATTATATATCGCAACACAACTTATTAAAGATTAGAAATTATTCTACGATCTTTTTATGCAACAACTGCAAATAACTCGTTAATAAAATGTGCGAATTCTTTATTGGAGTGTTAATAAAGAAAACCATTCAATTAATTATGTTATTAGCTCATTTTTAAATTCCGAATCCACAAAATTACACGTTCTTTAAATAAGAGCACTTAATTGAACCACGTCCAAAGATACTATCAAACATTTATGCAAGTAAAAAATCGTTGCCATAATCTTTAACCTTTAGCCCAGTTTTTTTAATAATTCAAGATTTTCGTGAACTTACGAAAAGTGAAAGCTATATCAATGCCATGTAACATCTAGGAAAGTTTTAAAAAATTGATAAAAACTACGCATAATGTCAAAGTTGATAAACTTGGCCAATTTTCTAACATAAAAGTAATTAAACGTTAAAAATTAAGGTCTTCTTTTCAAATTACTTGTAGCGAAAATAACTATTTTAACCTTCACAAAAAATTTGAATAACTATAAAAAAATTAAGTTATATAACATCGTAGTTTTTTTCCCCTTTCGCAGCAGGTAATTCAAATGCACTTGAAAATTGAGAGGACAATTATTCAATAAAAAGTGTAAATGCTACGACCTGTTCAAAATTACAAATAATGACCTTGATATAGTTTATGACCTTGACTCATATTGTGAACAATAATGAATAATTTAGTTATAACTTTATGTGCCATTGTAAAATGGAGCATAAGAAAAGCGTAAATTGTATTTTAATTATTGTTTGAGAAACAAGGAAATACAATGTCAACATAAAAATTTTAATTTAAAAATATTAATAATAAAAAGTAAATAAAACAAATTAACCATATGAGAATTTTCGGTATTTCCTTTGGCCCTGATCCTTAAAATGCGTGAGGCGGGGATATAAGAGCCTAATGTGCAAATAATTATTGTGAAATGACAATGTTGACTCGAAACGTTGAAAACAATATTTTTGTTTAGAAAAGAATTTAAATTAATTTGTTTACTAACTTCACAATCATAAACACTCTTAAAAGTTTTAAAGAAAGCTAAGTGTTATTTAAATGATGAATAATACAAAAACATTTAATTTAAAAAAATAATAACAGTCGAATGTTGTCGAACTGCCAAATATTCTACGGATGTTTTCAGATATGCATTTTTAATTCTTCGAAGTGTTACGTCACCTGATCACGACCAACGGAAATTACTGTAGGCAATTATAAAAGCATTATATTTTTAATTGGAATTTTTTATGGATGAATTTTATTCTGGATGTAGGTTTTCTCTAGAGAAAGTTTTAACATTTAAGTCCACCCCTCCCGAAGCATGGAGATGGCCATAAGAAAGTTAGACTTTCATCGGATTTGTACCCGGTATCTTGGTATTGGCAGTTGTTCACACTCACAAGCAGGGTATAACCAACATCTTTATTCAATTATTCTTAATTTATTGTTTACTTAATGGCGGACTTGGTGAAACTTCAAATACTATTCTGCAAATATGAATAAATTTATAGGTTTAAAATTGAAACTTTTTGTTATAATTTAAAAATTAAACATTTTTTACATTATTTATATTTGAAAGCGGTCTCAGAAGGGCCGTTTTGATTCCCCATTAAGTGAGTGAGTAAGAATTTGAGGAACGAGCACAAACCTATAACTTCAAATTTAAATATCACAGCACTGGAGTTTTGTGGGTATCGATGATTGTTCTAATTTTAAAAATTATAAATGTACAACTGCAGCATCTTTCATGTTTAATTATAATATATTTACGTTAGAATATCTCTATGAATATTTAATAAATCTTTTTGTTGTTGAGTTCAGTGGTACAAAGTACAAAAATGTGAATTCACATTAAAATATTTACATTAGAACACTGACTGGTAGTTATGCAATTGTCATTCGGACTAGAAAAGTAGAAGAAGAGATCAAGAAGAAGAAAAGATTTATATATAAATATTTATTACTCAAGTTCAAATTAATACATGGGAATTCGTTCAAAAATATGGAACTATAAAACCACGAATTAAATGTATTTCAAAATTTTAAATTTATATTTCAACTTTGTACTTAATTATCTCCTTTATCCTTACCCCAGTTCCTTTTCAGAAAATGGCAAAAACAATTTTGGTGACGAAAGTACCAAACGACTTCAAAAATCATATCTCGGTCAAGATTTGACCAAATTAGACCAAGTTTGTCTCAAATAAAAGGAAACGTCGTTAGTTTCAAATTGTAAATTAAAAACAATTAGGACCGATAAGCTTTGAAGCAAAAATTTAATTAATAATTATTGTAGTTTATGGTTGGTGTTCGCTGACAGTTATGCAACACACCATACACCCAATATAAAGAATTTGTATGCATTGAAAAATTTTGATAAATATTTTTAAATTTCAAATAGACTCATAAACTGAATAAGTCACCAAATGCCCTATAGTGATTCCTTGATGAGATGAGATTTTTTTTTACATAAACAGAAAAGTTAACACAATTAACAATTACGTACTAAACGAATTTAATGCAAAGAAACCATTGTTAGTAATAAATAAAATTAACAGTAGGTAGTAATATTTATGTTTTTTCAATATTCTGATTTGAATTAGATAAATATTTATTGCAATAAATTAATATAATCATTTGAAACTAGATAAATTCTAACCGATATCCAATAACTGTAGATTAAACAGATAATAAAAATTTAATTAACTAAGGTGAGCGAATTATGATAAAATCTATAATAAAAAATTAATAAAAACTGACGAAGAACAAAGATGAAATCTAGAATTCATGTAAGTAACAATAAGAATGCATACATTTTCCCACAAGTGTATGGTTTGTTATCTTTATAGCATCTTCATTAAATTCTAAAAGGAAGTTAGACTTCTACTTTATGAAATATATTAAAATAATAACTGTGTCACTGAACGTAAAATTTAGTTCATAGTTACCTCCGTTCATAGCCGAACGTACTCTTCTACCAAAATGTCTTCTAAACTTAGTGGGATCAACAACTTGTTTCTTCCTTTTTAAATAACGTGTTAAGACTCCTACCAACCCTGCACCAGCAGCGATAGAAATAGCAAGAATCTACAAAAATATCAACATTAAAGTTCAACCCGAAATCACACGTAAAGCTGACTTTACCTTTTGCGATGTAGTCAAATGCATATCCTTAGGCAAAACTTCTCTAATTATTTTTAAATGTTCTGTAGCACTGCTTAAATGAACCAGTAAAGACATTTTCGTAAAAAGGTTAGGCGTTTCGAGGTTAGAAAATTAAGAAATAATTACAAATAGTTACAAATTTAACATTAACAATATTTTACACTTTAAAAATTACATAACGCGTAATAAATGACACTTTATCGTTATAAAATTTGAAAGAAAAATTTAAATACAGTCTGTAACTAACTTAAATATCGCGCTTGCAGAAACTTCAAATCGTTTAAAAATAGAATGAGTTTATTGGACGAAATACCGGTAGGCAGTGGCGTGCTAGAATAACAAAAGGTATAAAATCCTAATGCCAAAACGATTAATTTTCATGGTACAAGCGACAGGCTACAGTTCTATTTTAAGGATTTGTTTCTGTTATTTCTGCAAATAAAAAATTGGCATTTTATTTCCCCCACAAAGGATGATTTTTAATATTCCTGCGACAGTGGTTATAATGTAAATAAAACTTTCGGCGGTTAATTTAAATTTTAACTCAAATTTTAGTTTTAAATCGCAATTATTAACGTTGTTTTTTATAATTTTACTGACAAACTTATAAATTGCAAAATCTCGATCACCTAAAAAAATCCCTGCGCGTACTTCTATGCGTGTAGTTTGTTGAAGTGTCAAAAACGAAATTGTGTTTAAGTGGAAGGGTCGTGAACAATGTGAAGATATAATTTGAAATTTCATTTTTAAAATAGTCGTGAATCGAATAAGACACTCTTAAAATGTGCTCTATAGAAGAAGTACCGGACGAAGTCCTGGAATTTATTTTGTGTCAAGTTTCCCATTACAAAGATTTGCATAGTTGTTTATCTGTGAACAGAAGATGGAGAAGATGTGTTTTGAGTACGAATTTTTTTGCTTAATCATGTTTCTAAATTTAATACTCTTTGTTGTTAGATGTGGTTAAGATTAAGGAACGAAATATTCGGAAGGCAATTAACGATCTCAGTATTTCATGGGAAACTTTAGCCCCCATAAATTCCGCTCCAACAATTACAAAGAGATATTCACATAGTGCTGTGATACATGACGATTCTATGTACGTTTTTGGTGGATGTGCCGCTGGCTTCACAACTTTTAATGACCTGTGGAGATTCGATTTAACTTTAAGGGAATGGGTTAGACATCTTACAATGGGAAGTTATCCTTCACCTAAGGCTTGTTGTTCTTTGATATGCCATAACAATCTTCTCGGTACTAAACTTAACTCTCCGTTGTGTTTTTACTAATATTGATTATTGTTTTTTTAGTCTTATTTGGTGGTTGGACTCACCCACCGTCGTTTCCTTTGCATCAAACATTACATTTATTCAACGAGCTCCACGTTTACGATGTAGCAACCAATCATTGGACTTGTATTAATAGCGAATTATCACCTCCACCAACGGCAGGCCATTCTGTATCAGTGCACGGTAATTGGATGGTTATATTTGGTGGTCTTCAGAAAGGAGATCATGTCGTACATTCTATCAAAACAAATGAAATTTGGAGGCTTAATTTGGATACCTGGATTTGGCACAAACAGGAAACTGCAAATGGTAACCGCTTATTAACTTTTTAATCGATTTCAAATGTTAATCTGTTTTTATCGTATTTAGAAGTTAAACCAATTGCACGGTATGCACACTCTCAAATTGAGGTAGACAGTGAAAATCTTTTAATAATGGGAGGTACAGGTGGCACGGGAATTTTTTATTCCGATATATGGTTACTCAAAATGACAGGCAATTTATGGAAGTGGGTTCAAGTTGAATTACGAAACACATCTGATGGACCTCCTCACTTATGGTCTACCCCTGCTTGTAAGGTAACTAACAAGAAAATATATTTTTATGCACTTACGGCAATAATCACATAACTGTTAAATTTGGACCTACATTGTATAAAATTGAATTCCAACTTTTATATATTAACCTTGAAAATGTTACGGTGACCGTTCAAAAAATAAAGCAATATTTTTGAAAATAATTCATATCGTTTGCATAGACATAAATGGAAATGGATTTTATTGAGAAAAAAATAGGTTGGATGTATAAAATTTTGAAAAAACTGTGGGCATCAACATGATTTTGTATTTGGCTTATTCTTAAATTTGGATTCATCTATTTTCCTTGTAAATCTATCTAATAGTCATACATGGTGAGCAAATTTTGATGTTTGCCTGGAAAACCATAATAATTATAAGAATGAAAAACAAATAATGCATTTCTTATTTTTTTTTGTGTGATGCTCAATGATAAAAATCAAAATTAACTGTCCTCTTTTGTTTATGGTCATAAACAAAAGTGAATGATGTAATAGGCGCGTTTTATTTATCAAAATGCTAAGATAATGTAATCTAAGTTTAGGCTGAGTTAGATAAGAGCACATTCTATTTATAATTTATAGTTTAAACAATGCTAAACGGTTTTTAGGCCTGAAAAACAAAAATATGTCTGAGGTCGACAATTACCCTTAATTTTGTAAATTAGGTACAAAAATATGGGTTTTGGGCTATAACTTGCTTTGTTTTTATCCTACATTCAAAATCAAGTTATACAAAATTGAAGATAACTAAATTTTCTACAAAAACGGTTCCATTCTGTTTTTCATTAAATCAGTACTTTCCAAGCATAGTAATAGTGGTAAAGTTAATAAATTCTTGGTGGTTTTATTTTATTAAACGTACTCATTTCAAGATTTTTGAAAAATTGATGGAACGATAAACTTTTTCATATACCCTACCAACTTTTTTGCCATTTCTAGCACAAAAGTGTCGACTTAAGCATTATGACAAGTATCTACCACAAATTGATGTAAAAATTGAAGATTAAAGGCTATTTGATGCTTTTTCGTTCACGATTATTGACAAAGGCGTGCACCGATTGATTTGAAATTTACACGTTACTTTGAAACAGCTGTTTAACTGCTGCAGTTGCACTTTTTCCTTTTAAATATGACTTTCCTGTACCATGTTTGAATTGACAATTTCAAACTGCTCTTGTTTCGAAAAAAATGCTCTCGGTTTGAAAAAATGCATAAAATATTTTTTATCTAGAATGTAATTAATTACCTTCAATTTTGTGTGGTATAATTAGATTTTTCTCTGGGTTTTGGTAAAGCTATTATGAAGCGATTGCTTCCATGATGTGAATAAATTAATTTCACAGGTAATTATTATTATCGCCAAATACAATCAACTATAAATAACTAATGAAAATGATAATATACAATTATTATGATTGTATAGG
This sequence comes from Lycocerus yunnanus, assembly GCA_036346125.1. Lineage (NCBI taxonomy): Eukaryota > Metazoa > Arthropoda > Insecta > Coleoptera > Cantharidae > Lycocerus > Lycocerus yunnanus. The sequence continues at coordinate 3,849,446 of JARFIX010000050.1, forward strand.
AAACCCAAAAATTGAAAACCAGAAAAAATTGGCCCAAGTGCTTTTTCAACTCTTCTCTAGGGAAAAATATTCCAGATAGAGCAAAATTATCAATAGACAATTTTGTAGAGCAACGGTTCTTAACTTTTCCTTTACCAGGGATCCGTCAAAATACATCCTGCCACAGTGGACCTCTGGACCTAATAATTACTACTTATTTAATTACTTTGATGGCCTAATAGCTCTTTTAGAACTTTAGCCTTCTCTATAATACCTCTCCATGTATTTCTATTCATCGCTGACTCTTCTTTTTCTTTCGATTTGATTAAGGTCTTGGACTATGTTATCTGTTTGGTGCTATCGGGGGTTTTGTTTCTAATAATTATTTTTTAACGTATTTTAAAAATACGAAGATTCTCAGATAATAAAGTGAAAGTACTTTTTTTTTACAATCATTAGAAGGTAATACATTTTCTCAAAGGAATCCAAAGCTATTCAAAAGTTACGAACTATAAATTTAAAATATTGCAAAATTAAGGTGAACTTACTTTGCTTTAATGGTTACGAATTATTTTCAAAAAATTTATTGCCATCTAACCAGCTGCTTTATTTATAAAGTTTAGATTTCAAAAATTTGCACGATACTGATATTATTTAATCACTCCTATAAAAAAATATAATTTAATACAGGTAGGGGCAAATTTACTATTACTATGTGCCTAGACCTCTTTTGAATTAAAAAATTAAATTATTTTAATTAATTTTGTTAGATAGGAGATAAAGTGGTATTTTTAAGTCGTGGTCGACAAAATAATACGCCCCCAGTGATGTACTATTCAAAAAAATCGTGGCTGCCACAAAATCATAACGAAAATAGACGTAATGAAAAGACTAAACAAATCGATGTGGATGAAAACGTTAACGGTAAACGTGGCACATTTAACAACGTCAAAAGACAAAACGATGAACCAACACCAGGTCCTAGTAATTCTCGGAGCAATCATTTTAGGGACAAATTGGTAATTTAAATTATACCGCGAATTTTAGTTACTGTAATTGTTTAAATTTTAGGTTACGAACAATCAACCGTCAGGTCGAGGTTTAAATTTGTCAGCTTTTAATGGAGAAGTTTCTGTACAAGATAATAAACGTGAACGTCGGTTAAACAATTTAAAAAGAATCGAAGAAAAGTTTAAAAATCAATTAAAACATAAGGCAGAAATTAAAGAGATTTCTTCTCCTAAAAAACGAAAAAAGAGTGTACTGGGATTGTACGTACTGGATATTTCTCATGTTTTAGAAGATAAACCGTATGCTACATGGATGCCGTTAAATAATAATGGGGTATTCACCGAAGGACCTGAAGAGACGCTTTTTTATTCATTGGTAGCTGGAAAAGCAGAACTAATTATGTTTGGTGGTTTAAAAAAGGACGGAGATGTTACTATTTCTTGTAATAACGATAATATGAATAGAATAGTAACTAATTTGGTGCACTTCGTTACAGCTCCCAAGTATATTATCTGAATGTTAATATTTTTAAAGAATTATAATTGTATATTGATAATAATTTATTAAATTTTTAAATGTTACTGCAGTGTTCTATAATTTTCTAATAGTTTTTAATAAATATTTTCCAGGTATTTTTGGAATGCTATTTTATTTTATTTGTTTATTAATAAACAGTGTCTTTTTTAGCTTGTATTGATTTCATAAAATTTTCATTGTACATATCAGAATTTAAAAGCAGAAAATTTAATTTTCAGTTTTGCAAGTTTGTTATTTACAGTAATAAATTGATATTTGCTAAATGTGTTTCTAATAGGAATGATATTCTTACATGTTTTAAGAAGTGCTACCGGAGTAATTGGTAGCAACAGTGCTAGATTAACTGTTCAATTTCAGGTTTACATCTGCAGCTGTTTGGTGTGATTGCAATAATTTATATCAGTAATTACATACCGACATACTCGACGAATTAGTTTTTCTTCTTTCTAAACTATTTAAGAATTCCAAGATTTGAGTGTGCTGATTCACTCGGCTGATTTTTAAAATACATTTTGGAAAATCAATTAATTGGTATGTTCCCTAACGAACATGTAGATCCTGTTTCAAATTTAGCTACTTATTTATTTTTATTTATTTATTTAATATCAATAATTACAAGTTGGCCTTTTTCAAAATTGGTGCACATATTTAAAAAAATCTGAAGTGGTAACAAGTCATTATTGCCTTTGCCGTTTACTTAATTTTTAGGCGATTGCATTTCTAAACGGAAAATTTTCTGGTGGTAAAATACTCACCAGATTAAAGAATTTCTGTCAATGTTCATTGAACCATTTACTCTAATTGGTTGAGTTCTAAAGAAAATTGGAAAAAATTGTACAGTGACGTACTACTAATCAAATGGGCGAAGAGATAATATCAACAGAAGTAGATCACAGTTGTCATACTATAAATTAACGAAAAATTGATATAATTTACGACTACGCAAATACTAAAACGGAATGATTACTGTACACGCACAGTTTTTGTTATTTATTTATAGCAAAGAAAATAGATATAAAGGCTCGGGGACCGGTAACGATTCTTTGAACGGCTTTGGTATTACAAAATATACTTTTATTGTATACAGGGTGTCCGTTTTATCACTTTAAGAATAAATCGGTTAAATTTTATTTTAATTGAAAACTTTTTTATTAGTGTTTTGCATCAGGGCACCAAAGACCGGCACTGATGATTAGTATTATTACTGCGGCAATGTACAGAATCTACATAAAGTTTGAAGTGCGTATGTGAGGTAATTAGGAAGTAAAATACAGTAGAACCCCGATTATCCGTGCGCGGATTATCCGTGGGCCCATTATACATCGATTACCGTCAGATTATTATGCGTGCGGCGGCTTATCCGTGCTGCGCCAGCGGTTTATCCGTGGATATTCGCAACTTTAGTAGTATACTATGTGAAATCAAATGTATAGAATTTATGCTTACTTCAGAGCTGCACTTGGATGACATACAAAGCTGTTTAGTGTATTTTTTGTAATAATTTAACAAAAACGTCAATTATCCTATCCGTGTTTTCGATTATCCGTGCCGAGCATGGTCTCGGTCGGCCCGGATAATCGAGGTTCTACTGTACCTACATATGAGATTTACCTGAAATATTTATGAAGTACGTATTGCTATAGTCTATTCGATGCTTGCTACTGTTTGAATGATGGTTTTGGATTCCAGAATCTTCTATAAACTTTATTTTTGTTGTTAGTGTAACTTTCTTCGGATTTTTAATTTTCAGGGTGGAATGTGCTTTAAAAATGTAGTTTGTTGGTTAAAGGAAGAAATCAAAATCTTTTTGTGTGAACGATTAATTTAATATTCGATTTCAGTGCAGGTTTTGGTGTTATCAAAAATATCGTGTCATTAATCAGCTGTTGGAAAATTCAAGATTTAATTGAAATTGTTTTTCAGATCGGACTGAAATGCTCTTGGATTTCCTATTAATCAAACTTAAAATTACCCTCAAAAATATTTACAATAATGAAATTTTCAAAGTTATAAAATAAATTGTTTAAATTATCTATAACCATCAGTCTGTTTTTTATGATTTTGTTGTAATTACGTCTTTTTATTTATAGTTTTAAAATTTTTTAATTTTCTTTCAATGTTTTCAAATTTTTTTGCCGTGCTTTTTTGTTAATTACCAATAGCAGTTCTTGTTTTGAATCTCATATGCCATCGCTTTTGTAAAATACTGTTGACTTATAAATTTGATTTCTAAATTTTCTATTTTTTTAAGATAATAATAAATTAGTATTTTTAAATTGCCGTATTTGCGGCTTCTATTAATTTACATAATTTTAATTTTAAAGACGATTAATTTATTTTTAATTATAGAGACTTGATGAGATATCTGATTAATAGTAGAGTATTCATAATTGCCAAGTAAACAAAAATTAAAGTGGGACAAAGGGTATTTAGTTTTGTACAAATTGCATTTGTTCAAATATGGAAAATTGGTATGTTGCTTATTATTTTGAAACAAATTTTTAAATTTATAATCTGGCTAGAGTCAAAAAACTTAAAACCTTTTTCTATAAAAATAGCTTCGCCAAACAAAAAGAATATTATAACAAGATTTTTGAGGTGAGGTAGAATGTAATAGCTCACAATTCAATTTTGAAGTTTACGAAATTACTATAAGAACATAATATGGCAGCGTATTATTGCGGAATATTGGGTCATAATTATATTCATTTTGTTGTGAGTCCGTGCGTTTTGCCTGGGTCTTGACACTTACCGCTTGACGAGCTACCAGCGACTTTTGGGTCCGGCGGCTCAAGCATGCATAATTTCGATTTTTGTTTTGATCCAGGAATCTTTTATTTAATTGTTGTACAGCCGAAGACTTAGCTACCATTTGCAATTTCATTATAAATATAAAATACTTGAACTAAAATTACTTCTAACGCTAAAAACTAATTTTTAATTTTCGACGGGCGGAGTTACGGTTTGAAAAGAGCCAATGAGAAAAATTGCATTTCAAATTAATTTAAAAAAACCGTTTTTTTTAAATTTGTGAACTGACCTCAAATTTTATTTTTGTTATGAGCACATTGCATTTTTTTATCCTTTATAATTGCTTTCGGAAATCTTGAAATCCGCAGGTTTGGATTTTCTAACCGTTCCCTGTAATCGAATTTCAAAACGAAAACCTACTTCGAAAATTTTTAATTTTAAGAAGAGCTTGAAAAATCTGAAAAATTTGAAAAGGTTATATATTAAAAAAAATATAAATAGATATTTTTTGTTATATTACAATAACTAGTAATTGTATGTAACTATATTTATTTTGGGTACAAAATAGACATTAATTATGTACATTATTAGATTATCACATATAGAAATGTTGGCAGCACACTTATAATATTTTCATCTACTATTAATTTATCTATTCTACAAGAATTATTTTGTTTTATTTTTAATTTAAATATATTAAATACATAATTACAAATTTTACAAAAATAATACCATTTTATAATAATAACTGGTTTTATAATAAATATCGATATTTTTAATACTGACAATGAGTGTAACAATTAATTATTGTATTTATCTAAAAACTAAAATTTCCTTCTTTTGTAAAAATTGGTATATTTCTAAAAAATGGTACATGTATACAGGGGCGGCGTTTGAGTTATTGTAATATGCATTAAATTGAAGATTTGTATCTAGATGTTTGTATGTCCAAGCTGATGGTGTCTTTTTCATAAGAAATATATAAAAAACAATTGCTCACTTTTACTAAACTTGTATTTCTGGTTACATCTCACGATTAACCATACAAATGTCCAAAAACTGTATCGGTAAAATCAGTACATATGGTCACTTTACGTTTGAGCGAATTATCTTTTACTTTTAAGGTTATGTTTACTCTTTCTATTAGATTATGAATAGAGGCAGTTGGATTAGTCGTAGAGTTCCCTTTAATTTTCGGTTAATAAATAAATGATTAATAACTAAAATTGCAAGCAATTTTGACCTTGTGCATTTCTTATGAAAAGAACAGAATGAATAATATATGCCAGCTAGCTATTGGTGTATAGTTAATTTTAATGAAGCTTTTGTAAATACGAGTATTTATAAAAATATAAAAGTTATAACAATTTTCTACTTTTTAAACAATAAAATGTATTTGTGTTAATTACAGTCGACCCCCTCTAATCGTACGTTAAATTGTCTGATTGTCATCTGTCATGTTAAACTGTTTGATTTAATGCTATTGCTGCAGTAGCATTAAATTTATATTGACATGCATTTTACTAACTTGAACACCCTCTAAATCAAATAGTCAGAGATGGCAGATGACAATTTGACTTAGAGGGAGTCGACTGTAGGTATATCGGGAAATGTTTAAGTTTAAATAAATAAACTTGATCAGTCTTGTAATTTTTAAAATTTCCTATACATATACTATTATGTATAACATACAATTGTCCAATAGGAGGATAATTTTATAATACTTAACACTCTGTATATTATAGTTTTTGTTGTATGTCAACATCACATCTACATAAACAATTATTAACAATTCATCATTTTAAAGAAATTTTTTAATTAAAAATTTTAATTGGGTAGATACTGTAAATTATTGCAAACTCGTTACAATTCATAAAAAAGAAAACTGGAAGAAGATATATAAAAGAGTGAGGTTTGATTATGACATGCCCATCACCAAAAAAAGGTATATAGAAAAATATGAAATAAATTCAATAAAAACTGCAATATGAAATTTTATAAAAACTCTCCAAGAAGTAGGTATAGAAAAGAAATTTTAATCAAAATACACGTCGCCAAAATGTTTTTAATAATAACCTTCACTTCTTTGCAGTTCCTGATCGACTTTTTATATCTATTGATTTCTTCTTAGATTGCAAAACTTATAAAATACGAAAAAATTGCTAAAGTTAACGAAAATTAAACCTTCAGTTACAATATTTAATTCGGTACCGATCGAAAGTATATTATGAAAAACACCATTTTCTTTTCTTATTTTGACTTTGATTTCTCGTTAAATAAATATATATTGGTAGTATGTACCTATGAATATGTAATAATATGTGAGGGATGTAAATTCAAAATTATAAAAAAATTACAGCAAGGTTCTTGACAACTTTGACAAATATACAATGTAGATGGCACATTTGGATCAAGTGAAATAGCGCAATTCAGACGAAAGTTTAGTAGCATCCGCTCGAGTGCACTAAAATTCTGAAGTGTGTGAAGTAAAAAAAGATATTTTTGAAGATCTGATAACATGAGTTGGTGTCAGATAGGCATATTGAACTGGACAAAACAGTGTCAGATAATCATAATTCAATTAAGAATGTGAGAAGCAAAGTACACATAGATTAAATTTTAGAAATACTACTTATCACATTTTATTAAAATCAAAAAATGTGCAGAGAAAAAAAATTCTTTTTTACCCTCTCAAATCTAATGCAAATTTTCTCGAAAGTTAACAGAAGTTACATTACTAAAACTTTCATAATACTTATCTATTTCTGTGGCAGGAGAAAACTTGTCATTCCATCCTTGCGTTAAAATATAAACTTTAAAATTTGAATCTCTTTATGGAAATTTAATGTAATACTTGCCGTCTGTACAGAAAATTTGTAATGATCATTTCGGACGGCCTGTTAATTTTGAATAAATTAGAAAACAGGAAATTAAAATTGTTAAGTGTAAATGTGATATTAACCTTTGGAGTACCACAATAATTTCCAAACTTTGGATACCAAAACCGGGTTAGTACTGACCTACTGTTTAAATGGCTAATTTATGTTTATTTTAGTATTTAAAAAAATTGATTTAAATTAAAATGATGCATTTAAACCAAGGGGTCAACCGCTAGAGGAAATCGTGTACAATTAACTTCACACTTCACGTACTTCATCATAATTCTCTATACACTTCTTTGTCCTTCATATAATTCAGCAGTAATTCATCGATACTTTCAATTTCTGAGACTTACAGAAATACCAAAATTTGAGCACTGGAGGTGTTTCACACCCCAGACCCCCGGATTGAGTAGATTATTTTTATCAGAAGTAAACTAAAGATCCCCCGTTGCAGAGGCACTAGAGGGTGTTTCACTTCCCCCCCAGTCTCCCGGATCAAGTAGTTTATTTTTTATCAGAAGTAAACTGAAGATCTCCTGTTGCAGAGATCTACCTCCCAGGGAGTACGGAATTTATAATTAGGTAGTTTATGAAGACGGTCGCGGCCTAGCGCTTAAGTGAGTCAACTGCTAAACCGAGATCCCCGGTTCAAATCCGGACGGAGTGAGAATTTTCTGACTGTCTTCCCTCGGCAGGCAATGGCAAACCACCGAGGTAGAATGCCAAGAGAACTCTAAAGATTAGAGTCACCAAACCCTCTTTAGGGTAAACGGACTGAGAAGAAAGTTTATAATTAATTGTCAGATTACGAATTAAACACATTTACTTGGCTATAGCTAATTTTAATAAACTTGAGATATGCTTAAATATTTAATTCACTTTTAATAAAAAATAAATTATTTAAACCGGGGGGTCTGGGGGTGTGGAACACCCTCCAGTGCTTCTGCAACGGTAGATCTTCAGTTTACTTCTGATAAAAAGTAAACTACTCTGTCTGGGGTTCTGCATGTTCTGCAATGTTCTTCTTTCCAAAATTTGTCCCCCCCCCCCCCCAGTACTTCATGTACTTCATTAGGTGTGTACAAAAAACTTCACCAGCGGTTAACCTCTCGATTTAAACGCAAAAAAACTAAAAATATACAAAAATAAATGAAAATTTACGATAGTAAAGTACAAAGTTACAAAAAAAGATAAAAATTAATAATATCAAAGAAAATTTAAAAGTAAAAGTTAACTTTACAACAATCATTGAAGAAGATGTGTTTCAGTAAGCAAAATTTGATTTGAAGTTTTCCAAAATAATGACTTGTGTTAACAAAAACCCAACCAATTTTCCAAAAAAAATATTGAAATTCAGCATATCGTTTTGTTATCAAAAAATATTACAATAATTCTAAAAAGGAAATTTAAATAAAAAATTTACTTTGGATTATATAAATACAAAATTGTAATCTCTGGGTCAGAGTTGACCCGGTTGTAGTACTCCAAGTGTTAATATTGAAAATGATGAACTTTTTAATGATTCTTCTTACTATAATATAAATATTTACCTAAACATAACTTGTTATATACAAAATTGTCTTTTACAAATTATGTACAACTTGCTTCACAATATAAATGACTAGACAATTGAATTAACAGCTTTGTGAGTATTATTAAGCGTCGCCGCCGCCGCCGCCGTCGGCTGGACTTCATACCTGATGGTGTGTCGTAGGGAACCTGCGGAGCCTGATCTCCTCGAAGACTGTGTTAGTGATGTGGTTACGGTTCCGGACGAGTCACCATTTCCGTATCCTAGGCAGTGACCAGAACCTTGCATGCCAGGGAAACACATGGACACACAGCTTGATATCCACGTGCATGGAGGAAGTTTTCTATGTGAAGGAGCATGACAAAATGAGGGTACACGTATCGTATGATAGCGATCGACTTGATTTCAGCAAAAAATAACCTTTGTTATGACTTTGTTACCAAAGAAACAACAAATGCGTATAATATTTTATAAAGTTTTAAATTTATTCCGTTCTTGTAACTCGAATAAAAACTTGGTTACAAAAGAACGCGAAATTGATTAAAAAAAAAATTGACGGTTTCTGAACAAACTCAAAACTGCTTATTAGAATGATGTGAAAATGCAACACAGAATGAGTATTTGGTAAAATAGTGCAAGGCAGCAAACAGTGATTAAAACTTTCTTACCTTAAGTGTCGACACATATGAGTTGAAAATAAACAATAAATGACAGGATTTGCTGCCGAATTCAAAGGCGCCAAGCTTTGAATTAATGTAGCTATAGCTATATTAGTTTGAGTCGTAGGAATGTAGTCATAAACTTGCAGTAAATCAAAAACAATGTAAGGACTCCAGCACATGACGAAAACTATAAAATTTAGTTAAGCTTAATTTAGTTTATTAGTTTGAACGAATCCTTACCAAAAACTATAACAAAAGTCATTTTAACGGTCTTAATTTTAGCACGAGGAATAATTCCTCTAGAACTGGCTCGCCTCGTATCCAAATCTTCTGGATAATGTCGATTTCTATTTTCGTCACCTAAATATAATAATAATTATAAATTACATGTTGCAATTCATTGTTATCGAAACGTACTATGTCGAGCCCCATTGCGACTCACTGGAATGAGCAATTTACTTTTAGACCAAATTGTCCATACAATTACTGCATAACATCCACTAATGATTATGGCCGGCACAAAAAATAATGCTAAAGCCACTAAAGTCATATAAACCCTCCATTGCCAAGGTTTCAAATCGATCCAGCATTGGGGTAAACCTGTAAAACGAATCCAATATTAATTGACATACTTATTAATGTTGATGGAATCAGAAGCGTTGCGAATATATTGCAGGAATAAATAATGCGTATATAGTAATTTGACCGGATTATTGCTGTTATTCCCATTTTCCAATAAAATTTAAAATCTCACTGCACCCAAGCTATGTTTAAATCTAATGTTTTTCAGCTTCTTCCAGATAGAACAAACATCTATCAATGCATTAACGTATCGTATTGCTTTCGAAAAGAGTTTTTCTGACACTTGAGCATTTGGCACATACACCGCGTGATTGCTTCGACGTATTTATGATTTATCAGGCAATATACTTTAATTTTGATCGATCGCATTAGGAAATTTCGATTTTAAATGTATTGATGACATACAAGTTTTAATCAGTAATTCTAGGACGAAAATAATCAAAAAATGAAAAGCTGAATTTATAGATGAATATACTTTAAAAATTGTTTCAATAAAATTCTTTCAAGTCCAATTATTTTAAATTTGTCGTCAAGCCAGCGACAAGCTTTTGTAATCTAACGAAGCGGAAAGTTTTTAAACGAAAAATAAAAAGTCTTTAAAGTGCGAACTATGTTTTGTTCTTATAATTTTAATTATTTTCTTGAGAATTACCGAAATATTATATTGTTTAGAATTAATTAAGTAGGTATTACAAAGTCTTCTTTTCAATTTGGATTTAATTTAGGGTTAAACCTTTTAAGGAATGCGGAAAACGTTCATAATTTTAAAAAGCCATAACTTTTCTTTAAACATTTTATAGGCCTGAACGAACGCCCAACTTTGAATGGATGTATGTTCTAAGTAAAAAGATATAATTTTTACAATTTCACAATTTTTTGGAAAAACTGTTATATAAAAATTAAAAATAGAATACAGAAAAATTTTAAAATTTATTGTTAGCGTAGAAAAATAAAAAATATAAAAGTTATGCGTTATGTATATTAACTTATAAAACGTAAATATAATGGCGCTATAAATGAAAAAATATGATATTTGAAATATTTTCAGAGAAAAATAAATCGAAATGATATTTTTGATGTTCGTATCGAAAAACGTATCTACAAATAATTCTTCAAGCCCATTGACATACATTATCTCTATTATGTAAACGCAGTGGACCAAAAAATAAACTATTTGGAAATTGTATTAACTTAGTACAAAAAGTTAAAACGATTGGCTTTTTTAAAATTAATAATACATAATAGGCTTGCGAAATATTTTCTATGTAAATAGAAGTCTATATACATGCAAAACCCAAGTACCTCGCTTACCTTCAATAGGTTTTTCCTCAAATAGAAACATAGTGGGTAATGCAAAAACAGCACTAAGGAGCCACGCAATAACCACTAGAATTCTCGCTCGTTTCCCTGAAACAAATTGTAATCGTTTATCAGATCCCCTCGTTGGCAAGTAATTTTAATTTCAAGATAGACCCTTACACTTTAGAATTTATGGGAAAATATAAACTTGATTATAGACAGCGTAAACAAATAACTGAAATTAATAACAAAGTCCTACTTAAAAATATAATACATAATTTCATTTCATGATTAAACATAAAACACAAAAGATCTCAAAAGGCACCAGTGAGTCAAGAGCATAAAATTAAAAATCATTAGAACAAAACTTCAACACCATAATGCATCCCCTTATTATAATACCGACTTGCACAAAATTAAACCATAAAATGTGACATTATGTACGTAGCATTGTTGTGTATATAATTTCATAAATTAATAAACTCAGTTAAGCGCACAACGTTTTCGTTTATTATTATTATTTAATTATTATAAATTAATTTCTGATAGCATATATTTATTAGGTACCTACTACCTAGTTTGGTTAATCAATTATTCTCGCACGAACAATCTCTGTTACATATTATTACGGCTCTGCAATAATAATGAATGACGATCTTGTTGAGGTTTCGATTTTTTTATTACTTCAGCTATTTTATTACTAATTTATTATATAATTTTAATGTAATAGATAGTAATAAATTTGGGTATAAATTTTGTGTGAAAAAGGGATCCTTACATAGTACATAATATAAAAAATTATGACACATTTTTATGAATTATACGCCATTATTAAAAAATATATTTGCGAAATGACGCCATTCCTATATACGTTCCAAATATTTAATATAATAATATTTCTGCATTTCAAACATTAATTTCAATGTGTTTCATTATTTTGCAACACTCGGTACATCGATGGGCACCGAGATTTGGCACAGCTGGACAAACACTTGAAGAAGTGGAGAGTATTTTTCACCTAGGAATACCTCAGGACAAGGACAACAACAGAAAATAAGAAATAAAAACAGTGCAAATAGGAAACAGGTCTATTATGCCCAAAATTGCTCAAAGATAATGAACTTAAAAGAGCAATAAACTGAAAAAATGTATAAAACCACAATAAAACCAATAATTTTTGATTTTAAAGTGGAAATGGAAAAATCCAACTGGAAATGTTGTAAAAATTCATAAGAAAATTTTTAAGCACAAAATAAGTTGAAAATGGAGAAATTAGATAATTGATGAACCATAGATAACTTTATGGAAACCTAGCGAATGCAGAAGAAGAGGAGGGCCAAAAGTAAGATGGACAGATGAAGTGACAAATGATCTAAGAAGAATGATAGTTAATGAATGAACGGGGAAGTTTACAGAAACCTACATTTCCAGAGAGGGGATCATTGTGGAAACTACCAAGCATAAGAAATTGTAAAAATCAAGATAAAATAAAATATAAACGCATTTAGGGCTGTAAAAATTTCCTTTTACATTTATAAGTTTATTCTTGGATTATACTCCATTTTGTTAGTGTTCAGGATTTATCATTGTATTTCTCATGTAGATGTTTGAGTTTGAAAATTTTCTTTCCCATTTTTTGTTCAAATGTAAGTTTTATCTTTGTGTCGGTGGCATTTACAGGTTGGTTGAAAAGTACTGAAAGCCACACCTATTAAGCAGTAGAGGAATCAAAATTCATACGTCATTTTGATATTTGATCTTTCATATGAACCTACTAAAAATTTTATTTCGATCTGTCAATTCATTCATTGTTTACAAGCCATTTGAAGTCGACGTGTCGGTGTATTTTTTAACAATGGAAAAAATTGGGTATCGTGCAGTGATAAAATTCTTTGTTTTGGAAGGTTTATCAGCAACAGAAATTCATACAAAAATGGTGAGCGTATTAAAAGAATCTGCTCCTTCATTTCCAACTGTACATCGATGGGTTTTAGAGTTTAAACGTGGTCGTACAAGCGTTGAAGATGAACCACGTAGTGGACGACCAAAAACTGCAACAACACCAGAAATCATTGAACAAGTACATAATATTGTTAGTGAAGATCCAAGTTTGACTAAGCGTGAAATTGCTAATACCATAGGCATCTCAGACGAACGAGTACTCTATATTTTACATAAAGAATTACGTATGAAAAAGCTGTTTGGAAAGTTAGTGCCGCATTCGTTAACAATTCAACAAAACTCACACGAAAGCAAATTTCTCAGCATCATTTGAATCTTTTTAATAAGAATAAAATCGATTTTGTGCGTCGTTTTGTAACTATGGATGAGACTTGGATCTACCACCATGATCCTAAATTGAAACAAGAACGATTACAGTGGACTGAGGCTGGTTGTTCAGCTCCAAAACAGGTGAAGTCAGGACGATCAGCAAAAAAGGTTATGGCATCAGTTTTTTGGGATGCAAAAGGGATTTTATTGATTGATTATCTTGAAAAAAGGAAAACAATTAACTCTGAATATTATTGTAACCTTTTGGATCAATTGAACGAACAAATTCGTGAAAAGAGACCCGGTTTGCAACATAAAAAAATCATCTTTCACCAAGACAACGCACCTGTCCACAAAAGTGTTTTAACAATGGCAAAATTCAATGAACTAAAGTACGAATTGCTTGAACATCCACCGTATTAGCCAGATTTGGCTCCTAGCGACTACTACCTCTTCAGAAACTTAAAACAATTCGTTCGTGGAAAGCGTTTTTCATCGAATGAAGAAGCTATTTCAGTCGTGAAACAGTATTTTGCAGAGCTTCCAGAAAATCATTACAGAGATGGAATAAAATTATTGCAGGATCATTGGAATAAGTGTATTGAAGTTGAGGGAGATTATATTGAATAAAAAAACTAATTTCATTTAAAAGTTCACATTCTTTCATTTTTGCTTTAAATACTTTACAATCAACCTGTATGTCTCCAGGCATTCCATGCCAGCCTTACCAATCTCTGGTCTTAGCTTCTTCGATGTGGTTCGTAATTTTGGTTAGTTATTCGCCCTAGCCAATAAAGCATATTCATTTTCCATGGTTTATCATTTTCTCTTAGTTTTTGCTGTTAGCTCTTCCTTTGCTACCGCTTCGAGTTAAGTATTAGAAATGTTATGCGAAGGAAATATCTATCATCGATAGATCACGCGACCAAAGCCACCTTGATCCATTAAAATTTATTTATTTTAAAATTGTAACATTTACAATTTTATAAATAATTGTTATCCTTTTATAGATGACAATTAAACATCTTGCAACTCTCGACATGTTGAGGGTCGATGGTTTGATCTCAATAATTGATACGTAATTAATCTTGTCTTGTAGTTTACCTTTGCATTGTATTTCGGACCGGCGAAACATGAATATGCACGAACCCAAAGGTATTCAAATGACGAATCAACCGCAGTTGTTATTTATTATTTATGTGGAAGTATCCTTTCAGAGTAGTCCCATTTACGACTCGTGTTATTTCCTGTGAGACCGGACCTTCAGTCCGGATCACTTTAACTTGATTTGTATTAAATGCCTTTAATTTAAAGTAATACATGTCACCACGTTCTGCTATGTATTACTTTTAGTGTCATCATCTTAAGAAGCTCTTTCCTCTTATTATGTTTTATTAATTTTACCTAGCGCCCATCCAAACCAGCACACTACAAAAATATAAGTACGTATAAATTATTAATAATTATGAAAAATTAGCTCGTTAATCAATATTTAGCAATCTACCATAGCAGTGGTAGCTGGTATGTTAAGGCGATGAGGTGGGCGTCTACCTATTAATAAACTAACAACAGATTTAGTGTTGACTATGTCACATTAAAGTAAAAGTTGTAATATTTTAGTATTTTAGTGCAATATGCTAGTATTTAAATAATATTAACTTTAAAATGGAAACATTTGAATTCACTTTCAACTATCTTGGATTAACCTCCCTCTTAAACCCTGTGCTAGGTTAACTACAAACTTCCTGATCCAATAAAAAATTTCAAAATTTAAAAATCACAACTGGGAATAAAATAATATTATTTAGAAATAGATTTCTATGATCTATGAGTGAACACGTATCTTTATTTGTAATAAATATCTTAAAAAAGCTAATTTAGCATATTTTGTGTAAGAAAACTAATTTAGTCGCTTCCAGGGATCTTCCCATACACCCTACCGATAGGATCCGATAAAATCGAAACATTTATTGATATTCTTTGTTGTGATTTTTAAAGTGCTTAAAATACTATGTAGTAACATTAAAATTGTATAAGTTAAAAATATAAGAAAACAAACAACATTTTATACTCACAGCTTCCAGAAAAGTTCATTGGATGGGTTATTGCGTCGTAGCGATCAATTGAGAGAGCCACGAGGACGTATGTAGAGGAGTAAGTAACAACTGCTTGCAAAAAACGAATTAATTTACATAAAATATTTCCAGCATGCCAGGAAATTGTAATTCTCCAAACAATGTCAGTCGATACGTTGATTAAACCGACCGATAAATCTGAAACAAATTAAAAAATTCTTTTACTAATTTTGGTGAGGAAAACCTTCTATGTACATACTACATAAAATATTAATATTACAAATTATTAAAATTATTTTCCGCTTTGATAAATTAAGTACAAAGTAGAAATTTACATTTGCAGGATAAAGCGGAAACTAAATTTTTAGTGCGTGGTAGAATTATGAAGTTATCTCATTTTTCTTCTTCAAATTGCCGAGTTAACAAATATTATGTTGGTTAAGTGTCATAAATTTTAGTAAAAATTTGAGAACATTATTAGTTACGGTTTTGTTGGCTTTTTAAAATAAATTGCAAAACGTCAAAAGTCTTAAAAATCAATGGAGGTTAATATTTTTTTTCATTGGCCTCTGAAAATTGAAGTATAACATTTTCAGTGGTTAACCGCAAAAATTTTATTTTACCTTTATACGTGGGTTGTTGTAATTGTACAAGTTCATCAATTTTTACTCGATAAAATTTCATTCTCATTAGAATTATAATCAGGGCTTTTAAAAACTTCAAAGAGCAACTTAATTTAATTGCAAATACTGATGCCCGTTTATAATAGATCCTAGAATAAAAAAATAATTGTATTAAAAGGACTTGTAAATGTAAATTAGAATCGTTTCGGAATGTACCATTTAGATAAGGGTAAAATATTTTTTATTGCAATTAGTTTGAAGGTGTCTTAATTATTGTAATAATTTGTTGTTTACGCTATCCAGCTTAATGTATTGCTCCAAGGAAGAACTGAGGAAAAGCTTTCACAATAACGAATTGATTTAATTAAACGTTGTTTCAGTATTCAAATTGTGTCGAATACTTAATTAAGTGTTTTATCAAAATTTTATGTAGTATTCAATGAAGTTGAAACGTAAAATTTATCAGCCCTTGTATTTACAAAACCGAGTTGGAATATTACCCAATCAAAATAGCTTTTAACGACGAAGAAACGGTAGATACCCGCATGAAACTAACTTGAACAAGATAATTGCAATATTTGAAATTTCTAGGCGGGCCGCGGGCTCCAAGATAAAAGCGACATTCAAGTAATTATAATCCCCAAATAATCGTTAACCAATTTTATTCTAAGATATTAAGTGAAAATATAAATTAATAAAATATTGTCGTACCTTCTGCTATCAGGAGTATTATGTAGTGCACAACCTAAAGTTGCGAAAATTTTAAGTTCACGTAGTAGGCGCTAAAATGATGAAAATCAAAAACTACAGAAAGGTGGAAAGAAGCGTATGCTGGTCTAATAAGATATTTATTTTATATTATTTATAGATTGCTACCATTACCTATTTATACTATAATTGGGTATAGTAAACTGAAGGAAAATCATGACAAGTTTTGTAAATGATGCATAATTTTACAGTACATACATATTATGTACAATGCATATTATGATTATATAAAAAAAATTCTGTTTCAATCTGTACTTATAGCTTCCAGAATACGTTGAGATATCAACTTCAAACTTTTTTTATCTTAGAAACCGAAGATTGAAAATTATGCGTGGGTATCAAATACAACATTTTTTATTGAAAAAAAACAAGCAAATAACTTGAAGACACAATTCCGTAAGGACACAACTCAAAAATTAGAAAAAAATATGTTGACTTAAAATTCTATGCTACACAACAAACCAATATCCTAGAACCGATTTATAAGTTTAATTTATTAGGTAGGTACATAAATGTAAGTAGAACTTAATTCTATATTTTATTACTATGCTATTTTAGACAAAAAAATTGTTTTAAAATTCCTAGTTGTATCTTCATGAGCATTTTTTACCATCAGTATAAAAAATCAAACATATCTTATTAAAGCTTGAAAATTGACACAGATTTATTAAACCACTGCTTATGAACATGTTTTGGACGTCTATTTTGCAAATTTATATTCCTAGTCTTATTAAATCTATTAAATAGAATTCTTCTATTCCTTGAAACAGATCTTCTATTAACAGAGACGACTTGAAGATCTCGATGAAAAATATGATTTGCAATATATCACTGTACATTGTAGATAGTCCTTAGTGTTTTAGACTCAAATCATTGTTGCTTCATAGTATTGGCATCGTTAGCAGAATCAAATAGCTGAATTTAGTAAGTGTCACTGACAAGAGATGGCTTCTTGCCACTGGTCCTTACAGGACACCCAGCTCTCATTTATGGCACCTAGTGCCACACCCTGGTAGCTGCTTTGTTTTTCAGGCTAAACTAAATGAGGGTAATCAGATGTGGCGACAAGGGGCACTCACTTTCCCCCAAGGCTGAAGAATTGGCTATAGCGCTGATCAACAGCATGGAATCAGACAGGCAAGAGAAAACCACCTGATTATCTTTCCTGGCGAAGGTATGATGACTAGTACAAATCAGATTGGTGTTGTGCCTGGCGATCCGGCTAGCAAACGGCGCTTGATAGGGTCCAGGCTGTCGAGTGTCAAATTGGCTACTGGGCACGCGGATGCAGGCAACCAGACGACACGTGATAAATGTGCAACTGAAAGACGAGATAACCGCCAACTCAGTAAGAAGCTGGAGCTAGCAACCTGAAATGTACAAGGACTATTGCAGAATGGAAAACTCCACATAACCGAACGAGAGACTCTAAGAGCAGGGGTCGACATATGCGGGCTGTTGAAGAGTCACTGGAAGGGCGCGGGACACTTTGGAACTGCTGAGCACACAATATATTATGTTTCTGGTGCAGAGAGAACCGGCAGAAACAGTGTAGCAATAAAAAACGCCAATTAATGACCGGTTTATTGTAATCACGCTAAACACTAAACCGACCAAGCTACATATCGCTCAGATATACATGCCAACATCAGAGGCCCCAGATGAAAAAGTCGAAGAGATATGCGACAGAATAGAAAATAAACGGAATCCCTTCAAAAAAATCACTAATTATATTAGGCGACTTCAACGTCAAAATAGGCAACACAACTGCAAAACTATCAAAAGCGTAGGGAATTATGGACTGGGAGAACAAAACAGCCGGGGTCATCGGCTGTTGCAGTTTGCAAAAATATAGGAACCAGATTGACTATATTTTGATCAAAAAAAGATGGAAGACGTCGTCGATTAATTATGGAGGTGAAACCTGGTGCTATATGCAAATATGACCACAGAATGCTATGAGCCCACTATAGAATGAAGCTGGGCTGCCTCAAAAAACCGCTTACAAAAGCGAGAAATAATGAGAGCCTTCTAAGAGTATTAAAAGAAGAGCAATACCCAAACCTAAATGAAGAGGTGAATGAGGCCTGGGAGAACACCAAGCAGTGGATACTGAAAGGCGTGGAAAGATGCAAAACTGCGAACACCCCAAGAAGGAAACACTGGATCAGCAAAAAAACCTTGATATTGGTATAACTAAGAAGAAAAGTCAAACAAGAACAACATGGCAAAAGTTAACTAAAATATGTGAAGAACTCGGAAGAACATTCGAATCGCAATGAATCTTAAGAACTATTCAAAAAAGTTAGATACTTGGCAAGAGATAAAGAAAATAAAGACGGCAAACTAATAAACAACATCTAAGGCATAGCCAAA
Organism: Lycocerus yunnanus; assembly: GCA_036346125.1. Taxonomy (NCBI): domain Eukaryota; kingdom Metazoa; phylum Arthropoda; class Insecta; order Coleoptera; family Cantharidae; genus Lycocerus; species Lycocerus yunnanus. The sequence goes on from JARFIX010000050.1 coordinate 3,868,793, forward strand.
GTATGAAAGAGAATCGCTGCATTAGAAATGTGGGTCTACCAAAGGGTTCCCAGAATACTTTGGATGGAACACCGTACTAACGACTCCGATTTGGAAAAGCTGAATGTCAGACAACACCTTCTTCGAGATATTAACCGAATGTATCTTCAATACCTGGGACATGTGTCCAGAAGAAGCGGAACATTGGGGACTTATCGTGCAAGGAAAGATCGAGGGCAAGAGATCTAGGGGAGATTGCCTAAGACATGGGTGAACCAAACAAAGGAACTAATAAGCTGCAGACTAGGAGAGACAATTCGCCTAGTTTCGGACCGAGAAGCATGGAGAGATACCTGGAACAACATTAAGACGTGACTAAATCATACGTCACTAAGCCTTCATGAGAGCAAAAGGACCGAGGAGGAGAGATGAAATTTTATTTTAATAAAAATTCTTTAAATTATTAAATTTTTTCACTTACATATTTTTTCAGTTTAAGACATTATCATCAATGTTGCGATTAATAATACGTTAAACTAAAAAAAATATGTAAGCAAGTAAAAAAAAATAATTTAAAGAGTTTTTATTAAAATAAAATTTTACTTAACTTGAAAATAATTTAAAACCTGTTTTAAAATAATATGTTATGTTTTATTTAATTCAACTCTGTCTATTAGTTGTACTTCTTCTATTTTTAAGGGTGACATTTCCTCCTCAAAAAGCGACGGTTAAAATACATTAAAATATCAACTTCAAATTTTTTTATTATAGAAACTAAAGATTAAAAATTATGCGTGGGTACCAAATACAACATTTTTTATTGAAAAAAACAAGCAAATAACTTGAAGGCACAATTTCGTAAGGACAGAACTTTTACAAGATTCGATATTTTTCACATCGAAATCTATTGATTTTGGAATACAATCACATTAACAATGTGTCCCCTATGTAATAAATAAATAAAGCGATTTAGTTATGATTTTCAAAGCAACGATCTATTTTTTTTATTGTCGACAAGACATGAATTTAAAATTTATAATTTCATTATAAATTAATGAAAACCATTAATTTATAATTTAAATTACAAAATCATTTTTTAATTATTGATACAAATCTTAATATTTACGAATGTTTTGATTTAATTACTATTTTGTAATAGCAATAGGCGATTCTAATTTAAATTCGAAGACCTTGAAAAGTTAACAATGAAGATGAGTATCGTATCATTAATTTAATTAATCGTAAGAAATTGTAAAGAAGCTAGGCCCACAAACTATGTCTAAGATTATTTTTTCTTATGATAAGTGGAAGTAAATATAAAGCTTTGTATTTTAAGGATCTTAATATTTGGCACCAAATCATCGTGAATTAAATGCATGCCGAAGTACAGAAAAAGTAGTTTCATAGTTTCATATTTACCGTGTTTTATATTTCCTTGTTAGTAATTCTTACAGCTAACGTTATTTAGAAAGAGAAAAAGATTATTTGTAATAATTTAAAAATAATTTTATTTTTTTTACTTTTTTTTTCTGTTATTGAATCGAATCCTGAAGCTTTTTTGTGAATGAAGTTCAACCCAAATTCAATCTCTTAATGGAGAGATTTATTCTTTATAGAAAATCAATTCATTGTGTAACAAAACCATTGCATTGTATTCTTACAATTAATATTATTTTCTTTCAAACTTAAATTAATAATATAGAGTTTTTAGTTATCGAAAATTATTGCTAATAATAGTACCCGATAACATCTTAAACACACATACTTTTCTTTTTGTGCAAATTTCACGTTTCCCGCTTACACCACCTCAGAAAATTACAGATAATTCTAAGTTGGATGTTTTATGTTCTACGTTCCAACTTCTAGTTTTAAATTCCATCTACCACCTGTTATTACCATCAATGTTTGTTGAGATACCTGGTTAATTTAGTTGGACCTTTTTTTACAATGGCGAGGTTTATCGCGCATTTTTGGTTTAATCGCAACATCTGGGAGACATGCGACAATTTTTACTTTTGTATCGTCGACAAAGCGTTTGATTGTCGCATATTGGATAACATAAAGTCCAAATATCATTTGGTGCTTTTAAGAATTATTGTAGCTTGTTTTTGGGATACTCCACAAATTATGGTTTTGGATTTCATCGGGTTCATAATTCTAATTTTGGAACACGTAAAATCCGATTTGTTAAAGAAGACCAAATGTGTATAGAAGCCATTCACGATTGTCGTTATGAATTTGGTGGTTTTGATTTTATCTAGCGCTTGGCGTGGAAGTACTCACCTAAAGTTGTGTTTAACCCATTTTTGTGTTTTTCATTGTTTTTAAAGAACTACCGAAGATGACCTGATGTGTTACGATGACGTAATTTATTCTGACATAAAAGAACTAATACGGAAGATATTTTAAGAAGTCGATATCTCATCTTAGAAGCCTCTAGGTAAGTAAACTATTGACTTTAAAAATACAATGAGTGTGTGTTTTAACTGATAAGTGATAATCAAAGTCGAAAAGGTAGATTCAATGTCCAGTTTTCAACTGATGTTGAAGTGAAATTTTGCAGCCGGAAGCATTTCTCGTCAAGAGGTATTCTCAAGGGTCAACCGCTAAAGGGAAAACGTGCACAATTAACTTCACACTTCACGTACTTCACCATAATTCTCCATACTTCATATAATTCAGCAGTAATTCACGGGACCTCACGTACTTCGCCAGTAATTCACCGCACTTTATCAATAATTCACGGCACTTCACCTCATCATCATCACAGCTATATCGTCCATCGTCGGACATAAGCCTCCCCATAATACGCCACTCCTCTCTATTCTGTGCTCTTTGGATCCAGTCGCGTCCCACAAATCTCTTCAGATCATCAGTCCACCTCGTCTGTGGTCGTCCTATGCTTCTTCTTTGGCCTCGAGGTCTCCATTCTATTATTCGTCGTGTCCAACGATTGTCCTGCATTCTAGCGATATGGCCCGCCCAGTTCCATCTCAATCTGCATATTCGATTTATTACATCCGTTACCTTGGATGTATTTCATTTCTATGTTGGGTATTCGGTCTTGCAGTGTGACTCCAATCATACGTCTCTCCATAGCTCTCTGCACAACTTGAAATTTTGTTATTATACTATTGTTTAGAGCCCAAGTTTCAGTTCCATATGTTAGTACCGGTAGAATGTACTGGTCGAAAGTTCGTGCTTTGAGGGTGTTTGGTATGTGAGATTTTAAGACCTGGTGAAGTTTTCCAAATGCTGCCCATGCTAGCGTGATTCTTCTGCACAGAGCGGCTTTTAAATTTTCATAAAAATAATGATTTTTTGACCCAGATATATGTAGGAGTCCACCTTCTTAACTGTTAAATCTCCGGCGTTTAATTGTTCCATGCCTAGTTCGCCTTCTGCAGGATCATTCGTCATGTATTTAGTTTTGTGTTATTTATTTGTAGGCCTATCTGTTTGGAACGTTCATTTAATTCCGTCAAAATCAGTTGTAGTTCTTCCTTTTCGTGGGATATCAGAATTACGTCGTCAGCAAATCGTAAGTGGCTTAATTTTTCCCCATCTATGGTTACACCTTTGTCGTCCCACTGTAGTTCTCTGAACATGTCCTCCAGTGCTAGTGTAAACAGCTTGGGTGAAATGGAATCTCCCTGTCTCACTCCTCTTTTTATTTTAATCTTTTTTGTGTTTTCGTGTAGTAGGATCTGAAAAGTAGCATTTTTGTAGATATTCTGTATTAAAGCTGTATACCTATGATCGACTCGATTGTTGCTAAGCGCATTCAAAATCGCCCAGGTTTCAACCGAGTCGAATGCCTTCTCGTAGTCTATAAAGGCCATCCACAGTGTGATGTTGTACTCGTTTGCTTTTTCTACTAAGGTTCTTACTACTTGTAGGTGGTCTAGTGTTCCAAATCCTTTCCGAAATCCAGCCTGTTCTCTTGGCTGATAGCTATCCAATTTGTTGGTTAATCGTTCGGTTATAATTTTTGTAAAAAGCTTATATAGCACTGACAGGAGACTAATAGGTCTGTAGTTATTTAATTTAAACTTGTTTCCTTTCTTGAACAGTAAAATTATCAAGGCGTTATTCCATTCTGTGGGTACTCTACCTTCCACCAGACATTTGTTATATAAGTCTTCTAGGAGTTTTAATACTGGTTCCCCTCCATATTTTAACATTTCTGCTACGATATTATCTTCCCCTGATGTTCGGGAATTTTGCATTTTTCTGAGCGATCCCGCTATTTCATCTGCTATTATACTTGGCAGCTCTTCTGATCCTACATTCTTAACTATTCTTCTGTTTTCCTCGGTTTTATCAGGTGGAGGTTCCATTTTTGCGTCGTATAATGATCTATAGAAATCTTCTGTTAGCTCCATTATTTGATCCTTTTGTGTAATTGTTCTATTGTTGTCGTCTATAAGCTTATTTATGTTAGATTTTCCTTGTGACATTGATCTCATTACATTTTTTAGACTTCTTCCTTCTTGTAGTACCTCTTCTATTTGCCGATTATTATAATGCCTAATATCCGATCGTATCTTTTTCTTTATTGCCTTGTTCATTTCTGTCATTTCTTTTATATCGGTGGTTCCATCTCCTCTCATTTTTCATCGCTTAGCAATTAGCTTCACCTACTTCATCGATAATTCATTGTATTTCAAGTACTTCATCGGTATTTCAGAGACTTACCGAGATTCCAAAATTTGTGTTGTGTTGGTGTTCACATCCCCAGATCCCCGGATTGAGTAGTTTATTTTTATCAGAGGTAAACTGAAGATCTTTCGATGCAGAGATCTACCTCACCTACCTATTTAATTCACTTTTAATAAAAATAAATTAGTTAAACCGGGGGTCTGGGGGTGGAACAGTGGTTTGGAACGGAGATCTTCAGTTTAATTTTGATAAAAATAAACTATTCAATCCGGGGGTCTGGGGAGTATGAAACGCCTCCAATGCCTCTGCAACGGGAGATCTTCAGTTTACTTCTAATAAAAATAAACTCAATTGAGAGTCTGGGGGTGTTAAACACCCTTCAGTACCCAAATATTACAATGCAACCAATAAAAGTATGAAAATTTAGTAGAAAATTATGACATTATTCTTGGGAGGGGCAACAAAAACGGGTAAAGCAAAAATAAATTATGTACAATTATGCACAAATGATTATTAAGATTATTTTCAAAATTGGGAGGGGGGAACTAGCAGGTCTCTAGTCGTCCCCCCTCCAACTAATTTTCTAAATAATTCAAAAACAAAAATGGTTCAACTGAAAATAAAGAAATAAAACAATAGTTTAGACTTTTTTAAATTAAAAATTCGCAAGGACATGCACCTTATTCAAACTCATCCAATCAGACCACAACGAAGTAACCAAACACACAACAAAACAAAAACAAATTAAACACCTGATTGGTTATTTCGTTAACTAACAATTAACAAAATTAACTAAGAAATCTAAGTTTAATTTAATTAATTGATTACTATTAAACTAGCAACAACCCCAAAACTTTTAATTAGTAAAATAATGACTGCCAAAGGTCTATTTAACGTTTAAAATAAAAAAATATTAAGAAAACCCACTGATGTAAGTTAATTTGCTATCAAATAATTATTATTGAATACACGTGTCTTATCTATGATACACATTGACCGTAGCGCATGCTCATAAGCTAGGTTCAACTTCATGTAATACACCAAAAATTTACTAACTTCAAGATATTTCATTTGTACTTCAATATACTTCACACGTATTTTATCTATTTTACACGTACTTCATGTACTTCACAAGTACTTCATGTACTTCACAAGTACTTCAACTATTTCACAAGTACTTCATGTACTTTGCATGAAATTTCATGTACTTCATAAGATGTGTACAAAAACTTCACCAGCGGTTAACCCCGAGGGGTCAACCGCTAGAGGAAATCGTGTACAATTAACTTCACACTTCACGTATTTCATAATAATTCTCCATACTTCTTCTTACTTCATATAATTCAGCAGTAATTCACGGGAATTCACGTACTTCACCAGTAATTCACCGTACTCCATCAATAATTCACGGTACTGCACCTACTTCATTGTATTTCACGTACTTCATCAGTATTTCAGAGACTTACCGAGATTCCAAAATTAGTGCGCTAGAGGGTGTTCCCCAGACCCCCAGATCTAGTAGTATATTTTTTATCATAAGTAAACTGAAGATTTCCGTTGCCGAGGCACTGAAAGGTGTTCCACATCCCCAGACCCCGGATTAAGTAGTTTATTTTTTATCAGAGATAAACTGAAGACCTCTCGTTGCAGAGATCCCACTACTCCCAGGAGTGTACGGGAAATTTTTAATTACGCAGTTTATAATTAATTGTTAGATTACGAATTAAACACATTTACTTGGCCATAGCTAATTTTAATTAACTTGAGATATGCTTAAATATTTAATTCACTTTTAATAAAAATAAATTATTTAAACCGGGGGGTCTAGGAAGTGTGAATCACCCTCTAATGCCTTTGAACGGAGATCTTGAGTTTACTTCTGATATAAAATAAACTACTTAATCCAGAGGTGTAGAACACCCTTCAGTGCCTTTGCAACAGGAGATCTTCAGTTTACTTCTGATAAAAAATAAACTACTTGATCCGGAGGTCCAGGGGGTTCTGTATGTTCTGCAATGTTCTTATTCCAAAATGTGTGCACTGGAGGGTGTTCCACACCCCCCAGACCCCCCGGATCGAGTAGTTTATTTTTTATCAGAAGTAAACTAAAGATCTCTAGTTGCAGAGTCCCTATAGAGTATCTTCCACACTCCCCGGCCTCCCGGATTGAGTAGTTTATTTTTTATCAAAAGTAAACTGAAGATCTCTCGTTGCAGAGATATAACCAATTTTAAAAGCTTGGGATATGCTTATATATTTAATTCACTTTTAATAAAAATAAATTATTTAAACCGGGGGTCTGGGGTGTGGAATACCTCCAGTGCCTTTGGAACGGGAGATCATTAGTTTACTTCTGATATAAACTAAACTACTTATTCCGGGGTTGTAGAACACCCTCCAGTGCCTCTGCAACGGAGATTTTCAGGTTACTTTATAAAAATTAATTAATTAATCCGGAGGGTTTGGGGTGTGGAACACCCTCCAGTGCCTCGGCAACGAAAGATTTTCAGTTTACTTCTGATAAAAAGTAAATTAATTTATCCGTCTGGGAGGTGTGGAACACCCTGCAGTGTCTTTGCAACGGAGATCTTCAGTTTACTTCTGATAAAAATAAATTACTCAATCCGGGGTGTGAAACACCCTTCAGTACCCAAATATTACAATGCAGGCAAACATATTAAAAGTTTGAAAATTTAGTAGAAACTACCGTTTTAGTTTTTAAAAATTATGAGATATTCTTAGGGGGTAAAAAAGGGTAAAGAAAAAAAAATTATGTACAATCAAGCACCAACGAATATTAAGATTATTTTCAAAATTGGGGGGGAGCTAACAGTTCTCCCACCCCAGCTAATTTTTTAAATAATTCAAAAACAAAAAAGTCCAACCCAAAATAAAGAATGCACAATAGATTTAGACTTTTTTGAATTAAAAATTCGCAATGGAAGGGAATTGATGTTATTAATTGGTGCTGTGATTGATGCTGTTTCTTTTTAGAATTTTCCGAAAAAATAAAGATTTAAAAAATGTTTTATTTAAAACACTTCTTGTAATTGATTGTCTTGAATTTCTTTTTTGTTGTGTAGCCATTTTTTAATTTGATATGTCTTGAATCCTATTTTACCTACTTTACACGTACTTCATGTATTTTACCATTCCTTTACATGAGATTTTACTTCACATGAGATTTTATGTACTTCAAGAGATGTGTACAAAAAACTTCATCAGCGGTTAACCCCTCGGAGGAAGCCCAACAACCGTTATGTCTAAAAACAGAAGAAAACCGATAAAGTAACGAAGTGGAACCAGCGGTAATTTCCTTTACCAGGATGGTACTAGTAGTTAATTTTACCATGATCATATCCAAGGTGCGCTTATAGCCCCATCGAAGATTTCACCGTCATTTTTGTTGTTCGTCGCCGTGCGCTGCAGGAAGATATGAAGTGGCTCTGTAACCTTTCCCTTATGAACATTATATATTTTCCATGATTGATGGTATCGCCTAAATCCACCATGTGTCTGCATAAAGCCGTAGGTGCAATGCCCCGGTCTCACCCTTTTCTCGACATTCCCTTGGATCTGAGCCGATATCGCAACCCTGGAATGTTTCTTTATGCGGAAACCCAGCTTCCTTCCTGTGTCACCAGCATAGACAGCATCGCAGTCCTTGTATGAGATTTCTTTGAGAAAGGATCTTGGAGAAAGGAAAAAGTTCTTCGTGTACATTGGTTTTATTTATTTTTTTAATTGATTTATATTTTATTGTTATAATAATCCACTTCATTTTGTAATTTTTGTCACCATTCCTTATATTTTTGTTTATTTTCAGCCCTGAATTTTTTCTTCATCTTTCAATCTACTCCAACTCAATAAACGGATTCACTAATAATTTTTTTTATCATGGGGAACGATGATTTTTTATACCTTCAAACTGATGTATCGCAAGGTAGGAGGTGTTATTAAAAATTTTGAAGTGGGGGTGACTTACGGGAGAGGCATAAACTTAAAATTCAAATAGTATTGCTTTTGAACGTCTCCATCGCCATCTAAATCGATGTGTCTTCTGTTTTGTATATGAAAACACTTTGAAAACACATCCGAGATTAGAAAAATAATCAATAAGGTGACAACGACAATGACAGCAATAATTAAAGTGTTGATTAATTACTTACAAAAATTTTATATGTTATAGAAAATCAAAAATTATTCAATAGCTCCCATGGTATCCGTATTTACTGAAAACTGTAGAATGTAGCCGAGAGAGCTAGGATCAAGAGGGGATTCTTACCCTTCTCTTATACCCTAGCAATATTTATTTTACTGCTTCTGATTGGGTGATTAAAAACAGATAAAATAATTAATTTCTGATATTACTATAAACTCGGTCAATATTTATATTGTACCAAATATTTGCGTATGATGTGTATGTATGCTCTCATGAGTTATGTATTACTAAATAGAATTTGCCTAGTTTTGTGTTTACTCATTTACTTTATTAAAGTGTGGTGGTGCCCTGTTGGTATTTTGTTAAAAATTAGTCAAATTTTTATTCGAGAAAATTTTCATTTTATCATAAAACACATTTTTCATAATTAAATTGTATGCGTATGATTTATAAATCTGCATTACGACACAAATGTCCAAACAATACTTGACTACAAACTAAATTTTATCGTTAAACATTTATTTTCTGACATACTTTCAGTTTGTTCAGTGAAGTACTTATGTAATCAAGGAAATTAGATCTTCACCATTGCAAGCGTTTATTGGAATCCTATAATCCCAATTAAATAGCTTGCTTGCAGAGATCCTCACTGGGTCACGTAGATGTGTTTTTCATTATTTTATTAGTACAAATCAATTCAACGCAAACATTGAATGTGGAACATTTTCTTTGGAAATACATAGTAGTACTTACTAATTTATATTATGTAACCATGTTTTGTAATATCTGTTTTCTTACCAGCTATGGCGAGTTGTCGTATGAAAAGTTCATTCTGGATTTTCTGCTCTTGCTAATAAGCAGGGTGACGAGGACAGCAGAATTTCCCAAAACTATCATTGTAAACAGCACCCAAAGCACTGTAAATTGTTCGGTCTGAAACAATACGTTAGCGTCAACAAAAGGATCTATAACATCTAAAGCATTGACATATAGTTAAACAAATTTAATTATTAAACAAACTTGATAATGTGGTAGAGCAACAGTTATCAGCGTTGGTTATTATTAACACGTAAACAATAAGTTAGAAATGCAAAGTGCTTTCAAATTATCATTAAATTTATTTTCAATACAACTGTAAATTTACAAAGTAAAATTTTCTTATGATAATATCGGATTCATAATAATTAATTCAAATTTTCTTTACAAAATTGCAAAATTAACAGAAAAAGCTGTAAAATTGTTATGCGAAATAACTACGAGTAACAAAATACTAAATCAGAAACGAAAGTATTTTTCGAATGTAACAAAAGCTAAAAAGGAAATCTATCTAGCAGCGGTACCAAAAGAAATGTATAGCTGAAAGTTTTCATCAAAGCGGTTAATATATTGGTTAGTTAGACATCAAAACATATTGAAATGATTTAAAATGTTGAATCGCAACTGTATAACTGAATATTTTATTACAGGATCTTTCAAGATTTATTTATAACGAAAAGGCTGTATCGATGTTTTTGATTCGTGGTGGCTAAAGTAATAAGAGGTTTTTCGTAAGTTCGTTCGAGTTACAGCGTGAGTGTGCTTTTTGGCATCATCTATTTCATTTTAAATAATATGTGGTATTTAAGGTTCATGTAATATAAGTATTAGTTCAATGGTAATTGCAGATTAGGATGCTCCATAATTACACATAAAGCTATATGGGTTTACTCGTTAGTGGTTTATGCGTATGGTTCTATTTGCCACAGGATATACGCAAGAATTTGTCGGGAATTCAAAGGAATTGATGACGACATTTCAGCCTGCAAACTACATAATAGACTTTCAACTACCTAATACAATTGAGGAAAATGCCGTCAAACACAGCTAACCATAACACGTTGCGGCAGCAAGAGGTGAAAAAATGTCATAGCAACAAATATGCAAAAATTGAGAAACTACAGGTATATGAGTGTCCACGTAAACTAGGGATTTATAAGGAGGAATACCCAATAACCTTTATGTCTAAAAACAGAAGAAAACAGATAAAGGAACGGAGCGGAACCAGCGGTAATTTCCTTTACCAGGATGGTACTAGTAGTTAATTTTGCAATGATCAACAAGGTGCGCTTATAGCCCCATCGAAATTTTCATTATAATTATGAAGTGGATCTGTAATCTTTTCCTTATGAACATTACGTTTTCGATGATCGATGGTATCGCCCAAATCTATCATGTGTCTGCATAAAGCCGTAGGTGCAATGCCCCGGTCTCACCCTTTCTCGACATTCCCTTGGATCTGAGCCGATCTCACATCCCTGGAATGTTTTTTTATGCGGAAACCCAGCTTCCTTCCTGTGTTACCAGCATAGCCAACATTGCAGTCCTTGAATGAGATTTCTTTGAGAAAGGTTTTGGAGAAAGCAAAAGTTCTTCGTGTACATTGGTTTTATTTATTTTATAATTTTTAATTGCTTTGTATCTTATTGCATTATAATAATCACTTCATTTTGTAATTTTTGTCATCATTTCATATATTTTTGTTTATTTTCAGCCTTGAATTTTTCTTCATCTTTCAATCTACTCCAACTCAATAAACGGATCCATTAAATTAAATTTTTTTATCATGGGGAACGATGATTTTTATACCTTAAACTGATTTATCGCAAAGTAGGGGTGTTATTAAAAATTTGAAGTGGGGTGACTTACGGGAGAGGCATAAACTTAAAATTCAAATAATATTGCTTTTGAACATCTCCATCGTCATCTAAATCGATGTGTCTTCTGTTTTGTATATGAAAATACTTTGAAAACACATCAGAGATTAGAAAAATACTCAATAAGGGGATGACGACAATGCTAGCAATTAAAGTGTTGATTCATTACTTACAAAATTTTTTGTATGTTATAGAAAATCAAAATTATTCAATAGCTCCCACGGTATCAGTATTTACTGAAAACTGTAGAATGTAGCCGAGAGAGCTAGGATCAAGAGGGGATCCTTACCCTTCTCTTATACTCTAGCAATATTTATTTTACTGCTTCTGATTGGTTGATTAAATACAGATAAAATAATTAATTTCTGATATTACTATAAACTCGGTCAATATTTATATTGTACCAAATATTTGCGTATGATGTATGTATGTATGCCCCATGAGTTATGTATTACTAAATAGAATTTCCCTAGTTTTGTGTTTACTCATTTACTTTATTAAAGTGTGTGGTGGTGCCCTGTTGGTATTTTGTTAAAAATTAGTCAAATTTTTATTCGAGAAAGTTTTTATTTCATCATAAAACACATTTTTCATAATTAAATTGTATGGGTATGATTTATAAATCTGCATTACGACACAAATGTCCAAGCAATACTTGACTACAAACTAAATTTTATCGTTAAACATTTATTTTCTGACATACTTTCAGTTTGTTCAGTGAAGTACTTATGTAATCAAGGAAATTAGATCTTCACCATTGCAAGCGTTTATTGGAATCCTATAATCCCAATTAAATAGCTTGCTTGCAGAGATCCTCACTGGGTCACGTAGATGTGTTTTTCATTATTTTATTAGTACAAATCAATTCAACGCAAACATTGAATGTGGAACATTTTCTTTGGAAATACATAGTAGTACTTACTAATTTATATTATGTAACCGTGTTTTGTAATACATATCTGTTTTCTTACCAGCTATGGCGAGTTGTCGTATGAAAAAGTTCATTCTGGATTTTCTGCTCTTGCTAATAAGCAGGGTGACGAGGACAGCAGAATTTCCCAAAACTATCATTGTAAACAGCACCCAAAGCACTGTAAATTGTTCGGTCTGAAACAATACGTTAGCGTCAACAAAAGGATCTATAACATCTAAAGCATTGACATATAGTTAAACAAATTTAATTATTAAACAAACTTGATAATGTGGTAGAGCAACAGTTATCAGCGTTGGTTATTATTAACACGTAAACAATAAGTTAGAAATGCAAAGTGCTTTCAAATTATCATTAAATTTATTTTCAATACAACTGTAAATTTACAAAGTAAAATTTTCTTATGATAATATCGGATTCATAATAATTAATTCAAATTTTCTTTACAAAATTGCAAAATTAACAGAAAAAGCTGTAAAATTGTTAGTATGCGAAATAACTACAAGTAACAAAATACTAAATCAGAAACGAAAGTATTTTTCGAATGTAACAAAAGCTAAAAAGGAAATCTATCTAGCAGCGGTACCAAAAGAAATGTATAGCTGAAAGTTTTCATCAAAGCGGTTAATTTATTGGTTAGTTAGACATCAAAACATATTGAAATGATTTAAAATGTTGAATCGCAACTGTATAACTAAATATTTTATTACAGGATCTTTCAAGATTTATTTATAACGAAAAAGCTGTATCGATGTTTTTGATTCGTGATGGCTAAAGTAATAATAGGTTCGGTCGAGTTACAGCGTGAGTTTGCTTTTTGGCATCATCTATTGCATTTTAAATAATATGTGGCATTTAAGGTTCATATAATATAAGTATTAGTTCAATGGTAATTGCAGATTAGGATGCTCCATAATTACACATAAAGCTATATGGGTTTACTCGTTAGTGGTTTATGCGTATGGTTCTATTTGCCACAGGATATACGCAAGAATTTGTCGGGAATTCAAAGGAATTGATGACGACATTTCAGCCTGCAAACTACATAATAGACTTTCAACTACCTAATACAATTCTTACTACTAGTAACTCTTGTTTAATGGTTTTGATTATTTGAACTTCAATTACAATTTCAACGTCAATGAACTTTGAATTATTTAAACTGCTATAAATTACTTGATCGCAAATTTATATTGAAAAATATTAATTTAGGGAGCTAAAGTTTTATTAAGCACCATGATTTCAGCATTCCTGAACTTTACGTATACAGTTGATCACCCTTCTGAAAATTAAGTCCCTTTAATCGATAATATTAATTTACCTGTGCAAATAACTTTTTGTACATGTAGACGAAACTGTACGTGAAGTAAAAAAGTTTAAAAAAACCGCCCAAGCTCTAATAATTACAAGTACTTAACTATGTTAAATTAATTTAGCTTTATGGTATTAAAATTAGTTTAAACTATACGATTTACAAGCAGTGCTTAATGAACCTTAACGCCATCAAGCTAATCGTTAAATCCATTGAGTAACAAAGTATAATATAAGTACAAGGTTTTTATCCTTACTAAAAGAGAGGGTTATAAAATAAAGTAATTACAAGATAATGTTACTGCTAAGCTTTATTTATCTTATACACGATAAAACAACAATAAGAAATAAGGGTAGTAAATGTTTGGATTTTTACTAAAGTACTTGCCTTATTTATATGAAACGAAAACTGTTAATAAAATTGTACTGCCTAATGAAAAAGCGTAACTTTTCCTTTGACTGTCGAGCTCTTTTGAAAAAATCTCATTACCGATTCAACTAAATAATGATGAGTTGATGTACGTTTCCCCGGTTAGTGGTAAACTTAAACCTCAATTAACCCAAAATTCTCTCAACGAAATGGTAAACTGAAATAAAGGACTAGAATAATTTTGGTCGGGCAGTCAAGTTATATTAAAAATAATAATAATGCGCAAATGAATCAAATTGGGTGGGATATTCAAAAAATTAAAAAATTACTTTATGGAGTTTTTTGGATCCATTCATTTTGAGTTTACTGCGTCAACCGATGCTTTTATGATGGTCGCTAAGCTACATGGACACAAAGAATTACGATTTATATCAAGAGGACCATTTCAACTTGCTATTTTATTTCTAGCTTGCGGTCGAGTTGGTGTAGCTTTATTAGACTTTTATAAAACGTAATCGAGTCAAATCGTGGTTTAAAATAAACTGGAAAAAGTTTAAGGATATAAAAACATTTTCCTTTAAGACGCTATAAATAACACAATTTGGATTCTTTAAAATTATTACTCAGTAAGATTTTAATACACAATTCATCATCTGGAAGTAAACGCATTTGTTAAAGGCACAATGATTGATGAAGCGGCTTTTAAACGTAGATTATTATGATAAAATATAATTTAATGTTAATAAAACCATAAATAATCATAGAATCATTCAATGCAACATATTTCAGCCTGTGTTTATGTAAAACTACAAAATTGTATAAATTAAAATTCCAATTAATCGTGGGGGAATTACCGATAACATGCTTAATTAATAAATTTGAGTGCATTTTACATTGTTTCTTATGCTGTTTTTTTATTAGCTTATTAGTTACCTCACGTTTTCTAATATTTTAATAAAGCTCATTATCAAGCACGTTACATAGTACAATGTTGATATTAAATAAGTTTTATTGTCCCATTAACTCCTGCTCACTGTATATATTCCAGTTATTGGTATACTTACTAGAAATTAGCATTCATAAAACGTTTTTATAAATGGTTTGTGTGTACAGAAATAATACAAAATTAGCGATATCATCAAAATATTTTGATTGCCTTAATTTATTTCAATTTTATTTTCTTTCGCCCCAAAAAGATTTGTGTACATATTAATTTAAAAACGTGTTAAGTATGCATTGTACCAATATGAAATAGTAAACCAGCATAAAATTCACAAATAGCTTGTCTAGTTTTACGTAAACGTATGTAAAGAAGCTTGTAAAGTAAAGCTTGGGCATTGTTAAGGGCTTTTATGTAAATTGATATTGCCAATGCTACAAAATATCGACATTTTATCAATACAGATTATAGACAATAAGCTATAATTTCCATTTACTGGATTGTTAGTACCTGACGACAGTAGAAACACTTTCATTATATAAATTATTAACTTGAAGTTAATATTAAATTAACAAAATAAAAATCGATGTTTTTTTTTCAAAAACTTTCAGCAATGCGTTTTGCCATCATCAGATATCTTAAAATTTTTTAATGTGTAATATTTTAATCTTTAGTTGTTTAGAAACAAAAGCTTATTAAAAAAACTAATTGTCTTGAAAATTGCATCCATAGAAATAAACCTTTGGGAGATTGAAAAGTTGGGCCCAAGTTGCAAAAATTAACGTTGGTTAATACTAAAACAAAATTTCCTGGTTTAAATATCGCATTTTACAAAAACCGTTAGCTCTGTCATCCCGTAAATATTTGTTATGGGTGGAATATTTGGTGCCGTAACCAGACATGTGCAATAGCCGCATGGGGCCAAGGATGAACCCCAGAAAGATTATTTTTTAAAACAAAGGTATTTTTTCGGAGCAATTTCTAAAATAATGTTCACGTAAACTAAGTTTAAAGAAATATTTTATTGCTTGGCTGTGAAAAAAAATATAAATAAACATAATGTGCACATTTATCTAATTTATTAACCTAGAAATGGCAGTAAACTTGTAAAATTAAAAAAAACTTCTATAAATTTACCAATTTTAGTTGTAAGTGCACACATTTAAGTTTGCGACTATAAGCTTTTTGTCAGAACACAAAAATATAATGTTGATCCAACAATAGAAAAAACTTAATCAACATTCGATCATATTATAATCTTGTATAGGATACATAGGTATAAGATAACTTTATTTTATGTTTGTGTTAATAAAAAACTACTTTTGTTGTAAGTAAGTAATACATAATTATTAACTTTTCAATGTAAGACCTAGCAATTAAGTGATGAGTACCTTACGAGTACTTACAACCTGATGAGTAGTAATTTTTGTTTTAGCCCTCTTTCGGCTCGATACATTTTTAAAATTGAAGAGGGTATTCCACTAATTAGAATAAAAACTTGACTATTTTCGCTATTTTCTTTTTAGAAAAAAAAACAATATAAAATTTTGTTGATCATAGTGGGATATTTATTACATTGAACGTACAATTTTGAAATTTTTATATTACGTAAATAGAAAAAAATGCAATCGAATCGGATTATTAGTTTTAAGATAGGGTGGCAACCAGCTCAAGAATGCCATTTTGAGGAAAAAGATTTTAGTACGACAAATTTTTATTATTTTTATTTGAAAACTTTAAAATTGTACATTTAACAAAAAATATGTAATAAATATCATACAACGGCAAACAAAGTTCTATGTAATTTTATTTAAAAAAAATCGCCAAAATGGTCAAGTTTTTTTTTGTTTTTTTTTTTGGGTTTTCCAGTAATTAGTGGAATACCCCCTTAAAAAAACAAAAGGAATATTTATGAACAATAAATTGTTATATAATAAAATTGTTATATACTATCTACTTTATCATATAAATGGTGATTCAAATCGAGGTATAAAAGTAATTTAAGAGGGCCTAGTAGAATACGCATGATACTATTGTGCACTCACTTCCACTTGTGGCGTAAGATAGGCGAATTAGCCTTTGACGATGGCGAAGTTTTTCCTAAACTATAACGAATTTTTCAATTTTTTTTAAAATCTACATAGTTACCCGTTTGCGGTAAAGAAAATTCAAGCTGTTTCGTTGAATAGTTTAAAATATATAGCGAAATAGAAATCACCATTATTATTGCAATGAATTTGTACCTTATGTTATATTTATTTTCACAATCATTTTACAATAAATGTTTATGAAAATTGTTTACAGTGTACAGTTTATCATTATCTACTAAATCCAAAAGAAAAAGTATCAAATTTTGTTTAGTTTTAAAAAAATCTTCGCCATCAGTAATAAAATAAAATATCATTTATTTTAATGAAATTTTCAGTTAGCCAAGTCGCAAAATAGTTGGTAAAACTTTGACTATTGTGACAGAGATGGCCCAATTTGGAATTTGTTTAGATGACATTTCAAATTTTTAATTTACTATATTTTTCAATAAATTGCAAATTTGCATTAACAAAATAATTGCTATTTACCTCAAGCTAGTATTGACATAATAATAATTATATTATTTTATATTATTAATAATGTATTAGATTAATGTGATATATTAGAATATCACATTATTTCTATTACTCAAGAGAGGGCTACATAAAATATAATTTGTAATGCCTGAGAATATGCAACTATCTAAACAAAGTGAAAGGCAAATAGATTTCGATTTGCTGTCTCTACTAGGGTCACCTTAATTGTAAAAATAAGAGTTTTTTTTATAAAATTCAGTTTTATTGGCATGAATGCAAAGAACGAATTACGTATGAAATACGGTATTATCCAAATGATCTTCACATGACATATCAATCTTTTTAACAAAATTTACTTTACCAAACAGTTACAGATCATCACACAGTTTTTCTCCATATTCATTTGTTCTTCCGTGTATTATATATTATCCAGCCACATATTTCACACAGTCCTCTCTACCAATTTGAGCATTAAGATCTCCCAACAGTATTATGTCATCTCTTTTTGGGACTTTTCGGCACAATTTCTCAATTCCATCCCACAATGTTCTTTGTTAAGCTTATCTCTACTACATATGAAGGCCACTCCATTGCTTCTTTGCCAATTCTCTCCCGAGTTCAGCACTACATGATTTTTCATCTTTACTTCTTATTATCTTTCTATCTTCTTTCTTACACTGCCGCCAGACTTATTCTGTACTTTTCAATATCTTGAACTATTTCGTTCAATCGACCGGGCATTAGAATTGGTTGCTCATTCCACGTTGCTATTTTTCTGTTGGTTCTTCCTTCCTTTTCTATTTCCTTCTTTTGTGTCTATGTTTTATCGCCAACATCAAAATCCATGTGAATTGCGGGTGTCGATATATTTTGATGATCTTGTCGGGAGCTTTACTTTAGTTTTTGTCTCAACCTCTTGGTGCTCTTTTATGGTCGCTTGTATGTCCTTCCATTCGCATACTTTGTAATCGATGATCAACTTTTGATATTCAACTTTAGTTTTATTTCCTCTGTCTATCTCCTTTCAAATATTTCCCTTATCTTACTTTGCATCTCTATCTCGTTCACTGTCATATCGTTATCTATATATTCACAAGATCCCGGACAAACATGTTTTTCTCTTTTCGCGAAAATTACTGAATTTTTCTGAAAAATAATTTAGTAATCCGAATCTAAGAACGATCAGAAAAACAAAGGAGCAAAAAAATGAACAATCAGTTTGTGAGTTACAAACTGTCAAAAAGTCGGGCCGCAATTTTATCGCTATTTGAAGCTGGAAATCGTCAATGTGAAATAGTTCGAATGCTTAAAATTCCTCGATAAACCGTTTCCGACGCCATCAAATGATTCAAAAACCTGGTAATATGAAAGACAGACCTGGAAGAGAAAAATGTTCTGCCAACACTCGCTAGAATCACAATATCATCTAACTTCGGATTCAAAAAATCCTAGACTGTCTATGCGAAAAGTGGCTCGTGAAACCGGAATCACGCAAGAGTCGGCTTGACGAATAGCTAAAACTGAACTTAAGAAGAAGTCTTATAAGCTGCGAAAAGCCCAAATGCTAACTGATGAAAACAAGCAAGTACGACTTCAATTTCCTTCTCTTGCCCTTCACATGTTTTCTCAGTTCGTTCCGTTTTCGAGGGTGATCTTGTGGTTTTTCTTTTCTTTCTTTTTCTTGTACATATGATTGACTTTCACTATTCAAACGTACTCTTACTTCAGTGGCGTCTTTGCCGTTATTCAGCCAGTGTATCTGCCGCCGTTTCGATTATTGCTTGCAAATGATCTTACTTGCAAATGCAGATCTTTGTCAAAATTTGTTGTAAACTGCCGTAAAAAATGATCAACTGCTGAAAACAATGAAGAATTTTATTAAAACGATCAATATGTGGAGGTTATTTGGGTGTTACCATATTTCATACGTAATTCCATGTGTCTGCTTCACATTGATAACAATAAACTGAATGTAATAAAACAGTTTTTGTTGATTAATTAAATTACTTTTGCACCTCGTTTTGGATTAACCCATACAATATGAAAAAAATAGTTTTATCTTCAAAATTCACCCCATTCAGAGGGTAAAATTTCGTGTTCGTCTTACCTTAAAATTTCATAACATTTATGTAGGTATTTGTATTTATAGGTATTAAGACTAAGAGCCCAATGGATTTTGGATGAAGGTGGATCACAAAAAATGTTTTTCGATATGAAAAATAATGCTCATGTTAGTTTTTCCAATCAATATAGTGTAAATTTGTGATATATCCAATCAATATTTATATTTTATCAATATCGATGATTAATTTTATCACTTTATGCACCTTATATTCTATTAAAGGAAAAAATAAATCATCTAACTATCGTGAAATCGTCTTCTCCTTTCTCCGATGCCTGTGATGTGTATTTTAAGAGCTATTAAATGCAAAGGGGACCTACAACTGTGTAACGTAGGTTTAAAATCACAGTACACTTAACCTCGAAAAATATTACTTTAGTCTGAACTTTTCAGTGCAAAAAAATTCTTCGACCTCCCTAATCTGTATAATCAAAATAAATGCGCAGATGTTTGAGATATCAATGCTTTAAACTTTATTAACATTAAATTATAAAAGGTATCATCAACGTTTGCAGCTGGCAGCCTATCCTACGTCTAGTTAAAGTAAATTAACTAAATGATACAATTTCGCTATAAATTAAGGTAGCTGGGCCTAGCTCGCAGAGGGAATAGCGTGATTAGGTGTTTGCTTGAAGGTAACCGTTATTTAAAACTGTTTATTTAAATTAAATGAGACTTTAAATTCATCAGTTGATAATATTTCCATAATTTCTGTTAACGAAGTTTATGCGAGTAAATTTATAGATCAAACAATTGCTTTTAATGTTAGCTGTTGAACTGTTAGTGGGTTTAGAAATCAAGTTGCATAGCTCTAAATTGTAACAAGAGCTTACAGTAATTTATACATCTATAACATTTACATATCTTAATAGATTTGTTTTGTGTAGTATAATTACGAAAATTAACGTTAAATTTAGGTACATAAGTTTGCATTATATACATAAAATAAATATTATGACTGCTTTTGCTTCACCCATAAAATTCCATATAATCGATGTATGGTTGAATATTTTATCGTAAGTTATGGAAGTTTCGACGTCCACTGAATTGTTTTACTATTAATATATTTTTACATTTTAAACAACAACAGGTAAATTAAAACCGTCTCTTGCAGTTTGGAAAGGAAACCTATAGTCTGTTATCGATATATTATTATTAACGTAATTTAATCGCTAAACACATTACAAACGGAAGACATTGGTATAGTTTTGAAAAATTCCCGAATGGAAGAAATCATAGAAACTTCAGCCACTATAGAATTCGCACATTTTTTGAAAAATATAGTTAGGAATAAGATTGAAACTGTAAACAAATTTAAACGTAATAGAACGTACAAGTAACATGACATGGCTTGCATAAATTGCTTACACTGGCTGACAAAGTGAAGTATTACAACTTAATAACCTATTTTACAAGAAGAAATATAATAAACTCGTACATACATGGAAAAGTAACAATATTTAAACATGGCAGTTTAAAATGCACGTAACATATCAAAAACAAAATTATTACGAAGAACCAATTTGTGGAAAATGTATTGCCTTAATCCTGAAATAACTAAGTAGTTTTAAAATATTGAAAAAATATTGAGCAAGCAACTGGAGTGGCATTAGAATTAATTAAATCATATTCTACATGAAGAAGACAAATTGTCCCCATCATCATTGGAAAGTATCCGAGTGGTAATAACAATCTTAAATTAATGCAATTATCTGTGGATTGAGTGTAATATCAAATTATGTAAGTTTTGGAATATTGTTTATTGAATCAAATCAAACCAAAATTTAGTTTATTTAAATTGGAGAAGTTTTGATCAAAAGTGGTCGGGAACCAGCTTTACGCACTACTAACTATGCTTCACACCCGTCTTCTCCTGCTACCAAATTCTTATATATCCTTGAAGTTCTACTTTTAGAGCTATAATAGGTGAAAATTATTAAAAATTTACGAAATATGCAATTCAAAAATAAATAAAAAATGGAAGAGATAATAAAATAATACTAAACTAACATTACACCTCGCAATCACGCTATTGTCTAATTAGTGGACAATAAGAAAAACTACAATCGAATTTGACATTTAATGCTGATACTACCTAATGGCTCTTAAATGCAAATTGCAGATTATAGACCGTTAGAGGTTTTAAGTTTTCTAAATTTCACGATTAGCCATAAAATAGAAATTTTTAGATTGATGCTTTGTGTAGTTTTTGCTGTGTTTATTAATTTTGACACGTAAGAGAAAATTTATTTCGTTTTGACATGAATAATTTTTAGTTTCCAGTATTACTGTAATTTGTAAATCCAAAAACGGTTGCATGTAATCAAATGCGTAGTCAACCCATAGAAAAAATACAATTTATTGTAAGAGAGTGCAATTTTTTACATTTAGTTATTTATACATTTTCCTTGCATATTAATTTCGAATCAGAATAATTGCCATGTAGCTTTTATTTAGTTTTAGTATTATTATTATTAAATACGTCCAATCAATTTTATTAAGTTGCTATTATTAATTAAATGCGCTAATTTTGAACTTTAACATTTTAGTTACCAACTACGTGCTAACGTAATATTTGAAACTTTATAGTTACTTGCGTAAACTTTCAGAACGGTAAGTAATTTTTGTTGAAAGTCTTTTGATGCTTTTTGTTAAGTTATAGGTATTCATCAGGAACCTACACAAATATTAGGCTTGCAAGAACTTTGAAACTGAAATTTGAACCTTCTAAAGACAAAAATACAACAAACTTTGTTTTTAGTTTTTTATTTATTTATCATAGATACATTTCATAATTTTTTTTATTACTTATGTACTATAAAAGTAATTCGATATAGTAGATGGATCGCAATTAAAAAATATTTTAAATTGTATTTAATTAAATTGAAATTGAAATCTTCTTTGAATCGGGATTTTTCTAGGTAGTGCCATGGCACATTGGCACTATAGGACAAGCCGCCATTGCTTTGAACGAGTGATCTACCATGCATGATTTTACTGTCTAGGATCTATTTGATTTATAAGATTTCTTTGTATTTTAAAAAATTTCCTCATGTCGCATGATTATGAAGTTTTGTGGATAATTATAAAATCTCTTATATACCGGCTGTTGGTAGGTATTTATGGTTACATATTGAAAACTAACGAAGTGTGTGATTTTGAACTTAGCGAATTATTGAAAATTATTTTTGAACATTGATTACGAATTTTCGAGCTTCTAGAAATTAAATATCTTCGTTCTTGCTTTGGCTTCTAATAATTTAGAAAATTTATTATAAATAATTGACAAGCTAATCAGATACAATAAATTCACATTATTTTGTAGGCTTTCAGCAATTTATCGAAGACATCCATAATATGTGTACCTAAATTCTTATTAGTGTTTAGCTAAAGGATGAATAAGAAAATTTTAACTTTTGTCTTAATTAGGAAATTAATTTATCAAAGTAATACTGCGATTTTCATCTCAGACCACTTTCTAATAATAAGTTATAGTAGAAATAACAAATAGAGTATTTATCAATAAATATTACAGTAATAAATTTGATAAACGACTCACTAATGTAGTTAGTAATTACCCATTGGAGTTGGAAAGCGTGCTGGACCTCGTATTAAAAGCGCTATATATTGGTGTAAACGTTTCCCCTTAGTGCATTTCAAGTTTCACCGACCTCTTGATCAAGTGATCATTAAAATCAGAAAAAAGTTTAAGTGCCATGCCGATAGTATAAACGAAGTTATCAAATAGATTAATAAGTAAAACGTAAAAAGTTTTATTCACTCTTTGAGACACCAATTTTCATTATATTACAAAGTCTTTCCTTAATTACAATTACTGATGCTACAACGTAGATGTTGTAGGCATATAAAATTAGTACATAATTATACAATAATATTAAAACATATAGTACCTCGATTTGAGATAATTTTTTGATTCTTGAACAAAATAATTATTGAATTCAATTTTTTACTGAAAATCTGTCAATAAATTTTTACCCGCACTATTTTTTTTTTTAAATTCAAATTTTTTGCTGCGTTTTTGAATTTTAAAGTTAATTAAATTCATTTTATTGTTGCTATAAAAGCGAACGCATAAAATAACTTATTTATAACATAATAAAAAGTTTGAGCAGCTCAATTCTAAACTTAACCTTATCTCCAAATTTTCATTTAATTTTTATGGTACGCATTCCCGAAAAGGTTCGAAGTTTAAAAACTTAAGCTGTTGAACTTGTAGATAAAATCTTTATTTCACTTGTTTACACTTTTCACTCGAAATGACTTCTAAGTACCTTATAATTATGTAATATATCCTTTATTGTCATATAAAATATAAATCATTAATTTTCGTCCTAGTAAACCACTAACCATAAAATCTGCAAGTATTCATATAGAACGGCTGAGAAAATTTATAGGGACATTATACTGGGTATTAATTTAAGTATTATAGATAAAATGATATAGTTAATGATTTTTCTCATCCAAAACTCGTATAGTAAATAGAAGGTGTTGGACCGATTGTAAAAGCAATATCTTTTCGAACAAATTCTAGGTAATTTTCCAGCTTCTGACACTATCATGTATTCCATAGTCGTTTATTATCTATTTCCCTTACGTGACCGGTTTTTATGTTACCTATTTTTTTAAACTTGCATACTGAACAAAAATTATTTAAATATCTGATGCACATAATTTTTTTTTGTACTATCATAGCCATTTTTTTTTAGAAAAATCTGAAAACTATATAAACACACTTGACTGGAAAAACTTTATGTAGTAGATGGAGTATACTCGTAAAACTTTTAGCAAATTGCCCATTAATTAATTTAACTTATAAACATAGTACGATGTACAAACTTAATTTTAAAGGGTTTGTTAAAATCTGTTAATTAGGGGTTAATTTTTATAGAAGTAATAATAAGTGAGATTTCAATTACCAACCGCGTAGTTCTCATTAATGCAGGGCAAGTAAAACTAATTAAAACTAAACATATTTAGTGTTCGTAGCTTTTATATCCCCTTATTGGGGCAGGTTTGATTGAAAATTAAGTTTAAGCTTTTAAGCGCTTTTGAGTATTGTTGTCCGCAATTTAATTCAAAATTAATCAATAAGGAAGCTTTAATTGCAAAAGTCACACATGAACATGTGGTTATTATTTGTACTTACAGGTTTTGTTTAATTTATGAACTTTATTATTAAATTTAAATTAGACCGTTTTGAGACATTGTTTCAATGAAATTTTTTGACAGAATGTAATAATTATGTATTATTATTTTTCTAGATATTTTACAGTTAATATTCTTGTTCTAATTTTTGAATGTGTAAGTGAATTAGTTTTTAGGAACGAAAACTTTATATTATGAAAGTCAGTCATTAGGTGCTTTTAGATGAAAATAATTCCAAACTGCAATGTTTTTGATTAAACCTTTTGTTTTGGCATTAGAAAATTGCTTTTTAAAGTTGGAAGTTTGCAATATTTCACTAAAAAATACTCATCGTGATAAAGGTTTGACGAATTTATATTAAATGTCGAGAGAATATAATATATAAAAAATACTTTCCTTTACTACGTAAATAGGAAAGTAATATAGGAAACACTATAAGCTATTTTATATTTTTGAATTTTACAAAATACGTATTTTGTGATAAAATATCGAGTTATTACAAACTTGTCTGGAAACTAGATATATCGGCTTAAAATGCATATTTTTTGAAATACACATTATATTCCTTATATTTTTATATATTTTCCCAAAATTTGAATTATATCCATCAAGCTGTTTTTAAGATGAGTAATTTTTAG
This sequence comes from Lycocerus yunnanus, assembly GCA_036346125.1. Taxonomy (NCBI): domain Eukaryota; kingdom Metazoa; phylum Arthropoda; class Insecta; order Coleoptera; family Cantharidae; genus Lycocerus; species Lycocerus yunnanus. The sequence continues at coordinate 3,894,331 of JARFIX010000050.1, forward strand.
TGAAACCCACCAAAAGTCTACCTTTAGGTTCTACACATTGAGCCCAATCCAAAAGATGATCAAATTTGTCCAAAAAGCCTTTAATCATACAATGTTTTAAAAGAAGGCAAAATTGAAAGAGATGAAATTGTAGGTCAAATTTTAAAAGAAATTTGAACTTCTAGGCTCTATAACTTTAAAAATGCAGTTTTCGTGCAGAAAAAAGTTAAGACTCTGATGTTTTTTTTGTTTTGATGTCCCATAAGTTCGAAAAGATCAATTCCAAAATTCTCTGATTGTGTGTAAGTATGGCCAAATTTTGTGCGCTCTACCGTAAAAACTAATATGAATTTTAAAACCAAATATCAAATTAAAAAAAACAAATTTATTTTATAATTAAATCAGTTTAACCTGGTAATTTTTTAAATTGTAACTTAATGTTAATAATAATTTATTTCATTATTTTATTTTTAAATTGTTTAAATGTATTTCTCTATTTTGTATATTATTTTATTCTCTTGAAACAAAATACAAAATATACCGCTTAAAATTTAAAAATCTACATAACTTTATTTGCCAATAATACAGATTTACGCTTTGATAATTCTCTTCAGTTAACGTCGTCGTCACTCTATTACAGCAAACCACAAATCGTCACTATTACAACATCTGATGATAGTAAAAAATTCCTTGCCCTTGCTTAAAGCCCTATGTCTCATTAAATTATTAATTTCTAAAATTTTAAGTTAAAATTAAAATTTAATGGAAAAATTACAGTCAAATTACAAATAATAATTAGTTTTAACTTAATTCTTCCTTTAAAATTATGTATAGTATTATTAACCTCTGAAATTAATGTTAGATTAAAATTCTCAAAATTTTAATGTTTTAGTTCAAAATTAATTAAAAAAAATTGTAATCCTATACTTAAATTTTATCCTATTTTAAATTTTATTATAAAATCAAGCTTAACATATTTAAATTTTAAAAAGTTGAGCTTTTCTTCCCTTGAGTCCGAGAAAATCATTCCGGTTGGAGTACGCTAACTGGGACTTTTTGCCTGTGATTATTTTACAAATGTTTATTTAGAATTAGGTAGAGAACGTTAATACGAGTGAAATGTACTATGGATGAAGTCGATACTTCCAATAATAACGCTAAAAATCAATTTTAAAAATTACAAAATATTCATTTTCATAACAGTCCGTGCATTTCAATATGCATGAATTGGTAATGGGGCGGGGCCTACTAGAGCAGCGTTAGGAGGGAGTCAGTCGCTCCTTGAGATCCGTGGCGTCAACTTCCAAACTTTTCGAGTTGTAGCCGCTTGGGGGATGTTTTTAATAAGAAACGAATTCACACAAAAAGTGATTTTTTTTCGAAAATACTCCTTAAATCGATGCAATTCCATGTTTTATTCAAATAACAGTACACATATGTGACGTCTGCATCAAAAATGTGATAAAATACGTAATTTTTAGTAAAATTGCTACAAACAATTCAAAATGGGCGGGGCTTGAGGTTCAAATGTAACCTATCATGGATACGTATTTCAATTTTTGTGTTTTTAATGCCTAAACCTGAAAATTTTTAAATCATTTATAGTTTATAATCGAGGGGTTAACCGTTGGTGAAGTTTTTTGTACACAACTCATGAAGTACATGACATCTCATGTGAAGTACATGAAGTACTTGTGAAATACAAAAATTACTTGTAAAGTACATGAAGTACTGGTAAAATACATGAAGTACGTGTAAAGTACGTGTTAGAATATTGAAGTATCATGAAGTTAGTAAATTTTTGGTGACACACCCTCCCAGATCTCCCGGTTTAAATAATTTATTTTTATTAATATTATTATTTTTATTATTACCAGCAGTATAGCGTCAAGCATACACCGGCCGACTGGAAAGCGGTAGACCGCGGTTCAATTCCTAGTCGAGTCGGATACACTGCTGTGATCAAAGGTCCAATATCAATCTGTGGACCATGGGGAAGGCAACGGGAAACCACCCCTTAATTATATTCCCTAGTAAAGTCAGCTTGGCTTCAGCTAAGTTGACTCCAATATCCGAATACGGATAGGCACCGAGTGAAGAGAAGATTTTTATTAAAAGTGAATTAAATATTTAAGCATATCCCAAGTTTTTTAAAATTAGCTATGGCCAAGTAAATGTGTTTAATTCATAATCTAACAATTAATCATAAACTGCATAATTATAAATTCCATACTCCCTGGGAGGTAGATCTCTGCAACGGGAGATCTTCAGTTTACTTCTAATAAAAATAAACTACTCAAACCGGAGAGTCTGAAACACCCTCCAGTGTCTTTTCAGCGGAAGATCTTCAGTTTACCCCTAATAAAAAATAAACTACTCGATCCGGGGTCGGGGGAGGGCGTAGAACACCCTCCAGTGCCTCTGCAACGGGAGATCTTCAGTTTACTTCTGATAAAAATAAACTACTCATTTCGAGGGGTGTGTGGGAGATCTTCAGTTTACTTCTAATAAAAATAAACTACTCAATCCGGGGGTCTGGGGGTGTGGAACACCCTCCAGTGCACAAATTTTGGAATGAAGAACATTGCAGAACATGCAGAATCCCCAGACCGAGTAAATTACTTTTATCAGAAGTAAACTGAAGATCTCTTGTTAAACAAAATACAAAATATACCGCTTAAAATTTAAAAATCTACGTAATTTTATTTGCCAATAATGCAGATTTACGCTTTGATAATTCTCGTCAGTTGAAGTCATCGTCACCCTATTACAAGTCGTCACTATTAAAACATCTGATGATAGTAAAAAATTCCTTGCCCTTGCTTAAAGCCCTATGTCTAATTAAATTATTAATTTCTAAAATTTTAAGTTAAAATTAAAATTGAATGAGAAAATTACAGTCAAATTATAAATAATAATTAGTTTTAACTTAATTCTTCCTTTAAAATTATGTATAGTATTTTACTACCTCTGAAATTAATGTTAGATTAAAATTTTCAAAATTTTAATGTTTAAGTTCAAAATTAATTTGAAAAAATTGTAATCCTATATTAAATTTTATTATGAAATCGAGCTTAACATATTTCAATTTTAAAAAGTTGAGTTTTTCTTCACTTGAGTTCGAGAAAATCATTCCGGTTGGAGTATGCTAAATAATAACGCTAAAATCGATTTTAAAAATCACAAAATATTCATTTTCATACCAGTCCGTGCATTTCAATATGCATGAATTGGTAATGGGGCGGGGCCTACTAGAGCAGTGTTAGGAGGAGTCAGTCGCTCCTGAGATCCGTGGCGTCAGCTTTCAAACTTTGGAGGGTCAAACTAGCGGTTGACCCCTCGTTTATAATATTTCTAATTATGTTCTTTTTCATAATATTATACCATTTCTATAAGGAATTTGCGATTTTAAAGTCCCAGTTCGCGTACCCTGCCCATCATTCGTTCTCATTGGGGATTGTAAGCCTTGTCCAATCGTGGTGTGATTGCTTCTATTTTTTTAATATTAGAATAAAATATTTGTGAATCAAATTTCTATTTTTGATTATAAGTGGCCTGGTTTATACCAAAAAAGATTTATGTTTTAATTAAGGTGATACCTCAGCGATGCAAGTACGAAATTGACTATAATAATCGATAATTTCATTGTCAGGTAATTTGATTGGCAAGAAAACTGCATATGCTCGGCCACGCAAGCTTCGCCTTGCAAATACCTCACAAAAATTGCTTTTAAACAAAGTATACTTTCATAATTTCACAAACCATTGAGAAATTATAATTTCTTATCAAAAAGTAAAAATCGATATCAAAGTCAAAGACAATAGCTGATTTTAGTAGGAGCTTTTCTTAAGTTTCTTCTTCATTTTGCTTATAATTACTAGTTTCTAACTATCAAAATTATTAATATAATTTTAAAAAATAAGGTTTCCTTGTAAATAGGTACATAATTTAATGTAATGTTTGTTGGTTTGTTTGTTTATGTTTATTAGTTTGAGCCAATAAAAAGCATCTTCTCCACCTACTCTTCAAACAAACAAAATCATGACATTGAATTAGGAAAATTATAAATAGAATTAATTAATACTAAAAATATTTCCTTCTATTTAGATTTTGCGTTATAGCAATCACAACAAGGAAATTAAAGTAAATTACCCGTTTTAGTTTGAATGCTCTATACCAGCGCTTCTAAAATTTTCGGGGATTCGCAAAGCGAAATGTCAAGACGTGGGCTCCGAAATTGTTATTAAAGGACGAATTGAATATAATAAATGAAAATAAAGTCTAAGAAGCGCTACTCTACAGTTAGGTATCAATTTGTTCCTTCTCGATTACACAATAACATTGACAGTATGAGGTGCTGCATAAAATAAAATATTTAATTTAATGTAGTAATTTAATATTACATTATGATAAAATTTGTTATGAATTATTTTTCACATACTTTTCTGTATCAATTTCTCATTAATTTTCGAGTGGGTACTAACTGGATATAATTTTTTGCCAATTACGTAACTTAGAAACTGCTTCAATCGACTAAATGTTTTCTATCTCTTTATGTGCTTATTACGATTGAGACTTCTTTTATAGTGTACCTAATGATTTTCTGTGAAAAATGAAAAGCTAGAGTATAACAAAAATAGTAAAATATCCAGTCGAGAAATGGGTCAGTGTGCTTCCACGATTTCATGTAGATTTTCTTGACAAAAATTGGTGCGTGCAAAGTAACCATTCTATTGTGATGTTTACACAGCCATATTTTAATGGCAATTAAAAATGGTATCAAATTGTCTAAACTGTTATTAAAGGAATATTAAGGCTTCGTGATGACGTTAAATATATTAGGACTACGATCTGCCGATACTGATGTCTTTTCCTCCACGTAATCGTTGTTTTCAAAAGGTATCAGTTTTTCAATTTTATAGTAAATTTTATATTTCGATGGGAAATTATATGAAAACTTAATAATTGAAAGCTTTGGTCAATATTACTCCAATACAAAACTTTTTACAAAAAATTGTTATATAAGTTATGTATAATATTCGATATTAAAAACTAATTTCAATATCGTTCATAAAAACTATTTATTTTGAATTTCAATTAAGTTTTAACATTTGCGAGATATAATTCTGGTAAAAAAACCTATTAAAGCAAATTTAAAATTAACTTAACTTATGTACGTTAAGATGCAATTTGTTTGGCTAAATTAAGCATAACCAGATGATGTAAAAGTACTTAGATCTAAAATTATAATTGACTTTCACTTACATTAGTGGCCGTAAAAACATTGTGCATTTGTGTAATAAAAATTGAGATAGTTTAGAGTGTACACTGCAGAGATAAAGTAATTTTCCTTTACCGGAAATTACTTCTTCGTTAAAATAAATGATGGTTACTTACAAAATTTAGGTGAACTGAAATAAACTTTAATCTATGCTTTATCAATAAAACTATTGTCAATGCAAACATAAAACTTACAACATTAAGCAATAAATACAAATGGGTACCGCTTTTATATATTATGTACGTGATCACAAAATAATAAAATTTATACAGGTTGAAGTCAAAATAATAAAAATAATAAATTGTGCACTGCATTACTTTCAATTATGTACATATTTTACAAAGTAAATATTGATGTAATATAATTGTAATAGTTAGATTTGACTCGCCCTGAAGTTAATTTTCATATTTAGTTTCAATTAGTTTTCAAGCTAGCAGAAAAGTTTTTCCTGCATAGGAACCTAATTCTTTTTGAAAACTAATTAGGTAATTGGAAATATATTTTTCTAAGAACAGATCATCATTGGCTTACTGGCGAATGGTATGTGTGAATGGTAGCTGTGAGTTCGAATCTTAGCAACACTCGCATTTATTTTATCGTGGTTTGGATTTGAAGATAATCATTATGTGAATTCACGTTTCAAAAGTAAATAAAATAAATAATACATTATATAGTCATAAATTTTAAATAAATTGTTGTGCTACACATACGTCTTGTAAATCTCCGCGTGGATGATTTTCTACGCGTAACAAATAAAGTTATAATATAGTTTTATTCAGAATTAATTGACAGAATGTGATACAAATGTCATCGAAATGGGTTACACGTATCAGTAGTCATCTCCTGAATATTGTGCTTTTGATCTATTTTAGTGTTTCTTTGAGAAAATTGCAAAAAAATTTGTAAACATTTTGAAAATAAAATATAAGAGAAGTCAATTATTTCACTTCAGAAACTTTGCAATTTTAATTTAAAGTTTAATTTATTCAAATAATGTAAAAGCTTGCCCATCCCAATGATAAAAATATTATTCGATATGTATACATTTTTAAATCTATATTTTATGATTTGGGATAAATTAGCATTGTATGATATTAAGGTCCTTCGTCCTTCCTTCGGAAGGCATAGGAAATCACCGAGGTGTAATATGCTTCCTTCTCAGAAATAAGTGTAAATATTAAACTTTCTGTTTTATGTAACCCACGTTAAGCTGTGGGTTCTCATGAAGTAATAATACTTTATTTGCACACCAGAGACCTAAGAAAACGGAACACAGCATCAAGAAAAATTTGGCCTGCATGAGAAAATAACATCGGTAATTTTTTACCAACCTAAAAGTCCCGGCAGTGAATTTTGATATTAAATCATTTAAACTTTGCGTTACGATCAAGTTTTTGTTACGGCACCAGATATGTTTTCAGAGTGTATCAACATAATATTAATTTTTTATTACAATCCGTGGAATCAAATTACATTCACTGACAGACATTTTTAAAAAATGATGCCAATTGACTAAAGCGACAGAAACTGTAAAAAGGTGAAAATTTCGAATTGCAATGTTCTCACGAAATCAATAACCCCCATGCACTAAGTGTAATGGCGAAGTTAAAAATCAACTGCTTTACTTTAATTTTAATTTCAGACTCAAGTTCTTTTCGAGTAATATATCATATCCAATTAAGAGTTTATACCTTCGTGAACATTTTAATTACTTTGATAAAACAAATTATGCTACAAAAATATTATAAAACATCGTTTAATTTTTACAAAACTTTCTTAAAAACAAATCATATAACTTCTAAGCAAATTACAAATTTTAATTAAGTTGGCGATACTATCCCCCAATATTAATTAAATTACCTGTCGAGTATTTTCCATCTTCACACACACTTGTTCCTTTATTAAGCAAGATTAAATTTGTACTTTATTACTTAAGACTTCAATTTGTGTTTACATTTATGTTTAGCAACTCGTGTTAATGCTTCAATTTTTAATTAAACGTTTTTTTATATTTTCTAAAGTTTAATAGTTCAATTCAAACTTTTAAAGGAAATTAAATTTTTAATTGAGAATATTAAATATTATAATATGTGAGGTATACTCCTCGTCAGAAGGATTTCTTTTAAATTAAATTATTAGCATTAGTTGTCGAGGGGGGGTATTATTAACCAGTTTCTAACATTGCTAATTAAAATTTCACAGTAAGTATTTATTTTTTAGTACCTACATTGTGTGGAAACAGCTATTTTTCCTAAATTCTTATTTCAAAATTTAAGGAAATATCGGGATTTACAACTATTGTATTTATGGTTGACATTTTTAGTAATGTATCTTCTACTGTTGTTTAAAATGTCAACTTGAAGCTAACATATTGCACTTTAAAGATTACTGCAGGATCACACAATAGTCTTTCAATAAATAAATTGCACTATAAAATTACTACTTAAATAAAGAGATAACATTGCAGCTTAATAACTCTTATATTATAAAGAAAAATAATATAGAAACAAAAGATTTGAATCTAAAATTACATAATCTAACGTTATTAAATTAATTTGTAAACAATATTAGTTCAACATTGTTAGTTTATCAAACAAAGCTGCTCTAATTAATGAAAATATTATACAAGGACTTCCGGATCCATAGAAACAGTATCCAACATGGTGAACTATCCTACTATTTTAATTCACACACACTTTATTTGGACATAGTACGTACCTTATATCAATACATCATAGAGGCTACAAGAATAACATAAGGAAGAACCTGTCATAAAATCACGCATATCATTAATTCCATGTAATTACAAGTGTTTGGGTATTCCGTTTTTGGTTAAACAATACTTTACCATGGGAATCAATACAGCTTAGGAACAAACCACAGTATAAAAGAAGGAAGAAAATAAATAAATTTTTTATTATTATTAAATTACTGGAGCGTAATCCGTTCTATCAGATGATATAAAACCCTAAAAAGCTTATATTTTTAAGCTTAGGTGATTTAGTTAAGTTGTCGTTGAAAGCTTGAAGCTTGAATTGTATCAAATTTAAAAAACAACACGAGAAATAATTGTTTTATTTATAATCCTGGGTAAAAATTGTTTTAATTATTAACTTTACGAATTTAATTAGTGTAAAATTGAAATATATGTAATAAAATAAACAGTTTTGGAAAATAATTCTGGCTGAGATTATCAAGCTGCGATTATTATATCTGTGTGGCCTATTGACATTTTTAGATAATGCACACCTACGCTTATAAAATTGTTTAATATACTACAATAAATTATTATTATTCTAAATTAGTTGATTTTTGTTGTACATTTTATTTTAAAAGTTTCGATTTGTTTTCGAGTTAATTGCTGAATCATTTAAAAATATTTTATTGCTTACATCAATTATTAATCTTAAGTTTCTACAAATTATAAAGATACATTGAGAATCACTTGACCTGTACATACTATAATATTTAAAAAGTTTATTGATTGATATTAACACTTTTTATCTTTTTATTGTACAAAAATAATAATATCTACATTATTCCTGGTTTCAATAATGAAAGTTTATTGTGTCAATGCTGTCACTTGATCATAAGACACAACTCAGATCTCGACATTACATTAAAGTGCTTTGTATTATATAATCAAGTAAACTTAAATATACGTTAGCAGATAAAGTTTAATTTAGTAAATATTTATGTTGAACATAAAACGAAATTAAATTTAAAAAAATTGGTTAGGAAGAACTAAAACTTTGTATTACATTTTTGCTAAAAATAAATTGGAAAAATTCATAAATAATATTATCAAACGAAAATAAAATATTTACAAAGTAAGTACTTACTGCGCATTTCGTAAGTACCTACATATAAGTTATAAGGGTAAATTCCTCTTTCGTCAAAAGAAAATAAAACGCAAAACTTATTGCTATTTTATTTATTAAATAGGTAGCAACGGATCTGCTTATGAAACTTATTAATAAAGGTTAGGTGTGATATATCAGCTCCCCGCCCGGCAAGGGTTTAGATAATTTATCAATTTTATTTTATATTTATCGTTTAGTTTATCAATAATATGCTTTTCTATTTAAAAGTAATAGGCAGAGAAAATCAGATGATGACTTTTCCAAAAACGCTTGATTATTCGCTGTAAATAGGTAGTAAAAAAATAATGTAGGATATTTAATAATATAATTAATTGTAATGCTGTTACTATAGTTACAATTAATATATTAAATTATAAAATTGAAAATCTATTGAATACTTATTATATTAGTAATTGTCAACTTTTTATTATTTTATTTTCGTAAGTAACTAGAGTTTGTAGTTATTGAAAATAATAATGCTTAATTGTTATTATTAAACTTATTACACCAGATTATATTTGTAGGTATAAAAATTTACAGCAGCTGTAAATACACGAAGAAAACGTCACGTAAGTTTTTCATTGAAGTAATCTTTCTTTTTCGGGATTGCTTACCTAACAAATCTAATATATTAAGAAGATTAAATACGAGCAAAGTCACAATTTTTAATTCGTTTTATATGAACTTTTGTAGATATAATAAAAAATAAATTGATCAACATCGTAATTTTTATTAAAAATACTATATGTCGTATAAAATATTTTAAAAGGTGTCAAGTTTAATGAAATTTGAAAAAAAATTATTATTTTTTTACAATTCTAATGAAATTTGAAAATTTTCCAACTTACTTTTTAGTCTAGGACCCCATTATATAAAGTGGTTTCGTATTTTCAAGATATCATCAGCTAAACTATCCCTAAATGAATGAAATAGCTTAAAATCCATTAAAATTAAAATCAAAAACTATATTGGAAAATTTTTATTTTGAAAAGACATGAGGAAACCTATTATTTCATTAGGTCCAAATCCCATGGACGGTGAAAAAAGTAATCTTGTTTTTTTTTAAATATAAAACATTTTTTTGAATAATTTTTTGTTTACTTACAAGCAGAGACCGACAACTTCCTCTCACTGAATTACTGAATTGATCCATTTTCATTGTGCGTGTAGGTCTTGTATTGGACTTCAACAGGTGCAAGTATAAGGGCACGTTTCTTCGCCAATTTCGAAAAAAATTTTAAATTTGAATAATTATATATTACTGATGAACTGCATAAAAATTAATATAAATTTGATAAGTTGTTAATGGAATGGGAAGTTTCCAAAAAAAATTACGTTTTTTTCAAATTATAAAATAAATCAATTATTAAGGGACCCCTATTCGACGGTTTTTCTGGTAGATTTTCGAAAGCCGTAAAAATCGATTTGAAATTCAAAAAACAATATGGCCGACATTTGTAGGATTTTGATATGTTGCAACGTCGCAAGTTCGAAATCTAAATATATTCCTTTTTCGATAATACACACGTATTGACGTATACATGTGAAAGACAGAGACAAAATTATTCGTTGTATGTGAAACATGAGATTGTTTTTAATTTTGACAAACGACAAACATAGAAACGTCAAACTATATTGTTTGCATTTGAAATTCGTTCATTTTAATAATATTCTAAATATTCTTAAATTAAAAATGTTTAAAGTTGACGTTGGATTTGAAAAGCCAACTCTAATAATCTTCCACGCATTACATCAGTTATGATTACTGATTTTTTTGCGAATAACACCAAATATTTAAGTGTCGAATCTCGAGGGGTAAAATATGCTAGGTAAATTTAATTTCAAATTTTGTTGTTTATTATTTTTTATTTGATATATTATTTAGATCATCCAGACAGTCTTATGGAGATTCTGCAGTCGGATACGTACAAGTGAAACTTGATGATAACTACAAACTAAAATGTGGACAAAACTAAACTCAAATAATAACAAACGTAACTGTCAAATGACTACCGGTGAAAATTAAAAGCAATCTCATGTTTCATACACAACCTATAACTTTGTCTCTGTCTTATACATGTTTATGTCAATGTGTGTATTATCGAAATAAAATAAAACATATAAAAACATATGCGCACGGTACTGGAATCACATCCAGCTCCTGCCAATTTTTTTTATTTATTTGATTATTAATTCACCCCAGTATGATATGTCATCGTTCTCAAGAAAACCAAAGCGTTATAATAAACCCTGTTTATAATCTGCAAACATTGAATGTTTTACCTTTTAGCAGTGAGACACTGGAGGGTGTTTCACACCTCCCAGACCTCCCAGACTCCCAGACGGTTTGTGCAGTTTATTTTTTTAGTAATAAATTGAAGATATCAGCATAACCGATCTAGAAAAAATCTCTAGAAATACTAATTAATCCTAACTTTACCAAGTCACACTCAAGTAAGTAATAACCCAATTAGCTCAAATTATAAACGAAAATTATAAACGATTATAAACGTTGTAGAGACCGGGGGTCTGGGGGGTATGGAGCACTCCCCAGGAACACTCAAACTGTGATAGATAAATTTGCAAATTTATGGTTATCAGTATTAAGCGATAATGGTGAATGTTTTCAGCGCAAAAGTATAAAGCAGTGACCAAGAATCGGAGGGGGGGAGAGGGTTATAAATTCAGCAGTGAGGCACTGGAGGGTGTTCCACACCCCCCAGACCCCCCGGTTTGTGCAGTTTATTTTTATTAGTAATAAATTGAAGATATCAGCATAACCGATCTAGAAAAAATCTCTAAAAAACTAATTAATCCTAACTTTAACAAGTCACACTCAAGTAAGTAATAACCCAATTAGCTCAAATTATAAACAAAAGTTGTAGAGACCGGGGGGTCTGGGGGGTGTGGAGCACCCCCCAGGAACACTCAAACTGTGATAGATAAATTTACAAATTTATGGTTATCAGTATTAAGCGGTAATGGTAAAAGCTTTTTGCACAAAAAATATAAAACAGTGACCAAGAATCGGGGGGGGGGATTATGAATTCCCCCCAGTATAATATGTCATCGTTCTAAAGAAAACCAAAGCGCTATAATAAACCCTATTCATAATCTGTAAACATTGAATGTTTTACCTTTCAGCAGTGAGGCACTGGAGGGTGCCTCCCTACACCCCCCAGACACCCCCCAGGCCTCCCGGTCTCTAAAACTTTGGTTTATATTTTGGGCTAATTGGTATATTAGTTACTTGAGTGTGACTTGTTAACGCAAGGATTAATTAGTTTTTTTAAAGATTTTTTCTAGATTGGTTATGCTGATATCTTCAATTCATTTCTGATAAAAAATAAACTGCACAAACCGGGGTCTGGGGGTGGAACACCCTTCAGTGCCTCACTGCTGAAAGGTAAAACATTCAATGTTTACACATTATGAGTAGGGTTTATTATAGCGCTTTGGTTTTCTTGAGAACGATGACATTATACTGGGAGGAATTATTAATCAAATAAATAAAAAAAAAATTGACAGGCGCTAGATGCGATCCCAGTTCCCTTCGCATATGTTTTTATTTTTTTGGAATCTTACGCAATTCCATTAACAACTTACCAAATTTATATTAATTTTATGTAGTTCATCAGTAATATATAATTATTTAAATTCAATTTTCTCGAAATTGGCAAAGAAGCGTGCCCTTTTACTTGCACATGTTGAAGTCCAATACAAGACCTACACGCACCATGGGCGTGTAGGAAAATGGATCAATTCAGTGAGGGGAAGTTGCCGGTCTCCCTTGTTAGTGAAGTTCAATTTTAGAATCTAGTATGTTGATATAAGTTTGTCAAAACACATGCCAATTAATTTTATTATAAAAAATTTTCCAATATAGTTTTTTATTTTAATTTTAATGGATTTTAATCCATTTCATTCATTTAGGGATAGTTTAGCGGATGATATCTTGAAAAGACGAAACCACTTTATATAATGGGGTCCTAGACTAAAAAGTAAGTTGGAAAATTTTCAAATTTTATTAGAATTGTAAAAAAATATAAAATTTTTTTCAAATTTCATTGAACCTGAAACCTTTTAAAATATTTTATACAACATATAGTATTTTTAATAAAAATTACGATGTTGATCAATTTATTTTTATTATATCTACAAAGTTCATATAAAACAAATTAAAAATTGTGACTTTGCTCGTATTTAATCTTCTTAATATATTAGATTTGTTAGGTAAGCAATCCCGAAAAGAAAGATTACTTCAATGAAAAACTTACGTGACGTTTCTACGTTCTGATAAAATTATGCGATATAAACGCGTATGTCTGTGATTTCTTTGAAATAGTTAAATTGTGTGAAAAAAGTTCTATATTTCACACCGAGGTGAAAAGTGGTTAATTATAGTCGTAAACACCTGTAACTGTAATTTCAGAAACCAGTTTCACCTGTTGGAGGTTCGCTTTGATCGGTGTTTGATAGAGAGTCAAATTGATTGGTTATCTTTATAATTTTTTTTACTTTCCATTGCTTTTTCCATTTCTTGCATTAAAGTTCATCTTCAATCAAAATGTAATACATATAGATAGTATCCTTTGTAGAATCCCTTGCAAAAGACAAAATATTATTGTCATGATATGTCATTTCTTTACCACCTTTATTGTTGCTATTATCTTCATCACGTCATTAAAAAAATATCTGGAAAAAATAATCTACAAATTACTTCGACAGATCAAAATAAATTAAATTTGGTTATTTTGTTCAGTCAAAGTAATACGTGGGCAATTATATTTTTAAAAGCCGAGTTGCATTCTTAACACAACATTGCTCCCAGGTTAAGAGTCGCTAGTGTAATTATTGCTTTATTTATTGGTTATGGCGCCTGGTTTGTAACTTCTCAAATTTTTATATAGAGAATACATCTCAAAAAACCAACACTTAATGTTATTCATTACTCAGAAGGCATGAATATAATAGCGACAAAAATAAATTTTGAATTCCTCTATGAGCTACGAGATAATACAAAATTATTAGTTTTGGATCTAGATCTAATCTAGGAAGATTATGGGAAGGATTACGAAAAGCTATTTATGTAAAAAGCGAGTAAGAGTAATTTGCAAAAAAATCACATTATAGATGAAGAACTAAAAAGAATTGTGAGTTTATTTAGTCAACTTGCAAAGTTTAGCACTGTAAACCATAAAGGCTATTTAAATTATTTTGCAAGTATATAATATATAGTCTGTAAGATGTAAGAAGTGACATGTTTATTTAATAATAAACAAAACATGAAAAATTGTTAAATTGGATATTTTTCTTACCTTATAAAAATAAAATGAGTTTAATTCCTCAGATGTAGGTTTTGGCGTGCTAGCAAGAGAAAGTAGAATTCTTTGAGCTTCATTATCCATTGAAGTTGTGGGTGGTTGAACGTCAGAAGCATGTGGAGGTCGCGTCGTGAGCGAGAATAGAGTAGTAACCTCCTGGTGACCCGACGTATCATTCTTATTAGAATTTCCTAAGATATCGATGAAAGTGGGGCTTTGCTGAATATCCATTATTAGAAATTCCCCCAATTTTGTTTTATTCGAGATTTATACCTCGGATGTGTCAGGAAAATGAACTAATTTATCACTTCTTAAAAGTTCCATTTTGCGTTTTTCGCTGAGGTACCTGAAAGAAGAATTGTAAAATTAAAGCTAAATGCGTTGGCAATTGAAAATTTTTAATTTAAACCGCAAAGTCGCTGATATATTGTTAAAATGTTTTCTCAGATAGAAAAGCGTCCCAAACGCGTTTGTTCTATTTTTTACAAACCCATGGGAAGTATCCAATGTAGTTGATAAAAGGAACCACTTTAGCTTTAAAGTAGCTTATCAAGATAAATTGTTTAGGGGTTTATAAGGTTTGTAAAATCATAGCATTTTTATTTTTTTATCCAACGCTGTAAATGTTTAGTCGATAAGAAAATTAAATTTTTATCAATTGATGTAAGAAACTCGATATCCTACAATATCGATTATCAAGTCTCTTCGAGGATTGATAAAAAAGTGATACATCAGCTTTTTTTGTATTTGTTCAACTCAAAAATTTAAACCAACGATTGATAATAATTATTAATGATCCACTTACAATCATATTTTCATGATCAATCAATCAGATTTTACTACTAAAAATATGCTTGCAATTTATCGATACACCACAAAATGTACTATAAATAATTTTTAAATTGCTGGCAATAATCAGTCGAATGAACGTGCTGAAAAGCCATTAATTTATCAATTACAAAACAGAAAGCATGCCAATAAAAGAAGAGTGGCAATGAAATGTTCAAAAAGCTTATTTGACATCTAAAGCCACTACATAATATGTATTTTATACAGTTTTGTTAATAATCGTGAAAAATTAATTAAGTTAAATTTGAATTGATTCCAATATCGACTAAAAACGTCGAATACCTGCTAATGGACTATTAGTCACTAGGACTTGAAAAATTAGTTTGAATGCTTTATCTACACGCATGCATTTCTATGAAATTTTGTAAATTTGGTTTGATTTTGATTCAGTTCTTCTTTGGAAAACTCAATTTAATAAATTGTGCCCTCGCTTATTCAATTTGGTACAAATTTGATTCTTTTATAATCTTATAAATTATATTTTCGTCAAATTTTCTTCAGTTAAAGTCTACTGCTAAATTTCGTCGCTTAACTTAATTTTATTGTAGATTTAATTTTACAATAAATTTACAAAAAATGTTGAACATAAAACTCTGGAACTGTTGGTACAATCATACGGATTTATCCAAGTTCACTCGAATATTTTTAATAGTTTATCGCGTTTCTACTTATTTTAATTTAAGTGTTTGTATTCCTGAATTTTCTTGCATTTTCTTGCCTTTTTGATAAAAAAAATATTCAAAATAGTTTGTACCATTTTTTTTCTGCTATTTTTAAAACTGGGGATTGACGGGGGAAGATATTTAAATTATAGATGCAAAATAGTCTAAATCTAAATTGTTGAAGATTAAAATTATATTAAATTCTTTTTCATTCTACTAGCACTCTTATTTTCTTTATCTATTTTGAACTGAATTTTTAAAATCTTGAAAATTTGCAACTTAATATTTTTTTTCAAAATATACGTATTATAATAAATTATTATATTACGTGTGGGTATACTACTTGTAAATAAAAATGGGGAATTATAATAATTAGGATTTATTTAAATAAATAAAATTTGATAATTTTTAGTGAATATATTTTATTTGGAAAGTTTCGACTTTACCATATTCTGTAACTCGTGCTTTATGAAAAAATCCGTTGGAATAGGATTTGGGTGTCAGATTTTGATTGCTTTATAGTAATTATAATAATATATCAATCATCCACCCTCGTGTCTATAAATTATGGTGACAATTGCAATAGTAAGATATTTAATACTGTCTGAATAAATATTAAACATTCCAACTTAATGATATTAATATTACAGATTGCCATTAGAGGGTAGGTCTTCAGTATTTATAATACAAAGTAACTATAAACTTGATTTAAATTTCAAATCCCTTACGGGCAACTACTGACCGTAAAAGATAATTTAATTTTAAGTTTCGCCCTAAGGTGGAATTGCAAAGCTACTGCAATTGACTCCGCTTATTTATTAATTGACAGGATAGTCAAATAATATTAAATAATTAATAATTTATTTAAATTATTAAATTATTAATAAATAAATAATTTTATTTTCAATTTTGCCAAAAAGTTTTGCTTTAAATATATAAAGCATTTCAAACAAAGTATTAAAATCAAATTTTGACAATTGAGAAATTTTTCGAGATGAATTTTTTTGTTGGTCTCACAATAATCAATATATTTTCAATTTATTTGTCTTCTTGTGTTCATATTTCGCATTTTAAACTTGTTATTAGATAACTAACATACAATTTACTTTATTCATTGTATATATAAGAAAAAAATTTATTCTTGAATAAATTAATCTATAAAATCAGAAATTGTTTATGAACTGATTTTTGAAATGGCAAACAACACTACTAGAGCTGAAATTAACGAAATTTGAGATTGCAAATCTATGTTAACAAGTTGTTTAATAATATTAATAAAAATAAATTATTTTAAGTTGTTACTGGTTTATGGAAACATAAAAAAATCTTCCAGGCCATTTTTGTGGGGAGTTTTGAACTCTAGATTAAACAAACAACTCAAGAGCTTTCCATTGTCAGAAACCAAAACACTTTTACAAAAATTTACCTCATATTATTTACTCATGATTTTAATATATTATTTAAGCGCTTACAGTTGTTTATACTTACAGATAACGCACTTTAATATAAATTTGAAATTTTTATTAAATTTTCAAAAATATTCTGAAGTTTAGTTTATTTGGAATCAATTCAGTACAACACTGTAGAATTTATACGAAATCTTCGCGAGCTGTAAAGCATTTATTTAATCAAAAATTTCAAACCAATATCCTGCAAAGTGGTAATTTTAAAGTTATCTAGTTGTGCTATGAAGGAGAAGGTATATTATAAATTCCGTTTCGAGATATATTATAAATATTATTAATATTATCGAATTGAATTGAATTTATATAGAAAAATCAATGTAATTCACGTATGTATTACGCAGATTTCTGAATTGTTAAGAATTACTTATTTTTTCGATGTTGAGGGTAAAATAGTCAGCATCTTTGTAAATCTTACATCAGATTGGTAAGTAGTAATGAATACTAGTACACCAAGAGACGCATAATTTAAACGTTCAATCTAAATAATTACTATGCATTACGGTGTTATTTGAGAGCTTGTAAACAGCTGGATTATTTCTATAAGTGCTTCCAAATATTTCTATAGAGAAGCGGCGCTATTATAAACTGTAGAAGAGTAAATAACCACGCCGCCGTTTAATTGCACTCGACATACATAAATTACAACACATTTGTATTATAATGCACACTAATAACCCATTCGTTTAAGAATATTGAAAATGTAATTTCCAATATGACAGTTATTAGTCCAATTGCTAAGAATACTTCTGTATGTCATTCATTTACCAGAGATTCACCCATTTGGATATTGTTGGTAATTATCCAGGGATTAAAAAAAAAATTAGGTGATAGTGTGTGCGAGCGGCCATTTGGAAAATTGACGCCATCTTTAATTCTTATTGAAAATATACTGTATTGACATGTGAGGTGTAATTTTACATGTTTTTCGGGTTTAAATACGATTCCGATATTATAAAATGGAATCTCTCCCAGCGGTGCATCCTTTATTTAAAATACATTTTGCTTACATAACGCAACACTTATTTATGCAGAACCCAAGGATAACGAGAAATCCTACGCAATATCTCTCTCAGCTATTCTATAGGTGCAACTAAATATTTATTTCAGGTTTGTAACTTCGCTATCTTGAGTGTTTCAAAGAAAGAGGCGGCATAATAAAACACAATGCACCCATTCATGTTTTAATTAATTTCATTGTACAATTAATTTCATTTTTTATTTCATAATTTTATTGTACAATTAAATAAATTAATTGTATAATTTTCACATTTAAATAAATGTAACTTGACTGTTATTGTAATAATATTTAGCTTTAAAGGAGAACGACCACTAAGAAGTCATTTCACATGTCTTAAAGTTCGTAGCATTAAGTACTTATTGTCACTGTAAAGACAGAGTGTATACCAAAATTTGAATTTGGAGAAATTAGAAAAATTAAAAATAATTTGAAAATCATATTCTGTTATGTTTTAAATTTTCTCCCACACACATTTACCACGTGACATTTTTAAGGTTAGGGCCATTCGAGCTTCGGAGTCGGTTGCAAACGTTGATAATTAGGTATTTATTTTCTTTATCAATCTGGGTCTGAGGAGTTCAATTCCACTTTCTGGATAAGAACAAAACCTAGGTCATCCAGTAATTTTTAGAAATTAAAATTTTTATTTGCTCTTTTTCATTCGACGATGTTGCTTAATGCGACTCTGCTTTTTGAATGTTTACGTTGGTAGTGTGTTGTGAAAAAGGTATCTACTTGTTAGATTTCATTGGCCTATTACCTCAACTATATTTTCTTTTCAACAGATTGTACGGTTTTGGAGTCAATAAAAAAAATTTGTATAGAATTGGCAGTTCTATCGAAAGTTTTTGAAAAACCAGCATCTTTTGAAAAGCAGCAATTTGGATATCAATAGGGAAAAAAACTACATTCTTGAATCTAACAACTACCAAATATGTATGTATAGAAGATGATGCAAAAACTGACTAAAATATTAAACTATTTTCTATGACTTATTGAAAATAGGGCAAAAGTAATATCTTGAAACAAACAATAATGTAGACAAGAATATGAAATAACCTGTAGAATTTCCTACTCTTGCTATTCTTTTCCCATTCTTTCCTATTGTCAAGTCTTCGACAAAATATTTGGACATCATAATGAATACTCAATTACTCTGGAATAAACAGGTGGCCACCTTGATAAAATTCTTATTAAGCAAAAATATTTATGCATAAGAAGAATAAGGGAAACGAAAATTATTGGGAAGAAAACAGCTAAAACTGTGTATTTCTCAATGTTCGAAAATGTTTATTATTATTAAATTGCACCGTCCTGGGGAGTTATTAATCTTTCAAGACTTTCACCAAACAGCAAACGGCAGCCCAGATAATGATGTAGAGCGAGTCGTGGGTTACTCTAAAAAAAAGGGAATAATATAGGGCGCCGGAAGTTTTAGAGTAAACGTAAATTACCAAAGTGATTAATTTTTAATAAACGCAAAAAACTACAAAAGTTTATTAAACAAATTTTATTTGTAAATGTTTATTATTACTTGTTGAAATTATATGTTGTATAAAATATTTTAAAAGGTTTTCATGAGAAAACCTATTATTTCATTAGGTCTAAAACCCATGGACGGTGAAAAAGGTAACCTTGTTTTTTTTTGAAATATAAAACATTTTTTTGAATAATTTTTTGTTTACTTGTTAGTGACATTTAATTTTAGAATCTAGTATGTGATATAGGTTTGTCAAAACACATGTCAATTAATTTTATTATAAAAATTTTCCAATATAGTTTTGATTTTAATTTTAATAGATTTTAATCCATTTCATTCATTTAGGGATAACTTAGCTGATGATATCTTGAAAATACGAAACCACTTTACGCAAAGGAGGTCCTAGACTAAAATGTGAGTTGGAAAATTTTCAAATTTCATTAGATTGTTAAAAAATAATAAATTTTTTTCAAACTTCAATAAACTTGAAACCTTTTAAAATATTTTATACAATAAACAAATTTTATAGTCAAATTTATTTATGATGTTATAAGAGTCGAAGGTAAACGAAGTTGCAAATGCAATCATGTAAATAATTATAATATTGACTATTCATTCATGCTTATATAGCTATATACCTGTTTACACAAAGATATTATATATAAACTCAAATAGCTCAAAGTTTCGTCTCTTCTTAAATTAAACAAATCTAACTGATGGTTCTGGTGGGTAACTGGTAATTTAATTACGATCAGTGTACGACGACGCTTCGGTGTGTGATAGGCGCAAAGATTTGGCGTCGCAAAAAATTAAACAAATAATCATCTGACATTATCGTTGTTTGGTTGATTTCCTTCAATTTGATACAACTTCCAAAACGTTCAAAATTATAGGCTTTGGAATTTCCAATTATCGTCCAAAGATAAATAAAACGCAAATTTTCCAAAAACTGGCTCATAAACCCAAAAAGAACAGGTTCTGTGAAACTGGATGCAAAAAAGGACGGCATCAAAACTCAATACACCGTAGCTTCATTTGACGTCATGTGATTCAGCCTATACTCGAAGTTGGAATTAAAATCAAAGTTGGAGTAAAGTTGGAATAAAACTCGAGTAAAATTCAAGTAAAACTTGAGTAAAATTGGAATGAAATCGGAGTGAAGCTATTCAAATTATAGATGCAAAATAGTCTAAATCTAAATTGTTGAAGATTAAAATTATATTAAATTCTTTTTCATTCAACTAGCACTGTTATTTTCTTTATCTATTTTGAACTGAATTTTTAAAATCTTGAAAATTGCAACTTAATATTTTTTTTCAAAATATACGTATTATAATAAATTATTATATTACGTGTGGGTATACTACTTGTAAATAAAAATGGGGAATTATAATAATTAGGATTTATTTAAATAAATAAAATTTGATAATTTTTCAGTGAATATATTTTTTTTGGAAAGTTTCGACTTTACCATATTCTGTAACTTATTCTTTATGAAAAACTCCGTTGTAATAGGATTTGGGTGTCAGATTTTGATTGCTTTATAGTAATTATAATAATATATCAATCATCCACCCTGTACCTATAAATTATGGTGACATTGCAATAGTAAGATATTTAATACTGTCTGAATAAATATTAAACATTCAAACTTAATGATAATAATATTACAAATTGGCATTAGAGGGTAGGTCTTCAGTATTTATAATACAAAGTAACTATAAACTTGATTTAAATTTCAAATCCCTTACGGGCAACTACTGACCGTAAAAGATAATTTAATTTTAAGTTTCGCCCTAAGGTGGAATTGCAAAGCTACTGCAATTGACTCCGCTTATTTATTAATTGACAGGATAGTCAAATAATTAAATAAATAATTTTATTTTCAATTTTGCAAAAAGTTTTGCTTTAAATTTATAAAGTATTTCAAACAAAGCATTAAAATCAAATTTTGACAATTGAGAAATTTTTCGAGATGAATTTTTTTGTTGGTCTGACAATAATCAATATATTTTCAATTTATTTGTCTTCTTGTGTTCATATTTCGCATTTTAAACTTGTTATTAGATAACTAACATACAATTTACTTTATTCATTGTATATATAAGAAAAAAATTTATTCTTGAATAAATTAATCTAGAATCAGAAATTATTTATGTACTGATTTTTGAAATGGCAAACAACACTACTAGAGCTGAAATTAAGGAAATTTGAGATTGCAAAGCTATGTTAACAAGTTGTTTAATAATATTAATAAAAACAAATTATTTTAAGTTGTTACTGGTTTATGGAAGCATAAAAAAATCTTCCAGGCCTTTTTAGTGGGGAATTTTGAACTCTAGATTAAACAAACAACTCAAGAGCTTTCCATTGTCAGAAACCAAAACATTTTTACAAAAATTTACCTCATATTATTTACTCATGATTTTAATATATTATTTAAACGCTTACAGTTGTTTATACTTACAGATAACACAACTTAATATAAATTTGAAATTTTTTATTAAATTTTCAAAAATATTCTGAAGTCCAGTTTATTTGGAATCAATGCAGCACAACATTTTAGAATTCATACGAAATTTTCGTGAGCTGTAAAGCATTTATTTAATCAAAAATTTCAAACCAATATCCTGCAAAGTGGTAATTTTAAAGTTATCTAGTTGTGCTATGAAGGAGAACGTATATTATAAATTCCGTTTCGAGATATATTATTAATATTATCGAATTTGAATTGAATTTATATAGAAAAAGCAATTTACGTATTTATTACGCAGATTTTTGAATTGTTAAGAGTTACTTGTTTTTTTCGATGTTGAGCGTAAAATAATCAGCATCTTTGTAAATCTTACATCAGATTGGTAAGTAGTAATGAATACTAGTACACCAAGAGACGCATAATTTAAACGTTCAATCTAAATAATTACTATGCATTACGGTGTTATTTGAGAGCTTGTAAACAGCTGGATTATTTCTATAAGTGCTTCCAAATATTTCTATAGAGAAGCGGCGCTATTATAAACTGTAGAAGAGTAAATAACCACGCCGCCGTTTAATTGCACTCGACATACATAAATTACAACACATTTGTATTATAATGCACACTTAATAACCTGTAGTAACATTCGTTTAAAAGTATTGAAAATGTAATTTCCAATATGACAGTTATTAGTCCAATTGCTAAGAATACTTCTGTATGTCATTCATTTACCAGAGATTCACCCATTTGGATATTGTTGGTAATTATCCAGGGATTAAAAAAAAATTATGTGATAGTCTGTTCAGGTTTGTAACTTCGCTAACTTGAGTGTTTCAAAGAAAGAGGCGGCATAATAAAACACGATGCACCTCATGTTTTAATTAATTTCATTGTACAATTAATTTTCATTTTTTCATTTCATAATTTCATTGTACAATTAAATAAATTAATTGTATAATTTTTCGCGTATAAATAAAGTAACTTGATTGTTATTGTAATAATATTTAGCTTTAAAGGAGGACGACCACTAAGAAGTCACTCCACATGTCTTAAAGTTCGTCGTATTAAGTACTTATTGTCACTGTAAAGACAGATTGTATGCCAAAATTTGAATTTGGAGAAATTAGAAAATTTTAAAACAAAAATTTATAGTTATAGGACGTTTTTAAACTTTCTTGCACACACATTTACCACGTGACAATTTTAAGGTTAGGAAATCTGGGTCCGAGGAGTTCAATTTCACTTTCTAGATAATAATGAAACCTAGGTCATCCAGTAAGTTGTAGAAATTATAATTTTTGTTTGCTATTTTTCATTCGACGATGTTGCTGAATGCAACTCTGATTTTTGAATGTTAACGTTAGTAGTGTGTTGTGAAAAGGTATCTACTTGTTAGATTTTATTGGCCTATCACTCAACTATATTTTCTTTTCAACAGATTGTACGGTTTTGGAGTCAATAAAAAAATTTGTATAGAATTGCCAATTCTATCGAAAGTTTTTGAAAACCTGCATCTTTTGAAAGCAGCAATTTGGATATCAATAGGAAAGAAACTACATTATACAGCCTTAAATCTAACAACTACCAAATATGTATGTATAGAAGATGATCCAAAACTGACTAAAACATTAAACTATCTTCTATGACTTATTGAAAATAGGGCAAAAGTAATGTCTTGAAACAAACAATAATGTAGATAAAACATGAAATTACCTGTGTAATTTCCAACTCTTCTATTTTTTCCCATTCCTTCTATTGTCAAGTCTTTGACAAAATATTTGGACATCATAATGAATACTCAATTACTCTGGAATAAACAGGTGGCCACCTTGATAAAATTCTTATTAAGCAAAAATATTTATGCAATAAGAAGAATAAGGGAAACGAAAATTATTGGGAAGAAAACAGCTAAAACTGTGTATTTCTCAATGTTCGAAAATGTTTATTATTATTAAATTGCACCGTCCTGGGGGTTATTAATCTTTCAAGACTTTTACCAAACAGTAAACGGCAGCTCAGATAATGACGTAGAGCGAGTCGTGGGTTACTCTAAAAAAAAGAATAATATAGGGCGCCGGAAGTTTTGAGTAAATGTAAATTACCAAAGTGACTAATTTTTAATAAACGCAAAAAACTACAAAAGTTTACAAAACAAATTTTATTTGTAAATGTTATTATTACTTGTTGAAATTATATGTTGTGTAAAATATTTTAAAAGGTTTTCATGAGAAAACCTATTATTTCATTAAGTCCAAAAACCATGGACGGTGAAAAAGGTAATCTTGTTTTTTGAAATATAAAACATTTTTTTAAATAATTTTTTTGTTTACTTGTTAGTGACATTCAATTTTAGAATCTAGTATGTCAATATAGGTTTGTCAAAACACATGTCAATTAATTTTATTATAAAAAATTTTCCAATATAGTTTTTGATTTTAATTTTAATGGATTTTAATCCATTTCATTCATTTAGGGATAGTTTAGCTGATGATATCTTGAAAAGACGAAACCACTTTACGCAAAGGAGGTCCTAGACTAAAATGTGAGTTGGAAAATTTTCAAATTTCATTAGAATTGTTAAAAAAATAATAAATTTTTTTCAAACTTCAATAAACTTGAAACCTTTTAAAATATTTTATACAATAAACAAATTTTATAGTCAAATTTATTTATGATGTTATAAGAGTCGAAGGTAAACGAAGTTGCAAATGCAATCATGTAAATAATTATAATATTGACTATTCATTCATGCTTAAATAGCTATATATGTACCTGTTTACACGAAAGATATTGTATATAAACTCAAAGTTTCGTCTCTTCTTAAATGAAACAAATCTAACTGATGGTTCTGGTAGGTAACTGGTAATTTAATTACGATCAGTGTACGACGCTTCGGTGTGTGATAGGCGCAAGGATTTGGCGCGCAAAAAAATTAAACAAATTATCATCTGACCTTATCGTAGTTTGGTTGATTTCCTACAATTTGATACAACTTCCAAAGACGTTCAAAATTATAGACTTTGGAAATATCCAATTATCGTTCAAAGATAACTCAAAACGCAAATTTTCCAAAAACTGGCTCATAAACCCAAAAAGAACAGGTTCTGTGAAACTGGATGCAAAACAAGGACGGCATCAAAACTCAATACACCGTAGCTTCATTTGACGTCATGTGATTCAGCCGAGGGGTTAACCGCTGGTGAAGTTTTTTGTACACATCTCATGAAGTACATGAAATCTCATGTGAAGTACATAAAGTAATGGTAAAATACATGAAGTACGTGTAAAGTAGGTAAAATAGGATTCAAGACAAATCAAATTTAAAAATGGCTACACAACAAAAAGAAATTTAAGACAATCAATTACAAGAAGTGTTTTAAGTAAAACATTTTTTTAATTTTTAATTTATAAACATTAATCCCTTCCATTGCGAATTTTAATTCAAAAAGTCTAAATCTATTGTGCATTCTTTATTTTGGGTTGGACTTTTTTTTGCTTTTAAATTATTTAAAAAATTAGCTGGGGTGGGGAGACCTGTTAGCTTCACCTCCCAATTTTGAAAATAATCTTTGAGTACTGAAAGGTGTTTCACACCCCCCGGATTAATTAATTTTTATCAGAAGTAAACTGAAGATATCCCGTTGCAGAGGCACTGGAGGGTGTTCTACCCCCCGGATTAAGTAGTTTATTATATATCAGAAGTAAACTAATGATATCCCGTTTAAAGGCACTGGAGGGTGTTCCACTCACCCCAGACCTCCGGTTTAAATAATTTATTTTTATTAAAAGTGAATTAAATATATAAGCATATCCCCAAGCTTTTTAAAATTAGTTATATCTCTGCAACGAGAGATCTTCAGTTTACTTTTGATAAAAAATAAACTACTCAATCCGGGGGTCTGGGGGGTGTGGAACACCCTCCAGTGCACAAATTTTGGAATAAAGAACATTGCAGAACATGTAGAACCCCCTGGACCTCCGGATCAAGTAATTTATTTTTTATCAGAAGTAAACTGAAGATCTCCTGTTGCAAAGGCACTGAAGGGTGTTCTACGCCCCTGGATTAAGTAATTTATTTTTTATCAGAAGTAAACTGAAGATCTCCCGTTCCAAGGGCATTGGAGAGTGATTCACACTTCCCAGACCCCCCGGTTTAAATAATTATTTTTATTAAAAGTGAATTAAATATTTAAGCATATCTCAAGTTTATTAAAATTAGCTATGGCCAAGTAAATGTGCTTAATTCGTTATCTGACAATTAATTACAAACTGCGTAATTATAAATTTCGTACACTCCTGGGGAGTAGTGCAGATCTCTGCAACGGGAGGTCTTCAGTTTATCTCTGATAAAAAATAAACTACTTAATCCGGGGTCTGGGATGTGGAACACCTTTCAGTGCCTCGGCAACGGAAATCTTCAGTTTACTTATGATAAAAAATATACCACTAGATCTGAGGGGTCTGGGGAGCACTCTAACACACTAATTTTAGAATCTCGGTAAGTCTCTGAAATACTGATGAAGTATTTCATTATTGAAGAATCATATTGAAGAATACATATTTATAATAATATGAATAAAAGCTTTACCAGCAAAATTTGCCAAAATACGTGTTTTTGAAAAGCAAAAATATTGTATTCCCTATGTTGTTTTATATATTTTCCCAAAATTGGATGTAAATCCGTCAATTCGTTTTTAAAATGAGTTTTTTCTAGTCAAGTACTGCAAAAGACTGTTTTGTGGACCTAATTGGAATATTGGGCATGACATTCTCGTCGTCTGTCTGCATATGAATTATGTGCCCACTTGTGATGACCAAAACAACAGATACGCCCCCATCTATTTTGTAAAGGGGTGATTATGCCTATTACGATTAGTTGAAATGCAAATTTTCTACCCTTTATAGTATAATATTTTATAATATTCTATTTTGCATATGGGCACCTGATATTATATCCCAGCTTTCCTTATCCTGTTGTGTCCACACAGAAGATTTTTAGGTTTAGTTGAAGTTTTTAAACCTGAATTTGAGTGGGCAACTCGCAGGAGTGCATTGATAACACAATAAATTAGATTTGGATAGAACACGGTGAAATACACTCTCAATTTATAGAAATAATGAATATACTTCCACACTATAATTGTGCCTCTTTTGTATTTTTAAATTTTTATTTCAAATATTTGAAAAACTATGACAATAAATTGTTTTTTTGGATATGATTGCGCTAAAATTAGAACACAAATATGTATTTCAAATTTCAACAACTCTATTACAAGAAAAAGCAAAACTGTTAATCTGTTAAGAGCTGCTAATTTGTGGTTACAGGATTTATCTGACACTCAATAGTCATCCCCTAACCAGGACCAAAATG
The DNA here is from genome assembly GCA_036346125.1 of Lycocerus yunnanus. NCBI lineage: Eukaryota > Metazoa > Arthropoda > Insecta > Coleoptera > Cantharidae > Lycocerus > Lycocerus yunnanus. The sequence continues at coordinate 3,922,100 of JARFIX010000050.1, forward strand.
AACCTCTGTCAATTGTAAATGTATTAAAATCCTCAACACTTGAAGAATTTATTTTATGTATCATATTCAAAGCTTTCACTTTACAACAAATTTAGATAACTTTTATCTAAAATTCAAAATATAAACAACATTACAGAAAGTATTTAAATTAAAGCTGTGGATTGGTGTGTTGACTGACTAACCGAAATTTTGAGTTCCGATTATGCAATTTTTAATTCGGCTCTTCGGCGAACATTGACACCCTGAAAATTTGTCTAATTAATATAGCAATTAATCGACAACAGTCAAAACTAAGGAAAAATAGAAGGTAATGATGTTAAGTGATTAGTTTTTGTGCTTTTATCTCTTTTGAATTGTCGGAAGCTTTTGTGGACAGTGCATGAACATTTTTGCGATAATATGTAGGAATATTCTTATTATTGCAATGCTTTATTCTGGAATGTTTGCATTTATTTTATGTTTGTAGAAATTGCAGTTTCACAAAGCTCAAAAGCATACCATCAAATACGCTTCGAAATAATTTTGTATGTCAGGATCTTGATTTGTATAAATAATTCTGCGTTTTTTTTATTAATCACTAACAGCGGCGTTAAATTTAAATTTAATCAAAGACTTTCTCAGTTTGTGAAATTGATTAGTTACCAAACGATGATGGGCAAGTTTTTTCTTAGATGTTATCCACTGTACAATACTGGGACAGTATCGGTTTCAGAAAATTTTGCTGTGGTACACCAGACATAATTTCATATAATTACAATGAAAATTCTCTACTGGTTTGGAAAAAAGAATGTTTTGCCATTTTATGTTAATGATATTTATCATAGGATTAATTGCGCAGTGTTAACTACTATACAGGGTGTCCTAGAAAAAACCATAAATTGTTCAGGGGCGTATATGTAGCGTATATATAGGCCATAAATAAGGTATTATATTGTTTTCATTGTAAACAGAATTCTCCCCTCTTGATAATATGTTATAATAAAGTGCCCGTTTGTGTAAGTGTTGACTTGTGCATTTAACTGTCATTTTCAACTGTAGCTGATTTATGTATGCCCATATACATTTTTCGTTCTGTATCTGTAACTGGTGTACTCGTATACTAAATTTTTTTATTACATTTTCTATTAAAATATTAAAGTTATCTGTAGTATTATGTGAATTTATTAGACTAAACTTGGAAAAACTACTTACGGCATGCACTACAATATTATGTTTTTTTATTTTAATAATTGCAAGTTTATGTCCATTGGGTTTAAGAAACAGTAAATGTTACAATAAAGAGTTAAGCATTTTTTAAAATTGCGTAGGTCTTTATTTTATATTATAAGGACATTATGATATTAAGTTAGTGTCAATGACATAAATTTATGCACTGCTATGCTAGTAAAATGTAAATTTAAGTGCCCTCTCGATGCATATATATTTTCTAGGATCGCTAATTTTGTATTCCTTTGATGTCAAATTTAATATTTTTCGTTTTCAAGTTTATATAATTTAAAGAGCAATTTTTTACCCACGTCTTAAAATGGAGTCTTGTATAAATTTTAAAAACATGTCTAAGAAGAATATGCATAAAACAGGAAAATAATACTTTTAAATTAATATTCAAACTTTATATAGCTATTAGGCGAAAAAAGGAAATAAAATTATAGCAGTTCTCGACAAAGAAGTTTCAAGAATCAAATTATTACTCTTTCGTTTCCGTGCAATTCAAAAATTAAATATTATCACCGCTATATTAAAGCTAAATTACGCAAACCTATTTATTTCAATAGTTATTGTAATTTCTTTAGTGAATGTATTCAGATAATTTAATGTAATTTATCTTGACGTTTCCTTGCTGCCTTAATATGAAACCGACATGTTGTTCAAGATTTCTCACAAAGATTAAACTGCGATACAACTAAGATTACACAAATGACAATATTGTTCCAAATCAAAGGTGAGCCTTTTTTTTTGATGATATTAGGAGATTATAATTTAACTTTGGTAACTGTACTAAGCTCATTTGAATTGTTTAACATTTTAAAATGGTATGGGGCATATAAGTATAATTAAGTTAATCATCGAGCATTAAGATAATCTTAATTATCTTAATATATATTTTTATGTTTTTTATTTTTGCTAGTTTACGTTCTCCTGAAAGTGGTTAAGATTTTAATTGGTTTACTGTTCTGCATTTTCCATTTTGCGAACCAGGTTTTGGATCTTGAGCATAAATCGATTGTCATGAAATTTTTTACTAAAAAAAAAATAGTAAAGTGCAGATTTCTCCCCCCACAGTACAAAATTTGTATCAATATCTGTTTACCAATAAACACGTAGATCACTATTTTTTCAAGTCCAAGTTCTCAGAACTGTAACCTAAATAGACAAAGTTATTTGTTCTGTGCAATAAAATCTACAGACAGCGAGTGGTTCCAGCAGTGTTTTCTGCAATACGGATCAGCTATTTAACAATCGAACACCGAATTACAACTCGGTGGTTGTTAATAATTGACGACCCAACGTAAAAAGACCGACAACTTAATTCAATATTAAACCAAAGCGGTGGTTTAAAATTTGTTTGATTTATCTTGTAAGAGAAGATAAAAATAAAATTTACATATTTTGCTATTCGGGAATGAATATAAAATAAATAAAGGATATAAAACTTGTTCGTCTACATTATGTCTACTTCTGCATTGTACGTCGCCCGTATATATTAACTTTATAATTACAAAATTATTTTTATATTTACTAAATATGTTCACTAATAAAAATTAGGTATCATTAACTTTAGAAACAAAAATTTTTTGAGAAGCACGTGTCCAGTAAAGTAGTTGATTTATATATTTATATGCCAGTCTGTTAGTGTTAAAACCCATAATCATTAATTTGCACTTTCGGAATTCATTGATCCCACGCTCCATACAAATAGACGAATACTTTTAAAAGTTGTCAAACTTGTAAACTTTAGGTTCTAATTAAGCGCGAAAATTTCGTTTTTATCTTTTTAGTATTAAAATTTTAAATAAATTTTCTGTTTGTTTATGAAATTAATTTTGAATTTGATTAATTTAAATTTTCCAGTGTTTATGTATTTGCATTTCTCTGCACAATGAACAAATTCGGGACTAAAAATAGGTATTATATAAAATATAATAACCTTAATAAAAACTTTTGAAAGAAAGTTTGTTATCAGTATTTTGGAAGGAAGAACTGTATTAATACACACATCAAAAACATAAATTTAGGCAATGTCGAGTAGTTTATTATTGCTATTAGCATCCCTTGGCTATATTATGGCAAAAATAAATAATAATATTATTTAAATAGCCATTCGTCTAAAATTTTTATGACGTCATTAAAATTTAAACGTTTATTGTTAATTATTATTTTAAATAGCTACCGGCATAATATTTTAACACCAACTTCCAGATTTAAAACGTCTATAAAATTTTAATTGCCATATAAAATCAGTGTAACTAACACATTTAATAAATAACTAAAAGCAATCAATGTTGGAAAAATTTTGCCTCTTGGCAAGTTAAGTGTCTCTGATATCCTGACACGCTTAAAAAATGGCTATACATCCACAGCTGTCTTATTTTATAGTAAGTAGACAGCCTGTTACTTTATATTAAGTTCGCAATAATTGTTAAAATATGTGACAGTTCATTTATTATTCTCGGTAAAGCAGAGAAAACTACCAGTTTCGTTGTTTATAACTGATTTATTCTACATCTGATGGATCTAGGTATTACTCCATTGCGTAATGTTCTCCATTTTCCGTGCTCAAACTACATAATCTTTACTTTTAAATTAAATACATAAGGTAATGATTGGTTATTATTTTTAATCCGTTTTGGTTTAAACAGTCTTCCCACGCAATTTAATAGATAACTGTAACGCTACACATGAAGAGATGAACTTATCAGCCGGATTTACGCAGTTAATAGACACATATATGGTATAAGAACGATGACAAGAAAAGGAATTGAAGTGAGGCACCCCATTATTGTAGAATTTGTGATAGATACTGTGGAACTTATATACGGAACGTGTTAGAAAAATAAAACATTAAAAAAATTTATAGTTTCCGAATAAACTGGGAACTCAGTAAAGTTTATTAAATTTGCCAAAAGCAAAATTTTGGACTAAAAATATACGTGGAACTGTTTATATTGCTTAATCGTTTGTATAGTATATACTATGCTAATGTAACTCTGCGTTTTATTTAAATTTAAATCTACACCCATTTCGACGTTTAATTTTGTTTTGGGCTTCAAAGTGATAGGAAACAATATCAAATTGTTATTTTAAGCATTTCTATTCACTCTCAATTTGGTTTGCAATGTCCACGTCTGTATTTTTTGGCACTTGTTCTAAAATCTGTCGACATAATTTTTTTAACAATTCCAAAAATTAAAGAAAATGATAAATTAGTTAGTTTTAAAAAAAGAAAGCATAAAATAAATTTAGTTGAAAGTAAGTACTCTTTCTGCATTACTTGATAACGAGGACGTATCGACAAACCTACCATACTATCGCATCGTTGAATTATAGTTTCAAAACCAAAGTACTCCATTTAATTAGCAAGAGACGTACTAACCGCATTTACATTATTTGTAATTAAATTAGGACGTGGTGTCGTCATAGTAAATTTTGGATTTAAACCTCAATTCTCATCTTGTCTGGTCATCTTGGACAAATCGTGTATTCAAAGTGAACTCTCGCTCGATTTACTACAATGTTGTCGTATATCTGCTGGAAATAGAATTCAAACGGACGTAGGAAATCATCCTTCATCTATCATTTTATCAAATAACCGGCCGTGACTTTTGGATTATAAAAGTTGTGATGTAAAAGTTAGAGAAAATATTTTATTACAAATATTATTACCACTAAATTTCGAGATATAAAAATTTCAAACGAAACCGAGTTATTTTATTTTTAAAAGGAAACTTTTTTTGTTGAAGTGTACATTTGTTCTAATTTTGTAAATAATAAATTTAAACGTAAAAACGTAATTGTATGTACTTTTTAATATATCGAGCATTAACTTGTTTACTATACACCCATACAATGTATACTACACGCAGTTAATGGTACGAAGAGGTAAACATATTAATTCCCACTTCGCTTTGCAGTTATTCAAATTCAATTTAGCTTTCAAATTTAGAGGAAATAAATAAAGGTAGTCAAAAATTAAATTGACATTTGCTCATAGCAATTAATTTATTTTTAATAAATACAATTTCAAGCAGTTTTTATTTTTTATTTCTTATATTTTCGAAATATACAGCTATGTATTATTTATATTAATTTTGCGAATCAAATAATGACGTTATGTACAACAAACAATATTATTGCGTCGTCATACAGAAAAAAATAAAAATTGAAGGATATTACTTTTATTAAACGGTAAGATTTTTATTACCGACGTATTTTATGATCGCGTCAGAGTTGAATGTTCCATTTGAGCAATAATAATTTTATTAAATTCATTTTTGTAAAATCTGTTGTAAAGATTGGATAAAATTAGTGAAATAATTTTTCTAATTTCTTTTATGTTAATTTCAAGTCAAAGTTCCGACTTTATCTCATTCGAAATGGAGACATTGAATTCTTCTACTGTGAAATACCAAAAACGGTTTTACTTTCTTTCAACTTTTTGCTTATAATACGAACGAAATATTACGTAACCTCAAATTGACTAAAGTATTTACCTCATCTACATTCTAGGTTCCAGGTTCTCGACTTTCTCAGTGGAAATGCACATATTTTAAAAATTTCATAAAAAAACTATCGCACCATTTCAAGAGCTGATGCACTTTCATAACAAACGTAATATTTACTTATGGAACTATAACCAAGTAAGAATTTTAATGGAAATAGTTTTTACTTGCTTTAATTCCACGATATAATAAAACAATAGAAATACTTGAAACGTCTATTTTCAGAAGTTATAAAGTTAAGAAACAATTGTCACGAAGTTGTTCATTTGATATTATAAGAAAAAGCGTGTTTGTAATCATTATAAGGTCAGAAAATAATAACATGCCACTTTTTCGTTCATTATTTTTTTATTGTTTATGAAGAAAAACCTTTCTTTATTTTATATATGTATGGTCAATTTTAGTTCCATATTTTTTATTCGAAGTTTAATATTGCGACCAATAATAGGTAGAAGGTATGATTGTACAGTTTGCCATAGGCAGTGGTTTAGTTATTGTGTGAAAATTTCCAATATTTCCGGTGGGCATTCATCTTTTGTGATTAGTTCTATATGACACGTCGGCAACTCAAAAATAATAATATATTTATTGCGTATGTTAGTTGGAATTGTATTAAATATTGCCTAAATATGAATAATCATTATTATACAAATACCGAGGGATCAACCGCTAGAGGAAATCGTGTACAATTAACTTCACACTTCACGTAATTCGTAATAATTCTCCATACTTCTTCGTACTTCATACATATAATTCAGCAGTAATTCACGGGACTTCACCATACTTCATCAATAATTCACGGTACTCCACCTAATTCATCGATACTTCATTGTATTTCACGTACATCATTGGTATTTTAGAGACTCGCCGAGATTCTAAAATTTGAGCAATGGAGGTGTGACACCCCGGATCGAGTAGTTTATTTTTATTTTGTTGCAGAGATCTGCCTCCCGGGAGTAAGGAAGTTATAATTACGCAGTTTATAATTAATTGTCAAATTACGAATTAAACACATTTACTTGGCCATAGCTAATTTTATTAAACTTGAGATATGCTTAAATATTTATTTCACTTTTAATAAAAAAAAATTATTTAAACCAGGAGTCTGGGGGTGTGGAACACCTCCAGTGCCTCTACAACAGGAGATCTTCAGTTTACTTCTGATAAAAGTAAACTTCTTTGTCTGGGAGTTCAGCATGTTCTTCATTCCAAAATTTGTGCACTGGAGGGTGTTCCACACCCCAGACCCCAGATTGAATAGTTTATTTTTATCAGAAGTAAACTGAAGATCTCCTTTGCAAAAGCACTGGAGGGTGTTCCACGCCCCCAGACCCCCGAATCGAGTCGTTTATTTTTATCAGAAGTAAATTGAAGTAAAATGAACATGTACTTCATGTGATGTGTACAAAAAACTTCACCAGCGGTTAACCCCTCGACAAATACATAGAACAACTGTTCCATATAATCGCAATGTATGCACCAATATTGCTTGTAGATTGGTAATATTGCACCGATATTCAATATTGGACGATTTTAATATAAAAATTCTGTATTACGTGAGATGTTTCAGTCTTGATAAGCCTAATTTTCCGGTAAACTCTCGGAAAGACTGAAAAACAGAAAATTACTCATGTAAAATTTAGTTTTTTAAATTTATTAGTAATTTATATTTTTAAGTATTGGTACATACTCCTTTTTCAAAATCACCAATTGCAAATTTTGCTAAATTTTCGTTTCACGAAATTATTAGCACTTAAAAGAAAATTCCTCGTACTCCCAGAGGGTCGCAGTGTTATTTTAAGCGTGCGCAAAGCAAAATTACTTTTTTAACAATATTCTATTAATATAAATTAATATTAATCGACAGTAGTTGGTTAGTAATCTAATGGTAGGGGTTTGCCCACTTTCTGTAGACGGTACGTGCACTTTTCGTATATAATCGCGATTTGCAGCGGAAAATCCGCGAAAAAATTCCTCAAACTTTCGATTACTTCACTTCAAATATTTGGTAGCGACATTTAATGAACAGATACCTTCAAATACCTGGGGGTAATACTGGACAAGGGACTCCGGTGAGCCCCCCGCATCAAATCCATAAACCAAAAAGCAAGGGTGCAATGGCAGCTATGTACCTCTTCCTTAACCACAACAGTAATCTTTCTACACAAAACCAGCTTCTGCTGTACAAGACAATATTTTGCCCAATCATGCGGCCAAAGATTATATTGCCCAACTCCAGATGACCTAAAACATAGCTCTTTGACGTTTCATAAAAATCAGAGCTCATCGTGGACTTTATCCGAGCCATGGCAGTCAAGTTTTACGACAGCCTGGACTCCCCCAAAAATGCGTTAATGCGCGAGTTGGAAAACTACCAACACAAAGATTTTCTGAGGTATAGGAAAGGACTAGATACAGACTCTCCTCCCCCCTCTGACCTTTTACTATTAAATTTCAGGCCTACCTCCAAAAACCAGGAAAGAAGGAAAAAGAAAATTAGTACCACCGCCACCGACAAAGACGATCAAACTCGATGGAGGAACAAACGCGAACTTGTTGTACTTAGTATTTTTTGTGTTGTAATTTGTAGAATTTGTACAATTTTTTATTTTTAATTAAAAATGGACCGTTGATACAGAGAACGTGATTCCGGCCCTACTTGCTTGTAAGCAACATCCAAGGGATTACATCCCAACCTCCAACGCCATGACCCAGGTCAACGACCAGCCAGATGAAGGAGGTGTGGGTCCCAAACTCGGTACTTCGCAGAGCTACGAAAACTAGGCTAGGCTTCAAGCGCTTAAGGGGTTACATCACTCAGTAAAATTTATTTTTCGATTTTTTTTATTGAATGAAAAATGTATAAACTATCTAAAATGATATTCCATCAAATTCAGAAGTGAAAATTTTTTTAAATATTTACAGCTCATTTTAGAAGTCTCTCCCAGCGGTCTGAAATCATATAGTCAAACTGATAATTTTAAGTCAGTACAAGATTCGAGGAAGGATTTAACGTCGTTCAGAAAGGATGCTAAAGAGCAAAATTTAAACCTAGAAATAGAGCTATACGGTGCTGGGATAGTGGAATAAATGTAAAAAATCAGCAAGCCGATGCAATATTCAACTTTTCATTTACAAAACTTGAAACGCGTTTTCTCAAAACTACGTTTTTAAACGGTGTGCAACATAACTTGAGCAATTTTATCCGATTACCTTAAAAATTTAACTGTAGCTTCTTAAATATATAATTTATGGAAGTACCAACGATTTTTGCGATTAATAAATAATAACATTTTCTATAAACAATTTAAAATCGATTTTTCGTAAAAATTTAAAAAAGTTTAAATGCATGCCAAATTTGTAAAATTAATATTTCATAATAATCCCAGGTACTTCCAAAGAAAAACTCATATCAAATAAGAAAAATTTGTTGCAATGTTCTAGCTGCTGTCTGGACATTGCTACCCTGACACCGTTTTCTCTTTGATAAAAAAGTCTCACTTGATTCACTGCTACAATGCCATTTTAATGTAAAAATCAAAATAAAAATATTCTTGCATACCTTTAAATATCTACAATAAACCCTGAAAACTATACTTCGATTCCTATATTGGTTATGTAGATAAAAATTCTAAAAAAGCCTAATTTTTTACGTTAATGAGTGATGTAACCCCTTAAACCAGAGGTCAATGCTTTTCAAAATGCATCGTCAGCTACCGCAATCAAATGAATTTTATTTTCAGATCCCGTGGCTGTAATATTCATATTTGCGAAATTGCTTTTGACTTTAAGAATATTTTAAAATTTTTATACTTATTGGCGTAATTGAATATTTTTTTAATAGCAATAATCGATTCGATCTCTACAAATAAGAAGAAACACCCCCACAATAAATTAATATTAACGTGTTTATAGATTGATAGAAGTTTGTGCACACGAATACAGCTTATCCAACATTGAAATTATAATTTTGGAATTTTAGGTCCTTATTTCTAAGACCTAAAAATTCCTAAGTTCTTCAGATTTTTAATTTCGTGGTCTTAATTGATTAATTATTTCCTATAATCATGTTTTTATTTTTAATTATTAAGTCTACGGCACTTGGTGGTCTGACATATTTTGAGAGGGTACATGGTAAAAAAAGGCTTAAAAACTTCAGGTCTAGAGAATCCTTCAACGACCTACTATTCCGTGCTGGAGCTGTTCATTTTTCCGCAATAATAGTACTTTAACCTAGGTTACATTTAGTTTCACCATTTTCATCCTCGGTTGATAGGTAAATTTTTTTTCTCGATTTTTCCCAAGAAGTTGGAATATTTGAATTGCATATTAAATCAATCTAAAAAAAAGTTATTAGAATTTGGACTTGAGATGTTTTTCACGCAATTTTTTTTTGCATGATGAGGTACATTTTTAAAAATATTTTAAGTATAAATTTAATAATTTTACAAATTTAATGAAAATTTTTAATTGAATTAGTGAATTTATTCACACTTATTTATTTAATTACGCCAGGATATAGATTATTATTTATATTTCGTTCTATTACAACTCGTCAGATGGACCTGGATCGATAATTCCTTATTTGTTTATATTTTAAAATCAATTATCAATCCATCTCACGAGTTCCAATAGAATGAAATATAAATGATCATCTATATCGTGGGGTAATTAAATTAGTGCGAAAAAATTCACTAATACAATTAAAATTTTACTAAACTTGTAATAATATTAAATTTCTGCTTAAAATGTGTTTTCACTATCGTTAATATATTAATTTAACGTAAGTTAAATTATTAACTTTTCTACGAAAATTATTGAACATAACTATTATAACATCCTGCAACCTCCAAATCAGCAAAATTATTAGCCTTTGAATAAAGAGATATCCTGAAATAAATATTAAACAAATTGAGTCAAAGCATTTGGGGAAGTAGAGATAAAATTACGTTATTATAGACTTTTTACATTTCACCTCCTCACCAACATTCACACCAACTTTAAAATAATATAATTTTAAACTGTACTTTACCTCCTGCGATACTTTAATTTAAAACTCTTAGGAAACGGCGTTTTTCTTGCAAATAAAATTTAAATTTGATTATGCTTTACTAAGATTAACAATTTTTGTCTTAAAAATTCGCCCTTATTATTATGAAAATATATTAAGGTGAGGTTTTCGGTAAGTTTCAAGGAACTTCAAGAATCTCTTAACTTGGTGGTGGGTAAATTAACCCCCGTATCCGAACCGCAACAATATAAATAGTTTACAAACCCGCTCCCTTAGTTAAAAATTTTTTACCTACATTAAAGGCCTTTCATAGAGCTAAAGTGAAATTCAAGTTTTTCGTCGGTAAAATTTGTTTAAAACTCTGCCCTTAGTTGAAAAGTAAGTGGTTTTGGAAGATATATTTTAACAATTTATTAGCGATTTTTAAAAAGACATCACAGAACTCACCGCAGACCTCATCGAAGTATGTCGTTGTTGAAAGTTAATTTTAATTTTATAAGCAGCCAAGTAGAATTTTCTAATAACTTTAATTGGAGTTATAAAGGGTGGGTCCCATTTAAGCTTATTTAGTTGCAAAAGAGATTAATTGTTAGAAATATTGTTTCTGTTTTTTTTTTGAAATAAATAAGTTGATTTTGCAACAAATATTCAATAGTTTTATTTCGTTTACTAGAAAGTTTTTTTATATACATATATTTTTACTGATATCAAACTATATAATATAAATAAAAGATTAATATTTTATAAAAAAAGATTTATTATGTACTCGAATAAACATTTTTATTTTTTTTATATAAAAACCAAGTTAGGTATCGAAATTTGTAAGCCTAGTCGGTTTTTACATAATTGTTATGTACTGCAGGAATGTTTTACTTAACTCTTGGGACTATAACTATACGGATAATAAATTCAAATATATTTTTCCTCGCGGCTACTTAGACAATTTAAATTTTACGCCAATATAAAAAAGAAAATTGCTTGACTGTGATGAAGCTCTTACATTTATGTAGTAGTAAGTTCTCGAATAATGGCTAGGTTAACGTTGCAGTTGAGGTAAGTAAATCAATTAACAAATTAACTCCACAGTATCACGCCACATTTTAATGTATTTTTTATATAAAGTTAATAAAAAACTTCTTCTTCTTCTAAATAAAAAAAAACAATTCTGGTTAACAAACAAATAAATTATAAAAGTCAATAAAGTTCAAATTGGGATGTTTCCTAATTTTGAGAATAACTTTGACGTTATACGTATAGGTACATACTTCAATTATTTTCCAATATAGATATTTCACATTTCCTTTTGAAAATTTGTTTTCTATTAAATTTTTCGTCAAAGTTAAATATACATCATAAAGATAATCAAAAGCTATCGTACTTTAGAATTTTTGAAACAGCCGACTTCAATTATTAAATTTAAAAATTAATTATAATGTTATTAAAACGATTACATAAATTAAATACCAATATCAAGTATTTATCTGAACACGAGATCTGCATACATATTGCCGACGTGCAGACATTATACTACACTCAGGACTGCATATAATTATGTACTTAATTGCATAAAAGAAAAAATGCAAAAATCTAATGTTGCTGCATACAAATGACCTTTCATGCACATTACGAGCTGTTGCAAAAAGAATGGAGTAAATGGAATTACTAAAATGCATGCTACAGAATTTAGAATATTTTGTTAAACAGATAAATGTGTGCGTATGAATAGTTTCTCCTGTTATTATATTGAAATATTTTTTGATACTTTTACCCGACGTTGTTTACTTAATTTATACAAATTGCAGCGTGTTTATGAATTGATTAAAAAATCGACGATTACTTTATTGTGAAATTGCGAGTTCGAGCTTTAATAAACATCCAGTAAGATTTTAATAAAAAATTGTATATTCCGAAATAAACAATGTTACTACGGTAGACAGACGTTCGATGAAAAATCATAAAGTTTGTCACATATTAAACTTTTAGTTAGAAATGGGATTACATAATATGTACGAGACAATTTTGTTGGCTTATTCTATTATCTTTTTTTTTAAATAAAAACAACCTCGTATTATTTTACGTCAAGAAAACTAACGTCAGAAAAATTACCTAAATAATAAGAGATGTCAGTTAATATTAATGAAACCTAGAGAGAACGTACGCATGGAGTTGTTTCCTGATGTGAAGCCAGAGCTAGACCAGAGTCGAGTGTGCAATTTAAAAAAATGTTTTTGCTCTTGGGACAATTTTGAAACCATTTCAAGTCTTGATGCAATTTTTAATTCCAATTAATTTGCTACACATTTTTATGTTTTCTCCAATCGCACGTAATGTTTGTATAGTTCAACGTGACTGGATAAAACTCAGGCACGAGGAAGGAGGTTGAGAGAGTTCACATAATTATTTCCACTTTAATATTAGTTTGTCAACAGTTTTATTGTTTTTGAATTTATATTGAAATTATAATATCTTTGTAAAAATTTTACTATCTTTCGTATAGCAGCTAGAACATTTTTAATAAACTTTGCGCAATTTAAGCACTCGAATAATAAAATTCTAATAAAGCAATTTTTATATTCTGGGTTTTCTCGCACACACCACATTTTATTCATGTAAAAGGGAAAACTATGCAGATATGTAGATTTTATGCTGGTCATTCAGGGCATAATCTGACATCAATAGTATTAGCAGGGGCAATTTGTTTTAGTTATGTGAAGAAAGGCCCAGTAAGTGGATGTTAAAATTTGCTTACCAACTACATTTAAAACTTTAAATTTTAAATACAACCAATTTAATATTATAAATATGTAACGACAAACGGAAAAGTAATTTTATATTTCAATTTAATAAAATTTAAAACCTAAACATTAGCATCACCAAACTTATTTTGTGAATTTTTAAAGAAAATTACCCTCCCCCCCTCTCCATGTTGTATGCCTAACTGAAAACCGTTTTAAACAGTGAAAATTAAATCTTTTTTACATCGAAAAACTGTCAAATAAACGTATTTCTTTAACTTTTATTTTAATTATTATTTAATTACCTAGACAAAGTAAAAAACCATATTTAATAAGTAAATTTTAATTGGCACCGACAAATTTTATTTTATTTGTGCTTTCACAACTTTAAAATTTCATCTGCAACAGGGTAGATACCAAAACTTTTATATTAAAATGCCTAACTGCGTAAACGTAAATTGCATTTTAAAAGTTTTATTACGCACACAATTATTACATTATAATTTAACGTTTCAGTTTAGAATTGAAAATCACATCCTTTTTACATTGAAAAAATAAAATTTTACAACCTAATATTTTTTTATGTTAATTAAAATATAAAACATGAACGAACGTCAATTAAACCTAATTAATGCTAAGGCAAAATTGCAATTAAGATTTTATAAACGATAAATTAATTATTGATAAAATATAAAAGATTTTAGAATTATATTTTGAAATTAAAAAAAATACAATTAAAAATTAATTTACCTTATCCACATATTAAACTTGAAGAAAGTTTTAAATGTCCTTTGATAAAAATTCTACTGGAAGGTACGCGAATTTTGCAAATCACAAAATTAATAAAAGTATCCAAGCAAAAGTTTTAAAACTTTTAGTGAGCGAATATTACGTATGCGAGTGGGTTTTAACGCACCTAGATGCGCCGCGACGTCTTGCAACGATCAAGGACTGTCAGTTACTGGTGGTTACTGGCGTCTGCTATCAATGTTGTCCTGTTAAAAGTTTGCCTTGGGTAGCACGCGCGGACGTCGCGTGTAACTTTAGTTTCGAGAACAAACGAATGCCATGTATTCATTCTACTGCCGGATGTCTCTGAGCGTCCATTATGCGGTTCTCAACGAGTTGAATAAGCTGCAGTCGCAGCAGATTTCCCAAATAAGATGTAGAAAAGTAATTGTGGAAGAAAATTACATGTAATGCAAATTGCAACATGAAATAATAAAACGCGATTAAATTTTCTCTTGGTTTATACTGTTTACGATTTTATTTATTTATATTTGTAGGTCAAAAATCTCATAAGCTTATTAATTTAAAGGTTTTCTTCGTTAATTCGTCTGGAATTACTTTATTGCGACTTTAATAAACGATTATTTTTTCAATAAACTAAAATTAGATAAAATTGAAAGATTTCTTTTTAAATAATTAAAAATTATTTTTAATTATGAATTTCAATTAATCTCTTTAAATTTATATTTAAATTTAAAGACGATTAATTGTAGATCACGCAGTGAAATATGCCTTATAAACAAAGACACGAGACCTGTAATGAATTATTGTCCAAAAATACTTGTGTATTTGCATTTACATTCAAATCATTAACATCAAAATTATTAGCTCGAAAATTATGACAATGAAAAATTAATTAAAATTATCGAACAAGTTAAGTAAAACTAAATTGTGAGGAAGCTATGATTTAGGTCAGATGACAAAAATGTTAATGAAAGATAACCAAGTACAACCAACCAAGTTTTAAGTTGTGTTTCACTCATCCTTTGGAGATAATCAGACTTCAATTTTTGGTTTTGCGATATTTGTTTTTCGACTATGTTTTAAAATTGTTTTTAGTTGGTATTAAAAGTATTTTTTGAATCTAAACAGCAGTTTGTTTTCAAAAAACAATTTTTGGGTTGGCTTTTTATATTCCAGAGAATAGCCACTTTTAAGAGAGAATACGAGAGCGATTGCTTGAAAATAGAGGTTTCTTTACTGGCGTAAAGAAGGAAACGAAACTATAAACTTAATAATTTTTAAAACATAAAATTTTTTTGCCAGCGTAAATTTAAACGTCCTCTGTGATCATCCGAAATAATTCTTAAATGGCATTAATGTGGCTATCGTTTCAATGGCAAAAAATGGTGGCCATTGAAACTTAAAATTTTAATTTTACTTATTTTTCTCAAAAAGCTTACAAAAATAAAATTCCAAAACAACCGTTTGTTAGAATATGACATGCAATTTATTCCAGTTCAAAAATGTAGTTTTGGAATAAATGTATTTAAAGTTTCAGAACTGATTTTTAATTACATAAATTTGAAATATTTTAACTTAATTAAATTTTATCTGTCTCTTGGCCATAATCTCTGTATCTATCTCTATGTTTTGACTTGATGGATGTCCATCTTCGTTTAGAGCAGATATACCTTCCAGCGATGCACCCTTTAAACTTATCTGGGTTAGGTAAATTTGTTGCTCGTACTCGATGTCATAATATATTCAATCTGAATAGCTTAGAGGCATGGGTTTCTTAACAATCAATCCCTTTCAAAAATTAAAAATTTTCAATGCTGGTTTGCAAACTGTCCCCTTACTACCTACCTTTAGCACCTGATTGTTTAAAAATTTAAAAGCTATCATCGCTTATTAATTTACCTCTGGCATAAGAATATTTTACGAAGTGTTTTACATATCTATTGCATTAAAATAGCCATTTCTTGGTAAATTTTCGCAATTTTACTGTAAAATTAGGTAGACATATTATGTTCACAACATAGAAACTCTAGAAAAAGTATAAAAAATTTTCAATTTTTTAAATCTGTCACCATGGTGTCCCCCCTTAAGAAAAAGTCAATAATAGTATTATACGTATGTAAATACATAGTACCTATTTATAAGTATTTTTCTTTTTATTAGAACCGTAATTCTAAACAAAGAATTACATAAATACTTTATGTAGATTTGCTGTTTTGGCGCTACGGTAAAAATTGAATTTCTACCATGGCTTTGTTCTGGGTGCTTGGGAAATATGTTCTTACAATTTCCTCTTAAATGGAGTTTTGTTAAGCTTCGTCGCAAAACTCATTGTCTAATCTTTAAGAGGATTATCATAATATATTTGATGTAATTCTGATAATTTTTATATTTCCCATCCTGGAACCTAGCAGTGCGTGTCAATATTTCCAGCTCGGTATTATGCTCAAATTAAAGGCTTATGCACACGATGAGAGTGACTTATACAAGTTACTAAAACCCAGTATTAAAAGAAAACTTACTCAAGGTAGTAGTGTTTTAAACAATGAATTCGTAGTGTAAAAATATTGCTCTTATAAAAGAAAACACAATATTGTGTGCAAAAGTATTGATAGAAAAATTAATTAACAATTTAGAACATCAATCAGAAAATAATTGTAAAGAGTTTCGGATAAGAAAATGGCTGGCACGGACCATGCTGGTACGCACGGTGCCTCGAATATAATTTTAAAAGAGCTCGCCGTTCAAGATGTCACAGAATACAGAAATAAATACAGAAAGAATACGATACTCGTACCATCACGAAACGCTGGAGCGGCTGCTAAAACGATATGTTTAAACGGGGTTAGTTATCAGAATTAGCAGCAGTTTAGCGTAAACTATACACCGGCCGACTTGAAAGGGAGAGATCGCGGTTGAAGTCCTGGTCGCGTCGGATTTGCTGCTGTGATCAAAGGTCCTATATCAATTTTTGGACTAAAGGGAAGGCAACGGGAAACCACCCCATTAATTATATTCTCTAGTAAAGTCTCCTTGGCTTCGGCTAAGTTAATCAGCTACGCACTGTAAAGTGTATGGCACTCGAAGAAGAAGTTATCAGGGCAGTAGAATTGGGGATAGCCACTTGCTCCAATAAATAGAATTGCTTTGTATTTATTAAACTAGAATTGTTACTAAAATCAACACTGAAACTTAGTGAAAAAAATATATGTTTTCACGAAGAAAGTACTAAAACGCAGTACTAGGTTTTAGTAACTCGTATAAGTCACTATCGTTATGAAATTACTGCTTAAATGCTGCAATAACGCATTTTGAGTTGCTGAAAATGTCAGTTGTGGTCATATAGGTGGTGAAGGGGACAGGTGGGCCCTAATCAAAGTTATCTTAATTAAGTTAATAAAGTTAACAAAGTTTATGGCATAATGATTTGGTAAAAAATGTGATGATTTTGCCTGGTGGGTTTATATCTAATCTTCAAGTACTGAATCTCATACTTAATCTACTTAAAAAACTGTTACAGTTAAAGCCCTAAATTAGTAACTCGATCTAACTAGTAAATTCTAGTTTTAACTAACCGTTTTAGTTAATTCTAGTTTTAACTAAAATAACTTTAGTTATTTTCGGGGGGTTGACCACCTAGTATGTTTGGTGTACATAATTTTGTAAATGATTTGGAATTGTTTGCAAATTTTGCAAATGTGTGTAAATTTTTGCAAATGCCAGGAAATTTTTGTAAATGCCTGTAAATCTTTGCAAATGGCTGTAAATGTCTGAAATTGTTTGCCAATATCTGTGTAAGTTTTTTTGCAAATTTTGCAATTGTTTAAAAATTTTCCAAATGGGTGTAAATTTTTGCAAATGCCTGTAAATTTTTGCAAATGACTGTAAATCTTTGCAAATGTCTGTAAATGTCTTAAATTGTTTGCAAATATCTGTGTAAATTTTTGCAACTGTTTGCAAATTTTTGCAATTCTTTACAAATTATTGTTAATTATTGTACACATTTTTGGTCAGTGGTCCCCCTCCCCGCTTATTTTATATTATAAAATAATTTTAGTTAAAATTAGAATTAACTGACTACTGTTAGTAAATTATAGTATTAACTGAAATAACTTTAGTTAAAACTAGATTTTAATTAAAAGCAAACATAATTAGATTAAAATTGTTTGATAAAGTTAATTATATTTAGTTTTTTGCAATAACAACAGGAAAATCTTGACCAGTTCCCACGGTAACTTTTTTTCGTTGCTGTCCTCAGACAAACCTGATCTGGCACTTGTTTTCGAGTTAAGAAAAGTTCAGATGATATCATTCAGACTCTGTAATCCGACCTGCAATATAGTTTATTTAGAACCCCATCTTTAGTTACAATTCTGTACAGGCCATCTTCATTCCTTTTGATTACGACACCTAATTATAATCTTTTGTAGGTCTACCTTAACTCTGTCGACATTAGGAATAGAAATTATTACATTATCTCAGATGTCAACCGTAGGATTGGTTGCATCTGAAATCATTTTCATTCTTTCCGCCTGTTTTTTCAAAATTTTTTGCTTCGTTTTTGGCTAAAGAAATTTTCTTCTCTTCTTCTCACCCTGCTCTGCATTCATTTGCTCAATAATTTCACGAAGGTCGCTTCTTCGTAGATATTTTTAAATAATATAAATAGCCATAAGGTTGTTGTCAGTTCCACTTTTAATTCAACTCCAAACGTAGCCTTGTAGGGAGATTGTTTGATTCCTGAATGACTCAGGGCTCTATGAAGGGACCTATTCTTCATAAATTGTACAAAACGCTGATCTATTAATTTATTTACGCACTCGCTTCCATCATCAGAGTGTAAAACACAGGGAGCACCAAATGTCAAAAAGATATCAGTAAGTTGGAAAGCAACCTCTTCAGCTTTCTTACTCTTGAGCGTTCGAAATAACACAAATGTTGTGAGATACTCCTGGTAACCCATAATATACTGAAATTTTGCATCAATTTGAGATTGCATGTCAATTAAGTTTTAGACTTTTCATTGCCGAATGAAGAACTGACTTAGGAACTGAACTTTTTTTTTTATACCTTTCTTTTGCTGACAAGTTTCGAACATCGCTAAAAAACTGTTTATCATTATTTTATATACATATATATAGTATTTCCTCGACGTTTCTGTTTTCACTCTGTCTCGACCTCCATGTTCTACAGCCATATACGTATTTTCAATAATTTATTATAAATTGGGAGATAAATAATACTTTCCAGTTTGAGAACCTCTTGATATCAGTTTTTTCAATTCTCAAATTTTCAGAACATCAAATCTTTTTAATTTACGATATTAAAAAGCATTTTCTGTATGACGAAGGTATACTATAATAAACATATACCAATTTGTATGTAAGCAGTATATAAAAAAATTTCAGCAATAAACGTAAAACGTTATTTATAGTACAAAATTAGTTATACGTAGTAGATAATTCCGTGCTTTCTTTTCAAATATTATAAAGATAATAATTACAATTTTTTATATATTTTGATAACAAATATCTCTATAGAATTATTTTTTATTTTATAATTTGAAATTTTTATAAATTGTGTTTTTTTGGGGTAAAAAATCTTATTAATTAATATATATATATATTTTATATCGAAACATTTGAAATTTATATCATATTACAGTGCTATTTCTTTATAATAATATATTATTTTATAGAAGTAATATAATACCTACTCCTAAAAAATCGTCTATAAAACTTATTTAAAAAATTTTTATTTTATAAATTTTTATATTTTTATAAATACAATTTTTATATAATTTGTGCTTTTATTACAATAAAAAAATCTTATTAACATAATTAAAGTACATATTTTTGTCAAAACGTATTGAAATTTATTTCATATTACAGTCTTATTATTTTATAATTATTGTTTTATAGCAGTAACTAGAAGGATACCCGGCTTCGACCGAAGTTTAAATTAATATGATATTCTATCTAGGTGTGGGTTCAATTTTAATTCATTCTACCTTATAATTATACTTATCTTAAATATGTAGCTAACGTATATACTTGGTATGATTGACTGTACAATTTAAATTTTAAGTTTAAAAAACTTAACCAATAAGAAAATGGTTCCAGAATTCCAATTTTGATGTTTGTAGACATCGCGAAAAAAACGTCTTGGTACATTTTAAATAGCGAAAGCAAACTTTCTGTTTTATAAACTATTAACAAATTTGAGACATCGCATTTTATTGCAATTAAATTTTTACAAATTTTTTATAGATTTTAAGTACTTGGGTAAAAAAATTTGCGATGAAATTTATGGATTTGTCAGTAAAAATTTTTTTGCAAATGTGTTTAGAGCTGGGAATAGCGACGTTAACTTAAGAATTTGTATCCTAGAATTTGTTTTTGAAAAGAGCACGTCTGTCAGCTGAAAATGAGGGAGACCATTTTGAAAACTTATTAAAATAAATTTGGTATATCTATTTTTTACCTACGTCTTGTTTATTAATTTCAGAATTTATGTGAAAACGGTTGGTTCGTCAAAAATTTATTCAATCAAAGTTGTAGCCCGTTAAAATACCTATTATTAGTTTATTTCTGAAACTTTCGTTCAAGAGATACGAGAATTCCAAGAAAAGTAAAAAAATAAAACCTGATTTGTTGTAACATTTTTTTTCTTAATTTAATTTATAACTTGAAAGTCGTTGATTCTAGACGACAAGAGGTTATAACCTAATTTGCAGATAAGCGACTGATATTTAAAATTTTTTTAATTCATTAAGTCTAAAAAATTAATAATATCGGTGCTATGGTTGATTGAAATCAGAAATTTTAAAAATTGCTTTAAAAGGGGGAACCCCCCAAAAGGTATGGACTTAAACAAAAATTTTAATTAAAAATTTGTCTTAGAAAACCTCAAAGGTTCTTCACGGTCACGGGGATACCCTGTATTAAGATAACTTCTAAAAAATCTTCTAAAAATTGATTTTAATAAAATAATTTATTTTTTCAATAATTTTTTTAAGTCACACAATATCATCTACTAGTAATATTTACTTCGTTTTTCCTCCCTAACAAGCATTTCCAAGTAGCTAATATTTACTAATAGCTGCGTATGTGGCAGTTGCACAAGCTGCGGTAGCCATCAAACTAACTAATAAAATGCAGCAATATTGCTCACTTCTTCTTAGCAAGAGCAATATATTCTAATCAGATTAGTTAATATAATTTTTGATAAAAAATGTAAGTATTTTTAATCTGATTTTGAAGATTACATTTTCTAAAATTGAATTTTGTATAATAGTTTCAAATTGCTTTGAAATTTAGTTAGTTTCGAAAATTAAAATTGTTTATTTTGCCTAAATTTTAAAAAGGGTTTGATTTTTATCTCCATCAGCGTTTAAAATTACTCAGATAAAATAGAGTTACTTTTTAAAAATTTTGAAGGAGCTAAGCTGTGGAATTTAACAACGTAGATAAAAGGTTGGAAATTTAACATAAATTTGTATTTTAAGGTGTTCAAACCTGAAATATTTCAAATTTGCAACATAGCAATATACACTCAAACCTGTTTTAAAAGGAAAAGGAAAATTCCATAAAGGAATCCTTCAAAAAATATTTAATTTTTTATTCATACTGTGCATTTTTATGTATAATAAACAATTCTTCATTTATAAACTGCTTAAAAATAACCGCATAAAAATAGGCTTGACTTTATAAGATGAACACATTTTCAGCAAATAATTCCGTACACGTTTTCTCAAGTAATTCCGTTTTTTCTAATGTAAAAGAAATTTTTTTTTTCTAACCTAGGAAACATGTAGCATTTTTATATAATTTATCAAAAGAACAGTATTTTTTTTATTATTAACTTTCAAAATAAAAGTGTTGAATAATATTGGTAGAAGTCCTTTCAAAGTCATATAAAAAGTTATATAAAATATGTGACTTTGTTTAGATGTTAATTTAATTCAGTTTCAGGTAACATTACCGTAGTTATTAAATAGCAAAATTTATTGAAATGTAAAATAAATAAAAGTATGAATAATTTAGTAAATAATTGTTTAAAATTATTTAGAAGTCACTTTAATTTTATTTCGTACTTACTTTAAATTAAAATAATAAAAAATTATCAACCGATGCCGGATTTATAGGCAATACAAATTTTGAAATGCGAATTACTTACGATATATTGCGTTACTTGCAAATATCTAATAAAATTCTACCGTTGTCATTTTGAGATACTTGGCTAATGCTTCTTTATGGAAATTTTAATATAAATTATCTAGATTTTCTTAGCCAGTTTTGCAAGATACGCTAATGCCTGCTTGCTTGCAGAAATGTTTTGCTGTAATCTGTTCACATCTTGATTTTTAATGTTTTTGTAAGACGACAATTCATAATTGTAATGCACTCACTGCTTTAATAAATTGAATGGAAAAAAGTATGTAAAGCAACCAAAGATAGTCAAGAAAATAATAGCCATACCTTTGAAAGCTTTAACAGAACTTAGAAAAGTAATTCTCAACAGTTAAGAATACCCGTTTGCTTTCAAAAGCTCTTCGGAGTCACCGACAAAGCTTCTCGATTGCAACAAAAAGAGTTGCCACAATTGCAAATTTAGGAAATGCTCGGCTTTGATTTATGTATAGGTATGACTACGATTGCTTCTAATTTAGTTTATTTGCACCCAACGACTGCGAAGATGGCTAAAATGCTGAGGTTCAATATTAAATTTTATTTAAAAGTAAAATTGTATCGAACAATAGTTTTAATTTTTTTTGTGTTTCAACATTATTAGAGGAACAATTTCATAAGGTAGTTGGAAGTTTTCCAAATTTGTTTTAGACGAAAGGTCAACTTAAAGGAAGTCTACGTCCAGCAGTGGATAAAACACAGGCTGACGAATGCTTCACTGCGAAAATCACTAAAAATTTGATTTGATTGAAGTGAAATGGCTTAATTAGATAAAATTTACATTAGAAGTAGAAAGATGTTTTATAATTTAATATGAATTGAATCTAGTTGCTTATATTTGCGAAGTATGAACTACATTTTACATTTAACTTTTAGTACCTATGGTACTTGAAAAGGTTCAATATAGAATGGGATTTTAGTTCGTAAGTTTTCGTGAACTTGGTACACTTTTTTTGTCAATAAATTGCTTTTTCAAGTTATTTCTACCATAGCGATGATTGGGCCAAAAATGTAAATGTATGTAAATCTTACATAAATTCTACTCATAAGAATCATCACAAATTTCGATTTTTCGATATAATATACTGTCAAGCAATCTGGTAGGTATATTTAAGTTTTTTGTTTGAAACTTTTAATAAGATTTTCTTGGTTTGTATCGAGTTATATGAGGTACGTATAACTTGTATTCAGCATTGCTGATTGCTTCGCTGAACTTACATCTGTTTATTGTATTAAATTATAAAACTACAACTAATATTCTTGCTAACTTTAACTTTATATTTTAAAAATTCGCTACAAATAATTCCAAAACAAAAAAATGTATTAATAACTAATAAAAAAATAAGTTTCATTTAAATTTTAAAAATTAATAAGTTTAATTGTTTGATTTAATATTAATTTTGCAGGTTTGTAATTTATTACGAAAACATATTAACCGATTTTAGAAAGGGGAATAAGGCTACGTATTTTATCTTGCCTTCACATCCACCTTAACTTTAAAATTTTAAATGGAATTCTACTCCTGTAAACATTAAATTATAGCTCTTGA
The DNA here is from genome assembly GCA_036346125.1 of Lycocerus yunnanus. NCBI lineage: Eukaryota > Metazoa > Arthropoda > Insecta > Coleoptera > Cantharidae > Lycocerus > Lycocerus yunnanus. Next base: position 3,946,054 of record JARFIX010000050.1, read on the forward strand.
AAATGTCGTCTCCCTACTGTAGTGTTACAAAAATTAAAATCTGATTATTCGTTATCGAGATACAGCGCGATCATTTTAATATTTTTAACCCCTAATATTTACGGAACCAGAAGAGATACTGAGATGAAGCTTATAATTACGTTCAAGATGCCAAGAGAATATTTTGTAAGTGTCGGTGACAGTTAACATTAACCCATTTGCTTTCACTTGCTTAATCTGCATTTACCCATCACAATGCTATCGTAATACATTAAATTAAAGGTAGATATCATCAAGTGTTTGCAGGGATGTATAACTCAAAATAGAAATGTAGATATAGATTTTCTTCAATATTTCAAAAACAGCCGTAGTTTTAGAAGTTTTAAAAAAGATTTCTGTAGGTTATAGTACCTATATAGTAGTTTTTCTACTTTATTTTAGGTTAATCAAATAAAGATATTATGAGAAGGATTTATAATTTCAAATCTGTATTTGGAAATGTTTGCTCTAAAAGTGCCGTCCGTTATTTTTATAGCTTAGAGATATCTTACAGTTTGTGACAGTTGCTTTGAAAGCTATTGTGTTCCATAGATAGCTTTTTTTAGAGACTTGCATTTCAGCCACTTGCCTTTATTATGGCTGTACTGCTATTCTTGTAAATTGGATTTTAATAATACCACTTATGCTGTGTTGTGTTTTTATAGTTTTGATAAATTTCAGAAAAATACGAATCCGGCAGTTAATAAACCGCGTGTGAGAATTTTTAAAACGTTTTTATCTGAAAAATTATGAGATTTTTTATTTGGAAGAGTACAATGTTGTCAAATACTCAAAATCTTTATTTCATTATTTATTGCAAGCTAATAGCGTAGTTTGTAAAGATCTAAATTTTAAATAATTAAATCCAACAAATTAAATTAAAAGTTAGGTTACACATATAAAGAGGGTAGATAATCCATTAAAATAAAACGCCGTGCCTCCTGTTTTTCACTTCCTTTACATTTTGGATTTAATCGTACAAAAAAAGTCGTCAAATGTATTTTCCAAATTGTATTAAAAAATTAAATTTTGACTATGTATTTATGTACCAGGTTCTAATTTTTTTTACATTTATATCCAACGCATACTACCCTTATAGACTCATCTACGGTATACGTTAATTTAGAATTTGCTATTATTAATATTAGCATGCAAAATTAATTATTATTTTGTGATGTATTTCAAATTTTTTATTTGTTATTAGATACACCTACAGAAAATTTAGTAATAAATACAGCCACGTTATCCTGGCAAATTTCGAACAATTAGTGCTTGAAATGCTGCTAATTAATTATTTATTATAAAGATAGGCACCTCCCTAGTTACTAAAAATAGAAATTATACTTTTTAGAATCCTTTTGCTTTTATATCAAAAGCTTATTTTACATAGCAATAAATTTAATATTGGTAATTAAATATAATTACTACTATTTACATTGAGCCGGTAATATTAATAGAATTTTAATGAAGCAGCCAATAAATTTTATTGCTCATACGTTATCTAAACACATTTAGACATAATTTGTATTTAAACGTTCAAACTATTGGTGCATCATTTTAAAAAGGTTTTTAATGCATTAAACGTTTTAATAAAATAAACACAACTTTAAAATGAAAAATAGAAAACAACCTAAAGAATAACTTTCAGAATGCAAATCATACCGATAACAAAAATGCTTTTCTTTTTCATCGATGGACATAATATATACATTTTCCAGTTGTTTTAAAAAGGAAATGCACCAAGTTCGTATTTTTGGGAAAAACATTTAAAATCTCCTGTCTTTATGTAAATAGATCAAATTGTCTAAAGTACTCCAACTACTAAAGTTTTCTACGTATACGATGAAAGGCATATAGACACAAATTTGTTTGTATACTATCAAATTTTCTTAAATTTGTGTAAACCTCAAGTCGAAAACAAATTGTTACTTTCAAAGTCATCGACCTAAAAATAATTCAGAAACTTAACTAAAAAGGGCAATAAAATAACTAAAGCTGTATTTCAAACAATGACGTTTCAACAATTTTTTTTAGTTCACTAAATTAAAATTCTTATTGGAAGAATTGAATTTTGGTCAATTTTGATAAACTACTGCATTAATTCTACCTATTATTAGCATAAATAGTGCTCTCTAGAATACCATATATTTTTCTATAAGGCATAAAGAATGTTGGTGCAGGAAGTTATCGACAGTTCTATCAAATAAATTTAAAAAATTTTGAGAAAGAAAATTTGTGCTGCATATTTTTATTTCTTTTTGATTGTGCGATAGGAAGAATTTGAAGATACCGCTATAAATGAAAATAAATTATGTAAAATTAAAACTTTTAGTTTTCTATCATAAATATTATTGCTAACGAAAATGTGTTTATTTCAAATTATCTATTTCAATAGCAAAATCGCATATAAGATTATGTTCTTTTGTATAAGTTTAATGGTTAAAGTTTCACATATGAAAAGAATTCGACCAAGCTATAAAATTCCTTAGAGATGTGCTTAACAACTTCATCAAGACTAATAATTTCAATTCCTTTGAAACATAACAAATTATTCACAACTTCTCCAAATTCTCTTCACATTAAGAAAGTTTATTTGTCACAAAGTAATTGACATGTCATAAGTTTAATTAAAAATTACCAATTAAATATTTAGTTTGAAAATTTTAATTAAACATTTTTGAAACAATTAAGTGGAATATAAATTTATATACATATAAATAAAATATAAAAGGTATAAATTTATAAAGAAACCTTTGACTTCAATTTATTCATCAAACATTCATAGAAATTTTAAACGACACTTTAAAACCATTCATTAAAAATCTCCAAGCAAATAATGTGTTACTCAATTATATGGAGTGTTTTCCAACTTACAACATTTTCGGGAGATTATTTAAGGAGTTATTAATAAAAAATTGCATATTATAACCCTACACTGAGCGAGCTAAGCGATCAATTTTTGAACTGTCAACTGAATTAGGGTCAATCTGTTTGCAACTTTGATTACAGGGAATAGGTAGTTAATAGAAGTGAAAATATCTGATTTTAGAGTTGTTTTTCCACATATTTGCGATAATAAAAAATATTAACATAACTTTTATACTTTACTTTAAGTGCCGCCCATCGCCGGCAGGAAAAGTAATGTTAATTAATTATAACTGCATAGTGTACCAAGGCGATTTTTGCCTTCAACATAAACAATAACTTTATGGTCAAATTATTCAACATTTTCATCACTGATAATTTGATAAATATACAGATCCAGCTAGATTTCGACCAACTCTTGTCGGCATATTATAGTGTTTTTTTTTTCATTTTACCCAAATTATACCAAATTATAGGTAGTTAGTCTTTATGTTTTCACGTTGAATATTTAAACATTTAGATTTAAATGTTTTTATTCGGGCCAAAGTACTTTTATGACAAATCTGTTGGTTTAGCTGAAGGGTGTCTTTCAATTTCTCGTTGCAATTTCGTCGAAGACTCTTGAAAAGTACAATTCCATTTTACAACTTCATTGTATGACTTACTGTGTTAGTTCCATACGACAATTTGTAATAATCAGTCGCCTGTACCCAATTGTAGGTTCGATGATTTCATGGATTTGAACTTACAACTGAAATTCAAATATTTTACCATAGAAATACTAATAAAATACTTCCAGAAGTAAGTTTTTGTTAAAATATCTAATTATAATTTTAATAAGAAGTAAATGATAGAAGTAGGTTTTTATAAATCTCAACAATTTTTTGCTTCTTCAACTACCCGGCAGCTCCTTGGGGCACATCAATTTTTTTTATTATTAATTTGTTATGCTGTTACCAGATTTATATTGTGATATTTTATTGATCTATAAATTTTCATCAGCGACGTAATCGAGATCAGGTATCGCACTTTATACAAGGTAGTTCCTGCCCTTCGTGAAATATAATTTGTAGTAGAATTTTAACGAAATTGCACTACAGCAACAACTAATTTTGAAGTATTTATGTTAGCCTTTTTGTAACAGAGTGTATCGACCTAATATAGCTCATTATAATTTTAATGAGAACTGCGAATAAGTTTCGCTTTTTTTGTTTAAATTGCTTGCACACTTCAAATCCTACATGAAGACATCTTCTCACAAATGAGTGAACATAGAAATGATAATGTTTGCAAACGTTACCTTACTATAGAAGTGTTTCAATGTTATTTGTTCTCGTCAGACAAGCGTAAACAGTCAAGAGGCTTAATAAGCAAAGCACTTTCCGAGAATCAGGAAAGTTTGAAAAGGAGAAAAAAAATTTAAAAATTTAAAAACAGAAAAAAGAATACTTTTTCCAAAAATGTCGGTCGTTATAATAATAAATTATTATTAGTGAAATAGAGTCGAAAACATAAAGTAAAATTTAGAAAATTAATTATTTTACTTTTAATAATAAGCTGAAAAATTAAATAAAATCTAAATTGAATCGAAGTTTAACTTTCAGTAACCTTCAATGTAAACTCTCGAAGAATAATATTAATATTAATGAGTTTATCGAAAAAATATCAGAATTAAATTTTAACAACTAAAAATTTTACAAAAAGAATTTAAATGAAAAGCTAAAGAGGATTAATTTTAACTCAAAGGAAAATAGTATATGGAAATTTATGCAAAAAATGCAATTAGAGACATTCTCGAATTAAACTAACATCACTTAAAATTAATTCGTTTTAACGATTCCTTTAATTATTATGATGTATTAATAGGTGCTAAATCCATATCTGTTCAAATTTCATTTGAATAAATTTCGAATTAGTGTATTATTTCCGTGAGAAGATGATCGTAATCAAAATTTAAATGGAGGGTCCGTTCCGAGAGATCGCTTTTCAAATTGAACAATTATTACTCCGTCACATGTCTAAAAAATATGGCGAAAAGCGGTAAAAATTCGGAATACCATTGATTTATCAATAAATGAAATAATTCACCAAGCATTATTGAGTGCTAATTAATAAATTGGCTTGAATGTGCTATTTGCAATGCTATTAAATTGATAACGACTTTGGTTATCGAAGGTGAAATGTTTTCTTAGGATTTACTATTGATCTAGGTTAGTTTTCCTAACTTAATTGGAAATCACTATCAAATACCTACAATAATAAAGTAAACTTAATATTACTTCGTGAAAGTTTAATTTTGTTGTATTCACCCAAAGAAGCTTTTCGGGTAGTAAAAATAGGGTACAGAGACTTTAATAACAATAATTATTTTAAAATTAAAACAATAATCTGATTTGAGAATTACCAAAGAATTCACTAACACTTTTTAAAATTTAAGTTTTCACAAAAATAAAATAAACTATAAATAATATAACGTTTGTATTAGTGTTTTCACCTTATTTGTCAGAAAATAAAAACCTATTGACTAATCCGACTAATATTTACAATAATTGGAATTTTTTTGATTGATTCTGAAGATTTACGATAGAAACATTAGTTTATGATTAAGGATCTACTACATGTTTATAATTGCTGGTTATGAAAATAATACACAAAATTATAAGGCAATCAATCCTAAATATATGTACATATATGTAAATACAAAAGGTGAAGTTAACCAATTTAAACTAGCAGTATTATTATGCATATTAGAATAATACGTATGCAAAACACAACTTAGTTAATTATATATGCACACAAGTGGGTGTCAATTTGCCTTATTTAATATTACAGCCTATGCGGGTTTATAAGTATAAGCAGCTATTTGCCAATAAAATCTACATTAAACTTTTGAAATGAGTACATAAACGCAAAAGAATTTAATAATAGCTGCAAATTTAAAAAGTTAAGGTACTTTGAATTTTTTTTAATTATCACTTTCATCACAATTGAAAAATACACGAGGAAGACTTATGTTACGGGGTAAATTTTTTAATTTTAATTATTTTTTATAACTTCCGGTGAGATTTGGTATCTATAACATTTAAATATTCAAAACTACAAATTTGTCTTCAAAACTCGATTAAAAACGAAAAGGAAAAATCTAAAAATGTTTGAAATAAGATCTTATTAAAGTTGTGAGTGCATTTCTATTACAAAAAGAACATTTTTGTATTTACCGTCGGCATAATGAAATATAAGACAGCAATTAGTTAAACAAACAATTCTTTTTACGTTTTTGTAATTTAAACATCAGTTTCATATTAAATGTACCTAGAACGTAACAATAATGGAATGTGTATCAACATTTTAACAATGCCCACAAGAAAGCTTTTCCCTTTTCGCCATTCGCTTTCGCTTTCATATTTCTCTTATATCAGAATTTACAAAAATATTAGTTTTTTCCGTTTTTATTAAATTGTCCAACACACTAGTTGAAGAAATTTATTATATTGAATATTAGACACTCAGTTGCACCTACACATATTGTGAAGGAAACGAGCACGTTAAGTTTCTTATTTCAAATTTTAAAATACTGCAGTATACTAAGTTGGTATTATTATATGTGAAAAAGTGCAGTTTTCCTTTTTTAAAAGAACATTTTAATTAAAAGCAATACATTTAAAATACATGTAAGGGACATAAAAAGAGATTGGTTTCTCTTAAAAACTTTATTAATCAAGATAATAAAGTATGGCAAATTATTAACATTAAATTTACAATTTTATGCTGCATAGGCTATATAACCTGAATTTAAAACGCAATTTGCATAGCACTTATAAATTTACTTACATGCTAAATGTATAAAATGGCAATAATATACTTGGCTTTATATCAAAACCAACTTTTTAAGGCAAAATAAACCACAAAATGTAATCGTAATTGCTTCATAGCATCCAAATTAGACCAAACGGTGAGTGTTATTTTATAACTAGGTATAATATATTATGGAAATTTAATATATTTACATATTCTTAATTAATATTATTTGATATTTATTATACAAATATATTTAATATTAAATGGAATAATAGCCTAATTAAATAATTATAATGGTGGCCTAATGCCTGATTGCTCCTTGCCTGTTAGTAACTAGGTTGTTAGTAGTTAATTAAATTTACCGCCGTGCTAAAAGTTTTATAAAACCAGGTCTTAATTTATATATCGGTAACTTGCAGGATTCACTCCTTGTTAACCTAAAAAGGATGAAGTAAGGCCTCCTCAAATCTGATCTGGACTTTTTTCTTTGATCCCCTAATTAAAAAGTATTTTTCTGACCTTTTATAATAACCAAGTTGACTCTGTAAGTAAGAAAGAAGAAAGACGTATTGTTATTAAATTTTTGGTTAATGAGGATGGAAATATACTGCCTGTACACATACTCGATTGGGTAAGAGTACCTACAGTGTAGTTTTGAGTTTGATTAGCGTAGATCGCAATCATTCGTCAAACACTTCACACGCTGCTCGGACTGCCATTGTAGTCAATCAAATAATAATTATCAAATTGCACCAACAGATTTTTAAGAAAGATAACAATTTTGTAAAAGAGGAAATGGGACAAAATGTATTAATTTGTAATAATTTTAATTGAAAATTATTTAAATTGATATCATTAAATTCATTGTTATAATGAAATTAAAGATTAATTGTAATATTTAAGGATCATACAGAGCGACATAAAAGAAGTAAATAAATAATATAAGAGTTTTACAAGTAAATTGAACAAATAATAATACAAAATTCGTTGCTATTGGAAGAAGCATACTTACTTGAAGAGATGAGAGATAAAAGATGGGGGAATTCCCAAGAGCAAGGAACGTTCTTCATTATGATGGTGCCATGCGGCACCTTTTTAACTCTCCATTTGAGTAGCATATCGAAAGAGGCGTCACTGAATTTCAAAAACTTCAGTAAGTTCGAAACTCTTCGAGAGCAGCGAGAATGCAGTTTTAAGGTTTCCATGATAGAACAGAACATAATAGAACAAATCATGCAAAAACAAAACATATAAGAACAGAACATTAAAAAAAACAGAACCTTGACAAAAGAGAACATTGAAAAATGAGAAGATCGGGATGAAGTTTTGTCAATTTTTTGCACGAGTTTTGATTATTTAATTTTGAGTTTTAAGGGCATATTACACCGGAAATAACGTATTTTAACAATTTTTTTTGGTCCAGCCGACACGTATGTGTAAGAAAATGCTGTAATTTGTATAAATTATTTAATAGTGATGTTCTAAGAACTATCATTAAAATAATATAAAGTAGCGTATGTTTTTAGGGTAAATCCGGGATTTTTCGTGGTTAAGTTAATCAAAATCGACTCTCCGCAGCCTCCGCTTTAATAACCAAATAATAAAAATTTATGCGAATAAATGGATTGACAGAACTTGATTCCGTTAATCTTATTTTTCAATGTTTTTCTTTTTTGTAAAGGTTCTGTTATTTCAGTGTTTTCTATTGTCAATGTTCTGTTTTTTACTGTTCTGTTCTTTCATGTTCTGTTTTGTCCGGTTACCAGTTTTAAGGCTTACCCAGAATTCGATTAGTTGACTGCAGTCAACAGTCGTCTATACTACAGACTAAAAGTAATGAAAAATTTGAAATAAAAAACGTTATCAACGAATTTACAAAAGAAGAAAGAACCTTTACGGTTTTAAGAACTTTAGGCTTCTCCAATTTTGGGAAGATAAAAAATGTAGTATTTTGAAACCGTTTAAAAAATTGTAAATTTAAAATTTTACCTACTATAATTTGCTTTCTATTTTTATCTGCACATTCAAACCATTTAAGCTCTTAGTTAATACATTTCTTGCCCGAAATTTTTCTCTAATTAAAAAAAAATTGTTTATATTACAAGGAAATGTAATTTGAGTATAAAATGTTTGATTTTAATGTTGTAAATTGAGATGAATAATTTAATAAATGGTTGTGTTGAATTCTACTTCAAAGTTTTCATAAATAAATTCTTAGGGTTAACATCCCACACAGATTGATTTAAACAATAATTGCTTTATTCTCAAAATTGAAAAAAAAACATTGATATAAATGAAATCTTGCTAACTTAGATTCCACCTAACTCATCATATCTTTTTTTTTGCACATCCGCCACTGTTGAAATTTTGAAATAAGTAAAATTTAATCTTCGGACGTAGTTAAATTTTAAAAATTGCTTCAGTATTTTTGTATATTTCCTGTCTGCTGTATCTTCCTTGATTATTATTCTCTTACTTATTTAATTATTTCACTTCAACTTAAAAAATAAATGTTATAAACAAACTGGACTTTGGTCTTTTGAACAAGTTTTTACCCCGTCTGTATTTTTATTTGTAAAGCATTTTTTACAATTCAATGTATCTATGATATTTTTTTGTTTACAACTTACAAATTTTATTTAAATAGCCAACTCGGCTTTCAAATTATTATTAATCTGATTCCTTGACTAATCTCTTAAATTTTACCTTTTTAATTACATTTCCTTCTCTTTCCAGATTCCAGTCATAAACTTGGGTGAAAAGCCATTTACTTCGACAAGTTTCGCTAGTGAAGAACCTATTATTATTTATAGATAGCAGCGCCAAAATTTGAATTTGGAGAAATTAAAAAAATTAATTAAAACAAAAATTTTAAAATAATTTTTGAAATTTTTTGAAATGCAAAAAAAGATAAACATTGTCGACCTGAATTATAATTGTGACATTTTTAAGGTTAGGGTCATTCGAGCTTCGGGGTCGGTTGCAAAGAGTGTTAAGTAGATTTTGTATTTTTTTTATTAATCTGGGTCTGAGGAGTTCAATTCAACTTTGTGGTTAAGAACGAAACCTAAGTCATCCAGTAAGTTGTAGAAATTATAATTTTTGTTTGCTATTTTTTTCATTCGACGAAGTTGCTGAATGCGACTCTGCTTTTTGAATCTTTACGTTGGTAGTGTGTTGTGAAAAAGGTGTCTACTTATTAGATTTTTATTAGCCTATCACATCAACTATAATATCTTTTCTATTATTTTTATTTTATAATTTTAATTAATATTTCTATTATATAATTTGTAACACTAAATTATCGGTCCAGACAAGTCGTTGTGCCTGCTTTAATATTATAACAAGAATCCATAACAAATAATTAAATCATTAATACAAAATATGTAGTATATGCAAGGGTTAACCGCTGGTGAAGTTTTTTGTACACATTACATGAAATACATGACATCTCATGTGAAGTACATGAAGTACTTGTGAAATACATAAAGTACTTGTGAAGTACTGGTAAAATACATGAAGTACGTATAAAGTAGATAAAATACGTGTTAAGTATATATCATAGATGGACACGTGTATTCAATAAAAATTATTTGATAGCAAATTAACTTATATCAGTAGATTTTCTTAACATTACTTCTTTACATTAATTATTTTCTTTACATTAACTGAAGATCTCCCGTTACAGAAGCATGTATTTAAGCATATCGCAAGTTTATTAAAATTAGCTATGGCCAAGTAAACGTGTTTAATTCGTAATCTGACAATTAATTATAAATTCCGTACTCTCTGGGAAGCAAATCTTTGCAACAAAATAAAAATAAACTACTTAATCCGGAAGGTCTGGGGGACCACCTTCCAGTACCTCTGCAACGTGAAATCTTCAGTTTACTTGTGATAAAAATAAACTACTCAATCCGAGGAGTGTGGGGTGTGGGAGATCTTCAGTTTACTTTTAATAAAATTAAACTACTCAATCCGGGGGTCTGGGGTGTGGAACACCCTCCAGTGCAATGAAGAACATTGCAGAACATGCAGAACCCCCAGAACGAGTAGTTTACTTTTTATCAGAAGTAAACTGAAGATCTCCCGTTACAGAGGCACTGGAGGGTGTTCCACCCCCAGACCCCCGGTTTAAATAATTTATTTTTATTAAAAGTGAATTAAATATTTAAGCATATCGCAAGTTTATTAAAATTAGCTATGGGCAAGTAAACGTGTTTAATTCGTAATCTGACAATTAATTATAAACTGCGTAATTATAAATTCCGTACCCTCTAGGAGGCAGATCTTTGCAACAAAATAAAAAATAAACTACTTAATCCGAAAGGTCTGGGTGTGGAACACCTTTCAGTGCCTCTGCAACGGGAAATCTTCAGTTTACTTCTGATAAAAAATAAACTACTCAATCCGAGGGTGTGGGGGTGTGGGAGATCTTCAGTTTACTTTTAATAAAATTAAACTACTCAATCCGGGGTCTGGGGTGTGGAACACCCTCCAGTGCAATGAAGAACATTGCAGAACATGCAGAACCCCCAGAACGAGTAGTTTACTTTTTATCAGAAGTAAACTGAAGATCTCCCGTTACAGAGGCACTGGAGGTGTTCACGCCCCCAGACCCCCGGTTTAAATAATTTATTTTTATTAAAAGTGAATTAAATATTTAAGCATATCGCAAGTTTATTAAAATTAGCTATGGCCAAGTAAACATGTTTAATTCGTAATCTGACAATTAATTATAAATTCCGTACCCTCTGGGAGGCAGATCTTTGCAACAAAATAAAAAATAAACTACTTAATCCGGAAGGTCTGGAGGGTGGGGGTGGAACACCTTCCAGTGCCTCTGCAACGGGAAATCTTCAGTTTACTTCTGATAAAAATAAACTACTCAATCCGAGGGGTGGGGTGTGGGAGATCTTCAGTTTACTTTTAATAAAATAAAACTACTCAATCCGGGGTCTGGGGTGTGGAACACCCTCCAGTGCAATGAAGAACATTGCAGAACATGCAGAACCCCCAGAACGAGTAGTTTACTTTTTATCAGAAGTAAACTGAAAATCTCCCGTTACAGAGGCACTGGAGGGTGTTCCACACCCCCCAGACCCCCGGTTTAAATAATTTATTTTTATTAAAAGTGAATTAAATATTTAAGCATATTTCAAGTTTATTAAAATTAGCTATGGCCAAGTAAACGTGTTTAATTTGTAATCTGACAATTAATTATACACTGCGTAATTATAAATTCCGTACCCTCTGGGAGGCAGATCTTTGCAACAAAATAAAAAATAAACTACTTAATCCGGAAGGTCTGGGGGGGGAACACCTTCCAGTGCCTTTGCAACAGGAAATCTTCAGTTTACTTCTGATAAAAAATAAACTATTCGATCCGGGGAGTTGTGGAACACCCTCCAGTGCTCAAATTTTGGAATCTCGGTGAGTCTCTGAAATACCGATTAAGTACGTGAAATACAATAAAGTATCGATGAATTAGGTGATAGTACGGTAAATTACTTGTGAAGTACGTGAAATCCCGTGAATTACTGCTGAATTATATGAAGTACGAAGAAGTATGGAGAATTATGATGAAGTACGTGAAGTGTGAAGTTAATTGTACACGAGTTCCTCTAGCGGTTGACCCCTCGAGTATATGTTAATTTTGTCTTGATATTACATGGATGTTTATGATTTAATCCAATTCCAGTAGAACATTAATTAAAATACATTTTATTTTAAATGTACTATCATTTTACCACTATAACTTATATTCACTAACAAAACAACTTAGCATGAGTAATGTTTAAATTACTCATACGAGTAGATAATATTATAATTTTCATGTCATACTGCTATTTTTTTATTAGCGTGCTTTTATTTTGGAAGTATACAAACGAGTACTATAATTATCCTTGGTGGTAAACTCTTTATTAATTGACTCGTGTAGAGAATATTATGTCCACACACATTCTCCACACTCGGGATTAATAAGCTAATTTGCCACCTTCGTTTAAACTTTTAACAAATTATGAAATCATGCGATTCGTTAGCAATTTCCTTTATCGGCGATTTCTAGCAAAATTTGGTATTCTAAACTTATTGCGAAACGAGTTTTTCAAATAATTATTAATGCAAATAATCGTAATCCGACATCTTTTATTCCTGCAAATTTTATAAAAAATTAAATCAATATTAAGCCAATTTTTAATTTTCACATCTCTCCGATGTACGTACCTACCGACTTGATTAATATCTACTTTTCAAAATTTACATAAACAAAATTTGTTATATATTTTAAAAACGTATAATGTAATGTGATATTTATACAAAAGTATTAATATCTTCCAAATTTTCATTACTGAAAATCTAATTTAATATTTCAAATAAACTTTTGAAATCGATAAATCAAATTTTGTTTGCTACTTAATTTTTTTGTAATAATAACGGATTATGTGTTTGTCGAGCAAAAATCGTAGCAAAATTTAAAACAGGAAAGGGTTTCAAGTACTTTCTGTCTAGTTATTAGAATAGACGACTGCGATACCGGAGTGTATTACCACAACTTCACGATTTATAGAATCATTAAAGCAACATGTGTAGTAGTGGAATCTAATTATACAGTTCTAAAGTTTACAATAAAACCGTATTTTATAATATAAAAAAGTTAAGAAATAGACGAGGGAACTTGAAAACAAGAAACATTTACATTCTAAAAAGCTTGACATTCAGCAAGCAACCTCCTTATAAATCTATTATTATAGCAGTTTCAATAAATATTTTATTATTTTTTTCTTATAAAAACTTGACGTAGTCTGGATTCGAATATATTATTATCTTTAAAAATTACAGTTTTTATCAAGTATACTTTAGGCTACATATACTTTAATAATGTACTTGAAGAAGAACTCATTACTGCATAAAATGTAAAATTATTTTAAGGAACTATGTAAGTACCTATTTAATTTTTAACAATAAAAATATGTTATGGCTTTTAATTATTAACAATTTTGGTTACAAAGTGTTGGCAGTGAACTTTTATTTTAAATAAGTGATCCTAGTAATTTTTAAACTTACATTGATCACGCGATTTAATAATAAAATGACTTAAATTGCGATCGATCGACAAAATAACCAAAAAGCTTTTTATTTCCTTCTTAAAAATCATGTACAGTATGTGACAGTATCAAATTAAAAATTTGTCATCTATGAGGATTTACTGAACAGATTAACAACTATTGTTGTTATCCACTTCTAAGTGTAAAATGTTTGTTTACTTTGATCCTCCGTTTGATAATTTTGTGCTATATCGGATTAACATTAACTTCCACCGTTTGACCGACGACGTCTTCTGATATTCTTCACACTCGCAATTAATAAGCTATTTTATCACTATGAATTATATTATACTATTAAATTTCCCTACAGTTTGTGATATACCAGGGAGTTACAAACTAATAGAATAATCTATATGAGAAATGTGTCACTCAAAATGAATTAATTTTCCTTTTTTTTCAATTTTACTTCTAAATTTTTTTTCTTCCAAACGCTATAACTTTCGTCTTTTTGCATTGCGAAGATCATCTTTGGTACAATGTGAAGTTCTTTGCATATTTTCTAATTGTATGTTACATAGAGTAGAAGAGAAACCGCGCCCTTGTCTGATAATTATTGTCTTCTTAATAATCATAATACATAGTAAATATTAGTTACAGAAAAATATAAAAATAATAAAATAGTAAATTAAGTGAAAAAGGAAAAAATTAATGTTTTACTTTAATAAATAAAATAAAGCTGCAAAATTGTGATAATATAGAAAAACAGAAAATGCTAAGAATGTAATAAAAAAATATTTGTCTACATTTTTCTTAAATTAATTACTGAAAGATCGGAATTTGACATAAGCAAAAAATTAAACATCAAATTACCTTTTTGGCAACAGAAATTTATAATTTAGACAACAACCTCAGATATCCTTTGAAAATAATAAAATTTTTGTGAGTGTAAACGAATTTCAGGATAACAACTATTCGGTAGGAAAATTAAGGTTTAATTATTGAAATGAAAAACATTTATTTAATTAAACCATTTTATATTATGAAAAACCTTTTAAATTATGTGAATAATTCGGTGAACAATAGGATAAAAAAAAGCTTAATTTACTACATTCGTGTTTCATTTTACTTCGATTGTATTCTTGCTTTTGTAAGTCATTACCTAAAATCTCAATTTCTTTGATTAAAAGAATCCGGTATTGCAAAAGCTAAATCATTTAATTTGTAGTAAGCAATGCTTTCAAATATAAAATCCCCACTTTTGTATATCTTTTCTGTTTTGTTGTAGACATTGCACGTTGTAAATGACTTTTGATGGTTTATGCATGACCGTAGCTACAAAATTTTTTCGAAAGCCATTTATATGTTAACCAATCACTTCCAGGGTTCCACATACGAATTATTATTAAAACTTCCATGTTTATAAGGCTATAGAATTAAACTAATTATTACAACCACTTGTATGCAAGAGAAATCCGAAATTAATTCACATCCGATTCTATACGATCGTTTATATTCATTTTTGCATTACGTGACGTTGCACCTGTCGCGTGTGTTTATTTATTTCATTGATTTACACATCCGTACAATTTCATACATAAGCAATGTTTTGAATGAAAATGTTTTGTTCTTCGTATTTGATTATCATTTTAATGACATAACTTGAAAATACTGCTGCGGCCGAGAAAACCCACAATCGAATATATTTTTCATAACGACATCGCCCACACTGGAATATGAAAGAGATCAAGCACAAAAAAGACGTATTAGGTACATCCACATAACAAAATAAAAAAACTAATAACAGGAATAAAGGACTCTTAGCGGATGCATGAATCTGGATATTAGAAAATATCACTTGGCATTCTTTGATAATTTAAATCTGTTTTTAGAAAATTTAATGAAGATTGCTACTTGAGAAATGTATAATATAAAAATAGAAGTTTGATAAACAAATTTAAAAAAAGAGGAGAATTTAAATTATTTTTTTAAAGTAAATGAAAATTTAAGTAACGCCAAATAATTATAAGTTTCATTCGATTTTACATCCAGTTATCTATGATGTATGGGGTTATGGTAAACGCTCTTTATTATACAGCCAATTAATTATAGCACATTGTACTTATACTATGAATTGTAAAATAACATACAATTATCGTCTAATTTATAGTCAATTTGTGCTATAAATAATGTATAATTTAATAAAATAAACGGTATTTATGTCTTATATTAAATAGAAAAAAAATAATTACAGTCCTTTGCTCAGAGTGGCTATATAGCATAATTATTACAGCTACAAAAAAATGAGAAAATAACACTTTTTAAGCAGATATTTGCTAATCAAACATTTAATTTGCAAATTACCTTAAGCGTTGCTTACACACTTTCGTGGTATTCAAATGAAACTGCTGGTTTGAATTTGCGATAACTTTTTTTTAATTCAACAGGAAAAGCTTTATAATGAACCTCTCTAAGTTGGAATATTTAAATATAACTATGCAAATCTCTATGCACTTATAAGATTCTTCAGAATATCGGCGCCCTTTTGGAAATATTAAAAATTGTTCACAATAGCAACAGGCGAGACTGCAATTTGCGATTAAACCGTGACAGAATGCATTATATACTCGTCCGAGTAGAATGACAATCAGACAATTAACCGTTTCAGTGTGAATAGAACCATTCATCAATCATCAGTGTATTTCCATATACAGCATATAAACGCTTCGCGTTTTACAGCAAGTACATTTTTTAATGGAATTTCATTTGTGTATCAATAGAAGAAACTTGGTTAAAAACTTCTATTTGCTAATAGCGCACTAAAAAGAATAAAATTAATGATATATATATTACATGTAAAAATAATAACTGAAATTGAAAAAATCCGAAAACAATTACCACAATAGTATCATCAATCATTGCGTGACAACTCAAACATGTTGAATATAAAAAATTATACTTTTTCATTATATTGGTATTATGTGAAAAGAATTCAATTAACTTTACAAGTTTCAAACTTTTAATCCCACTAGGATTAACTGTCGAAATTGTTAATCCAAGTTGTGACTCGTGAAGATTATTTGTGTAGAAATGGAACCTTAGACGTCTTGTCGAAAGTAAACTCCTAATATAATTTTGCTTTATGTACTAACCGCATGACAAAAATACAAAAATTATATTCAAGACCACCGGTTCTTAAACCAAATAGTCGAAAGTTTTCTGTAACTTAAAAAAAAGTTTGAAGACTATCAATCCTGTTTAAGGAAAAATGTCTTGAATTCAGAGATATTAGTCAAAATTAAAAATAGCCTAGAATTGTATTAAATAATGTAGTTAATTCAAAATTAACAATGACAATACTTGTAATAAATGGTAATCTTTATGCTGATAGTACTCCCGTGGGTCTAAAAAACAAAAGTAAGGCATGTGATCTCTTCAGCAAAATCAATTTACTGTTCAGGTAGTTTGGTAAGATCGTAGATTTGATTTCTAAAAATTTGCAAATTAATTATTTGAGACGTGATTAGCATTTCACCTTAAATTATCTAAATGTTAAGTCGATATTGTTGAGTTGTAGTGTGATTTTGTGGATTTATCCCGATTTGAACAACAAAACATTATTATTGTATTTTTGAACGTTGTACTGTTCTTTAGATTCTTAGAATGTAGAGAGCAAACCAAGTTTTGGTTGCACCTAGGCTTCAAAAAATAAATTTTCAAAATTTCCAATTGCAACTCAAAAGTTGGAAAAATTTGAAAAGAAAATATACATAGTTCAGGTGATAGGCCAATGAAAAGCTGGCCTATTACCTCAACTATATTTTCTTTTCAATTTATAATTCAGGTTAACTATGTTAGCCTGTTTTGGAATTTTTAAAATTTTCCGAAATTATTTTAAAATTTTTGTTTTAATTAATTTTTCTAATTTCTCAAAATTCAAGTTTTGGCGCTGCCATGGAAAAAATTTGTTTAATTATTGATTTAACTTGGTTATTATTAAAATTAATTCTTAACATACATATTTTGTATTTGAAATACCAATTTTCAATGTATTTGTATTTTGAATATATTCCAATTTACTATAGATTTTATAATAGACTATTTCAAATTGTCGAGTTGTAGGCCAGGTATGGTTTTTGCTAAGTAGAGCTTATAAAATATGTATAATGTAAATATTGTTTTTTGAAACACAAATGTATATATATTTTCAAGTGGTACATTGAAATGTAATTAATGTAGTAGTACAATACCACGGGTTAAAAACTTCATCTTGTGTCATCTTACAAATGTCAACCAACTGTTATTTGCTACTTCTTATTTTCCGATGGAAAACTGTCTAATTTAGTAGATTAAAGCTACTAACTTTGTTTGTATTTTAACAAAAGTACAATTATTGACCGAATAGCTGCTAAAATAGCTTCGGAAAAATTTAAGTTTTTTTTATTATGTATGCACATAATATGTTAGATTTAATTGTGATATCATATTCTTATGATAGATTTGTGCAGCGGTTTTGGCCACTATTTTTAAAAATTAAATAATTTAATTTTTAATTTTATGTTGTTTGGAAAAATTAAATTTTTTAAGATTTATGGTAAATTTCATGGATTCATCCGAATTGCCATCTGTTTGGCAGTAAATGACGAATTATTCAAACAAACATGATAGTCTATGTGGAAAGGGAAAAATGTCAGGAAAGCATTTTCTAACATTTTAGGTTTATCGAGTTAAGAACACCAAGAAAGGAAAAATCGAGGTTTAAAGATTTGTAATAAAGACGCAATGGGCAAACCTGTGGTTAATCTCACACCTTCAAAATGCTATTATTTTATGGGATTAGCCATGGGTTCACCCATTGCGCTATTGGTGGCGACATATACATGAACAAAAAATTAGCCTCAATGGGTACTACAATAATGATTGTAATAGAGTTTGTAATGCGACTACGAGATTTAAAGTTTATATTTTCTTGATTCACTGTGTATAAATTTCAAATTATAGTAATTTTAAACTTGCCAACACAAAATATACACCAAATTA
The DNA here is from genome assembly GCA_036346125.1 of Lycocerus yunnanus. Taxonomy (NCBI): domain Eukaryota; kingdom Metazoa; phylum Arthropoda; class Insecta; order Coleoptera; family Cantharidae; genus Lycocerus; species Lycocerus yunnanus. The sequence continues at coordinate 3,964,821 of JARFIX010000050.1, forward strand.
AAAATCCTAATTTGCAAAATGCAATGAATACACAAAATTTCATAAATCAAAAGTTTATATAAAATGAATTTCAGTCAAGTGAATTGTCGCAGATAGTAGATCAAGACAAATATACGTCCTTAGAAATTACGTTTCCAAGACAGTAGCCGGATACATTTAGCCAAAGCTACGCCTCACGCATAGGATACAAATGCAGGTAGCTTATTCATAATGTGCGTGAAATTAGCCGTGCCATTTTTGAAAAATTAAAAAATAAAAGTTGTGCTGAGTTGTGCTCGATTTGTGCTGCTTTGTGCCGTAATATTTTTTAAAATTTATTTATTTCGGATTTTATGAAGACCGCGGATTTTGAGGGTGGAAGTTAGCGGTGCCATTTTTGAAAAATAAAAAATAAAAGTTGTGCTCGATTTCTGCTGCTTTGTGCCGTAAATAAAAAAATTGTATTTTGAAAAATAAAATTTTTATGGCCAAAAATGTATTTTATTGATGGAAGTTAGCCGTGCCATTTTGAAAAATAAAAAAATTAAAGTTGTGCCGACTTGTGCTGCTTTGTGCCGTAAATAAAAATTAAATTTTGAAAAATAAAATTTTATGGCCAAAAATATATTTATCGATGGAAGTTATCCCGGCCATTTAGTAATTTTACCATTCTCATCAGTGAGCCAGTTGCATCAATGTATATTATGCGGTGCCATTTTAAAAAAAAAAGTTGTACAGAGTTGTGCTCGATTTGTGCTGCCTTGTGACGTAAATAAAAAAATTGTATTTTGAAAAATAAATTTTTATAACCAAAAATGTCTTTTATCGAAAAGGATATCGACACTTATTATATTTTATTTTAATAATTTTTTTATTTTAAAAATGTAGGCTGTATTAGCTGGATCAAAAACTAAGCATGAAATATGACTCGACCTATGATGTTGAACAAAAATGTATTTTATCGATGAATTATTTTAAAATTTTGTTTTTATTTTTGGGCAACTCTGTTGTAAATTTTTTAACCAATAACACGGCAGTAATTTTTAAATTTTAAATTTTTTGAAAATTGTTAAGCATGTTTTTATTATGTCCTGCAGTTTTGATTGAAATACACGCAATACAAATGTGATTAAATAAAAATTTGTTTTTAAAATTAATTAGCTTGGAAGGATATTAAAATACTAAAAACGAGGGGTCAACCGCTAGAGGAAATCGTGTACAATTAACTTCACACTTCACGTACTTCATCATAATTCTTCAGACTTCTCCGTACTTCATATAATTTAGCAGTAATTCACGGTACTTCACCTAATTCATTGATACTTTATTGTATTTCACGTACTTCGTTGGTATTTCAGAGACTTACCGAGATTACAAAATTTGAGCACTGGAGGGTGTTCCACACCCCACACCCCCCGGATCGAGCAGTTTATTTTTTATCAGAAGTAAACTGAAGATCTTCCGTTGCACACCCCTTAGGCCTTTCGGACTAAGTAGTTTATTTTTATTTTGTTGCAAAGATCTGCCTCCCAGAGGGTACGGAATTTATAATTACGCAGTTTTAATTAATTGTCAGATTACGAATTAAACACATTTACTTGGCCGTAGCTAATTTTAATAAATTTGAGATATGCTTAAATATTTAATTCACTTTTAATAAAATAAATTATTTAAACCGGGGGTCTGGGGGTGTGGAACACTCTCAGTGCCTCTGCAACAAGAGATCTTTAGTTTACTTCTCATAAAAGTAATTTGCTCGGTCTGGGATTCTGCATGTTCTGCAACCCCCTAGACCCCCGGATTAAATAGTTTATTTTTATAAAAAATAAACTGAAGATCTCTTGTTGCAGAGGCACTTGAGGGTGTTCCATCTCCCCAGACCCCCGGATCGAGCAGTTTATCCGAAGTAAACTAAAGAAAATGTAGATTGATTATTATATTTTAAATAAAAAAAAATGTATATAAGAGTAGTATATGTATATAATTGGAACATACGGAGATATCCATAAAATCGCTAAGAGCTATTATTATATATTCTAAAATTTTTTACACTAAATTCACTTATTTTTAAGTTCTATTAATAATATATGCTAGTTAGGTAGGTTAAATAAATTTTTATAAAAGTTATTAACGTTTAACGTACCTCTAATTTAACGAATTTTGGAGCAAAAATTTATTTTTATTTCTGTAAAATAAAAAGGGTTGATTTACTTTTAACCTAAATCCTCTTATAGCATCTTAAAGTACACATTTCAAGCTTTAAAATCGCACCTGTAGAAATCCAATAACGCGATTTAAGCAAGAGTAATATGTGGTTAAAGTTAGGTATACATTTCAGATTTTATTACTTACCCAAAATTTTGAAATTTTGAAGTATACATCTTCAATACTAAATTTTTGAGATTTTTTTTACTTATCGGATATTTTTATACATTACTTCTAGAGTAATTTATAAAAATTTCAGATCTTTATTTTAAGAATTGTAGAAATGGTAGAGCTCTTAAAGATTTTATCGGATATTTCTGTATGTTCCAACTATATACATTTACTACTTTATATACATTCATTTTATATTAGAAAATATAATAGTCCAATAGCTACATGTTTCTTCTTTCATTTGAGCTTTTGAATGCTCAATTTCATTAATTAGTTTAAAAGTTACAACGAATTTAGTGCAACGCGATCGATGCCTGACACACACTTACGTATTACTAAATCTCAGTTTTTGACAAAATTAGAAAAATCATCGTTTTTGGCCGTAGTTTTCGACCATACCACTTGACCAATTATTAAGTTGTGGTACTTATTCGACGCAAATTTAAGCTCTTTAATTTGTTAAACCACAAATGTTTTGATAGGATCCACGGTTTAGGGGTTATATGCAAAAACTAAAAATCCTAAAATTTTGAAGTTCTTTGCTGCCAAAAGTTTCTGAGGTCGCCCGTGTTAGCATTTTTGTTTTTCACATGCTTGTACCTATTTATGCAAGATAAAAAATAAAATCTTCTACACCACCGTTTGCAACATACCACCTTATTTCGATTCTCTACTGACTGGCCTATAGTGCAATACCACGGGTTAAAAACTTCATCTTGTGTCATCTTAAAATGTCAACCAATGTTATTTGGTACTTCTTATTTTCGATGGAAAACTGTCTAACTTAGTAGATTAAAGCTACTAACTTTGTTTGTATTTTAACAAAAGTACAATTATTGACCGAATAGCTGCTAAAATAGGTTCAGAAAAATTTAATTTTTTTATTATGTATGCACATAATATTATAGATTTAATTGTGATATCATATTCTTATGATAGATTTGTGGATTCATCCGAATTGCCATCTGTTTGGCAGTAAATCGCAAATTATTCAAACAAAGATGATAGTCTATGTGGAGAGGGAAAATTGTCAGGACAGCATTTTCCAACATTTTTAGGTTTATCGGGGTTAAGGACACCAAGAAAGAAAAAATCGAGGTTTAAAGATTTGTAATAAAGACGCAATGGATGAACCCATGGCTAATCCCACACCTTCAAAATGCTAATATTTTATGGGATTAGTCATGGGTTCACCCATTGCACCATTGATGGCCAACATAAACATGGATAAAAAATTAGCCCCAATGGGTACTACAATAATGATTGTAATAGAGTTTGTAATGCGGCTACGAGATTTAAAGTTTATATTTTCTTGATTCACTGTGTATAAATTTCAAATTATAGGAATTTTAAACTTGCCAACACAAAATATACACCAAATTAAAAATCCTAACTTGCAAAATGTAATGAATACACAAAATTTCATAAATCAAAAATTTATATAAAATAAATTTCAGTCAAGTGAATTGTAGCAGATAGTAGATCAAGACAAATACGTCCTTAGAAATTACGTTTCCAAAACAGTAGCTTGATACATTTAGCCAAAGCTACGCCTCATGCATAGAATAGAAATTTAGGTAACTTCTTCATAATGTGCGTGAAGTTAGCCGTGCCATTTTTGAAAAATTAAAAAATAAAAGTTGTGCTGAGTTGTGCTCGATTTGTTTTTCTTAATTTTATTTATTTTGGATTTTATGAAGACCGCGGATTTTGAGGTGGAAGTTAACCGTCCATTTTTAAAAATAAAAAATTAAAGTTGTGCTCAATTTTGATGCCTTGTGCCGTAAATAAAATATTGTATTTTGAAAATAAAATTTTTATGGCAAAAGTGTATTTTATCGATGGAAGTTAGCAGTGCAATTTTGAAAAATAAAAATTAAAGTTGTGCCACTTGTGCTTTAGGCCAGTCAGTAGAGAATCGAAATATAGGTATGTTGCAAACGGTGGTGTAGAAGATTTTATTTTTAACTTGTATAAATAGTACAACATGTGAAAAACAAAAATGCTAACACGGGCGACCTCGGAGAACTTTTGGCAGTCAAAGAACTTCAAAATTTTAGGACTTTTTAGTTTTTGCATATAACTCCTAAACCGTGGATCCTATCAAAACATTTGTGGTTTAACAAATTAAAGAGCGTTAAATTCTGCGTCGAATAAGTACACAACTTAATAATTTGGTCAAGTGGTATGGTCGAAAACTAGGCCAAAAACGATGATTTTTCTAATTTTGTCAGAAACTGAGATTTAGTAATACGTAAGTGGCGTCCGGCATCGATGCGTTGCACTAAATTCGTTGTAACTTTTAAACTAATTAATGAAATTGAGCATTCAAAAGCTCAAATGAAAGAAGAAACATGTAGCTATTGGATTATTATATTTTCTAATATAAAAATGAATGTATATAAGAGTAGTAAATGTATATAGTTGGAACATACGGAGATATCCGATAAAATCGCTAAGAGCTCTACCATTTCTACAATTCTTAAAATAAAGATCTGAAATTTTCATAAATTACTCTAAAAGTAATGTATAAAATATCCATAAGTAAAAAATCTCAAAAATTTAGTATTGAAGATGTATACTTCCAAAATTTTAAAATTTTGGGTAAGTAATAAAATCTGAAATGTATACCTAACTTTAACCACATATTACTCTTGCTTAAATCGCGTTATTGGATTTCTACAGGTGCGATTTTTAAGCTTGAAATGTGTACTTTAAGATGCTATAAAGGATTTAGGTTAAAAGTAAATCAACCCTTTTATTTTACAGAAATAAAAATAAATTTTTTGCTCAAAATTCGTTAAATTAGAGGTACGTTAAACGTTAATAACTTTTATAAAAAATTTATTTAACCTACCTAACTAGCATATATTATTAATATGACTTAAAAATAAGTGAATTTAGTGTAAAAACAATTTTAGAATATATAATAATAGCTCTTAGCGATTTTATTGGATATCTCCGTATGTTCCAATTATATACATATACTAATCTTATATACATTCATTTTTTTATTTGAAAATATAATAATCCAATAGCTACATGTTTCTTCTTTCATTTGAGCTTTTGAATGCTCAATTTTATGAATTAGTTTAAAAGTTACAACGAATTTAGTGCAGCGCGATCGATGCCGGACGCGCACTCACGTATACGTATATCGCAGTTTTTGACAAAATTAGAAAAAATCGTGGTTTTTGGCCGTAGTTTTCGACCATACCACTTGACCAAATTATTAAGTTGTGGTACTCATTCGACGCAGAATTTAATGCTCTTTAATTAGTTAAACCACAAATGTTTTGCTAGGATCCACGGTTTAGGAGTTATATGCAAAAAACTAAAAAAAGTCCTAAAATTTTGAAGTTCTTTGGCTGCCAAAAGTTCTCCCGAGGTCGCCCGTGTTAGCATTTTTGTTTTTCACATGCTTGTACCTATTTATATAAGTTAAAAAAATAAAATCTTCTACACCACCGTTTGCAACATACAATTCCTTTACTGACTGGCCTACTTGATTTGTGCTGCTTGGTGCCGTAAATAAAAAAATTGAATTTTGAAAAATAAAATTTTTATGGCCAAAAATATATTTATCGATGGAAGTTATCCCGGCCATTTAGTAATTTTACCATTCTCATCAGTGAGCCAGTTGCATCAATGTATATTATGCGGTGCCATTTTTGAAAAAAAAAAAGTTGTACAGAGTTGTGCTCGATTTGTGCTGCCTTGTGACGTAAATAAAAATTGTATTTTGAAAAATAAATTTTTATAACCAAAAATGTCTTTTTTCGAAATGGATATCGACACTTATTATATTTTATTTTAATAATTTTTTATTTTAAAAATGTAGCCTGTATTAGCTGGATCAAAAACTAAGCATGAAATATGACTCGACCTATGATGTTGAACAAAAATGTATTTTATCGATGAATTATTTTAAAATTTTGTTTTTATTTTTGCGCAACTCTGTTGTAAATTTTTTAACCAATAACACGGCAGTAATTTTTAAATTTTAAATTTTTTGAAAATTGTTAAGCATGTTTTTATTATGTCCTGCAGTTTTGATTGAAATACAGCAAAACAAATGTGATTAAATAAAAATTTGTTTTTAAAATTAATTAGCTTGCAAGGATATTAATGTACTAAAAACGAGGGGTCAACCGCTAGAGGAAATCGTGTACAATTAACTTCACACTTCACGTACTTCGTCATAATTCTCCAGACTTCTCCGTACTTCATATAATTTAGCAGTAATTCACGGGACCTCACGTACTTCGCCAGTAACTCACCGTACTTCATCAATAATTCACGGTACTTCACCTAATTCATCGATAATTTATTGTATTTCACGTACTTCATTGGTATTTCAGAGACTTACCGAGATTACAAAATTTGAGCAATGGAGGGTGTTCCACACCCTCACACCCCCCGGATCGAGCAGTTTATTTTTTATCAGAACTAAACTGAAGATCTCCCTTGAAGACGCTGGAAGGTGTTCCACACCTCCAGACCTTTCGGACTAAGTAGTTTATTTTTATTTTGTTGCAAAGATCTGCCTCAAGGGTACGAATTTATAATTACGCAGTTTTTAATTAATTGTCAGATTACGAATTAAACACATTTACTTGGTAGCTAATTTTAATAAATTTGAGATATGCTTAAATATTTAATTCACTTTAATAAAAATAAATTATTTAAAGGTCTGGTTGAACAACCTCAGTGCCTGAACAAGAATCTTTAGTTTACTTCTGATAAAAAAGAATCTGCTCGCTGCATTCTGACATGTTGCAATATTATCATCCAAAATTTTACTGGAGGTGTTACCCCAGACCGGATTGAATGTTTATTTTATCAGAAGTAAACAAAGTTCTATTCAGAGGCACTTAGTGTTCCATCTCAGACCCCGGATGACAGTTTATCGAAGTAAACTAAAGATCTCCGTTGCAGAGATCACCTCCCAAAGCGTTCGATTTATAAATGCAGTTTATAAATAATTGCAGTTATGAATAAACACTTTACTGCCATAGCTAATTTTAATAAACTTGAGATATGCTTAAATATTTAATTCAAATAAATAAAAAATTACGGCACAAGAGCACAAATTGAGAACAACTCAGCACAACTTTTATTTTAATTTTCAAAATGGCAGGCTAACTTCACGCACATTTGTTCATATCATGCACGCTTATCATGCAACTCGGCATTACCCCAAGGATTTGCCACCCTCAGCCATGCATTGATTCAGCGGCACTATGAACAGACTTAATGCCACCGTTATAATTGCACTCTATTAACGTTGAAAACGAGTCTCCATGCATCATGCCTCGTAGTAGTACGAATGTGAAGCATTTCTTATAACTTTATAAGGAACGTTCACGCTTTGCACTTGCGTAAAAACTGTCACAATTCTTTTGCAAAATATCCCGCCATTTTGGTAAATGTTAAAAAAAATGTTTAAAGACGTATTTGTCTAGATTTATCTACAATTTACTCGACTGAAATCCATTTTATTTAAACTTTTGTTTTATCGAATCACAATCTGTAAAATGTTGAATTTATTTTACAAATTTTAACTTCAAATATTTTCTTTAAAACTAAATTTGATTTGCCTATAAAAACTTTAAATTGCAAATTAAAATCCAAGGAAAATACACAGAATAAATTAAATTACATAATATTTATACATGTAACAAGTTATTTCGAAATATGATCGGTGACTAGTATAATTTTCGATAAAATACTTTACAAAACTTTTAGGTGTTACTTTAAACATGAATAAATTTTTGAAAGAAACGAAAATTTCAGTACAATCGCTTTTCCAGTTTTTAAATGAGCTTAAAAACGACTGTTGACATTAGTTTATTCCCTTAATATGTTTTGGAAAATTTTAGTACTATTTGGAGAGTTTTATACATTTTTGGATCTAAAATAACAAGTTTAAAATTAGTCTACAGCTAACCCTGAAACTTTTTTTAATTAGTCAAAAACAAAAAACTGCAAACGAAAATACAAGATGCACAATCATGCACAAGCAATTCAGAACATTTTTGATTTAAAACTCAAAATGGGAAAAGCTTCAGTCCTCTCCAACTAATAATGTTTTAAATAACTCAAAAACAAAAGATACATACCTACAAACAAATATAAAGAACGCACAAACTATGTACAAGAGATTTAGAATATTTCAAATCCAAAATTCGAAAAAGGGGGCCGGTGACTTGCTAGTTTACTAATATCTAATTTACTAATAAATTAAAATTTTGCAAATTTAAAATCTTGATAAATTAATTATAAATTTTAAATATGATATAATTTTTTAAATTCACAAATCAAACGTTAAACCATATTTATCAAATTTTAGATTCATTTTTAATAATTACTTTTTGTTATAAAGTAATCATAAAGGAAAAAGTAAATAGCTTATTGTGAAGAGAGAAACTGCTGTCTTCTTAATTGTACTTTTCTTGTTTCTTTTAACAAGCAGATTGCAAGATTCTAATAAATTGTCATTTCATCCAACCAAGGATCATTTTATTCAGGATGTTTAACATTAGTAATAAATTTGCATATATATAAATTATGTAAGTATTTTATCAAAACTTATCAAACTATTTTATGCAATACGACTGCAACACATAAAATAATGTTTATTTATAAATTCGAACTCACTTCAATTTTTTTGTGACAAAATTTGTTATATATGAGTGACAGCGTTAAATAGTAACTAGGTCAAGAAAATGACGCAAAGTAATTATTTTATAAGATGACAGTACAATGGCGGAATACCCACTTAAATAAATTAATTAAATACTATACAAATTTAAAAATTTGGTTTTCTGCAAATTTTAAATTAAAAAATTTTGTGGTTTATTAATAACGCTGTTGCGATAAAAAATATTACACCAAACTTTCCAGGACTCGTAGGCTTTCAGGAATCACCAGTATTGTTTTCGGAACATGTAAAATTTTACTTTTTGACTTATTATGTAAATAGCTATCGGAACAGTTTATTGACAAGTAAGCAAAAAAATATGAAATAAAATGTATTTCTATTTGAACATAATTTAATTTTCTCAATTAAACCGGAGATTAAAATTTTTTTTCAAATTTAATCTTAATTTTACGATTTTTATTCTCAGTTTGTTTCTAATTACTTTTTAATCGGATAACATAAACATTTAATTATAAACTAAATGTATCTATTTTATAATTATCGAAAATACCGCAAGATTGAATTACTAATTAAAAAATTACCTCATTATCCATATAAGTTAAGAAGATTAAACAACAATTTTACCCCAGTTATAAGGCATTGTTCAATCCAAAACATGTTTTATTGAATTTGGAAATCGCACTTTCACAAACATGTATCACTTTTTTGTTTAATTCTTACTTAATGCGTATTCAAATAACGTTTTTAAACACCGACAACGATTATTTCATAAAATAAGTATGTTGGTTCTATACCAGAGTAATTACAACTAATAGGTTTGATGGATGAAGAAATCGGTGTAAGTTGTTCATTGGCAGTAAACATTTTAAATCACAAAGGGGAGTTGAGTAAACAGCCGATACAAGTTTTAAAATGATTTGCCGATTATGTCGATAATCCAAAGTTCCTAACAAGGAAGTTTGTTAGGCGAAAAGTTAGAGTTAACTAAAACAAAACATTGTACATAGCCAACAGTATGGTTTGTTATTAAATTAAGATAATAATATTATCATATTAAGGATCAATGTTTGGCCACCTGTTTCAAACACATTAGCTTTATGCTGATGTGAAATAAACAAAATATTGGGAATCAAGTTAATGCGATATCATTCGATTTGAATTTAAGTGAACGAAGATTCGGTTGAGGAAGTACAGTTTCCATTTTCACACATTTTCTGTACCGCGATGGTTGAAAATTATGTGTGATCAAGTCTTGTAATTACATGTTGTACAAGAGGATATGATACATTTACTCATTTTAAATTTAAACACGTATGTTGCAATCATTGTTAACCTGTTCGACATACCACTACATGACTCCCTTAGAACTGTGTAAATGTACAACATCCCAAACATAAGAAAGCGACTTTTTACTAACAACGTTAGTGTTTCTATGAAATGAAATATGGCACCGACACTCGCACCAGTTGATGATCTCGGAGATTGCATCTTCCTTCGAGATTTCAAATTATAGCCATATTTGTAGAGATAAACTGTATTTTATGTAATACACGGATTTCTCATTCGCTATAAAGTTACTTTGCTATTCCTACTCGTATGTGATATGAAATATTCAGCTTGAAAGAAATTTGTTCCGGGAAATTAAAATTTCTACTGTTTTCATTTCCAAAACTTTAAACAAAGTTACCTATTGTTTAAAAAATTTTCTAATAGTTTCTCACGGCGAAAATTAAGCGGTGTTTATTTTTTATTCCTCAGTGTTCTGATGTGAAAAATGTCGAGCTTTCTTATTATTTAGTAAAATATTCAGTAATCTTATAAAATATTTTCTAAACATTTTCATAATTTAAGTAAATTTTTTGGAAATGTGATTTTAAAATTTTTTTTTAATTGTATTTTAAGGTTATTTTTATTCTGGACCATATGCGCTTGCACCTGCTTCTAGTCCATCCGTTTGAAGAATAAACTAATATAAATTCAATAATTGCACCAATTTTATAAATTCAAAACAATATTTTAAGTAAAATTTTTCGTGAGTTGGCAATTAACGATAGTCAGCGATTGTATCATTTTTCGTAAAATTTATGATATTAGTGCAATTTATAAAATTTATATTAATTCATTCTTAAAACGGATGGACTATAGTTACAGTATTACTCGCTGGCAAAGGACCACCTGTCTACTGGTGAAGCGACGAGATAGCTAAGATAAAAAAAAAGTGCAATACACCAAGAAGAAGCTATTACTATAGGGCCACACAAAGAGACACATGAAAAGAAGAACTGAAACTTGCCAAGAGAAATTTCTAGGAAGAACTTCTCGAAACTCTAATAGCGGCACATGGAGGAAGGGATACCAAATAGTAAAGAAAAGATTTGGAAAGAGAAATGCTAGGGCTAGAAGAAACCGAGTGGTAGATTCCTTGTTCCTCAGACACCTGAAATCACATACCACAAGAAAAACATGGTAAGAAACAAGGCACCCGATTCAGACAATATCTCCGCTGCGCTAATAAAATACTTCACTATATGCCCGTTTTCATCCACTGCTGGATAAAGCCTTCTCCAATGGAGTATTTAGCATAAAACACCACGCTGGCGTCCAAGCGTCTTGGTGAGTGCGTTTTATACCTACTGCCAGGTAAGACGGTCAGAATGAAGTTTTACCGTCTTTAATAAAATACTTATGAGCTGAAAAAACCATGATCTGATAAGGATTGGAGAGTACCTGACGAACTGGAAGGAGGCAAATCTAGTGTTCATCAGAAAGGAAACAATCACTACGTAAATCATCATCTCTGCCTCCTCACCATGAGCAAAATTTTGGAAGACATACATAATATTATGTACTTGTGAGGCCGCAAGCATAAATCAAAGCAATAGAAAAACTAGTTGAAAACAGATAAAGAAATAATATGGAAAGTTGAAAATTGTAAAAAAATCTATCCATTGCTGTTTTGCAGATGTTGAAGTACATATTATATTATGATTTTTTGCAAAAATTTAAAAAAAAACTTTGGCACACTTTTCTGACACTTTCTAGGTGGATTTTTATTAATCTTTTGTGTTTCTGATTCTTTGAAATATGTCTAATAGCAATCTATTAACAAAATGAATAAATTACAATAATTTGGGAAAACTTCATTTGTCCACCTCGGCTACACTGTGTGGCGCAGTCCGTGATTTGGGCAGAAGATCTCATCAAAGAGGTCTACCTGCTGTTGACACATGTACTGAGAAGAGCGCCTTGAAAGTTGCATGTTCCATTAATCGTAGTAGAAGCACAGGTCCGAGGGGTCAACCGCTAGAGGAAATCGTGTACAATTAACTTCACACTTCACGTAATTCATGATAATTCTCCATACTTAGTAGTTTATTTTTATCAGGTTTGTTTCATCAAGCAGTTCTCGTTAGTTCTAGTGCTATACGCATGCGCTTTAACTAAAATCTGTTTCATCAAACGTTAAAAGAAGAACTACTAATTCTATGAACTACTAGTCCGTTGTTTCATCACCCTTCTTGGGAGTTCTAGAGTCGTTCTGAACGGTTCAAATCAGTACTTGCTCGTGAGCAAGAACTGGCAAGAACTACTAAGTTCTTGAAAAGGTGACCGCCCATAATATCTCGACTGAAGACGAACTCGTACGAATTTTAGCATCGTATTTGAATAAGTAAATTTTTCAAAAAATGCACAAGAAGAAATTCTCCGGTGATTAGTAAGAAGGGCTTAAGCCAAAATTGGAAAATTTTGTTAGCTATTGAAATTAAGTACATTTTGTATGTTCTTTCGATTTGTACTAAAATTTTATAACTGTAATAAAATTACAGTTATAAAAATAACTGTTTTTTAAATTTACTACCTACAGTGTTCTTGCTTAGCAAACAGTGTTTTATTTTAAGTTACGTGGTTTTTTGGAAGACCTTTTAATAAGTATATTACGGTTTTTATACTAAATTACTAAATTACTAAGACGGCCATATTTGAATGCGCAGTACATGACGAGATTTAGTTCACCATTAGATCATACCCATATTTACCTTGGTTTTAATAAAATAATTCGTTAAATCACGAATGAGTCCGAGCAATCTCGAAAAATTATAACTGTACCGAAAGCGTTTCATCACGATTATTTTTTGACTACTAGTTCAAAACAGTTATTGCTCACGCGTGCGCTTTGAAAAATTCTGAATTAAAACTCGGTAGTTCTAGAACTGTTCAAAGTATGCTCGATGAAACAAAGCTATCAGAAGTAAACTGAAAATTTCCCGTTGCAGAGGCACTGGAAGGTGTTCCACACCCCACAGACTTCCCGAATTAAGTAGTTTATTTTTTATTTTGTTCCGGAGATCTGCCTCCCAGGGTACAACATTTATAATTACGCAGTTTATAATTAATTGTCAAATTACGAATTAAACACATTTACTTGGCCATACCTAATTTTAATAAACTTGAAATATGCTTAAATATTTAATTCACTTTTAATAAAAATAAATTATTTAAACCGGGGAGTCTGGAGAGTGTGGAACATCCTGCAGTGCCTCTGCAACGGGAGATCTTCAGTTTACTTCTGATAAAAAGTAAACTACTTGGTCTGGGGGTTCTGCATGTTCTACAATGTTCTTCATTCCAAAATTTGTGCACTGGAGGGTGTTCCACACCCCAGACCCCGGATTGAATAGTTTATTTTATCAGAAGTAAACTGAAGATCTCCCGTTGTAGAGGCACTGGAGGGTGTTCCACGCCCCCTAGACCCTCCGGATCGAGTAGTTAATTATTTATCAGAAGTAAATTGAAGATCTTTTGTTGCAGAGGCACTGTAGGGTGTTCCACGTGAAGTACTTCATGTACTCCACATGAAATGTCATGTACTTCCTGATATGTGTACAAAAAACTTCACCAGGTTAACCCCTCGCACAGGTCTTAATAGACTTACTAATAAAGGAATGCAAGAAGAAGTTTAAAAATCCATCTTGTAATAAAATTTTGTCAATTCTATTACGAGAAGAATATTTTTCTGCTTCTCGTTTGCTTAATTCGAGCATGGCTTTGAAGTTGATTTGTCCTAGTGTGTTGTTTTGAATAATAATATTGGAATTTATGGATTCACGATTTCGAGATTATGGATCAGTTTTACATCCTTTTGAAGCTTGTTGCTTCTTATATAGGCGCATGTCGAACCGCTTGTTAGATGATGAATGATGAATTATTTTTATTCAAAATTTTTTTTCGCATGTGTGTTTTTTTTGCGAGTTGTCGACAAATGTGAGGAAATGGACAGAATTGCTTTTTTTGGAGGTCGTCATCATCGGCAGGAGCTGATAGTCATTGGTTAGTCACTCCTAATAGTTATAGTCAGGACGAAAGGACAGTCAGTCCACTCGTCGATTGGGAATAGAGCATATATATGTGGATGCGGATTTGTGGATTTTAATACATTAAAAAACCTTTGCTACAAAATGTAAAATGTTTATCTTTCTGGCTGTTGGTGTGACGATTTACTTTGACGATTTTTCTTCATGTTGTCGGTGAGTTAGGAAATTCGGTATTCATCTAGAAAGTGTATGCACAGATATATTAACAAGATTATGAAAAGTTAATAACTAAGTTGATCAGTATAGTAATTAAACTGTTACAAAGCTCATTTCATTTTTTGAGAACGATTTTGTGTAGTGACAGAGTAAGTTTGAATTTATTAGCTTTAAAAATAAATTCAAGAGTTTTATAATATCCATCGTAAGCCCAGGTAGAAAAATTAATACAAAGACAAGAAATAAATATGAGTAACAAATAGTATAATAATTATACATTATGGGTCTAAGGTGGCATTTTTCATCTCACGTGTGAGGGTTCATCACACATGGGATGAAAAGTCACCTTAGTTCCAAGGTATATATACTATTTTTCACAATTTGTCTGCAAATAATAAATTACATTGGTGAATTACTAAATTTGAGACTTTGAAATAATTAAAAAACGGCGCTAGATATCGAAAAACCAAGTCAAAAATGTATTCCTCTTACTCATACTAACCCTCTCTCCCAGTGATTTATTTATTTAATATTGTAAATTGTGCTAATGTAAACATTAATGTTAATTATGTTTCCCTTAAAAAAAAGGAAACTAAAAACGATGACCAACCACCCATGCCCCTTGCGACAAGACGAATCTAAATCGTTCGACAAAGCAACTGAAAAGGATGCTAAAAGATTATAAAATCCAAAGTATTAAGAATTTCTGAGAAAATCTTTCACCCACGGAATGAACTAACTACTCGCTTTGGAAGATAACGAAGAAAATAAAACAACCTCAAAATAGTAAACCTCCAATAAGAACAAAAAATGGCTGCTGGGCTAAAACGGATGAAAATATAGTAAACACGTTTGTGGATCACCGTAGTAACGTTTTAAAACCATTCCAATTGAAACTCCTCCAGAAGAAGAAAAGGTGCTTTCCAGGAAAGCATCTGGTTACGACCTGATAACAGGAGGAATCCTGAAAAATGTATCACCTGAAGGTATAAAAATGATTACAATAATTTTTAATGTTATTTTAGACTGGGCAATTTCCCTCACAATAGCACAAATAATTCTTATTTTGAAACCTAGAAAAACCTACAGAAACTGATTTTTGTCGTCCAATTAGTCTCCTGCCCGCCCCATCTAAGGTGTTAGAAAGGGTTTTTGTAGATAGGCTCAAACCACTTCTCGAAGAAATGCAATTAATACTTAACCAGTTTGGATTTCGACAAAATCATTCTACAATAGAATAGGTATATAAAGTAGTCAAGAAGATTAGAAAACACTTAGAGTACAAGAGGTACTGCTTTGCAGCATTGCCAACCAACTCAAAAACCGAAACCACCATGTATGCTGACGATACTGCAATAATGGCGTCACATTAAGATCCAATTGTTGCCTCTCTAGATAACTTCAGGAGCACCTCAACAAAGTGGAAAGATGGATGAAAAAGTGGCGGATTAAACCCAATGGTTCAAAATTCTTTTTAGTGCTGTATCACTAAACAATATCGTTCTTCCGCAAAGTGAAGAGGTCAAATATCTTGGTTTCTATCTGGACACATCTGGGAAAATAAGTTATTAATATACAAAGCCATCATCAAGCCAGTGTGTACGTGTTATGGCATTCAACTTTGGGGCTTTGCCTGCGAATCAAATATTATGAAACTACAACGCTTTCAGTCTAAAGCTCCTCGAGCGGTTTGCAATGCATCTTGGTATGTTCCCAACAATGTCATACATCGCGACCTGTGCGTAGCCACAGTCAAAGAAGAAATTACTGTATCGAGCAAGAAATACTAACTCAGACTCGGTGTTCATCCAAATACTCTGGCTTCAAATCTCCTCATTGCTACCAACATAAAAAGGTAAAAAGGCTTGACCCCCTTAGACCTGCCCCAACGAAATTAGTGCTATTGTAGTGCTAGATTCTCTCTTGTATCCATGATCAAAATAAAAACAAGTAAATGTTTTTAATTATTAAAATGAGGCTTTCTCTTAGTCGGCTTCAACTATGATATTCTTTTGTTCAACACTAATACTTATTGTTTATATAAACAGATTGTAATTAATTCAAGGCTGCTAATAAAAACAAAAGTTTTTGTTTCTAATAAAAACGATTGAATGGTGACGATTCCTTTCATTTGCGGAAAAAAAGTAGTACTTTACTCCTGCAAAATTGTGAAAAGTTATTTTTAAGTCTGAAGTGTTCACTACATCAAAAACACTTACGTACAAAAATTAGCAAATTCGACAAATTCCACCCGATTGTATGATAGAACACTTATTTCAAATTAATTATTGCAGGAATTACCTATGAAACATAAAGCTGAACTGCAGTTAGTTCCATAACTAAAAGTTTCATTTTAAACGATTTTTTACTCTCATCTTTTGCGGGCAGATACGGAAGAGAGCTGCAACGAGTAATTGTTTTACATACATTCGCATTCATGTTCATGATGCACAAGACAGTGTAGTTGACAGAAATCATAAGAGCGAACATATATTATGTTGTAGCATTCCGTTCTTTTGATTTAATGCCAACTTTAAAACACCACACTGGTAGTACTTAAAAGTAATGTTAATTAAATGAAATATTTTTTTACTTTTGAAGATGTTCTGATGTGTTTTGCTGAATTGTTTCCATTAAAACAGGTTGTCCACAAATTTTGGAAAAAAAACGAGTGTAAAAATGAATATGGAATGAAATTTTCTTATTAGCTCTTTTTGAACTGTAACCCTGCCCATCAAAAATTAAAATTAATTTTTAGCGCTAAAAGTAATTTTTTACTTAAAATTATTACTATAACAATTAAAAAAACAACCCTGAGCACGACAGAACTCGAAATTATAGAACTTAAGCCCACCAGATTCGAGGATCAACTGCTAAAACTGGTTAAAAATATTCCAGAGTCAAATATAATAAAACTTTAACCACAGAGTTGTAGCAGATGTTAATCTTATTAAAAAGATCTTGATATAACTCACAATTATGCATACTTGAGCCGCCGGATCCTAGTGTCGGCTGGTGTAGTTCGTCGAGAGATAAGTTTAAGACCCAGGCAGGATTATTATTATTATTATTAACGATACACGGACGAACACCAAAGTGAATTTAATTATAAGCCAATAATACACTGTCATATGTTTTTTATGGTAATTTTGTAAACTTCAAAATTGAATTGTGGGATTAATGTAGGACTTATCAAATTTTACCTTACCTTCAAAGTCTTCTTTCGTTTGATGATGCTATTTCAGCTATTTTGGGTTCAGGGACATTAATTCTACCTCGGAGGATATAGGCTCTGATTATTTTCGTCGTAAGGAATGGGAGCCAATTGTAATATTAAATCGGAAATCGATCAACAAGCTTCAATTGCCTAAGTCATATCTTTTACCCCTCATGCCGAAAGTAGTTTCCGCATCTATTGCATAGGTATGTACAAGAAAATAAAGGCGACTTTTTTACCTACTATATACTATATCAAGAACTTGTAGAAAATTTGAATGGAATCAAATAAAACCTAGTTGACATCGATTAACTTACTCAAGCATTTTGCATTTTAGAGCTGCTTCGCTACGCTCTGGTTTAATGAAAGTAGAAGTATTTTAAAATTATGGCGGTAAGAATAAAATAATTAAACTAGTAAAAGTGTTTGGTACGATTTTCTTTATCTAAATAAATTTAACGCAACCCTTGTAAACGTCAAGTTGATCTAATGCAGATTATGTAAATGTAAATTGTAATTTTGCTAAGTCCAGTTGAAACTAATTTATATTGTGTTGCAGTGCTTTAATTTCCAAACAAAGAATTTGAAAAAATTCCTGATCCAGCAAGGTGATATAGTGGTTGTAGAGAATCTCGGATCATAATCTGTTGAATGTGGAAAAACTCTTATGCCCGGTTTCACACATTTAAACTGCGATTTCGGCTTAAATTTAGACTTAAATAGCATAGACTTAAATAATATAATCGCAGTTTAAGTGTTTGTGAAACCGGGCATTAGTGAAAACTAATTCTAAAACATTTAACATAGATAAAAATATTTATCTATGTTAAATGTTTTTTTAGGAAAATCATAATTATGATTTTTAAACCCAGCTTTGTGCATTGATAAGAGAAAATAATAATGAAATGCGTTCATTTCAAATTAGAATCAATTAGAATAGAAGAATCACTTCAACACTTTAGTTATTCGTACAATTCCTTATTAATGCACAAGAATAATTGAGTGTCGTATCATTTCAAGCGGAAATGCACTGCATAGTTGAAATGACTTTGATGACATACAGAAAATGCAAACTATACGACAATTTTAAAAGGATCTTTTGTAATTAAAAAATAGGACATGCAGTTAACTTTTGCGCTCCTTGTAAATTGATGCAAATTCATTGAATTGAAAGAAAACGCAGTAAATCAGATGTGCGTCATTAAAATTTCATACTCTAGTACCGAATATTCGTTTTAAAAGAAAATGAGAACCCAAATTTTTAAAAATAAATTCTTATCGCATACTTCGAAGTTATATTACGAACATTTTAACAACGATTTTAAAATTCATATTGTTAGAGTTTTTACAAATTGTATAAACAATCGGTTAATTAAAATTAAAACCTGTATAGAAAATCGATAACTTTTGGTGTGTTTATTGCTCAATCATAATGAAGTGATCCCAAGTTGCAAATTGAGTACGAATAAGAAATACGCGGCGCTCGCTATTGAAATACGCGATTGAGATCCATAGATTTTCATTTCCCTCTTGCTCGATTTTATTAAATTCTATCAACTTACAGAATTGCAAAGTTTACGATTTTTAAACGCTTACAACAACCTGATAAAATATTAAAGACTTAAAATCTTACGGATGTGCTTTGTGCCCATTTTCTTGTGCACTTAATATGTAAATAACTATTATAGAAACGTCAAGTTGACTATATGCTATACTTTTCAATAAGAATCTTTTTGCTTGTTATTCTCGAGTTTAAATTTATGTGCAAGAATAAAATATATATCGTATAAAAAGAAAATACGCTATTATAAAAGTCAACTGTGCTATAGAATACAGACCAACATTCATCAACAAGAAGTTTATGATATTGTTAAAGAAAATTAAAGCTTACACATAAAATTTTATATTTAACGCTAATTTTATATAAATCTCAGAAGTATTATTTTAAAGTATTGCATAGGGAAAAAAAATATTTATTTCACTACATGTCAGTATCTACGTTCAGAACTTGAATTTCAATTAAAAGCTTTTTAAGGAAACCAACATAAATGAAATATTTCATGTGAAGTTTTATAGTACTCCTACTCAACTGTCTGATTTTTAAATTTAAACATTTAAAATTAAATTTTTTGTCAAATATGTAGGTATATCTTTAACTCTGTTTATTTATTTGGGTAAGTTTGTTTATAAAAATTTGCATTGTAAGTTACAAACCACAGCAATGTATAATTTATCGTGGTGCAGAGTGGAGTGTCATTTTCACGATCAGGGTGCAGGAAATTTAAGAGAAATATTTTTGTACGAGAACTTTAAAATTGAACTTAAAGTTTGAAAGAAATCGGAGTAAAAAAGTGACACCAAAATGTTTGAAAAATTTTAAGTTTGATAAATTTTTTGCAATGGTTGTAGAAAATGTGGATTTTCTTATATAAAAGAAAATTCTTGTGAATCAGTTTACAATTCTTCCACAACAATAATTATAACGTAAAAGTAAGGGTGGTTCAAACAGTCAATTATAAACTAAATAAATAAAATGTTACATGTGGTAAATGTGGAAGAATGGAAAAAGTGGAAAACTTTCAGAAAAATGTTTAAACGCAGAGACAGGGATGGTTAGGCCAAAGAACCTTCAAATGAGAATAAAGCCAGAATTTAAGAAGATTCAACATTACAAATAAAAGCTAAGGACCATAATGGTAAAACAAGCCATGATGGGTTTACTAGATCTGTAAGTAATTACTAATTACTTATATATTTTCAAATTCTAATCTGATGTAAATATTTACCTTGATATGGCTATGCACGAATGATAAAAGGTCGTATCCAAATAAAATAAATATTTTTAAATTCTTCAATTTCAGGAATATTTTGTATATGTACTCGAATATTAATATTAAATTTTGATATATTCAAGAAAAGGTAAACTAACTAATTAACTTGTAAATATCGAATTAATAAAGAAGACATGTTCATAATATGCTATAACTATCATTTCAATAGCCGTAATTTGTTGGTATGAAAATAATGTTGTCTTGGTTTTTATATTTATAATTACGGTACTCATAAATTGTATTAACGAGTATCACAAAGGCAAGAAATCGTAATTGGGACATAAATTTACAACATGATTAGAGAAGTATTTGAGGCATCTTGTGAAAGAAATTCTATATTCATCCTACATAATAAATTTTGACCACTCTTCAGCTACACATTTTTGTAAAAAAAAAGTACTAGATTAATTATAACAAGTAATTTATTTCTGCAAAATTATAGTAAAATGGTAGTTAATTATTTCCTAAGTTTTTACTGTAAAAGTAAAAAAAAATCAATTAAGCATTGAAAGAAGCACATTCAAAATGAAACATTAGATGAATTTATTATTAAGGACTGCTAAACTATATGCAAAAAGTTAAATTAATTCCAGGATATAAGATACTTTCAAGAGTATATGATTAATAACCTTAAAATACAAATTTAATTAAACTTTTATATTAATTTTAAAATTTTAACAAATCTTTTAAAAATTATTCTTGAGGTCCGTGCATCAAAGTTAGATCTACAGCAAAATAATTAAATTAAAATTTAATTTAATTATAACTTATAATCATAATTAAATTAAAATTTAATTTAATTATTTGATCGTTTAATTAGTTTCAAAATTTAATATTAATAAAATACTAACTGTATTTACCTTCAAAAAATTATTTTTAGAAAAATCTATTTCCGTACAAGCATTAAATACGTACCCTTCCCTATTAATTTGAATTAATTTAAATTTCTAGGACGTGGATAGCCACGTTATGAGAATATGTAATATAATTTGCTACCTAGATCAGCCCTAGGCAACTTTTAGCCCCTAGAGAACATGTTATACGTACTTACTACATAACTTATGTGGTTAAGTACTAAGTTTTATATAGTATTTATTATATCGAAACAATATCCTCTACATATTATTATATAATAATAATTAAGGTTCACATTATCTATTAATAATAAAAACTTGAAATTCGGATATGCCAGAACATTGCGCCACTAGTTGCCGTGCTTTAATTTCTTCTAAATATTAAAATTGATATTGAAAATACCCAAAAAATTGTTTTAAATCAAAATATAAAATAGTTTAAAATTTTAAATTAATCCGTCAAACCGTTTTTCAATATTTTTTATTTTCAAGTTAAATAAATACAAATATTATATTCTAGCCCAAAACTGCAAAATTGAATAATTTGGAAGAACTCGATTTTGCTCAAAAGTAAAATTAATAATATTTATACAAATTCTCATGCTTTCTTCTTCTAAAGCCTATCAAACTGCCGGGTAAGGTATAAAAAACATTTTTGTAAACAATTCTTATTTACGGAACTAAATTAATTTTATTTAATTACTTCTTTGAAGTAACTTAATGGCGAGTCGTTGATTTGAAAATAATTTGATCGTAATTGTTTTTTACAGATTCATTCGATTGAAAATATTACGTGAGAATTGTAGTCAAGTATAGCACATTTGATGTAAAGCTCATTAATGAACACAAAAAGTCAGTATTGGTGCAATAACCTTTGTAGAAAATTGTGTTGCATTTGCTTAAATTTTATTATAAGAAAATTTATTTCGTGCTGCATACAATAATTTATATTTATGATTATGAACTGTCACAATTCGACAATTAAAATTAATTTGTTGAAATTTTTACAAATTTTTATTTTTATTAATTTATTTTTATTAATTTGTTAATTTTTTCAGAAATATCTCATCAGCAGGATTCAGCGTTTATTATTTGGTTCTCCTTGGTGCCTTTTGTTAAATCTCACTGACAGTGGCGACCCTTTCTGTGGTGATAATTATTTTTATCACACATATAGAAGTGACCTAATCTTAACATAGACTTCGAATCATGGGACATGGTACGTATATTGACTTTTAATAATTTGGGCGTAGAAAGCTTCCAAAATTACAGGTCTTGAAAAGCACTGTGACATTTTTGAATCGAAGAAGATATTTTGGCCAATATCTTTGAAATTTACGATCACCAGAGAAAACGCTTCTCTATCCTCTGCTATTCGAAAAACTTGCTGCCAGTCCAATCACTGATGTTTAGAAACCATGAATGCTTCCATGCAAGTATCGCCATCATCTATAGTAGGCTGTACTTTTACCTTTCAGCATATGGCCCAAATAGGAAACTATTCGGCATTTTATATTGGTCACTAGTTGTTGTCTTTCTAATACTCCTGCTTTTCGCAAAATCTTATCATTCGTTACCTAATCCATTCAACTTATTCGAAGAATTCCTCTGGTCAGCCACATTTCAAATGAATCGAAGCGATTCATAGTTGAAATATTCAACATCCACGCCTTAACGCCGTACAGTAACACCACCACAGCACTTTGCTGTTTGGTTCTTCAAATCATCATTGCACGTATTTTATATCTGGATCTAGTTCATCTTCTGTTAAATTACTTCCCAGATTTGTAAGTACACCTTCGATTTGCTAGACTTTTTCCAAATATGACACCCAGGTAGTTTTAGCGACCGATTATTAGGAAGTTTGGTTTGGAGATCTTGAGTCTCACTTTTTTGCAATTTCACTAACAGCACCAGTTAAAGATCTTCGATGGAACCTGAAGACTGATGATTTTCTGTTAAAAAATGGTTTGTTTTAATTTTAACTTTCTGCTTTCAGTTTGTTTTAATGTTTTGGTAAATTCCGAGGGGTTAACCGCTGGTGAAGTTTTTTGTACACATCTCATGAAGTACATGAAATCTCATGTGAAGTACATGAAGTACGTGTAAAGTAGGTAAAATATATGTTAAGTATATTGAAGTACAAGTGAAGTATCATGAAGTTAATAAATTTTTAGTGAACCAGGCAGGATTCAAGACAAATCAAATTAAAAAATGGCTACACAACAAAAAAGAAATTCAAGACAATCAAATACAAGAAATAGTCAAATTTGGGATACAAATTTGAACATCATTTCAATCAAGAGATGGCAGAAATGTTTTAAGTAAAACATTTTTTAAATCTTTATTTTTCAGAAAATTCTAAAAAGAAACAGCATCAATCACAGCACCAATTAATAAACATCAATCCCTTCCATTCTGAATTTTTTAAATTTAAAAATCTAAATCTATTGTGCATTCTTTATTTTGGTACAAAAATTTAATTTATAAAGGGTTGGAACTTTTTTGCTTTGGAATTATTTAGAAAATTAGTTGGGGGGGGGACCCGTTAGCTTGCCATCCCTATTTTGAAAATAATCTTAATATTCGTTGGTGCTTGATTGTACACAATTTATTTTTGCTTTATCCGTTTTACCTCCCCCCCTCTAAAAATATCATATAATTTTTTAAAAAAACTAAAACGGTAACTGAGAGTTTCTACTAAATTTTCAAACTTTTAATATGTTTGCCTGCATTGTAATATTTGGGTACTGAAGAGTGTTTCACACCCCCAGACCCCCGGATTGAGTAGTTTATTTTTTATCAAAAGTAAACTGAAGATCTCCGTTGCAAAGGCACTGGAGGGTGTTCCACACCTCCCAGACCCCCGGATTAATTAATTTATTTTTTATCAGAAGTAAACTGAAGATCTCCAGTTGCAGAGGCACTGGAGGGTGTTCCACGCCCCCAGACCCCGGATTAATTAATTAAATTTTTATCAGAAGTGAACTGAAGATCTCCCGTTGCAGAGGCACTGGAGGGTGTTCTACGCCCCCGGATTAAGTAGTTTATTTTATATCAAAAGTAAACTGAAGATCTCCCGTTCCTAATGCACTGGAGGGTGTTCCACACCCCCCAGACCCCCCGGTTTAACTAATTTATTTTTATTAAAAGTGAATTAAATATATAAATATATACCAAATTTTTAAAATTAGTTATATCTCTGCAACGGGAGATCTTCAGTTTACTTTTGATAAAAAATAAAATACGCAATCCGGGGGGTCTGGGGTGTGGAACACCCTCCAGTGTACAAATTTTGGAATAAAGAACATTGCAGAACATGCAGAACCCCCTGGGCCCCCGGATCAAGTAGTTTATTTTTTATCAGAAGTAAACTGAAGATCTCCTGTTGCAAAGGCACCGAAGGGTGTTCTACACTCCCTGGATTCAGTAGTTTATTTTATATCAGAAGTAAACTCAAGATCTCCCGTTCCAAAGGCACTGGAGGGTGATCCACACTCCCTAGACCCCCCGGTTTAACTAATTTATTTTTATAAAAATTGAATTAAATATTTAAGCATATCTCAAGTTTATTAAAATTAGCTATAGCCAAGTAAATGTGTTTAATTCATAATCTGACAATTAATTATAAACTGCGTAATTATAAATTCCGTACACTCCTGGGGGGTAGTGGGGATCTCTGCAACGGGAGGTCTTCAGTTAATCTCTGATAAAAATAAACTACTTAATCCGGGGGTCTGGGGATGTGGAACACCTTCCAGTGCCTCTGCAACGGGAAATCTTCAGTTTACTTATGATAAAAAATATACTACTAGATCTGGGAGGGGGGATCTAAGGGGAACACCCTCTAGCGCACAAATTTTGGAATTTCGGTAAGTTTCTGAAATACTGATGAAGTACGTGAATTACTGCTGAATTATATGAAGTAAGAAGAAGTATGGAGAATTATTATGAAGTACGTGAAGTGTGAAGTTAATTGTACATGATTTCCTCTAGCTGTTGAACCCTTGGTAAATTCATATAATTTTGGATTTTTGGTAAAAGTTTCGATTAGTGCAAAAGAGCTGTTTGACTATTGTTTAAGGGAGGGGTATTATTTCTAATAAATAGAAGAGTAAAAAATTTATTATTTATAAAAAATATATAGGTGAATTGTTTTGGCCGGATTGACTACCTTGGATGGATATTTTAATTTGCCTGGCATATCTCTGAATCTAAAATCTCATGCAGATGTCTACGAATGTGCACGTGTCCATCGAAACAAGTTTAAAGTCAAATTTTAAATTCAAAATTTATTGAACAATTTTATCTGATAGTAACTGTAGATTTAATGGAAATAAAAATATTGGCAACTGCTTACTTATTTTGCAAATGTTTCAATCAATTATTGTCAATTTGACAGTTAATAATACAGTATATTTACATTTTATTTATACAGTATACTCTACAATTTATATTAACTTTTAAAGTTTCCAATGGCAGCGAACAATCCCAATCCCAATCCTAACGAAAATGAAGATAAAAATCCGGCTTTTCCAGTAACGCAAAGATTATCGGCACCAGCGAATATTTACAGTCCTTACGTTCAAAGAAGGTTGAGCAGATTAAGTATACCTAATACTGCAGGCTACAAAAGGCTGCCACCAGAACCTCCTCCGTTAGCGCCCAGACCTAGTATTTTACTTCCCCATTTGCAAGAAAGCGAGAAAACCTTTTTCGATCTCGTTAGTAGTGGAGATGTGAGTTTAGTCGAAAAGTTTATTGAAGAAAATAGTGGATTTAATGTGAATTGCGTTAATTTTCAAGGAATTTCGGCTCTCCACATAGCAGTTCAGAATCATCAAGAATTTATGGTAGAATTTTTATTAACTCAACAAAATATCGATATAGGCGACTGTGTTTTGCATTCCATTCGAATCAATCAATTAAAAATTTTAAGAATGTTATTAGAGAAACTGCAAGAAACGTCTCCTGGATTAGAATATGTAGGCGTTACGCACAGTTCAGATTTTCCCGACCACGTTACTCCGCTCATTTTAGCAGCACAGTGTGGCCATTACGAAATCATTGAAGTGCTAATTGAACGGGGACATAGTATTAATAAACCGCATCCTCCAGATTGCGTATGCGGTGAATGTAGAATCCGATTAGAACACGACGATATCTTGCATTCCGAAACACTTCGGTTGAACTTATACAGGGCTGTTGCTAATCCTGCTTATATATGTCATTCGACGCACGATCCAATTTTAACGGCTTTTCAATTATCCCAAGAATTTCGAAAGTGTGCCCGAATTGTTTCGGAATTCCGCGAAGCTTATATCCAATTGGCAGATGAAATCAGTGCATTTGCGGTAGAACTCATAGGCTGTTGTAGAAGCACCGAAGAAATGGAGCTAATCTTAAAGCAAAAATCAGGATTAACATGTTCTGGACAATACATGTTTCCAAGATTAGTTTTAGCCATAGATTATAAACAGAAAGAGTTTGTTGCTCATCCAAACACTCAACAACTTTTGGAATCGGCTTGGTATGGTGATTGGCACGATTGGAAATTAACGGCATTCGCTATTCGTGCATGTTATCCACTTTATAGAATCGTAATGCTGCCTGTTATAACTCTTATGTGCTTGATCACGCCTTTCCATAATTTAGTTTTACATTGGAGCATTCCACTGAACAAAATGATAAGTCACAATGCATCATATATTTTATTTTTGTTGCTGCTGTTTTTAGAATCTGACTTGGATAAAATAGGACAAAAGCGAAAACCACCAAATTCGGGACTTGAACCAATTATTGTTTTATACGTTATAGGTTATTTGTGGAGTTGTATACGGTTGTGTGCAATTGAAGGACCGCGTCGTTATTTTAGTCAAATGTGGAATTGGCACGGATTATTGACATATGTGTTTTTCTTGTTCACATTTTTATTTTGGCTAGCGTCGCTAATCGATTTGCAATATAACGATCAAATTGATTTGGAAAGAAAATATTGGCATCATTTAGATCCAATTTTATTAGCAGAAGGAACTTTTTCAATAGGAACAATTATGGCTTATTTTAGATTGTTGCACTTGTGTCGATTAAATTATTACCTAGGGCCGTTACAAATCTCTTTAGGCAAAATGAGTGCAGACATAGCAAAATATTTTACACTGTTTTTAATAACCATTATGGCGTTTTCGGTTGGTTGTTGTAAATTTTACCAATACTATGGAGGTATGGTTCAAACGGATGAAGCTTCGGGTATAAAAACGGCGCAGGTATCGTCGTTTATTGATTTGAGATCTACACTAAAGACATTCTTTTGGGGTATATTGGGCATGTCTCCTTTAGAATCGGCAGATGTTATTATAGAAAATTTACCAGGTGAAACAGAAAGTTCGACGATAATCAATCACCATATGTATACGGAAACAGTGGGATATATTTGCTTTGCAATGTTTGAAGTATTGACCACAATAATTATGTTGAATATGTTAATTGCTACCATGTCTAATACCTTTCAAAGAGTAACGGATAATGTGATTGTAGAATGGACTTTCGGTAAAACTGAATTTTATCTCGAATATATACTGCAGACCACACTACCGCCTCCGTTTAATTTAATTCCAACAGCAAATGGATTGTTTTCCGCTGTGGAGTGGTTTCAAGTGTTTGCTCAAAATCCACCCGATAAACAAGCGCGCTGTACTTTCGGTCATTGTTGTTTTGTCGATGTCGAATTAGACGAGCAACTAGCAAAGGATTACCCTATTTTAATTTCTCAGCTCGTTCAGAGGTATTTCAGAGAAAAAGATGCTAATACAGATACTTCTGTCAACGATATAGAAGTTCTAAAGCAAGACATAAGTGAAATTCGTCAAATGCTTACCGACTTCATTAATAATGGATGAATAAAATTGGAGAGGCGAGTTTTATATATTTTTATATACTTAAAATAAGATTATTTCATATTGTAATGCTTTACGCTAATTATATCATTTATAATTAGTATTTTACTTTATTGTTATACATTTTTGACATAATAAAGTAGTTACCAAAATTATTGTTTAAGTTTCAACGAAATTTGCTAGTGAAACTTCATTAAACCCTAATTAAACAATGTGCGTAAAAAACTCTTTGACGTAACAGGTCTAAACTGTCTAGCAAGTTGGAAGAGAACGATAAACTTTCAAGGCTTTTATCATCACATTGTACTAATGTAATTCAGAGGTATTATTATAAATTCACTTTATTGCAACTGTTTCTCAAATTATCAGAAATCTGAGATCGCTGGTTAAAAAGTTAATCAAAAACTTATGATGTTCTTTATTAACAACCAAAGTAATTTCACAGTTTCAGTTTTCTTTTACGTCAGAAAATAAAAAATATGTTTTCATCAATTTTTCTCTCTGATATTGAAATAATAATTATATTTCCTGTTTAGCTTACTATATCAAACTACCTTTTAAAATAAATAGAACTTGATGGAAACTCGAGTTTTTTAATGTAAACTGAACTTGAAAACTTGATGGCAAATTGGATTTTCATATAAAACTTAACTTTTATGCAAAAAGCAGTTGAATTAATTTTAATTTAAAGTATCCCATGAATAATGATATCGAAAATTAACTTAACCAATTTTCAGCTTTTAGATTTTTAGTCTAAAGATTTTTAAGAAGAGGTAGAACTTAATACGTTCTTTAATAAGCCTAAAAATTAATTTTTAAATTTTCAAATTTTCCTATACAAACATACTACAGAGATTGGATTTGCTATAATCTGTAGACAAGACGTAGACTCTAGGTGTAACTCTCAGTTAACTTTCGAACCCCGTAGTCCAAGGATCCACATTTTAGACTTCTGTTTTGGTTCAGGGATACTTTTAATAAAAAAAGAGAACAGGATCAAGTTTTAATATAATAGTGAAGCATTTATTTGATAACAAATTCAAAAGCTACTCGATGCAGGTGTATACTAGTACAGGGCAAGTATTTTAAATTTTAAAACTTCAAAAATAATTTAAAATTTTAATTTTTTAAATGTTTTAATTCTCAAAAACACGACAATACATATTTAAAAAAAATTTATTATGTTTAATCACTTCAAAATAGAAGGGAATACGAATGAGACAGGTCAGGTTGAATCGCCAACGTCCGGGAGACCGGATATGGCACATGAAAAAGAAGAGTAGACTGGGTAGGGTGAAAACAGAAAGTGCTCCGCATTTTTTAGGTACCTATTGAAAATCAAATAGTAATCTGCGTAAGAAGTTTAGTAAGGGCAAAGAGTATATAGATAGAGTATATAGAGTATATAGGTATATAGATATACTCTTTGGTAAGGAAATGTTTACTGAACAATTTTAGTCCATGTTTTATTTAATTTTATACCTGCTGATTTGTGAATAAATGCAATTATTAATATTTATGACAAAATTTACTTTATTGAAAATATAATAAAAGTAAAATTTAAAAAATTATCAAAATAAATTAACTTATATTACTGATAGAGCAACATAAGCTTCACAAATGGGTTAATTATACAAAGTACATGGGTAAATCAGAGACAATTTCCTTTTTAGTTGCAAGTTTTCTTTGCATATCTTCCAAGTCATCGTTCATAGTCAAATTTATCCCTTCGCAATATATTTTTGCACGAGTAGCTGCCAAATGGGCATAATAAGTGGGTGCAGGATAACTAACGGAACGATTACAACGCGTAAACATGTGACACAAGTGATAAGTCAATTCCTGTAATTCGTCTTCGTTCATACCAAAATCGTCCCATAATTTACGATATTTGGTTGGTCTAGCTACACCTTGAATACTTGCATGAGACACCAAGTAAAAATCTAAATCGGTTGGATGTGTTATGGTAGTGTCCACGACGGTACCAGCGGGGACGTTCAAATTTTTATCTTCGCTATCCTGTGGATTCTTCGGGAACAAACGGGTGTGATGACGTTTTTGAACCACAATAAATGTTATTGCAGGCTGATACGTTCCATCTTTTTCTAACATCAAACATGCTTTGCGTATAGCCATCACTTCTTCTTGAAGTATAGCCTGGAATTGACCTTCAGACACTCCATCCCTGAAGAAAATTATACGTTCGGGCTTAACGCTGTTTTTCCTGTAAAAGAAAATTAAATGCTGTTTAACAATGTTAGCTAAATCCGCAATAATTTCTTGAGTAGGTGGTTGCAAACGCCAACT
Organism: Lycocerus yunnanus; assembly: GCA_036346125.1. Lineage (NCBI taxonomy): Eukaryota > Metazoa > Arthropoda > Insecta > Coleoptera > Cantharidae > Lycocerus > Lycocerus yunnanus. The sequence goes on from JARFIX010000050.1 coordinate 3,995,473, forward strand.
GAGATTATATTGGAAAGCTTTAGGATCGTGACTGGCAGTCACTGCAGCAACACTTGGCATCATTCCATTACTTTCTGGACTTGGATGAGTTACATCGGCACCCATTATTATGCATGGTTTTCTAAGACAGAAAGGCGTATTGAAGAGGTTATGATTAACTCCGTTTAACTTGGCATTAACTTTCAACAAAATATTTGCAACCGTCGCATCTTTCGCATTGAAAACGTTTTTACTACGAACACATTGAGTCAATACACCAACTTGTAATTCTGCCACTCGTTTTACATTAGCGTAGGTACTTTTATCTTCCGGAATAACGACCACAACCAAATTCATATCTCTAAGGCTAGAAAGTTCTCTTTTTAATTCGTCTTCAGCCCTTTGGTACGACAATCTTACGATTTTTATGGAGGATGGCCGTTCAATATTCATGCCAACTATTTTTCCTTGAGTGATCATTTTATCTGCAAATGATTGCAATTGTCCTTCACGAGTGCGATTTTCAACACATAACATGGCCCAATTACTTAGAGCTTTTGATTTTTAAATTTTCAGCACGCCAAACACCTCTTCTTGGTACAACAGAAGACTGTAGGTATTGAAGTTTTGGTGGGTCCAAAACCCCGCCTCTATCGAAACAAATTGATCGCCAACACTAATACCAAATTCGTTTACGGTTTTGTCATTATTGTAATTCGAAGCTTTGACGGAAGCCATTATTTTATTTTGCGTACGGTAGACGACGTCGCTGCATATTTGATCACTTTACTAGTTTGAATTGGAGTCATGGTTCTGTTAGTAACTTGATTTTCTACCAGCGTACACAATTCTGCAGGATATAAAATCCTTTTTTGCTTACTGCCCACCCAAAGGCAAGGAAATTCTGGATGTCGAAGCTTATATTTCTTAACTTTAATGTAGTATTCAGCAACAGTCATTTCTATACCATTTTCATTCTTGAAACGAGCTTCGTTTGCATTTTTATCTAATTGATTTACTCGGCTAATACGCTTTGAAGAACTTATGCCGGGTATTTCATGACGAACTTTTAAATTTCTTAAAAATTTATCCACTTTCTTCATACCTTGAGGTAGGAATTTATCACCGCAAAACTCATTCATTAAATCGACAATATTAAGAGATTTAGGGGAAAGGTTTGTGTGCTACATCCACATTCAGAAATGGTTTCCAACCAAGAATTGCAGATTGATAAATTCCACTGTACATTTCCATACCGTCACCTAAATCCATTATTGTTCGTGGCCGAGTAAAAAACGACTGGCCTACCGAAGTACATCCTCTAGAAGCAGCGCATCTGAGAACTACTTCTAAGCAATGGATTGCTTCTTCTGGGATTTTCATTGTGAGACCACCACCCATGACTTTAAAATATTCTCGCAAAACATTTAAATCGATAGTAGCCACCTGCTTAATCACAATACTGAATGTTCTCTCTCGATCATCTTCCATTATTTTTACCTCGCATTTAATGCCATTTTGGATCGGTAAAGGCGAGGCACTGTATAAACTTTTTCTGCCATCATAAGCGGGATAACGACCTGGATAGTTTTGCTTTCTGAACTGTTCCATTGCCATTATTACAAGGTTTTTCGGCTTATCTGGTCCAATTTCTACATTATAATGAATGGCTGTCGGCAGATTTGACGAAAAGAACATTGGCAAATGATTAGCTTCGACCATTATTTTTCTTCCTTTTGTACCTGCTTTGGTTAATTCGGCCCTTCTTGGTATAGCTAACTCCATATTTTTGGATACCTCAGATAAACTTACAGAATCTTTCATGGGACTCAATTTAGATGTGCTTGAACCACGTAACAGTTCCTCATCTTCATTTTGCCATCCATGTTGTTGTCCATTTCGTATTTCACGTTGTTCATTTTGTCCTCCACGACGTTGTTGTCCATTTCGTGGTCCACTTTGTTCATTGTATACTCCACGATGTTGTTGTCCATTTCGTGGTCCATTTTGTTCATTTCGTTCACCAGGTTGTTGCCAATTTCGTGACCCAACTTGTTGTTGCTCATTTCGTGGCTCAAAACTTTCTTTATATTCGTTTCGTGCCCCATTTTCTGATGCTCATTTCGTCTCCACGTTGTTGTTCATTTTGTTCCATATATGGTTTTGGATTACTTTGTCTCAAACGTGTTTGATAATTAAACTGCCTACCAGGTTGTTCATAATTTTGTCTAAGCGGTTGTCGATAACCTTGGGTCGGTGGAGGCCGATTGTCTTGCCTAAACTGCCGTCTATTATTATCTTGTGTAGACGATTGATAATTATTTTGCTGTTGATGATATGAACCTTGTTCATTCTGATTTTGCCGAGATTGCGCATTAAATTTCATTTCTACCATTTTTCACTGTTTACTCTTTCTTACTTTATAATCTTGCTGTTGTTTTTAATTTCCATTTGAAGAAAAGTTGCATTTATATACTAGTTTTCAATTTACAGTTGGTAAATAATTAAAAAAAAAATTCCAAGAATCAAAATTGTGTATAAGTTTCCAAGTTTTGATTTAAAAAATTGGATGTGACCATCCCATGACCTTATCATACTTTTACTAAATATTAAAAATAAAATTAGGTTTTTCAAATTTCATATGTTTCAAATTAAATAATAATAAAGTAAAATTTTAAAAGTATGATGAGGTCATAGGGATGGTCACATCCAATTTTTAAATCAAAACTTGGAAACTTATACACAATTTTGATTCTTGGAATTTTTTTTTTAATTATTTACCAACTGTAAATTGAAAACTAGTATATAAATGCAACTTTTCTTCAAATGGAAATTAAAAACAACAGCAAGATTATAAAGTAAGAAAGAGTAAACAGTGAAAAATGGTAGAAATGAAATTTAATGCGCAATCTCGGCAAAATCAGAATGAACAAGGTTCATATCATCAACAGCAAAATAATTATCAATCGTCTACACAAGATAATAATAGACGGCAGTTTAGGCAAGACAATCGGCCTCCACCGACCCAAGGTTATCGACAACCGCTTAGACAAAATTATGAACAACCTGGTAGGCAGTTTAATTATCAAACACGTTTGAGACAAAGTAATCCAAAACCATATATGGAACAAAATGAACAACAACGTAGGAGACGAAATGAGCATCAGGAAAATGGGGCACGAAACGAATATAAAGAAAGTTTTACGAAATGAGCAACAACAAGTTGGGTCACGAAATTGGCAACAACCTGGTGAACGAAATGAAATGGACCACGAAATGGACAACAACATCGTGGAGTATACAATGAACAAAGTGGACCACGAAATGGACAACAACGTCGTGGAGGACAAAATGAACAACGTGAAATACGAAATGGACAACAACATGGATGGCAAAATGAAGATGAGGAACTGTTACGTGGTTCAAGCACATCTAAATTGAGTCCCATGAAAGATTCTGTAAGTTTATCTGAGGTATCCAAAAATATGGAGTTAGCTATACCAAGAAGGGCCGAATTAACCAAAGCAGGTACAAAAGGAAGAAAATAATGGTCGAAGCTAATCATTTGCCAATGTTCTTTTCGTCAAATCTGCCGATAGCCATTCATTATAATGTAGAAATTGGACCAGATAAGCCGAAAAACCTTGTAATAATGGCAATGGAACAGTTCAGAAAGCAAAACTATCCAGGTCGTTATCCCGCTTATGATGGCAGAAAAAGTTTATACAGTGCCTCGCCTTTACCGATCCAAAATGGCATTAAATGCGAGGTAAAATAATGGAAGATGATCGAGAGAGAACATTCAATATTGTGGTTAAGCAGGTGGCTACTATCGATTTAAATGTTTTGCGAGAATATTTTAAAGTCATGGGTGGTGGTCTCACAATGAAAATCCCAGAAGAAGCAATTCATTGCTTAGAAGTAGTTCTCAGATGCGCAGCTTCTAGAGGATGTACTTCGGTAGGCCAGTCGTTTTTTTACTCGGCCACGAACAATAATGGATTTAGGTGACGGTATGGAAATGTACAGTGGAATTTATCAATCTGCAATTCTTGGTTGGAAACCATTTCTGAATGTGGATGTAGCACACAAACCGTTCCCTAAATCTCTTAATATTGTCGATTTAATGAATGAGTTTTGCGGTGATAAATTCCTACCTCAAGGTATGAAGAAAGTGGATAAATTTTTAAGAAATTTAAAAGTTCGTCATGAAATACCCGGCATAAGTTCTTCAAAGCGTATTAGCCGAGTAAATCAATTAGATAAAAAATGCAAACGAAGCTCGTTTTAAGAATGAAAATGGTATAGAAATGACTGTTGCTGAATACTACATTAAAGTTAAGAAATATAAGCTTCGACATCCAGAATTTCCTTGCCTTTGGGTGGGCAGTAAACAAAAAAGGATTTTATATCCTGCAGAATTGTGTACGCTGGTAGAAAATCAAGTTACTAACAGAACCATGACTCCAATTCAAACTAGTAAAATGATAAAATATGCAGCGACGTCGTCTACCGTACGCAAAATAAAATAATGGCTTCCGTCAAAGCTTCGAATTACAATAATGACAAAACCGTAAACGAATTTGGTATTAGTGTTGGCGATCAATTTGTTTCGATAGAGCGCGCGTTTTGGACCCACCAAAACTTCAATACCTGCAGTCTTCTGTTGTACCAAGAAGAGGTGTTTGGGTGCTGAAAATTTAAAAATCAAAAGCTCTAAGTAATTGGGCCATATTATGTGTTGAAAATCGCACTCGTGAAGGACAATTGCAATCATTTGCAGATAAAATGATCACTCAAGGAAAAATAGTTGGCATGAATATTGAACGGCCATCCTCCATAAAATCGTAAGATTGTCGTACCAAAGGGCTGAAGACGAATTAAAAAGAGAACTTTCTAGCCTTAGAGATATGAATTTGGTTGTGGTCGTTATTCCGGAAGATAAAAGTACCTACGCTAATGTAAAACGAGTGGCAGAATTACAAGTTGGTGTATTGACTCAATGTGTTCGTAGTAAAAACGTTTTCAATGCGAAAGATGCGACGGTTGCAAATATTTTGTTGAAAGTTAATGCCAAGTTAAACGGAGTTAATCATAACCTCTTTAATACGCCTTTCTGTCTTAGAAAACCATGCATAATAATGGGTGCCGATGTAACTCATCCAAGTCCAGAAAGTAATGGAATGATGCCAAGTGTTGCTGCAGTGACTGCCAGTCACGATCCTAAAGCTTTCCAATATAATCTTAGTTGGCGTTTGCAACCACCTACTCAAGAAATTATTACGGATTTAGCCAACATTGTTAAACAGCATTTAATTTTCTTTTACAGGAAAAACAGCGTTAAGCCCGAACGTATAATTTTCTTCAGGGATGGAGTATCTGAAGGTCAATTCCAGGCTGTACTTCAAGAAGAAGTGATGGCTATACGCAAGGCATGTTTGATGTTAGAAAAAGATGGAACGTATCAGCCTGCAATAACATTTATTGTGGTTCAAAAACGTCATCACACCCGTTTGTTCCCGAAGAATCCACAGGATAGCGAAGATAAAAATTTGAACGTCCCCGCTGGTACCGTCGTGGACACTACCATAACACATCCAACCGATTTAGATTTTTACTTGGTGTCTCATGCAAGTATTCAAGGTGAGCTAGACCAACCAAATATCGTAAATTATGGGACGATTTTGGTATGAACGAAGACGAATTACAGGAATTGACTTATCACTTGTGTCACATGTTTACGCGTTGTAATCGTTCCGTTAGTTATCCTGCACCCACTTATTATGCCCATTTGGCAGCTACTCGTGCAAAAATATATTGCGAAGGAATAAATTTGACTATGAACGATGACTTGGAAGATATGCAAAGAAAACTTGCAACTAAAAAGGAAATTGTCTCTGATTTACCCATGTACTTTGTATAATTAACCCATTTGTGAAGCTTATGTTGCTCTATCAGTAATATAAGTTAATTTATTTTGATAATTTTTTAAATTTTACTTTTATTATATTTTCAATAAAGTAAATTTTGTCATAAATATTAATAATTGCATTTATTCACAAATCAGCAGGTATAAAATTAAATAAAACATGGACTAAAATTGTTCAGTAAACATTTCCCTTACTAAACTTCTTACGCAGATTACTATTTGATTTTCAATAGGTACCTAAAAAATGCGGAGCACTTTCTTTTTTCATCCTACCCAGTCTACTCTTCTTTTTCATGTGCTATATCCGGTTCTCCGGACGTTGGCGATTCAACCTGACCGAAACCAAGATGAATTTACCAGGAAGTATAATTCATGATCAGTCTACATCTTTTTAAATTAAAATAGTAATCGCTTAAATTGATAGATGTCTCTCGCTTTTCAGCACCAAAAAGGTGTGCGCTCGCCTTTAGAAAACAGACAGATGTGATATCTGTCAAAATTCTTAACCAAATTTTTCTTGACATAAAATTTTTATTTTATAGAAGACTATTAAATTTAATTTTATGTGTAATGTTACCTAGATTATACCCTACCGAATCTGAAAAACGTATACGTCAAATAAATACCTTAAAAGTTTTCAATGATAAGTCAGTATTTTTTTATCAAATTTAATTTTCTGTTTTGATCGGTTTTATTTTAGAGTTACAGAAATTCAAGAAGGTGCTGAATACAGCGTTACATTTAATGCAGGGGGAAATGAATTATCTTTGGTGGTTTTATTAACTAGTGATTTTCCAAACGCGAAACCGATATTGAAAATTACCCCATTGTCGTACATCCTTGGGTGACAGCAGATGGAGATATTAAATTAGCTCCTGGATTATTAAACGTTTGTTTTATCTTTACATCTTAGTCACAAAATAATTTGTTAATAGTTTACAGTTCACTCCGATTTAGGAAGAGTTGTGCAAGCGATTATAAGGGAATTCGGAAGAACTCCTCCACCTTTAATTACAGATCAGTCGTGTAGTACTATTACATCACCGACTGTACCTAGGGGTAAGTGGCCTTGTATGTTATATTGTTATATTGTATGTATTTTATTTAATTGGGTTTTAGACGTGGATGCAATGGGACGAGGTAGCCCTAATTATACGTATAATTATAACAACATAGCAAATTTTTCACCACCTACACATTCCATTAATTGTGCTCAATCGGTAGCATTTCCAGATTTAAATACACTTTCTTTAGAAGAATTAGAATTTTTAAATGAATGTCCTGAACGGCAGGAAGAATTTATAGAAAATTTACCTCAGGTTAAGGAAATGAATAAAGCAATAGATGATATTATTTGTAATATTGAAGAACTTGCAGGTAAATTGTATTCACTCTAGAGGAAATTGGGTTAACCACATCAGTTTTATTTTAGATTACAATTTAAGTAAAGAGGATTATTTAAAGACATTAAATAGTAATGTAACGGAGAAGCTCGAGGAAGTCGCAAAAATGGCTTTCGAAAACGAAAGATTAAATTCTGTTCATCAATCTATTTCCGAAAAGTATTCGCCTAAAAATATAAAAGTAAGTTCTCAAAATGCAAAGTATGTCGTTCTAACTTTTGTAAATCATTAGGTGCAATTGAGTGAAGCAGCTGAAAAATCAAACTCGGAATGTGAAAGAGTTGCCGATGCATTTCTCAATGGTGACATGGATGTAGATAAATTTATTAATACCTACATTCAAATCAGGACTTTAAGTCAAACACGTAAAACAAAGGAAGAGAAGTTATCACAGCAGCTAAAAAATTTGGAACAAGCAGGATTTTAATTAAGAGTTATATTTTATTTGTGATATTGATGTTTTATAAATTTATAGTTTGAGGCAGGCATGGGTTTCCTAATCTAAGATGAAATTGTGTAATTTTATAATTTGAAATTTATTTATTATATAAGCTAAATATCTTATTTATAATAAAATGATGTTTACTAGTCAACTAAACTATTTTAAGCTCATCTCACATGACGCTTGTTTTGCTCATGGATTGCTTGATGGCCGCTGTGATGGGACTGGTCCTGACTGCCCTGATGAAAAGTGACGTTGGATTTTATGATAGAACGTGTGCTATTTTTAATCATTAAACAATGACAAAGTTGCATCGCCTTCGTAAACACGAGTGCTACCGAGTTATTATGAACTGCCAGACGATGTTAATAGCTGATCGTTTACGATGAATTTCCATTATAAAATGTGCTCCTTAAAATGTCAAGTTTTTTACTTTTCCGAAAATCGTCAGCAAATCGATACTTCCTTGCTTATGTACACGCAGGGGAAAATTTAACATTACTGACTAGTCCGGTAATAATTAGTAATTGTTTGTAATTGTATTTTTGTTTGTTTGCAACTATGGAACCAACAATTTGGCAAACTTGATTTTGCTCATTTTAAAAATGTCGTTCAATTTAGTATTTTAAAATTTCGATTTTTACGATTTTCGGAAAATTTAATAAAAAAACGTCAGAAAAATGTCTCACTTGACTGAGTTTAAAATACTCGGCACAAAGTGCCTCGTATTTTAAAATTGCTCCTCGTCAGTAATACATCATTTTCCTGACTTTCATGTAAATAACTATTATTGAACATATTTTTGTCTGTCAATGCCATTACGAAACTGTGTGTGCATTGAAACAGCAAAGCCTGTATGATGCCAACATGCTGAGAAAGCATCACGATACCCAGTCGCTTGAAAACCACAAGCAATCCATCCAAAACAAGTGTCATGTGAGGTAAGTTTTAGTCTACTTTGGAAATTTATTTTACAAAACCATTTAGTCGATTATTTTACTATTTGACGTTGATGCTCATTTATTCTTGCCTCCTATACATCACATTTTAGCTAAGATGGAAACTAAAGGAACTTGGGAGTGTTGAGAAAGTCTGCTAATCACGTAATTTCAACAGAAAGATTAAGAGCAATCTTAAAAGATTATAGAACACAAGACGAGTTTAAATCTTAGTCGATTCATCTCAAAGCCATTTTATTTAAAAAGAACTCAACGTTTTCATTAATTTATTTTGTACTGGTTAGAAATGTAAATATATAATTTATTATAAAAATATTTTGATGAAATTTAGAACTACAAAAAGCTTTTAAAATATTTGCCAACTAAAACTTGACTATATATAAATTGCCAAAACCTTATCTACATCACTAAACCTTATTATAAACAGTTTTATTATAAAAATTAAAATTTACAAATACATATTAAAAGTTTAAGTTAAAACTAATGAGACCGCTATCTGTAGCTCCCGGTTTTGATATTCCCCAACTTTCTTTTCAAAGAAATTTGTCTTACCCTCCACAGATATTTTGGTCATAAAATCAAACGGATTGGTCGAATGATACACTTTTCGCATCCCAAATCTAACAAGAGGCGATCGGCAACAAATTCAATGTATTGAGACATTAAATCGACATTCATTCCGATAAGAGTAACGGAAGAGCATCAAGCAAGAAGTCTTTCTCAATTTTTACAGCGTCACAAATAATACTGGTTACCCTTTCTTTGGTTGGTTTTGTACAATATGTTTAAACATCAAACATGCAAAATCGCAATGAAGTCCTTCGTCTCTCGAAATAAGCTCGTTTGAGAATGTAAGTCCCGGCATTTTTCCACGTTTCTTAAGCCAAAAAATAGAAGCAAAACTACCAGAAAAGAAAATACCTTCAACTGCAGCAAACGCTACAACACGTTCTGGAAATGTAGCTTCATCGTTAGCAATCCACTGTAAAGCCCACTCTGCTTTCCGAGCCACACAAGGTAAAGTTTCGATAGCATTGAATAAACGATTCTTTTCCTTGGGATCGCTGATGAAAGTTTCAATTAAGGTGCTGTACATTTCAGAATGAATGTTTTCGATTGCAATTTGGAAACCATAGAAACATCTTGCTTCCGTAACCTGCACCTCTTGACTGAAACGTTCCACCAAGTTTTCGTTGACAATTCCATCAGAAGCAGCAAAGAACGCTAGGATGTGTGAAATAAAAAAGCGTTCGTCTTTGCTCATATTGTTCCAATCCTGCAAGTCTTTCGACAAATCAACCTCGCCCACCGACCAGAAAGATGCTTCGGCGATTTTGTACTTATGCCAAATATCGGGATACTCGATAGGAAAAATGACAAAACGGCGTGGGTTATCACGTAACAAAGGCTCTAACTGAGGGTCAAATTTTGCTACAGCTTTTACATCTTTGGTAAAAGAGTTTTTTTCTTTTAATGGTGATTTCTTTAAATTAACCCTGTTTTCAACGAGAACGGTATTGCTCGAGTTTAAAGTTACTTCGTTTTCTTTATTATTGAAATTCATTGTAAATGATTTTGTTCTATAAATAATCCTAATTAGAAAAATACACAATAAAATTATAACTTACCTTGTGTATTTTATAAAACGAAATAAAAATAAGTTGTTTCAGTTAATATCGAACGTTAACGCCTGTCTGAGAATAAAAAGATACGTAATTACGTTGTTTGCTCACTAAAATGCCGCCAAATTGTGTGTTTTTTTAAAGCGCATGTTTTGTACGTTATATTGGCGCGTAATCGACGGTTAATTATAGTGATAATTTAAACGTGTGTCGCCAGCTACTGATCAATAGTCAAACTAACGAAATAAGCGACATGATATACAGCACCTTTCAAAAATAATGGTGATATTGGAAAAAACTTTTTGTATTATTGGGGTTCGTGTAGCACCAACCGAGGTGCAAGTAATTTTCGATAGAAATGTCAATTTTTTACTGATCCTTTACATTAAGTTTTTAATAATAATTATTATTTATAAAAAAATAGTAGGAGTATATTGTTTAAATAAGGAGCTACTTTTGGATTACTTTGGATGCGAGAGGTTTTTTGGTTGCATACCTGGAAATATTTAACGAGTTTACCACCAGTTTCTATATTAGGAGTTGAAATGAGAATAGTCATGTGATTCAGCATGGAAAAACTTTAAGAAGATTTACTTTTGCGGACAGAAAAAGTCGAGTTAACATCGACCAATCTTAAAATTGGAGTAGAGATAGACGCAGTGAAAAATCAAAAACGTCTGTTTTGAGTTCGATGGAACGACAACGTGGAATGTCAAGCTAGAATTAAGTATCTGGAACAAAAATAAATTGTCTAAGTGGAAACTTGATAGGGAAAGAGGTTATTTTTATATCCAAATTCATTTTCTAGCAACTCCCCAAAAAGCCAACTCTGTTTCGATTTCCTTTGTAGAATATAATTTAGTTAGGGATTCTTGGAGTATCACATATAATTTAACATCAGAAAAATTTCGAAGAAGCACATAATTTCATTCTTTCGAGACAAGAACGGAAACAATACCAAATCCCCAGAACAAACCTTAAATTTTCGTATAAACAATTTTCTCTCGAACGACGACCTGAACTTCGATTCTCTTGTGAATTATCAAACAATGAGATGGGACTTGTTTAATAGGGGAATGAGATAAGGGGAAAATGAACCTGTTGAACTCGACGATATTATCAACCAAACCAGGGTTTGACAACATCTAGAAAACTTTTTTTAAAAAGAAACACAATAATTAATCAAATCTTGCTCTGCATCTTTTAGCTGCTTGTCTAAAAATTGCCCATTTTTTCAATATGTGGCAGAAAGGGGTTCTTAGGATTATCCCCAAAAACCCATCTAGGGACATGGGCTCGGTCAAAAACTATCTATTGAAATGATAATGTTCGGTAATCTGAAATTGCCTTGATTCTCAAAAATACTAATTTATAACAACGTGTTGTACCCTGATGTTCGTGTAAACTAACTTTTGCTGTTAGCGGTGTCAAGAGTCGTAAGTAAGGATAACTTAGTTTGTTCTTTCGCTTTCCTGAAAGTAATAAAAAAATAAAACTCTGACGAGTAAAACTATGTATAAACTAAATCGTAATAATACGATTTTTCAACAACTTTTCTTCTTCTCTTTAACTTTAATTTGTTTTATTTTAACAGCAGCATCGGCGATATCTAAAACCACTGCTAGTACTAAGAGCATTACTTGTTTTACATCTGAAGTAGCTTGCTAGGATTGCCTCAGATGTGCCTGTTACCTTATTTTTTATTGTTAATGCTGGCAGTTTATTAACATAGAAGGGCCACCGTCTTTAGTTACCTTCCGAAGCACGGAGACGGTATTGCAAAGTGAGCTCTACCCGGATTTGAACCGGGTGCCTTACATTAACAGTTCATCGCGCTAACACCCAGACCAATGACAGTCTTGCAACAACTTTTGTGAAGCAAAATAATTAACCCAGTGCGTATCGATCACAAATGTGTGATTTAATAGCGAAGAAAGCAACGAGTTAGCGATTATGTATGACATAATCGCTAACTCGACATAACTGTGGACGACTCAGTAAACAGGATTTTAAAGTGTGTTTTGTGCAAGGAGGAAAAATTGGCTGTGAAATCCTTCATTGGAGAACCCCAAACCTAAACAAACTTTAAAGATGCACTCCGCCCGAGCTGTTGTACAAATTCCTAAAAGAAAATGGGTTTCCTGAAATAAATCGAAAGAATTCAAATGATCAAAAATGACGGAACCGAATATACCAAGCATATATGTACTTGGAACACTGTAACTCTCCTTGTGAAGAATGCTTTCCTATGTACTTTGACATTGCAACATTGCAACTGAAAATTGAATTGAAAATTTAATTGTACAGGCCGATCTGCCCACCAACAAAAAATATACTACCTACTCAGCATTTTTTGCTAAGAACTTTTCTGCAGAGAGAATCCTGTAGGGTTGGTTACGGTCCTGTTTTGCCAATGGATATTTTTATTACTTTGAAGATAGTAATTCTATAAAACTCCCATATGCGGCAACCCAATTGATTTTTAAATTTAATTTTCTAAATATTAGTTGTCGCCAAGTTCTAGATTAAAAATTTCAGCTGTTGATTTCCAATTCTAAAAGTTTTACGTGTTACAATTTTTGCACAAAAATCTAGTTTTTTTGGACGTTACAGTGATCCAATTGTTAATTGAACTTTGAGTTTTTTTCAATCCAAGTTGTTTGGGATTTATATTGCTCATTGTTGGATATATTTTCTGTACCGGTTTTTGTAAGCAATTTTGAGGAAATTATCCAAACTTTGTTTGAAGGATTTGTCCGTCCAAGTTTTAACATCCAGGAAGAATTAGAATTATTGCTGAAATTGTTGAAACCCTCCAATAACGTCTTCGAGGCATGTTTGATAACTATTATTACAGCATTATGTTAATTCCGAGTTTTAGGTTATTTTTGCACCTCTTTTGGTTTCTTTTGTGTGCGAAACCATATCTTTGGATTACTGATCGAGTTCTTGAGTTATCGATCGAAAGGAGTCTGGCCAAAACCTTTTTTGAATCTAACATAACTCAATACAAGGTCCGCCTAAATCCTACTCCCCATCACTATCAGATTCGTCCAACTATCAAGAATGAAGACTCTCCAGCAAGATAAAATCTTTTGTTTGTTCCGTCAGATTTAATTTGTTACTTTTTGGAATTTACCAATTATTATTGCGCAGATTATTTATATTGGGTTGTTCTTTTGAACGTATTTATTTCACCTAAAACGTCAAGCAAACGTCGTCGTGTGCGCCTAGTATACGTATACGTGATAACTATTTTTAACTAAGTTTCATAATTGCGCTACATGTTAATCTTATTTTAGCTAAAAGGGTAACCCAGTATTGCGCTTATTTGTAATTTTTTTCTTTTTTTATAATAATTAAATCTGTGACCGAAACGGATCAACACTTTGATACTTGTGGCACCAGACTCAGTCCTTTCCTTTCCTCAGAGACTAATTTCGCAGTTTCTTTAGTGCCGGCAGTGTTTATTATTATACAAAGTGATTGTAAACTGAGTGGCGCCCAAACCACATCGTTACGGCTTGCTCTTTGGAGCGTATCACTTAGCGCCTCTTGTATAATTTTACACCATCGAAAGGAAGAGCCGGCTCTGTACTCTATCGTTTGCGTCCCCATACCTCTATGAGCTGGCAAAGGGGCAAGTTTCTTTTTCGCCAGCCGCCACTAAGATTAGCGGCTGCAAGGTTTTAATCTATTTTTTATAACTTGGCATTCCAACACCCAATTAAAACCCTAACAGGTGTGATTTGATTTAAGTTGTTCTTCACTATGAAGTGGAATGGTAAGTTAACTAGGATTGCAAACTTTGGCATTTTTACGGTTTTTGAGAAAAACAAAAGACCAACCTATTTGAAACTTCTTTGGTAATTTTTGACCCAAAAATTTAAGAGTGAAAATTAAGTACTTTTTGTACTGTTTATAATGTATTTCGATCGGAAAACATCATTTGCGTATAAAGAAGTAACGTGAGTATTATAAATCGTATTTTATACAAATTTTAAGTGCTAATTTTCGATTCTACTGTTGAAAGGCCTTAGAGCGACTTTTGAACGACTTGGAAAAGTTTTTCCAGTCTCGGGCGCATTTTTCTCGCTGTAAGTAACGAAATGCTTGGTATTAAAAAATTAAAACATGTCGAAAATTGTTCAAGATTTTTGAAAACAGGAATAAAAAGCTTTTGAAACTTTTTTGTTATTTTTTGACCCAAACTTTAAAGCCGAATATGTACTCTTTTAATGTTCCTAAAAGTCAAAATTTAAAAGTTCTAAATTATGTAGCATTCCAAGTGGTATTTACGTTACCGGATCATTATTTCCAAAAAATGCTTACTGCTAATAATTTATGATAATTACGTTATCAAAATACCTAACGTAAAAACAAAAAAATGCGGGAGAAATTGGACAGTTATATTCGGTTTGTATTTTCATAATTTTAATACTAATAATGTAATCTTGAAAAATAAGTTCAAGTTAAAAGTTCAAAAGTTTTGGAGTCTTATGGCCGGTTTCACAAACATTTAAACTGAGATTTCGGCTTAAATTTAGATCTAAATATTATAGGCTTAAATAATTTAATCGCAGTTTAATCGTTTGTGAAACCGGGCATCAGTGTCATGAACCTGTAAATGTCGCATAACAATCCTATTTTTTTTACATTTTATGTGCTATCACGATAAAAAATTTCTTAAAAATTATTCTAAATAGGTATTATAAAATGTAATACTAAAAAGTTTTATTTAATTTGCCAGGTGGAGCAATGGCATAAAACAATTAATTGAAATTTTTTGTCTTTGGTTTACCGATTGGGACGTTGCGGCGTCGCCGTTCCACCGAGGCGAAAACGTTTCCATGTAAGGATATTTCAACTCAAAGACCAAATTTAAAAAATTAGATATTTTGTGCTTGATTCCTCTACTCATTTCCAGAAGTATTTTTGGTTTGACTATAAATTTAAGTAAGATAACCTTCTATGTTGGATTTTTATGCGTTTAGGTTAGAATTGGATAGGTAAGATTTGGTATGTTATCTGCCAAGCAAAAAAATACCTATTTAAGTTTTCACGTTAAAATGTCCCCTACATCAATTATACACATATTTGTTCCATAAAATTATCTTGAGCAATCTTGGTCAGGAATAAAGAAACTTAAAAACTCAATTTAAATCTGAAATGAATGTACTTAAAATTTGGCAGTCTGGGAAGATTCTTTTAAAAAATTGATAGGAAGACAATTTCCAGAATACTCCTTACGAATAACTTGTTACGGAATTTTGTTAATTTCGTAACTAGGATTCGTATTTTTGCCCCATGTGCTGGAACGAACTATAGCACTTATAATTTTAAATTTTATTTTCATATCGCAAGTGGAGCGATTAAATTTTAATTTTATTTTTACACTCGTGCAAGCCAGATCATAATTTTATTTTACCTTCGCCATTAAGAATTTTAATGGGCAAGCATTTTTTTTACCGCCTTAGAAGGGGGTAGATTGGTTTTACGTGTGATTTTTTTAGAGATTTTCCCGGGGTTATATTTTTGTCCCAGAAAATTTTAGTTTGAACGCCATATGAAGTATGGTGTGATTTGATTGCGTGAGGTAACATTGGTAATGGTCAACATAATGATCTTGGATGTTCGAGTTAGTTGGATAAAACTGATGTTATCCGTTGCTTGTGTGAAAATTGGACTATCCTCGTATTAACGGATTTTTTTGGTTCCTTGGATACTGTGCCGGCAATGTGTACTTCCAGTTTTTCCCGGTTGTTGGACTCCATGGTTGGTGCTATCGCCTTTATTTGAGACCCAGAAGTAGTTTTAGGTTTTGCAATTTAATTATGTTTGATGCTGATGCCTGCTATAATGACTTGCTCTGAATTTATAAATATTTGCCATAAGACCGATTACAAGTATTTCTGAGGTGTTGAATAAAATTTTTGTGCGGTTTTTAGTTTTAGAATTTTACCCTTATGCAAAGCCGGGGACAATGAACTAAAAATATACCGAAGTTAGAAGGATTCCCAATAACAAAGGATATTTTAACAAAATATCAATATAACATCGATGGAACAGGCAACTTTTATTACGTACTCTAGCGGTGATGATAGGTAACTTGATTGTAAAAAAAACTAAATTATAAAAAATATTTGTTTTAAAATTTACCATACATAGAACAAAACAAATTAAAACAATACAAACAACTGTTCATTTTATTTTAAATTCGGAAAATCTGTAATGTAACCGTAAAAATCAGGAGAATCTCACTCTTCCTTTGTTTGTCAGCTTTTTAAGGATGCCCACGATTTATTCTTTAAGGGAAACTGTTTGCCTTTGTTAAAATCTTGAGCAGAAGAACTCAACCCAAATAATAGTCTTAGATGATAATTCATGATAAATTGTTATTGGATGACCATCAAATCTTCTATCATCAAATAGCTGATTTTATGTCACATTCTGTAAGATATGAGAACTTTTTTTATTATATCGATATTAATATTCTAAACATATCAATATGATACATCAACATTGCCAAAATTACTTTAAAAAACTTAAAAACTGACTTGGTACATAATTGAGTTTTCAAACAGAAAACTATTATTTTCCCTTTTTATAAACAATGAAGAAACAGATAGTACCTATGGCATAATCAAGTTTAAACTTACTTTTGAACTTCTCGTTTTTTTTATTTTTAGGAATGTAATAACTTTTTTAGTTTTTAAATATTTTTGAATGAGCGAACTTGTAACTACTACTTACATCCTGTAATTTGATGCAAACATTTATAAATATAATGTAAATAAATAAGAATGCTCAATATTTGCATTCATATTTCTACTATTTAGAAAAACTAATGTATAAACATTATGTTTTAGCAGGCCAAAATCAAATTTAACAAAATAATTTTATTACCATTTGGTGTAAAGGTTAGGTACAAAAACATTACAACTAAATATTACTAATTATTCTCATATATTTTTACAAATATGAATTTAAAATACGTTTCAGTCTTTAATTTTATTATTTCTTTCAAACACCTAAACTAAGTTTACGGTGCTGGCAGCGCTGCTGGTACCGGTGGTGCAACAACAGCGATGGTTTGAACGCTTGCAACTCCAAAAGCAGATATGAAAACATTTATGACTGTAACTAAAAATATTCCAATAATTGTAAAATTGTTGATTTTGTTTGCGATGCATATTTCCCGGTCATCTTTGACATTGTAACGAGAATTCCAAATTAAACCGACTCCAATAGCAACCTAAAAAATATAAAACAATTTATTAATAATCAGCATTATAAAAAATAAAATTCTACAAAATTCATAAAATTATAATTATTATTAACACTGAGTTTCTAGTATGATAGAAATAAAACTAATAAACAGTTCCGACTGAACTAAAAATACTCTTTTTTAGGAAGATGTCAATGAATTTAAAATGTTATTTATAGAATAAAGCAAACATTTAAACCTATACTCACTTGAAAAGTAAGCTGATTGAAATTAATACAATTCCAGAATAATAAAATGGATGGCCATTACTATCTAAAACGTATCTGAGTTGGTTAGCATTCGCAGAAAATAAGGCTAAATCCATCATTCCTTGAGCTAAAGTCTTTTTATGCTGATAAACATTTACGTCGGGTATACTTTCTGCCAATTCGGGAACGGTTCCTAACTCAAAATCTGGGAAAAGGATTATTGCCACGAATACCTGGCGAAAACGGCCTGCTTGATATTTCTGAAGTTCCACGGTTTCGTCCTCGATCAGATTCATCTCCATTGCCATTGTCAGGATTTAACGAATTTGGCGCGATATTAGGATTGTTTATCGAAATATTTGGACCATCTTCATTGGCACGATTTGAGAAAAAACCATCATCAACACTTGGTTGAGAATTTTTTATTTCTGATCCATTTAATTCCATCTCTGGATTGGCTAGTGGCGGCAGATTTGCATCAATTAGTGGTATTGACTCTATTGCAGGATTGTTTGCACTGCGACGATTTCGAAATAATTCCGAATTTCTTGGATTCAAATATGTACCATTTGCATTTAGATGATTACTGTTGTCGTTTCCACCGACATGGGTAGCGGTAGCAGGCGACCTCGAAGTGTTGTCTTGTTGTGTCAGACGAGGGAAGCGCTCATAGCTGCGTTTTACGGTTCTTGATCAAATTTAATATAAACTGCTGTTACGTTACAAAACTTGTTTTTGTATAGAAAATATTCACTTTATTTTTATTTAATACGCTAACGCCACTTGGGTCGATATTCTGAAATATCGGTGGTTAAAAATGTAATTTAAAGAGTCACTGTTAAAAAATTGTGTATTAAATGAATTTATTTCACTTGAAATTATAAATTTTTATAATCACTGATGATTATTTACACTTCCACAATCAACGCTTCCACGCTATTTGAAAGTTAAAAACGACTGCGCGAGATCCCCACAAACAACATTTTATATGTCTGTTATATTGAACACGCGAATTACTATGGATTTACCTAACAAGAAACAAAATTCTATGAATCATAATTATTACCGCACTATTTAAGTTAGCTTGAATGTGTTGGTGTTTACAACAATGAGTTTGGCAGAAAAACCTTTTGCTAGTTCGAAGTAAATTTAGAAATAGAACTGCTACTGGTTATCATCATTCGCGTTGATTACTGTTTCCATGTTAAATACTACTAATTAAACGGGACTTATTTTGGTATTTCCATTAATTCGCACAAAATGAAATTAATGTCATCTCAAAGACAAAGAAAATTAACAATTTATTGTATGGAGGTAATTTAAATACTTAAAAATAGGAGATGATCGAGATTTTTCAATTTACAAAATTTTGGTAGTTTAATTGGTTCAGAATTGTTAATCTTGTTTGTTCCATTTTACTTGCTAATTTGGGCAAACTATAAATAAGTCTTACATTGTTGCACATAACAAACTAAAACAATTTAAAATAATTACTGATTATTTGGAAATTATTTTTGAAATTTGCATTTATGTATAAACACGAATATTTTTTATTTATGTAATTGTTTTCGAATTAAAAAATTACAGATTAATAAACTAACAAGTTCAAGGACATTCAAGTATAAGTATTTTGGTAACCCAAATTAGTTAAATAGCTATTTCTGCAACAAGTGAGCAAAAGTATGCCATAAATATATAAATTTTTTAGAGCATTTCAATCTTTATAATTTTTTATATTTTTGCCTATAGGTAGTTGTATAGAAAACTGTTTTTTCTAGAAAAAAACCTAGAACAAACTTATAGAAATAGGTTTGTTATAGGTTCTTTGTTTGTAGGTAGCAGTTATTAATGTTTGCACTGTGTATACAGGTAATACTATTTAAGTCTTATGTTAGATTATTTAACAAATTTTATTATTTAAAAGAATTTATTTAAAAAGCGGAATAATATTATAATTATTATAATCAAACAGGAAACAATATTTACAAAATAATGACTAAGTAATATAGATAACATTATTCTTTAGTTCCTGTGTTGTAATATAGAAGAAATCTAAACTTGTGAAATATTTTTATGAATGAATTTAATGATTTTAAAATAATTAAGTTTATAAATCAGTAAATCAGTAAAAAATTCAAAATATATCATATGTACATCATAATATAATCTACATAATATAAGTATTATCGCAGACTAAATTTGTAAAACAAATTGCAATAAATCAAAATCGACTGTGATTATTTGATGAATTAAAAAGTTTTTAAATTAATTAAATTGTATAAATTAATTAAATTAAATTAAATTCTGATATGTAATCAGAAGGATGTATTTGTCTAAATTTTCATTAAAAATCACTATTTTGATTTTTATTTTATAAAAAAACCTTTTAATTTAAAAGAAGTCATATAATTTGTGTAATATTCCTTTACAACAATTTTCAAAAAGGAAACAATTATTATAAAAGATAATTATTATTATCATTGGGATAATTCAATATTAAATAAAGTACGTAAGTTTAAAATAATCTGATTTATAAATTAATTTAAAACTAAATTGAATTTTATAATTTCATTTTTAAAATTATAATTAATATAATGAGAAAATTATGAAAAATATTGTCTGGTGATTTTAGTATATATTTTAATATTTTTTAGAATATATGCATACAGCTTAGGTATATTAAAAGATATACCGGGTGTTCATTTTAAAACTTCCAGCAATTAATATCTCAAAACCAAAAGTCAGATGAAAAATTTTATAAAAATATTAGCTGGTATTGTATCATAAATTACAGATTTTAAATGTCCCCATAAAAAAAAATCAAGAGGAGTTAAGTCAGGGGACCTAGCTGGCCATTCTATCGGTCCTCGTCTGCCGATCCACTGCCCTGGAAATTTATCATCTAACCAGTTTCGAACAGGAATAGTATAGTGAGGAGGTGCGCCATCTTGTTGAAAATGCAAAACAGTTTCATCGAGCTCCAGGTGTCCTTCTTCGTCACTTTGACTTTCTAACGCATCAACTATTAAAGGATAGATTGTATCTTCAAGCATTTCTAGATATTTTTGACCTGTTAAATTTCCATCAATAAATAATGGTCCAATAATTGTATCACCAAGTATACCAGCCCACACGTTTACCTTCTGCGGCCACTGTGTATGTCCATCAGTAAACACATGAGGATTTTCATCACACCAATATCGACAGTTGTGTTTATTGACAAATCCATTTAAAAAAGGTTGACTCATCAGAAAAACAAGTCGATTTCAATAAATGTGGATGTGTAGTTAATAATTGAAGCATTTCTTCACTAAACTCCACTCGTCTGTCTGGATCATCCTCGGTCAAAGTTTGATGAATCTGCATTTTATATGGGTGAAATTTATGCAATTTTAGCGCCTTATGAACAGTGCCCACTGATAGACCACTAATAGCAGAAACTTCACGCACCGAACTATTAGGATTTGAAGCATAATGGCCTATAACTTCAATTTGAGCTAAGTCATCCAATATTCTAGTAGAATTCTTGCGTGTTTTATTTTGACGGATCCTGTTTCCCGAAATTTTGAAACAAGGTCTATAACATACCTATGAGAGACATTTCTACCAGGTTATCTCGCGTTATAAGATTCTGCAGTTCTTGCAGCATTTTCATTTTGAGCTCCGTACAAGAAAATTAATTCGATTCTTTCTTCTACAGTATAAACCATTTTAATGATCTAATTGCGAACTTTTATCAGATCTAAAGCGAACGGGAAAAATAAAACTCACTGAAAATCACAACAATAGTACAATCACAATCAACAATAGTCACAATCACTAACAATAGTTGAAGAAACTAATGTCAATTTATTTGTTTTGACAGTGTTTTGTTTTCATTGTCCTAAAATTATTCAAGTTGAATAATAACAAAAGCAATAACAGCCTTCTAACTTTTAAAAAAATAAATTTCGATATAATCAGCTGCAGTTTATTAAAATGTTTTTATTTTGTTTCAACGCATCTTACTCGAAAATCCTAATGTGGGATAAAAAAAATTTTCCAACAAAAGTTGTTTATTTTTTTATGCAAAATATGAATCTGCTAAAAAAAATTAAGGTGCTATTTAAAAAACCAAAGTTGACCTTCAAATGACCTTGAAAAGGTCAATAAATTAAGAAAACAATTATGCCATATTCTGTCCCCTCGCTATCATACAACTTTTGTTCGAAACATTTTTTCATCTGACTTTTGGTTTTTGAGATATTAATTGCTGGAAGTTTTAAAATGAACACCCGGTATATTACTTACATGTATGTATTTAAAATGGTAAAACCTCATAAATAAATTGTTACTTTAATAAGTAAACATATGCTAATGCATCCAAGTATTTATGTTTTTAGCTGCAAGTTTTTTAATTTGAATAAAATATTTTAAAAATTACAAGTTGAATGAAACTTACATTATAGTCTAGGACTTCGTTGCGCATAAGTGGTTTCGTCTTTTCAAGAGCTCATCAGCTAAACTATCCCTAAATGAATGAAAATGGATTAAAATCCATTAAAATTGAAATCAAAAACTATGTTGGAAATTTTTTAAATAAATTAATTGACTTTTGAATTGAATTTAAATAAATTAAATGACATGTGTTTTGACAAACCCATATCGACATATTAGATTCTAAAACTAAATGTCACTAAATAAACAAAAAATTATTCAAAAAATGTTTTATATTTCAGAAAAACACAAGATTATCTTTTTCACCGTCTATGGGTTTTGGACCTAATGAAGTAATAGGTTTGCTCATACCATTTCAAAATTCATCAACAAAATCCAAGAACTAAAATTGTGACCCGTAGCAAAGATACACCGAAGTTCAATATGGTTTTAAAAAAACATTATATGAAAAGTTAAAATTGCCTTTAACAAAGATAAAATCCATAAATTTCACTGTCTAGGCGGGTTGTAGACAAAAATGAAATCAAAAATAGATTCTAAGTTTATTTAATTTGTTACAAGAAGTACTATATTATAACTTCTTTAATTGGAAATATTTGACAAAAGAAAAATATGCTATTGGCAAATATTTTCCGAAATAACTCGAAAGACATCGTCCACAAATTAAGTTATGCTATTTTGAGTACCTTTTGTCCTCTCCAATCCCATTGTCATATTACTTTGTTACACAAAAGTTATTAGAAATTTTAGACGTACATTTCGCCCCGCCCCATCGCGAATTTTTTGGTGAAATTGATCTCAAACGCTTGAGCTTCGTTTGAGCTCCAATAAGCTTTCATTTTCATCGTTAGAACCACAACCATCGCGGAGTTATTCGCGAAAACTTTGGGGGATGGTCTTTCCATTTTGTTGTGGCTCGAATTTTGTGTGAATTTAGTGTCAATCGATAGAGTTTCTTATTTCATTTCCTTAGTTCCTTATTTTTTCTTCAATTATATGTTCATCATAGTGGGGCTACAAGGTATTTTTTGCAGGATTACAAGTAATTATCAGAAAAACAAAAATGCAGTCACTTTTTCTTGCACTTATCTTGCTTTATTGTGTAATTGGTTGAAATAAAGCAAGATAAGTACAAAAAAGTGGCCCACTCTTTAATTTCCTGATAATTATGTATTCATGTATTAAAGTTATTTTAAAAATAAAATTACAATAATTTAAATTTCGAAATATTTTTTCGCTCAAACGAAAAAATGCAAGTAATATAAAAATTACTTTTGCGGTTACGACTACTTAATATTGAGGTTATGTCGTTTTTTCGATAAAAACTCGCAACTAATAGTGTACGACTTCCTATTATTGCGTAACCGCAAAGTTATCACAAAAATAGTATATTTTATGTACCTTACCATTTTCTAAAAAAATTTTTAAATTTTTCTTTGCCATTTTATTTTTGAAAATCTTCCTTTTATTTCGCTCCTGCGTGCGTAACGTAATTTGCAAACGACCCCTGTTTAAAACAACTTAATTCGAAGTTCATAAACGTATTATATTGTAAAAATTGAATTGTGGTTTTTTAATGTATCATCAAAATACAAATAAATGAATAACAACATAATACAAGCGGTATCATTAAAAAATTTCTCTGATGGGGTGGAAGAGTTTAACTTCAGAAAAATGTATAACAATTTTCATAATACAAATTTTATTTGTATTTCAGCATGGTAAATTCATGAATAATTGTAAATTTAGCGTAAATTAAAAAGTTTTATGATTAAAACGCTAGCTTGACAATGTATTTGGTCATTTTAACCAGATGTGGTCAAAATAAAATTTATTGAAACATCATTAATGGGCAACTATTTGGACGAGTGGAAACCACACGACAAAGACTCTTCCTGTCTAGTCATTGTTGGTAAACCTTTAAATTATAAAATATGATAATAAATTAAACTTATGTAAAAACCAACTTTAAAATATTACTTAGGTAAGTATAATATAATAAGTAAAATAAAAGCAAAATTTGGGTATTCCCGAATGGAATAATATTCCAAATTCAAATGTACGTTATGATTCCATGAATGAATAATTAGAATTTTCATTCAAGTTTAGATATGGCTTTAAAAATAACACTACAAAATAATTATTTAAATTTTTGTGATATTCCAAATATAAATGGCACAAGACACGAAGTAAATATTACGAAATCTAGCACTGCTTTTAAACGTTTTTTATTTTTCTTTAAAACTTTAACTTAAAATGCTTATTATTGCTTAATTGCATCAATAAATGTTAATAAAATAATTAATATTATGTTATTGAACAATGAACTATGATATAACAGCAATTTATTGTAAACCTTGGTCGTTACAACTTACAGGACGATAAATTTCAAATTACCTAGGTATATACGTTCAAAACATATTAATAAATTAATTTAATGTTTCAGAAACGTCTGTATAATAAAATTTTGAAAATTATATAAAAACAATTAAAATGCATGATTGTTATATTGTTTGTAATTTATTATAGTAAACTAGAATATTTTATACTGAAATTTTTATAAAACAAGCATACAAACAATTACGCAACGCGTTTTCAAGTTCAGGATTAAACTATAAAATTTTTTAAAAGACATAACACAAATATTTACATATTTTGAGCGGAAAATTCGTAGAATTAAAAATGAATTCTACTTGTATACCACAATTTGTGTGCATGCAAAGCTTCCTATTGCGACCAAAAGATCAAAAGAAATATTTCATGATATCATAATTAGTTAGTCCAAACTGACTTTTACAATAACCTGTTAAGAGAAAAACACTTTTGAAATCCAGTTTGCAAATTGTTATTTTATATGCAAAAAATATACATGCATTAAAACTAAAAATAAAAATATAGTTAGTTTATGAAGGTTGGGAATTCATAAAATTAATTTTATTAAGTAGAGATGATTTATTGGATCCGCAAAGAAACAAGAACAATGTTAAACTGATTATACCGAATTAAAAAATTATTAAAACGAAGTGGTAAATTCACTGATGCTGTTGGCGGATTAATACGTTTCAGGAATGTCTAATGAAAGCAGAACGTATAGGATAGAGGATAAAAGTAAATTGATCTGTTGGATTTCGTCATCATTTAACCTTTGCACAAATTTCCAGTTACGCCATTCTAAAGATAATAAACAGTGACTTACTTATCTGTTACTTAGGTCAAAATATTAGAAAAGTACTAGAATGGAAATTTAAATGGTTGTTACCATTCAACCAAAGGAAAATATATTGGAATTAATGGATTATTTTTTCTATTTAATTATTAATTGGCATAGATTTAAAGAATATGAAAATTATAATTGTAAATGTTTATTAACTTGTGAAATTATATGTTGAATAAAATATTTTAAAATGGGAATATTTTATAGAGTCCTAGACTAAAATGTAAGTTGGAAAATTTTAAATATCATTAAAATTGTAAATTTTAAATTTCATTCAACTTGTAACCTTTTAAAATATTTTATTCAACATATGAAAATTATAAATTAATATTTTTCGTCATGTCTATGTCATATTTTCTGATTCTTATACCATACCATTTTCTGTAGGTAGAATAGGCGAGCAGGCTGGAATAGAAAAATCTGTTAAAAATAATGTCGAATTTCTATGTTCGAGCAATCATGGTTTCATACTATTTACATAATATTTTTAAATTATATATTATTAACCTGTGAAATTAATATTAAATTAAAATTTACAGGTAAATTTTTGTTAATTTTAAACATCTGATGACAGCAATAACTATTGCTGAAAGCTTATGGAAAATTAATTCGTTAAATTGTTCAACTAATCTGTTAATTTTATAAATTTTATTTTAATATAATATAATTATATTTTTAACGTGTACATTATAGAGTTAGTAAAAGGAAAAGTTAACATTTACTTTGTAAATATATAGGTATTTATATTTATGTATTATGTACATTATCAAAAATTAAATGTTTGCAATAGTCAAATGTACATAAGTGCGTATTCACAAACACATAAAACTTACTAGACCGCTTCTGAAATACGGAGATTATAGACAATCGTAATATTATGTATGCAGATACATTATTCATCGATTTGTTTGTGTTGCGTTAATATAGGTAGTTATGTTAAAATCCTTGTAAAATGTAAATTCTAAAATACAAATCACAAAGAAATAATATAAAATATAGATATATGTATAGTATGTATCTACCTGGATAATATATGTAATAATAGTCGTTAATTACGATCTCATTAAAAATAAAAGCTGAGGTCAAAGTATGCAATTGCGGAAATTGCAGTTTCATGCAAAGGTCATTATAGATTTTATAAAAAATATTTCCTCTTTATGCATTAAAACAAAGATTTCATTATTCATTGCGTGATTGTAATTATCCCAATTTTATGAAATGATGGAATTTCCCTATACCACTACTTGCTTAAGTGTAATATTTATTACAGTTAGAAGAAAGTGGGAAAGGACCAACTTCGGAATGCTGGGTTTATGCTTATATCGTCATCGTAGTAATTACATGACGTCAAGCGAACTTATTTAAAAATCTAAATTGTTTAATCATCTAAAAACACTACATAATAGTACGTTAATTATAATTGACTTTATAAAAAATGTTCTAGTTAATTAATACACTGGCGGTATATACCAAGGTTTCGCGAAGTAGGAACTACTGCACTCGACATTTATTTAAATTCCATTAATACATTAATTTAAATTAATCTGTTATTAACATATTTTATTTACTATAAACCGCCACTGAAAAGGGAAGAAAAGAGAATAATATCATCACCGATATTTCTTTAATTTAATTTTTGAACTCAAAAGTGCAGTACCTACCAAAGGTAACATTTTAGAAATCTAGAATTTTTTATTAAAAACTTATTGGAGTAACATAAAAAATATACCTTCCCATGGTGTTAATAATTAAACTACCAGATTTGCAGAACAAGAACTACTTTTTTATTGAATAAGTAAAATTTATACAAAACAAATTTGCAAAATAAGATAAACATTTTTTTTCAGTTTTGGTTTTTTTCTTTAGCCTACCCAATTATATTAATGCGTAACAATTGTAATAAATTTTAACAATTTTTAATTTGAAAGTTACTTTTCAATTAATTTCATTTTCAAATTTACACAATAACCCGGATCGAAATTAATTTAAAAATAATATAAATAGATTATTACCAATTTCAAATTAACTAAATTAAAATTTTTTATGACCAATTTACGTATATTTAAAAAAGTATAGAAATATTGTAAATTATAATATAAAAAAAAGTTGTCAAATTTTATTAACTAAATTATAACGAAGTATCGACAATTTTACTAAATATAACACAAACACATTTTTTAGGTAAGATTTTTTATATTTTTTCACAAAGTTCTTGCTTTAAATATAATATTTTGTATTGCAACTATTGGCACTACTACTTCTAAGACCGAAGAAAAGAGGAAGACAAGTATGCCAATACTAGATGCAGTAGAAGAACTAATAGTTTTCGTTATACAAGGAGCAAAAGTGCATCTTTTTGACGATTCTGTAGGACAAAAATTACAATTGATACAAAAAAGTACTTTTGTTGGCGATTAAACATGCTGTTTTCTCTTGAAAGATAAACAGTAATTATTTTTTCCATTTAATTACTTTAGCACTTTAGATCTTTTGGCATTTTTAGTCAAGTTTTTTTTATGTCTTATATTGCTTTTGCTTTTAGAAAAGGTTACTCGAGAAATTTTCGACTCAAAATTAGATCTCATTCAGGATCGGTTAAATTTAAAACAAGAGGTGATAAACTTGATGATATAATATTACAATATCTTTATAAAAAAGTTATTAGATTAAAATTTTTAAAATTAACAGGTCAAATAAACAATAAAATGAAATATTATTTGTAAGATTTCAGCAATGGTTACTGCTGTCATAGAACGTTTAATAATAACGTAAATAGATTAAAATTTTGTTTCTAATAATAATTTTAGAGGTTAATAGTATACTATATAATTTCTATAAAAAGTTATTAAATCATTTAATATAATTCAATATAATTTCACAATAGTTATTTTTATACTAGACGATAAAGTTTTATTTTATCGACAAGCGAAAATTGTTAATTTACGAGCGACGAAGTCGCGAGTAAATTATTTTCGCGAGTCGATAATGAAACTTATCGTCGTGTAGAATTTAATTTTTCTATAGCAATGTTAAAGAAAACATTTATAAGAAATCCCAATTATAAATTTGAATTATCGACAGTTTTAATCAAACACACTTTGGAACTCCATCGGTTGCTATAGAGTTTGTTTACAAATTTCGTTTCATTCTGTTTTTGCTGAAGCGAATTTAGAAATGATCAAAACGAAGAAGAAAATCTGCCATCGGATGTGGAAGAAGAGGCGTTAAAAGCAGTTGGAAAATTAATGCCTCTAAAGTCGCGAATGGTGTATGAAAAGGAATATAAGTGTTTTCAGAAATGGAAAAGTGCAAAAAATATCAACACTAGCTCAAATGAAAAGGTGCTTCTTGCATATTTTTCAGAAAAATCCAAGAAAGTCAAGTCATCAACATTATGGTCCTATTACTCGATGTTAAAGTGTACATTGCTGATTAATGAAAATTGTGATATTTCAAAGTAAGTGAATATAGGTCTAGCGGAAGCACTAACAAATAATATCGTGGAATATTTTGCAGATACAGTAAATTGACTTCATTGCTGAAAAGATTGGGTGATGGATACAAGCCTAAAAAGTCGAAAATCTTTGAACCGGATGATATCATTAAATTTTTAAAAGAAGCTTTAGATGAGGACTATCTGTTTATGAAGGTACGATTTTTAGAATTACTGGATTGAATAATTTATGTAATTGGAATTTGAAATTACAGGTTGTTGCTATAATGGGGTTGTATGGGGCATGTCGGTCAGATGAATTGTACAAGCTGGAAGTTTCAAATGTTGATGATCGAAAATCGGCCATGCTCGTTGCACTTATTGATACTAAAACCAAAAAAGATCGATCGTTTTGCATTGCTGATAAGGAATGTGGAATGAGTGTGTTAGAAATCATAAGAAAATACATCGCCTTGCGTCCTAAAAACGTGCCTCACAAGAAGTTTTTCATCAATTATCGACAAAAAAAATGTACCATCCAACCTGTAGGGATAAATACCCTATATAAAGTTCCTAAGAAGATTGCTAATTTCTTGAAGCTACCAAATGCAGAAGAGTATACTGGACATTGTTTCCGCCGTTCCGCAGCTACAATGTTGGCAAACTCTGGTGCTGATCTGATGACAGTCAAGCGTGTTGGTGGGTGGAAATCTTCATCCGTGGCAGAAACCTACATTGAAGAATCGGTTGCCACTAAGATTGCCGCATCAAAGCATATTCTTAGTGAGGTAGAAATGCAGACTAATACCCCTGTACGATTGCCGCAACAAATAAACACAAGCTGTGGTACAATTCCAAGAATAGAGGTTTCTGGCAATATCAATTGCAAAATTGAAATATTTTGTAAATCAAAAGTAATTTATAATGTATCTACTTATTTAAATGCAATAAAATAAATTAAAGTACTTTATCTACCCTTGCTGTTAAAATGCTACTTTATCTACTCTTGCGGCTAAAGTGTCACTTGTTCTATTATTTTCAGTCGAACAAACCGCACTTTAACATTTTATAGAAAAAATTAATAAACAATGTATAAATAATATTACAATAGCCATAATTTGTTCAAACCAAGTAAATAAAATTTAATAAAACTTAATGATTAAATAATCTTAACCTCCGTCATTGGGCATATTGGTTTGTCCAAAATTATAAAAGAAATTAACATTTATACCATTGAATAACATTAAGGCGTTTTTCATATTTTGTTAAAGTATCTATCATTTAGCTAAATGTCAGATGACAATTGACCAATACATAAAAATTAACTAAAACTTATTTTAATAGAATAGACCAATGCATGGTTAACCATTACTCTTGGGCCAAAAGAAAATTAAAAAGATTGAAAAGAAAGCTTCCACAAGACATCTACCTATTCAAGTAGCGAAGAGAGTTAATGTTATTTTATTTTAATCAACTTACATTTATCAAGTCTATTTATAATTTATTTTTATTAATGTAACAATATAACAAAACTATGTATAACATTAATTTGTTGAGCTAGTTAATAAAGTTTAAAAAAATGTCAGATAAAATGAAAGAGGGTTAAAGGTTGCTAGTTAAAAATACATCTATTTGAGAACAGAGAGGACTTTTGTTAAATTATTTTCTTTTTTATCTTTCAATTTTTATTTCCAACTTTCCATCCACGGATCCATTAAATTGAATTTTTTTATCCTCGATGAACGAAGATTTTTTCAATCTTTAAAATGATGTAATGCAAGGTAGGGGTTGAAGGACCTGGTGAGGAGAGGGTTAAATTTAAAATTCAATAGTATTAGTTTTCAACGTTCTAACGACATCTAATTCGAGGTGTTTATTTTTTCTCTTTACTCAAAAACAAAACTTATTTTGACTGATTGCTTTTAAAACGAACATCAGGTAATTACTAATTAATTAATAATATTAATCGATAATGTAAAATAGTATAAAAATATAATAATAAATCAAAATATTATGTTATTTTAAATTTATAATTCAAGTATTAACAAAAATACCTGCATACGTGGTTATTCTGAAAAGAAAAAAATGAGAACTTTGGTGTAAGGTGATATTTATAAAATTAATTATATTTTTGTAAAAATATACCTTTTCCCAAACATTTATAAAATGGAACTTTTAAATTATCAAAACAGCATAAATTATATAGTTTGCGTATATCGGAATTTTATTTATTTTAATTTAAAACATAATTTGCGTAAATTTGAATTTGGGTAAACAAAGCAAACAAAACATTTTGAATGCATTACAAGCTTTTTAATTTTATTTATCACGTCGCATTAGTAGCATGTAGAAAGACGTTTCAATAAGTAAAATATTTCTAATTATTTAAGCCAAAAGCAATTTTTGAAATTATTAACTAAATTAATTGCCAAAAGTTAGTTTTGGGGTTTCCATCCTATGAACCAATGAATTGATTTGGTTAAAATATAGTCATAGGAGAATGTACTATAGACATAATATGGCGAAAAATAACTGAAGTTTTGCTTTTTTAGTGTACGAAACATATTTGACAAAGATGTTATGGTCTGGGGATGTATGTACTCATCTGGCGTTGGTAAAATAGTAATTTTAGAAGGTAAAATTACCGCTGCAGTATATTTACAACTCATACAAGACGTAATAATACCTGGAAAGAGGATAATACATGGAAGGAAAGAGGCTAATTGGTAAAAAATTTATACTGCAATAAGATAATGCTCCAATACATAAAGCCAAAGTGGTTTCCTCAAAATCCAGATCTTTTATCTATCGCAAACCAGTGGTCTTTATTAAACTAAACTTAGAAATTTGGATAATATTGGGGATTTAATTACTGAAATTTGGTACAAATTTAGTCCTGTTGAGTGTCAGAAGTATATCAGATCACTACCTTCCAGAATAGCACGTATGTAGAAAAAAATTTCTTCTTAATAATTTAGTTTCATTATTTTTTGTTACAATAATATATTTTAACCTACTTTTGCGAGTATGTGTAAGTAAGTAGCACAAACGGAAATGAGATTCCACATGACTAAAATCTACAACCACAGGTTTGCACTTATCAAAAAACTTGATATACGAAGATATGCTAAATAATATATTTATCACACAAAAAGAAAAATTTACCTTAAGTGTGTGCAACTGTCATTACAGGAGTGCAATTTTAGTTGGGGAGCTGATACAAGTTTTTTGAGCGGTTTCGACCATAAAATAATAGATACTTTTTTGTTATTATATTAGGCATGTGGATTTCTAAAACTGACTTTTATATGAATTATCGTGATAATTATTATAGTTCTAGAGTACATCATGGTGTCCAATCTGTATCCAAACCAATCAATATACCTAAACGTGTATTTTTTCAAATTACTTCATTCAATCTCAAATTTTAATGTCTTCAAATATACTCTTATAACAAATTTTCTGCCTTGTCCTAACCACTTGATCGTCCAGAAGCAAAATGTTTACCAAGCGGTGGGTCTTCTTGTTTTGAAACCACGTTTTATCTCCATTGCTTAGACTCCGACGGTATGCCAAGGCTGTGGGTTACATCGTGGCACAGTCTTCATAGAACCATATTAAAAATAAACCCGTCAATATGATGATGGTCCACAACTCTGGCACAAGTATCCAAAAAAGGCGAAAAAACAAAATTCTATTACACCCTAAGTAGTCTGTTTCTACAATGACAAAACAAAAATCCAGACAGATAACTCTGTCTATACAACAAATCCGTTTGTATCCTTTACAACTCGCCAATTGATATATCGTCAAACCAGATGAAAACTTTCTTCGGCAATCCTCTATCTTCAAGTTGCTCTTTTGTTAAGATTCTTATTCAAATCTTCAATTAACACCCATTTATTTCTGTTAATGACTTTTATTAAACCGCAGTTATCCGATAGAACTTAGTCGGTTTTCAGAATTCTTAGGTCTATAGATACTACTCCAGAAATTGGTTTTGCCAATAAATTGAACTTTATCGAGATTTTAGTGATTAGATTTAAAATTTTAAGAAACTGTTAAAATTGGTAGAATAACAGTTTGTGTTTCGTCTATAGAAGTTTGCTTATACAAACAAAACATAGATGATGACCTGAATTATAAATTGAAAAGAAAATATAGTTGAGGTGAAGGTGTCTACTTGTTAGATTTTCATTGGCCTTTCAGCTCAACTATATTTTCTTTTCAAAACATATACATATGTATTTACCATTTACAATATTTTAAATCTAAAATTCAAATTGGACGATGGCAAACACGTGCACCAAATATTCTATAAGCTGCTACATTGCTGCAGCGAATTTGAAGTTATCTCTCATAGACTTGTAGATAGTTTACAATTTAATGCACGAGGAGAGGTTTGTCCTGCTTATTTTACTACTTTTATGATATTTATACGTTTATGATATTTAAATTAATTTTTACTTCAATTTTCTGTGGTTCCCGTAAAAGTCCAAAATTGAAATGAAAAATTTTCTAAATAATGAAATGTATTTATGGTAATTTTAAATTATTGAATTATAAGTAGGAAAAGTAATTTCAATCAAAAAACAAAATTTAGGTGAGAATTATTTTGTAATTTTATACCTATCAACGCTTTTCAATTTTTAATAAAATCGGACCATGAGGTTTATTAATTAGTAACGACCTACAATCCAACAAATCATCGCTGTTCCATGTTATCTTATATTGTCTTATTAACTAAAAAATAAATAAATAAATCATCCCTATAAAAAAAAATGGTACCTAATAGAAAAGTTACCCTCAATATAAAAGATTGCATATTTTGCTCTGCAAGCCTCCTAGCGATACACGCACGAGGACCATGACCAAATGGCACTAGTAAATAAGGATGACATTGCTTATACATTTCATCACCTTTTATCCATCTTTCAGGTATAAATTTATCGGGTTCGTTAAAATACTCTTCTTGGCGGCAAGATATTTGGTTTTGACTAACCACAGTTGTCTAAAAAGACCAAATTATTGTATCATGTAGGAATTGTTAAAACTTAGTTACTAACGTCTTTGGGTACACTATACCCAGAAAATTCTGCATCTTCATTGAGTATTCGTCCAATTCCAACAGAAACTGGGTGTAACCTTAAAACTTCCTTAAGAACTGCCTTAGTATAAGAAGCTTTCTTTAAAATATCCGCACTAATATGTTCAGTAGGTAATGGTAAAAGCCGTTTGCATTCTTTAAACAGTTTATCTTGAACCATTGGATTTCGTCCCAATTGATATAACATAAAGCTGGTCGTATAAGATGTCTTATAGAATAAAAATTTACTTTAAATCCATCTTGTTATGAGAATTGAAAATACTCACAGTATCAATGCCGGCTAACAACATATCACAGGAAAATCCAATTAGATCCTTAAAATTCAATTCTGGTATTTTTAAGTAAGTTTCAAGCAACGAAGTTGTTTTATTTGAATTATCACTACAGAAAGTATTCTTTTTTTGGGTAAGTAAGTCGACTGCCACACTAAAATATATAAAATATTATAAAACTAAGAAAAAACTGGAAAACTGAATAAGTTTATTACTGTTCCATGTATTCCTGCGATTTTCGAAACTTTTTGTATAAAGGTGTTTCAAACTTTTGCCATAAGCCTAAACCATTATCACCTTTTAAAATGGAACCATTTATAGTTTCAGCAGCCATTATCAATCTGGATGATCGTGAATCGTTTTCGTATTCCTCTTTCTTAAAACTATTCAATCTAACATCAAATACCACAGCCCCCAGTACTACAACCTAAGAAATGATAACACCATAAATAGACACCAATTATATACTTGCATTCTAAAAATAATCTCGCAAGTTCTGGTAAGTAATCAACATCCATTTTTCTACTTCTCATTTCTTCCAAATTTTGAAACCAATCGTCAATTACTTCATTAAGAACGGGCAAAAAATGTTGCGCAGCATTTGGACTACTTAAACTACGTTGAAAAGAATGCGAATTCTGAACCACTCTGGACCATTACTGTCAGTAAAATTAAAACTTGATAAAAAAATTTAAAAAAATAAATTTTATACTTACGTTGGCAATAATCCACCTGTATTATAATGAGTAGGTTTATCCAATCTATACTTTTGTAAAATTAGATGGCTCCTTCTTTTGGGATACTGTCCTTCACATCGAAACATAGTTTCAATATCTTCAGGTTTGAATAACCATACAATATTTTGACCAGGAACTATTTCTTCTTTAACAATTGGCCCAAACTTGCTCAATTTCTTAAAGCCATTTTTGTGTAACTGGTCAAATTTATACGGACCTGAAAACTTAATTTATAAAAGTAATTTATTGTTAAGGATGTTAAACTTAATTTGTGTTGCAGACTTGCTTAACTTCGGTCAATAAAATGTATTTTGAAACTTACCTAATGGAGGTAAATATTGATATAAAGTTCCAATCACTGGCAACGATAATGGTCCTGGAATTTCCTCAAATCTTTTTGCATATTTAATTTGAGAACTACAGAAATTGCATTTTGATTTAATTTTTAAAACTGTCAAATACGCGGTGTTTTTATTTGAAAAATACATTTTTATGTTAAGAATGAAAATGCTAACAAATTAACTTTTACGAAAATATAATATTACATGTTTGTATTTTTTTATTAAATAATGCACAAATTAATATATTTATTATCCACCACACCCACATTTATGTTAAATTCGACAAAACTCAAGTTCAACTGAACAAAATGTAACATCTCCGAGTAGAATATGGAAGATATCAACCAATGTTACCTAGAAGAAATCTTTAAGTATTCTTAATTTTAAATTCAAGGTTGTTTTGAAGCGACATCTTACCTCATGAATAACTTTGTAATGATTCCATTAGTTGGTTAAGATAATATTATTATAACAATGATAAGCAGTAAGGTCGACTTCTGCTTCTTGTCACGTTAGCAAAGGTAATACCGAAAATCAAGATTTTTCGGTAAAGCAAATAAAATAAAATAGTATTCATTTTTAATTTCAAATTTTATTTATTTTTAATGAAAAGTACTTTTGAAATAAAACAATAATGTACAATTATTATTGTCTCCTGTAACGAGGCGAGCTATTGGTGGATAGTAGGTTCTAGCAGGATAATTGTGTTTTTCCCCAAAGGTGAAAAAAGAAATACAATTATCGAATCACTTCTTAATTTTGATAATAATATGCATAAAATGAAATAAAATTAATTAATAAAGAAGAGTCGAAAAGCAAATAATTTATGAAGTAATAATACTTCTGCTTTATATTCTTGTAATTGTTATTTTCACCATAATTTACCAGGTGCTTATTAAAATGTGTGTAAATTTGTAAATACGCACGAATTTGCCTCGAAGTTAAAAATTTGTAAAATTTAAAAGATTTTAACGGTTTTCATAGCCGGATTCATAAGAAAATGGAATCATAAAATTGAAGCGTAAAACTGCACTGTCCAATTTAAAAGTGATATGGGTTTCATGTTTTAGCAAACATCTAGATTCACCAAATTCCAATTTCGTTGATTATTCTAATTCATCTTTCATTAAGGTTGAAAAGAGGACTGTTGAATCTTAATATACGCTAACCAACATGCTCTACCAACTATTAGTTGAACTTGGCCACTAGTTTACATCCTTCATTTCTGTTCTCTGTTTTATTACTTCATTTATAATTTTTCCATTAGACTAACTCCTAGCTGTCTCTCTCAGCTTCTTTGATTTAACCTTTGTCGTCTCCATACTATAGGTTTGGATTATCGAGATTTTGGGTCACCAAAGATGCAATTTAATTTTCAAAGGTAACCCAAGTGAGGTCTATTTTTCAAGCTACCTCCTTTGTTTGATATGCTCGATATGCTCTAAAGCAGGGTGGCCAAAGTCGATCGCGATCGACCGGTCTATCGTAAAGCCTATTTTGGTCGATCGCGAGGTAAATCTGGTAAAAGCTATCGGGTGACTAAATGTCATAACAAACAAATCATTTCAAGGAAGAAGAGAACTTGATTACTTTTTGCAATGGTGAATGATAATGTTGTTGCTTAATATGCCATTGCTAAAAAGTGATCTGAGAGACATTTTTATATTTACATAACAAGAATCAAACAGATTGTTCACAAATTATTAAATTGAGAAAGGTAAATTTTTCTTTCTTGCCACTAGCCATTATGTATCACTAACATTGAACTACGAAGTTTGACAGAATCAAGCATTGTCCATACTGTCTAGTCGATGTGAGAAGTAGACATTTCTAAGCTTCAGATTGACTAGCGCATCTTTTCCAGATTGCCCGAAATAGTGTAGTAAATTTGCATATCACCCAAAGTTGTTTCGTTTAAAGATAAAGTCTTGAAAGCTAATGCAAGAGTAAACAATTTGGGGAAATTTTTGTGGGAAAGTGCTTGTTTTCTGATCATTTTTACAAGCATTGATGCGGGTTTATGAATTTTTTATTAGTAGGTATTGCATATTTGAAGCGAATCGTTTCATTGTTTGTAAAACTGACCATGTCTTTTCTGACAAGGGGAGACCGGAAACTTTGCCTCACTGAATTGATTCATTTTTATTCTACGTGTAGGTTTTGTATTGAACTTCAACATAGCAAGTATAAGGGCACGCTTTTTTGCCAATTTTGAAAAAATTGAATTTGAATAATTATATATTACTCATGAACTCATAACATTTAACATAAATTTGGTAAGTTGTTAATGTAATTGCGTAAGATTGCAAAATAATAAAAACATATGCGAAGTGTACTGGGATCGCATCCAGATTCTGACAATTTCTTTTTTTTTATTTATTTAATTATTAATTCCCCCAGTATAATTTATGTCATCGTTCTCAAGAAAACCAAAGCGCTATAATAAACCATACTCATAATCTGTAAATATTGAATGTTTTACCTTTCAGCAGTGAGGCACTGGAGGGTGTTCCACACCCCCAGCCCCCCGGTTTGTGCAGTTTATTATTATTAGTAATAAATTGAAGATATCAGCATAACCGATCTAGAAAAAATCCCTAGTAATACTAATTAATCCTAACTTTAACAAGTGACACTCAAGTAACTAATATTCCAATTATCCCAAATTATAAACCAAATTTGTCGAGACCGGGGGGTCTGGGGGGTGTGGAGCACCCCCCAGGTACACTCAAACTGTGATAGATAAATTTGCAAACTTATGGTTATCAGTATTAAACCATAATGGTGAAAGATTTTAGCACAAAAAATATAAAGCAGTGACCAAGAATAATATGTCATCTTTTTCAAGAAAACCAAAGTGCTATAATAAACCCTACTCTTACTCTGTAAACATTGAATGTTTTACCTTTCAGCAGTGAGGCACTGGAGGGTGTTCCACACCCCCCAGACCCCCCGGTTTGTGCAGTTTATTTTTATTAGTAATAAATTGAAGATATCAGCATAACCGATCTAGAAAAATCTCTAAAATCCTAATTAATCCTAACTTCAACAAGTCACACTCAAATAACTAATTGCCAATTATCCCAAATTATAAACCAAATTTGCAAAGACTGGGGGTCTGGGAGGTGGAGCACCCCCAGGTACACTCAAACTTCTTCTTCTTCTTCCGGTGCCTATCCGTTTCGGATGTTGGCGATCATCATGGCTATCCGTACCTTATCTGCCGTTGCTCTAAAGAGGCCCACCGTTGTTGTGTTAAACCATGTCCTTAGATTTTTGAGCCATGATATCCGTCTTCTTCCCGGTCCTCTTTTCCTTCTACTTTTCCTTGTAGAATTAGTTGTAGTAACCCATATCGTTGACTGTTTCGCATGATATGCCCCAGATATTCCAGTTTGCGGGTTTTGATATTTAAAAGGAGTTCTCTGCCTTTGCCTATTCTTTCAAGAACCGTCTTGTTTGTGATATGGTCTGTCCAAGGTATCTTCAGAATGCGTCGATATAACCACATTTCAAAAGCCTCTAGTTTGTTGCAAGAGGCCTCCGTCAAGGTCCAAGATTCCACCCCATACAGTAGCACCGGCAATATATAGCATTTTAACAACCTTGTCTTCATTTCTAATGACAGATCGTGGCATTTGAATAGTTTTGACATTCTTAGAAATGCTGCTCTGGATTTTTCTATGCGGCCTTTTATTTCCACAGAGTGATCCCACTCCTCATTGAGTGTCGTCCCCAGGTATGTGTACCTCTGTACTCTTTCTATTGGTTGTATATCTGCCATTAGCCGACCCTGGTGGTTGTTCCCTTTCGAGATTATCATGTACTTAGTTTTTTTTATGTTTATTGATAGTCCATATTTCTGACTGGTTTCCACCAGTCTTGTTACCAATTCTTGGAGGTTATCCATACTGTCTGCTATCAACACAGTATCGTCGGCAAATCTTACGTTGTTTATGCATTCTCCGTTGACCTTAATGCCGATGTCTATATCATCCAGTGACTCTTTGAATATTTGTTCGGAGTACGTGTTATATAGTAATGGCGATAACACACACCCCTGTCGGACACCCGCTTGATTATAATGTCTTCTGATTCTTCTCCTCGACTCGCAAGTTGGATGTCTGGTTCCAGTACAGGTTACTGATAATTTTAAGATTTTATCATCCAGTCCTATTCTTCTTAAGATCTCGATAAGTTTATCGTGTTTTACGTTATCAAAAGCTTTTTGATAATCAATGAAGCAAGCGAATACGTCGCAGTTGACATCTCTGCATCTCTGAAACAGGACTTGGATACTAAACAGAGCTTCCCTCGTACCGATTGCATTTCGAAACCCAAACTGGGTGCGACCCACATTTTCTTCGCATATTATGAATATTCTTTTGTGGATTATTTTTAGGAAAAGTTTCAGAAGGTGGCTCATGAGGCTGATGGTGCGATAATCCCCGCAGTTTTTGGCGTTTTGTTTTTTAGGAAGTAGAATAAATGTTGATTTTAGCCACGCCCTTGGTATCTCTCCACTGGAGTATATTTTATTAAATGTATTTGTTAACCAAGATACGCTTTCTTCGTCGAATATCTTGAGGAATTCTGCGTGAATGTTGTCTGGCCCAGCTGCTCTGCCGTCTTTAAGTTGTGATATTGCTTTTTTGACCTCTTCCTTTGTTATTGGTAGGTTTTCCGAGTGTTTGAATTCTCCTGGGTGCTCTGGCCTGTTATCATCAAAAAGATCAGATATGTATGTTTTCCAAGTGTCCATTCTCTGTTTTTTATTTATTATAGTTTTGCCATCTGCATTTTGCAATTTTCCAGTTGTATTGGACCTAAATATTCAACCTAACACTCAAACTGTTATAGATAAATTTGTAAACTTATGGTTATCAGTATTAAACCACAATGGTGAAAGTTTTAGCACAAAAATATAAAGCAGTGCCCAAGAATCGAGGGGGAATATGAATTCCTCAGAATAATATGTCATCTTTTCAAGAAAACCAAAGTGCTATAATAAACCCTACTCTTACTCTGTAAACATTGAATGTTTTACTTTTCAGCAGTGAGGCACAGGAGGTGTTCCACACCCCCAGACCCCCGGTTTGTGCAGTTTATTTTATTAGTAATAAATTGAAGATATCAGCATAACCGATTTAAAAAATCTCTAGAAATACTAATTAATCCTAACTTTAAGAAGTCTCACTTAAGTAACTAATATTCCAATTATCCCAAATTATAAACCAAATTTGTCAAGACCGGGGTGTGGAGCACCCCAGGTACACTCAAACTGTGATAGATAAATTTGCCAACTTATGGTTATCAGTATTAAGCGATAATGATGAAAGTTTTTAGCACAAAAAATATAAAGCAGTGACCATGAATCGAGGGGGGTATTATGAATTCCCCCCAGAATAATATGTCATCGTTTTCAAAACCAAAACCAAAGTGCTATAATAAACCCTACTCATAATCTGTAAACATTGAATGTTTTACCTTTCAGCAGTGAGGCACTGGAGGGTGTTCCACACCCCCCAGACCCCCCGGTTTGTGCAGTTTATTTTTATTAGTAATAAATTGAAGATATCAGCATAACCGATCTAGAAAAAATTTCTGGAAATAGTAATTAATCCTAACTTTAACAAGTCACATTCAAATATCTAATATCCCAATAAGTTAAAGTTGTATGTGACCGGGGTTCTGGGGTGGAACACCCTCCAGTGCCTCACTGCTGAAAGGTAAAACATTCAACGTTTACAGATTATGAGTAGGGTTTATTATAGTGCTTTTGTTTTCTTGAGAACGATGACATATTATACTGGGGGGAATTAATAATCAAATAAATAAAAAATTTTTTTGCAGGAGGTGGATGCGATCGCAAGACCCTTCGCGTATGTTTTTATTTTTGCAATCTTACGCAATTCCATTAACAACTTACCAAATTTATGTTAATTTTTATGGAGTTCATCAGTAATATATAATTATTCAAAATAAATTTTTTCAAAATTGCCAAAGAAGCGTGCTCTTTTATTTGCACCTGTTGAAGTCCAATACAAGACCTACTCGCACAATGAAAATGAAGCAATTCAGTGAGGGGAAGTTGCCGGTCTCCTTGTGAGTCAAAAAATCGGTGGAAATCTATATGTTGCGGGATGTTGCCTTCTGGATATTTATGATATCCTCTATATTCGATATCATTAATGATATTTACTAGACGGTCATAAGGTTGTCTGTTAAGTCTGTAAGCACACATATTGCTAATCACTAATCTTAAATACGTGAAACTTTGCCCACTAGGGGTAACTTTGCACCAAAATATATGACGCAATAACATGACCCCGTTGGCACCTGAACTGTGTCAGCTGATTGGGAAGGTTGTCTTCTTTGTTATCAACCCAAAACCAAGGCTCAAAAATTTCCATTCTTCGCTTATTACGTCACTGAAGCTTGTACTTTTTTGATGCAAAGTTACCCCTTGTAGGGCAAAACTTGATGGTTTACGGTACTACTTGCTCCGACTCCTGGTGAAAGACTAGCTATATAAAAAGGCAAACCACTGATGTGTAATGTACAGAGTTAGCCTTCTCAAAAATGAAGTGTGTGCATGAAACCCACGTTAAGCAATAGGTCTCTTATGTGTGTGATAACATTTTGCACGCATATCACTTACATAGTATAGAAGGATCAAACATCCGAATGCGGATAGGCATACCAGAAGAAGAATTTATGATGGTTAACAAGTTCTTCATTACTGACTTTTTGAGGTTTTAAAATTAAAATTAAAACTTTCTATTACTGCCAGAAAACAGTTTTAGTTTTTATTCAAGTAAATCTTCTTCTTCTTTTCAGCCGTTTTTCGCCCACTGCTGGAATTTAACCGCTTTCTTTAAGAAAAAGGTTTAAAGCATTAAAACCCCACGGTTGCTTAGTCCGGGTTGGGGAATGTGCCTGTAACCCTTTTTTATTGTTGATGTTGGCAGACATCAACTAAGGGGGACCTACGGCTTTACGTGCCCTCCGAAGTACGGGAGACGGTCATAGATAGAAAAAGAGTTAGAAAGAAAATTTTTTCTTACTAGACTCCTCCCGGGATTGAACCGTGTGCCTTTGCATCAGTAGTTCGATCAGAAGTTGAAATTCGATAAAAAGCTATGAGCAATTTTTGATGTTCAACTAAAAACAGAAATTTTTTGGTTTTTACAGAAATTTTACAATTCACACTTTTGGTATATTTTTCAAAATCAAAAACACTACGGTACTTATGTATTACCGCTTCTCTGAAAAAAAGGCTAAAAGCTAAAATTTATTAAACATCATTTCTAAAATAACTATTTATTCTATTGGTAATAAAAAAAATGTCAGTGTATTATATCCACTTGTGTGCAATATAAATTTTGAAATAATTTAGGTATTATAACTCAATAAATTAATTTTTAAACCTAATGTTTTAGATTTGTATTTGCCTGAAATTCAAAGCATTAATGGTAAACAGTCTGAAATACAATTCGGAACACCTCGTCGTTGGCTTCGCTTGGGTGCAAATGTATTTAGTTCTGGCTACAAAAAACTTCGGTTATAAGGAACCAAACCAGGCGGTTTTTTAAGGTTCATTATAAACAGATACCATTGTATTATGATTTATTTCTTACCAATTTCACCATTATCGCCGCCGAAATTTATGTATCACAATAATATTTAAATAAGAATTGCAAAAAAGTCTTGTATAAGTAAATTATGAGAGTGCACAAATCTTCCGGAAGTGGAAATGCCATAATTCGGTGAAAATTTGTCCTAATTTTCCAATGGCGGCACTGTTGCATTGGTGGTGAAATTAAGATTAAGTGAAGAGCTTGTCACTCCAAAAACAGGCAAAAAAATATTTATGACTGAAATTAAGTATATTCCAATAATTGTTACACTGTTGATTACGTTTGCGTCGTATAATTCTGAATTTGTATTGTATTGAAAATTCAGTAACAAACCAAACCCCACAGCAACCTAAAAATACAAAGCAATTTTTATTAAAAATCTCAAAAATGTTTTAAAATTCTACAATAAATACATTTTTGTGTTATTAGCAATTATTGCAAAACATTAGCATTAATTTTCTAGAATGATATAAATAAAAGCAAGTCAACTTAAGTAGAAATAATCTTTTTTATTTAAAATGTTGTTTATAGAATAAATCAAAAATCTAAACGTACAACTCACTTGAAGAATTAAACTGATTGAAATTAATGCAATTCCGGTCCAAAGATAGTGCTGGGTAGTAGGATGATCTAAAATGTATCGCAATTGGTCAGCATTGGCGGTAAATAAAGATAAATCCAACATTCCTTGAGCTAAAATCTTTTTTTGCTGATAATCATTCCCTTCGTAAGTGCTTGATACAAATTTAGAAATCCATTGATAAAATTTGTTTGGATTATTTTTAGTTGTTTCATTGATTGAATCAGTTGTTCCTTCAGGTTTATTTCCATTGACATCATTTGCTGGTCTTAATGAATTTGATGCATTTTCAACATCGTCTGGGTGAAAATTTTGAATTTCTGATTTATTTGCGCTCATTTCTACTTTGGCAGGTGATAGTATATTTGCATTGATTAGTGGTGTTGAGTTTATTTCACAATTGTTTGCACTGGGTCAATTTCCAAATTATTCCCAATTTCATGCATTCAAGTATGCACTGTTGAATGCTTACTACTAATATGGTTTACATTAGTATGAGTAGTTGAAGTAGGTGGCCCTGAGGTTTTGTGTTGTGGAATTGGACGAGGTGAAGCGCTAATAGCAACTTTTTACAATACTTTTTTGATAAAATTTTATATATTAATTTGTTTCTAACTTATAAAACTTGTTTTGTATACGAGCAGATAATATTCCTTCAATTTTTATTTGATATACTGACGTCACTTCTATTACCATTTCTCAATATCGGTGGTTAATATATTAAAATTTAAAAAACATTAATATACAAATTTCTCATCTTGAGCAAAGAAAATATTAAAATTCCTATGATTTAATAATTACTCGAGAAAATGATATAATGGCCAAATTAAAAGCTTAAGTAAATTTATACAAGAAGAAGAGCATAGATGGGTGGACGAATTATCAAAATTATAACCGGTAACCTTGATTAAACTGGTGCAGTTAGATGTGGTAAAGAAATTCCTATTCTCTCTTTCTTTAGGGCGGCAAAACTTAACAAACAGATATTTAACTAAATGCCGACTATAGGTAGCATCCTGCACATGGTTGTTCGGTTTGCGCCTTTTC
Organism: Lycocerus yunnanus; assembly: GCA_036346125.1. Classification (NCBI taxonomy): domain Eukaryota; kingdom Metazoa; phylum Arthropoda; class Insecta; order Coleoptera; family Cantharidae; genus Lycocerus; species Lycocerus yunnanus. The sequence continues at coordinate 4,040,091 of JARFIX010000050.1, forward strand.
GAAAACTTACACTGCAGCAGGGCCGGAATCCGGAAATTTTTTTTTAATTAAAATTATAACTTAAAGTGATGCGACACGAATTTCGTTACGAGTTCACTAAAATTGAAACTCGTTATTACTTTTTATTTCATGTAATACTTTTCCGAATTAATTCAGAAACCAATCGAATTGAAATCTATCAGTGAAATTAAATCTGATAGATTCTAAACAAACAATTGAAATTAAAAGCTGTAGCAAAGAAAATTAAATAATTTAATTCTAGAAATGCTATTACTTAAAACGGTTAAGATACCAAATTTAATTTTATGCTATGATCTTATGTGTAAATCAGAATTTTCTTTTAGATTCAAATAAATAAATGAACAGCATTAACTACTAATTATTTATAATAATAATTATGTCTAGCATCGAATAATGCTCTTAAAAGCAGTTAAACTCAAAATTTTTGTTTAAAATGCTCGCCGTTACTCTTCAAGGTCTCAAAGAATGAATGAATTAGGTAATCATAATAATATAACAATAATTTAATGTAAATCATAGTTGTTATAAGATGAAATAATTTTAAATAATTTAAATTAATTACATAATACATTGCATTAAGTTTAATGTTTAAGAACAGATTATACAAGAAAATTAAAATATTTCAAATTCTTATTGTTATATTACTTACACGTAATTTTTATATAGTAGTTTTTATATGTATAGATACCCAAGCAATAAGCAAACAGTAATTTATTACATAATAGCAAAGTAAAAAACAATAATTCTCTTTATGTAATTTGTATTACGTAATTACGTAAATTGTTTTCAAGTTCTTGACCAAAGTATGCATTTTTACATAAACGAAATACAAGCATATACATTATTTCACGTACACTAGCTGAAAAGTTATAAGGTTCTACTTTGTTATAGAATTTCCAATTAAGAAGATGCCAAAACAAAACTGTTTCCTGCTCTACGATTTCGCCTACCGCACCATGACACTCGGATCTTAACATTAAATTCCTATTGTATGTATGTACATACTGATTATGAAGTAAATTACATTCTACAGAAAACTGAAAACTTTTTTAATCAGTTAGTTAGGTAAAAGCGCTGTGCAGGTATGGTAGACACTAATTCTTGCCGCCCATTAAGAATGTTTTTTTACTTAAGTGTATGTACTGTAGATAAATTAATTAAGGGTAGGCTCCATGAATTCTCGCCCTATTTCTTTAAAATTGATATTAAACTTAGAAATTTAAAAACTTTGAAAATAAATAACAGGTGATTTTCTAAACAACTTCAAAAATATTACCTCTAAATTTCATGGTGATATCTTAAGGTGTTTCTTAAATGACTACGAAAAACAAGCACACTCTTTAGTTTTATATTTATCTATCATAAATGTTAAGGCTACAGAAAGGATTTTTTGACAGTTTTACACCCATAAAACAAAATTTGAAATCAATCCCGAGGTATAGTAATTATATATTCGAGTTTGGTAAATCCTTTAATTTTTACCACTGTCTATTGCTCTCACGGTTTCTTATATTTGCACTTTAAATGTAACGTTCAGTCTTTGGTTACATCTGTTTCAATTTATTGCCTTATTATGTTGGAACTCCAAAAACAGATATAAAAACATTCACGACTGTAATCAAAAATATTCCAACAGTTGTAAAATTGTTAATTTTGGCTACCGTGGATTCATGACTCTTATCTGTGCAATTGTAGGTAGAATTCCAAATTAAACCGATTCCAACGGCAACCTAAAAATATAAACACATTTTTATTAATCATCACAAAATAAAATTGTACAATATTGTAAATTGTAAAAATATTAGCTGTAATGTACATATTTAAAATTGAACAAACCTTTCTGACTGGACTATAAAAATAATTTCTTTCTGATGATGATTTTCAGAATTTAAAATATTTTATAATAAAATGCAAACTTTAACGTATGTGCTTACTCACTTGAAAAAATAAACTGATCATAATTAATCCAATTCCAGACCAATAATAGGTATGAGTAGTCTTACTATCTAAAATGTATCTCAGTTGGTTACTATTTGCGGAAAATAAAGCCAAATCCATCATTCCTTTAGCTAAAGTCTTTTTTTGTTGATATATATTCATGTCGGGTTTATCATTTGGTGCTAATTTGTACATCCAGTTTGGTAGAGTATTACCCCTAGTATTTTAGCGAAGATGGCTTATCGATTTTTTTTTCAGGATCGAGTGAACTTGACGGATTTTCGGGATTCTGTGGCTGAGAGTTTTTAATTTCTAAACGATTTAACTCCATCTCTAGATTGGAAAGTGCTAGATTTGCATCTACTAGTGACATTGATTCTGAAGTGTTTCTACTGCGACTATTCTTAAATAATTCCGAATTTCTTGAATTCAAAGATGCACCGTTTGCATTTGAACGATTACTGTTATCGCTTTCATTGTTATGGGTAGCTAGAGTAGACGACCCTGAAGCATTTCTTGCCGAACTACACGAGGTGAAGCGTTCATATTAGCTACTTTTTACGATACTTAATTAATATATTATTAAGTTGCTAAGTTTTGTACAGAGAATATTCACTCAATTTCTATTTGGTATACTGACGCCACTTGTGTTAATATGTTTTATTGTCGGTGGTTATCCAGAAATGCAATTTGAAAATATTACTTTTAAATAATGACCAATCAAATTTATGTAACTTGAAAATATAAATTTAGAATCACTAATGATTGTTGTAAACTTTTACAGCATATGAAGGTTAAAAACTATATAAATGCGCGAGAGAATCGTAATATTTTAGTGGAATTTAGTATGGAAACTAATTAAAATAATACCTCTAAAGGGTAATAACACTCTAGGATTTTTAAAAGACGCAAAATTTTTTTTGCATTAATTTATAGTTTAATATCTTACAATCTATCTGTTAAAATTTCATATTGATATTCCAAATATTTTCGGAACTATAGCATTTAAAGCATTTAAAACATACTCAAGTTTTTGATATTAGAACACTACAACTGTCGGTAATAGTTATTTGTTACTAGGATGTAAGGACCTTATTAACATTCAAGAAGGTTAATATTTATAATCTGAGGCGGAAGCCGAGGATTATATTACCTTCCGAGAGTGTTAATAGTCCTTACATACCGTGTAGCTTATTATATTTTTCCACTACTAGCCATAAACACTATCATTTCAACGTAAGTTATCGAACTGTGAACCACGCCTTCTATCACCTGAGGTGAATAATATTTTATTATTCACTAGTAGTTAATAATGAACATAAATGCGTTTTCCGGAAACTTCGGGTCATTTTAAAGAAAATTTATGTGTAAAACGAATTAGCATAACCAAGAAATGCTATCAATAGTGTTTAAATAATTAAAGTCGGTCTATAAATAAGATTAATTTGATATTTAAAATGTTGATTAAATTGGAATTTTGTGACGTTTAGCAATTAGGCGAAATGAGAAAACGAATTATGACAGCTGAAACTGGAAACTATAAATCGATTATTAATAATTATTACAATCAATTATCGTTACAAATAGTACATTTTTTGACAAAATAGTTTTCGTCAACATCTATATACTTGTATTCCACGTTCACTAGTTTTTATTCAATATTTAATGTAACCTTTATGTCAAAATTAATTAAACATTTTCAAGCAAGTGTCAACATCAAAACAAAAAACTATCATTTGTTTTATAATTTGAAATAAATAATTAAAACGATTTACTTTATTCATTAACAATTATTATTATAAGAGTAAACAATCCTAGTAGTGGAAAAATTGTTAAACCACGGTAGTGAAGCGTGTTATAACCGCGCGTTTAAATCCGCGGTGCTACGCACCTTGGGATTTAATCTGGCGCTAGGTTATAACACTATGCTTCACTACCTTGGTGTATAATATACTATTTCCGCTACTGCAATGTACCAGTTTAATGTAATTATTTTAAAAACAATTTTGACATCGATTGTCATAACTCGAATTCGAATTTTCATTTCGTTACTTTTATTTTCTAAGTTTGCTTTGTAATACAATTTGTGTGGGACTGATTTTCTGGAAAACGAGCATGTAATTATAAAAAATTCCTCGTTTTTAAGTTGTACATTTAATTTTCACAAATAAATACTCCTAAAATATTAATTTATCATTATTTTATTATTTTCCTAGGAGTGTAAGTGACTATTAAGTTCCGTCGTCAACGAAAATTATATAAACAAATGTTATGATCAGCTTACGTCTATTGTAACTATGGACATAAGGCATACTTACTTCAACAGTAGCGGGAAAAAGATAATAAACTAAAATGCATCTTTATTACACTTAAAAATTCAAAATTCAACGTATGAAAATTAAAAAATTTAAATTTTTTATAAGAGGGTAGCATCCCTCTGCAATTGTGCATTATCGTAGGCCCCAATCATGAAAGCTGTTTGAAATGACAAAGTTATCGTCGATATAGTAACAAAAATTGCTGTATGTACATTTAACTACTGTAGTATGTGTAGTATTAAAAAAATTTGCCCAATTGCTCTAATATCTGTGCGGAAGCTGATGCACGGCGCAATAAGTTCTCGGAGCGATTGGTGTCTGACGTTGCAAAAGAGGCTCGGCTGTCGCTAAAATCAGTCAGAAAAAACAAAGAGCAGTGTATTAATATAGAAGGTCAATTGTGTAGTGCAGATTAGAAGTAAAAAAAAATTTCACCGAATAATGCTCTGTAAAACTGTAAAACGCTATATCTAAAAACTACAATTTCTAAATTGACCGGCAACATAATTTTAACAGATCTTAACCGATTTGCTTGAAATTTTATCTGTAGCTTTAAAATTAAATTATATAAAGAAATACGTAGGAATTTAATGTTACATCGTAAACTTTTCTTGTTATAAACAATTTTTCAACAAAAATAGAAATTTGAAATCAATCGTGCACTATTCTTACAAAAACCAATACTTTTTAATTTCCCTACGTACTTCTCGAAATAATCTTACTTAGACCTGAAAAATATTTTTTTGTGCAAGGTCAAAAATTGAAATTCAAGCACTTAACGATTTGTAAGATTTGGGAATCCCCGAATACCATAATGTACCAAATTTTTCTAAATAAAAAAAACTTTCGTTATATTTAGATAGACAAAGGTTTTAAAAAATGCGCTTCAGAGCGGAATTTTTAAAATTTTTGTGATTAGTTAAATATAAACGAAATTAAATACCAATTACTTAATAACTGATCGATAATGTAGTTTCAAAATTTGTCATTTTTATTCAAAATTTTTGCTGTTGCTCTTCAAGGTTTCTCAATAAATGAAATGCATTATGCAAACACTTATGATGTAACAATAATTTTAAATTAATTGCATTATATCTTAATTTTAAATTTAATAACACGTTTTTAAGATATTATAGTAAAATTTTGAAAATTACATAATTTATTGTTGTATTGTTTGTTTAATAATAGATTATAATCTATAAATAATTATTTATAGTAGTTTTTGATATATAGTAAGTAATAAGTAAAGCAGTAGGAGTAATTAATTTATTATGTAACTAATAGCAAAGTAGAATGTTTAATGCTGATTATTATTATTATTAAATATTATAAAGTGTAATTTTAAAAGAAATTCTGTGGTTTACAGGTAAAAGGGGATAAGTCGCATAATCCCAAAAACCCAAAATCGATTTTATTATAAATTCGAATTCAGAACATATCAATGCATATTTAACGATAAAAAATTCTTTAAAAATGTTGTCAGGAAAATTTGGTAGTCACAAAAGTTAAAGTGGGTTGCATCCTGGTATTTATGCAAAAAAATTAATTTAATTTTTAGTTTAAATACAGCGAAAGGCTTATGCCTCCACCAAAACAGAAATAGTTCCATAAAAGCAGATTTTATTATGTAGATTTATCCTGGTTTGCCTTTTCCTTGTTCTTGATTGTAATGTTAAACTTCTTTTTTTGTATAAGACTATTTTTATTTTACCCGAAACTACTAAATGCTGAAAATCAATTTTTTAATCAAAAATCAAAATTAGTATAAATTTACATATTTCTTTTTTCCTGTTAGAATGCACAAACATAATTTTAAATTTATTATTGGTAAAAAGGAATATAAGTAAGTATATCCTACATGTCTTTTTACTTTACCATGATGTTTATTACATTTTAGCACGTAAAATTGGATAAGTCATTTGTTACATCAGCAGTCTTCATGTGATAGAGACCAACTTTTTCTGTTAAGTTAATGAAAGTGAACATTCGTAGGAATATTTTCATTATAAAATTAACAAAGACAACGTTTCAGATATATCAAAAAACATATTTTTGTGCCTTCAGCAAAATTAAAATTTTGTACTGTGTTTTCAAGTTCTTGAGCAAAGTATGAATTTTTCAAATAATGCTCCTTATTTATTTTTTTGCATTGAAAATTTAAAACAATTTCTCATTTCGTCACTTGGCAGTAGTAATTTCTAATTTGGCAGTTATTCGTTTTAAACTTTCAATTTCTAATAGCAATAATTTTCACAGAATCTTTTGATTTCATTCTTAATACAGATTGGAAAGCTATTTAGTACAACAACACTGTTTGGTATGGCACATCAACAGTTGCTTATGACTAATTTATTACGACTTTATCCAAGATAATGTCATGAAAATTAAGATTTTTAGATAAAACAAATTAAGTAGTATCGATTTTTTAATTTGATTTATTTTTAAAAGTAAGCACTTTTACAATGGAATTTTTGTACAATTATTGTTGGTCTCCTTCTGTAACGGAAATAGTGGACACTTCTCCAGATATAGCAATTGCTTCAATTTCAACTTTGCAATTTTGCAATGGTAATTTACCCACTTGATAGCAGGTTCTAGCTGGATAATTGTGTGTGAAAACTGAAATTGCAATAAATTACTATCTGGGTAATAGTTTATTCCCAATTTAGGTGAAAGAGAGATATTTAATACAGAATCACCTGATCACTTCTTAGTGAGATAGTTAGTATGCAAGAAAAATGAACAAAAAAATGGGTTATGTTTATGCAGGGACAATAATTTTTACTTACATTCTTTGTAGACTTCATTAAATGCATTAAAATCTTCAAGACTACTTAAAAGTATGGTACATTTAATTACTTGGTCGTATGAAGATTGGCCAGCATTTAATATTACTCCTAGATTTATAAGGGCTTGTCGAGCTTCTGCGAATCGTATCATTACTTGTAAAACTGACCATCTCTTTACTGACAAGGGGAGACCGGAAACATCCCCTCACTGAATTGATTCATTGTTATGGTACGTGTAGGTCTTGTATTGAACTTCAACATGTGCAAGTATAAGCAGCATTTTGAAAAATTGAATTTGCATAATTATATATTACTGATGAACTGCATAAAGATTAACATAAATTTGGTAAGTTGTTAATGTAATTGCGTAAGATTGCAAAAAAAAAAATTTGCGAAGTGTACTGGGATAGTATCCAGCTTCTGCCAATTTGTTTTTTTTTATTTATTTAATTATTAATTCCCCCAGTATAATTTATGTCATCATTTTCAAGAAAACCAAAGTGCTATAATAAACCCTACTCTTACTCTGTAAACATTGAATGTTTTACCTTTCAGCAGTGAGGCCCTGGAGGGTGTTCCACACCCTCAGACCCCCGGTTTGTGCAGTTTATTTTTATTAGTAATAAATTGAAGATATCAGCATAACCGATCTAGAAAAAATCTCTAATAATACTAATTAATCCTAACTTTAACAAGTCACACTCAAGTACTAATATTCCAATTATCCCATAGGTAGGGGTTTATTATAGTGCTTTTGTTTTCTTGAGAACGATGACATATTATACTGGGGGGAATTAATAATCAAATAAATAAAAAAAATTTTTTTTTGCAGGAGTTGAATGCGATCGCAGGACCCTTCGCGTATGTTTTTAATTTTTTGCAATCTTACGCAATTCCATTAACAACTTACCAAATTTATGTTAATTTTTATGGAGTTCATCAGTAATATATAATTATTCAAAATAAATTTTTTCAAAATTGCCAAAGAAGCGTGCTCTTTTATTTGCACCTGTTGAAGTCCAATACAAGACCTACTCGCACAATGAAAATGAAGCAATTCAGTGAGGGGAAGTTGCCGGTCTCCCCTTGTGAGTCAAAAAATCGGTGGAAATCTATATGTTGCGGGATGTTGCCTTCTGGATATTTATGATATCCTCTATATTCGATATCATTAATGATATTTAGTTCGGCCCTGCACGATGTTGACGTGTGGCGTATGTAAGAAAAATACGACAAGGTATGAAGACTGCATTCAGTGTAAGATGAAGTGTAAGTTGAATTATCATATTCAGTGTGTCGGAATAACAATAGAGACATTGAATGAGTTAAATAATAGTGGAAAAATGAGTCAGTGGAGCTGTAACAGCTGCAGCGTGGAAAACCTAACCTCAAACCAATCTGATATTACATCTACCGCTACAAATACCGAGCAGGAATTAGAAATAAATATACCCCAACTGCAAACTCAGTTACCTGAAAACCCGCAGGTTGATGTATCTACGAGTAAGACCAATGCAAATGAAGCGTTAGAAATTGAAACCCCGAAATGGCAACAAGTAAACCCAAGAAAACACCGACGAAATTCGCCAGATCAAACAACCAGAAATGTTAAACAAAAAAGTCTTACAGAATGTGGTATATCAAGTCAAAACTTACAGGTAAATACAAATAATCGATTTCAGCCTATTTCTAATTTAGTAGAGAAAGAAAATGAAGCAAGCGAACCAAAACCTGTAAAACCACCTCCAATATTTGTTCCCAATGTTCAGGACATTAAGCCGCTCGAAGAAATCCTTAACGAAGCAGCAAAAAATGGGTTTAGCATAAAAATGATTGGGAGAGAAAACACCAAAATTCAACCAGTAAGCAGGGAAAGTTACTCAGCTATACTTAAAGCACTAAATACAAAAAAAGTAGAATGTCACACCTTCCAACTAAAAGAAGATAGAAATTTCCGTGCAGTCATAAAAGGTATTCACTTCTCAACAGAAGTGGATGATATTAGTCAAGCTCTGGAAGCGCAAGGTCATAAAATAGCACGCATTTCAAAAAAGACACAAAGAACAACAAAAAACCCCTTATCGATGCATCTTATAGAATTAACACCTAATGAAAATAATAAAAATATTTATGCAATTAAACGTTTATTAAACACAGTTGTTGTTGTCGAACCACCTCACCAGAAGCGAGAAGTGGTCCAATGCTTGAGATGCCAACGCTACGGTCACACAAAAACCTATTGTTCTCGTCAGCCTAGATGCGTTAAGTGCGCCCAAAATCATTTAACTAAGGACTGCAAAAAAAATCAAGAAACAAGACCAACATGCGTCTTATGCGATAAAGAACACCCAGCCAACTATAAGGGATGTGAGGTATATAAGGAAATTCGTGTGAGAAAGTTCCCCGCTCTGAGACCCAAACAGCAGTACTCACCAGAAATTACTTTGACAAGATCAAATCCTCCACAGCAAAGAAATACTTACAATCCAAGAACATCTTATGCCAATGTGGTAAGTGGCTCGATGCAAGATAATATAACAAATAACTACCAACAACAAACACAGTTAACAACAAATGTTTGCAATAACGCGATGGAAAAAATGATGATCACGCTCATGGATAGAATGGACCAAATGTTATCTATCCTAATGAAACTAGTGTCAAAAATGCCATAATGTTACTGTCCACAAAGTTAGCTTTATGGAATGCCAATGGCTTGTCTCAACACAGACAAGAGTTAATAACTTTTATAATAAATCATAAAATTGACATCTTGCTTATATCTGAAACCCATTTTACACACAAAAGTTACTTAAAATACCTAACTATTCAATCTATCATTCACGTCACCCCGATGGAACAGCACATGGTGGTTCGGCAGTTATCGTTAAAAGCTCCCTGAGACACTACGAGCTCCCCAATTACCAACAAGAGCACATACAGGCGGCAAGTATTATGGTGGAGGGGCTGTGTGGTCCTATAACCATTTCGGCTATCTACTGTCCCCCGAAACATAAAATTAAGGAGGATAGTTTTACTGAGTTCTTTAATACACTGGGCAACCGCTTTATCGCAGCAGGTGATTACAATGCGAAACATAATCAATGGGGATCTAGAACTGCTAATCCCCGTGGCAGAGAACTTTTTAAAACAATATCGAGTAACAATTTAAACCACCTATCATCAGGACATCCAACGTATTGGCCAACAGATAGAAACAAAAATCCGGATGTACTGGATATTTGTATCACAAAAGGCATCGCAAGTAATTACTTAAAAGCGGAACCTTGCTTGATTTGTCTTCCGATCACCCCGGTCCTGATCGAACTCGCTTCTGGTGTCGAAACCAGAGATAGACCTCCGTCGCTCTGCAGCAGATACACTGACTGGGACTGCTTCCGCTCGTTATTAGATGAGAGCATAGATCTGTCATTGCCACTCAAATCGGAAGTAGACATTATTCTTGCAGTGGAACATTTGAACTCTATTATTCAGAACGCAGCTTGGAAAACTACACCATCACATACTCCCAACACAACGGACGAAAACTGCCCTCCTAAAGTAAAAAGCTATCGCAGAGAAGCGGAAACTTAGAAGAATATGGCAAACCACCAAGCACCCAAGTGATAAAAATAAACTAAACCATTCGACTGCAAAGCTTAAAAAACTTTTAAATGACCTGAAAAATAAATCGATCCAACGTTGCTTAGAAAACCTGACACCAACAGAAGAAACAGATTACTCTCTTTGAAAGCTACAAGAAAGTTACAGCGACCAACAGTGTTTGTACCTCCTATCAAGCAAACGGATGGCAATTGGGCAAGAAGCGATCAGGAAAAGGCTCATGTTTTCGCCGAGTATCTGACAGGTGTTTTCAAACCTTTTCACAAGAAAATGGAGAAAATTTTGAAGCAAGTTGTACCATGATTTCAGAGGAGCACCAATACGAGCAGTACAAACACAAACCTTTTAAGCTAAATGAGGTAGCAAAAGCCATAAAACACATATAAATCCGAAAAAGGCACCGGGTATGACCTCATATCTGGAAGAGTCCTAAAAGAATTGTCCGAAAAAGGTATGAGATTTATTACATATGTTTATAATGCAGCTCTTCGTTTAAATGTTTTCCCAGCACAATGGAAGGTAGCCCAAATAATTCTATTGCCTAAGCCTGGCAAACCTCCCCAGGAACCCACCTCTTATAGGCCGATCAGTCTGCTGCCAATTTTGTCTAAGTTGTTCGAAAAAATGCTCCTACAAAGGATTCAACCCATGCTTTCGTCGAGGAATATAATACCAGAGCACCAGTTCGGTTTTAGAAGGCAGCATTCCACCATAGAACAGGTCCATCGTGTTGTAGAGGTAATAAATAAAAATTTAGTTATAAAAGTTTAGTAGTCATCTGTAAACAAACGACTGAAATATCTCGACAGGTCTTATTATTTTAGCCAAATATCAACCACGAAAAGGATAATATATAATAGTCGCAATGTGAGAGCAGTACCCAATAGTGCGCCTACCATTAGCACAATCACAACAATAAAAATTATGGCCAGAGATTTTATTCGTACCTGGTTGATAATAATCAATGAAACAACGGTATTTTTGAGTTAATATGCCGAGATTAAATTGTTAGTTTTATAATATTTGGTGTGATTTTACATAGTGAAGTGTAATAGTAACGTCTTCATTCGTCAACTCACAATCAGCCTAATTAGATACGGTTCTAGACATTCGATATTTTTAAAATATATTAACACTGAATAATTATTCCCAATAGTATGAACATTTAAATAAGATTTTTGATATATTTTTGAATAAAAAAAAGCAGTATTTCACAAGTAAATCTAGTGAATAATATTAGAAGAAAATATAAAAAAAATCAATTTTATTTTTTTTGACCTTGTTCCACCAAATGGATCAAGTTGAAAATTTTACCGTATAATGAAGAGCCAAAAAGGAGTTTTTTGGAAAAAATTCGTGAGTGACATATGAAAGGAACATATTTAAATATAACGACAAAAACTTTTTATTTTTTAAAAAAGGGGGTGGTTACAAAATTATAAAAAAATTATTTTTTAACGTCCCTTGTTGATAATTATTACCAATAAAATTTTTGTTAAAAAATATTCAGTAGAATAGTTACAATAAAATAATTACCGAAAAACACGTTTTATTTAATTACGTCGTACCCCACGGGGTTTAAAAGCTAAAATTTTCAGAAAAACATTTTTTAGTTAGAAACCGATCCACCATATGGGTTTTAAAAATCGCTGGGGAAGATTTTACATGCTTATCCGGCTATACCCTTTGTTTATATGTAATAAAAACAATATCGCTATCATGCTGTGTAAGTAACGGATTGTAAAAGTCTAATCGTTGGATTGACTTTTTACGACAATTGTAACGCCATTCTATTTACTAAATGTTTTTCTTTTAAACAGATTGTAAATAAATTCTGTAGATGTCAAAATAAAAAAAAATTAATGATATTTACTAGACGGTCATAAGGTTGTCTGTTAAGTCTGTAAGCACACATATTGCTAATCACTAATCTAAAATACGTGAAACTTTGCCCACTAGGGGTAACTTTGCACCAAAATATATGACGCAATAACATGACCCCGTTGGCACCTGAACTGGGTCAGCTGATTGGGAAGGTTGTCTTCTTTGTTATCAACCCAAAACCAAGGCTTAAAAATTTCCATTCTTCGCTTATTACGTCACTGAAGCTTGTACTTTTTTGATGCAAAGTTACCCCTTATAGGCAAAACTTGATGGTTTACGGTACTACTTGCTCCGACTCCTGGTGAAAGACTAGCTATATAAAAAGGCAAACCACTGATGTGTAATGTACAGAGTTAGCCTTCTCAAAAATGAAGTGTGTGCATGAAACCCACGTTAAGCAATAGGTCTCTTATGTGTGTGATAACATTTTGCACGCATATCACTTACATAGTATAGAAGGATCAAACATCCGAATGCGGATAGGCATACCAGAAGAAGAATTTATGATGGTTAACAAGTTCTTCATTACTGACTTTTTGAGGTTTTAAAAGCTAAAATTAAAACTTTCTATTACTGCCAGAAAACAGTATTTAGTTTTTATTCAAGTAAATCTTCTTCTTCTTTTCAGCCGTTTTTCGCCCACTGCTGGAATTTAACCGCTTTCTTTAAGAAAAAGGTTTAAAGCATTAAAACCCCACGGTTGCTTAGTCCGGGTTGGGGAATGTGCCTGTAACCCTTTTTTATTGTTGATGTTGGCAGACATCAACTAAGGGGGACCTACGGCTTTACGTGCCCTCCGAAGTACGGGAGACGGTCATAGATAGAAAAAGAGTTAGAAAGAAAATTTTTTCTTACTAGACTCCTCCCGGGATTGAACCGTGTGCCTTTGCATCAGTAGTTCGATCAGAAGTTGAAATTCGATAAAAAGGTATGAGCAATTTTTGATGTTCAACTAAAAACAGAAATTTTTTGGTTTTTACAGAAATTTTACAATTCACACTTTTGGTATATTTTTCAAAATCAAAAACACTACGGTACTTATGTATTACCGCTTCTCTGAAAAAAAGCCTAAAAGCTAAAATTTATTAAACATCATTTCTAAAATAACTATTTATTCTATTGGTAATAAAAAAAATGTCAGTGTATTATATCCACTTGTGTGCAATTTAAATTTTGAAATAATTTAGGTATTATAACTCCATAAATTAATTTTTTTAAACCTAATGTTTTAGATTTGTATTTGCACAGTCTGAAATACAATTCGGAACACCTCGTCGTTGGCTTCGCTTGGGTGCAAATGTATTTAGTTCTGGCTACAAAAAACTTCGGTTATAAGGAACCAAACCAGGCGGTTTTTTAAGGTTCATTATAAACAGATACCATTGTATTATGATTTATTTCTTACCAATTTCACCATTATCGCCGCCGAAATTTATGTATCACAATAATATTTAAATAAGAATTGCAAAAAAGTCTTGTATAAGTAAATTATGAGAGTGCACAAATCTTCCGGAAGTGGAAATGCCTTAATTCGGTGAAAATCTATCCTAATTTTCCGATGGCGGCACTGTTGCATTGGTGGTGAAATTAAGATTAAGTGAAGAGCTTGTTACTCCAAAAACAGGCAAAAAAATATTTATGACTGAAATTAAGTATATTCCAATAATTGTTACACTGTTGATTACGTTTGCGTCGTATAATTCTGAATCTATATTGTAACTAAAATTCAGTAACAAACCGAACCCCACAGCGACCTAAAATTACAAAGCAATTTTTATTAAAAATCTCAAAAATGTTTTAACATTCTACAATAAATACATTTTTATGTTATTAGCAATTATTGCAAAACATTAGCATTAATTTTCTAGAATGATATAAATAAAAGCAAGTCAACTTAAGTAGAAATAATCTTTTTTATTTAAAATGTTGTTTATAGAATAAATCAAAATCTAAACGTACAACTTACTTGAAGAATTAAACTGATTGAAATTAATGTAATTCCAGTGCAAAAATAGTGCTGGGTAGTAGGATGATCTAAAATGTATCGCAATTGGTCAGCATTTACGGTAAATAAAGATAAATCCAACATTCCTTGAGCTAAAATCTTTTTGCTGATAATCATTCCTTCGTAAGTGCTTGATCCTAATTTAGAAATCCATTGATAAAATTTGTTTTTATTATTTTTAGTTGTTTCATTGATTGAATCAGTTGTTCTTTCAGGTTTATTTCCATTGACATCATTTGCTGGTCTTAATGAATTTGATGCATTTTCAACATCGTCTGGGTGAAAATTTTGAATTTCTGATTTATTTGCGCTCATTTCTACATTGGCAGGTGATAGTATATTTGCATTTATAAGTGATGTTGAGTTTATTTCACAATTGTTTGCACTGGGTCAATTTCCAAATAATTCCCAATTTCATACATTCAAGTATGCACTGTTGAATGCTTACTACTAATGTGGTTTACATTAGTATGAGTAGTTGAAGTAGGTGGCCCTGAGGTTTTGTGTTGTGGAATTGGACGAGGTGAAGCGCTAATAGCAACTTTTACAATAATTTTTGATAAAATTTTATATATTAATTTGTCTCTAACTTATAAAACTTGTTTTGTATACAAGCAGATAATATTCGTTTAATTTTAATTTGATATACTAACGTTACTTCTATTACCATTTCTCAATATCGGTGGTTAATATATTAAAATTTAAAAAACATTAATATACAAATTTCTCATTTTGAGCAAAGAAAATATTAAAATTCCTATAATTTAATAATTACTCGAGAAAATGATATAATGGCCAAATTAAAAGCTTAAGTAAATTTATACAAGAAGAAGAGCATAGATGGCTGGACGAATTATCAAAATTATAACCGGTAACCTTGATTAAACTGGTGCAGTTAGATATGGTAAATAAATTTCTATTCTTTCTCTCTTTAGGGCGGAAAACTTAACAAACAGATATTTAACTAAATGCCCACTATAGGTAGCATCCGGCACATGGTTGTTCGGTTTGCGCTTTTCGAAAACTTACATTGCAGCAGGGCCGGAATCCGGAAATTTTTTAATTAAAATTATAACTTAAAGTAATGCGACACGAATTTCGTTACGAGTTCACTAAAATTGAAACTCGTTATTACTTTTTATTTCATGTAATACTTTTCCGAATTAATTCAGAAACCAATCGAATTGAAATCTATCAGTGAAATTAAATCTGATAGATTCTAAACAAACAATTGAAATTAAAAGCTGTAGCAAAGAAAATCAAATAATTTAATTCTAGAAATGCTATTACTTAAAACGGTTATGATAGCAAATTTAATTTTATGCTATAATCTTATGTGTAAATCAGAATTTTCTTTTAGATTCAGATAAATAACTGAACAGCATTAACTACTAATTATTTTAATAATAATTATGTCTAGCATCGAATAATGCTCTTAAAGGCAGCTAAACTCAAAATTTTTGCTTAAAATGCTCGCTGTTACGATTTTACTATAAACTACTGTTACTAATTTAATGTAAATCATAGCTGTTATAAGATGAAATAATTTTAAATAATTTAAATTAATTAATAATACATTGTATTATGTTTAATGTTTAATTAAATATTAATACAGTGTTTAATGTTTAAGAACAGATTATACAAGAAAATTTAAAATATTTAAAATTCTTTATTGTTATATTACTTACACGTAATTTTTATATGTATAGATACCCAAGCAATAAGGAAACAGTAATTTATTACATAATAGCAAAGTAAAAAACAGTAATTCTTTTTACGTAATTACGTAAATTGTTTTCAAGTTCTTGACCAAAGTATGCATTTTTACATAAACGAAATACAAGCATATACACTATTTCACATACACTAGCTGAAAAGTTATAAGGTTCTACTTTGTTATAGGAATTTCCAGTTAAAAAGATGCCAAAACAAAGCTGTTTCCTGCTCTACGATTTCGCCTACCGCACCATGACACTCGGATCTTAACATTAAATTCCTATTGTATGTATGTACATACTGATTATGAAGTAAATT
Organism: Lycocerus yunnanus; assembly: GCA_036346125.1. Taxonomy (NCBI): domain Eukaryota; kingdom Metazoa; phylum Arthropoda; class Insecta; order Coleoptera; family Cantharidae; genus Lycocerus; species Lycocerus yunnanus. The sequence continues at coordinate 4,056,704 of JARFIX010000050.1, forward strand.
ACATTCTACAGAAAACTCAAAACTTTTTAATCGGTTAGTTAGGTCTGATGGTTATTAACTTTGAGACTAAGTTTTTATAAATTTCAAATTAAACTTTTAAAATTTCAATATAACTTTCCAAACAAATATCAACAAATAATTTGAACTATAAAAAGCGCTGTGCAGGTATGGTAGGCACTAATTCTTGACCCTCATTAAGAATGTTTTTTTACTTAAGTGTATGTACTGTAGATAAATTAATTAAGGGTAGGCTCCATGAATTCTCGCCCTATTTCTTTAAAATTGATATTAAACTTAGAAAATTAAAACTTTGAAAATAAATAACAGGTGATTTTCTAAACAACTTCAAAAATATTACCTCTAAATTTCATGGTGATATCTTAAGGTGTTTCTTAAATGACTACGAAAACAAACACACTCTTTAGTTTTATATTTATCTATCATAAATGTTAAAGCTACAGAAAGGATTTTTGACAGTTTTACACCCATAAAACAAAATTTGAAATCAATCCCGAGGTATAGTAATTATATATTCGAGTTTGGTAAATCCTTTAATTTTACCACTGTCTATTGCTCTCACGGTTTCTTATATTTGCACTTTAAATGTAACGTTCAGTCTTTGGTTACATCTGTTTCAATTTATTGCCTTATTATGTTGGAACTCCAAAACAGATATAAAACATTCACGACTGTAATCAAAAATATTCCAACAGTTGTAAAATTGTTAATTTTGGCTACCGTGGATTCATGACTCTTATCTGTGCAATTATAGGTTGAATTCCAAATTAAACCGATTCCAACGGCAACCTAAAAATATAAACACATTTTATTAATCATCACAAAATAAAATTGTACAATATTGTAAATTGTAAAAATATTAGCTGTAATGTACATATTTAAAATTGAACAAACCTTGCTGACTGGACTATAAAAATAATTTCTTTCTGATAATGATTTTCAGAATTTAAAATATTTTATAATAAAATGCAAACTTTAACGTATGTGCTTACTCACTTGAAAAAATAAACTGATCATAATTAATCCAATTCCAGACCAATAATAGGCATGAGTAGTCTTACTATCTAAAATGTATCTCAGTTGGTTACTATTTGCGGAAAATAAAGCCAAATCCATCATTCCTTTAGCTAAAGTCTTTTTTTGTTGATATATATTCATGTCGGGTTTATCATTTGGTGCTAATTTGTACATCCAGTTTGGTAGAGTATTCCCCTAGTATTTAACGAAGATGACTTATCGATTTTTTTTTCAGGATCGAGTGAACTTGGCGGATTTTCGGGATTCTGTGGCTGAGAGTTTTTAATTTCTAAACGATTTAACTCCATCTCTAGATTGGAAAGTGCTAGATTTGCATCTACTAGTGGCATTGATTCTGAAGTGTTTCTACTGCGACTATTCTTAAATAATTCCGAATTTCTTGAATTCAAAGATGCACTGTTTGCATTTGAACGATTACTGTTATCGCTTTCGTTGTTATGGGTAGCTAGAGTAGACGACCCTGAAGCATTTCTTGCCGAACTACACGAGGTGAAGCGTTCATATTAGCTACTTTTACAATACTTAATTAATATATTATTAAGTTGCTAAGTTTTGTACAGAGAATATTCACTCAATTTCTATTTGGTATACTGACTCCACTTGTGTTAATATGTTTTATTGTCGGTGGTTATCCAGAAATGCACATTTGAAAATATTACTTTTAAATAATGGCCAATCAAATTTATGTAACTTGAAAATATAAATTTAGAATCACTAAGGATTGTTGTAAACTTTACAGCATATGAAGGTTAAAAACTATATAAATGCGCGAGAGAATCGTAATATTTTAGTGGAATTTAGTATGGAAACTAATAATTAAAATAATACCTTTAAAGGTAATAACACTCTAGGATTTTTAAAAGACGCAAAATTTTTGCATTAATTTATAGTTTAATCTTATTACAATCTATCTGTTAAAATTTCATATTGATATTCCAAATATTTTCGGAACTATAGCATTTAAAGCATTTAAAACATACTCAAGTTTTTGATATTAGAACATTACAACTGTCGGTAATAGTTAAGTGACTCCAGAAATTATTAATTCACCTCATACAATTTTAATAATTTGATTAAATGTTATAGTAAATTTGCTTTAATTAAAATTTTATTTTTTAGTTGTTTTAAATAATACTTTATAATTCATTTTATAAAAAATAAAATAAAAAACTACATGGGCAAGTGTAGTATTCAAAAAACCCAAAAAAGTAAGAAAATGCACAGCAAACTGTTATTAATACACTTACCTTTTATACGTTAAGGACAGGAAGACAAACGATGCAGTTTAATAATTTGCTGATTAGTAGGTATGTAATTGTAGATACAATACAGTAGTGTGCTTACAATTTATTTACATAGTCATTCCAAGAAAATTTTTAAGATGATTAACAAAACAAGTGAAACAGCAATTAGTGAAAGAAAATCAATATTAAAATTGGTGTGCGAAGAAAAAATTTTTTTATGAAACTGCTAAAATTGTTGGCAGATCACTGGGTGCAGTGAAATATGTTATTAAAAAATTTTAAAATGAAGGAAATTTAATAAACAAAACTGATCGAGGCAGAAAAAGCATTCTTGGAACACGACACGAACATTATATTATTCGAAAACTAAAGTTAATCCAAAACAAGTGTTCCAAAATTGACTAGATATTTCAAAGGGTATTGGTAAATCTGTTTCCACCGAATTTGTAAAAAGTATTGCGTAAAGAGGGTTATAATGGTAAAGTTTCTAGAAAGAAACCCTTCATAAATAAAGTAAACAGAAATAAAAGATTAGAATTCGCTAAAAATATATTAACATGGACTTTAATTTTGGAAAAAATAATATTTAGTGATGAAAGCAAATTTAATAATTTTCGGCCAGATGGAATGCAAAAATTTTGACAAAACCTAATACATAAATTAATAATGAAAACCTATGTGAAACTGTTAAACATGGTGGCGGAAATGTTATGGGTCTGGGGTGCATATCTGCTGATGGGGTTGGAAAGTTGCAATTTTTGAAACTATTATGACTAAGTGTGCTTACCTGAATATTCTATAATCAAATTTAGATCCCAGTATCAAAAATTAGGGTTGAAAAAAGAGTATATGTTTCAACAAGATAACGACCTGAAACTTATTTCGTATCTTGTGCAGGAATAGCTTTTATATCACGTTCCAAAACAACTCCATATTCAACCCCAATCACCGGACATAAATCCCTTAGAAAATTGTGGCAAGAATTAGAAGGAAAATTGAAAACACCACATTTTTAGTACAAAAACATTAAAAGAGGTATTATTGCAAGAATGGGAAAAAATAGACAAAAGTATTACCCAAAATGGATGGAATCGATGCCAAGACGGCTACAAGCAATAATCGATGCTAAAGGGTATCCTACAAAATATTAATTTTGTAAACAATATTAATTTTAGCTAGATTTATGCAAGTGAATTAATAATAGTTGGGCGGTAATTCTTGTAAATATTTTGTTTTTGTAATTTTAAGGTAAACTATTTAAGTTTTTATACATTTTTAAGGCATATTAACTGTTAATTATTATGTTGTATATATGTTTTAATTCAAAATTATTAAACTATAATTGAAGGTTTTATCGTGTTATAACTGGCATTTTATAAGGTGAATTAATAATTGTTGAGTCACTGTATTTACATGAAAGTAAGGAAAATGATGTATTAATGACGAGGAGCAATTTTAAAATACGAGGCACTTTGTGCCGAGTATTTTAGAGCTCCGAGTCAAGTGAGACATTTTTCTGACGTGTCTTGTATTAAATTTTTCCGAAAATCGTAAAAAATCGAAATTTTAAAACACTAAATTGAACGACATTTTTAAAATGAGCAAAGATCAAGTTTGTCAATTTATTGGCTCCGTAGTTACAAACAAACAAAATGCATTTTGTTACAATTACTAATTATTACCGGACTAGTCAGTAATGTTCAATTTCCCTGCGTGTACATAAGCAAGGAAGTATCGATTTGCTGACGATTTTCGGAAAAGATAATAAACTAAAATGCATCTTTATTACTTTTAAAAAATTTAAAATTCAACGTGTGAAAATTAAAAATTTAAATTTTTATAAGAGGGTAGCATCCTCTGCAATTGTGCATTATCGTAGGCCCCAATCATGAAAGCTGTTTGAACTGGTAAAGTTATCGTCGATATAGTAACAAAATTGCTGTATGTACATTTAACTACTGTAGAATGTGTAGTATTAAAAAAATTTGCTCAATTGTTGTAATATCTGTGCGGAAGCTGATGCACGCCGCAATAAGTTCTCGGAGCGATTGGTGTCTGACGTTGCAAAGAGGCTCGGCTGTCGCTAAAATCAGTAGGAAAAAAAACAAAGAGCAGTGTATTAATATAGAAGGTCAATTGTGTAGTGCAGATTAGAAGTAAATAAAAAAATTTCACCGAATAATGCTCTGTAAAATTGTAAAACGCTTGTTTAATTACATTAAAACATGTGTGCAAAAGTGTTACAGTTTTAAATAGGAAGTGCAAAATTAACAGTATAATAAATTATAAGTGCAATAGTGCAAAATCCACATTATAAGTGCAATAGTGCAAAATGGACATTATATAAGTGCAATAATACAAAACTATTATTAAATTGTCCTAGATTTAGTTTAATGTGCAACTATGCAATTGTAAATTTATGTATATAAACAATTGAATTTTTTAATAAAATAAGTATTAGCTCAAGCGTCGTGCCTGCAGTTAATTACTCCACCCCTTAATCTCTTCGGAATTATACATAATTTCGTTGAGATTAATTATGGTCCTTCGAGCAATCTAAGAACAAGCAGCGCCAGAAGAATTACATTCAACAAACAATCATCAAGACCCACCAGGAGCCATCAACAACAAACAATCATCAAGGCCCACCAGGAGCCATCAACAACAACAAACAATCATCAAGGCCCACCAAGAGCCATCAGCAACAGCAAACAATCAACAAAGCCCACCAGGAGCAATCAAAAACAAATAAATCAAAGGTCCACCAGAAACCACTTACAGCAGCAAACAAGCAACAAAGCCCACCAGGAGCAATCAACAAGAAAAAATCAAGGTCCACCAGGAACCACTCACAGCATCAAACAAGCAACAAAGCCCACCAGGAGCAATCAACAACAAATAAATCAAGGTCCACCAGGAACCACTCACAGCATCAAACAAGCAACAAAGCCCACCAGGAGCAATCAACAACAAAATAAAACAAGGTCCACCAGGAGCCATTCGCAACAGCAAACAAGAAAATATCATTCGAGTTCATCAAAAAACAAACCAGCTACCAAAGCCAAGCCACTTCAACGAAAATAAACAAACATAGAAGACAATGAGTGAAGACGAAAAAATCGAAAAAGCCAACGCACTAGCACTCGAACAAGAAGATATTGGAAAGAAGATAGTAACAATACTAACAAACGCCAAAAAAGATAGTTCAAGCAGAAAAACAGAAGAATACATCCAGCAAAGGGAACAAGTCCTAACTAAACTAATACAAGAAGCAAAAGAAAATCATAAGAAAATTCAAGAGTTAGAAATACCACAACATACGTATACTGTCAGCAATTATTTTGAAAAAATCAAACAAAAATACGAAGAAACCGTCAATTATTTAGAAACGTGCCAAAAAGCTGAAAAATTTACAACTACGAAAAGAGAAGATAAAAATAAAATGGAGACAAACGAAACACCTCAAACAATGCGCATCAGAACACTAAAAGGCAAAATAAGAAACCTAAACAAAACAATCGAAATTACAACAGGAAAATTATCAGAAAACAAGACAAAAATTTTCTACAAGATACTACAGGAACAATTGCAAACAGATTGGAAATCCATCAATGGACTTCACGACGAGATAATTGGATACGAACAAGAATACGAAAATCAAGAGTTTGAAGAAATCAGAGAAAAATACTACGAAATAATGGAAGAACTGGAAATCAAGATAAATCAAGCATCAACAAACAAACCAAACATTAAATTACCACAAATAGAACTACCGTATTTCAGCGGAGGTTATGAAGCCTGGAGTACCTTCTACGACATCTTTCAAAAAGTAATACATGACAACACAGCAATAACCAAAACTGAGAAGATGCAATATTTGAAAACACATGTCCGAGGAGAAGCTAGCAGGTTAATTCAACATCTATTAATCGTCGAAGAAAATTACGATTCAGCGTGGGAAATATTAATCAAGAGATATCAAAACAAGAGATTAATCATCAATAAATTAATGGATCAGATAACCAATCTACCAATAATGCAATATGAGAATATTAAACAACTTCGTCAGATACACAACACTGTTCACGAATGTTTAAAAGCCATAGAAAACCAAGGAATTGCAGTTGAAAATTGGGGTCCAATGATCGAACATTGGGTCCGTCAAAAATGGGATCCAGAAACAAACAGGATATATGAGCAAACCATATCAAATAATCATGAAGTTCAAACGTTAACGTCGCTACAAGAATTTTTAGAAAAAAGATGTCAGTCAATTGAATCTACAAATACAAGATGCAATTATTACCAAACAAGAAATACGATGGTCCCAAATTACACTCAGAAATTCGCCTACCAATCAAGATGTATCTGTTGTAACGAACAACATAAAATTTTCGAATGCAGCAAATTCAGAAGCATGAGTCCAGCGGAAAGAAAAACAGTCATTAAAGAAAACAGGGGATGTTTCAATTGTTTAAAAGAACACGCCTTTGCACAATGTTTAAGTAAATCAAGTTGCCGCATTTGTGAAAGAAAACATAATACATTGTTACATGAAGAATGGAAGCACCGTCAGCTACAAGATACACCAATTCAAAACCAGCACCAGCATCTGCAAGACAATGGAATTCAAATCCAGGACCCAGACAATTTAAGATAAATCCAGAAACATCAAGAGACCAGCCATCGCCTGAGTACTCAAGACAAGTTATTCCAAATAAAGAAGTTTCAAATAATCAATTAACAAAAACATCTTACGCAGCTAATTGTCAAGAAAATGTAGTGTTATTAGCAACAGCTTTGGTATGCACAAAATCGCAAGCAGGCAATACAGAATATTTACGAGTACTAATCGATTCCGGAAGTCAAACAGCGTTAATTAGTGAAGAAGCAGCACAACGACTAGGACATCCACGTCAAAGAATTGCAGCCGAAATATCTGGAATAAATGATGACAACCCAAAAAAGTCAATGTCAAGCATACAAACAATAATAAAGCCAAGATTTCCAAGTGAATTTTGGATAAATGTCAAGTTTTTGGTACTTCCAAAATTAACAAAAGTCAACCTGATCAACATTTAGAAGTTGAAATTGCTAAGTTATGGGAAAACAAAGTGCTAGCAGATCCAACGTTCAACAAACCTGGACCAATAGATGCGATTTTAGGAGCAGAAGAACTAGGTCATATCATAGAAAATGGCATTCAAAAAGTAGCACGGGAATTTTAAGTCAAGAGACAAATTGGGATGGATATTATCAGGTAGCATCCAACAAAAACACAAAACCTCTCGAAATAATCAGCATGATCAGTCGTTATGAAGAAGATAGAAACCTACAGAAGTTCTGGGAATTAGAAGAAATCGAGAACAAACAACCAATATCCAAAGAAGATCAGAAATGCGAAGAACACTATGAAAAGAACACAAAAGAAACAAAACTTCATTATCGGCAAGAAGCAAGCAGCACCAAATACAAGTTCAACCATAATAATGATGTTATTACTTGTAATTATAAATTTAATTACACCAAACAAAGCAAATTACAACATTACAACAATGGAATCTGGTATATACGTAGAACATTTAGGCAGTGCAATGGTTGAAAGAGGAATATTTCAAGTAGAAATGAAATACAGTTTACAAAAACTAAGTGAAGACGTGACATCAGTAAAAGAAGTGGTAAATAAATTTGAACAACTTTGTAACACTACAAAAGAATTAAATCCGAGTACAAATTGCGATATACTTACTCATCATTTAAAAGAAGGCCAACGAAAAATGACATGAATTAACGAAAAGTTGCAAAAGGAGCAAAATTACAGAAGAAAAGAAGAGGATTTCTAGGTGAAGTCATGACATCGATATTTGGAGTCAACGACGAAGTGTACAAAGATATAGACGAATTGGACAAAAATCAACAGGAACTAAGAAAATTGGCAAACCATCAAACAAAAATCATGATATCAGCATTATCTACATTTAATGACACGGAAGTAAGAATAAACCAGCAATTAGAACACTTTCAAACAAAAATAAATCAAGCAGTCATGGCAATTCAAGAATGGGAAAAATACCAAGGTCACGAAAGACTTGAAATACAGATCTTAAGTTCATTTCAAGTTGCAAACAATTATATTTTGGAGACATGTGATTATTATTCGAAGATCATGATAGTAACTTTTGGACGCGGCAGCTTACATGAATTAATATCGCCAATTCATGTAAACAAAATTTTAGAAGAAGCACAAAGGAAGATTGATTCAGCATTACAAATCATAAAAATTTTATAAGTAAAACAAAGGTGGAAAAGATGAAACGCATATTCACATATTCAGTCAATTCAGATTAGTTGGGATAAATAAATTCACGATGATGAAGATAACTCCAGTGCCATCAAGAAGAGGAAACAGTTCAACGTTTTGGATCACAGACGTTCCAAACACATCTGGATTCTGGATTCTGGATTTTAGGTAGGAGGGCAGGGAGCAAAGCTCCCCACGCACTTAGGCCGCTAAACCGGGCCCATTGTACTACCTCCGTTATAGCGCCCCTCCCGTCACTCCTCGAGCCAACCCACCGATAAGGCAAATTCAAGGATTTTGGCGGGTGGGTGTCACTAATTCTAGCCATATCAGGCCAGAAGTCCCCTAACATGGCACCTCTTTTCGACGCCAGAGCTGGGCAGTGACATAGCACATGCTCAGCTGTTTCGTCCGTTTCATTGCAACCTCGACATGTAGGGCTATCTACGATTCCCATTGTGTTGAGGTGTTTGTTTAACTTGCAGTGTCCAGTCAAGATCCCTGCAATTGTCCGTAGATTGACTCTGGACAGTTTCAAGTAATATTTAGAATGTTTATTTGAGGGTGTTCTTATCGCAGCCCTCGCCTGTCTACATTCGGTTTCATTTGCCCACCTGCTGGAGTGCAGGTTTAGGGTATACTGTTTCAGAAGGTTGTTAAGGAATTTGACAGCTGGCATTATCATCGGCTCAGGGCCGCAGGGAAGGCTGTTTGTGCCGTTTCTTGCCAGCTCGTCTGCCTTTTCGTTACCCTCGTTGCCTTGGTGTCCCTTAACCCAACTAAGGGAGAGACTGTTTGAAGTTGATATCTCATTTAGTGCCCGAATACATTCGAGCACCAGACCAGAGGTGACCTTTTGACTCCTGAGTGCCAGGAGAGCCGCCCTACTGTCTGTGGATATCTGGATATTTTTATCACGGATACTTTTTTCCTTGATTATTCGTGCGCAGTGTAATATACCAACCAATTCCGTCTGGAAGACTGATATATGTGTACCCAGCGGTATGCTTATGTTTAGGTCGAGTTCGGCAGAAAATATTCCTGCCCCTGAACCCACATCGTTTTTGGAGCCATCTGAAAATAGACGAATGTCATATTCACAGGTCTCTGTTGGATTCAGTAGGATGTCGAACTTCCTATTGAATATATATGCGGGGGGAATTCTGTCGGGCTCCAGATGCAGGAGGGGCACCTCCTCGAGGTAGCCATCCAGAATCCGCATGTGACCAACAGCTCCTCGCCCGCCATTCCATAGCCGCCAGCTGCGTAGTCTAAGAGCGGCCCTAACCGCCATCTCCTGCACATGAAGATCAAGTGGAGGGAGGCAGAGAAGGGACTCAAGCGCCGCAGTGGGAGCCGTTCGCATCACTCCGGTCACAGACAGACAGACAAGTCTCTGAATTCGGTGCAGGAGGATGCCGCTGTTACCAGCCTGGTTCTGGGCCACCAGACTAGGGCCCCGTAGCAAAGCATAGGTCTGACAATCGCAGTGTAGAGCCAAAGGGTGATTTTAGGGGTAAGACCCCATGACCGTCCCATTGCCCTTCGGCACTGCCAGAAGGCCATCCCCGCTTTCCCAAGTTTGTTTTGTAGGTGTTTTCCCCAATTTAGCTTCCTGTCAAGTATTAGACCCAGGTACTTGACCTCGTTTGCTAGTTTTAGGGGAATTCCCATTAGGCTGGGCATTGTCATGCTCTTCAGCTTTCTTTTGTTGGTGAATAGCACTAGCTCTGTCTTCGCTGGGTTGACAGAGAGACAGTGCTCGGTGCACCAATTTTCTAAAATTTTGAGAGCTGCCTGCATTCGTTCGCAAACTACATTCTCAAATTTTCCCCTAAGCAGTATGGTAATATCATCTGCATAACCTACGGTATGAAAACCCTTGTCATTGAGGCGTTGCAGAAGGCTGTCTACCACCATGTTCCAAAGTAGTGGAGAGAGCACCCCTCCCTGAGGACAGCCCTTAACAACCACGCCCTTAATTTTGTGTCTGCAACATTCACCTCTACGGCTCTCCACTTCAGTATAAACTGATCCATTTTGCGATGGTCGTGGAACTCCATATCGGTGAAGTGCAGCATTTATGCTGTTGAAGGTGGTTTTATCAAAGGCCCCTTCTATGTCAATAAACGCCCCTAGGGTGCACTCTTTGTAGCACAGCGATCTTTCGACGTGCTCCACAACCTTGTGAAGCGCCGTTTCAGTCGATCTCCCCGGGGTGTATGCGTGTTGATTCACATGTAGCGGTCTGTGGACCAGAACCGTATCTCGAATCTCTCTCTCGCACAGTTTTTCTAACGTTTTTAGGAAAAACGAAGTCAAACTGATTGGTCTGAAGGATTTGGGTAGAGAGTAGTCACTTCTGCCCGGCTTGGGTATGAAGATAACCCGGACTCTTCGCCATTCCTTTGGTATGTAGCCGTGCGCAATGCACGCCTTGAACATTTTGACCAGGTGCTCCAGCAGGTGTTCCAGGCCCCATTGAAGTAGGGCTGGAAACACCCTGTCAGGCCCCGGTGATTTGAAAGGGCTAAAGGCTTTAATGGCCCATGCCGTTTTGGATTCATTAACGACCCCATCTGCAATTTCCCAATTAGTCTCAGTTGGTGGCTGAGTTCTAATGCCAGTCCAATCAAAATCTGGGACTATCTTACTATTGGGAAAGGGGTGTGTAGCAGTATTTCGGCAGTTTGCGAGAGTGTTTCCGTGTACGTTCCATCCTCTCGCTGAAGGCTGCCTGGCTGCTGTTGTGGATCTTTGGAGATGATCTTGTTTAGTCTAGCTGCAGCAGCGGTCGACTCAACGCCGCTGCAGAAGACTCTCCATGATTCACGTTGTTTTTGGCGTATTACACTTTTGTACTCCGACCGTCTCGCCTTGAAGGCCGCCCAGTCAGAGTCTCTTTTAGAGTGCTGCGCCTTGTTGTAGAGCTTCCGTGCTGCTTTTTTCAGCTGGTCGAGTTCCGAGCACCACCAAGGTGTCGCTCGACCCCGTAGTCCAGCCGTCTGCAGCGGACACGAAAGCTCGTAAGCGTTTGTGAGGGAGTTCTGCAGCTCGCTTGCATACTGTTCAATCTCCTCAGTGGTTGTTAGTTTTCTTTTGTGGAAAGCCCCGCCAGTACGTCTGTTCCCAAGGACGAGGTGAGGTGTTCTGTAAAGAGCAACCTGTTAACCTTCCTAGGGTTTCTGTACTGGCGGGGTTCCACTGTCATTGCTTTCATTTTGAAGCAGATCCATCTATGATCTGACATTGTCAGTTTGTTGGACACGTGCCAGTCATATATATAATTTGAAATACTTAACGACGCCGTGGTAATATCAATTACAGAGTTGCGGTGGGGAGACGCATAGAAGGTAGGGGTGTCCCTCGATTAAGGATTACTAAGTTAGTACTAATAAAGTATTCTAATAGGGACTTACCTCGATTGTTGCAGTCCTTGCTCCCCCATGCGGTATGGTGAGCGTTGGAGTCGCAGCCAATTATGAGGTGGGTCTGGTGTTGCTCGCAATAGTTCACGAGATCCACCATCCTCCGGGAGGTGGTAGCTCCGGCGAATCTATCGGGAGGTAGATGGATGCCAAAATGACGTCCACTTGGCCATTCCCGAAGTCACAGCCAATGCGAACTGCTGTTAAATCGCAGTCGCTGAACTGCGGCAAAAGGTTAGCCTGGATGGTGCTAGGTATGTATATACATGTCCTAGTTCTATTTGTGGTGTTACCTGTAAAAAAAGTACCATTTAATTTTGTAAAACCTCGTATGGTGGATTTTACTGACCATGGCTCTTGGATAAGAGCGATTGTGTCCTTGCAACTGTCAAGGTGGCGGCATAGAGTTGCTACTGCCCCCCGACAATGTTGCAGGTTTGTTTGTAACAAACTCCAGTTAGCCAAGGAAGCCATTGGGCCTACCTTGTGAGCTTACTGGTTTGTTTCGCTTCCGGCGCCGCCTTCGGATTTACATCCGTCTCCATGGGAGTGGCAGGGGCCGTTGGCGTCGTTGTAGTTGCAGAAGTGGGAGGATCTTCCATCTTCTGCAACTTAACCTGAGTGAGGTAAACTTGTAGCTTAACCTCTCTCCTTTGGCTCTGATGGTGGCGCTGTCCTCTTGGCCGGCACCGAAGACAAGAAGTTTGCCTTTCGGCTCGTCCTTGTCCGTGTCGACAAAGACACACCATTCTTTACTTTAGCCCATGTGTTTTGGGCAACGAGGCGCCTTATGACAGCCTCAGTGGGCTCTGGTTCCCCAGGAACCCAAAGGGTGACCTTGGTTAGCCTCGGTAGCTCATCCACCTGGACCACGTCAAGTTTAGCCCCTCCCATGGTGGTGCGAGGTTTGCTATGGTGGTTCGCAGCCATTCTAGCGAACCTTGATCACTGCAGGTGATCCGAAGGATCTGCCCCGAGTGATATAGCCCCCCGAATGTGGGTGCTGATCTTGCTTCATTCTCCGCTGCCATGATAAAGGTATCAAGGGCAGCGGTGAGGCTGGTTTCTACTTTACCTGCCTGGGACTCATCGAGCTTGCCCAGGAGGTTCGAGCGATCAATTATTGCCACACGGAGGTGCCTTCCGGCCGCCTCCCTGTAGGACACATTGTCCGCTCTTTTTGTGTTCTTGGATTCCGGTCGTGTGGTCTTCGCCCTCTTCCCTTGATTGCTCGAGGGTGAGGGAAGGGAATCATGCGACCGGAGCCTTTTTTTGGTAGCCTCATCTTTGGCTGGCTGCCTAGTTTTCTTTGCACCACCTCGAGCGGGAGGTTGGGTAAACCTAGCCCGCTCGTGTGCAGTGGTCGTAGGGCCTTGCTTCGAGGTGGAAGCGTTAGCTTCCAACGCTTGTCGGGCCCTTCTTCGCCTTTTGGCTTCTGCGCCGCAAACTCGATTCCTCCGCTTGGGAGGTTCGGGATTTGCGGCGCTAAGAGACGGGTATCCTGGTTGGACGCACCCGTCTGATTAGGAAGGGTATCCTCAAGGGACGCACCTTCCTGTGTTGTAGCTGATACTTCAGCTGGTTTTTTTGGTATTGCTTCGGAATCCATGTAAAGAAACAGTTTTCATCTCTCAGAGCTCCCCACCCTCCCCGGAGCCTCATATATTGGGACGCTGCATTAGCGCCAGGGCTACTCGAGAGATATAGCATCCGACGAGGTGTGGTACCTGGCACCCCATCCTCGCCTAAACACTCGTCCAGCTGAACCTCTGACGGAACAGCACAGCCGATTGATCAGGGTGGACTAGTCCTGACCTCCCGTTTGAGAGGAAATCCAGGCCAAAGTGGAGTGTTGCCAGGCCCAGGAGAACTACATCCGCTCCCGGGCGGGCTCAGCCACCAGGATCCCTTCATCCCACCGTACGGGTCACCGCGCATGGCAAAAACACGCAGGTACCTGTATTCGTCTGGATCCTCCACGGTAACCGTCATCCCGGTTTATTGACAGCTGTATGGCTAAGCACAAAGGTTTTTAGGCCCCGGCCGTACCCAACTGCCAAAGCAGACCGAAGCAGGGGAGTTTTAAGTCCCCGGCCCGCATCCTAACAGGTACACGCCTACCGTTTCCTCAGAACTCACAAGCCCCTTACCACGACAAGGTTCAGGTACATTTAAGGGCGTTCCAAACACATTCGTCGCAGTGGATTACAACAATCAGTTGTATTTTGAATGCAATAATGAAGAATTCAAAGACGCAATAATAATATCAAAGAACAGTTGGATTTACTCTCCAGTTACGATCAAAACTTAGAAACTACTCCAAATTGCATCATCGATCAACTTTATCAACGTCCAAACCCGATTAGTTGTAATACATTACAAACAACCATTAATACTACAATATGGAAACAATTATACACACCAAATGCATGGATGGTGGTGTCACCAACGCCAGTGGTATGTGCAGTTAGTTGTAATGAAAACGTCAAGACGTATTAATCAATCGCACAAGCATAATCCAGTTATCACAAGAGTGCATCATAAAACAAAACATAATGTTATAACCCGCAAAAGTGAATACGGTGCAAATATTAGGGTCATATCACAAATATATGCCAGTGAACAACAATACAATTCTATCTCAGAAGATACAACCATTACAAGTATTAGAACCGGTTCTCAAACATTCGGACGACCTCAGAAATTTAATCAACAGTCAACAAGACATATCACAAGAACTTAACGATTATCATTGGAAGCAAATTCAACATCATTCACTAATGTCAAACATTTTTACAGGAATCATCGTTACAATGATTATAGGATGCATGTTAACTATCTACCATTGTTGGAGAAAAAGGAAACAATCAAGCACAACAAAACGCCAAACAGATGAAGATCGAACAAGCAAAGGCAGGACAACCACAGAGATGGTAGAACTTCAACCCCTATAACTTCAAATTGGGGGTGCCAGAATGTTTAATTACATTAAAACATGTGTGCAAAAGTGTTACAGTTTTAAATAGGAAGTGCAAAATTAACAGTATAATAAATTATAAGTGCAATAGTGCAAAATCCACATTATAAGTGCAATAGTGCAAAATGGACATTATATAAATGCAATAATACAAAAACTATTATTAAATTGTCCTAGATTTAGTTTAATGTGCAACTATGCAATTGTAAATTTATGTTAGCTCAAGCGTCGTGCCTGCAGTTAATTACTCCACCCTTAATCTCTTCGGAATTATACATAATTTCGTTGAGATTAATTAACGCTATATCTAAAAACTACAATTTCTAAATTGACCGGCAACATAATTTTAACAGATCTTAACCGATTTGCTTGAAATTTTATCTGTAGCTTTAAAATTAAATTATATAAAGAAATACGTAGGAATTTAATGTTACATCGTAAACTTTTCTTGTTATAAACAATTTTTCAACAAAAATAGAAATTTGAAATCAATCGTGCACTATTCTTACAAAAACCAATACTTTTTAATTTCCCTACGTACTTCTCGAAATAATCTTACTTAGACCTGAAAAATATTTTTTGTGCAAGGTCAAAAATTGAAATTCAAGCA
This sequence comes from Lycocerus yunnanus, assembly GCA_036346125.1. Classification (NCBI taxonomy): domain Eukaryota; kingdom Metazoa; phylum Arthropoda; class Insecta; order Coleoptera; family Cantharidae; genus Lycocerus; species Lycocerus yunnanus. Next base: position 4,072,320 of record JARFIX010000050.1, read on the forward strand.
CTTAACGATTTGTAAGATTTGGGAATCCCCGAATACCATAATGTACCAAATTTTTCTAAATAAAAAAAACTTTCGTTATATTTAGATAGACAAAGGTTTTAAAAAATGCGCTTCAGAGCGGAATTTTTAAAATTTTTGTGATTAGTTAAATATAAACGAATTTAATACCAATTATTTTTATTCAA